>OZ014525.1:264365276-266775013 GCA_963966055.1 Lathyrus aphaca
GAATGTAATAAATGCAGCAGACATAGGGGAAGGCGTAAAAGATCTTGGAACAGTTACCAAAAAGATATTTGCCTTTATTGTGTCAAGTCAGCCGTTTCAGTTTCCCAGAATTTTAACAGATGTCCTTCTGTAGAGGACAGTTGTCCAATTGCATGTTCTGTCACTCATCAGAATTTGGACACTTGTTCTGATTCTGATAGGATTCCTTAGAACCTTGTTGACACGTGTTAATGTAAAGATCTGCATGTTATTCCTTTGAACAGAAGTTCTTAGAATTAAACAGTTAGAAAATAATATCTTCTGAAAGACTAAAACAGAGGATTAAGTTCAGAACTTCTGAGAGTTAAAGACATATAATTAAAGCATTTTCATTCTGGACATAATTTCATGCTAAGGTTGGTTAGAATGAAATTAAATCTATCTTCAGGAAGGGGTTTTGTAAAAATATCAGCCCATTGGTGATTTGTATTTATGAATTTTAACATTAAAATTCCCTTCTGAGTATAGTCCCTAATGAAATGATGTTTAACTTCTATGTGTTTAGCTCTAGAATGTAAAATTGGATTTTTAGAAAGACATATAGCAGAAGTATTATCACAGAGGATGGGAATGTTACTCTCATAAATGTTGAAATCCTCAAGCTGATTTTTCATCCAGAGCATCTGAGTACTGCATCCAGCTGCTGTAATGTATTCAGCTTCTGCAGTTGATAATGCTATGGTTGACTGCCTTTTGCTAGACCAAGAAATTAGATTATCTCCCAGAAATTGACAACTTCCAGAAGTACTTTTTCTTTCTGTTCTGTCTCCAACAAAGTCAGCATCATAGTATCCTACAAGTTTGTAATCTTTGGATCTTCTGTAGTATAAACCAAGATTAGTAGTACCTTTCAGATACCTAAAAATTCTCTTAACTGCTGTTAAGTGAGTTTCTCTAGGATCTGATTGGAACCTAGCACATAAACATACATTGTATAGAATATCTGGTCTAGAAGCAGTTAGATAGAGGAGAAAGCCAATCATACCTCTGTAGAGTTTCTGATCTACTTTCTTACTTACCTCTTTTTTCTCAAGAATACATGTAGGATGCATAGGAGTTTTAGAGATGATACTTTCTGATAAGTCAAATTTCTTCAGAAGTTCTTTGACATATTTGCTTTGATGAATGTATGTTCCTTCTGATGTTTGATTTATTTGGATTCCCAGAAAGAACTTTAATTCTCCCATCATGCTCATTTCAAATTCTGCCTGCATAGACTTAGCAAACTCCTTTCCCAAGGCACTTTTAGTAGAACCAAATATTATATCATCTACATAAATTTGGCATATCAGAAGATCATTTTTAATGTTTATACTGAAGAGTGTTGTATCCACTTTCCCTCTGATGAAATCATTTTCCAGAAGAATAGTGCTTAGTCTTTCATACCAAGCTCTGGGAGCTTGCTTTAGACCATATAAAGATTTTTTGAGTTTGAAAACATGTTCTAGAAATTTTGTATTTTCAAAACCAGGGGGTTGGTGTACATACACTTCTTCATCAATATAACCATTTAAAAATGCACTTTTGACATCCATTTGATATAGAATGATATCATGGTTTACAGCAAATGAAATTAGAAGTCTAATAGATTCTAACCTGGTGACTGGGGCATAGGTTTCTGTGTAGTCAATTCCTTCCTGTTGACTCTAACCTTGTGCAACCAGTCTTGCTTTGTTTCTGACAACTTCTCCTTGCTCATTTAACTTGTTTCTGAATACCCACTTGGTGCCAATGATGTTGAATCCTCTGGGCCTAGGAACTAGATCCCATACATCATTTCTGGTGAATTGATTAAGTTCATCTTGCATAGCCAGAATCCAATCATTTTCTGAGAGAGTTTCTTCTACAGAAGTTGGTTCAATCCGGGAGACTAGTCCCATTAGAGATTCTTCAGATTTTCTGAATGATGATGATTCAGCTTGCTTCTGGATAGTTTCTTCTGAGTGGGTTCTTCAGAACTTGTTGGAGTGATTGTCTTGTTATGTTCTGTAGGTGATTGTTCTTCAAATGTTCTATTTGTGGAAATTTCAACTTCTATATCTGCAAGAGATTCATTCTGCTTTGGTTTTTCAGAACCAAGCTTATTATCAAATCTGACATAAATAGATTCTATGATTATACGTGTTTCTGTGTTGTATACTCTGTATCCCTTTGAACGTTCAGAGTATCCTAACATATAACACTTTTGTGCCTTAGAGTCAAATTTATTCAGAGGATCATTAGTATTCAGAATAAAACATTTGCACCCAAAAGGATGAAAATATGAAATGTTGGGCTTTCTGTTCTTCCACAATTCATAAGGATTCTTTTCAAGAATAGGTCTTATAGAGATTCTATTTTGAATATAGCATGCTGTATTTACTGCTTCTGCCCAAAAATGTTTAGCCATGTTAGTCTCATTGATCATGGTTCTGGCCATCTCTTGCAATGTTCTATTCTTTCGTTCTACAACCCCATTTTGTTGTGGAGTTCTAGGACAAGAAAAATCATGAGAGATGCCATTTTCATTAAAAAATGATTCTAATTTTTTGTTTTCAAATTCTCCACCATGATCACTTCTGACTTTAATAATTTTAAATTATTTTTCATTTTGAACTTGTTTGCAGAAGTTAGAAAATACAGCAATTGACTCATCCTTGTGTCTAAGGAACTTTACCCATGTCCATCTGCTGAAGTCATCTATGATCACCAATCCATACTTCTTGCCACTAACTGAAGCAGTTTTCACTGGTCCAAACAAGTCAATGTGCAGAAGTTCTAGTGGTCTAGAGGAAGATACAACATTTTTAGCTTTAAAGGCATGTTTTGAAAATTTGCCTTTCTGACTCTAACCACCCCAAATTTTCCCTCACTCATTTCACCATGGCTTGTGATTCTTTTCATTTGCATAAGTTCAGTCATGTCATCTCATATTGCATTTTTGCTTCACTGCATTGGTACAAAGTCATCTGCATCTAGGGTTTGTGATCTGAGCCATCCCTGAGCCATCTGAGCCACCCCAAGAGTCTCCAATCATCTCAAGAGGGTCCATGTATTATCAAGAATCATATTATATCCTCCCAAGATCAAGAAGTCATAAAATCACAAGAACTGAGAAAGGCATGGAAGCAGAGCCAAGCTTAACTACACAAATGACCTAAAATTAGGGTTTTGGTTTCAAAGGCCATAACTCCAAATGTTTTGGTCATTCTTGTTTCTATTGGTCTCTATATGATGTGAGGATCATGCATACCAATTTTCATGAAGAAATTCAATGGGGAAGGCATCTGGTCAATAAATTACTTCTTGAACAAGTCAGTGCAAAATCAGGGCATCTGAGGCCCCCATCATCCAACCAAAGGGTCTTCTCCATCATTTTGGGTGTATATGATCTTTATTTGATCTTAGAAGAAGTTAAAAGTTCACAAAATTGAAGAATTTCAAGTCATTTGCAAAGTTGCCATTTTGGGAAAGTGACTTGTAATGCAAACTTGCCATTTTGGGAAAGTTTTTCAACCTCCTCTTTTTGATTCAAAAATGCTTCAAATGAAAAATTATTGGTCATGAAAGTTGTAGATTGGATCATTCCCTTTTCAAAAAGTACAAGAACTTGATCTAATTCATCATAGAACTCAAGTTATGGCCTTGCAAAGTTGGGAAAAATCACAAAATTTCACTTATGTACCAAAGAGGGAAACTTGCAAAAACTCATACCAAGGCAATTTGTGATCTCTAATTGACTTCTAACCATTACATAAACATCATAAATGACCTATAATTCAGAATTGGCCTAAGAATTTCAAAGTTTCATGCCTTGCCCATGAAGAAATCCAAAAGGGGCCAAAACTTCATGAATTTGCAAAATGGTACAAAACTTCTCATCCACTTGCCACAACTCATCAAATCTGATTCACAAACTTTCCTTGATCTCAGCTGAACCAGGACATGCCCAAATCCCAGCCTGCCACTTGCCCATACCTCCAACTACAACTTTCTTGACTTTTTGCAACATGAGCCATACCAATCACACTGCTCCACAACAACTCTCTGCCCAATCAGAACATGTTATGTGGACCTCAAGCAAGCCATTTCATACAACAACATAGCCTAAGCTCTCCCACAAGTCAGCATTCACCAAAACCTCCCTCTTTGCATTTTCATTCGAAACTCAGCATTCAAGCCACAAACCTTCAAACAAACTTCATAGAACAACTCACCATGATCCACTGATCATTTCCCAACCACTATTTTGCCCTGAAACCCCCATATCAAAAACACGATTTCTCTCCCCCTTTGAACTGGACTGCATCAATCTCACAAACCAGCCACAAAAAATTCCATCCAAGCATTGCAAACTCCTCAGAAGGTTCATTAAAGGCATCTTGGACCAAAGAAGCAGCCAAAAAGCTCCAGGGTTGAAAGCTTCACCTCAGGTAGCCATGCGAATTCATTTTTCCATAAGTTGTATTTTAAGTTCTTAAATGATTAAGTGTGATCCCCTGAGCATGTTGAACTTTGAATTATTGAAAATAGTTGAGAATTGAGGATGTATGGTCTTTCTGAAATTTCTGCAGTTTTTGTTCTTAGCTTCGATTCATGTTTTTGGTTGGAAATAAATGGAGTTTGAGGTTAGGGATGAGTTTAGAATGGAGAGAGGAAGCAATCTGGAGCTATAGAGCTCCAGAAATGACCTAGGGAACGTTTTAGAAATTTCTCAGGTGAGGTGTGGCCGCAGAAGATGACCGGAGGTCATTTCCGGCCACCTGAAAGTGATTAACCTAATTAATTAGGGTTAGGGCGTAATTTGAATATGGGTCGTTGGATCCTCCTTTCCCGCGTGTGTTGTGTGGTTCAGATTGCACCATTAATTATTAATCTGGATTTAATATTTAATTAATTAGGATTAAGTGGATTTGAATTTGGGCCTTAGGATTGCGCGCGTAGTCAACAAGAAAATCCCCAGAATCAATACAAACCCTTGGATCAGCATACTTCTGTCTTATTTAATATTTATTTCATTTTTCTCATTTTATTTTGCATCATTTATTTAAAATGGTTAGAAAATCTTAAAAAAATCTTTTCTTCTGCATTTTGCATTCAAATATTTTTCTTAAACCAAAAATAATTTTTATTTTATTTTTTTGCATAAAATTTGTATTTTTAAAATATTTAAATGTTTATTTTAATTAATTAATGGAAATTAATTAATTAAAATACCATTTAAGTTTCTAAAAATCACCAAAAAAATCACATTGCCTCTTGACACATTTAGAGACATTATCAAACCATTCATACAAATTTCTTTTTGGTTCTTGATCCATTCTGACATTTTCTTTGGATTTAGGGTTCTTAAAAATCAATATTTTTAACCCTAACTTAGAAAAATCTTTTCTTCCTAACCATGAAGGGTTTGATAATGATTCTTTTTGCATTGCATCCCACATATCATGTAGTTTCTAGGATAAAATTGGCATGAATGTATCTTTCATTTTTGATTTGTTTTGCATTTTTCCTTGTGAGGACCCTCAAAACCCTAGCAAACTTAGAGAAATCATAAGTCCTTTAGGGTTTAGCTTCTGACCTTCCCCTTTGAGTAGTGAACTTGTATAGGTGTAGGGTACCTTTGATCCCATTTTAAATTTTTTATCTTTTCATTTGCTTCTGATTTTGAATTTTGCATTGCATCTTGTACATAAACCCTAATCTTTGTCTTCATTTGCATTCATTCTTCATATGCTTGCATACATGAACTTACCATGACATTTTGTGCATCCACATGACATATAAGACATCTTAGGACGTATTAGAATCATGTTTGATCATTGCATCATCCATTCACCATGTTATGCATCCATTACATTTCATAAGTTTTCATGAACTTTCATGCTTCCTTTCATGTCTCATTTGCATCTTCATTGCTTGTATGATCATCCACATCTCTTGGTATGCTTTTGCATCATCCCATAGCATCATTAGCATCATGAACATGCTTCTGATTTTGGTTTGCGTCCTTGAATTTCATCCCATTTTCATTTCATTTCATTTCCTTTTGCTAACTTTTCAGGTGGTAAGTGTTTGAGAAGTGAATTTGCCTTCACTTCTCATAATCTCTTCTCATCTCTTTTATGCATCATTGTTGCATTTTTACTTGTGAATTAGAGTGATCTTGCTCATTCATGCTCCTTCTCCTCTTTCTTTCTTCAAGCAACTTATCTTCTTAAGTGAAGTAAGTTGTCTTGCTTCTTCTGCTTCTCTTCCTTTCTTCTGCTTCTTCCTTCGTGGCTTTTCCTTGAAGATCTCTTGCAAGCCTCATTAACCCTAGGAACACCCAAGCATGATCACAATTAGGGTATGATTAGTCCCCCCATTAGGTTTACCTTTGTGTCATCTTTGAGTCTTCTCCTCTCATCTCTTAATCAAGGGCTAAACCCTAAAGGTTTTAAGGCTTTGTGATTAAGCTTATGCCTGCATCCTTCTATTAGGATGAAGTGTATAACTTTAATCCTAAGTGTTAAACCCTTAATGTGTTTAAATCCTTTAATCAATCCATCTAATAATCACTAAGACATCAAGCTTGTAACTTGGGCCTTGCATTAGGGTTCTAATTCTTCCTTAAATGGTTAAGAAGGACTAACCCTAGTGTTAATGGATAAGTCCCCCTCAAGTTGTCTTACAAACCATAAAATCCACCTCTTAACCTTATCATTAACTAAAATCCACTTTAATAAAGGTTTGTTTTGTCATGAGGTTAATCCCTAATCATGGATTAAGTTGAGGAGCCTTCCTCAGCTTAAATGTTCTCATCTATTATCCTTCTATTAGGATGGTATAATGGGTCCATTAAATCCTTGATTATGGCTTAAACTCATTACTTAACACTAAACAAAAACAACAAAAACATCTAAGTAAATACAAGTAGGTTAATGATCTTAATCCTACATCATGGTGATTAAGTGTGAGGTGCTTACTTCATACTTAAGGTATTCTCATTACCCCTAATCAGAGGGAGGATGTGATGAGTTTACTAACCCTTTGTTTAGGCTTAAGCTCATTTTCTTATGACATGTTTTAAAAAGCAATAAAAGATTGAAAACACCAAAAACAAACAATAATCGTCTCCTCCGGGATTCTTTTCTCACCTCATTCACTCACAAACGAGAACTCGCTTCTTCCATCTAATGCAAGACAGTTTGCACCTGAGCCAGACAGGTCATACACTTGAGCATAGACAAGTAAGCAGTTCACAAGTCAATTTATCTTTCAGTCTCTTTGAGTCGAACTACGGTGTTCTGACTTCCCTTATTGCACGAGAGGATACGTAGGCATAACTTAACAGTTATCGAACAAAAGTCTCTGTATATTCTCCCTCTTCCAGCATTATTCTTTAAGCCTCATAGTCTTGAGTTTCACATTCTTTCCTTACACTGACACTTCTTTATTACACTTCACACTTCTTTCCAACACTAACACTTGCATTCTTTTCCAGCTTTTGCACACAGATAGCACTGACACTACCCCTTTAAACACAAAACTTTCAAGCGTTGATCCCGTCGGGTACGATGGACAATCTGGGTGCTAATTCCCTCCCAGGTTGTAACCAACCCCCTTTCTCAGTTTCTATGGTTCGCAACCGTCTTATCCATCTCTTTCTAGGTTTATGCACCATTACCTTTCCTTCGGGATAAAAATGCCTAGATGGCGAATCTTTTCAGTTCACCCTTGTGTTCTCTCTTTCGCCGACCGTTCCTGTCTGTACCCCTCTTGACCCGGTGTCATCAGGTGGGAGCGACAACTTGGCGACTCTGCTGGGGAACCTTATATTGCAACCAGGGCTTCTGGTTCTTTTTGTGGGTTCCTCCTAGCGCTTGATTGATTTGTGTTTACTGGGATGTTATGTGCTATATGTGTTTGTTTATTTTTGATTTATTTATTGCTTTACGTACAACTTTATTTATTGCTTTCTTTTCAGTTTTGCATATTTCATACTGTCATTGCTCGATCTGGTTTTCTTTGGTGGGTGGGGTTCCATTGAGAGTTTAAGGTCCTATACCTGGGACCTGAGTGACACCTAGGCTAGAGTGGTTCATGTTCTTTCCCATTCCATTTCGGTCTGGTGCGGGAATAGGAAACACGGTTCAGATGTGGGTTTCTTCTAGAGAACTCTGTGCTACAGATTTCCTGTAGTACTAGGGCTATCTGGGGAGCCTGCTAAGTCTGGATGACCTTTGTTATGACCTTCAAAAGCTGAGGTGAATTAGAGGAGGATCTTTTATGGTTATTGTAAACACTGTACCTCCGGGTTAGAAGTGTTCACACTTCTCATAACTGATCCAAGTCTGAGGATCCTTGTTCTAGAACATTACCTGTAAGGGGGTTGGGCTGTTTACAGGTTTGCAGGAACCTTTGGCCACATCATACCCTGCTACTGTATTATTTAAGAATACTCCACTTTGGACAGTTCTTGTGATTAACCCTGGACATGTGACTCTTTATTTGAGTCCCCCACCCTGGTTACTGGATTTCTGAGCCTTCATCTGGACTTTTGAACCTACATGGACCTTATATCAAGACAGATGATCAGATCCAGGTTGATCACAAACCCTTGCATATCATTTGCATATCTCATCATTGCATCATTTGACATGTGTTTATTTGCTTTTCAGGGTATCCACCTCATTGTATCTTGGTTTTGGTTTTGACCCCTTCTACTGCTTAGACCTCTGCTTCAGTTATCTTCTTCAGCATCTGCTTCAGTTATCTCCCTCAGAACCTGCATCAGTCTGTCAGAGACTTACCTCCAGCTTTTCAGTCTGTGATCTTCATCAGCATTTGACTTCAGCTTCTTCATCAGCACTCATGGCTACTCCCAGGAAGAGCAACATATCCTACCACTTTTTTGAGCCTGTGTTAACTGGTATCAGGCAGGTCCAGTCACTTATCACACCTGACCATATCCCACTTTTTAGAGAAAACTATGGAGGTATCCTGGACATGTTTATGGACCTTGATCCTTCTCAGAGGAGCATGATCCATACATGCTTGCAGTTTTATGACCCACCACTGAGATGCTTCACCTTTCCAGACTTTCAGCTAGGGCCTCTGCTGGAAGAGTTTTCTTTATTGATTGGAGTACCTATCAGAGGTGGAATCCCTTTCAACCCAGAGATGACTGCTCCCAGAAATGAAGAGATAGCAAGGGCACTGTATTTGGAGCCTGCCCTTATTGAGCAAAGTATGACAACAAAAGCTGGGATTCCTGGTTTGCATTTGGACTTCTTGATCTCTCAGATCATCCTGAAAGCTTCATTGGGAGAGTGGAGGGCAGTCTGTGCACTATTAGCCCTCAGTATATATGGGGCTATACTGTTTGCAGATGAGCCTAAGTTTGTCAGCAAGAATGCCATCCATCTGTTTCTTCTGAAGAACCCAGTACCTACACTGCTAGGAGATTTTTACTACTCCATTCATCAGAGGAATGAGAAACAAAGAGGGAAGTTGGTAAGATGTTGTGCTCCTTTGTTTTACACCTGGCTGCTCAGACACCTGCCTAAGTCAGATGCTTTCTTGAATCCCCACCAGCAGAAAAATTGGGCCAAGAGGTTCATTGCCTTGACTTCAGATGATATCAGATGGTGCACCCAGAGCACCAAGGGCAAGGACATTATCACCAGCTGTGGACAATACCCAAATGTGCCTCTAATAGGAGTGAATGGTTGCATCAACTACAATCCTTTACTGTTTAAGAGACAATTAGGTTATGCCTTGGTTCACCCTCCCAAAGGACAGGATTTAGTTGAGACCCTATATTGTGAAGTGCAACCTAATTCAACTGTTGTTAGACAAACATCCTGGGCTTGGGACAACATCCAGACAAAAGGGGTGGCTATTCTTGGAAAATGTAACAATGTTGCTTCAGCTCAGTACTATGACTGGTCCCGTACTATAGCTCAGATTACCAGAATTCCTTTCACCTTGGAAGACATACCTGGGCCATCCATAGTACAACCTGCAGCAACAGTTAGCCTGGAGGAATTTGAAAAGTTGAAGGAAAGGAATGAGCAGCTATCTCAAGCCTTAAAGAAGACTCTTTGGGAAAGAAGTGATGGTCGTCTGGACATTGAGAGATTGGAAAAGCTCAGGGTTTAGCATCTTGCCAAAATTGAGAAGACAGAAAACTACATAAGGAAAGCAAGGGCTGGGGAATAGATATTGAAGAATGCCTGCAAGGAGGCCAAGATTCAGAAAGCTAGGGCGAGCACTATCTGCAAGAGAGTCAATCTAGGTGGGTCAGGATCACCGAGGCCCATGTACAAGAAGACCAGAAGACTCAAGCCAAGATTGAACAGCTAGAGGCTAATGAGAAGAAACAACAGGAAGCCCTGTTGGCTACACAGAAAGAGATATCAGAGTTGAAGCTCAGAGCAGGGTTGAAGAGATCAAAAGACCAGGACAAGCATAAGAAGCTAACTACTGCCATTGCTACCAGGAACCTCCTCATTAGGACCATTACAGAGCACCCAGCTGGTCCAGTGACTGAGGCACTCCTGAAGGAGGTCAGAGAAGATGAGTTTGGACTGGATGTCTGATTCTTTGCTGGTTGTTTGTTTTCCATTTAATGTACTTTTCCTTTTAATGTATTTTGACCCTCCATGGGCATGTATTGTAAAACAAACTATGTATTGTTCACCATTTGTAATATATTTTTTAGTTTGTTTTCATTTGGGCTTTTCTCTCAACAGCATCAAGCATCTTCCTCGAGGTCTGGAAAGGTCAAAACCAAGAACCAAACCGGATACCTTGGAAAACAAATAAGCATACTGCATTGCATACTAACTTTGTCTTTGTTTTGTAGGTTTTGTTATTATTTTTGTTTCTAACTTTGTTGTGATCTCAGGAAACATTGCTCGTCGCCGAGTGTTCCCTGTCAACCGCACGCATCGGTACCCGACTCGTAACAACCTTCCTGACATTCAAATGGAACAAGTACAGTAGGATCTGAATGAGGTCAGAAATCAGATGGCCAATGAGAGAGTAGAGATGAGAAATCAGATGTCTCAATTTATGGCAGTGATGACTGGCTTAGCCCAAAGTCAAGAAAGGTTAAGAGAGCTGGTGGAAAGACAAACTCCTGAGGAGCCTCATCTTGGGACAGGAGGAACTAGCAACAATGAAGGGGCCAGCCTCGTATTAACCCACCAGAATATGGACCTCATCTGAATCCAGAAGTTAACATCCCGAGGAATGGTCAAGGTAATGCTACTGGGGGCCAAATCTTGCAGGAGGATCCTCAGGGAGAACAGTTTACTGTTATAGGGGCGGGAGATGAGGTATATGACAGAAGGTTGGATGAGATTGCTGAAAAGTTAAGATCTTTGGAATCTCAGAATTCTTTGGGCTTCGATGTGATGGATATGGGACTAGTGGATGGGGTGAGAATTCCTCACAAATTCAAACCCCCATGCTTTGAAAAGTACAATGGTTCCTCCTGTCCTCGCACTCATCTGCAGTCTTTCTTGGGAAGGCTCAAAGCTTATACCATGGATGAAAAGTTATGGATGTTCTACTTTGAGGACAGTCTGACTGGAGCTTCGAGAGAATGGTATTCGCATTTGTCTAGGGCCACCATAAGATGTTGGAAGGATTTGGCCGAAGCTTTCATCCGTCAATATCAGTACAACCTGGACATGGCTCCCAATAGAACTCTTCTAATGGGCATGTCTCAGTCTTCCAGAGAGAGCTTCCGGGATTATGCCCAAAGGTGGAGACAACTTACTGCTGCTGTCCAACCACCCATGTCAGAAAGGGAAATGGCTGACATGTTCATGAACACATTGCAAGTGACCTATATTGATAGATTGGCTGCTTTCTCCTCTACCAGTTTTGCTGATGTGGTCATAGTCGGAGAGAGGATTGAAAGTCTCTTTAAGATGGGCAAAATTTCCGACAGTGGTGTAAGTTCCTCCAGCAATCCCAGGAAACCTTTTGCGGGACCCCGAAGGACAGGTGAAACAAATTCCATTCATGCAAACAGGGGCAGGCCTCAATATGCTCATTGGTCAGTAGCAGCTGTTACCATCCCATCTCCAATTCCACAACAATCATCATATACTCAACAACAACAACCACAATATCAACAACACGTTCATTATCCGCAACAAAGGTCTTACAACAACAACAATAACAACCAATAGCAGCGTCCCTTCCAACAAAGGCCATCACAAGCAAACAGGGTAATTGACCCAATCCCAATGCCGTATGCTGCACTCTTGCCACAACTCCTAAAGCTCAACCTAGTTGAGTTAAGGAAGTTGGCACCTCTGGATCCTCTCAATATTCCAAAGAACTATGATGCAAATGCCAGGTGTGCATTCCACTCAAACGCACCGGGGCATAATACTGAAAAGTGCAGGGCCCTACAGATGAAAGTCCAGGATCTAGTGGACTCAAAAGCTCTCAATTTTGCACCTCCTCCGAATGTTACAAGAAATCCAATGCCTAGTCACAACGGGCCTAGGATTAATGCTATTGAGGAGGGCAAACCATCCACATTAATCAACAGTGTTGCACAAATCCGAACACCCTTGGTTGAAATCAAAGCTTAGCTGTTAGCATGCCAAGTGTTCCCTGGGTGTGAGGTCGGCTGTGGATATTGCAATATTGCCGTTAATGGATGTGAGAGACTGAGAAACGGCATAGATGGCCTCATTAGAGATGGCATACTTCAGATTACGACAACAGCGACTAAAACTCCAACAATCCCTTCATCAACAATCACATATACTCCTACAACATCAGCAACCCTTGTTCCAACAGATTCTGCTACAACTCCAACAATTACTCAATCAATCACTTCAACGGATACAAGTTCAGTCACAATTCCTTCTACAACGACAACACCCATTACTCCATCAGTTCCTGCTACAACTTCAACACCCGTACCGTCTACAACACCAGCACAAGTTAATGAAAGCGTCTCAACGGTTACGATATACTACGATCCCGCAAATGTTCCTTCCAACAACTCACAACAAAATGCTACTCCTTTCAGAGCCCCGATTACCATATATTATGATCCACACACCATTGTGGTCCCCTCTGCAGCTGCTATCAGTCCGGTCACTATCACAGTGCCTGGGCCAGTCCCTTGTGAAAGCAATAATGCCATCCCTTGGCACTATGGCTCAGATCTATACTGCGAGGGGCAGAAAATCACTTTAGATTCATCAATTTCTTCACCTCAAATAGACAATGTGGGGGGAGGCGGAGGCTTCACTAGAAGCGGACGTCTCTTTGCCTCGCAAATACCAAGACCCATTGCTGAAGCAGAAGCTGCTGCTAAGGCAAAAGGGAAGAGTGTGGTGCAAGAAGAACCAGTTACTAAAGAAACTTTGAAGACTCCTTTTGATCAAGAGGTTGATGAATTCATGCGGATAATCAAGAAGAGCGATTATAAGGTGGTGGACCAGCTTCACCAAACACCTTCCAAAATCTCCATACTATCATTGCTAATATGCTCCGAGGCTCATCAGAACGCACTATTAAAAGTCCTGCACGCAGCTTATGTGCCGGAGGAGATTACTGTCAATCAGTTAGAGGCTGTGGTTGGAAATGTCAACGCTAGTCATGGACTAGGATTTACCAACACTGATCTGACAACAGAAGGTCACAATCACAACAAGGCTTTGCACATTACCTTGTAGTGTAAGGGTGCAGTTCTTTCTCACGTATTGGTAGACACAGGGTCATCACTCAATGTCCTACCCAAGAAATCCCTTGTGAAGCTGGAACATGATGGATTGGCACTACGCCCAAGCAACTTGGTAGTGAGAGCCTTTGACGGTTCTAAAAGATTATTTCTGGGAGAGATAGAGTTGCCAATAATGATTGGCCCACAGGTTTTCAAAACGACCTTCTTTGTGATGGATATACAGCCTGCCTACAGCTGTCTATTGGGTAGACCATGGATACACGCCGCTGGCGCCGTGACGTCAACCCTTCACCAGAAGTTAAAATTTGAGTGGGAGGGCCAAGTCATTACCATTTGTGGGGAAGAAGATATCTTCGTTAGCCAGCTGGCTACTTTCAAATACATTGAAATGGATGGGGAGATCCATGAGACCATGAGTCAAGGGTTTGAAGCCCTTAATATCAATGAAACATCTGCTGTGTCGGGGACCTCCATCATATCATATGAACAAGCCCGGAAGGTTGTTGAGGAGGGTACCGCTCAAGGCTGGGGCAAGCTGCTGCCAGTTGAAAAGAAAGAAGACCGATTCGGGTTGGGTTACAGACCAACTCGACAAGATCACCCAGAGGCTGCAAAGGAGCCCAAGTTTTTCAGCGGGGGAATGCTCATCCCAGATGCTGTGAATAGTTTGGAAGATGAATCAGAAGACGAGCGCAACCTGGAAAGCTGGATACGTCCAAGGATCCCGGGGAACCATGTCTCAAACTGGTCTTCCCAGGAAATTATAAGAGTTACTCCTGCAGAGTAATTATTATTTCCTGTCTTTAAAGCATGCATCAAGTCCTCATCTTGCCCAAGATGTCAGGGCTCATTTTGTAATAGGGCCATCTTGTATTTTGTGCAAACAATCAATTAATGAAAATCAGGACATCTTTTGCAAATGAGTCTTTTCTTTTCCGCTCACTGTTTTTCATTTTTCATTTTTTGTACAAAAATAAAATGGCAATGTTTTTCAAAATAACAACTTCATTTTCACTTTATCTAAACAAGATAAAACTGATCACTAAAATGAACAAATCTAAACCCTTGCAGAGAGTGCCCTCCAGACTGCACCGACAACAACACCGCTATGACTTTGTATGACTTTGATAATCCGATTAATCAAGCCGATGAAGGGGTTGAAGAAGATTACAAGCTACCTGAAGAGCTAGCCAGGTTATTGAGACAAGAGGAGAAGGTTATAACTCCTCATCAGGAGGAGGTTGAGATGGTTAATCTTGGTACAGAAGAAGACTTGAAAGAAGTTAAGATCGGGGCCTGTCTGCAAGATTCAGTAAAAGAGCAACTTATTGACATGCTTCGGGAGTATGTGGATGTTTTTGCTTGGTCTTATCAGGATATGCCAGGGTTAGATACCGACATTGTTATGCACAAGCTGCCTCTAAAGGAAGACTGTCCGCCAGTAAAACAGAAGTTGCGCCGTACTCGTCCAGATATGGCAATGAAGATAAAAGAGGAGGTACAAAAACAGTGGGACGCCGGTTTCCTTACTGTAACTAGTTACCCGCCGTGGGTTGCTAACATTGTGCCTGTGCCTAAGAAAGATGGTAAAGTACGAATGTGTGTGGATTACCGGGATCTGAACAGAGCCAGCCCGAAAGATGACTTCCCATTACCTCACATTGATGTATTGGTCGACAATACGGCTCAGTTCTCGGTGTTCTCCTTCATGGATGGATTTTTAGAATATAATCAGATCAAGATGTCACCTGAAGACATGGAGAAGACAACTTTCATCACACCCTGGGGCACATTCTGTTATAAGGTAATGCCATTCGGACTGAAGAATGCTGGTGCCACTTATCAACGGGCTATGGTAACGTTATTCCATGACATGATCCACAAAGAAATTGAATGTTATGTGGATGACATGATTGCCAAGTCCCTCACAGAGGAAGACCACCTGGTGAATCTGTTGAAGCTATTCAAGCGTCTGAGGAAGTACAAATTGAAGTTAAACCCCAACAAGTGCACATTTGGGGTGCGATCCGGTAAGCTGCTGGGATTTATTGTAAGTGAGAAAGGGATTGAAGTTGACCCTGATAAAGTCAAAGCCATTCAAGAAATGCCTACACCGAAGACTGAAAAAGAAGTTCGGGGGTTCCTAAGTAGATTGAACTACATTTCAAGGTTCATATCTCATCTTACAACAACCTATGAACCCTTGTTCAAATGTTTAAGAAAGGAACAAACAGTCAGGTGGAATGAAGACTGCCAAAGGGCTTTTGACAAAATCAAGGAATACTTACAGGAGCCTCCGATCCTTATGCCTCCAGTTGATAGAAGACCTTTAATAATGTACTTGACAGTATTAGAAGAGTCAATGGGGTGTGTGCTGGGCCAGCATGACGAGTCTGGTCGAAAAGAGTATGCAATATACTACCTAAGCAAAAAGTTTACCGACTGTGAACAACGTTATTCACTGCTCGAGAAAACTTGTTGTGCTTTAGCGTGGGCTGCTCTCCGACTAAGGCAGTATATGTTGACCCACACTACCTTATTGATCTCCAAAATGGACCCAGTTAAGTACATATTCGAAAAGCCAGCACTTACCGGACGGGTTGCAAGATGGCAAATGATTCTCACAGAATATGACATTCAATACACATCTCAGAAAGCCATCAAAGGCAGTGTATTGTCTGATTATCTTGATGAGCAACCCATTGATGATTAACAGCCTATGAGATTTGACTTCCCCGATGAAGACATCATGTTCGTAAGAGCAAAAGATCATGAAGAGCCTATTCACACTGAAGGGCCCGACCCAGAAGAAGAATGGACTATGATGTTTGATGGGGCTGTTAATATGAATGGTCGTGGTGTTGGTGCAGTGCTCATTACACCTAAGGGAGTTCACATGCCTTTCTCGGCAAAACTCACCTTTAACTGCACTAACAACGAAGCTAAATACGAAGATTGTATCATGGGTCTTGAGGAAGCCATTGACCTCAGGATCAAGACTTTAACTGTGTTCGGAGATTCAGCTCTGGTAATTAATAACACCAACGGCAAATGGTACACTCACCAGGAGCATCTGATACCTTACCGGGATTATACGAGGAGATTACTGACTTCCTTCACTACAGTCAAGCTGGAGTATATCCCTCGTGATGAAAATCAATTTGCAGATGCTCTGGCTACCATTTCATCCATGATCAAAGTTCAAGCTGCCAACTTTGTGCCTCGGATTATAGTATCCAGACTTGACAGACCAGCATACGTATTCTCTGCAGACCTTGCTAAAGATGATAAGCCTTGGTTCCATGACATCAAGTGCTTCTTGGAGGATCAAACATACCCACCTGGGGCATCATCCAATGACAAGAAGACATTAAGAAGGCTGGCTGGTAGTTTCTTCCTGAATGCTGATGGTTCCTTGTACAAGAGAAACTTTGATATGGTACTTCTCAGATGTGTTGATAAGACAGAGGCAGATTTGTTGATGCACGAGGTGCACGAAGGATCTTTTGGTACCCATGCTAGAGGACATGCAATGGCTAAAACGTTGTTAAGATCAGGCTATTACTGGATCACAATGGATGCAGACTGTTGTGTGTAAACACCCCAAATTTTCCCTCACCCATTCACACCCTGGCTTGTGATCATTTCATATGCATAAACACAATCATAACATCTCATATCTCAATTTTGAGTCATTGCATTGCTTCTAAGTCATCTGCATCTAGGGTTTGTGATCTGAGCAATCCAGGAGCCTCTTGAGCCACTTCAAAGGCAACCAATCACTTCAAAGGGGTCCATAGGTGTTCTTGTATCATATTCCATCCTTTCAAAGTCAAGATTTCAAAAGAATCACAAGAACTGAGGATTGCATGGAAACAGGGCCAAGTTTGACTGCACAGTTGACCTAAAATTAGGGTTTTGGTTTCAGAGACCATAACTCCAATTTTTTTGGTCATTCTTGTTTCCATTGGTCTCTATATGGTATAGGGAGTATGCATATCAAGTTTCATGAAGAAATTCCATGGGGAAGTCATCTGATCAAGAGTTGACTTTTCAGACAAGTCAATGTAAAATCAGGGCATCTGAGGCCCCCAATGACCCAACCAAGGGGTGATCTTCATCATTTTGAGTGTATATGATCTTTATTTGATCATGGAAGAAGGTTGAAGTTCACAAAAATCAAGAATTTGAAGTTTTTTGCAAATGTTGACTTTTTGGGCATAGTTGACTTTTCAAGAATGCTTCATTTTAGGTCATTTTTCAAGCCTTGATTCTTGATCCAAAAATGCTTCAAATGAAAAAACTTTGGTCATGAAAGTTGTAGAATACATTTTTCCCTTTTCAAAAAGTACAAGAACATGATCAAATTCTTCTTGGATCAAAAGTTATGGTGTGACAAAGTTGGCAAAAATCATTGATTTTCAAGATGTGCACCAAATGTGAATTTTGCAAAACCATGAACCAATGCCATTTGTAACTTCTAATTCACTTCAAACCATTACACAAACATTCTATGAGCCTTAAAAATCAGAATTGGACCAAGGTTTCACATGGTTATGGTTTGTGTAACAAGACTTTTCCATGAAGTTTCAAAAGTGTGCCAACTTGCAAAACCACTCATCACACTTCCTACAACTTGCAACATTGGATGCTGACTTTGGCTAGCCTTTCCCCTCACCCTTGCTGCGCAGCCCCATGCCTTGTACTAGCCTAGAACCAAGCCATACTTCTCTTACACAAAGAGTGGACTTTTGGCAAAAGCAAACTTACCAATCAATAGAGGCCATGTCAAATCATCTGACCTATGGGATTAAAATATACTATCCTTTGGCAAGCCAAATATATGAAGAAGCCAAGCAAAAACAGATCACAAGAGAACATACACAAAAACACTCCATTTTGCATCTCTCTTCGAAACTCTCTGCCCAGCTCATAAACGTTCAAACCATTTTCACCAATCAACTCACCATGCCTCATTGAGCCCAAAGCAACCAAGAACCAGGCCTGAAACAAGCCACAACTCCATTTCACCATTTTCACTCCAACTTGCAGTTTCTTTCGAAACTCTCTCCACAGCACACAAACATCAAAACCAACTCCACAAACCTTCTCCACTCATCATCTGGACCACAAAGAACCCTTCACCCTTGCCAGAAACAGCCTGAACCACCATTGCCATTTTCAACTGAGCTTGAGCAGAAGCTGCTCAAACTCTTCATCCAGCCAATATAAATTCCTCTTGAGCATTCAAGCATCACCAGAGGGTCAAGTGGAGGGGATTTCACCAAGAAGGGAGGCCTGAAAGTTGCTGGAGTGAAAGCTTCGAATCTCAGGTAGCTCAAGGAATATTTTTCCAGAAATCATTTTTTATGTTCTAAACTTGTTCTCCATGCTTCACTGAATATCCTGATACTTTTAGTTTCGAAAATGGTGATGAAATGAGGATTTAATTGCTTCCTGAAACTGTTTTGCCCTAGTTTTTGTTTGCTTCGATTCAGCCTTTCCATGAATGATAAATTTGTTTTGAGTGGGGGTTTTGAATCGTGAGCTTGTGGGAATCATTTCTGGGTTCTTAGAATTCATTTTAGATGCGTATAAAGTGAGTTAGAGATTTTGGTTGAACGGGGAAGATGACCGGAGCACTGTTCCGGTCATCTGAGTGTGTTTAACGGCGAGATTAGGGCATAAGCATTGATTAGCGAAATTTGAATTCTGGCCGTGAGATCTGGCGCCAAGTCTCTTCCCGCGCGTGTAGCTTTGAATCCAGGCCCTAGGATATGTTGACTTTCATTTAATTCAGATTAATTTCATTTTAATTTCTTTTCTTTTCATTTTATTTGCATATTTAGTTTAAAAATAGTAAAAAATGTGTAAAAATTATGAAACTTTTTCTCATGAGTTTTATTAATTTTTATGACACAAAAATATTTTTGTTTTTATTTTTATCATTAAAAAAGTATTTTTAAATATTTAAAAGATTATTTTTAATTGATTAATGGAAATTAATTTATTAAAAATACTTTTAGGTATTTAAAAATCACCAAAAAATTCATGAAATGTTCTAAGACATTTAGAAACATTGTCCAACCTTCAAACCAAATTTCTTTTTTAATCTTGATGCATTTTGAGAATTTTTCATTGAATTAAAATCATTTTTGTGCATTAATTTGATCCATAGTTCAAAAAATCATTTCTGCCTATTCATGAGGAGTTGGACATTGATTCTTCTTGCATTGCATTGTGTCTAGCATGTAGTTTTTGAGATAAAATGGCCATGATTTGATCTTGCATTTTCCATTTGTTTGGCATTTCTTTTGTTTAGGAACCCTAAAAACCCTAATAACTTGTAAAAAATCATAACTTGAGATTGGTTAAGAGTTGAGACCTCCCCTTTTGACATTGGTTTAATATAAGATTAGGGGCCTTTTGAGTGGCATTTTCTATTTTTTATCTTAGGGTTTGCTTCTGTTTTTGGTTTTTGTTTGATGTTTGGTTTATAAACCCTAATTTGGGCTTTCATTTGCATACCTCTTGCATTCTCTTGCATAACATGACTTGGCATGACATTTCAAGCATCCATTTGTTTCATTTGACATCATAAGACATATAGAAAGCATGTTTGATCATTGCATCTTGCATTTGTCATGTTGTATGCCATGTGCCTTCCATAACTTTTCATGTATGTTCATGTGTTCTAACTTGCTTCATTTGCATTCATAAGCTTGTATGATCATCTCCATGCCTTGTTTCATGTTTGTACCATCTCATAACATCATTAGCATCATGTATTTTCTTCTGGTTTTGTTTCTCATCATGTCATCTCATCCCATTTTTGCATTGCATTGCATTCCTTTTCTAACATTTCAGGTGGTAAGTGACATTGAGAAGTGAATTTGCCTTCACTTCTCATAACTTTTCTTTTCATCTCTCTTGCATCCATTGCTGCATTTTTCTTTGTGTTTGAGTTTGAGCTTGCTCATTCCTCTTCTTCTTACTTTCTTTCTTCAAGTGACTTGACTCCTTGAATGAAGCAAGTCACTTTGTTTCTCTTGATCCTGTTCATCTGCATCCTGGTGGTTCTCTTTGAAGATTTCCCTTGTAAACCTCACAAACCTTAGGAACAACCAAGCATGACAATGATTAGGGTTTTGATTAGTCTCCCTTCTTAGTTTTATCTTTGTGTCTCTTTTGAGTCTTCTCTCCTCATCTCATAATCAGGGACTAAACCCTAAAGGCTTTAAGGCTTTGTGATTAAGCTTATGCCTGCATCCTTCTCTTAGGATGGAGTGTATAACTTTAATCCTAAGTGTTAAACCCTTAATGTGTTTAAATCTCTTAATCAATTCACTTAATAAGTACCAAGACATCACACTTGTAACTTGGGCCTTGCATTAGGGTTCTAATTCTTCCTTAACTGGTTAAGAAGGACTAACCCTAGTGTTAATGGACAAGTCCCCCTCAAGTTGTCTTACAAACCCTAAAAAACACTTCATCATCATATCACTAACTAAAATCCATTTAATAAAGGCTTTGTTTTGTCATGGGTCTAATCCCTAACCATGGATTAAGTTGAGGAGCTTTCCTCAGCTTAAACATTCTCATCTATTATCCTTCTATTAGGATGGTGTAATGAGTCTGTTTAATCCCTGATTATGGCTTAATCTCATTACTTAACACTAAACAAAAACAACAAAAACATCTAAATAATCACAAGTAGGTTAATGATCTTAATCCTACACCAAAAGGTGATTAAGTGTGAGAATCTGACTTCACACTTAAGGTATTCTCATTACCCCTAATCAGAGGGAAGATGTGATGAGTTTACTAACCAATTGGTTTAGACTTAAGCTCATCAACTTATGACAAACTTTCAAAAGCAATAAGAGACTGAAAACTCAAAAACAAACAATGAGCGTCTCCTCCGGGATTCTTTCCTCATCATCTTCACTCATAAACGAGAACTTGCTTCTTCCGTCTAATGCAAGACAGTTAGCATCTGTGCCAGACAGATCATACACTTGAGCATAGACAAGCAAGCAGTTCACAAATCAATTCATCTTTCAGTCTCTTTGGGTCGAACTACGGTGTTCTGACTTCCTCATTGCACGAGAGGATACGTAGGCATAACTTAACAGTTATCGAACAAAAGTCTTTGTATATTCCCCCTCTTTCCAGCATCATTCTTTTAGCCTCATGATCTTGAGCAATTCATTCTCATTCCTACACTGACACTGTATATATCACACTTCACTTCTTTTACACTGACACCTGTACATTTTGTTTTCCAGCTATTTCATACACAGATTGCACTGACACTACCCCTTTAAAACACAAATCTTTTAAGCGTGGATCCCGTCGAGTACGGCGGACAATCTGGGTGCTAATACCTTCCCAGGTTGTAACCAACCCCCTTTCTCAGTCTTTCTGGTTCGCAACCGTCTTATCCATGTCTTTCTAGGTCTATGCAGCATTGCCTTTCCTCCGGGATAAAAATGCCTAGCTGGCGACTCTATTCATCTCCAGTGAGTTCACTGCTGTGTGTTCTCATTGTCCCTCTCGCCGACCGTTCGCGTCTGTACCTTATTTGACCCTGCTTCATTTATCGGGAGCGACATTGTGCCTATGCCAGGAAATGTCATAAATGCCAGATTTACGCAGATAAAGTGCATGTGCCTCCAAATCCTTTGAATTTGATGTCTTCACCTTGGCCCTTTGCTATGTGGGGCATTGATATGATTGGCAAGATTGAACCGACTGCTTCAAATGGCCACAGATTCATCCTGGTAGCCATTGACTATTTTACCAAGTGGGTTGAAGCAGCTTCCTATGCAAATGTCACCAGGCAAGTGGTAGCCCGATTCCTGAAGAGAGACATCATCTCTCGGTATGGAGTGCCCGAGCGAATCATTACTGATAATGGTTCCAACTTGAACAATAAAATGATGGCAGAACTATGCCGGGACTTCAAGATCCAACACCACAATTCTTCTCCTTACAGGCCAAAGATGAATGGCGTTGTGGAGGCAGCTAACAAGAATATCAAGAAGATTGTGCAGAAGATGGTGGTCACCTATAAGGACTGGCATGAAATGCTACCATTTTCCTTGCATGGGTACCGTACATCAATCAGAACATCCACTGGGGCAACACCGTATCAGCTTGTATATGGTATGGAGGCAGTCCTACCTGTTGAAGTTGAATTACCCTCCTTGCGGGTACTAATGGATGTCAAATTGAATGAAGCAGAATGGGTCCGATCCCGATACGAACAACTGAATCTGATTGAAGAGAAGAGATTAGCTGCAATCTGTCATGGGCAGTTATATCAGAAGAGAATGAAGAAAGCCTTCGATCAGAAAATCAGGCTTCGAGAATACCAAGTAGGAGATCTTGTGCTGAAAAGACTCCTTCCTCCTCATACAGACCACAGGGGCAAGTGGACTCCGAATTATGATGGTCCATTCATAGTAAAGAAAGTTTTCTCTGGTGGAACACTGATGCTCAGTACTATGGATGGTGAAGATTTCCTGTCCCATGTGAATTCAGATGCAGTTAAAAAATACTTCGCGTAAAATGACCCGCTGGACAAAAAAACAGAATGTAAAGTCCAGGCAAAAATAGGGTATCCCGGCGAGTCAAAAACAGAATAAAAGACTCGGGCAAAAATAAGGGAAAATAAAGAAAAAAAATGTGTACACCCGCTGAGTTGAAAAGCCACACTGGACAACTCAGGCAAAAATGGGTATCCCGGTGGATTGAAAACCCGAAAGGGCGATCCACGCAAAATAAGGGAATAAGCGAACAACTGCATTCTTAATTCGTCTGTATCACTTACAACATGGCAAGCTTCGAAAGGTTAAAGCATCAGTCAGAATCAGCCTTCTTCAGAAAGCAAGATGAGAAGAATGTCAATGTCATACAAGTCATAGCAAAAAGGAAGCTCACTGAAGCGTCATCAACATTGCCAGCACTTTTGGTTTCTCAATTTGTAACAATATCCTCATTTCAGGGGATTTGTTTCTTTGACTATACTTGCCAATTCAGGGCACCCGAATTAATAAAATCAGATTTTCAGTCACATTCCGTCTTGTACATTTTATTTCATTTGCAAAAGGTCTGATATCCTTGATATAACGTTTACATAAAAAACAGAAAGTGCCTTGCTAAATCACATGCTTGCAGGAAATAGATTTGCTCCCGGGAGTGTCTAAACTCCTATGAAGGAATCCAGTAAGGGACACGTCAGGGCACTTGTATGTTTCTTTGTCATAACAGATTGCAGGTATCCAAAGCGCAATGTGGGGCATGAAAGCTCCTCCCCAAACCAAACAGCATCAGAAGGGGCTCCTTTCCCCAACAAATTTCATCATCCTCAGCAGGATCCTCTACAGAAATCACTAGGAAGGTCGTTCAGTGATCATTCCTCCCCAGCCAAGTGCTAGACAGGGAATCATCTCCCCGTAGAGTTTCAGCCTCTATCCAAAAGAGCAATGTCTGAAGATCACAACAAAGTTACGAAAGCTTCCACAAACCCCGCCTGGGCTCCTCATCATTAAGATAGGACTATCAGTGACCTGTTTTCCCAAGCAGTCATACATCTTATCAGATCTACTAATGATCTTTCCCCTAGCTGGGACATTCTTTCGAAGCAGATCATCCAGAGATCTTCACAGCAACGAGATCCGAATCCCGAATTAGTATCTTTGCATAATCATAGCATTCACACTTATTTCCCCTCAGAGTCGACACTCGTCCGTGCTCTTTGTTAACCAGTTGGTACTCGTCCGTACCATCATCTCTGAACATGTGTCAACGTTTGTTTCTACCGATACTCGTCCGTATCACAGTCTTAAGGATGCTCGTTCGCATCTTTAATCTATACGCAATGTCAAACACTTATACCTTTTTCTTGAATTTAGACACTCGTCTGTGTCTACCATTCCCCAGAAGAGTTCCCAGCAAATCCCATTAATTTATTTTCTTTCTATCTGACATTCGTCCCATGTCATGATACTTCCGGTAGCCGTACCCTGCTAGGTGATCGTTCTTCACCCTTTGATGATCGTCCTTCATCATCCCCAGTGGAGTCTCCATTATTGGAACCCTTCCCTATCCGACACTCGTCCTATGTCGTGATATTTTAGCAGCCGTCCCCTGCTAGGTGATCGTCCTTCACCTCTTGGTGATCGTCCTTCATCATTTTTATCCGATGGCTGTCCCCATCGCTGGTCTTGTTATCTGGCATTCGTCCTATGTCACGATAAACCCCGAGAGCAGCCGTACCCTGCTTGATGATCGTCCTTCATCATGATTATCCGATGGCCGTCCCCATCGTTGACTCTTTTTATCCGACATTTGTCCTATGTCGTGATACTTCCGGCAGCCGTACCCTGCCAGGTGACCGTCCTTCACCTTAGATGACCGTTCCTCATCTTATCCACAACAGAGCAGCCATCCCCTGCTAGGTGATCGTCCTTCACCTTTGATGACCGTCCCTCATCATTTATTTCTTTAACCCGATGGTCGTCCCCCATCATTTCCTTTACCTTTAATCCCCAGAGAACTTTGTTACTTTACCTGATGGTCGTCCCCGTCATGATCTCTTTATTTCCCCAACATGTCGGCCATACCCGTCATTGCTTTATCCCCAGCAGTCATTCTCTGCTCGACGGTCGTCCTCCGCCGCCCGCACTTTATAATCATACTTTAATTCCTTTTACAATCTATATCCTTTTTTCTTCTTCATCTAGTGAGTGCAAATTTTGGACTGTCTTTGGTATTCAACCATAAGTTATCTTGTTTGTCTGTTAAGCCAGGCGCTTACATCCTACACAGCTAACTCATGTTTGAATAGGGGAAGCTGTAAACACCCCAAATTTGCCCTCACTCATTTCACCATGTCTTGTGATTCTTTTCATTTGCATAAGTTCAATCATGTCATCTCATATTGCATTTTTGCTTCACTGCATTGGTACAAAGTCATCTGCATCTAGGGTTTGTGATCTGAGCCATCCCTGAGCCATATGAGCCACCCCAAGAGTCTCCAATCATCTCAAGAGGGTCCATGTATGTTCAAGCATCATATTATATCCTCCTAAGATCAAGAAGTCAGAAAATCACAAGAACTGAGAAAGGCATGGAAGCAGAGTCAAGCTTAACTGCACAGATGACCTAAAATTAGGGTTTTGGTTTCAAAGGCCATAACTCCAAATTTTTTGGTCATTCTTGTTTCTATTGGTCTCTATATGATGTGAGGATCATGCATACCAATTTTCATGAAGAAATTCAATGGGGAAGGCATTTGGTCAATAGATGACTTCTTGAACAAGTCAGTGCAAAATCAGGGCATCTGAGGCCCCCATCATCCAACCAAAGGGTCTTCTCCATCATTTTGGGTGTATATGATCTTTATTTGATCTTAGAAGAAGTTAAAAGTTCACAAAATTGAAGAATTTCAAGTCATTTGCAAAGTTGCCATTTTGGGAAAGTGACTTGTAATGCAAACTTGCCATTTTGGGAAAGTTTTTCAACCTCCTCTTTTTGATTCAAAAATGCTTCAAATGAAAAATTCTTGGTCATGAAAGTTGTAGATTGGATCATTCCCTTTTCAAAAAGTACAAGAACTTGATCTAATTCATCATTGAACTCAAGTTATGGCCTTGCAAAGTTGGGAAAAATCACAAAATTTCACTTATGTACCAAAGAGGGAAACTTGCAAAAACTCATACCAAGGCAATTTGTGATCTCTAATTGACTTCTAACCATTACATAAACATCATACATGACCTATAATTCAGAATTGGCCCAAGAATTTCAAAGTTTCATGCCTTGCCCATGAAGAAATCCAAAAGGGGCCAAAACTTCATGAATTTGCAAAATGGTACAAAACTTCTCATCCACTTGCCACAACTCATCAAATTTGATTCACAAACTTTCCTTGATCTCAGCTGAACCAGGACATGCCCAAATACCAGCCTGCCACTTGCCCATACCTCCAAGTACAACTTTCTTGACTTTTTGCAACATGAGCCATACCAATCACACTGCTCCACAACAACTCTCTGCCCAATCAGAACATGTTATGTGGACCTCAAGCAAGCCATTTCATACAACAACATAGCCTGAGATCTCCCACAAGTCAGCATTCACCAAAACCTCCCTCTTTGCATTTTCATTCGAAACTCAGCATTCAAGCCACAAACCTTCAAACAAACTTCATAGAACAACTCACCATGATCCACTGATCATTTCCCAACCACCATTTTGCCCTGAAACCCCCATATCAAAAACACGATTTCTCTCCCCCTTTGAACTGAACTGCATCAATCTCACAAACCAGCCACAAAAAATTCCATCCAAGCATTGCAAACTCCTCAGAAGGTTCATTAAAGGCATCTTGGACCAAAGAAGCAGCCAAAAAGCTCCAGGGTTGAAAGCTTCACCTCAGGTAGCCATGCGAATTCATTTTTCCATAAGTTGTATTTTAAGTTCTTAAATGATTAAGTGTGATCCCCTGAGCATGTTGAACTTTGAATTATTGAAAATAGTTGAGAATTGAGGATGTATGGTCTTTCTGAAATTTCTGCAGTTTTTGTTCTTAGCTTCGATTCATGTTTTTGGTTGGAAATAAATGGAGTTTGAGGTTAGGGATGAGTTTAGAATGGAGAGAGGAAGCAATCTGGAGCTATAGAGCTCCAGAAATGACCTAGGGAACGTTTTAGAAATTTCTCAGGCAAGGTGTGGCCGGAGAAGATGACCGGAGGTCATTTCCGGTCACCTGAAAATGATTAACCTAATTAATTAGGGTTAGGGCATAATTTGAATATGGGTCGTTGGATCCTCCTTTCCCGCGTGTGTTGTGTGGTTCAGATTGCACCATTAATTATTAATCTGGATTTAATATTTAATTAATTATGATTAAGTGGATTTGAATTTGGGCCTTAAGATTGCGAGCGTAGTCAACAAGAAAGTCCCTAGAATCAATACAAACCCTTGGATCAGCATACTTCTGTCTTATTTAATATTTATTTCATTTTTCTCATTTTATTTTGCATCATTTATTTAAAATAGTTAGAAAATCTTAAAAAAATATTTTCTTCTGCATTTTGCATTCAAATATTTTTCTTAAACCAAAAATAATTTTTATTTTATTTTTTTGCATAAAATTTGTATTTTTAAAATATTTAAATGTTTATTTTAATTAATTAATGGAAATTAATTAATTAAAATACCATTTAAGTTTCTAAAAATCACCAAAAAAATTACATTGCCTCTTGACACATTTAGAGACATTATCAAACCATTAATACAAATTTCTTTTTGGTTCTTGATCCATTTTGACATTTTCTTTGGATTTAGGGTTCTTAAAAATCAATATTTTTAACCCTAAGTTAGAAAAATCTTTTCTGCCTAACCATGAAGGGTTTGATAATGATTCTTTTTGCATTGCATCCCACATATCATGTAGTTTCTAGGATAAAATTGGCATGAATGTATCTTTCATTTTTGATTTGTTTTGCATTTTTCCTTGTGAGGACCCTCAAAACCCTAGCAAACTTAGAAAAATCATAAGTCCTTTAGGGTTTAGCTTCTGACCTTCCCCTTTGAGTAGTGAACTTGTATAGGTTTAGGGTACCTTTGATCCCATTTTAAATTTTTTATCTTGTCATTTGCTTCTGATTTTGAATTTTGCATTGCATCTTGTACATAAACCCTAATCTTTGTCTTCATTTGCATTCATTCTTCATATGCTTGCATACATGAACTTACCATGACATTTTGTGCATCCACATGACATATAAGACATCTTAGGACATATTAGAATCATGTTTGATCATTGCATCATCTATTCACCATGTTATGCATCCATTACATTTCATAAGTTTTCATGAACTTTCATGCTTCCTTTCATGTCTCATTTGCATCTTCATTGCTTGTATGATCATCCACATCTCTTGGTATGCTTTTGCATCATCCCATAGAATCATTAGCATCATGAACATGCTTCTGATTTTGGTTTGCGTCCTTGCATTTCATCCCATTTTCATTTCATTTCATTTCCTTTTGCTAACTTTTCAGGTGGTAAGTGTTTGAGAAGTGAATTTGCCTTCACTTCTCATAATCTCTTCTCATCTCTTTTATGCATCATTGCTGCATTTTTACTTGTGAATTAGAGTTATCTTGCTCATTCATGCTCCTTCTCCTCTTTCTTTCTTCAAGCAACTTATCTTCTTAAGTGAAGTAAGTTGTCTTGCTTCTTCTGCTTCTCTTCCTTTCTTCTGCTTCTTCCTTGGTGGCTTTTCCTTGAAGATCTCTTGCAAGCCTCATTAACCCTAGGAACACCCAAGCATGATCACAATTAGGGTCTGATTAGTCCCCCCATTAGGTTTACCTTTGTGTCATCTTTGATTCTTCTCCTCTCATCTCTTAATCAAGGGCTAAACCCTAAAGGTTTTAAGGCTTTGTGATTAAGCTTATGCCTGCATCCTTCTATTAGGATGAAGTGTATAACTTTAATCCTAAGTGTTAAACCCTTAATGTGTTTAAATCCTTTAATCAATCCATATAATAATCACTAAGACATCAAGCTTGTAACTTGGGCCTTGCATTAGGGTTCTAATTCTTCCTTAAATGGTTACGAAGGACTAACCCTAGTGTTAATGGACAAGTCCCCCTCAAGTTGTCTTACAAACCATAAAATCCACCTCTTAACCTTATCATTAACTAAAATCCACTTTAATAAAGGTTTGTTTTGTCATGAGGTTAATCCCTAATCATGGATTAAGTTGAGGAGCCTTCCTCAGCTTAAATGTTCTCATCTATTATCCTTCTATTAGGATGGTGTAATGGGTCCATTAAATCCTTGATTATGGCTTAAACTCATTACTTAACACTAAACAAAAACAACAAAAACATCTAAGTAAATACAAGTAGGTTAATGATCTTAATCCTACATCATGGTGATTAAGTGTGAGGTGCTTACTTCATACTTAAGGTATTCTCATTACCCTAATCAGAGGGAGGATGTGATGAGTTTACTAACCCTTGGTTTAGGCTTAAGCTCATTTTCTTATGACAAATTTCAAAAAGCAATAAAAGATTGAAAACACCAAAAACAAACAATAATCGTCTCCTCCAGGATTCTTTTCTCACCTCATTCACTCACAAACGAGAACTCGCTTCTTCCGTCTAATGCAAGACAGTTTGCACCTGAGCCAGACAGGTCATACACTTGAGCATAGACAAGTAAGCAGTTCACAAGTCAATTTATCTTTCAGTCTCTTTGAGTCGAACTACGCTGTTCTGACTTCCCTCATTGCACGAGAGGATACGTAGGCATAACTTAACAGTTATCGAACAAAAATATTTGTATATTCCCCCTCTTCCAGCATTATTCTTTAAGCCTCATAGTCTTGAGTTTCACATTCTTTCCTTACACTGACACTTCTTTATTACACTTCATACTTCTTTCCAGCACTGACATTTGCATTCTTTTCCAGCTTTTGCACACAGATATCACTAACACTACCCCTTTAAACACAAACCTTTCAAGCGTGGATCCCGTCGGGTACGACGGACAATCTGGGTGCTAATACCTTCCCAGGTTGTAACCAACCCCCTTTCTCAGTTTCTCTGGTTCGCAACCGTCTTATCCATCTCTTTCTAGGTTTATGCAGCATTACCTTTCCTTCGGGATAAAAATGCCTAGCTGGCGACTCTTTTCAGTTCACCCTTGTGTTCTCTCTTTCGCTGACCGTTCGCGTCTGTACCCCTCTTGACCCGGTGTCATCAGGTGGGAGCGACACTGACATGCTTCACACAGAGCTTCTGAGTTGAACTTCAAGTTTGGAAGTCCTCTGACCAGATTGAGTTTGTTAAGTTGAGATAATATTCTCATATTAACATGTCCCAATCTTCTGTGCCAGACCCATTGCTCAGTTTCCACAAACATTAGACATTTTACATTCTGATTTTTTAATTCAGAAATTTTTATTTTATATATGTTGTTCTTTCTCTTTCCACTGAAGAGGATTGTTCCATCTTTCTGACTAACAGCTTTACAGAACTTTTGATTAAAGATTATGTCATAGCCATTATCACTTAATTGACTTATGGATAATAGATTATGCATTAATCCTTCTACCAATAGAACATTAGAGATAGAGGGAAGGTTTCCATTACCAATAGTTCCAGAGCCAATTATTTTTCCTTTTTGGTTGCCTCCAAAACCTACGTGGCCTCCATCTTTTAATTCAAGACTTTGGAACATATGCTTTCTTCCCATCATGTGTCGTGAGCATCCAGAGTCCAGGTACCATGATTGGTGTTTCAGATTTGCTGTTAAAGACATCTGCAACATACACAATTTTATCTTTGGGTACCCATATTTTTCTGGGTCCATGTTTGTTAGTTTTCACAAACTTCTGATTTATTTTAGGTCATGGTTATGACCATAGGTAAAATGAGAACTTAGAGGAGTATTAATTTTTATGACAACATCATCAATCTTTTTAAAATTCAGAGTTTCTTTAGTTTTCACATAGCCTATGCCTCTTCTATCATTTCTGCTAACTCCATAGATCATAGATGCAATTTTGCTTCTATCTATGCTTTTAGCTAGAAATTTTTGGAAACCATAGTCATATTGTTTTATGATACTATAAGAATTGATTAGATCTTCTAATTCAGATTCCTTATGAGCTTTAAGTTTTTTAAGAGAGTTTTTGCATTCAAAAATATTTTCTTTCAGCTCAGAGTTTTCTGTTTTTAGTTTTCTAACTTCTTCTAATTCAGATACCAGACTATGTTTCATGTATTTGTATTTGAATTGAAGCTTCTGATATTTTTCAAGAATTTCTGAGAGGCTAGCTTCTAATTGAGATCTAGAAAGTTTAGAGAATACCTCTTCTGTATCTGAGTCTAATTCTGATTCTGATGAGTGATCATCTTCTGGTATTTTTACCATTAATGCAATGTTAGCATGTTCATCTTCTGAATCTGACTCTGCTTCAGATGATTCAGAATCATCCCATGTTGCCATTGTAAACACCCCAAATTTGCCCTCACCCATTCACACCATGGCTTGTGATCTTTTCATATGCATAAGTTCAATCATAGCATCTCATACCACATTTTTGATCCACTGCATTGATTCAAAGCCATTTGCATCTAGGGTTTGTGATCTGAGCCATCCCTGAGCCAGTTGAGCCACTCCAAAGGTCATCAATCACTTCAAAGGGGTCCATGAATGTTCAAGCATTATATTATATCCCCACAAAGTCAAGAAAGTCAAAGAATCACAAGAACTGAGAAAGGCATGGAAGCAGAGCCAGGTCTAACTGCACAGATGACCTAGAATTAGGGTTTTGGTTTAAAAGGCCATAACTCCAAATTTTTTGGTCATTCTTGTTTCTATTGGTCTCTATATGTTATGAGGATCATGCATATCAATTTTCATGAAGAAATTCCATGGGGAAGGCATCTAATCAAGGGTTGACTTCTTGAGCAAGTCAGTGCAAAATCAGGGCATCTGAGGCCCCCAATGACCCAAACAAAGGGTGTTCTTCATCATTTTGAGTGTGTATGATCTTTATTTTATCATAGAAGATGTTAGAAGTTCACAAAATTGCAAAATTTCAAGCCATTTGCAAAGTTGCCTTTTTGGGAAAGTGACTTGTAATGAAAACTTGCCATTTTGGGAAAGTTTTTCAACCCTTTCTTTTTTATTCAAAAATGCTTCAAATTAGAAAACTTTGGTCATTAAAGTTGTAGAATGGATCATTCCCTTTTCAAAAAGTACAAGAACTTGTCCTAATTCATTTTGGATCAAAAGTTATGGCTTGTCAAAGTTGGGAAAAATCACATAATTTCAAGTTTTGTACCAAAGAGGCATTTTGCAAAATGGTATGATAAAGCATTCTAAAGACTTCAAATGTGCACAAACTCTTCACAACATGCTCATGTGACTTCTAAAATTCAGAATTGGCCCAAGAATTATGCATTTTGGTGCCTTGAACTTCATGAATTTCCAAAAGGGCCAAAGTTGGACAAAGTTGCAAAACATCTCATAAACCCTAATCCACTTGCTAATTGGCCTCAAGACTGATTCCATGGCTCTCCTCAATCCTTGCTGCGCAGGACACCCCTTTGTACTTGGCCTGCCATTGACCCCTACCTCTCTTACACAAAACTTGACTTTTTGCAAAAAGACCCATACCAATCCCACAGTGCCACACCAACTATTCTGACCAATCAAGACTTTACAAACACACTTCAAGCAAGCCATTTCATAACATCTTGGAGCCTGAAACACCCCATAAGTCAGCATACACAAAAATCCCTCCCTTGGCATTTTCTATCGAATCTCTCAACTCAGCAACTAAAACTTGAAACTTCTTCCACCATTCATCTTAGAATGCATCACTGATCACAAACCACCCCTCACTTTGCCTTAAAAGCCATCATACACCAAATACGATTTCTTCCCCTCTTGAACTGAACTGGATCAATCTCCCAAATCAGCCACTTTAAACTCCAACCAAGCCTCAAAGCATCTTCAGGAGGTCCATTGGAGAAGCTTTGAAGCAAGGACGCAGCCTGAAAGTTCCAAACTGAAAGTTTCACTTCAGGTAGCTTCAAAAATTATTTTTTCCAGAAACCTTGTTTTAAGTTACTAAAATGATCTACATGCTCCCCTGAATGTAATAAGCTTTGAATTTTTGAAAATGATGAAGAAATGAGGATGTATGGTCTGTCTGAAACTTTTCCCGTGAATTTGATTTTTGCTTGTTCTTCGTGATTCATGAAAAATAAATAGGTTTTGTTGTTGGATTCTTGTTTAGGATGTTTGGTTGAGTGAATCTGGAGATTTTGGCACGTTTTAGTGAGGTTTTGAGAGAGATAGGTTGAAGGTCTCGCCGGAGAAGACGACCGGAAGTCTTCTCCGGCCACCTGAGGGTCATTAAACCCTAATCTGAGTAATTAATCAACTTTGAATTTGGACCTTAGATTCTGTTGACCTCCATTGACTCCCGCGCGTGTGTGTTGCCAGGATCTTCTCATTAAACCCTAATCCCTGATTAATTAATTAAATCCAGTTTAATTAATTATAAGACTTAAATTAACCAAGTTTGAACTTGGGCCATTGGATGTGGCGCCAAGTCAAACTCTCCCAGCCCAGAATCAATCCTGGCCCTTCCCTCTGCATACTTCCATTTATTCTAATTTTTATTTTCATTTTCTTTGCATTTATTTATACGAATTATTTAAAATAGCTAAAATCATTTAAAAATTATGAAATTTTTTGTCAAAGATTTCATTAATTTTTAAAACCCAAAAATATTTTTATTTTTATTTTATGCATAAAAAATTAATTTTAAATCATTTAAATGTTTATTTTTAATTAATTAATGGAAATTAATTAATTAAAAATGCATTTAGGTATTTAAAAATCACAAAAAAATCACATTGCATTTAGAAACATTGTCAAACCCTCAAACCAAATTTCTTTTTTGATCTTGATGCATTTTGATCATTTTCTTTGGAATTAAATTCATTTTAATGCAATATTTTTGTGTAAACTTTGAAAAATTCATTCTGCCTAACCCTTGAGAGTTTGATGATGATTCTTCTTGCATTGCATTCTTCATGGCATATAGTTTATAGGATAAAATTGGTTTGATTTGATCTTGCATTTCCAATTTGTTTTGCATTTTTCTTGATAAGGTACCCCAAAACCCTAGTAATCTTAGGAAATTCATAACTTACCCTAGGTTAAGAGTTGGATCCCCTCCTTTGGGCAGTGAGCTTGTATAGGTTTAGGGTATCTTTGATTGAATTTTCATTTTTTTATCATGTCATATGCTTCTGGTTTTGGATTTTTTGCATTGCATAATGCATGTAACCCTAATTTGTGCCTTCCTTTGCATCCATTTTTCATTTGCTTGCATCCAATGACTTGCCATGACATTTTGTGCATCCACATGATTCATAATACATCTTAGGACATATTAGAATCATGTTTGATCATTGCATCTTTCATTTGCCATGTCATATGTCCAGTGCATTTCATAACTTTTCATGTACATTCATGGTTCAATACATGCTTCATTTGCACCCTTATGCCTGCTTGATCATTTTCATGTCTTGCCTCATGTTTGTATCATCTCTTAGCATCATTAACATCAAGAAAATGCTTCTGACTTTGATTTGCATCATGACATTTCATCTCATTTGCATTGCATTTCATTTCCTTTGGCTAACTTTTCAGGTGGTAAGTTGTTTTGAGAAGTGAATTTGCCTTCACTTCTCACAATCTCTTCTCATCTCTCTTGCATCTTTGCTGCATTTTATCTTGTGTATTGGATTGAGCTTGCTCATTCAGGTTTATCTCACTTTCTTTCTTCAAGCAACTTGTCTTCTTAAGTGAAGCAAGTTGTCTTGCTTCTCCCTGCTTCTTGTTCCTTTCATCTGCTTCTCTCCTGGTGGTTTCTTTGAAGATTTCTTTCTTAAGCCTCATTAACCCTAGGAATAACCAAGCATGATAACAATTAGGGTTTTATTAGTCCCCCATGTAGTTTTTTACCTTTGAGTCTCCTTGAGTCTTCTCTTCTCATCTCATAATCAGGGCTAAACCCTAAAGGCTTTAAGGCTTTGTGATTAAGCTTATGCCTGCATCCTTCTATTAGGATGGAGTGTATAACTTTAATCCTAAGTGTTAAACCCTTAATGTGTTTAAATCCTCTAATCAATTCACTTAATAATCATCAAGACATCAAGCTTGTAACTTGGTCCTTACATTAGGGTTATAATTCTTCCTTAATTGGTTAAGAAGGACTAACCCTAGTGTTAATGGACAAGTCCCCCTCAAGCTGTCTTACAAACCATAAAAATCATTTCTTCATATTACCATTAACTAAAATCCATATGATAAAGGCTTTGTTTTGTCATGAGGTTAATCCCTAATCATGGATTAAGTTGAGGAGTCTTTCTCAGCTTAAGTGTTCTCATCTATTATCCTTCTATTAGGATGGTGTAATGAGTCCATTAAATCCTTGATTATGGCTTAAACTCATTACTTAACACTAAACAAAAACAACAAAAACATCTAAATAATTGCAAGTAGGTTAATGATCTTAATCCTACATCATGGTGAGTAAGTGTGAGGTGCTTATTTCACACTTGAGGTATTCTCATTACCCCTAATCAGAGGGAGGATATGATGAGTTTCCTAACCCATTGGTTTAGGCTTAAGCTCATTAACTTATGACAAATCTCCAAAAGCAATAAAAGACTGAAAACACAAAAACAAACAATAATCGCCTCCTCCGGGATTCTTTTCTCATCATCTTCACTCACAAACGAGAACTTGTTTCTTCCGTCTAATGCAAGACAGTTTGCACCTGAGCCAGACAGGTCATACACTTGAGCATAGACAAGTAAGCAGTTCACAAGTCAATTTATCTTTCAGTCTCTTTGAGTCGAACTACGGTGTTCTGACTTCCTCATTGCACGAGAGGATACGTAGGCATAACTTAACAGTTATCGAACAAAAGTCTCTGTATATTCCCCCTCCTCCAGTATTATTCCTTAAGCCTCATAGTCTTGAGCTTCCCATTCTTCTTTACACTGAAACTTCACATATTTCACTTCATTTTCTTTTAGCACTGACACTTGCATTTTTTCTAGCTTTGATACACAAATTGCACTGACACTACCCCTTTAAAACACAAATCTTTTAAGCGTGGATCCCGTCGAGTACGACGGACAATCTGGGTGCTAATACCTTCCCAGGTTGTAACCAACCCCCTTTCTCAGTCTCTCTGGTTCGCAACCGTCTTATCCATATCCTTCTAGGTCTATGCAGCATTACCTTTCCTCCGGGATAAAAATGCCTAGCTGGCGACTCTTGTCTTTCTGAGTTCACCCCTGTGTGTTCTCTCCTCTCTCGCCGACCGTTCGCGTCTGTACCCCTTCTGACCAGGTGTCATTTGGTGGGAGCGACAGCTTGGCGACTCTGCCGGGGATACTTATGCGGTAACCAGGGCTTCTGGTTCTTTTTGTGGGTTCCTCCTAGCGCTTGTTTGATTTGTGTTTACTGGGGTGTTATGTGCTAATTATGTTTATATAGTTGCTTTATTTACTGCTTTATGTACAGTTATTCATTGCTTTCTTTATAGTTTTATACATCATACTGTCATACTGTCATTGTCGCTCCCGGGATTTTCATCCTAGTACAAACGCGAAAGTGGCGCGGAAAAGGTTAGAGTCGCCAGCCAAACATTTTTATCCCGAATGAATGGGAAAGGTAATGTTGCACAAACCTAAGGAAGAAGGAAAGGACAAGGTCCTGCGAACCAAAGATCTGAGTTCGGGAGTCGGTTACGAATTGAGAAGGTATTAGCACCCCAATCCGTCCGCCGTACCCGACGGGATCCACGCTTGCTTGTTTTGTTTCAAAGGGTGAGAAAAAAAACTGCTGCTGAATAAAACCACTAACTGGAATGGAAATGAGAAATGAGAAAGGAACTGAAATAAGAAAATGGAAAGAAAAGGGGAAATGTAGGGAAAATAAAGAATGTGCTCGAACGGGCCCTACCCCGCTGCCTACGTACCTCATCGGGATAATGAGGATCAGAGTCGACGTAGTTCGCCTAACTAAGGCGGGAACTATTTGTTTGTGTTTTTTACAGCTGGAACTGCGTATGTCTATGCTCAGGTGTTGCAGGCTCGTCTGGTACGAGTGCTTTTACCGTCTTGCATACGAGACAAGTCGTCGCGAGTTCGCGTTGTGATTGAATGAGATGAGAAGAGAAGTTCCCGCAGGATAGTCGCTTGTTATTTGTTTTTGTCTTTTATGAGTTTTGTATGAATTTGGCACAAGGAAGTGAATTCAAACTCTTTTCCGTGGAATGTACACTTGACTCTACATTCCAAGATGGAATAATAGAACAAGCATACCCAGTAAGGAGAATTTATCCAAGACTGGTTTCCTAGGATTGGGGCTTAAGTTCACTGGCTTGTTGAACTTTATTAAGTGTTTTTGTTGCTTTTGTGAAGAAGTGTATTTTAAGTTTTTCTTTGTGAACAACTCCTTGATGAGACTTGTGCATCATGATAGTCAAGCTTACACCACTCCAAGATGGAATGAATGCAAGTGCTTCATGGAATAAGGCTATACACAAGGAATCATTTCATTTATTTGTTAAGTGTTTTTTGGATTTTTGTTTGAAGGTAAGAAGAGGATGACTCAAATTGCAAAAAAGGCAAAATCCAAAGGGAACTAAGACACAACCCTAATTTTGTTTATTTACAAGAGGTCCTAATGGTTAGTGAGGTTTCTAAGCCTAATGGAAAAACTAGAAACTACTAGAACTCAACTTACTTCTTAATGAAGTTAAGTTGATTCTAAGAACAAATGGGGAAGCCTATACAAGTTATGAAAATCAAAATAAGGCAAAGCATAAAATTGGACATAAGAAATGAAATTCTAAAGATGCATTTAAAGGCATGAACTAAAAAAATAGTCTATTTTATTTATTCTAGTTCTAATGATAATGAAACTTTAAGCCTAAGTTCTAAACTAAGTCAAGCCTAATATTCATTCTAAAAATTCAATTTAAACTAACCTAAGCCTATGTTAGATTCTAGGATTAAATCTAGTCTAAACTATATTTTTTGTACTTTATTCTTTAATGGCCTAAACTAATGGGAATTATGCATAACTAGGCCTAAGAACTAATATCCTAAAAAATATTAAAACTTCTAGAAAAATTATGAAAATTAAATTATAGGGTCCTAACACTATCTATAAAATTGTACTAAGAGGGATCCTAAAAAATCATATTTTTTCTATGCCTAAAAAATTATTTAATTTCAGCTAAGAATTAACCACTAATTCCTAAGGATTACTCCACTAAAACCTAAGATAAAAGGCCCTAAAAAATCCACTAAAAATATCCTAAGAACTATTATGAGTCCTCTAATTACAGAAAAAAGAGTGGCTCAAAAATCCTACTGGAAGTTATAAAAATAAAATGAACAAAATCCAGCATAATTAAAAGAAATCCAATAAAAGCTAATTGATAGAAAAATTCAGAATTAATTCAAAAATAACAAAAATTCAGAAAATAAAATTGTCACAAATTTCTAAATTTGATTATTAAGCTATTGGAATTTTTTTGGGATTTTTCTATGACTTTTCTATTTTTTTATCGAATTATTTCTAACCATACTTAAACTAAAAACTAAAATTTAAAGAAAATGGAGGGGGGTGACTTTAGTAATATTTTAAGTTATTTTCTTCTAACTGGGCTTATGCGGGGGGTGGAAATAGCAACATACACAGCCCATTTCGCAGGCTTCTAATGGGGGTATAGACAGCAGTTTTTCTATGTTGTTCTTTTGATGGGCTTCAAAAGGGAGGTGTAAGTAGCAAAAAAATAGAGCCCATAATGCAGGAATTGGGGGGAGGTGTATACATCAGTTTTTTATATTGCTTTTCTGACGGGCCCAGAATGAAGGGTGCATATAGCAAAGACTAAGGCCCATTTGCGCTGGATTTAAGGGGGAGTGCAGGAAGTAATTTTCTATGTTGTCTTTTACATATGGGCTTCTAGGATGGAGGTGAAAATAGTAAAGAATATAAGCCCAAGGTCTATAATCAAGAAAATTAAAAAGAATTAATGGTTTATTATAGATTAACAGTACTTATGATAGTTTAATCTTGATTATTGTTAATTAAAAAATTAATCCACTGAATTCTTAATAATTTACAAGAACAAAAGAAAAAAACATCTAACCCTAATTATTATTTCCTCTCTCTCTAACCCTCGCCGCCATCTTCAATTTCATTCCCTTCTTCATCTCTCCAACATCGCCTCCTCATCTCATCCTAACCGAATCAAACGCCCTCATCTTCTTCTCCTCCATCCACACACGAATCTAAGGTCTTACTCGCCTCCTCCGTCACCAACGTCATCTTCTCTCGGCCAAACTAAAACCTGTACACAAACCCTAACCTTCTATCTTCTTAACCTAGCCTCCATGCTTACCAAGAACTGGGCTTAAAGCTTCAACAATAATCTCATTGACGAACTGACCAATGTTCTAAAAGCCGGAAATTGATTCGTACCTTGCTAGTTGATGAAGCACAAAGATCACGACGAGGACACTGCCAAATGATTCACGGTGAAGAAGAATGAGGTGATGTCTCCGCTCGGCTTCCTTTGAAAATCTTATGGATGTGATCGAGGGTGGCGCGAAGACAGTGCTTAAGGTATGAACTCCAAATCGTTCCTCCTATTCATCCCTTCTCGTAATTCCGTTATCACTTCTAATCAATCTCTGTTGCCTCTGTTATCACCTCATTGCATTTACATACTCAGATTTGCGGAAGGCTCCGTGAAATCACTCCTGGACTCTTAACTTCGTCGAAGATGCGATAAAGATGGATGAAGGAAGGCTAGCGTAAATCCGAAAAGGGCGATTAATACAAGTTTCAATTGGGGCTGAAGAACACAGGTCTAACTGTATGAAGAAAGTATGATGGGACTAGTGAAGGTACAAACGAAAGTCATGGAGGTGAATGTCTGAAAGATGATGAAACGTGAGGGGGAAAGTAGGTTCAGAGAATGGAGAATGATGCAGAGCAAACCGAGAGTGGTGGAGAAGAACCAGGTAGTGAGATGATGGAAAAGAAAAGGAAGATTGAGAGGAGAATTGGATGAAGGTTTGAAGATTGTGTAAGAAAGCAAAATTGGCTGAGAAGAAATGCTTTATAGGAAATGCTCACAGAAAGATCCAAAAGTTTCAGGTAGATTTTCTAGACTCTTTCAGTTAAGAACCTGTTATAATTCTGTTGTGAAGTTGTTTCTCCCTTTTTTTTTTAGATTTTGGTTATGAAAAAACAGTTATAGAGTTAGTTATGAATGGTTTGTGGATTCGGTTAATGTTAGTTAGGTTTTCAGTTAGAATCTGATTCTGTTATGCACTGTTGTGAATTTGACTGAATTTTTGAAGTTAGCTTTGATTGATGAATTCTGTTATGAAACTCTGTTAGGACAGTTGTTTAGATCATGACTTTGGATTCTCTTCTCCCCTTCTGTTATGAACCTCAATGGTAAAATAAAATTCTGTTACGGTTTACCGTTAGCAATTAGTAACTGATTTGAGCTGCTTTAATCTTCATCACTTGCATCGCGAATGGAGGTTTTTTCTAACTCATTTTTCTTTTATGACTACATGCTGCGGTTGGAGTTCTCATGAAGCACAAAGGATGCCAAAAGTTTGCAGCTTACATGCGGAAACTGTCTTACTTTGAAGCATTAGTGGAAGCGGTAGCTGGTAGTTTCGAAACACTCACCATGCCAAGAAAGTTTCGAGTTTTGACAACAAAGAAATGCACCAATACTCTCCTTTGTGTATATCATTTTGATGAATTTTAGAACTTTAGGATGAACTTTTTGTATGAAATTTTTTGGTGTTCTTACATAACTTTGAACCTTGTGAAATAAAAACTGCAAGCCTGAAAAACGCCTTTGCTAGAGGGAGTCAATTGATTTTTTCTTCAAAAGAAAATTCTTTCTATTTGGAAAATGCTCCAGCTGCACTTGAATTTGCAAGAGCTGGTACTTCAACCTTAATAACACTCACAATTTAGAATTCTCGGGACTTAAACTTGAACTGTTGAGCATCATAATTGCCTTCTTTTTTTTATTTATTTAGCACCAACTTTCCTTTTCATCCAAAGGCTGGAAACACACATCAAGTATTCTTTGCAAGAACATATAAGATTTACACTCAATTATTTTTGCGTTTGCTATAGAATATGCAATTTGAACAAGAATGTTCTAGTAGATGGTAGCTCTACATCGCACAGATACCTTCGTATTGGAAGAAATTTCACTTGACAGAACAATAAGTCTTTCCATCAAACCCAAACTCAAATAAAAGTTTTGTCTCAAAATCAAGCTTGTATAACGGATGCAAGTCTAACCCAACATATTCAATGGAAATGAACTTGAATGAAGCGGCTCGGGGGACGCGCATAAGTACATATATTGTTTCCATAATGAGGTTGATGTCTTCATGCCCAACTTTTCTCGGATATTCTTTTTCTAAAGTGCTTGATAGAACAAATGATAACCCAAACTTCATCTCATACACAACAACTTGAATTGGTTGAATAATGTCAAGACCATTCGCATCCATATGAATCACAGATAAACTGAGGATTCGAACCAAACTTCACACCAAACACTGTTCGATAAACAGATGAATCTCCGCACACGACAACATGATGCACTGTCCCAGAGATAGTCTGTTGGTCCAAAATAATCTTGCAATTGTAATGATCTTCCGACAATTTGATCCAAATTAAATCAAACCCCCATCTGCATTGAGACACAACTGAGCAACCGCATTTGGAGCGGAATCATAGTCCAGTAAATACTTTCTGTTATTTCAATCCTTGCCAGATACGTATAAAGTGTAAAAAACCCTAATTTCCTTGAGCCCTGATCACATGCCTTATGAAATAATGAAATGAACTACTATGATGTTGGTGATCTGGTGAGAAATGCAGATGAAAGCAAAATGATACACCAGTAAAGGGGATAAATATGAGGGCAAATTTTGAGGTATTACAGCTGCCCCTATTCAATCAACTACAGACCTGAACGGATAATTGCAACAACTTTTATACGTTCAAGGTATGGAGTGATTGAATACTCGAACAAAACCTGAAAATTTGCACACTGAGGGCAACAGAAATGCCATCTGCCCACTTGCTTATTTATGTATTTTTTGATTTTGACCTCTGAATAGGTAGCGATAATAGAACCAAGTGGAAATATGCTGGGAAGATTGCCATCCTCGAATGACAACTCAAAAGATCCTCGGATCAAAAACGAAACCATCCTCGAATGGAGACGCAAAGGTGTATCAGCCTCGACCGATAACCAAACACAAAAAGAAAATAGGACAAGATAGAACGGGATCGTTGTACATAAACGAGGGCCCAAGCAAACAAGATCATTGTACTTAAATGATAGCCTGAGACGCGACCGTTGTACTGAAACGGAGACGCGAAAGAATGAGACTGTTGTACTGAAACAAGACTCAAATACGAGACCATTGTACTTAAATGGAGACTCGAAAGGAACGGGATCGTTGTACTTAAACGAGAGCCCAAGACGCAAACAGGATCATTGTACTTAAATGATAACCTGAGACGCGACCGTTGTACTGAAACGGAGACGCGAAAGAATGAGACTGTTGTACTGAAACAAGACTCAGAGGCGAGACCATTGTACTTAAATGGAGACTCGAAAGGAACGGGATCGTTGTACTTAAACGAGAGCCCAAGACGCAACCGTTGTACTGAAACGGAAATGCGAAAAGATTGAGTTTGTTGTACTGAAACAAGACTCAAATACGAGACCATTGTACTTAAATGGAAACTCGAAAGGAACGGGATCGTTGTACTTAAACGAGAGCCCAAGACGCAACCGTTGTACTGAAACGGAGATGCGAAAAGATTGATTTTGTTGTACTGAAACAAGACTCAAATACGAGACCATTGTACTTAAATGGAAACTCGAAAGGAACGGGATCGTTGTACTTAAACGAGAGCCCAAGACGCAACCGTTGTACTGAAACGGAGACGCGAAAAAGTGAGACTGTTGTACTGAAACAGGACTCAATTGGGGATAACAACAAGACTTGGTAAAAGTAACCACCCTGGGAAACGAAGTTGCATTCTGTGGGGAACACTTCAATCTGATTGGAGATGTAACGGGTCTTATGTAATATACCTCAAAACTGGCCCATGCTGGCATGCACATGTTTGAATTTATGGCGTAATGCTCCATGATGATGGAAATGCTACGCTTTGGAGGATGCGGACGCGATGATGATTATGCGAATGGAAATGCAAAGGAGATCTCCTGATAAGGAGACTGCAGGTATCCCAGATAACTCGGCTGGGGATAAACGATGATCACTGCATTGATCAGGTTTGTCCTGATGAGGAGGAAACAACTCTGCGGGGAAAGCTGTTAATAATTCACTGGCTCTGAATAGCCGCCACTTCCAAAAATAAATTGGACTTTTAAGATTGGAGCGCCAAGACCCTGCTGGAAATGGACCCTTCTTGAATTCTGTTGGGGAAGTGAGAACCTCCTGACTTGGCCGGGAACCAAAAGCATGACACTGTTGAGGAAACAACTGCTGGGGAGGCAAATCACTCCTTATACTGCTGAGAATTGCCCCTGTCTGAAGGGAAACTCCTGCTTGGGGATGACACCCACTTTCTGCTACTTTGCTGGGTGAAAGTTCAACTCCCACATGGCTGGGGATGATTGGAAACACCCTGGGAGACACTTGTTTCTGTTCAAACAAAAGGGAATGTCCATCCTGGATAAATCTTTAGCTCTGTTAGCAACATCAGTACTTGTACCTGTACGAACACAATCGATAGTACCTGCAACATAGAGAATTAGTTTGGGACCTGCTTGCCCCAAGCTCATAGCATGAATCATTGTCTAGGTATCTCAACACCCTTTCAGAGCTGTATTGAATGTTTCTATTCTCCTGCACGAGTTAGAAAGCATTCAAATGTTCATAACACAATGCAAGTTACTATTTGCTAGACGTTTTCACAATCAATCAATGCAAGATGAAAAAAGTAGAAACAAAGAAGCAAAATAGTCAATTGACTGAAATTGAATTCTTATTGATTTGGAAAGGTGGCCCTGAATAGGCAATACAAAGGAAGCAGTTTCCTGGAATGAGGGAACCACTAAAAGAAAAACAAACTATCCTATTGGCAATGTGAGAAGTGAATCTTATCAAGTCTCAACCCAGTTATGACTCGTATGTCTTCAAGACGCTCCGTTCGCTCTGCTTCTTGAGAGAAAGTAAGAGAACTGATCTTCAACCCTTAGGATAGCCTCAACTGTAGATAGGTCATGGATCTCGCAGATCGCAGTCGTTCGTGTTAATCCCTCTTTTGCGTGGATCGCCCTTTCAGGTTTTCAATCCACCGGGATACCCTTTTTTGCCTGAGTTGTCCGATGTGGCTTTTCAACTCAGCGGGTGTACATTTTTTTTCGAGATTTCCCTAACTTTTTCCCGAGCCTTTTATTCTGTTTTTGGCTCGCCGGGATGCCCATTTTTTCCTGGATCTTTATTCTGTTTTTATCCAGCGGGTCCTTTTTACACGAAGTATTTTCTTACTGCATCTGCGTTGATAGGGGATGGAAAGTCTTCTCCGTCCATGGTTGTCAGCATTAAGGCTCCGCCTGAGAAAACCTTTTTAACCACGAACGGTCCTTCATAATTGGGTGTCCACTTGCCCCTGTGATCGTTGAGAGGAGGAAGAATCCTTTTCAGCACTAAATCTCCTGGCATGTACCTCTGTGGTCGCACCTTCTTGTCAAAAGCCTGCTTCATTCGTCGCTGATACAACTGTCCATGGCATACAACTGCTAGACGCTTCTCTTCAATGAGGCTCAGTTGATTATATCTGGATCGGAGCCATTCAGCTTCATCTAGCTTGATGTCCATCATCAGCCTCAATGAGGGGATTTCCACTTCGATCGGTAGAACTGCCTCCATACCATACACCAATGAGAATGGAGTTGCCCCAGTTGAAGTGCGTACTGATGTTCTATACCCATGCAGCGCGAATGGTAGCATCTCATGCCAGTCTTTGTACGTCACAACCATCTTCTGAACAATCTTCTTGATGTTTTTATTAGCCGCCTCGACGGCGCCATTCATCTTCGGACGATATGGAGAAGAGTTATGGTGTTCTATTTTGAAGTCTTGACATAAGTCAGCCATCATCTTGTTGTTGAGGTTAGAACCATTATCAGTAATGATCCTTTCAGGGACTCCATACCGGCAGATGATGTCCCGCTTAATAAATCGAGCGACCACTTGTTTAGTGACATTGGTGTAGGAAGCTGCTTCAACCCACTTCGTGAAATAATCAATAGCAACTAGGATGAAGCGATGACCATTAGAAGCTGTTGGCTCAATCTTTCCAATCATATCGATGCCCCACATAGCGAACGGCCACGGTGAAGACATGACACTCAACGGATTCGGAGGCACATGGACCTTGTCGGCATAAATTTGACACTTATGGCATTTGCGGGACTATTTACAACAATCAGATTCCATAGTAATCCAATAGTATCCCGATCTCAATAATTTCTTGGCCATGGCATGTCCTCCAGCATGGGTACCAAAGGAGCCTTCGTGAACCTACTGCATTAACAGGTCTGCCTCGTGTCTGTCCACACATCTGAGCAGCACCATGTCAAAGTTCCGTTTGTACAACACACCATCTTGATTCAAGAAGAAACCTCCTGCCAGTCTTCTAAGGGTCTTCTTATCCTTACTAGATGCCCCAGCCGGGTATTCCTGAGCGTTCAGGAATTGTTTGATGTCGTGGTACCAAGGCTTGTTATCTTCACCATCACCAACTGCGAAGACATAAGCGGGTCTTTCAAGCCGGGAGATCGAAATTCGAGGCACGAAATTCTCTCGACAAACTTTAATCATGGACGACAATGTTGCGAGAGCATCTGTGAACTGGTTTTCGTCTCTAGGGACATAGCTCAGCTTGACCTTGGTAAAGAAAGTTAACAACCTCCTGACATAATCTCTGTAAGGAATCAAACGAGCTTGATGAACTAGCCATTTGCCATTGACCTGATTTACCACCAAAGCAGAATCTCCGAAGATCTCAAGGTTCTTGACTCGCAAGTCTATTGCCTCTTCGATCCCCATGATACAAGCCTCATACTCTGCCTCATTGTTAGTGCACTCGAAGGTCAACCGAGCGGCGAGAGGTGTGTGAACCCCTTCTGGCGAGATAATAACGGCACCTACTCCACTCCCATTCATGTTTACAGCCCCGTCAAACATCAACTTCCATCTGGATTCAGGGTCAGGCCCCTCCTCCGGAAGTGGTTCTTCGTAGTCTTTAGACTTGAGGAACATGATGTCCTCATCCGGAAACTCAAACCTCATGGGTTGATAATCATCGATCGGTTGCTGGGCCAAGTATTCTGACAAAACACTCCCCTTGATCGCTTTTTGTGAAGTGTATTGTATGTCATACTCCGTGAGTATCATCTGCCAACGGGCCACTCTTCCTGTCAAAGCCGGCTTCTCAAAGATGTATTTTACAGGATCCATCTTGGAAATTAAGAGAGTAGTGTGAGTCAGCATGTACTGTCTTAGTCGGCGAGCAGCCCATGCCAAAGCGCAGCAAGTTTTCTCGAGTAGTGAGTATCGTGTCTCACAATCGGTAAACTTTTTGCTAAGGTAATAAATGACGTGCTCTTTTCGACCAGACTCGTCCTGCTGACCCAGCACACATCCCATCGATCCTTCGAGCACAGTAAGATACATAATCAGAGGTCTCCCTGGCACTGGAGGCATAATTATTGGTGGTTCTAACAAGTACTCTTTAATTCGGTCAAAGGCCTGCTGACAGTCTTCGTTCCATTTAATGGCCTGATTCTTCCTCAGAAGCTTAAAGATGGGCTCGCACGTGGCCGTCAGGTGAGAAATAAACCGTGCGATATAGTTTAGTCTCCCCAAGAAACCACGCACTTGCTTTTCAGTCTTCGGCTCAGGCATTTCTTGGATAGCTTTCACCTTGGCTGGATCAACCTCAATTCCTCGTTCACTAACGATGAAACCGAGTAACTTGCCAGAACGAACCCCGAAGGTACACTTATTCGGATTCAACCTCAGTCTGAACTTCCGAAGCCTGTCAAACAATTTTGCTAGGTTAACCAAGTGCTCTTCCTCTGTCTGGGATTTTGCTATCATGTCATCAACATAAACCTCAATTTCATGATGGATCATGTCGTGAAACAACGTCACCATCGCCCGTTGATAAGTAGCTCCTGCATTCTTTAAACCAAATGGCATGACCTTGTAACAAAAGGTGCCCCAAGGAGTGATGAAATTTGTCTTTTCCATATCCTCGGGAGCCATCTTGATTTGATTATAGCCTGAGAATCCGTCCATGAAGGAGAACACGGAAAACTGAGCAGTATTATCGACAAGTACATCTATGTGAGGTAGAGGGAAGTCATCTTTGGGGCTAGCCCTATTCAAATCCCTGTAGTCCACACACATCCTGACTTTGCCATCTTTCTTGGGAACCGGCACAATGTTGGCAACCCACGGAGGATAACTGGTCACGGCCAAGAAGCCAGCATCAAACTGTTTTTGCACTTCTTCTTTTATTTTAATTGCCATGTCTGGACGCGTGCGCCTCAACTTCTGCTTTACCAGAGGACAACCTTCTCTGAGAGGTAGCTTGTGTACCACAATGTCAGTGTCTAAACCAGGCATATCTTGGTAGGACCATGCGAAGACATCAACGTATTCTCGAAGCATAGCCATCAAACGAGTCTTGACAGATTCCTCTAGTGCAGCCCCGATCTTGACTTCTTTCTTGTCTTCTTCAGTACCCAGGTTTATCACATCGACATCTTCTTCGTGCAGCTGAATCATCTTCTCCTCTTGTTTAAGCAGTCTGGCCAACTCTTCGGGTAAATCGCAATCCTCTTCACCTTCCTCATCGGCTTGATAAATTGGATTGTCGAAGTTATACTTAGCCATAACAGGGTCGTCATTGACAAGATCCGGTGACAAGCACCTGCATGAATGATGATTCATGCAAGGCTTTAGCAACAACTTGAGAAAATGAGAAACATTGCCATTTTAAAACTTTTCTTTCTTTTTGAAAAACAAAAGTAAAAAATGAAAGACAGAGAACAACATGAATGAATGTGAAACGTCACTTTTATTTATGATTGTGTTAATGAACAAATGAACCCTTACAAAGAGCTATTATGCCTCGGGCAAGACATAGTGCTTTAATACAGGAAAAATAGAAACAAAACATTATTACTCTTCGAAAGAAGTGACCGAAATAAGCCTTTCCGATGTCCAGTTGCTAAGTTGAGTTCCTGGAGCGGCAGGCCTGATCCATTCATCTAAGTCACAATCACTATCGACAATGTCATCCTGTACAGCACTGATGTTTTCGTAGTCTACCACTCCCGCACTTGTGAAAGTAACCGGGCTCTGACAACCTTTAGCACTTGTTTCAGACGAAGATCTTCCGGGGTGATAGCCAATCCCGAACATGTCTTTCTTCTCTAGCACTTCTACCAGACTGCCCCAGCCTTCTCGTATTCCAAATTCCACCAATTCAAGCGCTTGTTTATAAGAGGCTATGGAAACCCCTTTCTTCGGTTCTTCAGGAGAAGTTGCTACTGCGGAGGCTTGCTCAGACTTCAAGGGCTCAAAAGCTTGACATGGGGTCTCAACTATTTCGCCATCCATCTCCACATATTTGAATGAGGCGAGATGACTAACGAAAATATCTTCTTCCCCACTGACAGTCACAATCTGACCCTCCCATACAAACTTTAGCTTCTGATGGAGTGTAGACGACACCACACCTGCCGAATGTATCCAAGGTCTTCCGAGTAAGCAAATATACGCAGGTTGGATATCCATCACGTAGAACGTGGTATTGAAGACTTGTGGACCTACCTTGATAGGTAACTCCACCTCTCCAAACACCGATCTTCTCGACCCATCAAATGCTCGAACTACTAGATCACTGGGCTTTAGAACCACTCCGTCATAATCCAACTTCATCAGTGCTTTCTTGGGCAAGACGTTCAAAGAGGATCCAGTATCTACCAACACGTGGGAGAGTACTGCACCTTTACATTCCAGAGAAATATGCAATGCCCGATTATGAGCACGCCCGTCAGAAGTCAAATCCAAGTCTGTGAAACCCAATCCATGACTGGCATTGACGCTGGACACAACCGTTTCTAACTGGTTTACAGAAATATCCTGAGGCACGTATGCCTTGTTCAGAATATTTAGGAGAGCTTTCCTGTGAGAGTCGGAACACATGAGCAAGGACAAGATGGAGATCTTCGACGATGTCTGTTGCAGATGGTCCACAATCTTGTAGTCACTCTTCTTGATGATCCTCAGGAATTCTTCGGCTTCTTTATCAAAAGTAAGGTCTGGATCAGTTGATGGAGTTGGGTCATTGATAACTACTGGTTGCTTTCCTCTAGCTCTAGCTTGGGCTTCGGCAGTATCTCTGGGTGGTATCACATTGTTTCTCAGTGTTTCCGACGCAAACAATCTTCCACTTCGAGTAAAACCCCCTACTCCAACACTTTCTACTTGAGCTGGGGTTATACTAGTCGTGGCCAACTCTTGCTTCTGGCCGTTACAGTACACTTTGCCACCATAATTCCAAGGAACAGCTCTGTCACTTTGGTACATTATGGGTCCAGCGGTGGTAATGGTTATTGGTGCCGCTCTGGCTCGTGAAGGAACTTGGGATGGATCATAAAAGATAGTCACTGTGGAGACTTCACTTTCTTTTACAATCTTGTCAAATTGCAGCACTCCTTCATCAATCATGCCTTGAATTCCGGCCTTCAATCGTTTACAACCATTGGTAGCTTCAGTACATTCTGAACAATCCTCCTCGCATCCAGGGAAGATACCTTTCTTCAACAAACAAACCTTGATAGCAACCAATGAAGTCTGCAAGTCATCTACATCATCCACCAAATTCAAGTTCTCCCCTTCACCAATTGCACCAACCGTGCCCCTGTGAGGAGGCATGGGATTTTGCAGCACATTAGGAGAAGGAGCGAAATTGATCGCTTTAGAATCCAACAAGTCCTGGACAACATGTTTCAATGCTTTACAATTCTCAGTACTATGGCCGGGAGCTCCAGAATGAAACTCGCATCTAGCATTTAAGTCATAACCTTCAGGAATTTGGCCTGGCTTCGGAGGTTGCAAGGTCCGGAGCTGAATCATTTGAAGCTGCAGGAGATTCTTCAAAAGTTGGGAGTAAGACATTGGTGGAGCTTCAATATGTCTATCCTTCGACCTCTGAGAGTAGTATGGACGAGGGGCTCTTGGCTGATACCCCTGTGAGCGCTGCGGCTGTGGAGGCTGGACCTGCTGTTGGACGGGCGGAGTTGAAATAGTGACAGGGGCCACTTGCTGATAATATCCTTGGTGAATCATTCCCCTCTGTGCGTATACTGCACCTGTTTCTCCTTCCCTCCTTTTCACAAAGGGTTTCTTGATACCAGACACCGAAGCGCTTCCATTCTGAATTTCCCCCTGTTTGAGCCAGCTTTCAATTCTTTCTCCAGTCAAAATAATGTCCGAGAAACCACTTGAGGAACAACCATCCAACCTTTCCATGAAATGCCCTGGGAGGGTATTCAGGAATAGGTCGACCATCTCTCTTTCCAATAAAGGTGGTTGCACTCGGGCGGCCACCTCACGCCACCTCTGTGCATAGTCTTTGAAGCTCTCCGAACTCCTCTGTGCCAAGCTTTGAAGCTGAGTACGGCTAGGTGCCATGTCAATGTTGTATTGATATTGTCTGAGGAAGGCCTCTCCCAAATCCTTCCAGCTTCTAATAGAGCTTCTCTCCAGCTTCATGTACAACTCCAAGGACCCTCCCGAGAGGCTATCCTGGAAATAGTACATCCATAGTTTCTCGTCTCGCGTGTGGGCCGCAATCTTCCTGTAGAAGGCCTGTAGGTGAGTTTTCGGGCAAGAGCTGTCGTTGTATTTATCAAATGCTGGTGGCCTGAACTTGTGTGGAATGACCACCCCAGGTACTAAACCCATATCTGACACATCAATCCCCAAAGTGTCTTTGCACTCTAAGGCCTTGACCTTCTCTGCAAGCACCAAGAAGTCATTGAGATTTCCATCACCGCCGAAACCCATATCGTTATTGAAGTAATGGAATTGGTCTTCCTGCCTGTCGTGCACAGGAACATACGTAGCCATAGCTGGATCTGGAACATGAGGTCCACTTGGGCCGTTGTTAGTGTTGGGAGGACCCCCTAGTCCACCGGAAGTGGTTGCCTGAGCATTAGTGTTAGGAGGAGTTAACCCTTGAATTGCATTTCTCAGCTCCTTCTGCCCCTGGGCCATTCCTTGCATCAGGGTCATAAATTCTGCCATCTTGGTACGGACTTCATTGAGTTCTGTCTGCATGGCGTCCATTGCTGTTCTTTGATTACTGCGGGTCGCGTACCGATGAGGGATATTTTGTCGTAGGTACCGGGTCTTGGCGGCTCTCGCAATCTTTTCCTGTTGAACACAGATAAATTAAACACCCCAAAGAAAAACCTGCAAAGACAAAGACAAAATGCAAATGATGTGTATGCAATGCAATGTGTTCCTTTTATTCCCGAGTATTTTCCCGTGTCCGGTCCTGGCATTAAGAAGATAAGAATTGGGAAGAAGACCCAAGTAATATTCAGACATAATGACGGCTGTGAAGAATTGGTGCTCATTACCCCGTGTCGGTGCAAATAACGAACAAGAAATCCGGAACAAATCAATCATATAAACTGGAGTTTGAAAATACAACGTCCCTGAAGGGTACCAATCAAAATAACAACAAAAGTACATCAAATATAGGGAATCCCACAACAAGCCTGTGGGTAATCCAAGTACAATAACATGAAATTAAACCCTAGGGAACTCTATATCTTTCAATCTCTAGCTAAGGCGTTTGACGCTCTGGAACAGCTGAACTACATCTGGATGACCGGGTTCCTGGATGAGCTTCTGGATGAGGAGATCCCTCGTATCAGAAGAAGCGTGTAACTCCTCGATCTGCTGTAGGAATGCTGCCTCATTCTCCTTGCTTTGACTTGACTCGGCCTTCGACCTTTTCACATCAGCTTTCAACTTCAAGTCTTCAATTTCCTTTTGAGCTTCCTTCAGTGTCTGCTGGCTTTCTGCTAAGCGCTGGATACGATCCTTCTCTTGATAATAAGCTTTCTTGAGAAGTTCTTTCTGCCCATCTAAAGAATCCTGAAGGCTTTTGACTTCTTGCTTGTGCTTGGCATCTAACTCCTTTTGTTTCTTCAAATTTTCGTCCCATTTCTCCTGCCATAAGGTAATAGCTTCATTGGCTTCACTAAGATCTTTCTTCTCTCTTCGGCGTTGGGCAGTCTTGTGAGTCTCAGCTAAACCTTTCTTTCGGAAGTAGAGCTCTCTATATTCAAAGTCCTTCTGCTTGAGACGGACTATTTCCTCGGCTTGCACAGCTCTATCTTCCAATCGACGGTTCTGGATCATCAGCTTTTGACAAGAATTAAGAGCCTCTTGATTTTCAACCCTAAGTTGCTTAACCAAAGCTTCTAACTTCTGATATTCCTCCAAAGGTACCGAAGTCCTTGGTGCTACCTCTTTAGGGTAGAGAGGTGCTTCTCTAGAAAATGGTAGAAGATGAGTCTTCACACGATCCTCCAGCCAGCTGGCAAAAGGATCATAGGTATTAGGATCCACTTTTCCAAAATCTTTCTTTCCTTTCATCACTCTAACTTCCCAAGCTTGGGATGCTAGCATGCTCATTTTGGAGTTTCCCTCTGCTGGAAAATATAAGGACTCATTTGTATCGTCGATCAAAGGTACGTCTCTTAAAGGATAGCCGAACTGTTTCCTGGACAAGATAGGATTGTAGCTAATCCCACCCTTCCTTCCCATCAAAGGCACATTTGGAAAGCTACCACAACTAACCAACATTTCTTTGCCCACCAAATCTCTGTTGCATCCCCAAACAATGTCAGCTGAGGTTAAGCCCATTAATCTTTTGGACCACTTCCAAGATTGTTTCAAATCCTGAAAGGGTCCTGATTTAGGGAGTTGCCTTACAAACCAATCAGCAAATATGGGAGCACAACAGTTTACATATCCCTTCCTCTTTTCATTTCTGTGGTGAACTCTGTAAACACCCCAAATTTGCCCTCACTCATTTCACCATGGCTTGTGATTATCCTCATATGCATAAACACAATCATATCATCTCACATCTCATTTTGATCCACTGCATAGATTCTAAGTCATCTGCACCTAGGGTTTGTGATCTGAGCAATCCCAAAACCTCTTGAGCCACTCCAAAGGCCACCAATCAACTCAAAGGGGTCCATGTGTGTTCTTATATCATATTCCATCCTCTCAAAGTCAAAAATGCAAAAGGATCACAAGAACTGGGATTGGTGTGGATGCAGAGCCAAGTTTGACTGCACAGTTGACCTAAAATTAGGGTTTTGGTTTCAGAGGCCATAACTCCAAATTCTTTGGTCATTCTTGTTTCCATTGGTCTCTATGTGGTATAGGGAGTATGCATATCAATTTTCATGAAGAAATTCCATGGGGAAGTCATCTGATCAAAGGTTGACTTTTCAGACAAGTCAGTGTAAAATCAGGGCATCTGAGGCCCCCAATGACCCAACCAATGGGTGATCTTCATCATTTTGAGTGTATATGATCTTTATTTGATCATGGAAGAAGGTTTAAGTTCATAGAAATCAAGAATTTAGGGTTTTTGCAAATGTTGACTTTTTGGGCATAGTTGACTTTTCAAGAATGCATCATTTTAGGTCATTTTTCAAGCCTTGATTCTTGATCCAAAAAGGCTTCAAATGGAAAAACTTTAGTCATGAAAGTTGTAGATCTCATCTTTCCCTTTTCAAAAAGTACAAGAACATGATCAAACTCTTCTTGGATCAAAGTTATGGCAATGCAAAGTTGGCTAAAATCATTGATTTTCAAGGCATGCCCTAAGTGAGAATTTTGCAAAATCTTGGACCAATGCATATTGCAGCCTCTAATTCATTTCAAACCAGCACATAAACATTCTCTAAGTCCTAAAAATCAGATTTGGACCAAGAATGCCTATGGTTTATGTTTGGTTAGGCAAAAGAAGTCACATGTGAACCAAAGGCCACAACTTGCAAAAACTCATGATCATTCTTCTTACACCTTGCAGCCTTGGATGCTGAGCTTTGCTAGACCTCTCCCTCACCCTTGCTGCGCCAGCCCATGCTTTGTACCAAGCTAGCACTTCACCATACCTCTCTTACACATAAAGTGGATTTTGAGCAAAAGTAAACTTACCAATCACTATAGGCCAGGTCACATCATCTGACCTATAGGATTATAATACAATATCCCTTGGCAAGCCAAAGATATGAAAAAGCCAGCCTGAAGCATCCTCATTCAACACATTCACAAAAACACTCCCAATTGCAAGTTGCTTCGAATCTGCCTACACAGCTTGCAAACATTCAAACCCTCTTCACCATTCGACTCACCTTGCTCCATAGACCACCCAGCACCAAGAACACAAGCCTGAAACAGCCTGAACATCTCACTGCCATTTCTCACTTCATTTTGCAGTTTCAATCGAATCTCCTTCCACAAACCACAAACACACCAACAAACACCACAGACCTTCTCCATTCATCCTCAGGACCACAAACCATCATTCACAATGGCCTGAAACCTCCAGAAACTCCATTGCCATTTCTGACTGAGCTGAAGCAGGAGCTTTCGAAACTCACTATCCAGCCAACTTAAATTCTCTTTGAGCATTCAAACATCTTCTGGGGACCAAGTGGAGTGGTTTGCACTGAAAGAAGAGGCCAGAAAGTCATCAAGTTGAAAGCTTCGAATCTCAGGTAGCTTGAAATTTATTTTTCCAGAAATCATTTTTCTTGTTATAAACTTGTTCTACGTGCTTCACTGATCATCCTGATGTCATTTGTTTCGAAAATGGTTTTGAAATGAGCATTTAATTTCTCTCTGAAACCTGCGTGCCCTAGTTTTCATTTCCTTCGATTCAGCTTAGTTAGGGAAAAGTAAATTTGTTTTGAGAGAGGGGTTTGATTCGTGAGAGGTTGGAGATCATTTCCCAATTCATAGATTTTGTTTTTGTTACGTTTTGAGGGAGTTGGTGAGTTTCCCGGTGAGGTGCTGGCCGGAGAAGACGACCGAAAGTCTTCTCCGGCCACCTGAGTCATTAAACCCTAATCTCAGGTCATTAACTCTAGTTTGAATTTGAGCCATGGATGTGCGTTGACCTGTTGACTTCCCTCTCTTTTGGATGGCCCAGATCATTTCATTTGCCCTAATCTCTCTCATTAGCTTTAATTAATTCGTAATTAAATTAATTAAGTCAGGTGCAATCCACACCCTTCATTCACGCGCCAGTCAACACTTTCAAACTCAGAATCAATCTCAGCCATCCTTTCCTTTGACTTTCTTTTTTATTTGATTTTTAATTCATTTTATTTCATTAAACTTGCATAATTATTTTAAAATAGCAAAAATGTCTTAAAAATTATGAAACTTTTTCTTAAAATTTTTATTAATTTTTAAGACCCAAAAATATTTTTATTTCATTTTTTATCATTAAAAAAGTATTTTTAAATATTTAAAAGATTATTTTTAATTGATTAATGGGAATTAATTAATTAAAAATACTTTTAGGTATTTAAAAATTACAAAAAAATTCATGAAATGTTCTAAGACATTTAGAAACATTGTCCAACCTTCAAACCAAATTTCTTTTTTGATCTTGATGCATTTTAAGAATTTTTCATTGAATTAAATCATATTTTGTGCATTATTTTGATCATGGATTCAAAAATTCATTTCTGCCTATTGGAGAAGAGTTGGACATTGGTTCTTCTTGCATTATTTTGTGTTTGGCATGTAGTTTCTAGGATAAAATGGCCATGATTTGATCTTGCATTTTCTAATTGTTTGGCATTTCTTTTGTTAAGAACCCTAAAAAACCCTAATAACTTAGAAAATTCATATCTTGAGTTTGGTTAAGAGTTGAGAGTTCCCCTTTGGGCAGTGGTTCATTATAGGTTTAGGGTTTCTTTGGGTACCATTTTCCATTTTTTATCTTAGGGTTTGCTTCTGTTTGTGGTTTTTGTTTGATGTTTGATTCATAAACCCTAATTTGGGCCTTCTCTTGCATCCTTCTTGCATTCTCTTGCATAGCATGACTTGTCTTTGCATTTTGTGCATGCTTATGATTCATTTGACATCTTAAGACATATAGAAAGCATGTTTGATCATTGCATTACATATTTGCCATGCCATTTGTCTTGTATGCTTCATAACATTTCATGCTTGTTCATGCACCTTAACTTGCATCATTTGCATTCATAATCTTGTATGAACATTTCCATATGCTTGCCTCATGTTTGCAGCACCTCATAACATCATCATCATCATCAACATGCTTCTGGTTTTGCTTAGCATCATATCATTTCATCTCATCTTGCATTGCATTGCATTCCTTTCTAACATTTCAGGTGGTAAGTAAACTTGAGAGGTGAATTTGCCTTCACTTCTCATAACTTTTCTTTTCATCTCTCTTGCATCCATTGCTGCATTTTATTTGTGTTTGAGATTGAGCTTGCTCATTCTTCTTCCCCCCACTTTCTTTCTTCAAGTGACTTGACTTCTTGAATGAAGCAAGTTGCTTTGCTTCTCTTGATCCTGTTCATCTGCTTCCTGGTGGCTCCTTTGAAGATTGTTCTTGAAAACCTCACAAACCTTAGGATCAACCAAGCATGACAATAAATTAGGGTTTTGATTAGTCTCCCCTCCTAGTCTTTACCTTTGTGTCTCTCTTGAGTCTTTTCTTCTCATCTCATAATCAGGGACTAAACCCTAAAGGCTTTAAGACTTTGTGATTAAGCTTATGCCTGCATCCTTCTCTTAGGATGGAGTGTATAACTTTAATCCTAAGTCTTGAACCCTTAATGTGTTTAAATCTCTTAATCAATTCACTTAATAATCATCAAGACATCACACTTGTAACTTGGGCCTTGCATTAGGGTTCTAATTCTTCCTTAATTGGTTAAGAAGGACTAACCCTAGTGTTAATGGACAAGTCCCCCTCAAGTTGTCTTACAAACCCTAAAAAACACTTCATCATCATAACCATTAAATAAAATCCACTTAATCAAAGGCTTGTTTTGTCATGAGTTTAATCCCTAATCATGGATTAAGTTGAGGAGCTTTCCTCAGCTTAAACATTCTCATCTATCATCCTTCTTTTAGGATGGTGTAATGAGTCTGTTTAATCCCTGATTATGGCTTAACCTCATTACTCAACACTAAACAAAAAAACACCAAAAACATCTAAATAACCACAAGTAGGTTAATGATCTTAATCCTGCATCAAAGGTGATTAAGTGTGAGAATCTGACTTCACACTTAAGGTGTTCTCATTACCCCTAATCAGAGGGAAGATGTGATGAGTTTACTAAATCCATTGGTTTAGGCTTAAGCTCATTAACTTATGACAAACTTCAAAAAGCAATAAAAGACTGAAAACTCAAAAACAAACAATAATCGTCTCCTTCGGGATTCTTTCCTCATCATCTTCACCCACAAGCGAGAACTTGCTTCTTCCGTCTAATGCAAGACAGTTTGCACCTGAGCCAGACAGGTCATACACTTGAGCATTGACAAGCAAGCAGTTCACAAGTCAATTCATCTTTCAGTCTCTTTGGGTCGAACTACGGTGTTCTGACTTCCTCATTGCACGAGAGGATACGTAGGCATAACTTAACAGTTATCGAACAAAAGTCTCTGTATATTCCCCCCTCCTTCCAGTTTTATTCTTTTAGCCTCATGATCTTGAGCATACTCTCATTCCTGCACTGACACTTTCATATTTCACTTCACTTTTCCTTTACACTGACACCTGTACATCTTTTCCAGCTATTTTATACACAGATTGCACTGACACTACCCCTTAAAACACAAATCTTTTAAGCGTGGATCCCGTCGAGTACGACGGACAATCTGGGTGCTAATACCTTCCCAGGTTGTAACCAACCCCCTTTCTCAGTCTCTCTGGTTCGCAAACCGTCTTGTCCATCTTTTTCTAGGTCTATGCAGCATTACCTTTCCTCCGGGATAAAAATGCCTAGCTGGCGACTCTATTCATCTCCAGTGAGTTCACGGCTGTGTGTTCTCATTGTCCCTCTCGCCGACCGTTCGCGTCTGTACCTTTATTTGGGCCTGGTCCCATTTCATCGGGAGCGACAGCTTGGCGACTCTGCTGGGGACCCTTATGCTGCAACCAGGGCTTCTGGTTCTTCTTGTGGGTTCCTCCTAGCGCTTGATTGATTTGTGTTTACTGGGGTGTTATGTGCTTATTTGTGTTTGTATATTTGTACTTATTTTGCTTTATGTACAGTTACTTTACTGCTTTCTTTATTGCATTTATCTATATCATATTGTCATTGCTGCTGGCTGGATCTGGTTGTTTGCTTTGGTGGGTGGGTGATTCATTGAGAGTTAAGGTCCTATACCTGGGACCTGAGTGACACCTAGGCTAGAGTGAATCATATTCTTTCCCATTCCATTTCGGTCTGGTGCGGGAATATGAAACACGGTTCAGATATGGGTTTCTTCTTGAGAACTCTGTGTTGCAGATTTCCTGCAATGCTAGGGCTATCTGGGAAGCCTGCTAAGTCTGGATGACCTTTTAGTACTGACCTTCAGAAACTGAGGTGAATTAGAGGAGGAATTGTTATGGCTATTGTAAACACTGTACCTCCGGGTTAGAAGTGTTTACACTTCTCATAACTGATCCAAGTCTGAGGATCCTTGTTCTAGATCATCACCTGTGAGGGGGTTGGGCTGTTTACAGGTTTGCAGGTACCTTGACCTCAGAATACCCTGTTACTTTGACTTTGTTAAGAATACTCCATGTTGGACAGTTCTTGTGATTCTAAAACCTTGGACTTGTGGCTCTTTATTTGAGCCCCCCACCCTGGTTACTGGATCTATAAACCTCATTTGGGTTTCTTACACACTTGGACCTATATCAGGGCATTTTGATCAGATCCAGCTCAGTCACAAACCCTTTGCATATCATTTGCATACATAACCATTGCATCATATTAACATTTGCTTATTTGTGTTTCAGGGTATCCATTTTCATCTGGTTTTGGTTTTGACCCCATCTGCATTACTGACCTATCTCCACCAGCACTAGCTTCAGCTTGTCAGTCATATACTTCAGTTACTTGCACTAGCCAGCCAGTGGCCCACTCCTCAGCATCTTCATCAGCACTCTACTCAGTCTCCAGCATCATGGCTCCAAAGAAAAGCAACATCACCTATCATTTCTTCCAACCAGACTTATCAGACATCAGGAGGATCCAAACCCTGATCACTCCAGATCACATACCCTTGTTCAGGGAGAGTTATGGAGATATACTGGACATGGTTATGGATCTGGACCCTTCACAGAGGAGCCTCATCCACACTTGCATTCAGTTCTATGATCCCCCACTGAGATGTTTCACCTTTCAAGACTTTCAGTTGGGCCCTCTTTTAGAAGAATACTCATCATTGGTTGGTTTTCCAATCAGGAGAGAAATTCCTTTCAACCCCGAAATGGTCTTTCCTGCTAATGGAGAAGTAGCAAAGGCTTTGCATCTGGAACCTGTTTTGGTTGAGCAGCATATGACCTCTAAAGCTGGAATCCCTGGTGTTCATCTGGACTTCCTGATTTCTCAAGCTAGTCTGAAGGCTTCCCTGGGGGAGTGGAAAGCTGTTTGTGCTTTGTTGGCCTTTAGTGTATATGGAATTGTATTGTTTGCAGATGAGCCTCGATTCATTAGCAAGAATGCAATCCATCTGTTCATCCTGAAGAACCCAGTGCCAACTTTGCTAGGAGATCTCTATTACTCAGTACATCAGAAGAATGAGAAGCAGAGGGGAAGGCTAGTGAGGTGTTGTGCTCCATTATTCCATGCTTGGCTTCTTAAGCATCTACCTAGGACAGATGCATTTCTAAATCCTCATCAGCAAAGCAACTGGGCTAAGAGGCTCACTACTCTCACTTCAGCAGATATCAGATGGTGTACTCAAAGCACCAAGGGCAGAGATATAATCACCAGCTGTGGGCACTTTCCCAATGTGCCTTTAATAGGAGTTAAGGGAAGTATCAATTACAACCCTCTGCTGTTCAGGAGGCAATTAGGCTATGCACTAGTCCATACTCCCAGGGAGCAAGACTTGGTTGAGACCCTCTACTGTGAGAACAAGATTAGTCTGGCAACTGTTAGGCAGGCTGCCTGGGCCTGGGATCATGTTCAAACCAAGGGAATCACCACTCTGGGGAAGTGCAATAATGTGGCATCAGTCCAATATTATGAGTGGTCCCATGCCAGGGCCCAATTCTCTGGAATGCCCTTCACCATAGAAGACATGCCTGAGTCATCTTCAGCACCACCCCCTGCCACTATCAGTCTGGAGGAGTTTGAAAGCTTGAAGGAAAGAAATGAGAAGTTAACCCAGGCTTTGCAGAAGACCCTCCGGGAGAGGAGTGAAGGTGTGAGGGAGATTGAAAGATTGGAGAAGTTGAGGGTGGAACACTTGACTAAAATTGAGAAGTCTGGAGATTATATCAACAAGTCTAAAGCTGGTGAGCAGATTCTGAAGAATGCTTGTAAAGAAGCCCAGTTCCAGAGAGCAAGGACAGACTTGTATTTGAAAGAGAGTCAGGCCAGGTGGGTCCGGATCACTGAGGCCCGTACTCTAGAAGACAAGAGAGTTCAGGACAAGATGGAACAGATGGAAAAAGCCCTGGCAGTAGCCCAGAAGGAAAGATCAGAGCTAGAAATCAGAGCTGGAATGAAGAGGTCTAAGGACCAAAGTCAGAACAAGAAGTTGACTGCAGCTGTTGCAACAAGAAACCTTCTCATCAGAAGTCTCACGGAGCGTCCGGCTGATCCTGTGACAGAGGCACTTCTCAAGGAAGTTCGTGAGGATGAGTTTGGCCTTGGAGTTTGATCATTTGCTTGTTGTTATTCCTATTCCATGTACTTTTGTTTTTGTGATGTATTTTGACCCCTTAGAGGGCTGGTGTTGTAAAATGAACAAGATGTATTATTTCACCTTCTGTAATATATTCGTGTTAGTTTCCATCTGAGTTTATTTCGAAAGCAACTTCAACAGCAACATCTTCAAGGGTCTGGAAGGGTCAAAACTGAAGACCAGACCGGATACCTTGAGAGCAAATAAGCATAACTGCATTGCATACTAACCCTTTTGTTTGTTTTGTAGGTTTTCGTTTTGTTGTTACTAACCTCTGTTGTGATATTCAGGAATTATTGCTCGCCGCCGGGTATTTCCCCTCAACAGGCCACACAGGTACCCAACTAGAAACAACCTTCCGGGAATTCAGATGGATCAGATGCAGCAGGACCTTACGGAGGTCAGAAACCAGATGGCTAACGAAAGGTTGGAGATGAGAACGCAGATGACGCAGTTCATGGAAGTTATGAACAACATGGCTCAGAGCCAGGAGAGACTGAGGGCCATGGTTGAAAGGCAAACTCAAGAGGAGCCTCATGTGGGAACTGCTGGCACAAGTAACAACGAGAGGGTCCAACCTCATGTCAATCCCCCAGTTTTTGGACCCCATCTCCATCCAGAGGCCAACATCCCTGTCAATATACAAGGGACTGCCACAGCAGGGAGGGTACTACAGGAAGACCCTCAAGAAGACCAATTCACAGTAATGGGTGCCGGGGAAGAGGCTTATGATAGAAGATTGGATGAAATAGCTGAGAAGTTGAGGTCCTTAGAATCTCAAAACTCTTTGGGCTTCGACGTTATGGACATGGGTCTGGTAGACGGGGTTAGGATTCCCCACAAGTTCAAGCCTCCATGTTTTGAAAAGTATAATGGGACTTCTTGTCCTCGGACCCATCTACAATCTTTTCTCGGAAGATTAAAAGCTTATACCATGGACGAGAAATTGTGGATGTTCTATTTTGAAGATAGCTTGACTGGAGCGTCAAGAGAATGGTACTCTCACTTGACAAGGGCAACTATTAGATGCTGGAAGGACCTGGCAGAGGCCTTCATCAGACAGTATCAGTATAATCTCGACATGGCACCCAACAGGACCCTCCTAATGGGAATGTCACAGTCCTCAAGGGAGAGTTTCCGAGAATATGCCCAAAGATGGAGGCAATTGGCTGCTGCTGTTCAACCCCCTATGTCTGAAAGGGAAATGGCAGATATGTTCATGAATACCCTTCAGGGCACCTATATTGACAGGTTGGCGGCTTTCTCTTCCACTAGCTTTGCAGATGTTGTCATAGCCGGGGAGAGAATTGAAAGCTTATTGAAGATGGGAAAGATCTCAGACAACGGTGCAAGCTCGTCCAGTAATGCAAGAAAGCCTTTCGCAGGCCCGAGGAGAACTGGCGAGACCAATGCCATCCATTCAAACAGGGGCAGGCCCCAATATGCTCAAAGGGCAATAGCAACAGTCACCATTCCTGCTCCAGCTCATCCTCTACCAGTCTACCAACCTCCTCAACAAAATTATCAACCACAACCTCAGTATCATCAGCAAAATCAGTATCCTCCAAGGAATTACAACAGCAGCAACACCAACAACAACAGTCAGCAAAGGCCATTTCAGCAAAGGCCATCTCAGGCTAACAGTGTGATCGATCCGATCCCGATGCCATATGCTACTTTGCTGCCACAACTTCTAAAACTCAACCTAGTTGAGCTAAGAACGTTGGCACCTCCGGATCCCAACAGTCTACCAAGGAACTATGACTCCAATGCTAGGTGCGCTTTTCATTCAAACGCACCTGGTCACAGTACAGAAAAATGCAGGGCTCTGCATATGAAGGTACAGGACCTGGTAGACTCCAAGGCTCTGAATTTCGCACCACCACCCAATGTCAACAAGAACCCGATGCCCAACCATGGTGGCCCCCGGATTAACGCTATTGAAGGAGACAAACCGTCTTATTTAATAACCAGTGTGGGACAGATCAGGACACCATTGGTAGAAATCAAGGCCCAGCTCTTGGAATGTCAAATGTTCCCGGGGTGTGAGTTGGATTGTGCTTACTGCAATATCTCGGTCAATGGGTGCGATAACTTGAGGAATGGTATAGACAGCCTTATTCAGAGTGGCCAACTTCAGATCACCACATCATTTCCAACAAATCCGGCAACCTCATCAGCAACGGTTTCAGAACCTCCTACAACTGCAGCAACTATTGTTCCCGACAATTCATCAGCAACATCAACAAGTACTCCATCCATCATTTCAACCGATCAGTTTTCAACAATTTCTCCTGCTACAACTTCAGCTTCATTCCATTTCGAATCTCCATCAACAACAACAACAACAGTCCTTCCAACAGTACCTCCTACAACTCCAGCAATCAATCACGAAGATGTCTCTACTGTTACCATATTCTACGATCCTGAAAATAACTCCGCCTACCATGCAGAAGGTGCTGCTCCCACCAGAGCACCAGTTACAATCTTTTATGATCCACAAACAATAACAGTCCCTTCAGCAGCAGCAATCAGTCCGGTCACTGTCACGGTGCCTGGACCAGTACCATATGAAAGCAATAGGGCCATCCCTTGGCACTATGGCTCTGACTTGTATTGCGAAGGAAAAAGAATCACTCTGGAAACATCAGCACCTGCACCACAAGTAGATAATGTGGGGGGAGGCGGAGGCTTCACTCGAAGCGGACGTCTCTTTGCTTCACAAGTCCAAAGACCTACAGCCGAAGCAGAAGCTGCTGCCAAGGCAAAAGGAAAGAGCCCGGTGCAGGAAGACCAAGCTGCCAAAGAAGCCCTGAAGACCCCGTTCGATCAGGAAGTTGATGAGTTTATGAGAATCATCAAAAAGAGTGATTACAAAATTGTGGATCAACTTCACCAGACGCCATCCAAAATCTCTATCCTCTCACTGCTTATGTGCTCCGAAGCCCATCGGAATGCACTACTCAAAGTCTTGCACACAGCTTACGTGCCTGAGGAGATTACTGTCAACCAATTGGAAACCGTGGTTGGAAATGTTACTGCTAGCAATGGGCTAGGGTTTACCAATTCTGACTTGACAGCGGATGGCCGCAACCACAACAAAGCCTTGCACATAACCATGGAATGCAAAGGAGCTGTCCTTTCTCATGTGCTGGTGGACACAGGTTCTTCCCTGAATGTCTTACCAAAGAAGGCTCTGGTGAAGTTAGAATATGATGGATTGGCATTGAGACCCAGCAACCTGGTGGTGAGAGCCTTTGATGGTTCGAAGAGATCGGTTCTGGGAGAGATTGAGCTGCCCGTGACAATTGGCCCACAGACCTTTAAAACTATCTTTTATGTGATGGACATTCAGCCCGCCTACAGCTGTTTGTTGGGTAGACCCTGGATTCACGCCGCCGGCGCAATAACGTCTACCCTTCACCAAAAGTTAAAATTTGAGTGGGAGGGTCAAGTTGTCACAATCTGTGGGGAAGAGGATATTTTCGTTAGCCACCTGGCTACCTATAAGTATATTGAGATGGATGGGGAGATCCATGAAACAATGAGCCAAGGTTTTGAAGCCTTGAATGTCAATGAAGCATCTGCTGTTTCGGGAATCTCCATGTCGTCTTACCAACAAGCCCGGAAGGTTGTTGAGGAAGGAACTGCCCTAGGCTGGGGCAAGGTCTTAGCTGTGGAGGAGAAGAAGGACAAATTTGGGTTGGGTTACAAACCAACTCAACATCAAGCGAAGGCTGCTGCAGAGCCAGGTTTTGTCAATGGGGGAATGCTTACCCCTGATGCTATCAACTGTTTGGAAGACGAGCTGGAAGAGGAGCGCAATCTGGAGAATTGGATTCGTCCAAAGATCCCGGGGAGCAGTGTCTCAAACTGGTCTTCCCAGGAAATTATAAGAGTTACTCATGCAGAGTAATTATTATTTCCTGTATTTTTATAAGCATGCATCAAAGTCTTGCATCTTGCCCAAGATAACAAGACTCATTTTGTGATCAGGGCCATCTGTACTTTTGTGCAAACAAGATTAAATTATTGAAATATCAGACATCTTTTTGCAAACGAGTCTTTTTCTTTTCTGTTCACTGTTTTTTCCGTTTTTCTTTTTGTACAAAAATAAATGGAGGTGTTTTTCAAAATGATAACTTCATTTCACTTTTTTCTAAAGCAAGATTAAAATCAATCACTAAAATGAACCAACTTAACCCTTGCAGAGAGTGCCTTCCTGACAGCACCGACAACAGCACGGCTATGACATCGTATGACTTTGACAATCCAATCAATCAAGCTGATGAAGGGGTTGATGAAGAGGATGAGCTTCCTGAAGAGCTAGCCAGGTTGTTGAGACAAGAGGAAAAGGTCATTACTCCTCACTAGGAGGAGGTTGAAGTGATTAATCTTGGTACTGACGAAGACGTGAAAGAGGTTAAAATCGGGGCCTGCCTGCAAGACTCAGTGAAGAGACAACTGATAGATCTGCTTCAAGAGTATGTTGATGTGTTTGCTTGGTCGTATCAAGACATGCCGGGGTTGGATACCGACATTGTTGTGCACAAGCTGCCTTTGAGGGAAGAATGCCCACCAGTCAAGCAGAAGTTGCGCCGAACTCGCCCCGACATGGCTATGAAAATCAAGGAAGAGGTACAAAAGCAATGGGACGCCGGGTTCCTTGCTGTGACTAGCTATCCGCCGTGGGTTGCTAACATAGTACCTGTGCCTAAGAAGGATGGCAAAGTAAGGATGTGTGTTGACTACCGGGATCTGAACAGAGCCAGCCCGAAAGATGACTTCCCATTACCTCACATTGACGTATTGGTGGATAACACGGCTCAGTTCTCGGTGTTCTCCTTCATGGATGGATTTTCAGGGTATAATCAGATCAAGATGTCACCTGAAGACATGGAGAAGACAACATTCATTACACCTTGGGGCACGTTCTGTTACAAGGTGATGCCATTCGGACTGAAGAATGCTGGTGCCACATATCAACGGGCTATGGTGACATTGTTCCACGATATGATCCACAAGGAAATAGAATGTTATGTGGATGACATGATCGCCAAGTCCCTTACAGAGGAAGATCACCTGGTGAATCTGCTGAAGTTGTTCAAGCGCCTGAGGAAGTACCAACTAAAGTTGAACCCCAACAAATGCACATTCGGGGTGCGATCCGGTAAGCTGCTGGGCTTTATTGTAAGCGAGAAAGGGATTGAGGTTGACCCTGATAAGGTCAAAGCCATTCAAGAGATGCCTGCACCGAAAACTGAGAAAGAAGTTCGAGGGTTCTTGGGTCGGTTGAACTACATTTCAAGGTTCATATCTCACCTTACAGCGACCTGTGAACCCTTGTTCAAGCTGTTGAGAAAAGAGCAAACGGTCAGGTGGAACGAAGATTGCCAGAAGGCTTTTGACAAGATCAAAGAGTACTTACAAGAACCTCCAATCCTCATGCCTCCAGTAGAAGGAAGACCTCTGATTATGTACTTGACAGTGTTAGAAGAGTCAATGGGGTGTGTGCTGGGCCAGCATGACGAGTCTGGTCGAAAAGAGTATGCAATATACTACCTAAGCAAAAAGTTTACCGACTGTGAACAACGTTATTCACTGCTCGAGAAAACTTGCCGTGCTTTAGCGTGGGCTGCTCGCCGACTAAGGCAGTATATGTTGACCCACACTACCTTGTTAATCTCAAAAATGGATCCAGTTAAGTACATTTTCGAGAAGCCAGCTCTTACCGGACGGGTTGCAAGATGGCAGATGATTCTCACAGAATACGACATACAGTACACATCTCAGAAAGCCATCAAGGGCAGTGTACTATCTGAATATCTTGCTGAGCAACCCATTGATGATTACCAGCCAATGAGGTTTGATTTCCCTGATGAAGACATCATGTTCATTAAATCAAAAGACCATGAAGAGCCTATTCACACTGAAGGGCCTGACCCGGAGGAAGAATGGACTATGATGTTCGACGGGGCTGTTAACATGAATGGCCGTGGTGTTGGTGCAGTACTCATTACACCTAAAGGAGTTCACATGCCTTTCTCGGCAAAACTCACTTTCAACTGCACTAACAACGAAGCTGAATACGAAGCTTGCATTATGGGTCTTGAGGAAGCCATTGACCTCAGGATCAAGACATTAACCGTATTCGGAGATTCAGCTTTGGTAATCAATCAGACCAACGGAAAATGGTACACACACCAAGATCATCTGTTACCTTACAGGGATTATACAAGGAGGTTACTGACTTTCTTCACAACAGTCAAACTTGAGTATATCCCTCGGGACGAGAATCAGTTTGCAGATGCCTTGGCTACCATTTCGTCCATGATCAAAGTTCAAGCTGCTAACTTTGTACCTCAGATATCGGTGTCGAGATTTGATAGACCAGCATATGTATTTGCAGCAGATAATGTTAAGGATGATAAGCCTTGGTTCCACGACATCAAGTGCTTCTTGGAGGATCGAACATACCCACCTGGGGCATCTTCCAATGATAAGAAGACTTTGAGAAGGCTTGCTGGAAGTTTCTTTCTGAACACTGATGGGTCTTTATACAAAAGGAGCTTTGATATGGTACTCCTCAGATGTGTTGACAAGACGGAAGCAGATTTACTGATGCATGAAGTGCATGAAGGCTCTTTTGGTACCCATGCTGGAGGACATGCAATGGCCAAGAAGTTGTTAAGATCAGGCTATTATTGGATTACAATGGATGCAGACTGTTGTGCTTATGCCAGAAAATGTCACAAATGCCAGATCTATGCAGATAAAGTGCATGTGCCTCCTAACCCTTTGAACATAATGTCTTCACCCTGGCCCTTTGCTATGTGGGGCATTGATATGATTGGCAAGATCGAGCCAACTGCTTCAAATGGCCACAGATTCATCCTGGTCGCCATTGACTATTTCACCAAGTGGGTTGAAGCAGCCTCATATGCAAACGTCACAAGACAAGTGGTAGCCAGATTCCTGAAAAGAGACATCATCTGTCGGTATGGAGTGCCCGAGCGAATCATTACTGATAATGGTTCCAATTTAAACAACAAAATGATGGCAGAGCTGTGCCGGGACTTCAAGATCCAACATCACAATTCTTCTCCTTACAGGCCAAAGATGAATGGCGCTGTTGAGGCAGCAAACAAAAACATCAAGAAGATTGTGCAGAAGATGGTAGTCACCTACAAAGACTGGCATGAAATGCTACCGTTTGCCTTGCATGGGTACCGTACATCAATCAGAACATCCACTGGGGCAACACCGTATCAACTTGTGTATGGTATGGAAGCAGTCCTACCTGTTGAAGTCGAATTACCCTCTCTGCGAGTCTTGATGGATGTCAAACTGAGTGAAGCAGAATGGGTTCGGGCCCGATACGAACAACTGAGTCTAATTGAAGAGAAAAGGTTGGCTGCAATTTGTCATGGGCAGTTGTATCAGAAGAGAATGAAGAGAGCCTTCGATCAGAAAGTCAGGCACCGAGGGTACCAAGTAGGGGATCTTGTGTTGAAAAGAATCCTCCCTCCTCATACAGACCACAGGGGCAAATGGACTCCAAATTATGAAGGACCATTTGTTGTAAAGAAAGTTTTCTCCGGTGGAGCACTGATGCTCAGCACCATGGATGGTGAAGATTTCCCGTCCCCTGTGAATTCAGATGCAGTTAAAAAATACTTCGCATAAAATGACCCGCTGGACATAAAAACAGAATGTAAGTCCAGGCAAAAATAGGGCATCCCTGCGAGTCAAAAACAGAATAAAAGACTCGGGCAAAAATAAGGGAAATAAACAAAAAATGTACAGCCGCTGAGTTGAAAAGCCACATTGGACAGCTCAGGCAAAAATGGGTATCCTGATGGATTGAAAACCCGAAAGGGCGATCCATGCAAAATAAGGGAATAAGCGAACAACTGCATTCTGAATTCGTCTGTATCGCTTACAACTTGGAAAGCTTCGACAGAATCAAGCTTCAATCAGAATCAACTTTCTCCAGAAAGCAAGACGAGAAGAAAGTCAAAAGTCATACGAGTCATAGTGAAGAGGAAGCTCCTCAAAGCGTCATCAACACTGCCAACATTTTGTTTCTCAATTTGTAGCAATCTCCTCATTCCAGGGGATTTGTTTCTTTGACTGTATCTTGCCAATTCAGGGCACATGAATTAATAAAATCAGATTTTCAGTCATGTTTCGTTTTTTACATTTTATTTGCAAAGAATGTCTGATGTCTCTAAAAAATAAATTGCATAAGTACAGATGCTTTTCTCCCAAAAATAATAATAATAAAACACATGCTTGCAGGGAATATACTTACTCGTGAGAATGCTTAACTCCTTTGACGGAATTCAGTGAAGGATACCTCGGGACCTTTTGTGCGTTTCCTTATCTTTGCAGGATTGCAGGTATCCAGGACGCAACCTGGGGCATGCAGGTTACGTTTCAGCAAGCAGGCGAATCATTATCAACTCGGTCTATCTTCCACGTGGCACTGGAGAGTGCCCACTTCCCCAGCAAAGTTGCCAAATCAACATACACTCAATCTCGGCATCCGAAATGCTCTATCCCCAGCCGAGTGGCCTCTTGTTGCTCTCCCCAGCTGAGTTGCCTCTCATAATTCCCCAGCCGAGCTGCCATTTCATCCTCAGCTGAGTACGGGAGTCAGGAAATCATCTCCCCACAGAATCTTCAGCCTCAATCCAGAAGAGCAGCGCATAGAAGATCACAACAGAGTGAGGAAAGCTTCTACAAACCCCAGCTGGGTCCCGTATTATAAGGATGTCAACCAGTGATCTATATCCCCAAGCAAATATCCTCTTATTGGATCTACCAATGATCTCATCCCCAGCTGGGAGGTCCATTTCCAACAGATCGACCAGAGATCTTCGCAGTGACGGGATCCGAATCCCAGTGTGGTATCTTTGCATAATCATGGCATTTGCATCATAATATCCCCTCAGAGCGTAGCATTCCGTCTAATACGGAGCATTACGGCAAAAATCAAACGCATAGCATAATCATAAGCCATGTTCTGAAGTAACACTTGTGAATAACAAACCGTTCATCATCATTATACAAAAATCCCCACCAGAGTCCCAGCAAAAGCAGTTGCCTCTCCAATCACCAAACACCAGTATATATTTCTGACACTCGTCCGTGTCATCACTTCCCCAAACAGGTGGCCTGAATACACTTTACAAACAAAATCACCCGTACTACAGATACTTCCTGACACCCGTCCGTGTCAAATCACCAGCAGAAAGCCAAAGACATCCTCTTGGCACTCACATATACTTATATATACACTTTCTCGACACCCGTCCGTGTCATATCCCCAGCGCAGTCGCCTAGACTTTGTATAGCAGATACTTGTTCATATTACACTTTTCTTTCTTGGCACCCGTCCGTGTCATTCCCCCCAGCAGTTAAAATACTCATCTATACATACTCACTACTCACGATACACTTATACAGATACTCGTCCGTATCTTGTATACACCATCACTCATATCCCCACAGATTCGGCATTGGTCCATGTTCTTTGTTAACCAGTTGGTACTCGTCCGTACCATCATCTCAGAACATTGCGTCTAGTGTTTGTTTCTACATGATACTCGTTCGTATCATAGTCTTAGGGATGCTTGTCCGCATCTTTAATCCATACACCGTGTCAAACACTCTTGTCTCCTCAAATACAGATACTCGTCTATGTCTGCTATTCCCCAGAAGGATTCCGTCAGATTCAACACTCGTCCGTGTTCCTTGTTAACCAGTTGATACTCGTCCGTATCATCATCTCTGAACACGTGTCAGTATTTGTTTCTACATGATACTCGTCCGTATCATAGTCTAAGGATGCTCGTCCGCATCTTTAATCTATACACAATACCAAACACTTATACTTTCCTTTCTTGGTTGTGAACGCTCGTCCGTGTTCACTATATCCCCAGTAGATCGCCAACAATTTTCTTTTTATCTAACACTCGTCCTGTGAGAGCAGCCGTACCCTGCTGAGTGGTCGTCCTCCACTTCTTGATGGTCGTCCTCCATCATGCTCATCCGATGGCCGTCCCCATCGTTGTTTTTTAGCAGCCGTCCCCTGCTAGGTGGTCGTCCTCCACCTCTTGATGATCGTCCTTCATCACTTTATCCAATGGCCGTCCCCATTGTTGATTTTTGGTTATCTGGCACTCGTCTTGTGTCATGAGAAACCTCGAGAGCAGCCGTCCCCTGCTGAGTGGTCGTCCTCCACTTCTTGATGGTCGTCCTCCATCATGCTCATCCAATGGCCGTCCCCATTGTTGATTTTTGGTTATCTGGCACTCGTCTTGTGTCATGAGAAACCTCGAGAGCAGCCGTCCCCTGCTGAGTGGTCGTCCTCCACTTCTTGATGGTCGTCCTCCATCATGCTCATCCAATGGCCGTCCCCATCGTTGATCCTTTTTCGGCAGCCGTACCCTGCCAGGTGGTCGTCCTCCACCTTTGATGGCCGTCCCCATCATATTTCTTTTATCCCCAACAGAGCAGCCGTTCCCTGCTAGGTGATCGTCCTTCACCTTTGATGGCCGTACCCCATCATCTGTTTATTTCATTTATTCTTTAACCCGATGGCCGTCCCCGTCGTGGTCCCTTTTCTTTTTAGCCCGATGGCCGTCCCCATCGTTGGTTACTTTACCTTTATGAACTTGATGGCCGTCCCCGTCATGTTTCATTAATCCCCAGAGAATTTTACAGCTTTATCTTGATGGCCGTCCCCATCATGATTTTATTTTCCCCAGCTAGTCGGCCGTCCCCGTCTTGGCTTTACCTCTTATCCCCAGCATGTCGGCCGTCCCCGTCATCGCTTTGCTTCACACATTTTACCCAGCAGTCGTCCTCTGCTCGACGGTCGTCCTCCGTCGCCTACACCTTACAATATACTTTATTTTCCTTTACAATCTATATCCCTTTTCTTCTTCATTCTGTGAGTGCAAATTTTGGACTGTCTTTGGTATTCAACCACAAGTTATCTTGTTTGCCTGTTAAGCCGTCGCTTACAACCTGCACAGCTAACTCATGTTTGAATAGGGGCAGCTGTAAACACCCCAAATTTGCCCTCACTCATTTCACCATGGCTTGTGATTATCCTCATATGCATAAACACAATCATATCATCTCACATCTCATTTTGATCCACTGCATAGATTCTAAGTCATCTGCACCTAGGGTTTGTGATCTGAGCAATCCCAAAACCTCTTGAGCCACTCCAAAGGCCACCAATCAACTCAAAGGGGTCCATGTGTGTTCTTATATCATATTCCATCCTCTCAAAGTCAAAAATGCAAAAGGATCACAAGAACTGGGATTGGTGTGGATGCAGAGCCAAGTTTGACTGCACAGTTGACCTAAAATTAGGGTTTTGGTTTCAGAGGCCATAACTCCAAATTCTTTGGTCATTCTTGTTTCCATTGGTCTCTATGTGGTATAGGGAGTATGCATATCAATTTTCATGAAGAAATTCCATGGGGAAGTCATCTGATCAAAGGTTGACTTTTCAGACAAGTCAGTGTAAAATCAGGGCATCTGAGGCCCCCAATGACCCAACCAATGGGTGATCTTCATCATTTTGAGTGTATATGATCTTTATTTGATCATGGAAGAAGGTTGAAGTTCATAGAAATCAAGAATTTAGGGTTTTTGCAAATGTTGACTTTTTGGGCATAGTTGACTTTTCAAGAATGCATCATTTTAGGTCATTTTTCAAGCCTTGATTCTTGATCCAAAAAGGCTTCAAATGGAAAAACTTTAGTCATGAAAGTTGTAGATCTCATCTTTCCCTTTTCAAAAAGTACAAGAACATGATCAAACTCTTCTTGGATCAAAGTTATGGCAATGCAAAGTTGGCTAAAATCATTGATTTTCAAGGCATGCCCTAAGTGAGAATTTTGCAAAATCTTGGACCAATGCATATTGCAGCCTCTAATTCATTTCAAACCAGCACATAAACATTCTCTAAGTCCTAAAAATCAGATTTGGACCAAGAATGCCTATGGTTTATGTTTGGTTAGGCAAAAGAAGTCACATGTGAACCAAAGGCCACAACTTGCAAAAACTCATGATCATTCTTCTTACACCTTGCAGCCTTGGATGCTGAGCTTTGCTAGACCTCTCCCTCACCCTTGCTGCGCCAGCCCATGCTTTGTACCAAGCTAGCACTTCACCATACCTCTCTTACACATAAAGTGGATTTTGAGCAAAAGTAAACTTACCAATCACTATAGGCCAGGTCACATCATCTGACCTATAGGATTATAATACAATATCCCTTGGCAAGCCAAAGATATGAAAAAGCCAGCCTGAAGCATCCTCATTCAACACATTCACAAAAACACTCCCAATTGCAAGTTGCTTCGAATCTGCCTACACAGCTTGCAAACATTCAAACCCTCTTCACCATTCAACTCACCTTGCTCCATAGACCACCCAGCACCAAGAACACAAGCCTGAAACAGCCTGAACATCTCACTGCCATTTCTCACTTCATTTTGCAGTTTCAATCGAATCTCCTTCCACAAACCACAAACACACCAACAAACACCACAGACCTTCTCCATTCATCCTCAGGACCACAAACCATCATTCACAATGGCCTGAAACCTCCAGAAACTCCATTGCCATTTCTGACTGAGCTGAAGCAGGAGCTTTCGAAACTCACTATCCAGCCAACTTAAATTCTCTTTGAGCATTCAAACATCTTCTGGGGACCAAGTGGAGTGGTTTGCACTGAAAGAAGAGGCCAGAAAGTCATCAAGTTGAAAGCTTCGAATCTCAGGTAGCTTGAAATTTATTTTTCCAGAAATCATTTTTCTTGTTATAAACTTGTTCTACGTGCTTCACTGATCATCCTGATGTCATTTGTTTCGAAAATGGTTTTGAAATGAGCATTTAATTTCTCTCTGAAACCTGCGTGCCCTAGTTTTCATTTCCTTCGATTCAGCTTAGTTAGGGAAAAGTAAATTTGTTTTGAGAGAGGGGTTTGATTCGTGAGAGGTTGGAGATCATTTCCCAATTCATAGATTTTGTTTTTGTTACGTTTTGAGGGAGTTGGTGAGTTTCCCGGTGAGGTGCTGGCCGGAGAAGACGACCGGAAGTCTTCTCCGGCCACCTGAGTCATTAAACCCTAATCTCAGGTCATTAACTCTAGTTTGAATTTGAGCCATGGATGTGCGTTGACCTGTTGACTTCCCTCTCTTTTGGATGGCCCAGATCATTTCATTTGCCCTAATCTCTCTCATTAGCTTTAATTAATTCGTAATTAAATTAATTAAGTCAGGTGCAATCCACACCCTTCATTCACGCGCCAGTCAACACTTTCAAACTCAGAATCAATCTCAGCCATCCTTTCCTTTGACTTTCTTTTTTATTTGATTTTTAATTCATTTTATTTCATTAAACTTGCATAATTATTTTAAAATAGCAAAAATGTCTTAAAAATTATGAAACTTTTTCTTAAAAGTTTTATTAATTTTTAAGACCCAAAAATATTTTTATTTCATTTTTTATCATTAAAAAAGTATTTTTAAATATTTAAAAGATTATTTTTAATTGATTAATGGGAATTAATTAATTAAAAATACTTTTAGGTATTTAAAAATTACAAAAAAATTCATGAAATGTTCTAAGACATTTAGAAACATTGTCCAACCTTCAAACCAAATTTCTTTTTTGATCTTGATGCATTTTAAGAATTTTTCATTGAATTAAATCATATTTTGTGCATTATTTTGATCATGGATTCAAAAATTCATTTCTGCCTATTGGAGAAGAGTTGGACATTGGTTCTTCTTGCATTATTTTGTGTTTGGCATGTAGTTTCTAGGATAAAATGGCCATGATTTGATCTTGCATTTTCTAATTGTTTGGCATTTCTTTTGTTAAGAACCCTAAAAAACCCTAATAACTTAGAAAATTCATATCTTGAGTTTGGTTAAGAGTTGAGAGTTCCCCTTTGGGCAGTGGTTCATTATAGGTTTAGGGTTTCTTTGGGTACCATTTTCCATTTTTTATCTTAGGGTTTGCTTCTGTTTGTGGTTTTTGTTTGATGTTTGATTCATAAACCCTAATTTGGGCCTTCTCTTGCATCCTTCTTGCATTCTCTTGCATAGCATGACTTGTCTTTGCATTTTGTGCATGCTTATGATTCATTTGACATCTTAAGACATATAGAAAGCATGTTTGATCATTGCATTACATATTTGCCATGCCATTTGTCTTGTATGCTTCATAACATTTCATGCTTGTTCATGCACCTTAACTTGCATCATTTGCATTCATAATCTTGTATGAACATTTCCATATGCTTGCCTCATGTTTGCAGCACCTCATAACATCATCATCATCATCAACATGCTTCTGGTTTTGCTTAGCATCATATCATTTCATCTCATCTTGCATTGCATTGCATTCCTTTCTAACATTTCAGGTGGTAAGTAAACTTGAGAGGTGAATTTGCCTTCACTTCTCATAACTTTTCTTTTCATCTCTCTTGCATCCATTGCTGCATTTTATTTGTGTTTGAGATTGAGCTTGCTCATTCTTCTTCCCCCCACTTTCTTTCTTCAAGTGACTTGACTTCTTGAATGAAGCAAGTTGCTTTGCTTCTCTTGATCCTGTTCATCTGCTTCCTGGTGGCTCCTTTGAAGATTGTTCTTGAAAACCTCACAAACCTTAGGATCAACCAAGCATGACAATAAATTAGGGTTTTGATTAGTCTCCCCTCCTAGTCTTTACCTTTGTGTCTCTCTTGAGTCTTCTCTTCTCATCTCATAATCAGGGACTAAACCCTAAAGGCTTTAAGACTTTGTGATTAAGCTTATGCCTGCATCCTTCTCTTAGGATGGAGTGTATAACTTTAATCCTAAGTCTTGAACCCTTAATGTGTTTAAATCTCTTAATCAATTCACTTAATAATCATCAAGACATCACACTTGTAACTTGGGCCTTGCATTAGGGTTCTAATTCTTCCTTAATTGGTTAAGAAGGACTAACCCTAGTGTTAATGGACAAGTCCCCCTCAAGTTGTCTTACAAACCCTAAAAAACACTTCATCATCATAACCATTAAATAAAATCCACTTAATCAAAGGCTTGTTTTGTCATGAGTTTAATCCCTAATCATGGATTAAGTTGAGGAGCTTTCCTCAGCTTAAACATTCTCATCTATCATCCTTCTTTTAGGATGGTGTAATGAGTCTGTTTAATCCCTGATTATGGCTTAACCTCATTACTCAACACTAAACAAAAAAACACCAAAAACATCTAAATAACCACAAGTAGGTTAATGATCTTAATCCTGCATCAAAGGTGATTAAGTGTGAGAATCTGACTTCACACTTAAGGTGTTCTCATTACCCCTAATCAGAGGGAAGATGTGATGAGTTTACTAAATCCATTGGTTTAGGCTTAAGCTCATTAACTTATGACAAACTTCAAAAAGCAATAAAAGACTGAAAACTCAAAAACAAACAATAATCGTCTCCTTCGGGATTCTTTCCTCATCATCTTCACCCACAAGCGAGAACTTGCTTCTTCCGTCTAATGCAAGACAGTTTGCACCTGAGCCAGACAGGTCATACACTTGAGCATTGACAAGCAAGCAGTTCACAAGTCAATTCATCTTTCAGTCTCTTTGGGTCGAACTACGGTGTTCTGACTTCCTCATTGCACGAGAGGATACGTAGGCATAACTTAACAGTTATCGAACAAAAGTCTCTGTATATTCCCCCCTCCTTCCAGTTTTATTCTTTTAGCCTCATGATCTTGAGCATACTCTCATTCCTGCACTGACACTTTCATATTTCACTTCACTTTTCCTTTACACTGACACCTGTACATCTTTTCCAGCTATTTTATACACAGATTGCACTGACACTACCCCTTAAAACACAAATCTTTTAAGCGTGGATCCCGTCGAGTACGACGGACAATCTGGGTGCTAATACCTTCCCAGGTTGTAACCAACCCCCTTTCTCAGTCTCTCTGGTTCGCAAACCGTCTTGTCCATCTTTTTCTAGGTCTATGCAGCATTACCTTTCCTCCGGGATAAAAATGCCTAGCTGGCGACTCTATTCATCTCCAGTGAGTTCACGGCTGTGTGTTCTCATTGTCCCTCTCGCCGACCGTTCGCGTCTGTACCTTTATTTGGGCCTGGTCCCATTTCATCGGGAGCGACAAACTCCATAATAAAAATCAGCTAGCAATGTAGGAACAGGATTTCTCTTGACGAAGATGGTGATGGCCTCCACGCTAATTAGCCCTTTCTCTCCTGGAAACAAACTGATTCCATATACTATCATGGCTAACAGTGCTTTAAAGTCTGCCCACTTCTTTTCCGACGCCATGACATATGCCTCTACAACAAGAAAGTCCAAAGGGATCCCTTTACTTTGGCCAGCCTCTAATCCCATCTTGAATCTAGGCATACTCAAATGACAGGCAATAGTGATATCCTCATGAGAAGGGATCCTCTCTGAAACATAATAAGGTACACCCTCCTTAACAGGAACACTCAGCATGCTAGAAACCTCCTCTAATGTAGGTTCCAGGATGTAATCAGGAAAAACAAAAACCCTCAGCTGTGGATCATAGAATTGCAACAAAGATGGGAATTCAGTATCTTGCCATAATCTTTCCTGAAATCATCAAGGACTCGGTCACCCATCAAGCTAATCAAACCCTGAACACTCTCTGTCTCTGGCTGCGGGAAAGTATAATGAACATTTCTCTTCCTCGGAATCTCCATGCTGAAGTAGCAAATATGACCAGGACCTAGGAAGTAATAAACCCTGAGAATAAAAAGAACACAAAATGATTAATGATGCTATGATGCTTATGCAAGACAAGGCATGTGAACAGTGAAGTGTCTGTGATGTGCCAATCATATAATCAGGTGTCGGTGCAAGGTCTCAAAATCCAGATATCACAATAATCATCCCTCTGATCCGGGATCCATATCTTAAGAACAGAAATCCAGATCACAAAACTGAACCAAAGGCAAAGTGGGTATGCTGAAGGTATCAGGGTTCCTGCAAACCTGTAAACCCCTCCCACTCTCACGGGTGTGCTACTCGGGTCAAACATCACGGACTCTCGAGGCCGAATAGCAATAATACGTTCACCATTTCCGAGAAATGGCTCATGACCAGATCAGGGAATCGGTTTGGCATTATGTGCTACTCAGGGAGGTCTCAGTTGAGTCCGGAAAGAACAAGCATCCCTCACAAGTCTCCAACTTCAAGGACTGAGTCGAGAAACAATAGTACATTCATCCCGAAGGGTACAATACTATCGTCATACGATCAGTTTGCTTTAACTGAATTCCTATGAGAGAACCAGGCCATCCTATGCGAGTTCCCAGTGGGCCCTCGGATGCGAGTGGGTTTGCCAACAAATGTGGTCTGCCACTGTCATCACTGGAGAGGGATGTTTCCACAAAGGTTCTCAATGATCGGTCCCCTGACTGCACATAACTATCAAGGTAGCGCATTAACCCAGAAAGATTCCGGTATCAATACATTCCCGAGAAGGTCGCAAGTCAAGGTGTGGAACTCACTACTACCAACATAGCAAGATGCCATGAAGCCAAAGTGGAACCACTCTAAGTCCTAAGGTGCACTCGAGCCCCGGTTACGAGCTCATCTCACAGTAACCCCATCCCACAGAAAAAATGAAAACCAGCACAGCCAGACAGTCCAGTATAATATGATGCATGGAAAATAAAATACTGAAAGCGGTAAATAAATGCGATAAAGTAAAGCTGTAAATAAAACTGTAAATAAAAACAGTAAAGCTAAACTAAAGCACACAACAGCAAACAAACACCCAAAGAAACAAAACCAAACAGACGCTAGGATTGACTCTACAAGGGAAACCGGAAGAATCAGGTTAGTCCCCAGCAGAGTCGCCAGCTGTCGCTCCCGGGATTTTCATCCTAGTACAAACGCGAAAGTGGCGCGGAAAAGGTTAGAGTCGCCAGCCAGACATTTTTATCCCGAATGAATGGGAAAGGTAATGTTGCACAAACCTAAGGAAGAAGGAAAGGACAAGGTCCTGCGAACCAAAGATCTGAGTTCGGGAGTTGGTTACGAATTGAGAAGGTATTAGCACCCCAATCCGTCCGCCGTACCCGACGGGATCCACGCTTGCTTGTTTTGTTTCAAAGGGTGAGGAAAAAAACTGCTGCTGAATAAAACCACTAACTGGAATGGAAATGAGAAATGAGAAAGGAACTGAAATAAGAAAATGGAAAGAAAGGGGGAAATGTAGGGAAAATAAAGAATGTGCTCGAACGGGCCCTACCCCGCTGCCTACGTACCTCATCGGGATAATGAGGATCAGAGTCGACGTAGTTCGCCTAACTAAGGCGGGAACTATTTGTTTGTGTTTTTTACAGCTGGAACTGCGTATGTCTATGCTCAGGTGTTGTAGGCTCGTCTGGAACGAGTGCTTTTACCGTCTTGCATACGAGACAAGTCGTCGCGAGTTCGCGTTGTGATTGAATGAGATGAGAAGAGAAGTTCCCGCAGGATAGTCGCTTGTTATTTGTTTTTGTCTTTTATGAGTTTTGTATGAATTTGGCACAAGGAAGTGAATTCAAACTCTTTTCTGTGGAATGTACACTTGACTCTACATTCCAAGATGGAATAATAGAACAAGCATACCCAGTAAGGAGAATTTATCCAAGACTGGTTTCCTAGGATTGGGGCTTAAGTTCACTGGCTTGTTGAACTTTATTAAGTGTTTTTGTTGCTTTTGTGAAGAAGTGTATTTTAAGTTTTTCTTTGTGAACAACTCCTTGATGAGACTTGTGCATCATGATAGTCAAGCTTACACCACTCCAAGATGGAATGAATGCAAGTGCTTCATGGAATAAGGCTATACACAAGGAATCATTTCATTTATTTGTTAAGTCTTTTTTGGATTTTTGTTTGAAGGTAAGAAGAGGATGACTCAAATTGCAAAAAAGGCAAAATCCAAAGGGAACTAAGACACAACCCTAATTTTGTTTATTTACAAGAGGTCCTAATGGTTAGTGAGGTTTCTAAGCCTAATGGAAAAACTAGAAACTACTAGAACTCAACTTACTTCTTAATGAAGTTAAGTTGATTCTAAGAACAAATGGGGAAGCCTATACAAGTTATGAAAATCAAAATAAGGCAAAGCATAAAATTGGACATAAGAAATGAAATTCTAAATATGCATTTAAAGGTATGAACTAAAAAAATAGTCTATTTTATTTATTCTAGTTCTAATGATAATGAAACTTTAAGCCTAAGTTCTAAACTAAGTCAAGCCTAATATTCATTCTAAAAATTCAATTTAAACTAACCTAAGCCTATGTTAGATTCTAGGATTAAATCTAGTCTAAACTATATTTTTTGTACTTTATTCTTTAATGGCCTAAACTAATGGGAATTATGCATAACTAGGCCTAAGAACTAATATCCTAAAAAATATTAAAACTTCTAGAAAAATTATGAAAATTAAATTATAGGGTCCTAACACTATCTATAAAATTGTACTAAGAGGGATCCTAAAAAATCATATTTTTTCTATGCCTAAAAAATTATTTAATTTCAGCTAAGAATTAACCATTAATTCCTAAGGATTACTCCACTAAAACCTAAGATAAAAGGCCCTAAAAAATCCACTAAAAATATCCTAAGAACTATTATGAATCCTCTAATTACAGAAAAAAGAGTGGCTCAAAAATCCTACTGGAAGTTATAAAAATAAAATGAACAAAATCCAGCATAATTAAAAGAAATCCAATAAAAGCTAATTGATAGAAAAATTCAGAATTAATTCAAAAATAACAAAAATTCAGAAAATAAAATTGTCACAAATTTCTAAATTTGATTATTAAGCTACTGGAATTTTTTTTGGGATTTTTCTATGACTTTTCTATTTTTTTATCGAATTATTTCTAACCATACTTAAACTAAAAACTAAAATTTAAAGAAAATGGAGGGGGGTGACTTTAGTAATATTTTAAGTTATTTTCTTCTAACTGGGCTTATGCGGGGGGTGGAAATAGCAACATACACAGCCCATTTCGCAGGCTTCTAATGGGGGTATAGACAACAGTTTTTCTATGTTGTTCTTTTGATGGGCTTCAAAAGGGAGGTGTAAGTAGCAAAAAAAATAGAGCCCATAATGCAGGAATTGGGGGGAGGTGTATACATCAGTTTTTTATATTGCTTTTCTGACGGGCCCAGAATGAAGGGTGCATATAGCAAAGACTAAGGCCCATTTGCGATGGATTTAAGGGGGAGTGCAGGAAGTAATTTTCTATGTTGTCTTTTACATATGGGCTTCTAGGATGGAGGTGCAAATAGTAAAGAATATAAGCCCAAGGTCTATAATCAAGAAAATTAAAAAGAATTAATGGTTTATTATAGATTAACAGTACTTATGATAATTTAATCTTGATTATTGTTAATTAAAAAATTAATCCACTGAATTCTTAATAATTTACAAGAACAAAAGAAAAAAACATCTAACCCTAATTATTATTTCCTCTCTCTCTAACCCTCGCCGCCATCTTCAATTTCATCCCCTTCTTCATCTCTCCAACATCGCCTCCTCACCTCATCCTAACCGAATCAAACGCCCTCATCTTCTTCTCCTCCATCCACACACGAATCTAAGGTCTTACTCGCCTCCTCCGTCACCAACGTCATCTTCTCTCGGCCAAACTAAAACCTGTACACAAACCCTAACCTTCTATCTTCTTAACCTAGCCTCCATGCTTACCAAGAACTAGGCTTAAAGCTTCAACAATAATCTCATTGACGAACTGACCAATGTTCTAAAAGCCGGAAATGGATTCGTACCTTGCTAGTTGATGAATCACAAAGATCACGACGAGGACACTGCCAAATGATTCACGGTGAAGAAGAATGAGGTGATGTCTCCGCTCGGCTTCCTTTGAACATCTTATGGATGTGATCGAGGGTGGCACGAAGACAGTGCTTAAGGTATGAACTCCAAATTGTTCCTCCTATTCATCCCTTCTTGTAATTCCGTTATCACTTCTAATCAATCTCTGTTGCCTCTGTTATCACCTCATTGCATTTACATACTCAGATTTGCGGAAGGCTCCGTGAAATCGCTCCTGGACTCTTAACTTCGTCGAAGATGCGATAAAGATGGATGAAGGAAGGCTAGCGTAAATCCGAAAAGGGTGATTAATACAAGTTTCAATTGGGGCTGAAGAACACAGGTCTAACTGTATGAAGAAAGTATGATGGGACTAGTGAAGGTACAAACGAAAGTCATGGAGGTGAATGTCTGAAAGATGATGAAACGTGAGGGGGAAAGTAGGTTCAGAGAATGGAGAATGATGCAGAGCAAACCGAGAGTGGTGGAGAAGAACCAGGTAGTGAGATGATGGAAAAGAAAAGGAAGATTGAGAGGAGAATTGGATGAAGGTTTGAAGATTGTGTAAGAAAGCAAAATTGGCTGAGAAGAAATGCTTTATAGGAAATGCTCACAGAAAGATCCAGAAGTTTCAGGTAGATTTTCTAGACTCTTTCAGTTAAGAACCTGTTATAATTCTGTTGTGAAGTTGTTTCTCCCTTTTTTTTTATAGATTTTGGTTATGAAAAAACAGTTATAGAGTTAGTTATGAATGGTTTGTGGATTCGGTTAATGTTAGTTAGGTTTTCAGTTAGAATCTGATTCTGTTATGCACTGTTGTGAATTTGACTGAATTTTTGAAGTTAGCTTTGATTGATGAATTCTGTTATGAAACTCTGTTAGGACAGTTGTTTAGATCATGACTTTGGATTCTCTTCTCCCCTTCTGTTATGAACCTCAATGGTAAAATAAAATTCTGTTACGGTTTACCGTTAGCAATTAGTAACTGATTTGAGCTGCTTTAATCTTCATCACTTGCATCGCGAATGGAGGTTTTTTCTAACTCATTTTTCTTTTATGACTACATGCTGCGGTTGGAGTTCTCATGAAGCACAAAGGATGCCAAAAGTTTGCAGCTTACATGCGGAAACTGTCTTACTTTGAAGCATTAGTGGAAGCGGTAGCTGGTAGTTTCGAAACACTCACCATGCCAAGAAAGTTTCGAGTTTTGACAACAAAGAAATGCACCAATACTCTCCTTTGTGTATATCATTTTGATGAATTTTAGAACTTTAGGATGAACTTTTTGTATGAAATTTTTTGGTGTTCTTACATAACTTTGAACCTTGTGAAATAAAAACTGCAAGCCTGAAAAACGCCTTTGCTAGAGGGAGTCAATTGATTTTTTCTTCAAAAGAAAATTCTTTCTATTTGGAAAATGCTCCAGCTGCACTTGAATTTGCAAGAGCTGGTACTTCAACCTTAATAACACTCACAATTTAGAATTCTCGGGACTTAAACTTGAACTGTTGAGCATCATAATTGCCTTCTTTTATTTATTTATTTAGCACCAACTTTCCTTTTCATCCAAAGGCTGGAAACACACATCAAGTATTCTTTGCAAGAACATATAAGATTTACACTCAATTATTTTTGCGTTTGCTATAGAATATGCAATTTGAACAAGAATGTTCTAGTAGATGGTAGCTCTACATCGCACAGATACCTTCGTATTGGAAGAAATTTCACTTGACAGAACAATAAGTCTTTCCATCAAACCCAAACTCAAATAAAAGTTTTGTCTCAAAATCAAGCTTGTATAACGGATGCAAGTCTAACCCAACATATTCAATGGAAATGAACTTGAATGAAGCGGCTCGGGGGACGCGCATAAGTACATATATTGTTTCCATAATGAGGTTGATGTCTTCATGCCCAACTTTTCTCGGATATTCTTTTTCTAAAGTGCTTGATAGAACAAATGATAACCCAAACTTCATCTCATACACAACAACTTGAATTGGTTGAATAATGTCAAGACCATTCGCATCCATATGAATCACAGATAAACTGAGGATTCGAACCAAACTTCACACCAAACACTGTTCGATAAACAGATGAATCTCCGCACACGACAACATGATGCACTGTCCCAGAGATAGTCTGTTGGTCCAAAATAATCTTGCAATTGTAATGATCTTCCGACAATTTGATCCAAATTAAATCAAACCCCCATCTGCATTGAGACACAACTGAGCAACCGCATTTGGAGCGGAATCATAGTCCAGTAAATACTTTCTGTTATTTCAATCCTTGCCAGATACGTATAAAGTGTAAAAAACCCTAATTTCCTTGAGCCCTGATCACATGCCTTATGAAATAATGAAATGAACTACTATGATGTTGATGATCTGGTGAGAAATGCAGATGAAAGCAAAATGATACACCAGTAAAGGGGATAAATATGAGGGCAAATTTTGAGGTATTACAGTCATTGCTGGATCTGGTTTTCTTTGGTGGGTGGGGTTCTATTGAGAGTTAAGGTCCTATACCTGGGACCTGAGTGACACCTAGGCTAGAGTGGTTCATGTTCTTTCCCATTCCATTTCGGTCTAGTGCGGGAATATGAAACACGGTTCAGATGTGGGTTTCTTCTTGAGAACTCTGTGCTACAGATTTCCTGTAGTGCTAGGGCTATCTGGGAAGCTTGCTAAGTCTGGATGACCTTTATTATTGACCTTCAGAAACTGAGGTGAATTAGAGGAGGATCTTTTATGGTTATTGTAAACACTGTACCTCCGGGTTAGAAGTGTTTACACTTCTCATAACTGATCCAAGTCTGAGGATCCTTGTTCTAGATCAGTACCTATGATAGGGTTGGGTTGTTTACAGGTTTGCAGGTACCCTTGGCCACATCATACCCTGTTATTTGTTTTGTTTAAGAGTACCTCATTTTGGACAGTTCTTGTGATTAAACCCTGGACATGTGACTCTTTATTTGAGTCCCCCACCTTGGTTACTGGATTTCTGAACCTCCATCTGGACTTCTTGAACATACATGGGCCTTATATGCCAAGACAGATAATCAGATCCAGCTTGATCGCAAACCCTTGCATATCATTTGCATACATCATCATTGCATCATTTAACATTTGTTTATTTGTTTTTCAGGGTATCCACATTGTATCTGGCTTGGTTTTGACCCCTTCATCTGCATAGACCTCTGTTTCATCAGTTATCTACTTCAACTATCTTCATCAGTTGTTTGCTTCAGTTACCTTCATCATTATCAGCTTATCAGTGGCTAATCTCCAGTACCAGTCTTGATTTTCATCAGCACTTGTCTTCAGCTCTTCATCAGCAGTCATGGCTCCTCCCAGGAAAAGCAACATTTCATACCATTTCTTTGAGCCTGTGTTGACTGGCATCAGGCAGGTCCAGTCACTTATCACCCCTGACCACATCCCATTATTCAAAGAGCATTATGGAGGCATCCTTGATATGGTTATGGACATGGACCCTTCTCAGAGGAGTATGATCCACACCTGCCTACAGTTTTATGACCCTCCTTTTAGATGCTTCACTTTCCAGAACTTTTAGTTAGGAGCTCTGCTGGAGGAATTCTCATCATTGATTGGAGTACCTGTCAGGGGTGGTGTCCCCTTCAACCCAAAGATGACTTCTCCCATCAATGGAGAAGTGGCAAAGGCACTGTACCTGGAACCTACTTTGATTGAGCAGAACATGACAACAAAGGCTGGGATCCCTGGCTTGCACTTAGACTTTCTGACTTCTCAGGCCATCCTGAAGGCCTCATTGGGAGAATAGAGGGCAGTTTGTGCATTGTTAGCCCTCAGTATATATGGGGTTATACTATTTGCAGATGAGCCCAAGTTTATCAGCAAGAATGCCATTCATCTTTTCCTTCTGAGGAACCCAGTGCCCACATTGCTGGGAGATTTCTATTATTCCATTCATCAGAGGAATGAGAAGCAAAGAGGAAAGTTGGTGAGATGTTGTGCTCCCCTATTTCACACTTGGTTACTCAAACACTTACCCAGGACTGATGCCTTCCTGAATCCCCACCAACTGAAGAATTGGGCTAAGAGACTTATTGCTTTGACTTCAGATGACATCAGATGGTGCACCCAGAGCACCAAGGGCAAGGACATCATCACTAGCTGTGGGCAATACCCAAATGTGCCTCTAATAGGAGTAAAGGGTTGCATCAACTACAATCCTTTTCTATTTAAGAGACAACTGGGCTATGCTTTGGTCCACCCTCCTAGAATGCAAGATTTAGCAGAGACCCTGTATTGTGAGATAAAGCCTAATCTAGATGCTGTCAGACAGGCCTCCTGGGCTTAGGAGAACATCCAGACAAAAGGGATGGCTATTCTTGGAAGGTGCAATAATGTTGCTTCCGCTCAGTACTATGATTGGTCCCGTACTAGAGCCCAGATTACTGGAATGCCTTTCACCATTGAGGACATGCCTGGACCTTCTACAGTACCACCTCCAGCAACTGTCAGCCTGGAAGAATTTGAGAAGCTAAAGGAAAGGAATGAGAATCTGTCTCAAGCTCTGAAGAAGACCCTTTGGGAAAGGAGTGATGGTCGTCTGGACATTGAGAGGTTGGAGAAGCTTAAGGTGGAGCATCTGGCCAAAATTGAGAAAACAGAGGACTACATCAAGAAAGCAAGAGCTGGGGAGCAAATATTGAAGAATGCCTGCAAAGAGGCCCAGTTTCAGAAGGCTAGGACTGATCTCTATCTACAAGAAAGTCAGGCTAAGTGGGTCAGGATCACTGAAGCCCGTACTCAAGAAGATAAGAAAACTCAGGCCAGGATTGAGCAGTTAGAGGCCAATGAAAAGAAGCAACATGAGGCTTTGCTGGAAGCCCAGAAGGAGATTTCAGAATTGAAGCTCAGGGCTGGTTTGAAGAGGTCAAAGGACCAGGACAGGCACAAGAAGCTGACCACTGCCATTGCCACCAGAAACCTCCTCATCAGAAACATCACAGAGCATCCAGCTGGTCCAGTGACTGATGCACTTCTGAAGGAGGTTAAGGAGGATGAGTTTGGACTTGATGTCTGACCTATTTGATTGTTGTTGCTTTCATTTGATGTACTTTTCTTTTGTTGTATTTTGACCCTTCAGGGGCATATGTTGTAAAAACAAACTATGTATGATTCACCATTTGTAATATATTTTAGTTTGTTTCCATTATGGGGTTTCTCTTTCTCAACAACATCAAAGCATCTTCCTCGGGGTCTGGAAAGGTCAAAACCAAGAACCAAGCCGGATACCTTGGAAAACAAATAAGCATACTGCATTGCATACTAACTTTTGTTTTGTTTTGTAGGTTTTGACTTTGTTATGTTTGTTACTAACTCTATTGTGGTTCAGGAATTATTGCTCTCCGTCGGGTGTTTCCTCTCAACCGTCCGCATCGGTATCCTACTCGCAACAATCTTCCTGGTATCCAAATGGATCAAGTACAGCAGGACCTGATAGAGGTCAGAACTCAGATGGCTAACGAAAGAGTGGAGATGAGGAACCAAATGGCTCAATTCATGACTATAATGACTAACCTGGCCCAAAGTCAAGAGAGGTTAAGGGCATTGGTAGAAAGACAAAACCCCGAGGAACCTCATCCTGGGACTGGAGGAACTAGTAACAATGAAGGAGGTCAGCCTCATGTTAACCCACCAGTATTTGGACCTCACCTAGATCCAGAGGCCAACATCCCAAGGAATGTGCAGGGCAACACTGCTGCAGGCAGGATCTTGCAAGAAGATCCTCAAGAAGAGCGGTTTACTGTAATGGGAGCTGGAGATGAAGTCTATGATAGAAGGTTTGATGAAATTGCTGAGAAGTTGAGATCTCTGGAGTCTCAAAATTCCTTAGGCTTCGATGTTATGGACATGGGGTTAGTGGATGGGGTAAGGATTCCCCACAAGTTTAAACCCCCGTGCTTCGAGAAGTACAATGGAACTTCCTGTCCACGAACTCACTTACAGTCCTTCCTGGGAAGACTTAAAGCATACACCATGGATGAGAAACTGTGGATGTTTTACTTTGAAGATAGCTTGACCGGAGCTTCGAGAGAGTGGTATTCACACTTGACCAGAGCTACTATCAGATGCTGGAAGGACCTAGTTGAAGCTTTCATCAAACAGTACCAATACAATCTGGACATGGCTCCTAACAGGACCCTTCTGATGGGAATGTCTCAATCCTCCAGGGAAAGCTTCAGGGAATATGCCCAAAGGTGGAGACAACTTGCTGCTGCTGTCCAACCACCCATGTCGGAAAGAGAAATGGCCGACATGTTCATGAATACTCTGCAAGGAACATATATTGATAGGCTAGCTGCCTTTTCTTCCACCAGTTTCGCTGACGTAGTTATAGCTGGAGAAAGAATTGAAAGCCTTTTGAAAATGGGCAAAATTTCTGATAATGGTGCAAGTTCGTCCAGTAATCCCAGGAAGCCTTTTGTGGGACCTATAAGAACCGCTGAGACAAATGCCATTCATGCCAACAGGGGAAGACCTCAGTATGTCCACAGATCAATGGCAGTTGTCACTATTCCAGCTCCGATTCCTCAGCAATCAGCATATCAACAACCACAACAACCACATTACCAACAGCAAGTTCAATATCCACCACAGAGAAACTACAACAACAACAACAACAATCAACAACAAAGACCTTTTCAGCAAAGACCATCACAGGCAAATAGGGTGATTGATCCTATCCCTATGCCCTATGCTTCCTTATTGCCACAACTCCTGAAGCTCAACCTGGTTGAGTTAAGGACATTGGCACCGCCAGATCCTTCCAATCTCCCAAGGAATTATGATGTCAACGCCAGATGTGCTTTTCAGTCCAATGCACCTGGCCACAATACTGAGAAATGCAGGGCTTTACAAATGAAAGTCCAAGATCTGGTGGATTCCAAAGCCCTCAACTTTGCAACCCCTCCAAATGTCAACAAGAATCCCATGCCCAATCATGGAGGACCAAGAATTAATGCCATTGAGGAAGACAAGTTATCTTTCTTGATAACCAGTGTTGGACAGATTCGAACACCTCTGGTTGAAATTAAAGCTCAGCTTCTAGAATGCCAGATGTTCCCCGGGTGTGAGCTCGGTTGTGGGTATTGCAACAATGCAGTCAACGGGTGTGATAACTTGAGAAGCGGCATAGATGGCCTTATCAAGAGCGGTATCCTTCAGATCTCAACAACGGCTCCTACGAATCCAGCAATTCCTTTGACAACAATTCCTGAGTCTCCTACAACTGCAGCAACAATCTTTCCGACCGATTCATCAATATCATCAACAATGGCTCCATCCATCACTTCGACAAATCAAATGTCAACAACTCTTCCTTCTACAACATCAGCATCCATTAATTCAGCAGAATCTTCTATAACACCAGCAAAAATTAACGAAGATGTTTCAGCAGTCACCATCTACTATGATCCGTCAAATGTTCCTCCAAACAACAACTTTCAACAACAAACAGTGGCACCTCTTGCCAGATCACCAGTCACCATTTACTACGATCCGCACACCATTTCAGTACCCTCCTCTGCTGCAGTCAGTCCAGTTACCATCACGGTGCCTGGACCAGTTCCATATGAAAGCAGTAATGCCATACCTTGGCATTATGGCTCTGACCTCTACTGCAACGGGGAGAAAATCACTTTGGACTCTTCAACCTCTTCTCCACAAATTGATAATGTTGGGGGAGGCGGAGGCTTCACCAGAAGCAGACGCCTTTTTGCCTCACAAGTGCAAAGACCTAATGCCGAAGCAGAAGCTGCTGCCAAAGCAAAAGGAAAGAGTGTGGTTTTTGAAGAGCCGACTGTCAAAGAAACTCAGAAGACATCTTTTGAACAAGATGTAGACGAGTTTATGAGAATTATAAAGAGAAGTGATTACAAGGTGGTGGATCAGCTTCACCAAACTCCCTCAAAGATCTCCATATTATCCCTGTTGATGTGCTCTGAAGCTCACAGGAATGCATTACTGAAAGTCCTACACGCAGCATACGTGCCAGAGGAGATTACCGTTAATCAGCTAGAAACTGTGGTAGCAAATGTCAACACCAATCATGGACTGGGCTTTACCAATGCCGACTTAACAACTGAGGGACTTAACCACAACAAGGCTTTACACATCACCCTAGAATGCAAGGGTGCTGTTCTATCTCACGTACTGGTGGACACTGTGTCTTCACTCAATGTTCTACATAAGAAAGCCTTAGCGAAGCTGGAGTACGATGGCTTGGAACTGCGTCCGAGTAATTTGGTGGTGAGAGCATTTGATGGCTCTAAAAGATCAGTGCTTGGGGAGATTGATCTGCCTGTGATGATTGGCCCACACACCTTCAAAATTACCTTCTATGTGATGGACATTCAGCCGGCCTACAGCTGTTTGTTGGGTAGACCCTGGATCCATGCCGCTGGCGCTGTCACGTCTACCCTTCACCAGAAGCTGAAATTCGAGTGGGAAGGCCAAATCATCACCATCTGTGGGGAAGAAGACATCTTTGTTAGCCATCTGGCTACATACAAGTACATAGAAATGGACGGAGAAATCCATGAAACCATGAGCCAGGGGTTTGAGGCCCTGAACATTAATGAAGCATCTGCTGTACTGGGAACTTCCATGACGTCTTATCAGCAAGCCAGGAAGGTTGTTGAAGAGGGTACTGTCCAAGGCTGGGGCAAGCTGCTGCCCGTGGAAAAGAAAGAGGACAGATTTGGGTTGGGTTACAGACCAACTCAACAAGATCAATCAGAGGCTGCCAAGAAGCCCAATTTTGTCAGCGGGGGAATACTCACCCCAGATGCAGTGAACAACTTGGAAGATGAGTCGGAAGATGAGCGCAACCTGGAGAGCTGGATATGTCCAAGGACCCCGGGGAGCCGTGTCTCAAACTGGTCTTCCCAAGAAATTATAAGGGTTACTCCTGCAGAGTAATTATTATTTCCTGTATTTTTAAGCATTCATCAAGTCTTACATCTTGCCCAAGATGTCAAGACTCATTTTGTAATTGGGCCATCTTGTAATTTTGTGCAAACAGATCAATCAATGAATATCAGACATCTTTTGCAAATGAGTCTTTTCCTTTTCCGCTCACTGTTTTTCATTTTTCTTTTTGTACAAAAATAAAATGGCAATGTTTTCCAAAATGATAACTTCATTTCACTTTTTCTAAACAAGATTAAAATTGATCACTAAAATGAACAATCTAAACCCATTGCAGAGAGTGCCTTTCAGACTGCACCGACAACAACACAGCTATGGCTTCATATGACTTTGACAATCCAATCAATCAAGCCGATGAAGGGGTTGAAGAAGACTATGAGTTGCCTGAAGAGCTAGCCAGGTTGTTAAGGCAAGAGGAGAAGGTTATCACCCTTCATCAGGAGGAGGTCGAAACGGTTAATCTTGGTACGGAAGAAGACGTAAAAGAAGTTAAGATTGGGGCTTGCCTGCAGGATTCAGTAAAAGAGCAACTGATTGACATGCTTCGGGAGTATGTGGATGTCTTTGATTGGTATTATCAGGATATGCCAGGGTTGGACACCGATATTGTCATGTACAAGCTGCCTCTGAAAGAAGATTGCCCGCCAGTAAAACAGAAACTGCGCCGCACTCGCCTAGATATGGCAATGAAGATTAAAGAAGAGGTACAAAAGCAGTGGGACGCCGGGTTCCTTGATATGACTAGCTATCCGCCATGGGTTGCTAATATTGTACATGTGCCTAAGAAAGACGGCAAGGTGAGGATGTGCGTGGATTACCGGGATCTGAACAGAGCTAGTCCGAAAGATGATTTCCCTTTACCTCACATTGATGTATTGGTTGATAATACGGCTCAGTTCTCGGTATTCTCCTTCATGGATGGATTTTCAGGATACAATCAGATCAAAATGTCACCTGAAGACATGGTGAAGACAACTTTCATCACACCCTGGGGCATGTTCTGTTATAAAGTGATGCCATTCGGACTGAAGAATGCTGGTGCTACTTACCAACGGGCTATGGTAACATTATTCCATGACATGATCCACAAAGAAATTGAATGTTATGTGGATGACATGATTGCCAAGTCCCTTACAGAAGAAGACCACCTGGTAAATCTGCTAAAGTTATTCAAGCGTCTGATTAAGTACCAACTGAAGTTAAACCCCAACAAGTGCACATTTGGGGTGCGATCCGGTTAGCTGCTGGGATTTATTGTAAGTGAAAAGGGGATTGAAGTTGACCCTGATAAAGTTAAAGCCATTCAAGAAATGCCTGCACCAAAGACTGAAAAAGAAGTTCGGGGGTTTCTAGGTAGATTGAACTACATTTCACGGTTCATATCTCACCTTACAGCCACCTGTGAACCTTTATTCAAGCTGTTAAGAAAAGAACAAACAGTCAGGTGGAACGAAGACTGCCAGAAGGCTTTTGACAAAATCAAGGAATACTTACAAGAGCCTCCGATCCTTATGCCTCCAGTTGAAGGAAGACCTCTAATCATGTACTTGACAGTATTAGAAGAGTCAATGGGGTGTGTGTTGGGCCAGCATGACGAGTCTGGTCGAAAAGAGTATGCAATATACTACCTAAGCAAAAAGTTTACCGACTGTGAACAACGTTATTCACAGCTCGAGAAAACTTGCTGTGCTTTAGCGTGGGCTGCTCGCCGACTAAGGCAGTATATGTTGACCCACACTACTTTGTTGATCTCCAAAATGGATCTAGTTAAGTACATTTTTGAGAAGCCAGCACTTACCGGACGGGTTTCAAGATGGCAAATGATTCTCACGAAATATGACATTCAGTACACATCTCAAAAAGCCATCAAAGGCAGTGTATTGTCTGATTATCTTGCTGAGCAACCTATTGATGATTACCAGCCTATGAGATTTGACTTCCCTGATGAAGACATCATGTTCATAAAAGCAAAAGATCATGAAGAGCCTGTTCACACTGAAGGGCCTGACCCAGAAGAAGAATGGACTATGATGTTTGATGGGGCTGTTAACATGAATGGTCGTGGTGTTGGTGCAATACTCATTACACCTAAAGGAGTTCACATGCCTTTCTCGGCAAAACTCACCTTTAACTGCACTAACAACGAAGCTAAATACGAAGCTTGCATTATGGGTCTTGAAGAAGCCATTGACCTCAGGATCAAGACTTTGACTGTATTCGGAGATTCAGCTCTGGTAATCAATCAAACCAACGGCAAATGGTACACCCACCAAGATCATCTGATACCTTATCGGGATTATACACGGAGGTTATTGACTTTCTTCACAACAGTCAAGCTTGAGTATATCCCACGAGACGAAAATCAGTTTGCGGATGCTCTGGCCACCATTTCATCCATGATCAAAGTTCAAGCCGCCAAATTTGTGCCTCGGATATCAGTATCCAGACTTGACAGACCAGCATACGTGTTCTCAGCAGATGTTGTTAAAGATGATAAGTCTTGGTTCCATGATATCAAGTGCTTCTTGGAGGATCAAACATACCCACCTGGGGCATCTTCCAATGATAAGAAGACATTAAGAAGGCTTGCTGGTAGTTTCTTCTTGAATACTGACGGTTCCCTATACAAGAGAAACTTTGATATGGTACTTCTCAGATGCGTTGATAGGACAGAAACAGACTTGTTAATGCACGAAGTGCACGAAGGATCCTTTGGTACCCATGCAGGAGGGCATGCAATGGATAAAAAGTTGCTAAGATCAGGCTATTACTGGATCACAATGGATGCAGACTGTTGTGCTTATGCCAGAAAATGTCATAAATGCCAGATTTATGCGGATAAAGTGCATGTGCCTCCGAATCCTTTGAGTGTGATGTCTTCACCCTGGCCCTTTGCCATGTGGGGCATTGATATGATTGACAAGATTGAACCAACTGCTTCAAACGGCCATAGATTCATCCTGGTTGCTATTGACTATTTCACCAAGTGGGTTGAAGCGGCTTCTTATGCAAATGTTACAAGGAAAGTGGTAGCCCGATTTCTGAAAAGAGATATCATCTGTCGGTATGGAGTGCCCAAGCGAATCATTACTGATAATGGTTCCAACTTGAACAACAAAATGATGGCAGAACTGTGCCGGGACTTCAAGATCCAACACCACAATTCTTCTCCTTATAGGCCAAAGATGAATGGCGCTGTTGAGGCAGCTAACAAGAATATCAAGAAAATTGTGCAGAAGATGGTGGTTACATATAAAGACTGGCATGAAATGCTACCATTTGCCTTGCATGGGTACCGTATGTCAATCAGAACATCCACAGGGGCAACACCGTATCAGCTTATTTACGGTATGGAGGCAGTCTTACCTGTTGAGGTTGAATTACCCTCCTTGTGGGTACTAATGGATGTTAAACTAAATGAAGCAGAGTGGGTCCGATCCCGATACGAACAACTGAGTCTGATTGAAGAAAAGAGATTAGCTGCAATCTGTCATGGGCAGCTGTATCAGAAAAGAATGAAGAAAGCCTTCGATCAGAAAGTCAGGCTCCGAGAGTACCAAGTAGGAGATCTGGTGCTGAAAAGACTCCTTCCTCCTCATACAGACCACAGGGGCAAGCGGACTCCGAACTATGAAGGACCATTCGTAGTGAAGAAAGTTTTCTCAGGTGGAGCACTGATGCTCAGTACTATGGATGGTGAAGACTTCCAGTCCCCTGTGAATTCAGATGAAGTTAAAAAATACTTCGCATAAAATGACCCGCTGGACGTAAAAACAGAATGTGAGTCCAGGCAAAAGTAGGGCATCCCGGCGAGTCAAAAACAGAATAAAAGACTCGGGCAAAAATAAGGGAAAGTAAATAAAAATGTGTACACCCGCTGAGTTGAAAAGCCGCATTGGACTGCTCAGGCAAAAATGGGTATCCCGGTGGATTGAAAACCTGAAAGGGCGATCCACACAAAATAAGGGAACAAGCGAACAATTGCATTCTGAATTCATCTGTATCACTCACAACTTGGTAAGCTTCAAAAGGATCGAGCATCGGTCAGAATCAGCTTTCTTCAGAAAGCAAGACGAGAAGAGCGTCAAATGTCATACGAGTCATAGCAAAACGGGAGCTCCCTGAAGCGTCATCAACATTGCCAGCATCTTTTTGTTTCTCAATTTGTAACGATTTCCTCATTCCAGGGGATCCGTTTCCTTGACTGTATCTTGCCAATTCAGGGTACACAAATCAATAAAATCAGATTTTCAGTCATACTTCGTCTCGTACTCTTTTTCATTTACAAAATGTCCGATTTCCTTGAGATATTGATTGCATAGATACAGATGCTTCCTTCTTAAACTACATGCTTGCAGGAAATATATTTACTCCCGGGAGTGTTTAAACTCCTATGACGGAATCCAGTAAGGGATACCTCGGGAAACTTGTATGTTTCTTTGTCATGCAGGATTGCAGGTGTTCAAAGCACAACATGGGGCATGAAAGCTTCTCCCCAGTAGGCTGCCAAATCATTGTTTCCCCAACACACCTTCCAAACAGCACCAGAGATGCTTTCTCCCCATCAAAGTTGCCAGGCATCACTTCTCCAACATTTCCTTCAAAGAGCAGCACCAGAGGGTGTTCATATCCCCAGCTGAGTTGTCAAGTATCATCCTCAGCGGGATTCCCACAGAAATCTCCAAGAAGGTCTTCCAGTGATCTCTCTTCTTCCCCAGCCAAGCGCTAGACCGGGAACCATCTCCCCACAGAGTTTCAACCTCTACCCAGAAAAGCAATACCTGAAGATCTCGCAACAGAGTGACGAAAGCTTCTACAGACCCCAGCTGGGTCCCTCATTACCAAGATAGGTCTACCAGTGATCTATTTCCCCAAGTAGAGTCACATATATCAGATCTACCAGTGATCTCGTCCCCAGCTGGGATATCACTTCAAGCGGATCAGCCAGAGATCTCTACAGCAACGAGATCCGAATCCCGGATCGGTATCTTTGCATAATCATAGCATTCGCATCATACTTTCCCCCAGAGCGTAGCATTCCGTCTAATACGGAGCATTACGGCAAAAGTCAAACATATTGCATAAATCATAAGCCATGTTCTGAATCAAACACTTGTAAATGCAGACAATCCGTCAACAATATACAAAATACCTCTCAAATCCCCCACCAGAGAGCCAAAGAATTTTCCTTAAAGATACGGATACACACTCCTTTCGGCACTCGTCCGTGTCATCATTCCCTAGTGAAGTCGCCCGAGCATTCTTTACAAACAGACGCTTATATATTACAGGCATTCCTCGGTACTCGTCTGTGTCATATCCCCAGCAGAAAGCCAAAGCGTCCCCCTTGCACTCACAGATTCATATACATATATACAATTCCTTGACACCCGTCCGTGTCACCATCCCCAGCATGGTTATCCAAACACTTTGGAAGTCAAAATACTTGTTTATAATACTTTTTTTTTCCGACACCCGTCCGTGTCACACTTTCCCCAGCAAGTTAAACACTCGTCCGTGTCTCGCTCATACTTGTCACTCGTACTTTTCACTCATACAGATACTCGTCTGTATCTTGTATATGCCACTTATACATCCCCTTAGAATCAACACCCGTCCGTGTTCCTTGTTAACCAGTTGATACTCGTCCGTATCATCATCTCTGAACATGCGTCAAGCGTTTGTTTCTACCGATACTCGTCAGTATCATAGTCTTAAGGATGCTCGTCCGCATCTTTAATCTATACACCATGTCAAACACTTATGTCTTCTTGAGTTTAGACACTCGTCTGTGTCTACTATTCCCCAGAAGAGTCCCAACAAATCTCATTAAATTATTTCTTTTCTATCTGACATTCTTCCCATGTCATGATACATTTCGGCAGCCGTACCCTGCCAGGTGATCGTCCTTCACCTTTTTGATGATCGTCCTTCATCATTCCCAATGGAGTCTCTATTCGTTAGAACCTCTTCTTATCCGACATTCGTCCTATGTCGTGATATTTTTAGCAGCCGTCCCCTGCTAGGTGATCGTCCTTCACCTCCTGATGATCGTCCTTCATCATTTTTATCCGATGGCCGTCCCCATCGTTGATCTTGTTATCTAACATTCGTCCTATGTCATGATAAACCCTGAGAGCAGTCGTACCCTGCCAGGTGATCGTCCTTCACCTCTTGATGATCGTCCTTCATCGTTTTATCCGATGGCCGTCCCCATCGTCGACCCCTTTTATCCGGCATTCGTCCTATGTCGCGATACTTTCGGCAGTCGTACCCTGCCCGGTGATCGTCCTTCACCGATAGATGATCGTCCCTCATCTTATCCCCAGCAAAGCAGCCGTCCCCTGCTAGGTGATTGTCCTTCACCTTTGATGACCGTACCTCATCACTTATTTCATTTATGCCTCGAACTTGATGGTCGTCCCCATCGTTTACCTGTAATCCCCAAAGAGTCTTATGGCTTTACCTGATGGTCGTCCCCATCATAATCTCTTATGTCCCCAGCTTGTCGGCCGTCCCCGTCATTTCTTTATTTCCCGCATCTTCCCCAGCATGTCGGTCGTCCCCGTCATTGCTCTATCTCCAGCAGTCGTCCTCTGCTCGGCGGTCGTCCTCCGTCGCCCTTACTTTATAAACATACTTTATTTTCCTTTTACAATCTATATCCCTTTTCTTCTTCATTCTGTGAGTGCAAATTTTGGACTGTCTTTGGTATTCAACCACAAGTTATCCTGTTTGTTTGTTAAGCCGTTGCTTACATTCTACACGGCTAACTCATGTTTGAATAGGGGCAGCTGTAAACACCCCAAATTTGCCCTCACCCATTCACACCATGGCTTGTGATCTTTTCATATGCATAAGTTCAATCATAGCATCTCATACCACATTTTTGATCCACTGCATTGATTCAAAGCCATCTGCATCTAGGGTTTGTGATCTGAGCCATCCCTGAGCCAGTTGAGCCACTCCAAAGGTCATCAATCACTTCAAAGGGGTCCATGAATGTTCAAGCATCATATTATATCCCCACAAAGTCAAGAAATTCAAAGAATCACAAGAACTGAGAAAGGCATGGAAGCAGAGCCAGGTCTAACTGCACAGATGACCTAGAATTAGGGTTTTGGTTTAAAAGGCCATAACTCCAAAATTTTTGGTCATTCTTGTTTCTATTGGTCTCTATACGTTATTAGGATCATGCATATCAATTTTCATGAAGAAATTCCATGGGGAAGGCATCTAATCAAGGGTTGACTTCTTGAGCAAGTCAGTGCAAAATCAGGGCATCTGAGGCCCCCAATGACCCAACCAAAGGGTGTTCTTCATCATTTTGAGTGTGTATGATCTTTATTTGATCATAGAAGATGTTATAAGTTCACAAAATTGCAAAATTTCAAGCCATTTTCAAAGTTGCCTTTTTGGGAAAGTGACTTGTAATGAAAACTTGCCATTTTGGGAAAGTTTTTCAACCCTTTCTTTTTGATTCAAAAATGCTTCAAATGAGAAAACTTTGGTCATGAAAGTTGTAGAATGGATCATTCCCTTTTCAAAAAGTACAAGAACTCATTCTAATTCATCATGGATCAAATGTTATGGCTTTGCAAAGTTGGGGAAAATCACATAATTTCAAGTTTTGTACCAAAGAGGCATTTTGGAAAATGGTATGATAAAGCATTCTAAAGACTTCAAATGTGCACAAACTCTTCACAACATGCTCATGTGACTTCTAAAAATCAGAATTGGCCCAAGAATTATGCATTTTGGTGCCTTGAACTTCATGAATTTCCAAAAGGGCCAAAGTTGGACAAAGTTGCAAAACATCTCACAAACCCTAATCCACTTGCTAATTGGCCTCAAGACTGATTCCATGGCTCTCCTCAATCCTTGTTGCGCAGGACACCCCTTTGTACTTGGCCTGCCATTGACCCATACCTCTCTTACACAAAACTTGACTTTTTGCAAAAAGACCCATACCAATCCCACAGTGCCACACCAACTATTCTGACCAATCAAGACTTTACAAACACACTTCAAGCAAGCCATTTCATAACATCTTGGAGCCTGAAACACCCCATAAGTCAGCATACACAAAAATCCCTCCCTTGGCATTTTCTATCGAATCTCTCAACTCAGCAACTAAAACTTGAAACTTCTTCCACCATTCATCTTAGAATGCATCACTGATCACAAACCACCCCTCACTTTGCCTTAAAAGCCATCATACACCAAATACGATTTCTTCCCCTCTTGAACTGAACTGGATCAATCTCCCAAACCAGCCACTTTAAACTCCAACCAAGCCTCAAAGCATCTTCAGGAGGTCCATTGGAGAAGCTTTGAAGCAAGGAGGCAGCCTAAAAGTTCCAAACTGAAAGCTTCACTTCAGGTAGCTTCAAAAATTATTTTTTCCAGAAACCTTGTTTTAAGTTACTAAAATGATCTACATGCTCCCCTGAATGTAATAAGCTTTGAATTTTTGAAAATGATGAAGAAATGAGGATGTATGATCTGTCTGAAACTTTGCCCGTGAATTTGATTTTTGCTTGTTCTTCGTGATTCATGAAAAATAAATAGGTTTTGATGTTGGATTCTTGTTTAGGATGTTTGGTTGAGTGAATCTGGAGATTTTGGCACGTTTTAGTGAGGTTTTGAGAGAGATAGGTTGAAGGTCTCGCCGGAGAAGACGACCGGAAGTCTTCTCCGGCCACCTGAGGGTCATTAAACCCTAATCTGAGTAATTAATCAACTTTGAATTTGGACCTTAGATTCTGTTGACCTCCATTGACTCCCGCGCGTGTGTGTGGCCAGGATCTTCTCATTAAACCCTAATCCCTGATTAATTAATTAAATCCAGTTTAATTAATTATAAAACTTAAATTAACCAGGTTTGAACTTGGGCCATTGGATGTGGCGCCAAGTCAAACTCTCCCAACCCAGAATCAATCCTGGCCCTTCCCTCTGCATACTTCCATTTATTCTAATTTTTATTTTCATTTTCTTTGCATTTATTTATACGAATTATTTAAAATAGCTAAAATCATTTAAAAATTATGAAATTTTTTGTCAAAGATTTCATTAATTTTTAAAACCCAAAAATATTTTTATTTTTATTTTTTGCATAAAAAATTATTTTTAAATCATTTAAATGTTTATTTTTAATTAATTAATGGAAATTAATTAATTAAAAATGCATTTAGGTATTTAGAAATCACAAAAAAAATCACATTGCATTTAGAAACATTTAGAAACATTGTCAAACCCTCAAACCAAATTTATTTTTTGATCTTGATGCATTTTGATCATTTTCTTTGGAATTAAATTCATTTTAAGGTAATATTTTTGTGTAAACTTTGAAAAATTCATTCTGCCTAACCCTTGAGAGTTTGATGATGATTCTTCTTGCATTGCATTCTTCATGGAATGTAGTTTATTGGATAAAATTGGTTTGATTTGATCTTGCATTTCCAATTTGTTTTGCATTTTTCTTGATAAGGTACCCCAAAACCCTAGTAATCTTAGGAAATTCATAACTTACCCTAGGTTAAGAGTTGGATCCCCTCCTTTGGGCAGTGAGCTTGTATAGGTTTAGGGTATCTTTGATTGCATTTTCAATTTTTTATCATGTCATATGCTTCTGGTTTTGGATTTTTTGCATTGCATAATGCATGTAACCCTAATTTGTGCCTTCCTTTGCATCCATTTTTCATTTGCTTGCATACAATGACTTGCCATGACATTTTGTGCATCCACATGATTCATAATACATCTTAGGACATATTAGAATCATGTTTGATCATTGCATCTTTCATTTTCCATGTCATATGTCCAGTGCATTTCATAACTTTTCATGTACATTCATGGTTCAATGCATGCTTCATTTGCACCCTTATGCCTGCTTGATCATTCTCATGTCTTGCCTCATGTTTGTATCATCTCTTAGCATCATTAACATCATGAAAATGCTTCTGACTTTGGTTTGCATCATGACATTTCATCTCATTTGCATTGCATTTCATTTCCTTTGGCTAACTTTTCAGGTGGTAAGTTGTTTTGAGAAGTGAATTTGCCTTCACTTCTCACAATCTCTTCTCATCTCTCTTGCATCTTTGCTGCATTTTATCTTGTGTATTGGATTGAGCTTGCTCATTCAGGTTCATCTCACTTTCTTTCTTCAAGCAACTTGTCTTCTTAAGTGAAGCAAGTTGTCTTGCTTCTCCCTGCTTCTTGTTCCTTTCATCTGCTTCTCTCCTGGTGGTTTCTTTGAAGATTTCTTTCTTAAGCCTCATTAACCCTAGGAATAACCAAGCATGATAACAATTAGGGTTTGATTAGTCCCCCATTTAGTTTTTTACCTTTGAGTCTCCTTGAGTCTTCTCTTCTCATCTCATAATCAGGGCTAAACCCTAAAGGCTTTAAGGCTTTGTGATTAAGCTTATGCCGACATCCTTCTATTAGGATGGAGTGTATAACTTTAATCCTAAGTGTTAAACCCTTAATGTGTTTAAATCCTCTAATCAATTCACTTAATAATCATCAAGACATCAAGCTTGTAACTTGGGCCTTACATTAGGGTTCTAATTCTTCCTTAATTGGTTAAGAAGGACTAACCCTAGTGTTAATGGACAAGTCCCCCTCAAGCTGTCTTACAAACCATAAAAATAATTTCTTCATATTACCATTAACTAAAATCCATCTGATAAAGGCTTTGTTTTGTCATGAGGTTAATCCCTAATCATGGATTAAGTTGAGGAGTCTTTCTCAGCTTAAGTGTTCTCATCTATTATCCTTCTATTAGGATGGTGTAATGAGTCCATTAAATCCTTGATTATGGCTTAAAATCATTACTTAACACTAAACAAAAACAACAAAAACATCTAAATAATTGCAAGTAGGTTAATGATCTTAATCCTACATCATGGTGAGTAAGTGTGAGGTGCTTATTTCACACTTGAGGTATTCTCATTACCCCTAATCAGAGGGAGGATGTGATGAGTTTCCTAACCCATTGGTTTAGGCTTAAGCTCATTAACTTATGACAAATCTCCAAAAGCAATAAAAGACTGAAAACACAAAAACAAACAATAATCGCCTCCTCCGGGATTCTTTTCTCATCATCTTCACTCACAAACGAGAACTTGTTTCTTCCGTCTAATGCAAGACAGTTTGCACCTGAGCCAGACAGGTCATACACTTGAGCATAGACAAGTAAGCAGTTCACAAGTCAATTTATCTTTCAGTCTCTTTGAGTCGAACTACGGTGTTCTGACTTCCTCATTGCACGAGAGGATACGTAGGTATAACTTAACAGTTATCGAACAAAAGTCTCTGTATATTCCCCCTCCTCCAGTATTATTCCTTAAGCCTCATAGTCTTGAGCTTCCCATTCTTCTTTACACTGACACTTCACATATTTCACTTCATTTTCTTTTAGCACTGACACTTGCATTTTTTCTAGCTTTGATACACAAATTGCACTGACACTACCCCTTTAAAACACAAATCTTTTAAGCGTGGATCCCGTCGAGTACGAAGGACAATCTGGGTGCTAATACCTTCCCAGGTTGTAACCAACCCCCTTTCTCAGTCTCTCTGGTTCGCAACCGTCTTATCCATATCCTTCTAGGTCTATGCAGTATTACCTTTCCTCCGGGATAAAAATGCCTAGCTGGCGACTCTTGTCTTTCTGAGTTCACCCCTGTGTGTTCTCTCCTCTCTCGCCGACCGTTCGCGTCTGTACCCCTTCTGACCAGGTGTCATTTGGTGGGAGCGACAACCATGAGACTCTTTTTCTTTTCTCTGTTGAATTTGTTTCTGGGTTTCTCTTTCTGGAGTTTTGGACATTCACTCTTGTAGTGTCCTGGTTCTTTGCATTCATAACACACAACTTCTTTGCTTCTAGATTTCTTGTGACCAGATATTGCTTCAGAGTGATTGCTTGTTCTTCTGGTATTTCTGAACTTCTTCTGACAATGCTTCCAGAGTTGTTGGAATCTTCTGGATAGAAGAGATAATTCATCTTCTTCTGATGAGCATCCAGAACTTTCTTCTTCTTCTGCCTGTAAAGCTTTAGAAATAGATTTGTTAGATTTAAGAGCGACAAACTTACCTTTCTTCTGGGGTTCATCTTCTTCTAGTTCTATCTCATGACTTCTCAAGGAGCTGATCAGTTCTTCTAAAGATATTTCATTCAGATTTTTTGATAGCTTTAGAGCAGTGACCATGGGCCTCCAAGCCTTTGGCAAGCTTCTGATGATCTTCTTTACATGATCTGCTGTTGAGTAGCCTTTGTCCAGAACTTTCAGTCCAGCTACCAGAATTTGGAACCTTGAGAACATTTTTTCAATTGTCTCATCTTCTTCCATTTTGAAAGCTTCATACTTCTGGATGAGGGCCAGAGCTTTAGTCTCCTTGACTTGAGTGTTGCCTTCATGTGTCATCCTCAGAGAATCAAACATGTGTTTGGCTGAGTCTCTGTTAGTAATTTTCTCATATTCTGTATATGAAATAGCACTCAGAAGTATGGTTCTAGCTTTGTGATGATTTCTGAATTCCTTCTTCTGTTGAGCTGTCATATTTTTTCTTTCCATCTTCTGACCATCTGCTCCAACAGGATGAATGTATCCATCTGTCACCATGTCCCAAAGATCTCCATCCAAATCTAAAAAGAAACTTTCCAGAACATCCTTCCAGTAGTCAAAGTTGTCACCATTGAACACTGGAGGTTTTGCGTTGATCTTGTCATTTTGGTAGTCATTGTTGTTATTGCCAGCGTTTTCCATGTGTTTTAACTTCTGGATCTTTTACTGACATGGTTAAGTGTATTTCTCAGAACCTAGCGCTCTGATGCCAATTGAAGGTGCGTAAAACACAAGGAAGGGGGGTTGGAATTGGGTTTTCTTAACAACTTAAAATTAACTTCTATGACAAGTTGATTTATCCTGGTTCGTTTGAACTCAAACTACGTCCAGTCCACCCGCCAAGGTGATTTTGCCTATATCACTGAGGTCTTAATCCACTATTCAATAATTGAATGCACACACTGACCTGCAGTCAATGTCCTCTTGAGTCTTCTGACCGAAACTCGTCACTCAAGGGATTTTACTTAACTTTTACAATAATAATAATAAAGTAACTATTTTGCTTCTAATAAAGCTATGATCACTAAGTGAAAGTTACAAGAGTTTAGCACAAATGAATAAGTCTTTTTCTCGTGAGTGTGGTGTCTCAAATCTTCACTTTGATTCCTTTATATAGTTCTTGAATATTGTAGCCGTTGGAGACATCTTGAGCTAATTTAGGATATTAGTTAATACCATAAACTCCTTCCATAACAAGAGATACTTGTCTTCATCATTAATTAATATATTCTTTAATTAATGCCTTTATTATGAGAATCTTCATCTTCTAGACATAAATCATAGAGAATAAATTCTTGATACGCAGCTATTAAACCATGTCTTTAAATGATGGATTCTTCATTAAGTGTATCTTCTATATACGGCTCAATGTATCTTCTAATAAAGCACATCTTCTTAAAATAACTTCCTCTTTTACACATATAATAAAGAGAGCCATTAGAACTTCTATTCTTGCATAATAATATTTGTTATCATCAAAACTCTTAGAGGTTTAGAACCATAATTGTTCTAACAGGTTCTTCCCCACTTCAGGGTACGACCTCGATAGTTATGTGCATCTGGTGACCGATCTTCGAGGACCTTAATGGGAACACCCCTCTCCAGTGATGACAGTTGCAGACCACATTTGTTGGAAAACCCACTCGTAACCGAGGGTCCATTGGGAACTCACATAGGATGGCCTGGTTCTCTCATAGGAATCCAGTTAAAGTAAACTGTTCGTATGACGGTAGTATTGTACCCTTCGGGATGAATGTACTATTGTTTCTCGATTCAGTGCTTGAAGCTGGGGACTTGTGAGGGATACTTGTTTTTCTGGACTCAGGTGAGGCCTCCCTGAGTAGTACATAATGCCAAACCGGTTCCCTGATTTGGTCATGAGCCATTTCTCGGAAATGGTGAACGTATTATTGCTATTCGGCTTTGAGAGTCCGTGATGTTGACCCGAGTAGCACACCCGTGAGATTGGGAGGGGTTACAGGTTTGCAGGAACCCTAAGACCTTCAACATACCCGCTTTGCCATTAGTTCAGGTTTGTGATCTGGTTCATTGATTCTAAGATATGGATCCCGATCAGAGGGATTGTTATTGTGATATGTTGATATTGTGACCTTGCACCGACACCTGATTATATGATTGGCACATCATAGACACTTCACTGATCACATGCCTCACCTTGCATAAGCATCATAACATCATTAATCATTTGTGTTTCTTTTATTCTCAGGGTTTGCATTACTCCCGGTTCCTGGTCATATCATTACTGCAGAATGGAAGACGTCAGAAAAAGGACTGTGCACTACAAATTTTTTGATACCAAAGTGGACTTGATCAACCAAATGGTGTCTCTTATTACCCCGGGTCATCTGGGATACTTCAAGGAAACGTATGGTGATATTCTGGACTTGGTATTCAACTTGGATAGCTATCAAAGAAGCGCCATTCACACTTTGTTGCAGTATTACAACCCACGGCTCAGGTGTTTCACATTTCATGACTTTCAGTTGGGTCCTTTACTGGAAGAGTATGCTGAGATTATGGGAGTGTCAATCAAGGATCAGATTCCTTTCAACTCAGAGATGACAAGACCAACCCATGCTGACATCGCTAAAGCTCTTTATTTGAGCTCATCTGAAGTATCTGCAAATCTGTCTACCACCAAAGAAAAAGTACTTGGTTTCACTCTGGAGTATCTGGTTAGAATGGTTGGAGAACTTGCAGTGACAAATCAGTGGGATTTTGTTTGCGCCATCTTAGCACTATCCATTTACGGGATCATCCTGTTCGCTGATATGGATAAATTTATGGACATAAATGCTATTCATTTATTTGTGATGAAGAATCCGGTGCCCACTCTCCTGGGTGACTTGTATTATTCAATGCACTATAAGAATGAGAAGAAGCGAGAAGGTCTAGTTAGATGTTGTGCTCCCTTATTCTACAGGTGGGTCATGAGACATTTGCCTACCACTGAGAGTTTCACTGATCCTAATGCTACTTGGGCCCAGAAGCTAAGTACATTGTCTGCCAGGGATATTAGATGGTTTACTTTGAGGTTGAAAGGAAAGAGTTTCATTACCAGCTATGGGAATTACCTCAACGTGCCCTTATTAGGAGTATCAGGAGGTATCAACTACAACCCCATTCTCTTAAGAAGATAATTAGGGTACGCGCTCAAAGAGATTCCCGATGAATCCGAGTTATTCCAAACTTTCTACTTCTCGGTGAAAGATAATCTTCCGTTGGTCGGAAAAGTTGCAGGTTCTTGGAAGGTGATCAAAAGAAAAGACACGACATGTCTAGGCAAGAGCAATAACTGGATGTTCCCTGAATTGGAAGCTTGGATAAAGGAGGAGGTTCAAATGGCTCTAGTCCATTTTTCTATACCAACTCCTCCTCCAACAACGGTGCCTTTGGAAGATTACCAGAAATTGGATGCTTTGGTCAAGCAGCTTCGAGTTGAGAATCAGGAGGCTTATAATTCTTGTCAGAAATTGATGATTCAGAACCAGCAGTTAGAAGATAGAGCTATCCGAGCTGAAGAGACAGTTCGGCTTAAGCAGAAGGACTTTGAGGAAAGAGAGCTATACTTTAGGAAGAGAGGATTGGCTGAGATCCATAAGGCGAGTCAGCGCCGGAGGGATAAGAAAGAACTGAATGAGGCTAATGAAGCCATCACACTTTGGCAAGAGAATTGGAGCAATAATAAAAAAAAAAGCAAAAGGAGGTAGAAGATGAATTCGAGTTGAAGATCAAGAACCTTCAGGATGCCCTGGTTGAGCAAGGGAAGTTAGTTTAGAAGGCACAAGAGCATAAAAGAGAATACCTTCATCAGATGACAAAGAGTTAACAAATAGTTGAAGATGTCCAGAAAGAAGTTGAAGAGCTGAAGCTTCGAGTCGATGTGAAGAAGTCAAAGGCCGAGCCGGGTCCAAGCAAAGAGAATGAGATGGCTTTCCTGCAGCAGATTGAAGAGTTACATGCTTCCTTTGATCTAAGGGACCTCCTTATCCAGAGACTCATCCAGGAGCCCGATCATCCGGATATAGCTCAGTTGTTCCAGAATGTCAAGCGTCTTAGCTGGAGGCTACAAGACTTAGAGCTCCCTAGAGTTTAGTTTCATGTTATTATACTTGTATTACCCACAGACTTGTTGTGGGATTCCTTTTATTGATATACTTTGTTGTTCTTTTGATTGGCACCCTTCAGGGACTTTTTTGTTTCAAACTTCAGTTTATGTGATTGACTTGCTTTGAATCTCTTGTTTGTTATTTGTTGCACTGACACGGGGTAATGAGCAACAATTCTCCACGGCCGCCACGTTATTTGAACATCATATGGGTCTTCTTCCCAGTTAGTATTCTCCTAATACCAGGACCGGAAAAGGAAAAAAAACCTTGAGGATAAAAGGAACACATTGCATTGCATACGCATCATTTGCATGTTCTTCTTTGTTTTTGCAGGTTTTCTACAGGATGCTTAACTTATCTTTGTTTCAGGCAAAGATTGCGAGAGATGCCAAGACCCGACATCTCCGACAAGATATCCCACATTGCTACGCAACTCGCAGCAACCAGAGGACAGTCATGGACGCTATGCAAACTGAGCATAATGAGTTTCGCACCAGAATGGGAGAATTCATGGTCATGATGCAAGGGATGGCTCAGGAACAACAAGAATTAAGGAATGCAATTCAAGGGCTCAAGCCTCCTCAGACTAATCCTCCTGTAACCACTCCTAACGTGCAAGTGACTCCTCCCAACACCAACAATGGCCTAGGTGGACCTCAAGTTCCAGAACAGGTCACAACAACTTTCATTCCGGTACAAGACAGGCAGGAGGATCAGTTCTCTCCTTTCAACAACGACATGGGGTTCGGTGGAGAAGGAAATCTTCAAGACTTTTTGATGCTTGCTGAGAAAGTCAAAGCCCTCGAGTGTAAAGACACTTTGGGGATAGATGTGTCTGACATGGGCCTAGTCCCTGGGGTGGTTATTCCTCACAAATTCAGGCCGCCTACGTTTGACAAGTATAACGGTAGCTCCTGCCCAAAGACTCACTTGCAGGCATTCTACCGGAAGATCGCTGCCCATACTAGGGATGAAAAGCTTTGGATGTACTACTTCCAGGATAGTCTCTCCGGAGGGTCCTTGGAATGGTATATGAAGCTAGAGAGAAGCTCTGTAAGAAACTGTAAGGAATTGGGAGAAGCATTCCTCAAGCAATATCAGTATAATATCGACATGGCGCCCAGTCGCACTCAACTTCAGAGTCTGGCTCAGAAGAGCTCTGAGAGCTTCAAAGATTACACACAAAGGTGGCGTGAAGTGGCCGCTAGAGTGCAACCGCCTTTGTTGGAGAGAGAAATGGTAGACCTGTTCCTAGATACCCTCCCTGGGCATTTCATGGAAAGGCTAGCTGGATGTTCCTCAAGTGGATTCTCAGATATCATCTTGACTGGCGAGAGGATAGAAAGTTGGATCAAGCAAGGGAAGATTCAGAACGGAGGCGCTTCAAATTTTGGTATCAAGAAACCCTTCGTGAAGAGAAGAGAAGGAGAGACTGGGGCAGTGTACACGCAGAGGGGAGGAAGTAACAGAGGTTTTTATCAGCAAGTGGCCCCCGTCACTATCTCAACTCAACCTGTTCAACAGCAAGTCCAACCACCGCAGTCGCAACGTCAACAAGGGTATCAACAAAGAGCTCCTCGTCCATACTACCCCTAGAAGACCATAGAAAGACATTTTGAAGCTCCACCGATGTCTTATTCACAACTTTTGAAGAATCTCTTACAACTCTAAATGATTTAACTCCGAACTCTACAACCCCCGAAGCTAGGTCAAATCCCCGAGGGTTATGATACAAACGCCAGATGCGAATTTCATTCCGGAGCTCCCGGGCATACCACAGAGAACTGCAAAGCACTGAAGCATGTTGTTCAAGACCTACTGGATTCTAAAGCGATTAATTTCGCTCCTACTCCTAATGTAATTCAGAACCCTATGCCTCCTCACGGAGGTACGGTTGGGGCAGTTGATGAAGGGGAGAATTTAAACTTGGTGTGTGATGTCAACAACCTGTAGACTCCGTTGAGTGTTGTTAAAGTCAGCTTGTCAAAGAAGGGTATCTTTCCTGGGTGTGAAGTTGATTGTTCAAGATGTGCTGAAGCTACAAATGGTTGTGAGCAGTTGAAAGCAGGGATCCAGAGCATGATTAATGAAGGAGTGTTGCAGTTTGACAAGGTTGTAAAGGAAAGCAAAGTCTCTACAGTAACCATCTTCTACGATCCATCACAAGTTCCTCCACGGGCCAGAGCGGCACCGATAACCACCACCACTGCAGGACCAGTAATGTATCAGAGTGATAGAAGTATACTGTAACGGCCAGAAGCAAGAGTTGTCCACGTCTAGTACGATCCCAGCTCAAGTAGAAAATGTTGGAGTAGGGGGCTTTACTAGAAGTGGAAGGTTATTTGCGCCGGAAACACTAAGAAATAGTGTGATACGACCCAGAGACACCGCAGAAGCCCAGGCTAAAGCAAGAGGGAAGCAGATAGTGGTTGTCAATGAGCCCGTACCAGTAATTGATCCAGACCTCACCTTTGATAAAGAAGCTGAAGAATTTCTGAGAATTATCAAAAAGAGCGACTACAAGATTGTGGACCATCTGCAGTAGACTCCGTCGAAGATTTCCATCTTGTCGTTGCTCATGTGTTCTGATCCCACAGGAAGGCTCTCTTGAATATTCTGAACAAGGCGTATGTGCCTCAGGATATTTCAGTAAATCAGTTGGAAGTGGTGGTATCTAGTGTCAATGCCAATCACGGATTGGACTTTACAGACATGGATCTAACATTTGAAGGGCGTGCTCATAATCGGGCACTGCATATCTCTTTAGAATGTAAAGGTGAAGTACTTTCTCACGTGTTGGTAGATACCATATCATCGTTGAATGTTCTACCCAAGAAAGCATTGATGAAGTTGGATTATGATGGAGTAGTTCTAAAGCCTAGCGACCTGGTAGTTAGAGCATTTGATGGGTCGAGGAGATCGGTGTTCGGGGAGGTGGAGTTACCAATTAAAGTAGGTCCACAAATCTTCAATACCACATTTTACGTAATGGATATGAAACCTGCATACAGTTTCTTGCTCGGAAGACCTTGGATACATTCAGCAGGAGCAGTATCGTCCATACTTCATCAAAAGCTAAAGTTCATCTGGGAGGGTCAAATTGTAACTGTCAGTGGGGAAGAAGACATTTTTGTTAGTCATCTGGCTTCATTCAAGTATGTGGAGATGGATGGCGAAATAGTTGAAACTCCATGTCAGGCTTTTGAGCCCCTGAAAACTGAACAAGCGTCTGCAGTGGCAGCTTCTCCTGAAGAACCAAAGAAGGGGGTTTCCGTAGCCTCTTATAAGAAAGCTCTTGAGTTGGTAGAGTCAGGGGTGCGAGAAGGCTAGGGCAGTCCAATAGAAGTGCTAGAAAAGAAAGATATGTTCGGAATTGGTTACCATCCTGGGCAGTCATCGTCTGGACTGAGTGCTAAAGGTCGTCAAAGCCCGATTACTTTCACGAGTGCGGGAGTGGTGGATTATGGAAACATTAGTGCCGTGCAGGATGACGCAGTTGATAGTGACTGTGACTTAGATGAGTGGATCAGGCCTGCTGTTCTAGGGACTCAACTTAGCAATTGGACATCAGAAAGGCTTATCTCAGTCACCTCTTTCGAAGAGTAATAATTTTTGTTTCTGTTTTTTCTGTATTCAAGCACTATGTCTTACCCGGGGCATAATAGCTTTTTGTAAGGGTTCTTTTGTTCTTAAGACAATTCATAATCATAAATAAAGCTGACGTTTCACATACATCCATGTTGTTCTTTGTCTTTAATTTTTTGCTTTTGTTTTTTCAAAAAGAAAGAAAAGTTTTAAAATGGAAATGTTTCTCATTTTCTCAAGTTTTTGCTAAAGCCTTGCATGAATCACCATTCATGCAGGTGCTCGTCACTGGATCTTATCAATGACGACCCTGTTATGGCTGAGTATGACTTTGATAATCCAATTTATCAAGCCGATGAGGATGGTGAAGAGGATTGTGAACTACCTAAAGAATTGGCCAGACTGCTTAAATAGGAGGAGAAGATGATTCAGCTGCACGAGGAAGCTGTCGAGGTGATAAACCTGGGTACTGAAGAGGACAAGAAAGAAGTCAAGATTGGGGCCGCATTAGAAGAATCTGTTAAGACTCGTTTAATTGTTATGCTTCGAGAGTATGTTGATGTCTTTGCATGGTCCTACCAAGATATGCCTGGTTTAGACACTGACATTGTGGTGCACAAGCTACCTCTGAGAGAAGATTGTCCTCCAGTTAAGCAGAAGTTGAGGCGCACACGTCCTGATATGGCAATCAAAATAAAAGAAGAAGTACAAAAGCAGTTTGATGTTGGTTTCTTGGTTGTGACCAGTTACCCTCCGTGGGTTGCCAACATTGTGCCGGTCCCTAAAAAAGACGGTGTAGACTACAGGGATTTGAATAGGGCCAGCCCCAAGGATGACTTCCCTCTGCCTCACATAGATGTACTCGTCGATAATACTGCTCAGTTTTATGTGTTATCTTTCATGGACGGGTTTTCCGGTTATAACCAGATTAAGATGTCTCCCGATGATATGGAAAAGACAACCTTCATCACGCCTTGGGGCACTTTCTGTTATAAGGTCATGCCGTTTGGCTTGAAGAATGCTGAGGCCACTTATCAACGGGCGATGGTGACGCTATTTCACGACATGATTCATCATGAAATTGAGGTTTATGTTGATGATATGATAGCAAAGTCCCAAACAGAAGAAGAGCACTTGGTTAATCTAGCAAAGTTGTTTGACAGACTCCGGAAGTTCAGATTGAGGTTGAATCCGAACAAGTGCACCTTCGGGGTCCGATCCGGCAAGCTACTCGGCTTCATTGTTAGTGAGCGAGGAATTGAGGTCGATCCAGCCAAAGTAAAAGCCATCCAAGAGATTCATGAGCCAAACACTGGAAAGAAAGTGCGTGGTTTCTTAGGGAGACTAAACTATATTGCACAGTTTATCTCTCACCTAACAACCACGTGTGAGCCCATCTTTAAACTTCTGAGGAAGAATCAGGCCATTAAATGGAATGAAGACTTCCAGCAAGCCTTTGACCGAATCAAAGAATACCTTCTAGAACCTCCAATTCTCATGCCTCTGGTACCAGGGAGACCTTTGATTATGTATCTTACCGTGCTTGAAGGATCGATGTGATGTGTGTTGGGTCAGCAGGACGAGTCTGGTCGAAAAGAGCACGCCATTTATTACCTTAGCAAATCGTTTACCGATTGTGAGACACGCTACTCACTACTCGAGAAAACTTGTTGTGCTTTGGCATGGGCTGCTCGCCGACTAAGACAGTACATGCTGACTCACATCACTCTCTTAATTTCCAAGATGGATCATGTGAAATACATTTTCGAGAAGCCGACTCTAACAGGAAAGGTAGCCCGATGGCTGATGATACTAACAGAGTATGATATACATTACACTTCGCAAAAGGCAATCAAAGGGAGTGTATTGTCAGAATACTTGGCTCAGCAGCCAATCGATGATTATCAACCCATGAAGTTCGAGTTTCCAGATGAGGACATCATGTTCCTCAAGCTCAAAGACTGTGAAGAACCACTTCTGGAGGAGGGGCCAGACCCTGAATCCAAATGGAAGTTGATGCTTGACGGAGCTGTGAACATGAATGGAAGTGGAGTAGGTGTTGTTATCATCTCACCAGAAGGGGTACATACACCTTTATCTCCTCGGTTCACTTTCGAATGCACTAACAATGAGGCAGAGTACGAAGCTTGCATCATGGGGGTTGAAGAGGCAATCAACTTGCGAGTCAAGAACCTCGAGATCTTCGGAGATTCTGCACTAGTGGTGAATCAAGTCAATGGCAAATGGCTAGTTCATCAACCTCACTTGATTCCTTACAGAGATTATGTCAGGAGGCTGTTAACTTTCTTCACCAAAGTCAAGTTGAATTATATTCCTCGAGATGAAAACCAGTTCGCCGATGCTCTAGCAACTTTTACGTCTATGATTAAAGTTTGTCAAGAGAATTTCGTGCCTCGAATCATGGTCTCCCATCTTGAAAGACCCGCTTATATCTTTACAGTTGATAGTGGTGAAGATAACGAACCTTGGTATCATGATATCAAGCATTTCTTGAAGGCTTAAGAATACCCGGCTGGGGTATCCAGTAAGGACAAGAAGACCCTCAGAAGACTGGCAGGTGGTTTCTTCTTGAATCAAGATGGTGTGTGTAACACCCCAAATTTGCCCTCTTCTTTTTTAAGCATTTTCATCATACCATAGTCTTCATAAGCATATCATATTCTTGGCATTGTTGCATGAAAAGATGAGGCATAACATTCTCATGACCCAACATTAGGCATATGATCATCTGTGGAGGGATTTGAAGCATCACAAGCTATAACAAGAGGCCCAGTGGATTTGTCCAAGTCCTATGAGGTGTCTACATTGCATTCACAAGTTCAAGATCATTCACAAGAGCCCAGGAGATTGGGAGATCATCAGGGAATTCAAGCTAGGGCAAGCTCCTACACAATGATCCCAAATTAGGGTTTGAGTTGCAGGCATGAAAACTTTGTGACTTTGGCCATTTCATCTGGGAAAAGTCTTTCATATGATAATAGGATCCTAGGGATGATATTTGGTGAGAAAACTCCTTGTGGAAGTCAGGTATTTCATCAGTTGCTTGTAAAAGAAGAAATTGGTCAACTATGCATTCTAGAAGTCAACTGTGGGAATTCAAAGGGTCCAACCCTATTTTTCAAGTCAAGGGATGTTCTTATAACCTTAAAAGAGGTTTGGCAAGGTCAAAGATCAAGAATCAAAGGGTTTTGAGGAGTTTTCCATTTTGGGCATGTGGTTGGTCATGGAATTTGCCATTTTTAGCAACTTTTTGCCTTAATTTTCAAAGACACATAACTTGGTGAAAAAAGCTTCAAATGAGTTGCCATTGAACATGAAAGTTGAAGATTAAGTTCTCCCATTTTTAAAAAGTACAAGTATTGTTTCATAGCCCTCATGGATTGGGAGATAAGCCCTTCGAAAATTGCTTGAATTTTAGGGCATGCCATGAATTTCAAGCCTCCTTCAAATGCAAAAGCTCATGTACATCATTTCCAAGTTATTTCATGGACCAAATAAGATCATATTCTTACAAGGCATTGCATAAGTGTTGTTTTGCTCCAAAAATATCATCAATTTCATGCAAGAGGTGAAGTATATCACACAAGGTGCAAAGTTGCATGATCATTCAAAATGCATGACCCTCACATCCAAGGGCCAGGATGCTTCCAGTTATGAATCAAGGGCTGGATTGTGCTTGAACATGTGCAAGGAAAGAGAGGATAGCACGAGTAGTTCACCACTTCACATCACTTTTGCATTTTTTGCAAAATCATCCTCACACCTTCTCTAACGTGCATTTCTCTTGCAATTTCAAGCACTGAAAGCATGCACCATATATAAACCAATTAGGGTTTCATTTCTCCTCAGATCCATATCATTTGTTCACTCTCAAGTTTTTGCTCATTCTGCAATTTTCTTCGAATCTCATCATACACTCACCATTTGTAAGAACCAAGGGCATATTCTTGACCAGTGAAGTGTAAGGAGTCAGAATCAACTGCTTGTTCAAGCTGATCCTCAAGATTTCGCACCTTGCCATTTCAGTGCAGCAAGCTTCAAGTTCTTAGATCCAGCAGCTTTCAAGGCTTTAGTTGCATTTATTTTTCAACTAGAGTGTATTTGGAGTGGATTTGCAGCTCCTCTTGGCTTCTCTCAAGCTATTTCCAGATCTGTAGATCTCAGGTTAGCATCAAATTCTCAGATCTAGAAAAGAAATTGTTTGTGCTCTTTGCGATCTACACGTTTGGCTGATGATGTTGGTCTATTTAGAATGAAAAATGATCATGAAATGAGCTTGATATGTTGATTTGCAGTTTGTTACATGAAACTTTTTGTCTTTGATCTGGATTGTTCTTTGATCTATTGTGAATTTCATGAGCATATTTGGATTCAGCGTAGCTTAATGATTTGATCTGGAGGTTTTGAGTGATTTATGTGATGTTTTGTTCATAATGTTGAGTTTTCCGGTGCCGGAGCCCTAGCTCCGGTCACCGGATTCTGGATTTTTGATCACCTGAGTTGAAGGAAGAAGATGAACACAGGCCATTGGATATCTCATCTGGACGGTTATTAGGGTGACAACACATTAAAAGTGCACCCTCCCTCTCACGTGTTTTTGTTTTAAATTTTAAATCTGAATAATGCTTCGTGTGTCTCACCTCACCGTAATACCATGCACTCCTCACCCTGGCCAATCATTGAGAGGACTTTGTTTAATGAATGACTTGATCTCATGCGTTTATTTGATCCAATGGTTTGTCATTTTTTCCTGATTTAATTGAATTTCCATGATAATTGTGGTGAACTGCGCTGAAGCCAGTGGGCTTGTCTTGCTATCCCCACCCCCTGCGTTGAAGGCCCATTTCAATTGAACTGATTTGTTTGCTGTTTGCACCCCAGCCTCCTTTTTTCTTTATTTTATTTCATTTTTATTTCTAGTTTGATTTTTAATTTTTAAAAATAGAAATAGGTCTTCAAAAATTATAAAAAAATTCATGAGTGTTTCTTTTAGTTTTCTCTAATTTTTGGCATTTTTATTTTTCATTTATTTTTAATTTGTCACGTGGAAATTAATTGTTTCTTTTAATTAATTGTTTTTATTTCATTTTGAAGCATGCTGCCTTGTTCATTTTCTATCTTGATCATTATTTTGAACTTTGAGATGATTCTTTTTGCTATGGATTCATGATGAGATGTAGTTTGTTGATGATTTTTGTTCTGAGTTTTAGAAGTTTGCATAAGTGATTGTGGTCTCTAACTTGTGCATGATGCTTTCTAACTCTAATCCATGTTTGAACCCTCATTTGAATGGCTAAGCTTATGATTTTGATCCTCTCCTTTTGGCATGTTGATATTGTATGATTGAATATTATTTATGCAAGTTTTTGGAATTTTGGGATGTATACTTGAATTGATTTGAATTTTTGTTCCTTACTTGTTCCCTTTTGCTTCTTTTGGATCATATGGTCACTCCTTAGGTTAGAAGGGCACTTGTGCCAACTTCTTTAAGTTGTTTAGAGCCATCTTAGGTTGTTGATACCCCTATGGTCTTGAGTTGATGCTTAGTGCCATCTTAGAACTCATGTGATCCTTAGGCACTTTCTTAACATGTTAGGGTTCTTATCTTGGACTTTGTGGTGTTGCTTTGACTATTTTGCTTTGTATTCTCTCATATTCATTTTGTTTTGTCATGGTGATTCATAATGCTTCATGTTGAGTTGTATAGTTCTTTTCTCATCCTTGTGCTTTGAATTTGCATTTGGCATTTGTGATTAAGACTTCACTTCTGGTTGTGCGACTTTGATTTGATATTATGTTCATTTTATGTTGCATTTATTCTTGTGTCACTAACCATTTCAGGGGCTTTGGTAAGTGAGAGGTGTGGATGTGATTCTCACATCTCCAAGTCTTATCTCTTATCTTTTCATCATTGATACTATTATTGTGATTGTTGGAGCTTAGGCCTTTCTTCCTCCCTCTTCTCTTCTTCTTTCTTCTCTTTCTCTTCTTATCTTCTCTTCCTTTAGGATAGTAAACCTCACTGACTTAGGATTACCTTGCATGTTAACAACTAGGATTCATTAGTCCCCCATTAGACTTTTACCTTTGTGATCCTTTTGTTTCTCTTATCTTCTCATCTCAAAACCCTAAAAAGACACTTAATAAAGATTGAAGTGATATCTTGAGCAATAGCCTTATTCCATGAGACATTTGTTGTCTTTCCATCTTGGGATAGTACAAGCTTGTCTTGTGATGCACAAGTCTGATCAGGATACCATCTTCACCAAAGAAAACTGTAAAAAACACTTCTTCATCAAAAAATACAAAAACACTTAATAAATTCAATGAGTTAGTGAGCCTAAGCCCTAATCTCTGGAATCAAGTTTATGGGATCTTCTCCTTACTTGAGTGTGCTTGTTCTATTATTCCATCTTAGAATGTAGTGACAAGTGCACATTCCATGGTAAAGAGCTTGAGTTCACTTCCTTGTGACACACTCCAAAAAGCTTCTAAAAAACACAAACAAACAATAAACGTCTTTCCTTCGGGAATTCTTTTCTCATCTTCTTCACTCTCATCGTACGAACTTGCTCCTACTTGTCATTTTGCAAGACGGTAACGCACTCGTCGTCCGAGCCTGCAACACTTGAGCATTGACATAGGCAGTTCAAGCCTTAATACACAAGCAATTTTTTCCACCCCTAGTTAGGGGAACTACGGCGTCTCTGATCCTCATTGTCCAGATGAGGTACGTAGGCAGCGGGGTAGGGCCCGTTCGAGCACAATCTTTATTTTCCCAACATTTTTTCCTTTTCATTTCTTGTTTAGTTCCCTTTTCGTTTCTTTTATCCAGCTCATTTCCTTTTTTTTTGCAGCAACTTTCATTTCTTCACCCTTTGAAATAGTTTCTTTGCAAGCGTGGATCCCGTCGGGTACGACGGACAATCTGGGGTGCTAATACCTTCCCAGGTCATAACCGACTCCCGAACCCAGTCTCTTTGGTTTGCAGGACCCGTGTCCTTCCTTTTCTTTTCCTCTGGTTTGTGCAGCATTACCATTCTCGTTCCTTCGGGATAAAAATGCCTGGCTAGCGACTCTACCTCTTTTCGCGCCACTTTCGCATTTGTACCAGGATGGAAATCCAGGGAGCGACAGTGTGCTATACAAGAGAAAATTCGACATGGTTCTTCTCAGATGTGTGGATAGGCACGAAGCAGACCTGTTGATGCAAGAGGTTCATGAAGGCTCCTTTGGTACCCATGCTGGAGGACATGCTATGGCCAAGAAATTGTTGAGATCGGGATATTATTGGATCACCATGGAATCTGATTGCTGTAAATACTCCCGTAAATGTCACAAGTGTCAGATTTATGCCGATAAGGTCCATGTGCCTCCGAATCCATTGAGTGTCATGTCTTTACCATGGTCGTTCGCCATGTGGGGCATTGATGTGATCGGCAATATCGAGCCGGCAGATTCTAACGGTCATCGCTTCATCCTGGTTGCTATAGACTACTTCACGAAGTGGGTTGAAGCGGCATCTTATGACAATGTTACTAAACAAGTGGTAGACCGGTTTATTAAAAGAGACATCATTTGCCGGTACGGAATTTCTGAAAGAATCATTATTGATAATGGTTCTAATCTCAACAATAAGATGATGGTTGACTTGTGTCGGGATTTCAAAATAGAGCATCACAACTCTTCTCCATATCGCCCGAAGATGAATGGCGCCGTCGAGGCGGCCAATAAGAACATCAAGAAGATCGTGCAGAAGATGGTTGTAACATACAAAGACTGGCATGAGATGCTACCATCTGCGTTGCATGGGTACAGAACATTAGTGCATACTTCAACAGGGGCAACCCCGTTCTCACTGGTGTATCGTATGGAGGCAGTCCTACCAATTGAAGTGGAAATCCCCTCGTTGAGGTTAATGATGGACATTAAGCTAGATGAATCTGAGTGGCTCCGGTCCAGGTATAATCAATTTTTCCTCATTGAAGAAAAGCTCCTAGCAGCTGTATGCCATGGACAGTTGTATCAGTGGCGGATGAAGCAGGCTTTTGACAAAAAGGTACGACCACAGAGGTACATACCAGGTGACTTGGTGCTGAAAAGGATTCTTCCTCCTCTTAACGATCACAGGGGCAAGTGGACACCTAACTATGAAGGATCGTTCGTGGTTAAAAAGGTTTTCTCAGGTGGAGCCTTGATGCTGACAACCATGGACGGAGAAGACTTCCAATCCCCTGTTAATGCAGACGCAGTAAGAAAATACTTCGTGTAAAAAGGACCCGCGGGATAAAAACAGAATAAAGATCCAGGCAAAAATGGGCATCCCGGCGAACCAAAAAAACAGAATAAAAGGCTCGGGAAAAAATTAGGGAAATCTTGAAAAAATGTACACCCGCTGAGTTGAAAAGCCACATCGAACAACTCAGGCAAAAAAGGGTATCTCGGTGGATTGAAAACCTGAAAGGGCGATCCACATAAAAGAGGGATTAACACGAACGACTGCGATCTGCGAAATCTGTAACCTATCTACAACTGAGGTTATTCTAAGGGTTGAAGATCAGTTCAATTACCTTTCTCAAGGGGCAGAGAGAGCGGATCGTCTCGAAGATATATGAGTCATAACCGGGTTGAAACTTGATGAGATCCATTTACTACATTGCCAATAGGATAATTTGTTTTCCTTTTTGGCTGTTTCCTCTTTCTAGGGAACTACTTCCTTTGTATTGCCTATTCATGGCCATTTTTCCGAATCAATAAAAATTCAACTTCAGTCAACTTGTGACTATTGTCAGACCCTAATTTTTGACCCTAAGATTTTTCGCATCTCATCTGCATTTGCATACAAACAAGATCACGCACTGATTCGTTTATCCTTTTCAGGTGCAGGTCTATGCCTTGCAGAGGATCACCATGTCTAATTTATGTTATTTGTTTATATTCACTAACCTCTAACCAAAATATCAAAAAAAATATGGTGCAGTCTGCTTCTTCTTCTTCTCTGTGTTGCAGGATTTCAAACACAGAGCTGTGATTCCAATTCAGAGGCTTTTGTTCAGTCACGATTCGATTCAGATGGATGTTTGACCTAATATTGGTCAAACTATCAGAAGATTGTTTCAATTGCAAGTTGTGTGTGCCAGTGAATTTTTCTCAGAATGTGCGTATTCAAAGTTCAAAACTGTGTTATGTGCAAAATCATCAGATTATCGAGAAATGTTGCGTGTGAAGTTCGGTTTGTTCATCAGGTTATCAATGATTCATCTGAGGATTTATTTTCCTCAGCATGGATTCGGATTATTAGGGAAATATTCAGACGATTGTGGTTGAATTGGCAAGTGGTATAGTGGTTCAGAATGGGTTGTGTTTTATCAGTGGCTTGTGAAGAAAAATCAGGAGTCGGTTGCGGGCTTAAAAGTCATCATTTCATCCACCTTCCTAAGTCCCGTTATTTTCATTCTTCGATCTATATCCATTTCCATCCATTTTTTATTCGATCCGTAAACCATCGTTATTTCTTTTATATATATAGCCATTTTTCATTTTATTCATTCTCCAATTTTTACCGATTATTCACATTATTCACTTTTCAAAATTCCTATTTTTCTTTTTGAATATCCATATTCCACTAATCCCCAATCACCATTTTTTTTTTCATTTTTACCATCCAATAATCAATTCTTCTAATTTTTTTTATGATTTCCATATTCCAATTTTTTTTTATCCATTTAAAAAAAAAACAAATATGCCAATTAGCCATCTTAACCATTAAGCCCATTTTTTATTATGACCTTAAACCCACATATTGGTCATCTTCCTTATTATTATTTTTTTACATTAAATAATATAAAAATGAAAAAATAGATGGTGAGAAGCCTTTACCACACATTTCAACATCAACTTTCCAGCCCATGCCCAGCCTACACCGTAAGCCACATATTCCAACAACATCAAAGCTTTTACAAGCGCAAGCCACTTCACATCAGCTAACAATGCCTTTCCAAACTTCAGCCTGGCCCACACGAAAATTCCCAGCCAAACGCACTGCAAAAACAATACAAGTTCAAGCCAAAGCATTCCAACTCAAACTTCAGTCGTACCAAACTACTTCACGCCTAGCCGCATATTTCACTCCACACGCCAGCATACGTACGCCTACATCTTCAAGTCACAGCCCGCACCAACAACTTATAACGCAAGCCAACGCGTCCCGTATCACAGCAAAAGACGCTTCACCGAAGCCTCATGAAGCAAAACATCAGCTCAACAACAATAAAGCCTTCGCACGTATCAATCCACACGTATAGCCCACCTGAAAAACAAAAATTCAAAAAAACGTATCAAACTCGTGAGCCAAAACGCGAACCGTAAGCATTCAAAACGCAACATCAATTTTCCCCAATCTCACATCATCCCTCTATAAAACATCTCCATCTCTCTCATTCAATTAAGCTTGAAAAGCCCCTGAATACTCTGAAAAAATTCGAGCAAGCTTCGAACCCCTTCTTCTTCCCCAAATCCTTAACTCCTAAACTCTTCTTCAACTCTTCCGTTGGAATCTTCAAATATTTATCCCAAAAATCCATCAATCTCCCTCCATTTTTTCATCCAAATCCAACCTTCAATTTCATTCATTCTTCTTTCAAATCCCTAAATCATTTGCATCCGAAAAGGATAAGTGAAAGAAGAAAGCCAATCGGAAGTTGATTGAGAGAGAGAGATTTGTTTGTTTTCATGACTTTTGAAGGTGAGGAACCGCCGCGAATACAATTTCCCCTGTTCCCGTTCTGTGCCGCGAAGAAGAAGAAGCTCCATTGGCTTCAGCTGCTTTTGCATTTTCTCTTTTTTTATTTCTTATATCTTTTATTAATTCTTTTTTTTTGTAATAATAAGTATGTGTTGGGCCTAGGGCCAAATCCATTTTGGATCTGTTTTTACCTCCATAACCCGTGGACTCCCCCCTTCCCCTTTCCCTTTCTTTTTTCTTTGTTAATTCTTTAATTTTTTTTTAATATTTGGTTTCATTTTATTTTTTATAAGAATTGTATAAAAATTATTTTAGGAAAAATATTTGAAAAGCATTTTAGAAAAAGTTTTAGAAAAAAAGAATTTTAGAAACAAATTTAGAGAAAGAAATTTTAGAGAAAGGGATTTAAAAAAAATAGTTCTATTTCTTTTATGGATTCTATTATTAGATCCATTTCTTATTCATCTCTTTTTCTTTTTGGTCGATGAGATCTCCGATTCGAGATTATTGGTTTTCGAAGATGTTTAATCTTCATTATTTCAAATCTATGGATGAATGATCATTTGGATCATTCTCCATACTTTGGAATCGTGATAGGTTGGATTCGATAAACACAATGTGAAATCCCGATTAAGATTAGACCGTTCTTCTTGTTTTAGTGTGGCATGTTTTCGGAGAACGATCCATAATATCGTTTCTCTAACATGTATTAACACGAATAGTTTCCACTTTAATTAGTGGTGGCCGGCCTCATTTGTAGGGTAATTACTCCGTAAATTACTCGGCGATTGCTTAACATAGACCTAAAGTTGTCCCGATTCGGAATGCGATCCAATTGGATCCGGTTGCCTCGGTTTTATTTTTCTTTTCGTGGTTGTGCTTGATTAAGTTCATCATACCACTTATTATTGTAAATATTATAATAATGTGAATATACTAACATTTAATTTTAATCTCTCGCACCTTATCCTCTTTTATTTCAATCTCTTGTTCCCTATCTCTCTTATTATGCTTCTATATCATTCATCATATTGCTTATTGTTTATATTGTTGCTTGTTATTTCTCCTTTGTCCATTTGGACACCAAAACACTAATAACGGATTAAACATCTAAAAAATTGGTGACTTTTAATTTCGGACTATGGTTACTATCCTTAGCATGAGACTTGGAGTGGGACTTAGATTCTAGGATCATTCCTTTTCTTGAGTTGTTATGGATTGAAGATCTTTGGCTCCGGTTAAGTTCACTTGATTATGAAGATGGAATTCCGATAGTTTCAAAAGATGCTTGCCATTTGGTTTGATCATTTCTTCCTTTAGCTTTTATTTTCAAGTTTTAGGATAGTCCCTTCATCTCTTCCCATCTTTCTTCAATTTTCAAATCTTCTTCCTATTTTCAAAACTTTCTTTGTTTTCAAACATCAAACATTTTTCTCAATCAAACCTTGACTCCGGTCATGTGCTTTTACCTTTTCATTTCATTTCCTTAAATAAATGCTAAACCACATAAGCATATCCAAACTTTCTTCTCAAAAACAATAAAACATTCACAACTCATTCAATTGTTTTTGTGCCCTCGTGCACGTTTCGTTTTAACCTTTTTTATGTTTAGATATGATTCATCCTTTCTAGAAGAATTATTCGCTAAAGAATGACGACTTATCTTTACATTTTAAAATCAATTCAACTCATTTTGCCTTTTCACAATTTGTACCACGAACTACGGGGTTTTTATCTCGCATTTCACTTTGTGGGTACGTAGGCATGATACGTTCGTCTCTTCAAACACCAAAATCTTAAAAAAACATTCTTCTTCTCATCTCCTCAATCTTTTTTCAAGCAAACCATTTCAAACCAAAAATGCAGTAAATATTTCAAAGGGTTCCCGTGGAGTACCACGGACAAGTCGGGTGCTTAAAACCTTCCCGATTTGTAACCAATCCCCGTACCCATTCTCTGGTTGATTCTTTTAGCTCTTTAGCTTTTAAGATTATTTAAGATTTTGTTCGCTCTTTTGCCTTTTTCCATTTGGAAATAAATAAAAGCGCGGTGGCGACTCTGTGTATATTGAGTTAAGTTAATCAATAGCTTACACTCACGATTTTACCGCTACAGAAAAGTGGCAACTCTGCTGGGGAGTCAATCTCTAAGTGGATTCGGCCTACTTTGATTTATTTACTGCTTTAGTTTGATTTGCTTGTTACTTGGTTATTCTGTTTCGGTTTTGGTGATTCTCTGTGAGATAAATTCTAACCCGGATCTGAGTGGAACTTATGATAGGACGGTGATATTCGAAGCGATATGCGATGGAGTAGTCCAAAGCAATATCAATTTGATAATCTCCACTCGGTTAGGCTCTCTTGGACTATCAATGTCATGACGAGTAATCGTACGTGGCATTATTTTCCGACCTTGAGCTGATCATACTGAGGACCGTAGAACCCTTAACCAATCTAAGCCAATTTAGGAACGTAGTGCGGAAACTATCAGAGTGTAAACTTAAGGTGGTTGTCACGCGATACTACACTCGGACGAGGTCTATTTTAAGAATGTTATCGGTTGGGGAGTAATCCAACATACCGATAATATTCTAAAGATGATTGTTAACTCCGGGAACCTCTGTCAGCACCCTTTTGGTTTTTTGCAGGTACAATGAAGACAAACCTTAGTACATGCCTGTGTGGGTTGGTGTTTTGTTACCTTGACTCCATGCTCGTGACTCGAATCTTTGAACCTGTGTGCTTTGCATGATCTTGTTTGTGTTTGTTGCATCTACATATTCATCATGATCATCATCACAACCATTTTTCAAGGAAAATAATTCCAATTATTGCAAATGATAGAAAGAAGTAAATATTCCTTTTTGTCAAGATTTTTCATGACAGTATTCTCGATGTTGACCATGTTTGCAATAATCGAGTTGTTTCCTGAAAATGGAAGTGGTCATTGCATATCATTTCATCCTCGCATATTCTTGCATTCATCCGAGTTGTGTGGGAACTCATCCCAGTTGTTTCTTTCCTCAGTTGTCTGTTGATCCGTCAAGCTGACTCCTCACCACAGATACGGTACTAGAGCTGCTAATAGACGGAGAGCTATCATATTGAGAATGGAACACCAAGAACAGCATAACATGGAAGTTCGAATGGAAATTGATGAGTTGAAAGCCGGTATGACCAGGCTCACTGAAATGATGCAAGTTCTGATTGCTCGAGGTGAACCACCTCAAAGGACTGTTATCTCTGAAGTTTTTACTGCTGTTGTTGATCCTCCTGTTGTTCAGCAACCAGTTTCTACTTGGCCAGAATATGGGTTACCTCCGGATTATGTGCCAGTTTCTGCTACTGCTTAGATTGGTGGTCCATCTGTTGTGCCAGTCTTCTCAGCTCCGACTTTTGCTGAACCTCAACCTGTTGTGCACGCTACTGCTCAGACTACTTATCGGAATTCTCCTTTCTTGTACCAAGCTGCTGGTCCACAAGCCGAAAGTCAGGGTGAACCTGGATATATGGATGAAGTTAGAGAGCAATGTTTAACTCTTGAGAAGAGGGTAAGAGGTCTAGAAGGAAAGGATGTTTTTGGTTCTGCTGCAATTGACATGTGTTTGGTTTCCGACTTGGTTCTTCCTGATAAGTTAAAAGTTCCTGTATTTGAGAAGTACAATGGTCATACTTGTCCAAAGATTCATCTGCTGATGTATTGTCGCAAAATGGCTGCGCATGCTAAAGATGACAAGCTGCTTATTCACTGTTTTCAAGATAGTTTGAGTGGTGCTTCTATGAAGTGGTATGTTGGACTTGAGAAGAGTCACATTCGAAGTTGGAAAGATTTAGATGATGCTTTTGTAAGACAGTATAAGTACAATCTGGACATGGCGCCTGATCGTCGTCAACTTCAAAATATGTCACAGAAAGAGAAAGAATCATTCAAAGAGTACGCTCAACGTTGGAGAGAACTGGCTGCTCAAGTTGAACCACCTTTGCCTGAAAAAGAATTAACTGGTTTGTTTATGGACACTCTTCAACCGTTATTTTGGGAGAAAATGGTAGGAAGTGTTTCATCTGGTTTTTCTGATCTAGTCACTATTGGAGAAAGACTAGAGGAAGGTATCAAGAAGGGTAAGATTACCAATTCTGAAGCTCCTAATGTTGCAATAAAGTCTTTTGGGAATCCTCACAAGAGAAAAGATGGTTATGCTTATGCTGTTTCAACTGAGAGGAGGCCTTATCGCCCGCAACAACGATATGTTCAACCCTATGTAGCTGCAGTGGCTCCTGTTGTTAAAACTAAACCTGCTCAAACTCAAGTTCAAGGTCAAGCTCGACCAGCTCAAGCTCAAGTTCAGATTCGAGCTCAAGATCAGGTTCCTCCTCCTGCTGCTGGACAAAATTAGTATCACAATAGGCCAAATTTTGATCCTATTCCGATGTCTTACACTGAATTGTTTCCTTCCTTGATTGCGAAAGGTTTAATTACTACTAGGCCTCCGCCTCCTGTTCCAAATCCTCTGCCAGTTGGTTATAGATCAGATCTTCGCTGTGAGTTTCATCAAGGTGGAACTGGTCATGACTTAGAGCATTGCTTTGCACTGAAGGCTAAAGTGCAAGAACTTATCAGGAACAACATCCTTTACTTTAATGACCTTAATCCCAATGTTATCAACAATCCTTTGCCGAAGCTTGGGAAGTGAATCTTCTAGAAGACTTCAATTGTCAATTTTTCTTCAAGGCCAGAATATCATACGGGATAACTCATCCTTGTTGTTGATGGATCACTAGGCCATTGTTTCTTCATGTTTGCAATTTTATTCAATCATATTAAGTTGTTTGCTTTTAAGCTTGTTTGTACTTTCATGTTGGTTTTAATGAAATGAGCATTGCTTTGTTTTGATTCAATTTCATTTACCATTTTCATCTTTATGCTTTACATTTCAAGTTCATTTATCTTTTCTCAAGTTTTTACAATGATTGGAGGGAGGATGATGAAAACGAGATACCCATAACTGTTGATTGGTATGCTTTCAATTGAGACTTGGTTGATGATATACAAGCATTGTTTCAAATCCTAAACATTGGAGAAATAAGGAAGTTAATCCTTTGTCAACCCCTTTGAGCCTTGAAGTTGGAGTTTCTTTCTATCCGGAAAAAAAAACCTCAATTTTAACCCGGGGATGGGTAGTTCTCAATTAATTCAAATGTGCATTCAAGTACAGGAGAATCATTCAAGACATTTTTCAATAAAGGTTGCAATCTCAAGATTTCCTTCATACACATCAAAGTGTTGAAGATGTTTCTCAATTCAAAAGCCAATGATGGTTCATCGTAATCATTAAGCCATGCAGTCATTATCTTTCAAAAAAAATGATATTAAAAAATTTTATTGAAAAAAAATCAAAGCCCGCTAAGTCAAAACCTATGAAGGAGACTAAGGCAAAAACTGGGGCATCCCGCTGGCTGTAAGTTGAAATGACGCAGTTCAGGTAAAAGTTAGGGATAATAAAAAGAAAGATTTATCAAGAGGTCATCAAAATCCTCAGCAAAAATAAGTTGAGTTGACCAAAGTCCTCACTAGAAACCACAAAAGGAAGATGTGACTGCTATCTCAAAAATCCTTTGGCTTACGAACCATTTTCATCTGTGCAATCCCAAATGCTTGGAACTCGAATGCATAGGCTGATTTAATTGAATGTAGGATTGGAGTTCATCACGAAGTTGGGTTGGGTACAAATAAACTTTGAGCCTATATCCTTTGTTTCATAAACCGTGAACCAGGCCACGTTACAACCTTCAAAAGTCCTAATTGAATCCATGTTTCTTTTGAAAAGCATATTACAATGAGGTTGCGTAAACTGACTCCCAAGTTCGTTACCAATCATTTGTTTTCTTACCTTTGCTTTATCTTTAATGTTGTCTCAACTGCCGTGTTTTGACAATGTTTTCATTTACTTTACATCAATAAATTTCATTCAAAAAAAATGATTCTTGATTTCAAACTTTGCATTAAAATTACCAGGTTGGTACAAACATTTTTTATTTGCAAATAAACTTTCCTCATCAAAGAATTTTCAAACAGTTAAGAAACTTGGTCAGTGATCTTATCAGGGGCAAGTTTTTCTCAGTTCCTATTGTTTCAAGAGGTGTTGCTCAGTGCAAGTTACTCTCAGATTTGGTTAGTCAGAAGAGTCCCTGCAAGATTCATACTGGGTTATTTCCTCAACATTCATTTCAAGAACTGAAGCCATGGTCAGTTTATTCTCTCAACAGTTATTTCAAAGATCTGATTATTTTCTCCAGCAGTAGTCAAGAACTGAATCCATTATCAGTTTACCTTCCTCAGTCATTGAACTTGGGGCAATTTTTCTTCAAGAATCCCTAAGCAGCTTTGCATGACCTCTCTCAAAATATTTTCAAGTTGATACAGTTTACTGGTGTGACAGAGATTTGTTCAAAGAACAGTAGTATCTCTAATTTTCCGAGCAGAATGGCAGTGATCTCTGTGTTGAGGAATCAGTCTTCTATCCTTTTTCACTCCTCTAAGAGTCTAAACTGGTTGTCAGCATTTCCTCTCGTATTATGTCCTTGGGTGTGTTATTCCCCATTTTCGAGAAGTTTGCATATTTGAGTATTTTAGTCCTCATTATGCGTTCTCTTCGGGTGTGTTATTCCCCAATCTTGTTCATGTTTGCATAGTTGAGTGTTTTAGTCCTCATTATGCGTTCTCTCGGGTGTTTTATTCCCCAGTCTTGTCTATGTATGCATATTTGAGTGCTTTAGTCCTCATTATGCGTTCTCTTCGGGTGTGTTATTCCCCAATCTTGGTCATGTTTGCATATTTGAGTGTTTTAGTCCTCATTATGCGTTTTCTCGGGTGTGTTTTCCCCAGTCTTGTTTACCTTGGCATATTTGAGTGTTTTAGTCCTCATTATGCGTGTGCTTGGGTGGTTCAGTCCCCATTTTCGTAAATGTCTGCATACCGAGTGTTTTAGTCCTCATATGCATTTCTCGAAGTCTTGTTGTTTTCAATTTCTTACTTTTTGATCAAAGTCCAATTTACTTGGCATTTGTCTGTCTCTCCAGAACTTCTTCTTCACGTACTTGTTGTGTCTTCTCAAATATTATACCCATTTATCCGATTGCCATTCTCGGATGTCCATAGTGAAGTCATCATTGATTCGATGTACTGTCCCGGACCTTTTTTCCATCTCATTCAGTGTTGTTCCTGAATGTTATGCTTCACATTTTTATCTGATTGCCATTCTCATATGTTGTGATCATTTCTTTCCGATTGCCATTCTTGGATGTCCATAGTGAAGTCATCATTGAGTTGATGCACTGTCCCGGACTTTTTCCCATTTCATTCAGTTATGTTCCTGAATGTTGTGCTTTGCATTTTATCTGATTGCCATTCTCAGATGTTTTGATCACTTACCTTCCGATTTCCATTCTCGAATCTTCATGTTGGAATCATCATTGAGTTGATTTGCTTGCCCGAACTTTTCCCATTTCATTCAGTGTTGTTCCTGAATGTTGAGATTCACATATTTTATCTGATTGCCATTCTCAGATGTTGTGATTACCCTTTTATCCGATTGCCATTCTCGGATATCCTTAGTAAAGTCAGTTATGTCATCCTTGGATGCTTCTGATGTACTTTTTCGGGATTTTTCTTACTTCATTCAGTGCCATTCCTGGATGTTGTGATCCTTTTTATCCAATTGCCATTTCCTGGACATTTTCACTTCAGCTGAGCCATGTGTTGGTCTCTAGCATGTTGTTTTTCCGGTCGGAGTCTCATGCTCCTTATCCCCAGCGTTCATTCTTTTTCATGCGTCGTCTTGTCCCTCACAGTTTTTCTTTGCATTTCATTTGGTTCCAGATACATTTCATGTCATCCCATGAATTTTTTCTCATAATATTTCATAGGCATTTCACATATTTTCTCTGCATTTCATATACATCTCATATGCTTTTATAACTGTTTCATATGCTTCATATCATTTCCATGTCATTTCATACCGTTCGTTTCATTTCATTTCATTTTATTCTAGTTTTTGGCATCTTAGGATCAAAAATTGGGTTTTTTGATATTTAAGTATCTTCCATCTTTTCGAAACGAAGATTTCAATCTTCATTATCTCTGGATTGAAGAAACTTAAATAGGGGCATCTGTCAGACCCTAATTTTTTACCCTAAGATTTTTCGCATCTCATCTGCATTTGCATACAAACAAGATCACGCACTGATTCGTTTATCCTTTTCAGGTGCAGGTCTATGCCTTGCAGAGGATCACAATGTTTAATTTCTGTTATTTGTTTATATTCACTAACCTCTAACCAAAATATCAAAAAAAATATGGTGCAGTCTGCTTCTTCTTCTTCTCTGTGTTGCAGGATTTCAAAGACAGAGCTGTGATTCCAATTCAGAGGCTTTTGTTCAGTCACGATTCGATTCAGATGGACGTTTCACCTAATATTGGTCAAACTATCAGAAGATTGTTTCAATTGCAAGTTGTGTGTGCCAGTGAATTTTTCTCAAAATGTGCGTATTCAAAGTTCAAAACTGTGTTATGTGCAAAATCATCAGATTATCGAGAAATGTTGCATGTGAAGTTCGGTTTGTTCATCAGGTTATCAGTGGTTCATCTGAGGATTTATTTTCCTCAGCATGGATTCGGATTATCAGGGAAATATTCAGACGATTGTGGTTGAATTGGCAAGTGGTATAGTGGTTCAGAATGGGTTATGTTTTATCAGTGGCTTGTGAAGAAAAATCAGGAGTCGGTTGCGGGCTTAAAAGTCATCATTTCATCCACCTTCCTAAGTCCCGTTATTTTCATTCTTCGATCTGTATCCATTTCCATCCATTTTTTATTCGATCCGTAAACCATCGTTATTTCTTTTATATATATAGCCATTTTTCATTTTATTCATTCTCCAATTTTTACCGATTATTCACATTATTCACTTTTCAAAATTCCTATTTTTCTTTTTGAATATCGATATTCCACTAATCCCCAATCACCATTTTTTTTCCATTTTACCATCCAATAATCAATTCTTCTTATTTTTTTATGATTTCCATATTCCAATTTTTTTTATCCATTTCAAAAAAAAAAAACAAATATGCCAATTAGCCATCTTAACCATTAAGCCCATTTTTTATTATAACCTTAAACCCACATATTGGTCATCTTCCTTATTATATTTTTTTTACATTAAATAAAATAAAAATGAAAAAATAGATGGTGAGAAGCCTTCACCACACATTTCAACATCAACTTTCCAGCCCATGCCCAGCCTACACCGTAAGCCACATATTCCAACAACATCAAAGCTTTTACAAGCGCAAGCCACTTCACATCAGCTAACAATGCCTTTCTAAACTTCAGCCTGGCCCACACGAAAATTCCCAGCCAAACGCACTGCAAAAACAATACAAGTTCAAGCCAAAGCATTCCAACTCAAACTTCAGCCATACCAAACTACTTCACGCCTAGCCACATATTTCACTCCACACGCCAGCATACGTACGCCTACATCTTCAAGTCACAGCCCGCACCAACAGCTTATAACGCAAGCCAACGCGTCCCGTATCACAGCAAAAGACGCTTCATCAAAGCCTCATGAAGCAAAACATCATCTCAACAACAACAAAGCCTTCGCACGTATCAATCCACACGCATAGCCCACCTGAAAAAACAAAAATTCAAAAAAACGTATCAAACTCGTGAGCCAAAATGCGAACTGTAAGCATTCAAAACGCAACATCAATTTTCCCCAATCTCACATCATCCCTCTATAAAACAGCTCCATCTCTCTCATTCAATTAAGCTTGAAAAGCCCCTGAATACTCTGAAAAAATTCGAGCAAGCTTCGAACCCCTTCTTCTTCCCCAAATCCTTAACTCCTAAACTCTTCTTCAACTCTTCCGTTCGAATCTTCAAATATTTATCCCAAAAATCCATCAATCTCCCTCCATTTTTTCATCCAAATCCAACCTTCCATTTCATTCATTCTTCTTTCAAATCCCTAAATCATTTGCATCCGAAAAGGAGAAGTGAAAGAAGAAAGCCAATCGGAAGTTGATTGAGAGAGAGAGAGATTTGTTTGTTTTCGTGACTTTTGAAGGTGAGGAACCGCCGCGAATACAATTTCCCCTATTTTTGTTCTGTGTCGCGAAGAAGAAGCTCCATTGGCTTCAGCTGCTTTTGCATTTTCTTTTTTTTTATTTCTTATATATTTTATTAATTCTTTTTTTTGTAATAATAAGTATGTGTTGGGCCTAGGGCCAGATCCATTTTGGATCTGTTTTTACCTCCATAACCCGTGGACTCCCCCCTTCCCCTTTCCTTTTCTTTTTTCTTTGTTAATTCTTTAATTTTTTTTAATATTTGGTTTCATTTTATTTTTTATAAGAATTGTATAAAAATTATTTTAGGAAAAATATTTGAAAAGCATTTTAGAAAAAGTTTTAGAAAAAAAGAATTTTAGAAACAAATTTAGAGAAAGAAATTTTAGAGAAAGGGATTTAGAAAAAGGGATTTAAAAAAAATAGTTCTATTTCTTTTTATGGATTCTATTATCAGATTCATTTCTTATTCATCTCTTTTTCTTTTTGGTCGATGAGATCTCCGATTTGAGATTATTGGTTTTCGAAGATGTTTAATCTTCATTATTTCAAATCTATGGATGAATGATCATTTGGATCATTCTCCATACTTTGGAATCATGATAGGTTGCCTTCGATAAACACAATGTGAAATCCCGATTAATATTAGACCGTTCTTCTTCTTTTAGTGTGGCATGTTTTCGGAGAACGATCCATAATATCGTTTCTCTAACATGTATTAACACAAATAGTTTCCACTTTAATTAGTGGTGGCCGGCCTCATTTGTAGGGTAATTACTCCGTAAATTACTCGGTGATTGCTTAACATAGACCTAAAGTTGTCCCGATTCGGAATGCGATCCAATTGGATCCGGTTGCCTCGGTTTTATTTTTCTTTTCGTGGTTGTGCTTGATTAAGTTCATCATACCACTTATTATTGTAAATATTATAATAATGTGAATATACTAACATTTAATTTTAATCTCTCGCACCTTATCCTCTTTTATTTCAATCTCTTGTTCCCTATCTCTCTTATTATGCTTCTATATCATTCATCATATTGCTTATTGTTTATATTGTTGCTTGTTATTTCTCCTTTGTCCATTCGGACACCAAAACACTAATAACGGATTAAACATCTAAAAAATTGGTGACTTTTAATTTCAGACTATGGTTACTATCCTTAGCATGAGACTTGGAGTGGGACTTAGATTCTAGGATCATTCCTTTGCTTGAGTTGTTATGGATTGAAGATCTTTGGCTCCGGTTAAGTTCACTTGATTATGAAGATGGAAATCCAATTGTTTCAAAAGATGCTTGCCATTTGGTTTGATCATTTCTTCCTTTAGCTTTTATTTTCAAGTTTTAGGATAGTCCCTTCATCTCTTCCCATCTTTCTTCAATTTTCAAATCTTCTTCCTCTTTTCAAAACTTTCTTTGTTTTCAAACATCAAACATTTTTCTCAATCACCTTGACTCCGGTCATGTGCTTTTACCTTTTCATTTCATTTCCTTAAATAAATGCTAAACCACATAAGCATATCGAAACTTTCTTCTCAAAAACTTTAAAACATTCACAACTCATTCAATTGTTTTTGTGCCCTCGTGCATGTTTCCTTTTAACCTTTTTTATGTTTAGATATGATTCATCCTTTCTAGCGGAATTATTCGCTAAAGAATGACGACTTATCTTTACATTTTAAAATCAATTCAACTCATTTTGCCTTTTCACAATTTGTACCACGAACTACGGGGTTTTGATCTCGCATTGCACTTTGTGGGTACGTAGGCATGAGACGTTCGTCTCTTCAAACACCAAAATCTTAAAAAAAACATTCTTCTTCTCATCTCCTAAATCTTTTTTCAAGCAAACCATTTCAAACCAAAAATGCAGTAAATATTTCAAAGGGTTCCCGTCGAGTACCACAGACAAGTCGGGTGCTTAAAACCTTCCCGATTTGTAACTAATCCCCGTACCCATTCTCTGTTTGATTCTTTTAGCTCTTTAGATTTTAAGATTCTTTAAGGTTTTGTTCGTTCTTTTGCCTTTTTCCATTTGGAAATAAATAAAAGCGCGGTGGTGACTCTGTGTATATTGAGTTAAGTTAATCAATAGCTTACACTCACGATTTTACCGCTACAACTATCTGCTTCTCGTTTTTTGTTTTTCATCTAGCAATGATTGATTGCGAAAACGTCCAGCAAATTGTGATTTATATTGTGTTGTGAACATTTGAATGTTTTCTAACTCGTACAGGAGGACAGAAACATTTAATACAACTCTGAAAGGGTGTCAAGATGCCCAGATAATGATTCATGCTACGAGCCTGGGGCAGGCAGGTCCCAAACTAACTCTCCATGTTGCAGGCACTATCGATTGTGTTTATGCAGGTACAGGTACAAGTGTTACTAACAAAGCTAAAAGCAGATTCCCAGGAGGAACATTTCTTTATGCTTGAACAAGAACAAGTGTCTTCCAGGGTGTCTCCAGTCATCCCCAATGAAGTTGGAAGTTGAAATCTCTCCCAGCAAGGCAGCAGAATGTGGGTGTCCTCCCCAAGCAGAAGTTTTCCTTCAAATACAGGGGCAATTCCCAGCAGTACAAGGAGTTTCTTTCCTCCCCAGTAAGTTGCTTCCTCAGCAATGTCATACCTCTGGTTCCCAGCCAAGTCAGAAGGTCTTCACTTCCCCACCAGAGTGCCAGAAGGGTCCATCTCCAGCGGGGTCTTGGCTCACCCATCTTAAAGTCTAGTTTATTTTTGGCAATGGCGGCAGTTAAGAGTCGATGTATCATTGACAGCTTTCCCCGCAGAGTTGTCTCCTTCTCATTAGGATGGATCAGATCAGTGATCATCAGTTCCTCCCCAGCCGAGCCATCTGGGAGACTTGCAGTCTCCTCATCAGGGGATCTCTTTGCATTTGCATACGCATAATCATCGTTGCATGTGCATCCTCCAAAGCGTAGCATTTCCATCATCATGGATCATTACGCCATAAATTCAAGCATATGCATGCTAGCATGGGCCGGTTTTAAGGTTTTATGTATAACCTATAATATCTTCTCAACCTGAATCACTCCGCACAGAGGATACCAATATCATTTTTCAGACATCCTTGCCTTTTCAATTCAATGTTTGTCACCCATTCTGCGTCTTGTTTGATACAACAGTCGCGTCGCAGGTTCTCGTTTTGTACGACGGTCCTGTTTGCCTGGGCTCTCGTTTATATACAACGATCACGTTCCATCTTGTCCTATTTCCATTGTGTTTCAGGTTATCGACTGAGGCCGGTATACAATTGCGTCTCCATTTGAGGATGGTTTCGTGTTCGATCCGAGGATCTTTTGAGAATTGTCATTCGAGAATGGCATTCTTTTCTTCAAGTCCTTGTGAGGTTGGTCTTGTTTGTGTTGTTTTGGCTATCATTCGAGGATGGTAGACCATTTTGAGCTTATTGATTGAGGTCAGTTTGTCTCTGTTGTAAAGCCTGTCTGAGGTCAGTCTTTGTGTTTTTGGTTATTGACTGAGGCTGATATACCTTTGCGTCTCCATTCGAGGATGGTTTCGTGTTAGATCCAAGGATCTTTTGAGAATTGTCATTCGAGGATGGCATTTCTTTTCTTCAAGTCCTTCTGAGGTTGGTCTTGTTTGTTGTGGCTATCATTCGAGGATGATAGACCATTTTTGAGCTTATTGATCGAGGTCAGTTTGTCTCTTTTGCAAAGTCTGTCTGAGGTCAGTCTTTGTGTTTTTGGTTATCGACTGAGGCTGATATACCTTTGCGTCTCCATTCGAGGATGGTTTCGTGTTAGAGCCGAGGATCTTTTGAGAATTGTCATTCGAGGATGGCATTTCTTTTCTTCAAGTCCTTCTGAGGTTGGTCTTGTTTGTTGTGGCTATCATTCGAGGATGATAGACCATTTTTGAGCTTATTGATCGAGGTCAGTTTGTCTCTTTTGCAAAGTCTGTCTGAGGTCAGTCTTTGTGTTTTTGGTTATCGACTGAGGCCGATATACCTTTGTGTCTCCATTCGAGGATGGTTTCGTGTTAGATCCGAGGATCTTTTGAGAATTTTCATTTGAGGATGTCATTCTTTTCTTCAACTCCTTCCAAGGTTCGTCTTGTTTGTGTTGTTGTGGCTATCATTCGAGGATGATAGACCATTTTTGAGCTTATTGGTCGAGGTCAGTTTGACTCTTTTGCAAAGTCTGTCTGAGGTAAGTCTTTGTGTTTTTGGTTATCGACTGAGCTTATTGATGATGTCATTCCTCTAAAATATTATACTAAATCTCTAGAACATATGGAACACACACTCTATCTCGGAATCTCATAACATCATTCTCATCAATCCGGAACTCACCTTTGTTACCTTGGTTAATCAAAGTCAATTGATCAACCAATTTCAAATCAGATTGTTGTCCTACTCGGATTCTTTCCACAATATCACTAGTCATTTTCAACATCCCTAACTTCACACTATCGGAAGTAGTCTCACACAACAAACTCATGTCTCTGAACTGTTCAATCATCTCGAGTTCATTCTCCATAAGTGTAACACCCCAAATTTTCCCTCTTCTTTTTAAGCATCATCACCATATCATATTCATCATAATCATATCATATCCTTGGCATCTTTACATGGAAAGATGAGGCATAACATTCTCATGACCTAGCATTAGGAATATGATCATCTGTGGAAGGATTTGAAGTATCACAAGCTATAACAAGAGGCCCAATGGATTCGCTCAAGTCCTATGAGGAGTCTACATTGAATTCACAAGCTTGAGATCATTCACAAAAGCCCAGGAGGTGGGAGAATCATCAGGGAATTCATGCTAGGGCAAAGCTCCTACACAATGATCCCAAATTAGGGTTTCAGTTTCAAGCATGGAAACTTTGTGACTTTGGCCATTTCATTTGGGCAAAGTCTTTCATATATTAAGAGGACCCTAGGGATGAAATTTGGTGAGAAAACTCCTTGTGGAAGTCAGGTATTTCTTCAGTTGCTTGTAAATGAAGAAATTGGTCAACTGTGCATCCTAGAAGTCAACTGTGAAATTTCAAAGGGTCCAACCCTATTTTCCTAGTCAAGGGATGTTATTATAACCTTAGAAAAGGTTTGGCAAGATTAAAGATCAAGAATCAAGAAGTTTTGAGGTGTTTTGCATTTTTGGCATGTGATTGGTCACGGAAGTTTCTAATTTTGGCAACTTTTTGCCCTAATTTTCAAAGTCACTTAACTTGGTGAAAAAAGCTTCAAATGAATTGCCACCAAACATGAAAGTTGAAGATTAAGGTCTCCCATTTATAAAAAGTACAAGTACTTTTTCATAGCCCCCATGGTTTGTGAGATGAGGCCTTCGAAAGTTACTTGAATTCTAGGGCATGACATGAATTTCAAGCCTCCTCCAAATGAAAAACCTCATGTAACTTATTTTTAAGTGGTGTTATGGACAAAATAAGATTATAGTGCTTTAAGGAAATGCATGAGAAGATTTGTTTCCCAAGGAAACAAACAAATTCGTGCATGAGAGGTGGTGTATTTCACAAAGGGCAAAAATGCATGATCATGAGAAAAGCATGACACCAACATCTGAGGGGTAGGATCATCTCATCATGAATCAAGGGCTGGGATGAGAGATCAGCATGTGCAAAGAGGAATCAAATGCACGAGCAAATTGGTCATTATCATTCTTCATGCATTTTTGAAAAACAACCCCTATCACACAACGCATGCTACCACTCACCACAAAACCCTAATCAGTATGATGTGTGCATGATATAAAAGCCAATCAAACCCTAAATGCAAGCGGGCACCCTCTCATTTCTCAGATTGAAAGTTTCTTGCACAAGAGCAAAAGTGTTCGAATCTCCCTCTCCAAACCACACCTCTCTCATTTCTCTTCATATTCTTCTACTACAAGCTTCAAGTAACACATTTCTCTCATCAATCAAAGCTGAAAGTGAGGAAACAAGAAGTTGCCATTCAGGGCAGTTTGCTTCGAAGCTCCAAACTCAGGCTCTCTCCAGCTTCCTCTTTCATTTATTTTGCAAGAGGAGATCAAAGTACACAGATCTGCAGCATCTGGAGTTCTATTTTGGTGATTTTGAAGTGGTTCCATCTCAGGTATGACTTGAAATTCATAGATCTAGAACCTGTTTTTCTTATGTGCATTGTGATCTGTGAGCTTTGCTGAGTATGCTGCACTAATTAGATTTGAAAATGCATGAATAATGAGTGAGAAATCTGGATCTGAAAGTTTGATGTCAAACTTTATTTGCTTCGATTTGATGAATTCATGGAGTATTTGTGTATTTGAGTGTTGGATTCGTGTTTAGTTGGATTAAATGATCAGATCTGGAGGTTTGTGGCTTTGTTCATTTGGTTTTGATCTTGGTTTGAAATTTCCGGTGCCGGAGCCCTAGCTCCGGTCACCGGATTCTGGAATTGCTTGCCTGAGTTTGTTTGAGGAAGACGAGTGCAGAACCATAGGATATTTGATCTGGACGGACGATATGATGCCAGCACATTAAAATGAAGTCCTCTCCCTCACGTGCCTTTTGTTCTTGTTTTAATTTCTGATAATTCCATATGTTTGCCACCTCATAATAATTAGCATGCGCACACTCTCATGATCCTCTGATTGTTTGACTTTGTGGATTAGCTTATTTCCTATGACTTGATCTGGCATGTTTATTTGATCCAGTGGTTCATGTATTTTCCTGAATTAATGAAATCCCACCCTAGTTAATGTGTTATGCGCTGACTTTGGCATGGGATTGACTTGCTATACACGTCCCCCTTTCACCAGGCCCAATTGATTTAACTGTCTTTCTCTTCTAAACTCACCCCCAGGTCTGTTTTTCTTTATTTTATTTCTTTTTTATTTTCATTTTATTTTCAGTTTTCTTTTTAATTTTTTAAAATAGAATTAGGTCTCCAAAAATAATGAAACAATTCATGACTATTTCTTTTAGTTTTCTCTAATTTTTGGTATTTTTATTTTTCATTTATATTTAATTACCACGTGGAAATTAATTGTCTCCTTTAATTAATTGATTTTATTTCATTTTTGAAGCATGCTGCCTTGTGCATTTTCTATCTTGACCATTATTTTGAATTTTTAGATGATTCTTTTTGCTCTGGATTCATGATGAGATGTAGTTCATTGGTGATTTTTGTTCTGATTTTTAGAATTTTGTTTAATTGATTTTGGTCTCTAACTTTTGCATGAAGTTTTCTAACCCTAATCCATGTTTGAACCCTCATTTGACTTGCTTAGCTTATGATTCTCTTTCTCTCCTTTTGGCATGTTGATATTGTATGATTGAAGATCATTTGTGCAAGTTTGTGGAATTTTTGAATGTATATTTGAATTGATTTGAATTTTTGTTCCTTACTTGTTCCTTTTTGCTTCCTTTGGGTCATATGGTCACTCCTTAGGTTAGAAGGGCACTTGTGCCAACTTCTTTGACTTGTTTAGGGTCTTATTAGGATGTTGATGCCTCTGGTCTTGAGTTTGTGTTTGTACCTTGGAAAATTTTGTGATTTGTTTGCTCTTGAAGTTCATTCACACTTATGCATGCTCACTTCACTTCTCTTGTTTCTTTGCTTCTCATGATGTTAGTACTTGAGTGTGTGCTTCTTCTCTTCATCTTACATGCTTCTTAGACAATTTCTTAACATGATAGGGTTCTGGTATTGCACTTTGTGGTGTTGCTTTGATTATTTTTCCTTGTGCCTTCTCATGTTTACTTTGTTTTGTCATGGTGGTTCATAATGCTGCATTGTGAGTTCTATTTCTCTTCTCATTCTTATGCTTTAAGTTTGCATTTGGCATTTGTGTTTATGACTTCACTTCTGGTTGTGTGACTTTGGTTTGACATTATGTTCATTTTGTGTTGCATTTATGCTTGTGTCACTAACCATTTCAGGGGCTTTGGTAAGTGAGATGTGTGGATGTGATTCCCACATCTCCAATTCTTATCTCTTCTCCTTTCTTCACTGATACTACTCTTGTGATTGTTGGGCTTAGGCCTTAATTCCTCCCTCTTTTATTCTTCATTCGTTTCTATCTTTCTTTCCTTCTCCTTTTTCTGTAGGATAGGTAAACCTCACTAACCTAGGATTTTCTATGCATGATAACAACTAGGATTTATTAGTCCCCTATTAGACTTTTACCTTTAAGATCCTTTTGGTTCTTTTCTCTTCTCATCTCAAAACCCTAAAAAGACACTTAATAAAGATTAAAGTGATATCTTGAGCAATAGCCTTATCCCATGAGACACTTGTAGTCTTCCCATCTTGGGATAGTACAAGCTTGTCTTGTGATGCACAAGTCTGATCAGGATATCATCTTCACCAAGAAAGTCATAAAACACATTTCTTCATTGTAAATACAAAAAACACTTAATAAGTTAATGAGTTAGTGAGCTTAAGCACTAATCTCTGGACTCAAGTTTTGGGGATCTTCTCCTTACTTGAGTGTGCTTGTTCTATTATTCTATCTTGGAATGTAGTGACAAGTACACATTCCATGGAAAAGAGCTTGAGTTCACTTCCTTGTGACACGCTCATAAAAAGCTTCTAAAAAACACAAACAAACAATAAGCGTTTCTCCTTCGGGACTTCTTTTCTCATCTCCTTCGCTCCGTCCGCGAACTTGCTCCTACTTGTTATTTTAAAAGACGGTAACGCACTCGTCGTCCGAGCCTGCAACACCTGAGCATTGACATAGGCAGTTCAAGCCTTAAGACACAAGCAATCCTTTCCACCCCTAGTTAGGGGAACTACGGCGACTCTGATCCTCATTGTTCAGATGAGGTACGTAGGCAGCGGGGTAGGGCCCGTTCGAGCACACTCTTTTATTTTCCCTACATTTTCCCCCTTTCTTTTCTTTCTTATCCAGTTTCAGTTTCAGTTTTGCAGCAGCTTTCATTTCTTCACCCTTTGAAACAGTTTCTTTGCAAGCGTGGATCCCGTCGGGTACGGTGGACGATCTGGGTGCTAATACCTTCCCAGGTTGTAACCGACTCCCGAACCCAGTCTCTTTGGTTCGCAGGACCCGTGTCCTTCCTTTTCTTTTATTCTGGTTTGTGCAGCATTACCATTCCCGTTCCTTCGGGATAAATATGCCTGGCTGGCGACTCTACCTCTTTCCGCGCCCCTTTCGCGTTTGTACCAGGATGGAAATCCGGGGAGCGACAGTTGACGACTCTGCTGGGGACTTCCTAACCAGAGTATCTCTAGTTCCCTTGAGAGTCTCTCCTAGCGCTTGCGTGTTTCTGTTTCTTTGTGTGTTGATTGTTTGTCGTTGCGTGTTTATTTTACTGTTGTTTATTTACAGTTTTATTTACAACTTTATTTACAGTTTTCAGTATTTATTTTCTGCATCATATTATACTAGACTGTCTGGACGATATTTTCTGTTTGGTGGGCTTGGGTGATACTGTTTCTGAGAGATGAGCTCATTACCACGGCTCGAGTGCACCTTAGGACTTAGAGTGGTTCCACTTTGGCCTCATGAGATATTGTCATGGGGGTAGTAGTGAGTTCCATGCCCAGATTTGTGACCGTCTTGGAAATGTCTTGATTTGGGGATCTTCCTCTCTCATTTCATAACCCTGACAGTTATGTGTAGTTGGGGACCGATCATTGAGAACCTTGTGGAAACATCCCTCTCTAGTGATGACAGTGGCAGACCACATTTTGTGGCAAACCCATTCACATCCGAGGGCCCACCTGGAACTCACATAGGATGACCTTGTTTTCCCGGACTCAGCTGAGGCCTCCCTGCATAGTATATAATGCCAAACTGATTCCCTGATCTGGTCATGAGCCATTTCTCGGAAACGGTGAAAGTATTATTGCTATTCGGCTTTGAGAGTCCGTGATGTCTGACCCAGAGCATACCAGTGAGATTGAGAGGGGTTTACAGGTTTGCAGGAACCCTTGGCCTCTACATACACTCATTGTCAGTATGGTCCTTGTTATGATTTTGTCCTTATGGTTCTGGATTTCTCGGTCTTATGGTTCTGAGAGTTTCTATCAGAAAGTTATGGCTCAGAGGATCTTGGTTTTCAGTTATTCAGAGGGTCCTTATATCCAGTGTCCAGTATCCAGATGGTCTCAGATTGATCATATGCCTGCATTACATTTGCATTGCATCATTCTTGCATTAACTATTTGTGTTTCCATTTTTCAGGTTATTATTCACAATTAGCACCCAGTTCTGGTAATTATAAGCTCTCCAGATGGCAGAAGTTAAGAGAATTACAAGGAAAAAGAATGTTCATTATACTTTTCTCCAACCTGAAGTCGAGAGTGTTCAGAGGTTAGCAGGGCTGATGAATGACCAAGTTTTAGGGAATTTCAGAAAGAGGTATGGTCAGATATTGAAGTACATGGACAAACCTACTGCAGACCAGAAGGATAGCTTGCACACTTTGCTTCAGTTTTATGATCCCTTGCTGCAGTGTTTTGTATTTCCATATTACATCTTGGTTCCTACCTTGGAGGAGATTTCCATTATTTTGGGTGTTCCCATTAGAGATACTTTGCCTTACTATGGGTATGAGGTGGTTCTCAAGGAAGAAGACATAGCCAGAGTCTGTCGTATACCAGTTGCTAAGGTCAAGAAGGCTTTGAAGGACAGTGTAGGCAGAGGACTTCCTTGGAATGTGCTTATACCAGAGGCTGAAGAATATGCCAAAGAGGTTAAATGGGGAGATTTTGGTGCTCTGTTGGCTTTGATGGTGTATGGATCTAGTCTTTTCCCGGGAGAAAAGGAGTTTGTGAGCCTGGAAGTGATCTCCATATTTGCTAAAGGCAATCCTGTGCCAACTCTGTTGGGAGATTTCTACTACAATGTTCATTACCAGAATGAGAAAGGCAGAGGTGGACCGGTGGGCTGTTGTGCTTCATTATTTGCTGAGTGGTTTGCCATGCAATTGCCAAAGTCAGGCTCTTTCAAGGAGATGAGAGATGAATGGAGGTGGTCTAGAAGGCTAATGGGACTAACTTCTGAGGATATAGTTTGGGGATATGACAGATATCTGCTAGGAAAGGAGTTGCTGGTTAGTTGTGGAAGATTTGCTGGAGTGCCTTTGCTAGGAAGAAAGGGTGTGATCATTTATCATCCAACATTAGCCAGGAAGCAATTTGGCTATCCTCTGAGGGATCCACCAAATATGGAAGAATTTGCTGAGTCTTTGTATTCTCCTATGGAGGGAAACAGAGAGTTAGTCCTACAAGCATCACAGGCTTGGGCTCACAGGGTGAGGAAAGGTAAGAAGGATTTTGGAAGAGTAGATCCCAAGACATATCCTCCTTTTGCTACATGGTTGCAGAAACGTGTGGAAGAAGTGCTTATGCCATTCTCAGTAGAAGCTCCATTATATCCTAAAGAAGTTCCATGTCAGAGTACTGTCTCCCTTGAAGAATATAAGAAGTTGGAAAATCAACTGCACGAAGTCCGAGTAGAGAATGCTAAAATGGTTAACTTGTACCATCTTGCCAACCGTGCCAAAAATGAAGCAGAGGGAAAGCTACAGAAGATGCAAGCCTCCTTGGAAGCTAAAGAGAAATAGTTTGCTGGAAGGGAAGCTCACTTTCAGAGATTAGGTCTGATGGAATCTAAAAGAGAAGCGGAGCGCAAGAAGACTTTGAAGACTCTTAAAGAAGCTCGCCAGTCCATTGTTTGGTTGCAAGGCCAAAGGGAACAGGAGCAGAAGAAGTATAAGGAAAAAGAAGAGTTTTTTGAGGTACAAATGGCCTTCAAGAAAGAGGAAGTGGAACAAGTCCACAACATACGAAGGGAAAAGACTCAACAGTTGGCACAGAGCCAGATGGCCTTGGAAGAGGCATTGAAGGAGATTGAAGAGCTCAAGCTGAGAGCAGGTGTGAAGAAGGGCAGGACAGCTGCAGAAGAACCTGGGTCTTTAGTTTAGATTTTATTTACTGTTGTTCAGGCTACCTACAGACTTGTTGTAGGAGTTTTGCTTTATCTTTGTCTTTTGTTCATGTATTAACTTGTAACCCTTCGGGGAATTTGTTTGTGCTCTAATGTTTGGCCGGCAGTGGGTTATCCATGTTATGCAGTGTTAATATGCAAATTACCGTTTCTGAATATGCAAAGCTTGTTTGTCTGATACTGCTAAGATCTGAACTCTCTTCAAAGGGAAAGTTTGAAAATTAATACTCAAAGTGGTTATCTGGAGCAAATACCAGAACTGGGGCATACAAATGCCTAAACTTGGAAACATAAGTAGTTACATTGCATGCATATAACATGTTTGTTTGTTTTGCAGGTAGTTCATCAGTTTCTAACGTTTATGTCCTTTCAGGCACTATAGCTCCCAGGAAGGTCCGAGAACAACCAATTGTACACGGATATCCCACAAGAGTCAATAGAGAAAGAGTGATGGATCAAATGCAGGCTGATTTAGCTGACTTGAGATTGAGAATGGACAATTTCATGACCCTTATGGCAGGGATGGGTCAGAATCAGGAACGTTTACGTGAGTTGGTAGAAAATAATCAAGCCAGGAACAACGGGGCTGCTGATGGAGGTAATCATAACGGTGTTGGCGCCCGTCAGGTTGAGATCCCTGTGGCTCAGCCAGGGGTCACCATTATCAATGATGGATTGAACAACATACAGATGGATGGTCAAGACGAACAGTTTACTTTGTTGGACGAAACGGAAGGTCAAGGGGCTGAAATGAACAGGAAGTTTGAAGAGATGGCTGAATAGATCATGGCCATTCAATCTCAGAGCTCTCTGGGATTTGATATCACTGACTTGGGCTTGGTTCCAGGGGTTAGAATCCCTTACAAGTTCAAGGTTCCTACTTTCGAGAAGTACAACGGCACGGTGTGTCCAAAAACTCACCTCCAGTCCTTTGTGGGAAGAATTGCTGCCCATACTGATGACGAGAAGCTATGGATGTATTACTTCCAGGATAGCCTGGTTGAGGCTTCCTTGGAGTGGTATATGAAGCTGAGTAGAGTCAACATTAAGAGCTGGAAGGACTTGGCAGAGGCTTTCGTGAAGCAATACCAGTATAATTTGGACATGGCTCCAAATCGCACTCAACTGCAGAACATGTCTCAAAATGCTAAGGAGGGGTTTAAGGAGTATGCTCAAAGGTGGCGTCAGCTTGCTGCCAGAGTACAACCACCATTGCTGGAGAATGAGATGGCAGATATGTTCAGGGGAACATTGCAAGGGGTGTTTATCGAGAGATTGGCGTCTTTTTCAGCTATCAAGTTCAATGATATTGTAATAGCAGGCAAGAGGTTCGAAACTTTGCTAAAGATGGGGAAGATTCAGGACACTGGTGCGAGTAGCTCGAGTGGTGTAAGAAAAGCTTTTAGTGGACCTCCGAGAAGGAGAGAAGGTGAAACCAATGTTGTGTATGGCCGAGGACGGGGCCGAGGATATAGAAGAGCATATGAGCAAGTGGCAGCTGTCATTATCCCTTCCAGTCCTGTGCAGCAGGTACAAACTCAACAACAGCAACAACAACAACCACAACGTAACAATTACCAGCAAAGACCTTATCAACCAAGAGCAGCTCGTCCGGCTAATAGGGTGCTTGAAGAAATTCCCATGACATACACTGCACTGCTGCAGAGGTTGCTAGACCTGAACTTGATACAACTGAGGACATTAGCACCACCTCCACCTGGAGAGCTTCCAGTGGGGTACGATGCCAATGCTAGATTCTCATTCCATTCAGGGGCACCCGGACACTCAACTGAGAAGTGCAGGAAGCTACAACATAAACTTCAAGATTTGATCGACTCAAAGGCGATTAGTTTTGAACCACCGCTTAATGTTACTTCAAACCCTATTCCAAACCATGGAGGGACTAGAATAAATGTTGTTGACGATGGTGAGAAGTTAAGTTTGATTCTGAACGTGGAAGAAGTGAAGACTTCATTGCTGGTGGTGAAGGAAAGGCTGTTGAAAGGACAAGTATTTCCGGGATGTGGTTTTGACTGTGAAAAGTGTTTGAGTTCAGTGAACGGCTGTGAAGACCTGAAGGTGGGGTTGCAGAATCTGATTGATGAGGGTTCATTGCAGTTTGATAAAGTTGATAATGGAGGTGATCGTGTGTCCACCATAACAATCTACTATGATCCAGCTGAATTACCTGCTAGAAGGGAACCTGTGACTATATATGCTCCGGAGGTCAGTCCTGTTACTATTACCGTTCCCGGGCCTGTTCCTTATACTGATGATAAAGCCATTCCATGACATTATGGCTCAGATGTGTATGTGTAAGGACAGAAAGTCGAGAGTAAGTCAGTCACAATTGACCCGACTATGGTGAACGTCAGAGGGGTTGGTGGTTTTACGAGAAGTGGTCGTCTTTTTGCTCCTCAAGTTCTGAGAGGAGATCCTGAAGTTGAAGCTGCTGCAAAGGCTAAAGGAAAGCAAATAGCGACTGAAGAAATGACAACTCCTGTTGCTGGACAAGGTACCTTTGAGAAAGAAGTGGAGGAATTTATGCGGATAATAAAGAAGAGTGACTACAAGGTAGTTGAGCAGTTGAATCAGACTCCGTCCAAGATATCAATTTTGTCTTTGTTGATGTGTTCTCCAGCTCACAGAGAAGCCTTGCTGAAGGTATTGCAAATGGCATACTTTCTTCAAGAGATAACGGTTAATCAACTGGAAGCTGTAGTGGCCAGTGTGAATGCAAGCCATGGGTTGGGCTTTACAGACATAGATCTTACTTCAGAGGGCCGTAATCACAACAAAGCACTGCATATTACTATGGAGTGTAAGGGTGTTATTTTGTCACATGTCCTGGTTGACACAGGCTCTTCTCTCAACGTACTGCCTAAGAAAGCCTTAATGAAGTTGAATGTCGATGGCATCGTCTTGCGACCCAGTGATTTGATAGTGAAAGCTTTTGATGGGTCCAGAAGGTTCGTGTTCGGAGAAGTTGAATTACCTGTGAAAATAGGGTCTCAAGTATTTAAGAGCATGTTTTATGTCATGGACATCCAACCTGTGTATAGTTGCTTGTTGGGACGTCCTTGGATTCACGCTGCAGGAGCAGTAACCTCCACTTTGCATCAGAAGTTGAAATACGTGGTTGATGGTCAAGTAATCACTGTGTGTGGGGAAGAAGATATCTTTGTGAGCCGCCTATCAAATTTCAAGTACGTAGAGATGGACGGAGAGATCCATGAAACGTTGTGTCAGGCCTTCGAAGCGGTTAAAGTCAGCATTTTGACTCCAGTAGAGAGGAGCAATAAGAAAGAAGGTACCTCCATCCACTCCTACAAGCAGGCTAAGGAAGTGGTTCAATCTGGAAGCGCCCAGGGCTGGGGCAAGTTGCTGGAATTGGAAAAGAAAGATGACAAGTTCGGTCTTGGGTTCCAGCCTGGTGGGTCCAACTGGCCTCTAAGTGGTAAAGCTATAACTTTCACAAGCGTCGGATTGCTCGATCGCAACCATATATGTGCAACAAGTGAAGATGGAGACAATAACTGCAACTAGGATAACTGGATTCACCCGTGTGCACCTGGAGAGGAGCTCAAGAACTGGTCTGCTGAAGACATAGTCCAAGTTACCTGGCATTCAAAGTAATTTACTTGTTTCCTTTTTATCATGCTGCATCGTCAATCCTGCACTCTGCCCAAGGTGCATGGATCGATTTGTAGGGCCACCATGCTTTTAATGCATTTATTTTACCATGAAATAAAGGACATTTTTAAGCAAACTGTGTTCTTTTTCTTTCGTTTTTAAATTTTTCACAAAAAAATAAAATGGCAATGTGTTTTTCCTTTTTGTTTGTGTGTTTGCGTCTCTTTTGAAAAAAAACAGATTCTGAAATAAGCACATCATTTGTGCAGTGTTGATCATCCAAATTCTAGTGATAACGTTCCTGCTATGACCACGCATGACTTCAACAATCCTATCTACCAAGATGATGAAGGGGTTGAGGAAGACTGTGAACTCCCCGAAGAATTGGTCAGGTTGTTGAAACAAGAGGAAAGGGTCATTCAGCCTCATCAGGAAGAAATAGAGATCATCAACATCGGGTCAGAAGAGTTGAAGAAAGAGATAAAGATTGGGGCCAGTCTGCAGGCCGAGGTAAAGAAAGAGTTGATTGGTATGCTACGTGAAAATGTGGATATCTTCGCCTGGTCGTATCAAGATATGCCAGGGTTGGATACTGACATTGTTGTGCATAAGCTACCATTGAGAGAAGATTGTCCTCCTGTGAAACAAAAGTTGAGAAGAACTCATCCTGACATGGCGATGAAGATCAAGGAGGAAGTTCAGAAGCAGTGGGATGCCGGATTCCTTGTCGTAACTAGTTACCCACCTTGGGTAGCTAACATTGTGCCTGTACCAAAGAAAGACGGCAAATTTCGGATGTGCGTTGATTATCGGGATCTAAACAGAGCAAGTCCAAAGGATGACTTTCCATTACCTCACATTGATGTGCTGGTAGATAACACCTCTCAATTCTCGGTATTTTCCTTCATGGATGGATTCTCCGGGTATAATCAGATTAAGATGGCACCAGAAGACATGGAGAAAACAACGTTCATTACCCTGTGGGGTACGTTCTGCTACAAGGTGATGCCCTTTGGTTTGAAGAACGCCGGGGCAACGTATCAGCGGGCTATGGTCACATTGTTCCACGACATGATACACAAGGAGATTGAATGCTATATGGACGACATGATTGCCAAGTCCTGAGACGAAGAAGAGCATCTGGTCAATCTCAAGTTGTTTGATAGATTGATAAAGTATAAGCTGAGGTTGAATCCAAACAAGTGCACTTTCGGAGTACGTTCTGGAAAACTGTTAGCCAGAAAGGAATCGAGGTGGATCCTGCAAAAGTAAAAGCAATACAAGATATGCCTGCACCGAAAACAGAAAAAGAAGTGCGCGGGTTTTTAGGGAGGTTGAACTACATTTCACGGTTCATATCTCATCTAACTGCCACGTGTGAGCCAATATTCAAATTGCTAAGAAAAGAGCAAACGGTTAGTTGGAATGAGGACTGTCAAAGAGCCTTTGAAAAGATAAAATAATATTTGCAGACACCTCCGATTCTAATGCCTCCAGTTCCAGGACGGCCACTTATCATGTACTTGACTGTGCTAGAAGGGTCGATGGGGTGTGTTCTAGGCCAACATGACGAGTCTGGTCGAAAAGAGTATGCTATTTATTACCTTAGCAAAACGTTTACCGACTGTGAATCCCGTTACTCACTGCTCGAGAAAACTTGTTGCGCTTTGGTATGGGCTGCTCGCCGACTGAGACGGTATATGTTAACCCATACCACACTGCTAATCTTAAAAATGGATCTTGTCAAGTACATCTTTGAGAAACCAACGTTAACCGGAAGGGTTGCTAGGTGTCAAATGATCCTAACAGAGTATGACATACAATATACTTCTCATAAAGCCATCAAAGGAAGTGTATTGTCAGATTATCTTGCACAGCAACCTCTTGAAGATGACTATCAGCCAATGAAGTTTGATTTCCCTGATGAGGACATCATGTACCTCAATGCAAAAGATTGCGAGAAACCACTTCTGGAGGAGGGGCCGGACCCTGAATCCAAATGGAAGTTGATGTTTGATGGGGCAGTCAATATCAACGGACGTGGAGTTGGTGATGTTCTTATCATTCTTGAAGGTGTTCACTTTCCCTTCGCTGCCAGAATTACTTTTGGCTGCACCAACAATGAAGCGGAATACGAGGCGTGCATAATGGGAATAGAGGAGGCTATTAATCTTCGGATTAAGACCCTCGATATATTCGGAGATTCAGCCCTCGTTATTAATCAGATTACCGGCAAGTGGTATACACATCAAGAACACTTAATTCCTTATAGGGATTATGCTAGAAAACTGTTGACGTTCTTCACAACGGTTCAGCTTCAGCATATACCGCGAGATGAGAATCAATTTGCCGACGCATTGGCTACTCTTTCTTCGTCCATCAAAGTCTTGTGTTGGAATTATGTGCCCAGGATTGACATTTCCAGGTTTGACACACCAGCTTATGATTTCTCTGTAGATGCGGTGTTTAATGAGAAACCTTGGTACTTTGATATCAAGCTTTTCCTGGAAAAGCATGAATACCCAGTTGGGGCATCATCCAATGACAAGAAGACCTTAAGACGACTTGCTGCTAGCTTCTTCTTGAATACATATGGGGTTTTGTATAAGAGGAACTTTGACATGGTCTTGCTCAGATGCATGGATAGACACGAAGCAAGCCTGTTAATGCAGGACGTCCACGAGGGGTCTTTCGGTACTCATGCAGGAGGGCATGCTATGGCTAAGAAGCTTTTGAGATCGGGGTATTATTGGATGACAATGGATGCAGACTGTTGTTCATACGCCCGTAAGTGCCACAAGTGCAAGATTTATGCAGACAAGGTGCATGTTCCTCCCAGCCCGCTCAACGTCATGTCATCTCCTTGGCCCTTTTCTATGTGGGGTATCGACATGATCGGGAAAATAGAGCCTACTGCTTCAAATGGTCATCGCTTCATTTTGGTCGCAATCGATTATTTCACTAAATGGGTTGAAGCAGCATCTTATGCAAATGTCACTCGTCAAGTGGTAGCCAGATTTTTGAAAAGGGACATTATTTGCAGATACGGAGTACCCGAAAGAATCATTACTGACAATGGTTCTAACCTGAATAACAAGATGATGGCAGAATTGTGCCGGGACTTCCAGATTCAACATCACAACTCTTCTCCTTACCGACCAAAGATGAATGGTGCGGTAGAGGCAACTAATAAGAATATTAAGAAGATTGTGCAAAAGATGGTTGTCACTTACAAAGATTGGCATGAGATGTTACCATTTGCGCTGCATGGGTACCGAACGTCAGTCAGGACGTCAACTGGGGCAACTCCCTTCTCATTAGTATATGGTATGGAGGCAGTCTTGCCTGTCGAGGTGGAAATTCCTTCATTGCGTGTGATGATGGATGTGAAGCTTGATGAAGCTGAGTGAGTACGTGCTCGATACAATCAGCTATGCTTAATTGAGGAAAAGAGATTAGCGGTAATCTGTCATGGTCAGCTTTATCAGAGGAGAATGAAGCGAGCATTCGACCAACGAGTACGTACTCGGGAGTATCAAGTAGGAGAGCTTGTGCTCAAGAGTATCATTCCTCCAGGTTCAGATCACAGGGGCAAGTGGACCCCAAATTACGAAGGACTGTTCATAGTGAAGAAAGTTTTCTCAGGAGGAGCACTGATGCTTACCACTATGGATGGAGAAGATTTCCAATCCCCTGTTAACTCGGACGCAGTTAAAAAATACTTCGCATGAAAAGACCCGCTGGACACAAAAACAGAATTAAAGTCCACGCAAGAAAAGGGCATCCCGGCGAGCTAAAAACAGAATAAAAAGCTCGGGCAAAAGTTAGGGAAAATAAAAAATGTGTATACCCGCTGAGTTGAAAAGCCACATCGGACAGCTCAGGCAAAAAAAGGGTATCCCGGTGGATTGAAAACCCAAAAGGGCGATCCACGCAAAACAAGGGAATAAGCGAACAACTGCGATTAGAGTAATCTGAACCAAATCATCGTTTCGTACAGCTTGACAATGTCAGAAGGATAGGAATCAGTCCCCTCATCTTCTCAGAAAGCAAAAACAAGAATGGAGAGTTTTGAAGACATGCTGGTCATAGCAAGAAGGAAACTCATCGGGATGCCATGTCCATTGCCATTAGGATAGTTTATTTTCTCAATTTTATGGTAGCTACCTCTTTCCAGGTGGTTACTTCCTGATGTAAAAACTTTGCCTATTCAGAGGCCTTTCAATAAAAGAATATTCAGTCATAAAGTTGTGTTGTGTTTATCTTTGCAAAAATGTCCTGAGTTTTTGGAAAAAATAATAAGCATTGCATTTTAAACATGGTGATTATTTGAAAAAATGACACTCCAGGGAAACATTTGAAATCATCTTTGAGTGTCGGGTGACGATGGATGAACAGTTCATACCATACAAGTCCTCGGGGCGCACATGTGTTTTTTGTTGTTGCAGGTTTTGCATGATGGCGTCACATTCTCCCAAACATAATTTTCCCCAGCTAAGTCATGGTAGGCGGGATCCCCAAGCAGTTTATTCCCCCACAAGTGGAGTATGCCCAGCAAGCAGTGGGAGGCCTATTCCCCACAGAGTTTATAATTGTCAGGATACTCTTCCTAGCAAAGGGTATTTGAGGAAGCATCTCCCCAGCCGTGTTGGAAGATCGTCATTCCCCCGCAGAGTTTCATGATTGAGATACAACCATCATTGAAATATTCCCCAACACTCGCCTGTGTTTGATTTTTCTTGTTGCTCATCTGCATTCCCCAACACTCGTCAGTGTTCATACTTTATTGTTGCTCGTCTGCATTTCTCAACACTCGTCTGTGTCCCCACTTTGATATTGCTCGTTTGCTTCGCCCAGCAGTTGCCCATGGTTGTAATTGTTGTTGCTCATCTGCACTCCCCAACACTCGCCTGTGTTTGATTTTGCTTGTTGCTCGTCTGCATTCCCCAACACTCGTCTGTGTTTGTTATCTGTTTGAAGCTCGTTTGCGTTATTTGGATACTCGTCTGTATCATCCCTCACACTCGTCTGTGTTAGCTTATATCCATATGTGTTGATTTGATGATCACTCTGATACTCGTCTGTATTGCTACTCCAAACGCTCGTCTGTGTTGGGTTTCTGGTATTCGTCTGTACTAGTGGCTGATATTCGTCTGTATCATTGCCTGAAGCGCTCGTCTGCGTTTCTTAGATCATCGTCTGATATTCGTTTGTATCATTGACTTATGGCACTCGTCTGTGTTTCTCTTGATGATCATCCAATACTCGTCTATATTGAAGAAGTTTAAAGACCTGACGGTGGGATTAAATGTCAAAATGGTTACCGGTCCTGGTGTAACAGGTATATCCGAAGGAGATTCGTCTGTCTCAAGCACCACTTATTATTGTTGCACCTGGCGTAACAGGTTATCTGAAGAAGGCTCGTCTGTCTTAGACCATATATCCACGGAGAATATATGAAGAAGGTTCGTCTATCCTGATTATGCATGTCTATCCCACAGACTTGAATGCATCACCGGTCCTGGCGTAACAGGTTTATCCGAAGGAGATTCGTCTGTCTCAAGTCATGTGTCTCGCAAATTGTGTGAGGGCTCGTATGTCTAGTTCCCGGCGTAACAGGATTGTTTGAAGAAGACTCGTCTGTCAAAGTATTCTTATTCAAAGTAACGGTTCAACTTGGAAGGAGCTCGTCTGCTTTCTCTCCACTTCAGTCACCAAAGCTTCATTTGGTTGGGTTTATTTCCCAGTGCTTGCATTCTCCAGTAGAGCGCAAATTTCAGGTTTTCTTGGTATTCAACCACAGTTCATCTTGAACGGTCGATAGCTCGTGCTACCGTCCTTTTCAGATTAACAGTTGCTTGAATAGGGGCAGCTGTAACACCCCAAATTTTCCCTCTTCTTTTTAAGAATCATCACCATATAATATTCATCATAAGCATATCATATCCGTGGCATCTTTGCATGGAAAGATGAGGCATAACATTCTCATGAACTAGCATTAGGCATATGATCATCTGTGGAAGGATTTGAAGCATCACAAGCTATAACAAGAGGCCCAATGGATTTGCTCAAGTCCTATGAGGAGTCTACATTGCATTCACAAGCCTTAGATCATTCACAAAAGCCCAGGAGGTGGGAGAATCATCAGGGAATTCATGCTAGGGCAAAGCTCCTACACAATGATCCCAAATTAGGGTTTCAGTTTCAAGCATGGAAACTTTGTAACTTTGGCCATTTCATTTGGGCAAAGTCTTTCATATATTAAGAGGACCCTAGGGATGAAATTTGGTGAGAAAACTCCTTGTGGAAGTCAGGTATTTCTTCAGTTGCTTGTAAATGAAGAAATTGGTCAACTGTGCATCCTAGAAGTCAACTGTGAAATTTCAATGGGTCCAACCCTATTTTCCTAGTCAAGGGATGTTATTATAACCTTAGAAAAGGTTTGGCAAGATTAAAGATCAAGAATCAAGAGGTTTTGAGGTGTTTTGCATTTTTGGCATGTGATTGGTCATGGAAGTTTCTAATTTTGGCAACTTTTTGCCCTAATTTTCAAATTCACTTAACTTGGTGAAAAAAGCTTCAAATGAATTGCCACCAAACATGAAAGTTGAAGATTAAGGTCTCCCATTTATAAAAATTATAAGTACTTTTTCATAGCCCCCATGGTTTGTGAGATGAGGCCTTCGAAAGTTACTTGAATTCTAGGGCATGACATGAATTTCAAGCCTCCTCCAAATGCAAAACCTCATGTAACTTATTTTTAAGTGGTGTTATGGACAAAATAATATTATAGTGCTTCAAGGCAATGCATGAGAATATTTGTTGCCCAAGGAAACAAACAAATTCGTGCATGAGAGGTGGTGTATTTCACATTGGGCAAAAATGCATGATCATGAGAAAAGCATGACACCAACATCTGAGGGGCAGGATCATCTCATCATGAATCAAGGGTTGGGATGAGAGATCAGCATGTGCAAAGAGGAATCAAATGCACGAGCAAATTGGTCATTATCATTCTTCATGCATTTTTGAAAAACAACCCCTATCACACAACTCATGCTACCACTCACCACAAAACCCTAATCAGTATGATGTGTGCATGATATAAAAGCCAATCAAACCCTAAATGCAAGCGGGCACCCTCTCATTTCTCATATTGAAAGTTTCTTGCACAAGAGCAAAAGTGTTCGAATCTCTCTCTCTCTCCAAGCCACACCTCTCTCATTTCTCTTCATATTCTTCTTCTACAAGCTTCAAGGAACACATTTCTCTCATCAATCAAAGCTGAAAGTGAGGAAACAAGAAGTTGCCATTCAGGGCAGTTTGCTTCGAAGCTCCAAACTCAGGCTCTCTCCAGCTTCCTCTTGCATTTATTTTGCAAGAGGATATCAAAGTACACAGATCTGCAGCATCTGGAGTTCTATTTTGGTGATTTTGAAGTGGTTCCATCTCAGGTATGACTTGAAATTCATAGATCTAGAACTTGTTTTTCTTATGTGCATTGTGATCTGTGAGCTTTGCTGAGTATGGTGCACTAATTAGATTTGAAAATGCATGAATAATGAGTGAGAAATTTGGATCTGAAAGTTTGATGTCAAACTTTATTTGCTTCGATTTGATGAATTTATGGAGTATTTGTGTATTTGAGTGTTGGATTCGTGTTTAGTTGGATTAAATGATCAGATCTGGAGGTTTGTGGCTTTGTTCATTTGGTTTTGATCTTGGTTTGAATTTTCTGGTGCCAGAGCCCTAGCTCCGGTCACCGGATTCTGGAATTGCTTGCCTGAGTTTGTTTGAGGAAGACGAGTGCAGGACCATAGGATATTTGATCTGGACGGACGTTATGATGCCAGCACATTAAAATGAAGGCCTCTCCCTCACGTGCCTTTTGTTCTTGTTTTAATTTCTGATAATTCCATATGTTTGCCACCTCATAATAATTAGCATGCGCACACTCTCATGATCCTCTGATTGTTTGACTTTGTGGATTAGCTTATTTCCTATGACTTGATCTGGCGTGTTTATTTGATCCAGTGGTTCATGTATTTTCCTGAATTAATGAAATCCCACCCTAGTTAATGTGTTATGCGATGACTTTGGCATGGGCTTGACTTGCTATACGCGTCCCCCTTTCACCAGGCCCAATTGATTTAACCGTCTTTCTCTTCTAAACTCACCCCCTGGTCTGTTTTTCTTTATTTTATTTCTTTTTTATTTTCATTTTATTTTCATTTTGCTTTTTAATTTTTTAAAATAGAATTAGGTCTCCAAAAATAATGAAAAAATTCATGAGTGTTTCTTTTAGTTTTCTCTAATTTTTGGTATTTTTATTTTTCATTTATATTTAATTACCACGTGGAAATTAATTGTCTCCTTTAATTAATTGATTTTATTTCATTTTTGAAGCATGTTGCCTTGTGCATTTTCTATCTTGACCATTATTTTGAATTTTTAGATGATTCTTTTTGCTCTGGATTCATGATGAGATGTAGTTCATTGGTGATTTTTGTTTTGATTTTTAGAATTTTTTTTAATTGATTTTGGTCTCTAACTTGTGCATGAAGTTTTCTAACCCTAATCCATGTTTGAACCCTCATTTGACTTGCTTAGCTTCTGATTCTCTTTCTCTCCTTTTGGCATGTTGATATTGTATGATTGAAGATCATTTGTGCAAGTTTGTGGAATTTTTGAATGTATATTTGAATTGATTTGAATTTTTGTTCCTTACTTGTTCCTTTTTGCTTCCTTTGGGTCATATGGTCACTCCTTAGGTTAGAAGGGCACTTGTGCCAACTTCTTTGACTTGTTTAGGGTCTTATTAGGATGTTGATGCCTCTGGTCTTGAGTTTGTGTTTGTACCTTGGAAAATTTGTGATTTGTTTGCTCTTGAAGTTCATTCACACTTATGCATGCTCACTTCACTTCTCTTGTTTCTTTGCTCCTCATGATGTTAGTACTTGAGTGTGTGCTTCTTCTCTTCATATTACATGCTTCTTAGACACTTTCTTAACATGATAGGGTTCTGGTCTTGCACTTTGTGGTGTTGCTTTGATTATTTTTCCTTGTGCCTTCTCATGTTTACTTTGTTTTGTCAGGGTGGTTCATAATGCTGCATTGTGAGTTGTATTTCTCTTCTCATTCTTGTGCTTTAAGTTTGCATTTGGCATTTGTGTTTATGACTTCACTTCTGCTTGTGTGACTTTGGTTTGACATTATGTTCATTTTGTGTTGCATTTATGCTTGTGTCACTAACCATTTCAGGGGCTTTGGTAAGTGAGAGGTGTGGATGTGATTCCCACATCTCCAATTCTTATCTCTTCTCCTTTCTTCACTGATACTATTCTTGTGATTGTTGGGCTTAGGCCTTACTTCCTCCCTATTCTATTCTTCATTCTTTTCTATCTTTCTTTCCTTCTCCTTTTTCTGTAGGATAGGTAAACCTCACTAACCTAGGATTTTTTATGCATGATAACAACTAGGATTTATTAGTCCCCTATTAGACTTATACCTTTAAGATCCTTTTGGTTTCTTTTCTCTTCTCATCTCAAAACCCTAAAAAGACACTTAATAAAGATTGAAGTGATATCTTGACCAATAGCCTTATCCCATGAGACACTTGTAGTCTTCCCATCTTGGGATAGTACAAGCTTGTCTTGTGATGCAAAAGTCTGATCAGGATATCATCTTCACCAAGAAAGTCATAAAACACATTTCTTCATTGTAAATACAAAAAACACTTAATAAGTTAATGAGTTAGTGAGCTTAAGCCCTAATCTCTGGACTCAAGTTTTGGGGATCTTCTCCTTACTTGAGTGTGCTTGTTCTATTATTCCATCTTGGAATGTAGTGACAAGTACACATTCTATGGAAAAGAGCTTGAGTTCACTTCCTTATGACACACTCATAAAAAGCTTCTAAGAAACACAAACAAACAATAAGCGTTTCTCCTTCGGGACTTCTTTTCTCATCTCCTTCGCTCTGTCCGCGAACTTGCTCCTACTTGTCATTTTGCAAAACGGTAACACACTCGTCGTCCGAGCCTGCAACACCTGAGCATTGACATAGGCAGTTCAAGCCTTAAGACACAAGCAATCCTTTCCACCCCTAGTTAGGGGAACTACGTCGACTCTGATCCTCATTGTCCAGATGAGATACGTAGGCAGCAGGGTAGGGCCCGTTCGAGCACACTCTTTTATTTTCCCTACATTTTCCCCCTTTCTTTTCTTTCTTATCCAGTTTCAGTTTCAGTTTTGCAGCAGCTTTCATTTCTTCACCCTTTGAAACAGTTTCTTTGCAAGCGTGGATCCCGTCGGGTACGGCGGACGATCTGGGGTGCTAATACCTTCCCAGGTCGTAACCGACTCCCGAACCCAGTCTCTTTGGTTCGCAGGACCCGTGTCCTTCCTTTTCTTTTATTCTGGTTTGTGCAGCTCTACCTCTTTCCGTGCCACTTTCGCATTTGTACCTGGATGGAAATCTGGGGAGCGACAATAAGCATCGACATATGCAATGTCTTCCTACTCAGAGCATCCACAACCATATTTTCCTTACCAGGGTGGTAACTCAAATCAAAATCAAAATCTTTCAACAATTCCAACCACCTTCTCTGCCTCATATTCAGTTCCTTCTGATTGAAAAAATATCTCAAACTCTTATGATCACTGACACATCACAATACATCATAAAAGACTTACTCGGATTAGGAAAAATCAACACTGAAGTAGTAGTCAACTTCTTATTTAATTCAAAAAAACTTTTTTCACATGCAACATCCCATACATAAGCCCGACTCTTTAGAGTTAACTGATTTAAAGGTAACGCCAATTTTGAAAAGCCTTCAATAAACTTCCGGTAATAACCTGCCAATCCTAAAAAACTTCAGATTTCTGTAGCAGACTTCGGAGTCTCCCAATTCAACATAACATCAATCTTCAAAGGACCCACAACAATTCCACCATTTGAAATCACATGACCAAGGAAACTTACTTCCTTCAACCAAAATTCACACATCGTCAATTTTGCATATAGCTTCTTCTCCCTCAAAATCTACAAAACAATCCTAAGATGTTCGGCGAGTTCTTCTTCTGACTTAGAATATATCAAAATATCATCAATGAAGACCACAACAAACTCATCTAGATACGCATGAAATATATGATTCATGTATTCCATAAACACACTAGGTGCATTGGATACACCGAACGACATCACAATATATTCAAAGTGACCATATCTCATCCTTAAAGCCGTCTTCGGGATATCATTAGGCTTAACTCGAATCTGATGATAACCAGACCTCAAATCAATCTTGCTAAACACACAAGCCCCTACCATCTGATCCATCAAATAGTCAATTATTGGAAGTGGATAATTATTCTTGATAGTCACCTTATTCAACTGGAGATAATCGACACACAACCTCATACTGCCATCTTTCTTCTTCACTAACAACATTGGAGCACCCCACAGAGAAACACTTGGTCAAAAAAACTTCTTCTCAAGTAATTCCTCTAATTTCTTCTTCAACTCATGCAATTCGTATGCTGACATCTGATAAGGAGTCATCGACATAATACTAGTACCTGGTACCAAATCCACTACAAATTCTACTTCCCATTCTGGAGGCAAATCACTTATGTCATCCGGAAATACATCTGGAAATTCACTAACAACTGGTAACTCGACACCCCTAGCATCCTGATCAAATTGCAATGATGCAAACATTGCAAACATCTGAGCTTCATATCTTAGAAGTTCATCTACCTGTGTAGCCAACAAGAATATCAACTCACCATGGTCACCAATCTCCGGAAACTCTATCGTCTTGGCATAACAATTGATATGCACAAAATTGAACTCTAACCAGTTCATCCCCAAAATAACATTGATTTGGTGCAAGAGTAAACACACCAAACCCATCAAGAAACTCATCCGAAATATAGACAAAGGACAACTTAAACACACACGAGTAGTAGTGACAAAACCATTTGCTGGTGTTTCTATCACCATACCACCATTCATATCAGACAATTTCAATCCCAGCCTAGTCGCACACTCAAGTGAAATAAACGAATGAGTAGCACCAATGTAAATAATAGCAATTAACTCAACATCATTAATAAATCATGTACCTCGAATCAAGTTATCCTTCTTGGGAACTCCCGAGCCACTCAAAGTGAACACTCTGCCAATGGTCTGGGCAGCTGTTGTAACACCCTAACTACCCCCGCGTAATTTTAAAATAAAACCCAGAGTAATTTAAATATTTCCATTAATTATTAAAGGTATTACGTTCCTCCGAACCACTTGCTCTTTATAGAACATGTAACCTATTTTGAGATTTTCAAAGATTACACGTTTTAATCCAATAAATAAACTTTATTATGCAGCGGAAAATATTACATTTCAGTCAATACCAAATATATGATTTCATTCGACTACAAAATTAGTCTTTATATTACATAAACAACTAATTTTTCTTCTATAACTAAAATCATTTAAAGCCTTCCCGACTCCTAAGTTACATATCAGAGCAGACGCCACTAATGTGAAGTACATCTACTTCACCGACCACGAACTCTAACTACGCTTGAGCACTTGCACGTTACCCATGTAGAGGTACCATTCAAACAGAAGGGGTGAGATACTCAAATCAATCAAAAGAAATGAATGATATAAATACAAGAACATAAATCATCCAGTTATTCACTAACAACACAACAACCAATAAAACCACACCCTTCAATTCATATACATATAATTACGACAAAAATCATACAACATGCTATCAAAATGCAATGAGACACAACAAGACTCAATGCATGTGGTACCAGTTAACGATCCCTGTTTCATGATCCAGTTCCCTTCGAAACTCTCGACCCCTTTTCCATGCTCCAATATGATCCTTATTTCATGATCACACCCACGACCTCTGTTTCATGGTCATGTACGATCTCTATTTCATGACCGCACCAACAAATGTGATTGAATTCAATCACATCACCAACAATGATTCCAACAAGGAATTTAGATGAACGTGGTTACCCTACCTTGGTACACCACCCCACAATTATGCACATGCCATGCACCATCAATGGCAATATGAAATGTCAACAACAACAACTACAACTTGCGACAACATCAACAACAACATATAACCACATCAATAACAACGTGCAACAACATCAACAACAACAACATATAACAACATCAATAACAACATATAACCACATCAACAACAACGTGCAATGTAACACCCAAATTACCCCACGAAAATATTAACAAAAATCAGAGTAAAATTTTCATCGAAACTATTCAAGTGTCACAATCAACTATAAAACTTCATAAACGGCTCAATGATACGTTTTCCAAGAATAATTATTCATGCAGTGGAAATATTTTTAAAATTAACATCATTAACTTCAATTACAAAAAAAAAATTCTAAAAGAAATAACAGATAAAAGCAACGTCGTCCTGACTCCCAAAGCGACGTATCAGAGCCGACACCCTAAAGCTGTGAAGTGCATCGACTTCACTGACCACCCCTCGACTTATCCTTCTCACCTTCATGTTACCAACATAAGGGTAACATTCAAATAGAAGGGGTGAGATACTTACATCATAAACAGTAGTGAAATTCTGGGATCAGATACGTGATGTCGAACCAGATGTTTAAACACTTGAAATCTTAAACAAAAATTAATGAGCTGGTAAATTAAATGACACAGGAAATTGTTAACCCAGTTCAGTGTATCTCCACACTTACATCTGGGGGCTACCAAGCCAGGAAGGAAATCCAATATAAGTAATATTAATTATGGAGTTAAACCAACCAGTTTAATCCTTCACTTAATATCTACCCAAGGCAATTTCTACCTAAGACTCAACTTAGATATGAGTACCTACTCACTCCCCCTCAATCACACAGTGATCTTTACAATGATTAATAAAATTGAAGTCACACTTCAAACACACCAGCTTGATCTTACTTAAAAGTTTCAATCAAGACACAATTCACTTTTTGCTTAAAAGCTCATAAAGTGACAAACAATTAAAACCTGCTTAAATATAACTAGCTTCACAAACACCCTTTACAGTCTTCTAAAATTCGTGCTCTTTTCTGAGAGTTTCAGTTCCTTAAATAAATGCTTGGTTTGTGGGCTTTTTGCAAATTATCCAGACCTTGATAAATCCCACAGTCATCACCTTGAATTAAGGTGAGTTAGTTTGTTATCTCCTTGAATCAAGGTGAGTTAGTTATTCTGTTACACTGAAACCAGATAACTAAGCTTCCTAAATATGCGCCTTAGAGAGCTTATCTTTTTACAATTAATTCCAGATAATTTCTCCTGAATTTACTCACTTCTGTTACGCATCATTTAAGTCAGATAGCAGGTTTGTGATGTCACAACATCTGGTGTGACATCCTGATGTCTTGACCTAAGTTCATTAACTTTTACTTTGTTTGTCAATGTCACAACATCTGGTATGACATCCTGAACTAAGTTCATAACTTCTTGTTTGTCAAAAATTCTGCCAATTCTTAACATCTACAAACTCCCCCTTTGGCTAATTTTTGGCTAACACAATCTTCTGGTTTTGTCAGAGAGCAGCGGAGTTCTGTTGAATCATGTGAGAGCTAATAATTTGCTCCTTCTCAAACCTGTATGTATACTGCTATGACTTGTTCAACAGACTTTGATATACCAATGAACATTCAAAAATAACTTAGTTCAGAAGACAGAAATTAACATCAGCATTGTTCATCAAACAGGCATTGTTCAGTACACTTCTCCCCCTTGTTAGACAGAAATTAGGGGCCAACCATTACAGAAAAAAAAACAGAAATACAAAGCAAAATTACAATGCAGAACAGGCAATACATTTTCCACCACAACCAGCTTCACTCAGACTCAGCATACTCTGTATCCTCTGAATCTTCAGACTCAGCATCAGATCCATCCACATTTCCAGCAACTTCCTCCAGCTCTAGTCTTTGAATTATGTTCTCAAGCTTTTTCTTCCTTTCATCCAGCTCCTGGCAAGTTGTCTTGAGCTCTGCAATTAGGGCTGCCTTGGATATAGGAGTCTTGACATTAGATGGTCCAGCAGATGTCCCACTTGGAGCTTCAACATCTGCAGCATGATGACTCAGAAACAGTTTGTAGTGAAAGGACAGTGGACTCTCCCTTTTACAGACAGAATCCTTGTCAGTAAGGATGCCTGGATATTGGTTGAGAATTATTCCACAAAGAATTGATGGGAAGGCTATTGGAAGCTTGATTGCTGAGGTTCCTACATGCTTGAGAGTTTGATCAAAGATATATGCCCCATAATTGGTTTGGGTGCCTACAGCACAGATAAACCTTCCAAGCCCAGTAGCTATAGATGAGGTGTGGTTGGTGGGTACCCAGTTGACTGTTCCAATCCTGTGCAGCATAGCATACTTTATGGTTAACAAGCTGACAGATAGTTTGCCTTTGACTGGCCATGACTTGACCTGGTTGGCAGTGATGATTTTGCAGACTTGGTTGTCAGTCTTGCCCAGCTCATTTGGCCCATCTGATTCTCTCCCTAGGTACTGATTTATCGCCCTAGGAGAAAAATCTACACATCTGCCCCTCACATATACCTTCCTGAAATCCTCAGATTTCCCATCAGCACACCCCTCTTGCAGATTAACTATAAACTCTTTGACCAGCAGTTCATAACAGGGAGAAAAGTTGGAGACAGTTTTGAATAGACCAGCATTTGAGATTAAATCAATTACCTTAGTGCATTCCAAAGCATTGCTACCCAGCTCTCTTTCCAGAGCCACCCTTCTTTGATATACATGCTTCCACTTGCTTACACTGGAGACATGATGGAAGGACACATTGTCCAAGGGTGCCTCATGGACAGCAGTGGCAGTCCTAGGAGGTGTTGGCTTATTTTTGGGTTGAGATGTTGAGACATCCTCCTCAACATCAGAGTCAGATGGAGTTGTAGCCTTCCTCTTCTGGGTGCTTACCTTACTCCATTGCTTTGTAGGTCCAAAGGCAACTTTGACCTTGTCCTTCTTGGGAGTTAACTGTCTCTTCTTAGGAGTTGCATTTGCAGCTGGCTTCTTCTCCTTCCTAGCCCTAAGCCTCTTGGCTATGCTAGGATTAACAGAGGCTATGATCTCTATGTCAGAGTCATCATCAAGATTTTCAACTGGTGGAGGTTGGGAAGCCTCTTTCTCAGCAGCTTGATCATTAGGAGCTTGATCATAAGTAGCTTTATCATCAGTAGCTTTGTCATCATCACTTGGGGCTTTGTCCTGGCCCTCAGGTGTTTCAACATTTCTTGGGACATCATGTGGAGCAGGTATGTCCTCTTCAGCTTGGTTGCTTGGTTCTTCTTATGGAGCAGGCATACTGTTCAGGGGAACAGACACCCCAGGCACAACCCTTTATTCAGCAAGGATCCTGTTTACAAGCTGTTTGATTGATGCGTCCACATAAGCAGATGCTTTGGGGGTGCTGGAAGATGAAGGAGTTCCCTTTCTTTTGCTGAAGACTGGCTCCTTAGATCTTCTTGCATGGGGAGTTCTGGGTTTTTGAGCAATAGGAATGCTTCCTCTGATCTCATTTATAGGAGTAGCATCCATTGGTACTACAGAAATTGGAGTTGCGTTCACTACATCTTCTTGATTGAGACCCTCATCAATGGAGTTAGGGTTCTGATGTTGAGACATTTTTTCGATTGTAGTGGAAATGTGTAAGGGTTTGATAGATTTTGATGAGATTAGAGATTCAGCTGTAGCATGAAAAACGTTTAGTGGAGCTAGTGGGAATGTGAGAAGCTGAAAGCACGTTTGTACATAAATAGAATCCGTTACTAGTGGAGTTTTTAAGATTAGAATACAAACAGTTATTGGCCAGACTGGTGCTGCCATCTGGTGATCATGCCACACGATGTCATGAGACATGCTGGCACTTCTCCATAACTGCTATATTTCATATATGCAGATTCCCAATTTACCCCTTTGGTTTTCAAATTGGGTAGCATCCAAGGCCTTAGTAAATATGTCAGCTAATTGCAGCTCTGTGGCTACATGCTCTAATGTGATCACCTTCTCTTCCACAAGGTCTCTGATGAAGTGATGTCTGATATCTATGTGCTTAGTTCTGCTGTGTTGGATAGGATTTTTGGAGATGTTAATAGCACTTAAATTGTCACAGTACAATGTCATGACATCTTGTGGGACATTGTATTCTGTGAGCATTTGTTTCATCCATACCAGCTGTGAACAACTGCTACCAGCTGCAATATATTCAGCTTCAGCAGTGGATAAGGACACACAATTTTGTTTCTTACTAAACCAAGAAATTAAATTGTTCCCTAGAAATAAGCATCCTCCTGATGTACTCTTTCTATCATCAGCACTTCCAGCCCAGTCAGCTTCACAAAATCCAGTGAGAATTGGTTCACAACCATGAGAGTACATTATGCCATAGTCACATGTACCATTTACATATTTCAAGATCCTCTTAACCTGGTTTAGATGGCTCACTTTTGGTTCAGCTTGATACCTTGCACACACACCTACTGCAAAAGCTATATCTGGTCTGCTAGTTGTAAGATATAGTAGACTTCCAATCATGCTTCTGTAGAAGCTTTGGTCCACACTCTCACCTTTGTCATCCTTTGTCAGTTTTAAATGAGTGGGGGAAGGTGTTCTCTTGTGACTTGCATTGTCCATCCCAAACTTCTTGACAGTGTTCTTTGCATACTTGCTTTGGGATATGAACATGGAGTCCTCCATTTGTTTGATTTGCAGTCCAAGAAAGTAGGTTAGTTCTCCCACTAGACTCATTTCAAACTCAGACTCCATTTGAGTAACAAAATGTTTAACCATCCTATCTGACATCCCACCAAACACTATGTCATCCACATATATTTGAGCAATCATAACCTTTCCCTCTTCATCCTTTACAAACAGGGTTTTGTCTATTCCTCCTTTTCTGTATCCATGTTTAATGAGAAAGGTGGTCAGTCTTTCATACCATGCTCTGGGAGCTTGCTTTAGACCATACAAAGCCTTCCTCAGCTTATATACATGATCTGGACAGCTTGGATCAATAAATCCCTTAGGTTTCTCCACATATACTTCCTCATTAAGGTACCCATTTAGGAAGGCACTTTTAACATCCATCTGAAATAGTTTGAACTTTAAGATGCAAGCAATTCCTAGAAGTAGTCTGATGGATTCAAGTCTTGTTACTGGTGCAAAAGTTTCATCAAAATCTACCCCTTCAATTTGTGTATATCCTTGAGCCACAAGCCTAGCCTTGTTTTTTGTAACTACTCCCTGCTCATTAGACTTGTTTTTGTACACCCACTTAGTGCCAATCACATTAATGTCATCAGGCCTAGGAACAAGATCCCATACTTCATTCCTTGTAAACTGGCCTAATTCTTCCTGCATAGCAGAGATCCAGTACTCATCATTCAGAGCTTCCTTGATGTTCTTAGGTTCCATATTTGAAACAAAGCAGGAGCCTGAGATCACCTCTCTTGATCTAGTGATGACACCTTTGTTGGGATCACCAATTATCAGTTCTTTAGGATGATCTTTCTGGATTCTGATGGAAGGAGGTTTGTTGGATTGCTCTGACCTTGCCTCAGTTAGAGTGAGGTCAAGATTATCACTTTCTATTTCAACTTCAGTTTGATTGTCAGCAGCTGTTCCAACATCATCAGCAACATCTGCATAGGCATCATCAATAATCACATTTATTGACTCCATTATAACCTTGGTTCTGGAGTTAAATACTCTGTAAGCTCTGCTATTTATGGAGTATCCAAGAAATATCCTTCCATCACTCTTAGGGTCCATCTTCCTTCTTTGATCCCTATCAGCCAGAATGTAGCACATACTTCCAAATACATGAAAGTACTTGACTGTAGGTTTTCTACCCTTCCAGACTTCATAGATGGTGGATAAAGTTCCCTTTCTTAGTGTGACTCTATTGTGGATGTAACATGCCGTGTTCATAGCTTCAGCCCAAAAATACAAGGGTAACTTCTTGGCATGAATCATGGCTCTAGCTGACTCCTGAATAGTTCTGTTTTTCCTTTCAACAATCCCATTTTGCTGAGGGGTGATGGGAGAAGAATACTCATGGTTGATCCCTTCTGAAGAACAGAAATCTGAGAATTTTTTATTCTCAAACTCCTTTCCATGATCACTTCTTATTCTGACCACACAGCTTGCTTTTTCTCTTTGGATCCTATGACACAGATCTTTAAATACCTCAAATACATCAGACTTTTCTTTGATGAAGCTTATCCAGGTATATCTTGAGAAGACATCAACAACCACATAAGCATATCTTTTTCCACCAAGACTCTCTACCTGCATTGGTCCCATAAGATCCATGTGCAATAATTCCAAGACTTTGGAAGTTGTCAGATGTTGAAGCTTTGGGTGTGACATCTTGGTTTGCTTGCCTATTTGACATTCACCACAAACTTTACTTTCATCAATCTTAAGTCTTGGGATTCCTCTTACAGCCTCCATAGATATGATCTTCTTTATTCCTCTGAGATGGAGATGACCCAGTCTTTGATGCCACAGCTTCACTTCTTCTTCTTTGGCTAAGGAACAAGTAGATGTGAGGCTGAAATCTCGGGGTTCCCACATATAGCAGTTGTCTTTTGATCTGGCTCCTCTCATGACAACTTTCTGTTCTTTATCAGAAACTATGCACTCAGTTTTGGTGAAGTTGACACTATAACCTTGGTCACATAACTGACTTATGCTGATCAAGTTAGCAGTTAATCCTTTTACCAACAGCACATCATCTAGACTTGGTACACCTGAGCAGTCCAGGGTCCCAACTCCCTTGATTTCCCCTTTTGCTCCATCTCCAAAGGTTACATAGCTGGATGAGTGTGACTTTAAGTCCACTAACAGATTCTTCAGTCCAGTCATGTGCCTTGAGCAGCCACTGTTAAAATACCAGTCTTCCTTAGCAGATACTCTGAGAGATGTGTGAGCTATAGAGGCAACAACCTGCTTGGACCATTTGTGCCTGTTGTGAAGTTTCCTTTGATGCATCTGCCTTGGGTAGTGTCCATCTCTAGAGTTCCAAGGTTGCCTGGTGACCTTGTTCTTAGACATGTACTGGTAGCTTTGATCAGCATAAAGATTAGCTTTAGGTATCCAAATTTTCTTGGTGACCTCTGTCTTCTGCTTATGAGGGTGCTGGGAACTCTGATTGGGGTATCCATGCAGCTTGTAGCAAAAAGGTTTGATGTGACCATACCTTCCACAGTGATGACATCTCCATCTTTGATATTTCTTTTTCATCATGTTTTTGTCATGATGTTGAGACATCTGCTTGAACATCTTGTTTGACTTCATGGGATTTGGAGTTTATTGGCTGGTGCTAGCCTCAAAGTTTTGAGCTTTATTAAATCCCAGCCCAGTCCTATCCCCTGAGTGCTTGTTGTTGTTGAGAATGGCATCCAGTGTGTTTGAGCCACTGTTCAGCATTCTGACAGATTTGGACATATGCTCCATTTTGGAGTTGAGTAGGCTGACTTCACTTTTCAAAGTTTTAATGATCTCTAGATGACTTGCCTTTTCAGCCTTTAATTCCTCAATCCGCTTCTTCTGCTGTTTATTTTCCATGCATACTTCAGTGCTCCTTTTACACAACATCCTGTAAGATGCTTCAAGCTCTTCAAATGTCAGATCCTCATCATTGGATCCCCCTTCAGTTTCACATACTCCAGCTAAAGTAGTGATGTGCTTTGCAGATTCTTCTTCTGACTCACTACCTGAGTCTTCATCTGACCAGGACACAGAGAGACCTTTCTTTTGCTTTTTTAGATAGGTTGGACATTCACTTCTAATGTGTCCATACCCTTCACATCCATGACATTGGATCCCTTTTCCTTGGTTAGTCTTCTCATCATAGTTTGACCTTCTATTAGAGTCATAAGATCTTTTATTCTCAGAGGTTGAGTTTCTTCCACTTGGTCTGGGCCTGTTTTCCATTCTTTTGAGGATTTTGTTAAATTGTCTTCCAATCATAGCAATTGATTCTGATAAGTTGTCCTCAGAGCCTGCTTCATGAATTTCTTCTTCTTTATCAGTGTATGAGACCAGGGCTATGCTTTTGTTTTTCTTTACAATTGTATCATTCATTCACATCTCAAAGGTTTGAAGAGAACCAATGAGCTCCTCAACCTTCATTGTGCAGATGTCATGAGCTTCTTCTATAGCAGTGACCTTCATGTCAAACCTCTTTGGTAGTGATCTGAGAATCTTCCTTACCAACTTTTCATCATTCATCTTCTCTCCCAAGGCACCAGAAGTATTAGCAATCTCCAGGATGTTCATGTAAAACTCATGAATGGTCTCATCTTCCTTCATCCTCAAGTTCTCAAACTTGGTGGTGAGAAGTTGAAGTCTTGACATCTTCACCTTTGATGTTCCTTTCATGAGTGTTTTTGAGGGTGTCCCAAACATCCTTGGCTATCTCACAGTGATGCACAAGCCTAAATATGTTCCTGTCAATGCCATTGAACAAGGCATTTAAGGCTTTGGAATTTCCAAGTGCTGACTCTTCTTCCTCCTTGCTCCACTCTTCTTCAGGCTTCATCACTTTTGCCCCATCCTTATTGTCTTTGATAGGGTGCTCCCATCCTTTGTTAACTGCTTTCCAAGCCCTGATATCAAGATATTTCAAGAATGCTATCATTCTTGGCTTCCAGTAATCATAGTTGGATCCATCCAAGATAGGTGGTCGATTCACAGATCCTACATCTCTGTCCATGTTCCCAAAATTTGCAATCCCTAGATCTCACCCAGATATACAAGCAGGGTGCCTGCTCTGATGCCAATTGAAATCCTGGGATCAGATACGTGATGTCGAACCAGATGTTTAAACACTTGAAATCTTAAACAAAAATTAATGAGCTGGTAAATTAAATGACACAGGAAATTGTTAACCCAGTTCAGTGTATCTCCACACTTACATCTGGGGGCTACCAAGCCAGGAAGGAAATCCAATATAAGTAATATTAATTATGGAGTTAAACCAACCAGTTTAATCTTTCACTTAATATCTACCCAAGGCAATTTCTACCTAAGACTCAACTTAGATATGAGTACCTACTCACTCCCCCTCAATCACACAATGATCTTTACAATGATTAATAAAATTGAAGTCACACTTCAAACACACCAGCTTGATCTTACTTAAAAGTTTCAATCAAGACACAATTCACTTTTTGCTTAAAAGCTCATAAAGTGACAAACAATTAAAACCTGCTTAAATATAACTAGCTTCACAAACACCCTTTACAGTCTTCTAAAATTTGTGCTCTTTTTTGAGAGTTTCCGTTCCTTAAATAAATGCTTGGTTTGTGGGCTTTTTGCAAATTATCCAGACTTTGATAAATCCCACAGTCATCACCTTGAATTAAGGTGAGTTAGTTTGTTATCTCCTTGAATCAAGGTGAGTTAGTTATTCTGTTACACTGAAACCAGATAACTAAGCTTCCTAAATATGCGCCTTAGAGAGCTTATCTTTTTACAATTAATTCCAGATAATTTCTCCTGAATTTACTCACTTCTGTTACGCATCATTTAAGTCAGATAGCAGGTTTGTGATGTCACGACATCTGGTGTGACATCCTGATGTCTTGACCTAAGTTCATTAACTTTTACTTTGTTTGTCAATGTCACAACATCTAGTGTGACATCCTGAACTAAGTTCATAACTTCTTGTTTGTCAAAAATTCTGCCAATTCTTAACATCTACAAGTAGTATAATAGAAATTAAGCAAGTGTCAAAAACCAATACACCACTTCCCGACACAACCATCACACACCTCAACAACATCACATACCACAACAACATATATACAACAACATCATCATATACTATCATAACATCACATAAAACAACAACAACAACAATCATGCAATGAGACTCTAGTTGACTCTATGCATGCGGTACCATATTCGATCTCTATTTCAAGATCTCATTCCCGTCGGAACTCTCGACCCCTCTTTCATGGTCCAATATGATCCCTATTTCATGATCACACCCTCGAACCCTATTTCATGGTCACGTACGATCCCTATTTCATGATCACACTAACATCACCACAACGACATACCCCACCTTGGTATGTTATTCAACTATGCAACGTGTCATGCAACACCAATGAAATACATGCATACTCAAAATAACTACATCATACAACATCAACAACAACAACCACCTATCACAACATCAATCAATACACCACTAATCATTATCATCACAATCATCACATGTTTCATAACATCTATTCACATAATTCAACTCATACCACGACAACACAACAAAACATATACTACAGCATACCACATACTCATATATCATTAATAAGTATATGAAACATATCAACTCAACACTACCCGTCACGAAAGAAACCTCAACATCAACAAATATATAGGTTATGTTTAGCCAAATCACACTAATTATCCCTATGATTCTGTGTATAAGCCTTCCTTCACCACTTCCAGCTACCCATATCAATCCCTAAGCATTACTAAGTAACTAAATAATTTTCAGGAATTTATTTCGGAATTAAAAATTAATTTTTCACGCTCCAGGGCTTGCTAAGCGAGAGTCACTGCTCGCTAAGCGAAGAACTCCCTGACTATGCTCGTTAATCGAGCTTTGAGATTTCGCAAATCACAGCTCTATTCTTAGCACTCAAACCTGCTACGAAAATCCTTATACTCATCACCAATCACAGCCAAAATTCTCATTATTCATAAATTTCATCTTCTAATGCATACAATTATCAACTAATAAAAATCAACAGCACATCATCCAACCTAATTTCTCCTCAATTCACCAAAACCCAAATCCCTAATCCTCAACCTACCCAGTTCCCATTATAAAACCCTTAAGATGGAAGAATCCCACCCTTATCTTAGGTTTTGTTGAGAATTTCTTCTTCTTCACAAACTCTCCTTCACTAATAAGCCTTTTCCTCTTCTTCTCCTCTTCACATCTTTCACGATCGTTCTCGTTCTCCCACAAACACGATTATGTTTTCCCTTTTCCTTATTTACAACATAACCCCTAAGACCCAACTTATGACCTTCCACTTTTACCCTTAGTACTTTTATAAATTGACCACCTCGTCCTTATCTCCCATTTCATTCCATTTATTTTATTTATCACATAATAGTACAATTATCCTCCACAATATAATTTTCAACTACTATTATATTCGATAATATATATTATTCTTCACACATCACAACACAATATTCTGAATAAACTATTACAGATAAAATTCGGGGCATTACAACTCTCCCCCACTTAAAAGGTTTTAATCCTCGAAAACTTACCTCAAGCAAACAGATTCGGATACGACTCTCGCATCCTGCTTTCCAATTCCCAAGTCATATGCCCACCGACAACTCCTCCCCAAACCACTCACACAAGGACAATCTCATTTCCTCTCAACTGCTTTACTTCCCAATCATCACTTCATTCGTATAATGCTTCAACCGTAAGATTATCTCTTACCTCAACTTCATCCATCAGTATCACATGTAACGGATCCAGAACATATTTCCGAAGTTGTGACACATGAAACACATCATGCAAATTTGACAATCTCGGTGGCAACTCCAATCTATAAGCAACAAGTCCAATTCTCACCGAAATCTAATACGACCCAATGAACTTAGGAGTAAGCTTCATCGACTTTCCCACACCGGTCACCGGAGTAACCCTAAAAAATACATAGTATCCTTCTAGAAGCTCAAGATCTTTTCTTCTCTTATCATGGTAACTCTTCTGCCTACTTTGTGAAGTCTTCATCTTATCTCGAATCAACTTTACCATCTCAGTAGTCTGTTGCAGAATATCAGGTCCAAGTACAACACTCTCACCCGACTCATGCCAACACAAAGGTGCTCTACATCTTTGACCATACAAAGCCTCAAATGGTGTCATTCCGATACTGGAATGATAACTATTGTTATATGTAAACTCAATCAACGACAAGAGACTATCCAAAGCACCTCCTTGCTCAAGCACACAAGCCCTCAAAAAATCTTCTAACGATTGTATCATCCTCTCTGTTTGTCCATCAGTTTGAGGATGATATGTTGAACTCAACTTCAACTTCGAACCCAATTCCTCTTGCAAACTCTCCCAAAACCTCGAAGTAAACCTCGGATCTCTATCCGACACAATGTTTAAAGGTATTCCGTGCAACTTCACAGTTACACCCACATATATCTCTGTCAATCTCTACAAAGAATAAGTTATACTAATCGGAATAAAATGCGCTGACTTTGTCAACCTATCAACAATCACCCAAATGGCATCATGCCCTCTTGGAGTAGTAGGTAATACCGTAACAAATTCCATTGATATGCTATCCCATTTCCACTCGGGTATATCCAACAGTTGCATCAAACCAGCAGGTTTCTGATGTTCCACTTTCGACTTCTGACAAGTCAAACACGCATACACAAACCGAGCCACATCTTGTTTCATACCAGGCCACCAAAAGATCTTTTTCAAATCCTGATACATTTTCGTCGCTCCTGGATGAATACTCAAGCCACTCCTATGACCTTCTTCAAGAATCACCCTCTTCAATTCAATATCATCAGGAATACATATACGATCTTGAAATCTAAGTACTCCCTACTCATCAACATGAAACTCATTGTTTACAACTCGTTCATCACTAACCATCAAATCCACCAGTTTCACACCTGACTTCTGACTTTCTCGAACACGATCAAGAAAACCATTATTAACTTTCATCATTCCCAACATCACACTATGAGGTGTCTGTTCGCAAACCAAGCTCATATCTCTGAATTGCTCAATCAACTCCAACTCTATAGCCATCATAGCCGACATATGCAATGTCTTCCGACTCAAGGCATCAGCTACAACATTAGCCTTACCTGGATGATAATTCAAACTAAAGTCATAATCCTTCAGAAATTCTAACCAAGGTCTCTGCCTCATATTCAACTCTTTCTGATCAAACAGGTATTTCAAACTCTTATGATCACTATAAACTTCAAACCTCGAACCATACAAGTAATGTCTCCAAATATTTAAGACAAAAACCACACCTTCCAACTCCAAATCTTGAGTAGGATAATTCCTCTCATGAAATCTTAACTGACACGAAGCATACGCCACAACCTGACCATCTTGCATAAATACTCCACCTAAGCCCATAAAAGAAGCATCACAATAAACCACGAACGGTTCATCTACTTTCGAAAAAATCAAAATCAATGCAGTAGTCAACTTCTTCTTCATCTTAATAAAATTCTTCTCACATTAAGAATCCCACATGAATGCTTTGTTCTTACAAGTCAATTGGGCCAATGGAAGTGCCAACTTCGAAAACCCTTCAATAAACCTCTGATAATAACCGGCAAATCCCAAGAAACTTCTAATTTATGTCATTGACTTCGGAGTCTCCCATTATAGCATTGCATCTACTTTGGACGAATCCACATCAATTCCTTGTTCCAAAATCACATGACCCAGAAAATTCACCTCTTTCAACCAAAATTCACACTTCGACAATTTCGCATAAAGCTTCTTCTCTTTCAACACTTGCAACACAATTCTCAAATGTTCAGCAAGTTCTTCTTCTAACTTAGAGTAAATCATAATGTCATCTATAAACACAACCACTAATTGATCCAAATACTCATGGAAAATATGATTCATATATTCCATGAACACACCAGGTGCATTAGTGTAGATGTTTAGAATTGGCAGAATTTTTGACCAACAAGAAGTGTTGAACTTAGTTCAGGATGTCACATCAGATGTTGTGACATTATCAAACAGAGTATAAGTAAATGGACTTAATTCAGGATGTCACACCAGATGTTGTGACATTGTATCAGTTAATGAAGTAAGTTCAGTTTACAGGATGTCACACCAGATGTTGTGACATTGTATCAGTTAATGAAGTAAGTTCAGTTTTCAGGATGTCACACCAGATGTTGTGACATCTCAAACCTGCTACCAGAATTAATTAAGGCTTAACAGAACTGAGTAAATTCAGGGAATTTATCTGGAATCAATTATGGATGGATAAAACAAAAGAAGGCACATCTGTAGGGAGATTGGTTATATGATTTTCAGTATAATCAGAAGAACTGACTCACCTAGAATCAAGGAAGTAACAAACCCTAATTCAAGGTGATGGCAGCATGCGTATCAGGATTGGATAACCTACAAAAAGCCCAAAATCCAAGCACCTATTTAAGCAACAGAAACTCTCAGAATAGAGTACGAAATTAAGAAGACAAAATAGGGTGTTTGTGTTTTAATAGCAGGTTGTTTATTTGTATCACTTTATGAGCTTTTAAGCAAAAGTGTATTTGTGTCTTGATTGAAACTGTGAAGTAAGATCAAGCTGTTTTGTTTGAAGTATGACTTCAATTTTATTAAACTTGTAAACATATCACTGTGTGATTGAGGGGGAGTGAGTTGGTACTCATATCTAAGTTGTGTCTTAGGTAGAAATTGCCTTGGGTAGATATTAAGTGAAAGATTAAACTGAATGGTTTAAGTCTAGAATTAATATTACTTATATTGGATTTCCTTCCTGGCTTGGTAGCCCCCAGATGTAAGTGTGGTTATACACTGAACTGGGTTAACAATTTCCTGTGTTGTTTAATTTTCCTGCACTTTAAGTTTTGTTCAAGTCTTCAAGTGTTTAAACATCTCATTCGACATCACGTACCTGATCCCAGAATTTCAATTGGCATCAGAGCAGGCACCCTGCCTGTTTAAACTGGGTGAGATCTAGGGACTGCAAATTCTGGAAACATGGACAGAGATGTAGGATCAGTAAATAGACCACCTATATTGGATGGATCTAATTATGACTACTGGAAGCCAAGAATGGTAGCATTCTTAAGATCACTTGACAATAGGGCCTGGAAAGCAGTCAACAAAGGATGGGAGCACCCTGTCCAAGACAACAAAGATGGAACAAAAGTGTTGAAACCTGAAGAAGAATGGAGCAAGGAGGAAGAAGATTCAGCACTTGGTAATTCCAAGGCCTTAAATGCTTTATTCAATGGCATTGATAGGAACATATTCAGACTTGTGCATCATTGTGAGCTGGCTAAAGATGTTTGGGACACTCTCAAAACAACTCATGAAGGAACACCAAAGGTGAAGATGTCAAGACTTCAACTTCTCACCACCAAGTTTGAAAACTTGAGAATGAAGGAAGATGAGACAATTCATGAGTTCTACATGAACATCTTGGAAATAGCCAATACTTCTGGTGCTTTGGGAGAAAAGATGACTGATGAAAAGCTGGTAAGAAAGATTCTCAGATCTTTACCAAAAAGATTTGACATGAAAGTCACAGCAATAGAAGAAGCTCAAGACATATGCACAATGAAGGTTGAAGAGCTCATTGGTTCCCTTCAAACATTTGAGATGGGAATGAATGACACAATTGTAAAGAAGAACAAAAGCATAGCCTTGGTGTCAAATACTGATAAAGAAGAAGAAAATAATGAAGCAGAACCTGAAGAAAATTTATCAGAAACCATTGCTATGCTTGGAAGACAATTCAACAAGATTCTCAGAAAGATGGATGGCAAGGCCAGACCAAGTGGAAGATACTCAAACTCTTCTGAGAATAAAAGACCTTATGATGCTAATAGAAGGTCAAGTTATGATGAAAAGACCAATCAAGATAAAGGGATTAAATGTCATGGATGTGAAGGATATGGACACATCAGAAATGAATGCCCTACTTATCTAAAGAAGCAGAAGAAAGGTCTTTCTGTGACCTGGTCTGATGAAGACTCAGGATGTGATTCAGAAGAAGAATCAGCAAAGCACATCACTGCTCTAGCTGGAGTATGTGATTCTGAAAGTGGATCCAGTGATGAGGATCTGACTTTTGAAGAGCTAGAAGAATCATACAAGATGCTGGTTAAAAGGAGCACTGAAATATGCATGGAGAGTATAAAGTAGAAGAAGCAGATTGATGCACTAAAGGCTGAAAAAACAAGTGATCTAGAGATCATTGATACTTTGAAAAGTGAAGTAAGCCTTCTCAATTCCAAGTTGGAGCATATGTCCAAATCTGTTAGAATGCTGAACAGTAGCTCAAACACACTGGATGTTATTCTCAACAACAATAAGCATTCAGGGGATAGAACTGGACTGGGATTTAACAAAGCTCAACAGGTTGAGGCTAGCACCAGCAAAGCTACTTCAAATTCCATAAAGTCAAACAAGATGTCCCAACAGATGCTCCAACATCATGAAAAGAACATAAAGTCAAACATAATGTTCCAACAGAAGTCCCAACATCATGAAAAGAACATAATGAAAAAGAAGTATCAAAGATGGAGATGTCATCATTGTGGTAGGTTTGGTCATATTAAACCTCATTGCTACAAGCTGCATGGATATCCAAATCAGATGTATCAGCAACCCCCTAAGCAGAAGATAGAGGTTACAAAGAAAGTGCTGCATGGACATCAAAATCAAAGATATCAGCAACACCCTAAACAGAAGACAAAGGTCATCAAGAAAGTATGGGTACCTAAAGCTAGTCTTCATGCTGATCAAAGCTATATGTCCAAGTACAAGTTCAACAAACAACCTTGGAGCTCTAAAAATGAACAATACACAGGGCAGAGGCATCAAAGGAAACCTCACTACAAGAAAAAATGGTTAAAGAAGGGTGTTGCATATATAGCTCATACATCTCTAAGAGTATCAGCTAAAGAAGACTGGTACTTTGACAGTGGATGCTCAAGGCACATGACTGGATTGAAGAATTTACTGGTAGACTTAAAGTCATATTCATCCAGATATGTAACCTTTGGAGATGGAGCTAAAGGAGAAATCAAGGGAGTGGGGACCTTGGACTGTCCAGATGTACCAAGACTAGATGATGTGCTGCTGGTAAAAGGATTGACTGCTAACTTGATCAGCATAAGTCAATTATGTGATCAAGGTTACACTGTTAACTTTACCAAAACTGAGTGCATAGTGTCTAATAAAGAACAGAAGGTTGTCATGAGAGGAGCAAGATCTAAAGACAACTGTTATATGTGGGAACCTCAAGACTTCAATCTTACTTCAACTTGCTCTTTAGACAAAGAAGAAGAAGTGAAGCTATGGCACCAAAGACTGGGTCATCTTCACTTCAGAGGCATAAAGAAAATCATATCTATGGAAGCTGTGAGAGGTATTCCTAAACTGAAGATTGATGATGGCAAAGTATGTGGTGAATGTCAAATAGGCAAGCAAACCAAGATGTCCCATCCAAAGCTCCAACATCTGACAACTTCCAAAGTTTTGGAATTATTGCATATGGATCTTATGGGACCAATGCAGGTTGAGAGCCTTGCTGGAAAGAGGTATGCCTATGTGGTGGTTGATGACTTTTCAAGGTATACATGGATCAATTTTATCAAAGAAAAGTCTGATGTATTTGATGTATTCAAAGATTTGTGCCAAAGAATACAAAGAGAAAAAGCAAGCTGTGTGGTCAGAATAAGAAGTGACCATGGAAAGGAGTTTGGGAATCAAAAATTCTCAGATTTTTGTTCTTCAGAAGGAATCAATCATGAATACTCTTCACCTATCACCCCTCAACAGAATGGGATTGTTGAGAGGAAGAACAGAACTATCCAAGAATCAGCAAGAGCTATGATCCATGCTAAAAAGTTACCATTATACTTCTGGGCTGAAGCTATGAACACACCTTGTTACATTCATAATAGAGTCACTCTAAGGAAAGGAACCTTGTCCACAATCTATGAAGTCTGGAAGGGCAGAAAACCCACAGTTAAGTACTTCCATGTGTTTGGAAGTAACTGCTATATTCTGGCTGATAGGGAGAAAAGAAGAAAAATGGATCCTAAAAGTGATGAAGGAATTTTTCTTGGATACTCTATAAACAGCAGAGCCTATAGAGTATTTAACTCTAGAACCAAGGTTATCATGGAGTCCATAAATGTGATAATTGATGATGCCCCTGCAGATGTTACAGATGATGTTGGAACATCTGCTGACAGTCAGACTGAAGCTGAAATAAAGAGTGATCATCCTGACTTCACTCAAACTGAAGCAAGGACAGAACAATCCAGCAAACCTCCCTCCATCAGAATTCAGAAGGATCATCCTAAAGATTTAATAATTGGTGATCCCAACAGAGGTGTAAGCACTAGATCAAGAGAGGTGATTTCAGGTTCTTGTTTTGTTTCAAAAATAGAACCTAAAAACATCAAGGAAGCTCTTAATGATGAGTACTGGATTTGGGCTATGCAAGAAGAATTAGGTCAGTTCACAAGGAATGAAGTGTGGGATCTTGTTCCTAGACCTGATGACATAAATGTGATTGGCACTAAATGGGTGTATAAGAACAAGTCAAATGAGAAGGAAGTTGTTACAAAGAACAAAGCTAGACTTGTAGCTCAAGGATACACACAAATTGAAGGAGTAGACTTTGATGAAACCTTTGCACCAGTAGCAAGGCTTGAATCAATCAGACTACTTCTAGGAATTGCTTGTATTCTGAAGTTCAAGCTATTTCAAATGGATGTGAAGAGTGCCTTTCTAAATGGATATCTTAATGAAGAAGTATATGTAGAACAGCCTAAGGGATTTGTTGATCCAAGTTGTCCAAACCATGTGTACAAACTAAGGAAGGCTCTTTATGGACTGAAGCAAGCCCCAAGAGCATGGTATGAAAGGCTGACTACTTTTCTCACAAAACAAGGATACATAAAAGGTGGAATAGACAAAACCTTGTTTGTGAAGGATGAAGAAGGAAATGTCATGATTGCTCAAATATATGTTGATGACATTGTCTTTGGTGGGATGTCAGACAGGATGGTTAAACATTTTGTCACTCAAATGGAATCTGAATTTGAGATGAGCCTAGTAGGAGAACTAACCTACTTTCTTGGACTGCAAATCAAGCAGAAGGAAGATTCAATGTTCATATCCCAAAGCAAGTATGCCAAGAACACTGTGAAGAAGTTTGGGATGGATAGTGCAAGTCATAAAAAGAACTCCTGCCCCCACTCATTTAAGGCTGACAAAGGATGACAAGGGTGAGAAGGTGGACCAAAGCCTATACAGAAGCATGATTGGAAGCTTATTATATCTGACTGCTAGCAGACCAGATATAGCCTTTGCAGTAGGTGTATGTGCAAGATATCAAGCTGATCCAAAAGTTAGCCATCTAAACCAGGTCAAGAGAATTCTGAAATATGTCAATGGTACTTGTGACTATGGCATAATGTACTCCCATGGATGTGAACCAATTCTCACTGGCTTCTGTGATGTTGATTGGGCTGGAAGTGCAGATGATAGAAAGAGCACATCAGAAGGATGCTTCTCCCTAGGAAACAATTTGATTTCTTGGTTCAGTAAGAAACAAAATTGTGTATCCTTATCCACTGCTGAAGCTGAATATATTACAGCTGGTAGTAGTTGTTCACAGTTGGTTTGGATGAAGCAAATGCTCACTGAATACAATGTCCCACAAGATGTCATGACATTGTACTGTGACAACTTAAGTGCTATTAACATATCAAAGAATCCTATCCAACATAGCAGGACCAAGCATATTTATATCAGGCATCATTTCATCAGAGATCTTGTGGAAGAGAAAGTGATCTCATTGGAACATGTAGCCACAGATCTGCAATTGGCTGATATATTTACTAAAGCTTTGGATGTTACCCAATTTGAAAACCTAAGGGGTAAATTGGGAATCTGCTTATGTGAAATATAGCAGTTATGGAGAAGTGCCAACATGTCATATGACATCGTGTGGCATGATCACCAGATGGCAACACCAGTCTGGTCAAGAACTCTGTGTATTCCACTCCTAAAAAATCTCCAAGTAACGGCTCTTATAAACATACCAGCTTGCTCTCAGCTATTCATCTTCTCATCATTCTCTCAAAACAACTTGCATGCTATAGCTGATTTTCAGAGCTCATCAAACTCAATCAAACTTAACCTCTTCCTCCACCACATTCGAAAATGTCTCAACATCAAAACCCTAACCTCTCTGAAGAAATCCTCAACCAAGAAGATGTGGTGCATGCAACCCCTATCTCTGTGGTACCTATGGATTCAACTCCAATAGACGAAATCAGAGGAAGTGTTCCTCTTTCTCAAAAGCCAAGAACTCCTACTGTGAGAAGGGCAAAGGAACCTGTTTTCAGCAAAGTTAAAGGGATGCCTTCATCCTCAAACACCACTCCCAAAGCCTCTGAGTATGTGGATGCTTCAATCAAGGATCTTGTGAACAGGATTCTATCTAAGCAAAGAGTTGTGAGTGGAATATCCATTCCCCTGAACACCATGCCAGCTCCACAAGAAGAACAACCAAATCAGGCTGAAGAGGACATTCCTGCTCAACAGGATGTCCCAATAGATGTTGAAACATCTGAGGACCAGCACAAGGCCTCCCCTGATGATGATGATGAAACATCTGAGGACCAGCACAAGGCCTCCTCTGATGATGATGATGAAACATCTGAGGACCAGCACAAGGCCTCCACTAATGATCAAGCCTCTGTTGATCCACCTGCTAAAGAGGAGACTGCTCAACCTCCTCCTGTTGTAGACATAGAGCATGATTCTGACACAGAAATCATTGCTTCTATGAACCCTAGCATAGCCAAAAGGCTCAAAACTAGGAAGGAAAAGAAGACCGCAGGACATACAACTCCTGAAAAGAAGCAGCCTACACCAAAGAAGGACATAGCTAAAGTTGTTTTTGGTCCTACCAAACAATGGAGCAAGGTGAATACACAAAAGAGGAAAGCTGTCACCCCTCCAGATTCAGATGTTGAAGAGGATGTCCCAACATCCCAACCAAAGAAGAAACAAGCACCTTCAAGGTCTACTTCTACTGTTCCAGAAGCTCCTCTGGACAACATTTCATTCCATCATGTGTCAAGTGTGAGCAGATGGAAATTTGTCTACCAAAGAAGGGTAGCACTTGAAAGAGAGCTGAGCAACAATGCACTTGAGTGCACTGAGGTAATTGAATGCACTTGTGTGGAATAATCCTTAGCCAGTATCCAGGTATCCTCACTGAGAAGGACTCAATCTGCAAAAGAGAAAGTCCTCTGGCCTTCCACTACAAGTTGTTCTTAAGTCATCATGCAGCTGATGTCGAAGCTCCCTCTGGGACATTGTTCACTGTGATTTCTGGCGAACAACCTCTGGTTAACCAATCTCTCAGAAAACTGGGTTACTTGCAGGACCAACCAAACAAGTCCTAGGACACATGTGCAATTATTCTGTCGAACTACTCTTAGTATTTGTGATTGGTTTATGGTTTGTTTCGTCAATACTGTCAAAGTGTTAAGAACTTTGATTTTGAAAGTAAAGTAAAGTTTAAGTTTAGAAAATAAAATAAAGTTGAAGTTTTTAAACAAAAACAAGAAGAACTGTCGAAAGCTATAACTTGCAGAAAAGTAAATAAAGCTTGAAAATGAAATAAACTTGATGAATAAATTGGTAATTTAAATAACTTTAAAAGAAAGATGGTGTTCAAACGTACATGGTTCCAAATATCAAACTCATTTTCTCTCACACTGGGTACTTAGAGTATTTACAGGAATTTTGTATCAGTTTTCACACACCTATTCTAAACAAAAACTATTCTATTTATATACAAACAAAGTAACTGCCTAGAACGGAAAAATCATAAATAAATGACAAGTGTCAGCCTGCATGCAACTTCTTCCCCTGAAACCTCCATATGTCCAACTGTCAAAAGGTTACAACTTTTGAATTTGAATTCCCTTCTTTGGTGATGAAACCTTGCACCTCTTCAATCTGTCGAAGCCTTTAAAGAAGAAACAACCCCCTTCAGCATCTGCCAAATACTGCTTTTGTCAAAACCCTTTTCTGTCGAAACGTCGAAAGACAACCTTATTCTGTCAAATACTTAGCTACAAATAACTTTCCAAACTTATCCTGCCAGGACAATATTTGCCCTTTTGTCTAAGCAATGGAGCTTTTAACCTTGTCAGCATCTCTTGAATTTCTTCTCTTTCATCATTCTTCGACAGAGATGGCCTCAAGCTCCAAATTTCAACCTGTCGAAATTATGAGCTTACAAATTGCCCCCCAGCAAAGATGTTTTCGACTATTCTTGGAGAAATATCTTTTGCTGTCGAAATGACCTTTGACATCCTGTCAGTCTCATTTATTGTAAAGTGACTTTGTTGAGTCCCAAGAAAACACCATGATTTCCACTTTCTGAAAAACGTCACGTCTAGCCCACGTTTACACAATCTCCCATGACCCTATATTTTAGCTAAATCATGGCTCCCTACCAACCGTCACTTTCAATCACCACCAATGGATCAAAAACGCATGTTTCCATTTTCCCAACTGAAAAGTCTTTTCAGTTCTCCTCTTATCAGTTCATTTTTTCCTATAAATACCAACCTCAAAAACTTTTTCCTTTTTCACCTTCTCAAAACTCTTCTCCTACTTAAACGCAGAAACTCCATTAAAAACCCTTTTCAAAGCTTCTGCTCCTTCAAACTTCTCATTTTCTCACATCAATGGCTCCTCCAAAAACTGTTGTTGATCGTAGTGCCAAGAAGACAAAGAAAACAGCTGATCTTCCTCCTGCTCATATACTACCTGGGCCCATACAAATGCAACAACAACAATACATTCCAGAACCCCCAAATGAAAGGGAGAAGGCAAGCATCTACAGGTCTCAGGTAATGATTCCTATCTCAGTTTCTGGAGTTCACCATGCCATGCTAGGCCCCATTTTTGATCCTAATGCTGACCCTAATCGTTTGAAAGACTTTTATCCCTGTTACTCTGGTTCCAAACCCATAGCTGCTAATAAGAACCCTAGGCCTATCGAAACAACGTCCAAACAACCTGAAATTCCCATAGCTTCGATAGAAATAGATCTGTCTTATTTGAATCAAACTAGGATTTTTAGGAGTCCTCCCCTGACGAAAGATCCTTCCGACTACTTAGTTTGGCTCACCAGGGTCAAAAAAGTCAAAGAGAAATTCTGGAAGAAAAGTGGCATCTATGACCTGATCCAACTGTCGAAGGAAGGTCCACGCTATTGCCAGAACATGCTGCTGGCCTCCTTGTACTTCTGGGATAGTACTTACAACACTTTCCATTTACCCTGTGGTATGGTTACTCCTACCCTTTTCGACATAGCAGCCATTACTGGCCTCAGTCCTTTAGGAGAAATTTTTAACCCTGAACATTTAAACAAAGACCCCATAGGCTTCGACACCAAGCATGCTGGATATTCTGTTTTTATAACTCATCACCAAGGCGAAGACAATGAAGAAGTCTCTGACAGAGAGCACATTGCTTTCCTTACTCTGTGGTTAGCTAAATTTGTCTTCTGCACTAGGTCACTCCAGGTTGCCAGAAGTTATATTATCATGGCTAATCAACTTCATAATGGAGTTGCATTCTGCCTGAGTGAGTTGCTTCTGGCAAACCTTTATGAATCCTTGAGTGAGAGTGTGAGTAATCTAAAAACCCTTAAGGACAAAGGCAATATTAGTCTCACAGGCCCCTTCTGGCTCCTACAATTATGGTTGAACGCAACCTTCGAAGCTTGCATCCCTGTCAAAATGCCAGTTGACAAAGAAGAGGTGAAAGAAAGGCGCGTCGAATGGCCTAGGTTAGTCCAGCTAACCCCTATTGATAATAACATAGGTGTTCGACAAGCATTCACCAGTTATATAATGATGTTCACCAAACGTTATAAGTTCACTCCTTCCATGGCACCATTTGCCAACAGAAATGTGGGTCCCAGATGGTTCACAAGACAACTCCCAGTGGAGAACCAGAAAGAAGAAGACTCTTATATATCCATTTGGGAGGCTTTCCTTATGCCAAGGCACCTTTTCTCCCACCACAGTCTCAACAATACTAAAGTGTCTCTCATTGTCTACCAACCCAACCCGGTGGCTAGACAATTTGGGCTAATACAGACGAAGACGAAGCCCATTTATCACAAGAAAGGCTCTATTATATTCTATAACTCATTTCAAAGCTTCGACAGAAGTTTAGAGTTATACAACAAATTCTTCGACTCATCTTTGGAAGTTTACCCCACCATCTTTCGACCAAGCTTCCTATGCACTGAAGACTTCGACGTTTGGTGGAAGGAATATTATATTAACAAATTCTTTGATGTAGCAACCTTCACCACTCTCCTGACGAACGCTTTTACTTTTGTGCAGGATAAGAAGAAAAAAGGTACAGATAAACATATCAAAGAAATTCAAAAGTTTCAAAAGTATTTTGAAACTATTTACAGGCCCAGTGATCTTCGTCGAACCATAGGCGAAGCAGCAGTAACTTTAAAACAGAAGTTTACAGAAAAAATGGATAAATTGGGGGTGCCTTCGTCTCTCCCACCACATGCACGTTATAATTTTGCATTCACCACTTTTCCTCCAAAATTCCCTCCACTCCCTTATGCAGACTTTGGGGTGGCTTTGTGCCCTCCATTTCCAGATTGGTTTGTGTGTGGATCTGATTTAAAACTGCTTCGCGAATCCAGCAAGAAACTTGCCGAACGTGTGGTTCCGACGAAGTATTACTTGGGCAACTTCACTGGGCACCTTCATGTTGGGATAGAACATATTAATGTGGAAGAACCCATTCTTGAAGGTGTCGAAGAAATTAAATTCCTCTTTTTATCTCTAACTCCTTTTATTTTTATATCAATGTTCATGCAATTCTTTCTCTTTCAGCTGTTAGAATTGTCAAGAAAACTGCTGGCGAAGGAACCTCCTCCAAGACAGTCGAAAAATCTCCCACAACTGCCAAGAAGGTTTCGACAAATAGAAAACACCTCCTTCTTATTTATGTATCTCAATATTCCTTTATACTGAATACCTTTTTTTTTTCTTTTTTTTTTACTGCAGGTAACTCGTACACCAGCCAAGCAAAGAAAACAAGAAGAAAAGGAGATGAGTGTCGAAGAGTCTGAAGATGAATCTCCTGAACCTCAACCTCTGAAAAGAAACAAAGGTCTGAAAATAAAAACAGTGGCATCCCAAAGATCCATAGTTCACAGACGAACTCCCCCTTCCAGTCCAACCAACAAAATTCCCTCAAGGAGTGAAAGAAGTGGGGACTCAAGTATTCACACTGAGATCCCTCAGGTATTTATTTTCGACTGACAACATTCCTAGTCTTGACTGCATATATTCTTATCTTATACTTCCCTTTTATGCTCTCTTTAGGTTGTTATTGATGTCGAAGAGACTTCTAAAATCCAAGAAGAAGTTATTCCTTCTGACTCTGAGAAGACTTTGGCTGAAAGGCTTCAAGAAGACGCCACCCCAGATGCAGGTGTCTATGGACCTCAAACTTTGGACGAATTCAACATTAGTGACTCTGAATCTTCTGGCAACAATTCTCCCTTTCGCCCAGACCAGGATGCACCAACTCAAGGACCAACTGCTGCAACAGAAATTGACGAAGATGCTCTTGGTCAGGATGTACAAGCTCAAGAGCCAACTGATACCACAGAGGCTGACAAAGAAATTGTCGAAGAAGAGGTTGATCTGTTGAATCAACCAGGAGCCAACTTGAGCCTTGGAGGAACTTCCCAAAATGTTCCTACTCCATCAGAAGTTCCTACAGAAACCCCTTTGGGTACTGGTTCGACAAGCTTATCACACGAGGAAATTGAAAGCTTGAAAGTTAGAAAGCCTCTAGAATATTTAAAAGCTCTACTCAACTCCAAGTACAACTTCCAAGACTCTTCTCACAGTGGTTCGACAGCTTCAGGGGCCACTTCTGACATTCAACCCATCAGTGTCATCATGGATGAAATCAAAGCAAAAATCCTTGGGGTGGACCTGTTTGAGACCCTGGCTGAAAATCCTTCTGCCCAGTATGATCTAAAGAAACTCCTGAAACGAGCCAATTTGCTGGAGGCTTCGACTGAAGAGAGTCGTCTGGTGATGGACCTGATGTCAATGATTGATTCTGTAAGTGCTGATTTGATTCGTCAAAAGGAATTTTCTCAGAACATTACAGCCAAATCTGAAGAACAAGTTTCAGAATGGAATATCGTAGCTTCTTCGACACACAAAATTTCAGAACTAAACAAGCTTTCTGACGAATACACCAAAGCTGCTGCTGAGTGTGAAAACAACATTCAGGCTTATCAGACTCAGATTGCTGAACTTCAAAAGAAAATCCTCCAAGAGAAGGAACGCCAGGCCATTCTCCAACAGCCCAACCAAGAGGAAATCGACAGTGAACTCCAAAAGGGTCTCCAACATGCAGAATCAGCCCAACAACTTCCCAGGGAGATTGACGAACTGACTGTCAGTAAGAGTCTCTGCGAGCGTCGAATTCAGCTTCAGAAGAAAAAATTCGACGAACTCAAAGCTACCTTCCTTCGACAGTAGTTTGTAATAGGAATTAGGAAATTTTATTTGTTTAAGAATTTTTTAGCAATTTCATATGTAATGCTATTTCACGCCATCTGTTTGGCGAAGACAAGTTTTTATTTGCAATTTCATTCTGTTCCTATTTTTATTTCTTGCAATGTTGGTTTATACTTCTTCAAGTACTTTCCATTTATTTTCAGCACTCTCCTGTCTTTTTCTATCTCTTCGACTTCATATGCACCATTTGAAAAAACTCTTAAAATTTTGAAAGGTCCTTCCCATTTAGGGGACCATTTTCCCATCAATCTATCTTTCTTCTCCATGGGCAAGATTACTTTCCAAACTAAATCATCTACTAAAAAGGCTTTAAATTTTACTTTCTTATTGTAAAACTTTTCGACTCTTTCTTTCTGCCTTCTTATTAATTCTAAAGCATGTAACCTTTCTTCATCTAAATCAACCAACTCATCCATCATCATACTCCAATAAATTTCAGATGGAATCTCATGATGCCTTTGAATTCGAATTGACTGTAAACAAATTTCGACTGACAATACTGCATCATGTCCGTAAGTTAATTTAAATGGGGTGGAATTAGTTGCCTCCTTAGGAGACGTTCGACAAGCCCAAAGGATTTGATCCAGAGTCTTGTGCCAATTTCTAGGTTTTTTACCCACGTGCTTCTTTATCAGATTTATCACTACTTTGTTGGCTGCTTCGACCTGACCATTTGCTTGGGCATAATAAGGTGTCGAAGTTAGCAACTTAAAACCTGTCTCTCTTGCAAATGCCTGCATATTTCTTCCAGTAAACACAGATCCTTGATCAGTGGTTATAGTCTCTGGTATTCCAAATCTATACATTATATGTTTCTGGATAAAGTCTATGACTGCTTCCTGATCTACATTCGTTAATGGTATGGCTTCAATCCACTTAGTGAAGTAATCTACCCCAACTAAAATGTACTTCTGCCCTTTTGAAGAGGCTGGTCGAATTTCACCAATCAAATCTAAAGCCCAACCTCTGAATGGCCAAGGCTTTATAATGGAATGTAACTCATTTGCTGGCACATGAGGTATGCCTGCATGAATTTGACATTCTTGACAACCCTTTGCAAATTAGACACAATCTTTCAACATTGTTGGCCAATACATCCCTTGTCGAAATAGTAACCATTTCATCTTATGCCCTGCCTGGTGTGCACCACATGCACCACTATGCACATTCGACAAAGCTATATAAGCTTCAGTCTCTCCTAGGCACTTTAGTAGAACTCCCTCTGCAGTCTTTTTAAACAATTCATTTCCAAAGAGCACATAACTTATAGCTCTATACTTTATCTTTCTTTCGACTGTCTGGTTTGGATTTTGTAAATAATCTTTGATAGGTTTTCTCCAATCTCCTACCTCTGGATTATCTATATTAAAAATCTCAAAGTTTTCTTCATCACCATATCCCAATCTTATGGTCTCCAAATCAGATGGGGACAGTCTAGTGGATAAAACTTTTCCTCTTACTTCGATAACTTTCATCAGGTTTTCCTTCGACACTTTATAGCCTGAGGCCAGTTGGGCCAAGTCATTTGCTTCCTGATTTTCTAATCTAGGAATGTGTCTAAAAACCACACCGTCGAATCTTTTGAGGAGTCTGTTGGCTATCACAAAATACATGATCAAATTTTCTTTGACACATTTGCACTCTTTTGTCAGTTGTTTTATCACCAACTCAGAGTCACCCATTATTTCGACCTCTGTTGCCCCCAATTCCAACAAAATTTCAAGTCCAGCAATTAAAGCTTCGTATTCTGCCTCATTATTTGAACAGAACCCCTCTATTTTGTACTTGAACTTTGTTGGAATTTTATTGGGAGAAATGATTAATACCCCAACACCTGTTCCATTTTTATGACTGGAACCGTCGAAATATAATTTCCAAGGCTCTCTTTCGACATAATTTGTCTCATCTCCAAGTATGGAGTGGTCAGCTATAAAGTCAGCAACTACTTGTCCTTTAACAGCTTTTAGAGGCATATATTTTAAAGAATATTCAGTCAAGGCTAAAGCCCATTTTCCAATTCGACTATGTAGAATAGACTTAGACAACATATGCTTTATTACGTCGAAATGAGAAGATATATGTACATCAATGGGTTTTATATAATGCTTTAATTTTGTACAAGAGAAATATACACATAAACATAATTTCTCTATCATACTATATCTAGTTTCAGCATCATTTAAGACTCTGCTGAGATAATAGATGGCTCTTTCGACGCCATGTTCATCTTCTTGACAAAGCATGCTTCCTAATGTTCTGTCAGATGCTGATATGTAAAGTCTCATGCTTCTTTTTCGACAAGGAGATATTAAGACTGGAGGATTTGCCAGATACTCCTTGATCTTGTCGAAGGCATCTTGATGTTCTTGCCCCTAAGTGAAGCCCTCCTTCTTTAGTCGAAGTAGAGGTGAGAAGGCCTGTGTTTTTCCACTAAGGTTGGAGATGAACCTTCTGAGAAAGTTGATTCTCCCTAGTAGAGACTGCAATTCCTTCTTTGTCGATGGCGCTTTCGCTTCCATTATGGCCTTAGCTTTGTTTTCATTAATTTCAATCCCTTTCTTGTGGACCACAAAGCCTAAGAAGTCCCCTGCCTGCACACCAAAAGCACATTTAAGAGGATTCATTTTCAAACCAAACTTCCTCATCCTTTCAAAGGACTGTCGAAGATGGTTAATATGGTCTGAGCCTGAGGCAGATTTAATCACAATATCATCTATATAAATTTGCATAAATGTTTCAATGAAATCATGAAAAATAGAATTCATAGCCCTTTGGTAGGTAGCTCCAGCATTTTTCAAACCAAATGGCATGACTACCCACTCATATGTTCCTATTGCCCCTGGACAACGAAAAGCTGTTTTCGGAACGTCTTCTTCAGCAATGAAAATCTGGTTATAACCAGAATAGCCATCAAGCATACTTAAATACTCATGGCCTGCTGCAGAATCTACTAGCATTTCTGCTACTGGCATAGGATATTCATCCTTAGGGGTAGCTGAGTTTAGATCTCTAAAATCAATGCATACCCTCAGTTTGCCATTTTTCTTAATCATAGGAACAATATTAGCAATCCATTCTACATACCTTGTTGTACGGATGAATTTGCATTTTAGAAGCCTTTCGACTTCTTCTTTGATTTTCGACTGAATTTCAGGTGCAAAGCGTCTGGGAGTCTGCTTTATTGGCTTTTTCCCTTCCAGTATTGGCAACTTCAATTCAACCAAATTTCTGTCTAAACCAGGCATTTCGTCATAATCCCATGCGAAGCAGTCTTTAAACTCATTCAGCAGTTGGATTATTTCGACTCTGAGTTGAGGATTCATTTTGGTACTGATGTAAGTTGGCCTTTTCTCTGCCTCCAGTCCCAAATTAATCTCCTCCAAAGGATCCTGTGCCACCATCTTCATGTTGGTTGGGGATGGATCCTTTTCAAACCCCAAGGGTTCGTCATCATAAATGGCATCAAGTCTTTGACTCTGCCATTCGCCATTAGAATCTTCTTCTAAACTTTGCTTTATATGTTGTTCCTCAATGTTTTCATGAGGATGTTGTTCTTCGACAACTTGTGTGTTGGCTTCGACAGCCATGTTTCTTACTTCAGCCTCAAGGGCCGCTTTGAGTTGTTTTTCGGCTATATAAGCCGAAATCTTTTCTATTGTTGATGCCTCAGTCATTTTCACTGAACTCACTCCCCCACCCAGTTGGATTGACATGGGCAGTTCCCCAAGTGTAATTTGTCTCCCCAATTACTTCTTTATCCCACTGGAAGCCATGCGTAGGGTGGAGGTACATGGAACAATAGGCGTTGTCGGAGGCTATTAGGTCAAAACCAGCAGGATTGCATGGTGCTATATGTGCCAGGTTCTTGTCGAAGTTACGACCATTGACATTGTTCACATCAACTGTGAAGTAACTTTGATCTGCTTCTATGTTTTCGACAATCCCATCTGGCCTCCAGATTGCTATCCTCTGATGCATGGAGGATGGCACAGCCCCAATCCCATGGATCCATTCTCTTCCCAACAGCATGTTGTAATTTGCCTTTGATGCGATCACCACAAACATTATAGGCCTGGTAATGGATCCTACAGTCAAGTTCAATTGTATTACCCCCAGTGTTGTCCCTACCTTACCTTCATAGTTGGACAACACCATGTTGTGAGGCTTAGTGTCGGAGTCATCTTTTCCAATCCTCTTTATCATATAATGAGGAATTAGATTTACAGCTGCTCCACCATCTATCAGAATTTTGTTGACACCCACGTTTTCTACCTTTCCTTTTATGAAAAGAGGCTTTAAGTGAGCCTTCATTGCATCATCTGGCTTTTCAAAGAAAGCATTTTGCTCTTCGACACAGCCATTATTCATTATGTAGTAGCATACAGGCTTAAGGCCTATGTTATCATCTGCCATGTCATCCTCTTCGTCTTCGACTTCCATTATCCTGTCATAGTCTCTGGGCAACACAGAAACCACATTGCAGGTTACGTCGAAGGACGCATCAGACTCTGAACTGAAGTCATCTGTAACTTCTTCATCCACTGGCATTTTGTTGTTTGTTTTCTGCATTTCTGTGGTGTCATTAGATCCATTCTTCTGAGGGGGTTCTGCTTTTGCCAGAGGTCTCCCCTTGCTTGTAATCTGCACATACTTGCTTGATTCAGCTTCCTTCTGCCCAACCCTTTTGTGTTCTACAGTTTCTTTTTCAATTTTCTTCTGCCTTTGGAATCTTCTCCATTGGGACCTGGACATAGGATTCTTCCCTTTGTAGTTTTCAGAGACGTACTTTGGCCTTGCCTCCTTTTTTACTTCCATTGAGGGACCCCTGTTCACTTCAAAACTCTTCCATCTCTTCTGACCTTGGGCATCCCTTATAGGTTGAACCCATTTGTCGTCATTTGGTCTGTTTGATGGTTTAAAAGTGTTGAAACGTCTTTCTCCCACTCCTTGTATGTGATGCTTCCCTCTTCTTGGGTCGAATCTTTCGTTTCTGGTTGGTGGGACTGTTCCCCAGTTTCTTTTCCTCTGGGTCTTTTCTGCTGCTTCTAAGTCATCAGCTGCTTTCCTGTCGAACACAGCACTGCATCTTGGGCAAAGCATAACTTCTGCGTTCTTCCTTTGACACCTCTGGATGAATTCGACAAGACTTTCATTCTCTTCAGGGTAAACCAGCTTCTGATGTTTCTCTTGACGTTTCTTTTCCTTGTTGGTGTCTGGTCCTACCTTCTGAGTGATTTCCACCATATGAATCCCAGCATTCTATTCAGTTGTGATTTTCAATTTGTTCATTTTTTCGACTAGCATCATTTCCTCCGGGATATTCTCCTTTGACTGATTCACTTTGCCTTTTGGGTGTAAACCCTTATGGATTTATTTGCAGCAGTGTGCAACACCTTCGACAGAATGTTCTTCAGTTCTGATGGTACTACTGTTTATTGGTTCGACGGTAAGGGCATTGTCATCAGTCCCTGTTGTTTTGATCTTATCTTAGTCAAGGCCTTCAGTGGCCTCTTTTTGGACAGTGAGTGTTTTGTTATCCTCCTCTTCGTCATCATTTTTGAAAGAATCTCCCCATCCTGTGGGTTTGATTTTGTTGATATCTGTTTTGGAGCTTGGTGGTGCTGAATATTTCACCATGAAGTCTAACTTCCCATTCGATTCTCCTAAAGTGTCCCAGATCACCCCCTGCTCAGCATCTCTTTCATAGTTTTTCTTGTCGAAGCTTCTTCCCACTTTGACTGTATTTCTTTCGTCGAAACCTTCAGTAGTTTCAATGGCATTCTCACTGTCAAAGTCTTCAGAAGCTTTGACTTCTTTTTCCTCAGCCTGGTCAGCAAGATCATCACCCTCTTCCACCACATTCACATGGGTGTCGAAACCTTCAGCAGCTTCTATCATGGTGAAGTTGGTGTCGAAGCTTTCAGTAACTTCTACCATTTCAAAACTTTCCTCTGCCATGATCTCCATTTCGACCACATTTACCATTTCTGGTTCAGCATAATTGGCCTCCACAACCTGCATAGGATTGGAGTCAATCCTCATCTGTTGCTTGGCTTTGTCTCCAAACTTCAGCCTTCCATTTTGGATTGCATTCTGGACAAGATCCCTGAAAAAGGTAACATTGAGAAGTTTTATGACCCAAGAAATTATGGATTTACAAAAACCTCTCTTTTTCTGTTGGTCTACAGGAGGCTCCTTAGTGCCTGCTGGTTTTATTAACTGACCATCTTTGACTAATAAATCAAAAATTTCATCACATTTGGTGATGTCGAATGTATAGGTTCTTTTAGGGAACCTGTCATTCTTTTCCACTTCGACTGGATTTTTTCCATTCGACGGGGCTAAAACTTTACAAGAATATGGAGGGCCTTGTTTTAATTCTGCCAGATCAATTTCTTGCTGGTCGAAAATGACTGGTTCGTTTTCGTCATAGTCATCTTCTTGAACTATTCCTACATAGGCCACTCTTTCCTTCTTGTTTTTATTTGATCTAAATTTTTCATTTTTTAGTCTTTCTATTTGCCTCACTCTGTCTGCCAGTTGTGCCATGTCTCTTAAGTACTGGGTATCCAGTTTTTTCCTTATGGAATAATCTAGACCCCCTGCAGCCATTTCGACTAGTTCTTGTTCCGGCACTTGTGTAAAGCATCTGGCTTTTAATAATCTAAACCTATTCAAATAGTCATCTATAGGTTCAGAAAATTTTCTTTTGACACTTGCCAACTCTTTCAAACTTATCTTGGTTTGTCCCATATAGAATTGTTCATGGAACAATCTTTCTAATTGGGTCCAAGTGAATATTGAAGTTGCAGGAAGAGATGTAAACCAAGTGAAAGCATTTTTTGTCAAAGAACTTGGGAAATATTTCATCCTTAAGTTCTCATTATTAGCAATCTCTCATGCCTCTATCAAATAACGTGCTACGTGTTCTATGGTGGACTCACTAGTATCCCCTGAGAATTTGGTGAATTTGGGGACTTTCCACCTTGGTGGTAATTCTTGTTGTAAGACAAATTCAGACAAGGGGGAAGTATAACTAGGCCTTTGTAATCCTACGTTTACTCCATTTTGCGCCATTATTCTCTCAACCATGGTGGCAATATTATTTTCGACAGGCAGGTTATTGTAACGCATTCTCTGCTGTAATATTTCATCAGCATTTTGGTCTCTCTGGACTATTATTCTTCTTGGTTCCTGTCGAATGGGCTCTTCTACATTAAGCTGTTCAACTACCACCTCTTGGCCCCTGGGATTTTCATGAGGGTTTCCCAATGGCCTTTGGTTTATAGTAAGTTCCTCTTCGACAGCCCTATTGGCAGGATTCTGATTTAATTGCATTCTTTGCTGTGCTTGAGGGACTCCAAAAAAGTCGGCAACGCGTGCCATCTGTTCTGCCAATATTTGGTTTGTTTGGGTAGTGTTTTGTATTAAAGGATTGAACACTTCTCCAATTTGTTGTGTCAAAGCCTGCACCATATCATGATTGCTTTCATCCATCTGTTGACGAATTACTTGTGCAGAATGGTTTGTCATAGTGGGCATATGGAAACCTGGTGGAACTTGATTCATTCTATTTCCATTTCAACCATATCCTGATCCCTGCAATGGTGATGACATTTGAACCATAGCATCAGAGAATAATGGTGACGAATTATGTAGGCTTGCCATCATTGAAGTTGGCATTCCATATGGTTGTTCCCTCCCAGTCAAGGGCTGAGAATAATTCAGATATGGCCTGAAGGTATTTCCTCCAGGGGGAGGGGTTCCAAGGGGTCTGGCGTGTCCCATGGTGGAAGAACTAGGCGCATTCTGGGACCCTGAACCCGTTGGTACTGAATCCCCTGATGGAGGCCTAATCTGTTCTAAAACAGGGCCAGAAACTGGTATTGCTCCTGACGAAGGGATGGGATTGGAAACTGGAATGGTTTCGTCAGGATTGTTTGAAACATTTGGCAAGTTAGCCATCTTTCTTCCTCTTGTTCTCTTTGGTCTTTCTACGTCGGTTACGGCTAGTTTACCGCTTCTAAGAATCATACAACGTAGCCAGGAACAACTTGTCTAAGAAAGTTCTCTATTTAGATTTTATCAACTGCACAGTCCCACTGGGCGTGCCAATTTGTTCGCTGTGATTTCTGGCGAACAACCTCTGGTTAACCAATCTCTCAGAAAATTGGGTTACTTGCAGGACCAACCAAACAAGTCCTAGGACACATGTGCAATTATTTTGTCGAACTACTCTTAGTATTTGTGATTGGTTTATGGTTTGTTTCGTCAATACTGTCAAAGTGTTAAGAACTTTGATTTTGAAAGTAAAGTAAAGTTTAAGTTTAGAAAATAAAATAAAGTTGAAGTTTTTAAACAAAAACAAGAAGAACTGTCGAAAGCTATAACTTGCAGAAAAGTAAATAAAGCTTGAAAATGAAATAAACTTGATGAATAAACTGGTAATTTAAATAACTTTAAAAGAAAGATGGTGTTCAAACGTACATGGTTCCAAATATCAAACTCATTTTCTCTCACACTGGGTACTTAGAGTATTTACAGGAATTTTGTATCAGTTTTCACACACCTATTCTAAACAAAAACTATTCTATTTATATACAAACAAAGTAACTGCCTAGAACGGAAAAATCATAAATAAATGACAAGTGTCAGCCTGCATGCAACTTCTTCCCCTGAAACCTCCATATGTCCAACTGTCAAAAGGTTACAACTTTTGAATTTGAATTCCCTTCTTTGGTGACGAAACCTTGCACCTCTTCAATCTGTCGAAGCCTTTAAAGAAGAAACAACCCCCTTTAGCATCTGCCAAATACTGCTTTTGTCAAAACCCTTTTCTGTCGAAACGTCGAAAGATAACCTTATTCTGTCAAATACTTAGCTACAAATAACTTTCCAAACTTATCCTGCCAGAACAATATTTGCCCTTTTGTCGAAGCAATGGAGCTTTTAACCTTGTCAGCATCTCTTGAATTTCTTCTCTTTCATCATTCTTAAACAGAGATGGCCTCAAGCTCCAAATTTCAACCTGTCGAAATTATGAGCTTACAGACATCTGCTGGAACTTCAAAGGCAAAGTCTCCAATAACCAAAGCTGCTTTGATTGCTGAGCTAAAGAATACCTGCAAAGAGCTGGATGCCAGGAAGCAGAAGCTTGAGGAGATTATCCAAAGGCTGGAAATTGAAGAGAGTGCTCAGAAGGCTGCTGCTTCTGATGAGGAAACTGAAGAAGAGGAAGACACTGAATATGAGGATTCTGAGTGAAAAATGTATGTGAGGAAAATGTAATGTCTGCTTCAGCATTGTATTTTGAATTAGTAATTTTGTATTCTCTCTGTCAGTGTAAAATTTGGCCCCAATTTATGTCTAACAAGGGGGAGAAGAGAACTGAACAACAACAACAATGTATGTTGCAGCTTACTGATTAATGAAAAATGACTTCTGTTTGCTTCTGAACTAAAGCTGTGTTTTTAATGAAAAATTTCTGTTGAAACAAGTCAGAACACATGTAGGTTTGAGGGGGAGTAAAATCACACATGACTCAACAGAAAACTCTGCTGCACTCTGATAAACCAGAAGAGTATGTTAGCCAAAAATTAGCCAAAGGGGGAGTTTGTAGATGTTTAGAATTGGCAGAATTTTTGACCAACAAGAAGTGTTGAACTTAGTTCAGGATGTCACATCAGATGTTGTGACATTATCAAACAGAGTATAAGTAAATGAACTTAATTCAGGATGTCACACTGTTCGCTGTGGTTTCTGGCGAACAACCTCTGGTTAACCAATTTCTTCAGAAAATTGGGTTACTTGCAGGACCAACCAAACAAGTCCTGGGACACATGTGCACTGATTCTGTCGAACTGTTCTTAGTGTTTGTGATAAATTTATGGTTTGTTTTGTTAATACTGTCAAAGTGTTAAGAACTTTGATTTTACAAGCAAAGTAAAGTTTAAATTTAAAATTAAATAAAGTTGAAAGTTTTAAACAAAGATAAGAAGAAAATGTCGAAGGCTATATCTTGCAGAAAGCAGTAAATAAAGTTTAAAAATGACATAAACTTGAAGAATGAACAAGTAATTTAAATAACTTTGAAATATAAATGGTGTTCAAACGTACATGGTTCCAAATATCAAACTCATTTTCTCTCACACTGGGTACTTAGAGTATTTTACAGGAATTTTGTATCAATTTTCACACACCCTATTCTAAACACAAACTATCCTATTTATATACAAACAAAATAACTGCTCAGAACGGAAAAACTATAACTAAATGACAAGTGTCAGCCTGCATGTAATTTTCTTCTCTGAAACTTCCATGTGTCCAACTGCCAAAGGTTACAACCTTTTGAATTTGAATTCCCTTCTTTGGTGACGAAACCTTGCACCTCTTCAATCTGTCGAAACCTCTTAAAGAAGAAACAACTCTTCCAACATCTGCCAAACCCTGCTTTTTGTCAAAACCCTCTTCTGTCGAAACGTCGAAAGACAACTTTCTTCTGTCAAACACTTAGCTACAAATAACTTTCCAACTTATTCTGCCAGAACACTATTTGCCTTTCTGTCGAAGTAATGGAGTTTTAAACCTTGTCAGCAATTCTTGAATTCTCTTCCTTTTATTATCCTTCGACAAAGATGACCTCAAGCCCTTAATTTCAGTCTTGTCGAAATTATGGGTTTACAAATTGCCCCCCAGCAAAGATGTTTTCGACTATTCTTGGAGAAATATCTTTTGATGTCGAAGTGACCTTTGACTTCCTGTCAGTCTCATTTATTGTAAAGTGATTTTGTTGAGTCCCAAGAAAACATCATGATTTCCACTTTATGAAAACGTCATGTCTAGCCCACGTTTTACACAATCTCCCATGACCCTATATTGTAGGTAAATCATGGCCTCCTACCAACTGCCACTTTCTAACTTCCACCAATGGATCAAAAATGCACGTCTCCACTTCCCAACTGAAAATCTTTTTATTTTCCCTTTTTTATTATTGGTCATTTATTTCATCTTCTATAAATACCAACTTCAACAACATTTCAAACTTTTCACATTCTCAACTCTTCTCTTACCCAAACGCAAAACTCCATTTCAAGACCTTTTCAAAGCTCCTGCTTGTCGCTCCCACTAAATGAAGCTAAGTCAGATAGGGTACAGACGCGAACGGTCGGCGAAAGGGAACAGTGAGAACACACAGCCGTGAACTCACTGGAGAATGAATAGAGTCGCCAGCTAGGCATTTTTATCCCGGAGGAAAGGCAATGCTGCATAGGCCTAGAAAAAAAAGAATGGATAAGACGGTTGCGAACCAGAGAGACTGAGAAAGGGGGTTGGTTACAACCTGGGAAGGTATTAGCACCCAGATTGTCCGCCGTACTCGACGGGATCCACGCTTAAAAGATTTGTGTTTTAAAGGGATAGTGTCAGTGCAATCTGTGTAAAAGAGCTGGAAAAGGATGTACAGGTGTCAGTGTAAGAGAAGTGAAGTGTATAAATGTACAGTGTCAGTGTAGGAACAAGAATAAGATGCTCAAGATCATGGGGCTAAAGAATGAAGCTGGAAAGAGGGGGAATATACAGAGACTTTTGTTCGATAACTGTTAAGTTATGCCTACGTATCCTCTCGTGCAATGAGGAAGTCAGAACGCCGTAGTTCGACCCAAAGAGACTGATAGATGAATTGACTTGTGAACTGCTTACTTGCCTATGCTCAAGTGTATGATCTGTCTGGCACAGATGCAAACTGTCTTGCATTAGACGGAAGAAGCAAGTTCTCGGTTGTGAGTGAATGAGATGAGAAAAGAATCCCGGAGGAGACGATTATTGTTTGTTTTTGAGTTTTCAGTCTTTTATTGCTTTTGAAAGTTTGTCATAAGTTAATGAGCTTAAGCCTAAACCAATGGATTTAGTAAACTCATCACATCTTCCCTCTGATTAGGGGTAATGATAATACCTTAAGTGTGAAGTCAGATTCTCACACTTAATCACCTTTGATGTAGGGTTAAGATCATTAACCTACTTGTGATTATTTAGATGTTTTGGGTGTTTTTGTTTAGTGTTGAGTAATGAGGTTAAGCCATAATCAAGGATTAAACAGACTCATTACACCATCCTAATAGAAGGATAATAGATGAGAATGTTTAAGCTGAGGAAAGCTCCTCAACTTAATCCATGATTAAGGATTAAACTCATGACAAAACAAGCCTTTGATTAAGTGGATTTTATTTAATGATATGATGAAGAAGTGATTTTTAGGGTTTGTAAGACAACTTGAGGAGGACTTGTCCATTAACACTAGGGTTAGTCCTTCTTAACCATTTAAGGAAGAATTAGAACCCTAATGCAAGGCCCAAGTTACAAGTGTAATGTCTTGATACTTATTAAGTGAATTGATTAAGAGATTTAAACACATTAAGGGTTTAACACTTAGGATTAAACTTATACACTCCATCCTAAGAGAAGGATGCAGGCATAAGCTTAATCACAAAGCCTTAAAACCTTTAGGGTTTAGTCCCTGATTATGAGATGAGAAGAGATGACTCAAAAGAGACACAAAGGTAAAACTATGAGGGGGGACTAATCAAAACCCTAATCATTGTCATGCTTGGTTGTTCCTAAGGTTTGTGAGGTTTTCAAGAGAAGTCTTCAATGGAACCACCAGGAAGCAGATGAAAGGATCAAGAGAAGCAAAGCAACTTGCTTCATTCAAGAAGTCAAGTCACTTGAAGAAAGAAAGTAAGAAGAAGAAGAATGAGCAAGCTCAAACCCAAACACAAACAAAAATGCAGCAATGGATGCAAGAGATATGAAAAGAAAAGTATGAGGATTGAAGGCAAACCCACTTCTCAGAATCACTTACCACCTGAAAGGGTTAGGAAAGAAATGCAATGCAATGCAAAATGGGATGAGATGACATGATGAGGAACAAAACCAGAAGCATATACATGATGCTAATGATGCTATGAGATGCTACAAACATGAGGCAGCACATGGGAATGATCATACAAGTTTATGAATGCAAATGAAGCAAGCTAGGAACCATGAACATACATGAAAGGTTATGAAGTGCACATGGCATACAACATGGCAAATACATGATGCAATGATCAATCATGCTTTCACTATGTCTTATGATGTCAAATGAATCACATGGATGCTTGAAATGTCATGGCAAGTCATAGTGTGAAGGCAAATGCAAGATGGATGCATATGGAAGCCCAAATTAGGGTTTATGATCAATGCAACAAACAAAAATCAAAATCAGAAGCAAACAACATTATAAAAAATTGAAAATGCAACACAAAGGACCCCTAATCCTATACTAAACCAATGCCCAAAGGAGAGGTCTCAACTCTTAACCAATCTCAAGTTATGATTTTTACAAGTTTTCTAGGGTTTTAGGGTTCCTAAACAAGAAAATTATCAAACAAATGGAAAATGAAAGATCAAATCATGGCCATTTAAGCTCACAAACTACATGCTAAACACAATGCAATGCAAAAAGAATCAATGTCCAACTCCTCATGAATAGGCAGAAATGATTTTTTGAACTTTGGATCAAAATAATGCACAAAAATGATTTTAATTCAATGAAAAATTCTCAAAATGCATCAAGATCAAAAAATAAATTTGGTTTGAAGGTTGGACAATGTTTCTAAATGTCTTAGAACATTTCATGAATTTTTTGGTGATTTTTAAATACCTAAAAGTATTTTTAATAAATTAATTTCCATTAATCAATTAAAAATAAACTTTTAAATATTTTAAAATACTTTTTAAATGCTAAAAATGAAAATAAAAATATTTTTGTCTCATAAAAATTAATGAAACTCTTGAGAAAAAGTTTCATAATTTCTAGACATTTTTTACTATTTTAAATAAATTGTGCAAGTAAAATGAAAAAAGAAATGAAAATAAATTGAAATAAAAGAAAGTATTCAGATCCAATGGTGGAGATTTGAACTGGGTTTGGAAACATTGACTAGCGCGTCATCCAATGGCCATGGTTGGTTCTGATTAGATTTATTTAATTAATGATTAATTAAACTAATTAAGGGGATTAGGGCAAAACAAAAGGATCTGGGCCATCCATCCACGCGGGAAGTCCACAGGGTCAACCAATCCAACGCTCAATATTCAAATGAACTTAATGACCTGAGATTAGGGCAAAACAGATTCAGGTGACCGGAGGGGAGCTCCGGTCATCTTCCCCGGCGACCCCAAAACCCTAAAACATGATTCAGGTAACCCCTCAACAAATTAAACACATCTAAAGGATCCTCTAACATCCTAGGACACAAATCCACCCTCAAACATCATTTAAACCCCAAAAATCATGCAAATCGAAAGAAACAAAATCTACGGGTGAAATTTCAGAGCATCAATACAAACTCATCTCTCACTCATTTTTAATTCTAAAACCAACCCCATGATCAGCAAGACATAAGCAACCAGATTATAACTTAAAATGCAAGCTTTGGGAGAAAATGTTCATGTTCATACCTGAGCTGGGAAGCTTCAATACTGAGCTTCCAGAGCCTCCTTTGCGTGCCAATGAACTTCTTTAACTCCCCTGATGCTAAAGGAAGGCTTGGGATGAGCTTAGACAAGCTGCTTTGAGAAATCCAGTTCTGGTGTAGCAGAAAATGGAGTTTGTGTGTGAGTGGTTTCAAGCTCTGTTAATGGTTGATTATTGCTCCTTTGAGTGTTTCTGACTTGTTGGTGAAGAGAAATGGGATGTTTGTTGGCTGGATAATGGGATTCGAAGAGTTCTGGTTTTGAAGATGAGAAATGGTGAAGCTCAGTTCATGCTGGTTTCAGGCTTATCTTTTATTGGTTTGGGGTCAATAATACATGGTGAGATGAGTAGTGGAACTTGTTTTAGTGTATGAGGCTTGTGGAAGATGATTCGAAGGAAAATGCAAAATAGAGTGAGTTTGTGTATGCTGTCTTAGGGCTTGCTTCAGGCTTGCTTGATGTATCAATTGGCTAGCATTTGCTTTGCATAAAAGACTCCTATTGGTCAGATGATGTGACCTGGCCTGCTGTGATTGGGATGTTTACTTTTGCAAAAAGTCCACTTTGTTGTAAGAGAGGCATGGCTTGAGTTCTAGCTTGGTACAAGGGGCATGGGCTGCACAGCAAGATGAGGTGAGAGGCTATGGCTGGTTCAAAGGCCAATGCAGCAAGTTGGTGAAGTGTGATCATGAGTTTTGCAAGTTGGTTACTTCTTGGTTCACATGGAAAGATCTTGTCCCACAAACCATGAAACATGAGGAGTCTTGGTCCAAATCTGATTTTTAGGTCACATGGAATGTTTATGTAGTGGTTAGACATGAATTTGAAGTTACAATTGTCTTGGTACAAAGTTCTTGCAAGTTTTTCATTTGGTGCACATCTTGAAAATCAATGATTTTTGCCAACTTTGTCATACCATAACTTTTGATCCAAGATGAATTAGGTCATGTTCTTGTACTTTTTGAAAAGGGAAAAATGTATTCTACAACTTTCATGACCAAAGTTTTTCCATTTGAAGCATTTTTGGATCAAAAAGCAAGGCTTGAAAAATGGCATAAAATGACATATTCTTGAAAAGTCAACTATGCCCAAAAAAGTCAACTTTGCAAAAACTTCAAATTCTTGAATTTTGTGAACTTCAACCTTCTTCCATGATCAAATAAAGATCATATACACTCAAAATGATGAAGATCACCCCTTGGTTGGGTCATTGGGGGCCTCAGATGCCCTGATTTTACACTGACTTGTCCAGAAAGTCAACTCTTGATCAGATGACTTCCCCATGGAATTTCTTCATGAAAATTGATATGCATACTCCCTATACCATATAGAGACCAATGGAAACAAGAATGACCAAAAAATTTGGAGTTATGGCCTCTGAAACCAAAACCCTAATTTTAGGTCAACTGTGCAGTCAAACCTGGCTCTGCACCCATGCCAATCTCAGTTCTTGTGATCCTTTTGCATTTTTGACTTTGAGAGGATGTAATAAGATATAAGAACACACATGGATCCCTTTGAAGTGATTGGTAGCCTTTGGAGTGGCTCAAGAAGCTCTTGGATTGCTCAGATCACAAACCCTAGGTGCAGATGACCTAGAACCAATGCAAAGACTCAAAATTGTGGTATGAGATATTATGATTGTGTTTATGCATATGAAGTGATCACAAGCCATGGTGTGAATGGGTGAGGGCAAATTTGGGGTGTTTACACTGCTCCTTCAACCTTTTCATCAAATCAATGGCTCCTCCAAAGACTACTACTGGTCGCAGTGCAAAAAAGGCAAAGAAGACCATGGATCTTCCTCCTGCTCACATACTATCTGGGCCCATACAAATGCAGCAACAACAGTATTTTCCAGAACCCCCAAATGAAAGGGAGAAGGCAAGCATTTATAGGTCACAGGTAATGATTCCCATTTCTGTTTCTGGAGTTCATCATGCTATGTTAGGTCCTATTTTTGATCCCACTGTTGACCCTAACCGTCTGAAAGAATTGTATCCCTGTTATTCTGCTTCTAAACCCATAGCTGCTAGCAAAAACCCTAAACCTGTCGAAACCTCGTCCAAAGAACCTGAAATCCTCATGGCTTCGACAGAGATAGATCTGTCTTACCTGAACCAAACTAGGATTTTTAGGAGTCCCCCTTTGACGAAAGATCCCTCCGACTACTTAGCGTGGCTCACTAGGGTCGAAAAAGCCAAAGAAAAGACTCAAAATTGTGGTATGAGATGTTATGATTGTGTTTATGCATATGAAGTGATCACAAGCCATGGTGTGAATGGGTGAGGGCAAATTTGGGGTGTTTACAGCTGCCCCTATTCAAACATGAGTTAGCTGTGCAGGATGTAAGCAGCGGCTTAACAGGAAAACAAGATAACTTGTGGTTGAATACCAAAGACAGTCCAAAATTTGCACTCACAGAATGAAGAAGAAAAGGGATATAGATTGTAAAGGAAAATAAAGTATATTGTAAAGTGCGGGCGACGGAGGACGACCGTCGAGCAGAGGACGACTGCTGGGTAAAGAGCAATGACGGGGACGGCCGACATGCTGGGAAGAGTGTGTGAAGTAAAGCAATGACGGGGACGGCCGACATGCTGGGGATAAAAGGTAAAGTCAAGACGGGGACGGCCGACTAGCTGGGAAAAATAAGAAATTATGATGGGGACGGCCATCAAGGTAAAGCTGTAAAATTCTCTGGGAATTAATGAAACATGACGGGGACGGCCATCAAGTTCACAAAGCAAAGCAACCGACGATGGGGACGGCCATCGGGCTAGAAGAAAAGGAAAAGGGACCACGACGGGGACGGCCATCGGGTTAAAGAATAAATGAAATAAACAGATGATGGGGTACGGCCATCAAAGGTGAAGGACGATCACCTAGCAGGGGACGGCTGCTCTGTTGGGGAATAAAGGAAAAATGATGGGGACGACCATCAAAGGCGGAGAACGACCACCCGGCAGGGTACGGCTGCCGAAAATATCAACGATGGGGACGGCCATCGGATAAAAGGTCAACGATGGGGACGGCCATCGGACGAGCATGATGGAGGACGACCATCAAGAGGTGGAGGACAACCACCTAGCAGGGGACGGCTGCTCTCAGGGTTTATCATGACATAGGACGAATGTCAGATAACCAAAGATCAACAATGGGGACGGCCATTGGATAAAATTGATGAAGGACGATCATCAAGAGGTGGAGGACGACCACCAAGCAGGGGACGGCCGCTAAAATCAACGATGGGGACGGCCATCGGATGAGCATGATGGAGGACGACCATCAAGAGGTGGAGGACGACCACCTAGCAGGGTACGGCTGCTCTTAGGTTTTATCATAACACAGGACGAGTGTTAGATAAAAAGAAAAAAGCTTTGTTGGCGATCTCCTGGGGATTAGTAAACACGGACGAGTGTTTACATCCAAGAAATAAAAGGGTAAGTGTTTAGATGTTTGTGTATAGATTAAAGATGCGGACGAGCATCCTTAAGACTACGATACGGACGAGTATCGGGTAGAAACAAACTGACACGTGTTCAGCGATGATGATACGGACGAGTATCAACTGGTTAACAAGGAACACAGACGTGTGTTGAATCTGAAGGGACTATTCTGGGAAATAGTAGACGCAGACGAGTGTCTATATTCAAGAGGACATAAGTGTTTGACACGGTGTATGGATTAAAGATACGGACGAGCATCCTTAAGACTATGATACGGACGAGTATCATGTAGAAACAAACGCTTGACGCATGTTCTGAGATGATGATACGGACGAGTACCAACTGGTTAACAAAGAACATGGACCAATGTTGAATCTGTGGGGATATATAAGTATATACAAGATACGGACGAGTATCTGTATGAATGTAACATGAGTAATGAGTATGAGTATGGCATAGATGAGTGTTTTATCTGCTGGGGAGAGTGACACGGACGAGTGTCAAGAGAGAAAAGTATAATAATATCAACAAGTATATGGGTTGCAAAAGTGTAGGCGACTGCGCTGGGGGATATGACACGGACGGGTGTCACGGAAGTGTATATAGGTATATGTGAGTGCAAAGAGGATGTCTTCGGCTTTCTGCTGGGGATTTGACACGGACGGGTGTCAGGAAGTACCTGTAATATGGGTGGTTTTGTTTGTAAGGAGTGTTCAGGCGACTTTATTGGGGAGTGATGACACGGACGGGTGTCAAAGGGAGTATGTATATACTGGTGTTTGTGATTGAGAGGCAGCTGTTTTTGCTGAGGATTCTGGTGGGGATTTTTCTGTACGTTGATGAACTATCATTGTTCACAAGTACTAGATTCAAAACATGGCTTATGATTATGCTATGTGTCAGATTTTGCCATAATGCTCCGTGTTAAAACGGAATGCTACGCTTTGTGGGTAAATATGATGTGAATGCTATGATTGTGAAGATACCAAACCGGGCTCCGGGTCCCGTTGCTGCGAAGATCTTTGATCGATCTGTTGAAGTAGGCATCCCAGCTGGGGATGAGATCATTGGTAGATCTGATGAGATGTATCTGCTTGGGGATTCGGGTCATTGAGACCTATTCCGATAAATATAGGACCCAGCTGGGGTTTGTAGAAGCTTTCTTCACTCTGTTGTGATTCTTCATGCGTTGCTTTTCTGGATAGAGGCTGAGGATTCTGTGGGGAGATGATTCCCTGACTTTTGTACTCCGGCTGAGGACGAGATGGCAACTCGGCTGGGTAGGAAGAGAGGAATCACTGAAAGACCTCCCTAGAAATTCTGTTACGGTAGCTTCTTGACTCAGCCGGGGATATGGGCATCTTCTGTGATACCTGCCCATTCTGATGGGGATAAGTAATAAGTGGCCAACCCAGCTGGGAGGAGTCATGAAAGGCAACTCAGCTGGGGAGAGAGCACTTCGGGTGCTAAAATTGAGTGTTGATTTGCCAGCTTGCTGGGATGAAGCTTACATGCCCCAAGTTGCGTTCTGGATACCTGCAATCCTGAAAAAGATAGAGAAACGCACAAGATAATCCCGAGGTATCCTTTACTGGATTCCGTCATAGGAGTTTAGATACTTCTGAGAGTAAGCATATTTCCTGCAAGCACGTGTTCTTATTTTTGAAGATAAACATCTGTATTCTATGCAATCAGTTTTTTTCTTTTAAGACATCAGACATTTTTTGCAAATAAAATGTACAAAACGAGACATGACTGAAAATCTGATTTTATTAATTCACATGCCCTGAATTGGCGAGATACAGTCAAAGGAACATATCCCCTGAAATGAGGAGATTGTTACAAATTGAGAAACAAAATGTTGGTAGTGTTGATGACGCTTTAAGGAGCTTCCTCTCTCGCCATGACTCGTATGACTTTTGACGTTCTTCTCATCTTGCTTTCTGAAGAATGTTGATTCTGGCTGAGGCTTGATCCTTTCGAAGCTTACCAAGTCGTAGGTGATACAGACGAATTCAGAATGCAGTTGTTCGCTTATTCCCTTATTTTGCATGGATCGCCCTTTCGGGTTTTCAATCCATCGGGATACCCATTTTTGCCTGAGCTGTCCAATGCGGCTTTTCAACTCAGCGGGTGTACATTCTTTTGTTTATTTTCCCTTATTTTTTCCCGAGTCGTTTATTCTGTTTTTGACTCGCCGGGATGCCCTATTTTTGCCTGGACTTACATTCTGTTTTTATGTCCAGCGGGTCATTTTTATGCGAAGTATTTTTTAACTGCATCTGAATTCACAGGGGACGGGAAGTCTTCACCATCCATGGTGCTGAGCATCAGTGCTCCACCAGAGAAAACCTTCTTTACCACGAATGGTCCTTCATAGTTTGGAGTCCACTTGCCCCTGTGGTCTGTATGAGGAGGGAGGATTCTCTTCAGCACGAGATCTCCTACTTGGTACTCTCGGTGCCTGACTTTCTGATCGAAGGCTTTCTTCATTCTCTTCTGATACAACTGCCCATGACAGATTGCAGCCAATCTTTTCTCTTCAATCAGGCTCAGTTGCTCGTATTGGGACCTGACCCATTCTGCTTCGTTTAGCTTAACATCCATCGATACCCGTAGGGAGGGTAATTCAACTTCGACAGGTAGGACTGCTTCCATACCATATACAAGCTGATACGGTGTTGCCCCAGTGGATGTTCTGATTGACGTGCGGTACCCATGCAAGGCAAATGGTAGCATCTCATGCCAGTCTTTGTAAGTAACTACCATCTTCTGCACAATCTTCTTGATATTCTTATTAGCTGCCTCAACTGCGCCATTCATCTTTGGCCTGTAAGGAGAAGAATTGTGGTGTTGGATCTTGAAGTCCCAGCACAGCTCTGCCATCATTTTGTTGTTTAAATTGGAACCATTATCAGTAATGATTCGCTCGGGCACTCCGTATCGATAGATGATATCTCTCTTCAGAAATCGGGCTACCACTTGCCTTGTGACGTTTGCATATGAGGCTGCTTCAACCCACTTGGTGAAATAGTCAATGGCGACCAGGATGAATCTGTGGCCATTTGAAGCAGTTGGTTCAATCTTACCAATCATGTCAATGCCCCACATAGCGAAGGGCCAGGGTGAAGACATTATGTTCAAAGGATTTGGAGGCACATGCACCTTATCTGCGTAGATTTGGCATTTATGGCATTTCCTGGCATAGGCACAACAGTCTGCATCCATTGTGATCCAGTAATAACCTGATCTTAGCAATTTATTAGCCATGGCATGCCCTCCTGCATGGGTACCAAAAGATCCTTCGTGCACTTCATGCATTAACAAGTCTGCTTCTGTTCTATCAACGCATCTGAGGAGTACCATATCAAAGTTTCTTTTGTACAGGGAACCATCAGTGTTCAGAAAGAAACTACCAGCAAGCCTTCTCAAAGTCTTCTTATCATTGGAAGATGCCCCAGGTGGGTATGTTTGATCCTCCAAGAAGCACTTAATGTCGTGGAACCAAGGCTTATCATCTTTAACAACATCTGCTGCGAACACATATGCTGGTCTGTCAAGTCTGGACACTGGAATCTGAGGTACAAAGTTGGCAGCTTGAACTTTGATCATGGACGAAATGGTAGCCAGGGCATCTGCAAACTGATTCTCATCCCGAGGGATATACTCAAGCTTGACTGTTGTGAAGAAAGTCAATAACCTCCTTGTATAATCCCTGTAAGGTATCAGATGATCCTGGTGGGTGTACCATTTGCCGTTGGTCTGATTGATTACCAAAGTTGAATCTCCGAATACCGTCAACGTCTTGATCCTGAGGTCAATGGCTTCCTCAAGACCCATAATGCAAGCTTCGTATTCAGCTTCGTTGTTAGTGCAGTTGAAAGTGAGTTTTGCCGAGAAATGCATGTGAACTCCCTTAGGTGTAATGAGTACTGCACCAACACCACGACCATTCATGTTAACAGCCCCGTCAAACATCATAGTCCATTCTTCTTCCGGGTCAGGCCCTTCAGTGTGAACAGGCTCTTCATGATCTTTTGATTTTATGAACATGATGTCTTCATCAGGGAAGTCAAATCTCATAGGTTGGTAATCATCAATGGGTTGCTCAGCAAGATATTCAGACAATACACTGCCCTTGATGGCTTTCTGAGATGTGTATTGGATGTCATATTCTGTGAGAATCATTTGCCATCTTGCAACCCGTCCGGTAAGAGCTGGCTTCTCGAATATGTACTTAACTGGGTCCATTTTTGATATCAACAAAGTGGTGTGGGTCAACATATACTGTCTCAGTCGGCGAGCAGCCCACGCTAAAGCACAGCAAGTTTTCTCGAGCAGTGAATAACGTTGTTCACAGTCGGTAAACTTTTTGCTCAGGTAGTATATTGCATACTCTTTTCGACCAGACTCGTCATGCTGGCCCAGCACACACCCCATTGACTCTTCTAATACTGTTAAGTACATTATCAGAGGTCTTCCTTCAACTGGAGGCATAAGGATTGGTGGTTCTTGCAAGTATTCTTTGATCTTGTCAAAAGCCTTCTGGCAGTCTTCATTCCACCTGACCGTCTGTTCTTTTCTCAACAATTTGAACAAGGGTTCACAAGTTGCTGTAAGGTGGGATATGAACCGTGAAATGTAGTTCAATCGACCTAAGAACCCTCGAACTTCTTTTTCTGTCCTTGGTGCAGGCATCTCTTGGATGGCTTTGACTTTATCAGGGTCAACCTCAATCCCTTTCTCGCTTACAATAAATCCCAGCAGCTTACCAGATCGCACCCCGAATGTGCATTTGTTGGGGTTTAACTTCAGTTGGTACTTCCTCAGACGCTTGAATAGCTTTAGCAGATTCACCAGGTGGTCTTCCTCAGTAAGGGACTTGGCAATCATGTCATCCACATAACATTCTATTTCTTTATGGATCATATCGTGGAATAATGTTACCATAGCCCGTTGATATGTGGCACCAGCATTCTTCAGCCCAAATGGCATTACCTTGTAGCAGAACGTGCCCCAGGGTGTGATGAAGGTTGTCTTCTCCATGTCTTCAGGTGACATCTTAATCTGGTTGTATCCTGAAAATCCGTCCATGAAGGATAATACCGAGAACTGAGCTGTGTTATCCACCAATACATCAATGTGAGGTAAAGGGAAATCATCTTTCGGGCTAGCTCTATTCAGATCCCGGTAGTCAACGCACATCCTTACCTTGCCATCTTTCTTAGGCACAGGTACTATGTTAGCAACCCACGGCGGATAGCTAGTCACAGCAAGGAACCCGGCGTCCCATTGCTTTTGTACCTCCTCCTTGATTTTCATAGCCATATCGGGACGAGTTCGGCGCAGTTTCTGTTTAACTGGCGGGCATTCTTCTCTCAAAGGCAGCTTGTGCACGACAATGTCGGTATCCAACCCTGGCATATCTTGATAAGACCAAGCGAACACGTCCACATACTCTTGAAGCAGGTCAATCAATTGCCTCTTCACTGAGTCTTGTAGGCAGGCCCCGATTTTAACCTTTTTCGCGTCTTCATCTGTACCAAGATTAATCACTTCAACCTCCTCCTGGTGAGGAGTAATAACCTTTTCCTCTTGTCTTAACAACCTGGCTAGCTCTTCAGGAAGCTCATACTCTTCTTCAACCCCTTCATCGGCTTGATTGATTGGATTGTCAAAGTCATACGAAGTCATAGCCGTGCTGTTGTCGGTGCTGTCTGGAAGGCACACTCTGCAAGGGTTCAGTTTGTTCATTTTAGTGATTTGATTTTAATCTTGCTTAGAAAAGTGAAATAAAGTTGTCATTTTGAAAACACTGCCATTTATTTTTTGTACAAAAAGAAAAATGGAAAAACAGTGAACGGAAAAGAAAAAGACTCATTTGCAAAAAGATGTCTGATATTTCATTGATTAATCTTGTTTGCACAAAAAGTACAGATGGCCCGATTACAAAATGAGTCTTGTCATCTTGGGCAAGATGCAAGACTTTGATGCATGCTATAAAAATACAGGAAATAATAATTACTCTGCATGAGTAACTCTTATAATTTCCTGGGAAGACCAGTTCGAGATACTGCTCCCCGGGATCTTTGGACGAATCCAGCTTTCCAGGTTGCGTTCTTCTTCCAGCTCGTCTTCCAAACAGTTGACAGCATCAGGGGTGAGCATCCCCCCACTCACAAAGTTGGGCTCTTTCGCAGCCTCTGCTTGATCTTGTTGAGTTGGTTTGTAACCGAACCCAAATCTATCTTCTTTCTTCTCCACCGATAACAGTTTGCCCCAGCCTTGGGCGTTTCCTCCTTCAACAACCTTCCGGGCTTGTTGGTATGATGATATTGAAGTACCAGGCACAGCGGATGTTTCATTGACATTCAAAGCTTCAAAACCCTGGCTCATCGTTTCATGGATCTCCCCATCCATCTCAATATACTTATAGGTAGCCAGGTGGCTGACAAAAATATCCTCCTCTCCACAGATTGTAACGATTTGACCCTCCCACTCATATTTTAACTTCTGGTGAAGGGTAGAGGTCACGGCGCCAGCGGCGTGAATCCATGGCCTACCCAATAGACAGCTGTAGGCAGGCTGTATATCCATCACGTAGAAGGTCGTTTTGAAGGTCTGCGGGCCAATCGTTATGGGCAACTCAATCTCTCCCAGAACCGATCTTTTTGAACCATCAAAGGCTCTTACCACCAGGTTGCTGGGTCTTAACGCCAATCCATCATATTTTAGCTTCACCAGGGCCTTCTTTGGTAAGACATTGAGGGATGACCCTATGTCTACCAGCACATGGGAAAGGACAGCACCTTTACATTCCATGGTTATGTGCAAGGCTTTGTTATGGTTGCGGCCTTCCGTTGTCAAATCAGTATTGGTGAACCCTAGTCCGTGACTAGCATTAACATTTCCAACTACAGCTTCCAGCTGATTGACAGTGATCTCTTCAGGCACGTAAGCTGCGTGCAAGACCTTGAGTAGTGCGTTCCGATGGGCTTCGGAGCACATAAGTAATGAAAGGATTGAGATCTTGGAAGGTGTCTGATGAAGCTGATCCACTACTTTATAATCACTCTTCTTGATGATTCGCATGAACTCATCAACCTCTTGATCGAAGGGTGTTTTCAAAGCTTCTTTAACAGTCCGCTCTTCCTGCACCAAGCTTTTTCCTTTTGCCTTGGCAGCAGCTTCTGCTTCGGTAGTGGGTCTCTGAATTCGTGGAGCGAAAAGACGTCCGCTTCGGGTGAAGCCTCCGCCTCCTCCCACATTGTCAATTTGTGGTGCAGGGGTTGATGATTCAAAAGTGATTCTTTGTCCTTCACAGTACAGGTCAGAGCCGTAATGCCAGGGGATAGCATTACTGCTTTCATAAGGTACTGGTCCAGGCACCGTGATAGTGACTGGACTGATTGCAGCTGCGGAAGGAACTGCGATAGTCTGTGGATCGTAATAAATTGTGACCGGTGCTCTGATGGGAGCAGCACTTTCTGAATTGTAGGCAGATTTGTTTTCAGGATCATAAAATATTGTGACAGTTGAGACATCTTCATGGTTTGTTGCTGGTGTTGTAGGAGACATTGGTGGAAGGATGGATGTTGTTGTTGTAGGAGTTTCAAAATGGAGTGGTGCTGGAGTTGTAGAAGAAAAATTTGTTGATAACTGATCAGTTGAGATAATAGATGAAGTGCTTGTTGATGAAACCGAAGAATTGTCGGGAACAATGGTTGTTGCAGTTGTAGGAGGTTCTGGAGTTGTTGCTGATGAGATTGCTGGATTTGTAGGAAATGATGTGGTGATTTGAAGTTGGCCACTCTGAATAAGACCATCTATGCCATTCCTCAGGTTATCGCACCCATTGACTGAAATATTACAGTAAGCACACCCCAACTCACACCCCGGGAACATTTGACATTCGAGGAGCTGAGCCTTAATTTCTACCAACGGTGTCCGGATCTGACCCACACTGGTTATCAAATAAGACGGTTTGTCTTCTTCAATAGCGTTAATTCTGGGACCCCCGTGGTTCGGAATAGGATTTTTGTTGACATTGGGTGGTGGTGCGAAATTCAGAGCTTTTGAGTCTACCAGGTCTTGTACCTTCATGTGCAAGGCTCTGCACTTTTCTGTACTGTGGCCAGGTGCATTTGAATGGAAGGCACATCTGGCGTTGGAATCATAATTCCTGGGTAGACTGTTGGGATCCGGAGGTGCCAACGTCCTTAGCTCAACTAGGTTGAGTTTCAGGAGTTGTGGCAGCAATGTAGCATATGGCATAGGGATCGGATCGATTACCCTGTTGGCTTGAGAAGGCCTCTGTTGGAATGGCCTTTGCTGGTTATTGTTGTTGGTGTTGCTGTTGTTGTAATTTCTTGGAGGATATTGAGCTTGTTGATGGTACTGAGGTTGTTGCTGATAGTGTTGTTGCGGAGGTTGATAAACTGGTTGAGGATGAGCTGGAGCGGGAATGGTGACTGCTGCCACTGATCTGTGAACATATTGGGGCCTGCCCCTGTTGGTGTGGATGGCATTGGTCTCGCCAGTTCTTCTCGGGCCTGCAAAAGGCTTTCTTGTACTACTATACGAGCTGGCACCGTTGTCTGAGATCTTACCCATTTTTAACAGGCTCTCAATTCTCTCCCCAGCTATGACTACATCTGCAAAGCTAGTGGAAGAGAAAGCAGCCAGCCTGTCAATATATGTCCCCTGAAGGGTGTTCATAAACATGTCTGCCATTTCCCTTTCAGACATAGGTGGCTGAACAGCAGCAGCCAATTGCCTCCATCTCTGGGCATATTCTCGGAAACTTTCCCTTGACGACTGTGACATTCCCATTAGGAGGGTCCTGTTGGGTGCCATATCTAAGTTATACTGATACTGTCTGATGAAGGCCTCTGCCAGGTCCTTCCAACACCTGATAGTTGCCCTTGTCAAGTGAGAGTACCATTCTCTTGACGCTCCAGTCAAGCTGTCTTCGAAATAGAACATCCAGAGCTTCTCATCCATAGTATAGGCCTTCAGCCTTCCCAGAAATGACTGTAAATGGGTCCGAGGACAGGAAGTCCCATTATACTTTTCAAAACAAGGTGGCTTGAACTTATGGGGGATCCTGACCCCGTCTACCAAGCCCATGTCCATGACGTCGAAACCCAGAGAGTTTTGAGACTCTAAGGACCTCAATTTCTCAGCTATCTCATCCAGCCTTCTATCATAAGCTTCTTCCCCAGCACCCATTACCGTGAACTGATCCTCCTGGGGGTCTTCTTGCAATACCCTGGCCGCAGTGGCAGTCCCTTGAACATTTGCAGGGATGTTGACCTCAGGATGGAGGTGTGGTCCAAAGACTGGGGGATTGACATGAGGTTGGACCCTTTCATTGTTGCTGGTGCCGGCAGTCCCTATATGTGGATCTTCTTGATTTTGCCTTTCCACCATGGCCCTCAATCTTTCTTGGCTCTGAGCCATGTTGTTCATTACTTCCATAAACTGCGTCATTTGATTCCTCATTTCTATCCTTTCGTTGGCCATTTGGTTTCTGACCTCAGTAAGGTCCTGCTGCATCTGATCCATTTGAATGCCCGGAAGGTTGTTACGGGTCGGATAACGGTGCGGACGGTTGAGGGGAAATACTCGGCGCCGAGCAATAGTTCCTGAGCATCACAACAGAGTTAGTGGCAATAAATCAAAAACCTACAAAACAAACAAAAGTATTAGCATGCAATGCAGTTATGCTTATTTGTTCTCAAAGTATCCGGTTTGGCATTTAGTTTTGACCCTTCCAGAACCTTGAAGATGCTGTTGATGCTGCTTTTGAAGTGAAACTCGGATGGAACAAACTAATACATATATTACAAAAAGCAACTGGTACATAGTTTGTTTACAAATACAAGCCCTCTGAGGGGTCAAAATACATTACAGGCAAATAAAAGTACATGGAATGAAAGCAACAACAAACAAATGGTCAAACACCAAGGCCAAACTCATCCTCACGAACTTCCTTAAGAAGTGCCTCGGTCACAGGATCAGCTGGACGCTCCGTGAGATTCCTGATGAGGAGATTCCGGGTTGTAACAGCTGCTGTTAGCTTCTTGTGCTGACTTTGGTCCTTCGACCTCTTCACTCCAGCTTTGATCTTCAGCTCTGATATCTCCCTCTGGGCTGCTGCCAGGGCTTCTTGCTGCTCTTTTGCACTAGCTTCCAGTTGCTATATCTTGTCTTGGACCCTCTTGTCCTCCAGAGTACGAGCCTCGGTGATCCTGACCCACCGGGCCTGACTCTCCTTCAGATACAAGTCTGTCCTTGCTCTCTGGAACTGGGCTTCCTTGCAAGCATTCTTCAGAATTTGTTCTCCAGCTTTAGACTTTTTGATATAATCCCCAGACTTCTCAATCTTAGTCAGATGCTCCACTCTCAACTTCTCCAACCTCTCAATCTCCATCCTGCCATCACTCCTCTCCCGGAGGGTCTTCTGCAAAGCCTGGGTTAACTTCTCATTTCTTTCCTTCAAGCTCTCAAACTCTTCCAAACTGACAGTGGCACGGGGTGGTGTTGAAGATGATTCAGGCATATCTTCTATGGTAAAGGGCATCCCAGAGAATTGAGCCCTGGCACGGGACCATTCATAATATTGTGCTGATGCCACATTGCTGCACTTCCCCAAAATGGTTATTCCCTTGGTTTGAACATTATCCCAGGCCCAAGCAGCCTGCCTAACAATGGCCAGATTAGGCTTGTTCTCACAATAAAGAGTCTCCACCAAGTCATGTGCCTTAGGAGTGTGGACTAGTGCATAGCCCAGTTGTCTCTTGAACAGCAGAGGGTTGTAATTAATACTACCTTTAACTCCTACTAGGGGCACATTGGGAAAATGCCCACAGCTGGTGATGATATCCCCGCCCTTGGTGCTTTGAGTGCACCATCTGATATCGGCTGAAGTTAGAGCAGTGAGTCTCTTAGCCCAGTTTTTCTGCTGATGAGGATTCAAAAATGCATCTGTCTTGGGTAGATGCCTGAGAAGCCAAGTATGGAACAATGGAGCACAACACCTCACTAATCTTCCCCTCTGCTTTTCATTCCTTTGGTGCACTGAGTAGTAGAGATCCCCCAATAAAGTTGGCACTGGGTTCCTTAGAATGAAAAGATGGATTGCATTCTTGCTGATGAATCGAGGCTCATCTGCAAATAATATGATCCCATATATGCTCAGGGCCAGCAAAGCACAGACAGCTTTCCACTCTCCTAGAGAAGCTTTCAGGGTAGCTTGAGAGATCAAGAAATCCAGATGGAAGCCAGGGATTCCAGCTTTAGAAGTCATATGCTGTTCAATCAGGACAGGTTCCATATGCAAAGCCTTTGCTACTTCTCCATTACCAGGAAAGACCATCTCAGGGTTGAAAGGGATTCCACCCCTGATAGGCATGCCAACCAATGATGAGTATTCTTCCAATAAAGGGCCCAGCTGAAAGTTCTGAAAAGTGAAGCATCTTAGTGGGGGATCATAAAATTGAAGGCAAGTGTGGATCAGGCTTCTCTGTGAAGGGTCCAGATCCATAACCATATCAAGTATATCCCCATAATGTTCCCTGAATAATGGTATGTGATCTGGAGTGATCAGGGTTTGAATCCTCCTGATGTCAGATAGTTCTGGCTGGAAGAAGTGATAGGTGATGTTGCTCTTTTTAGGAGCCATGATGCTGAGACTGAGTAGAGACAGGTGCTGATGATAACACTGAAGAATGAGCCACTGATTGGCTGGTGCAGATAACTGAAGTAGATAGCTGAAGCAAATGCTGATGAAGATAGGTCAGTACTGAAGATGGGGTCAAAACCAGAACCAAATGAAGATGGATACCCTGAAACACAAATAATCAAATGTCAATATGATGCAATGTTTATGTATGCAAATGATATGCAAGGGTTTGTGGCTGAGCTGGATCTGATCAAATGCCTTGATATAGGTCCAAGTATGTTCAAGAATTCCAGATGGAGGTCTATAAATCCAGTAACCAAGGTGGGGGGCTCAAATAAAGAGCCACATGTCCAGGGTTTAGAATCACAAGAACTGTTCCAACATGTAGTATTCTTAATCAAGTCAAAGTAACAGGGTATTCTGAGGTCAAGGTACCTGCAAACCTGTAAACAGCCCAACCCCCTCACAGGTGGTGTTCTAAAACAAGGATCCTCAGACTTGGATCAGTTATGAGAAGTGTAAACACTTCTAACCCGGAGGTACAGTGTTTACAATAACCATAAAAGTTCCTCCTCTAATTCACCTCAGTTTCTGAAGGTCAAAACTAAAGGTCATCCAGACTTAGCAGGCTTCCCAGATAGCCCTAGCATTGCAGGAAATCTGCAACACAGAGTTCTCAAGAAGAAACCCATATCTGAATCGTGTTTCATATTCCCGCACCAGACCGAGATGGAATGGGAAAGAATATGATTCACTCTAGCCTAGGTGTCACTCAGGTCCCAGGTATAGGACCTTAACTCTCAATGGAACACCCACCCACCAAAGCAAAACTAGATCCAGCCAGACAGCATGACAGTATGATATATGTAAAGCAATAAAGAAAGCAATAAAACAAACTGTACATAAAGCAATAAATAAAATAAATGCACAAGCACAGATAGCACATAACACCCCAGTAAACAACAAATCAAACAAGCGCTAGGAGGAACCCACAAAAAGAACCAGAAGCCCTGGTTGCAGTATAAGGGTCCCCAGCAGAGTCGCCAAGCTGTCGCTCCCACTAAATGAAGCTAAGTCAGATAGGGTACAGACGCGAACGGTCGGCGAAAGGGAACAGTGAGAACACACAGCCGTGAACTCACTGGAGAATGAATAGAGTCGCCAGCTAGGCATTTTTATCCCGGAGGAAAGGCAATGCTGCATAGGCCTAGAAAAAAAAGAATGGATAAGACGGTTGCGAACCAGAGAGACTGAGAAAGGGGGTTGGTTACAACCTGGGAAGGTATTAGCACCCAGATTGTCCGCCGTACTCGACGGGATCCACGCTTAAAAGATTTGTGTTTTAAAGGGATAGTGTCAGTGCAATCTGTGTAAAAGAGCTGGAAAAGGATGTACAGGTGTCAGTGTAAGAGAAGTGAAGTGTATAAATGTACAGTGTCAGTGTAGGAACAAGAATAAGATGCTCAAGATCATGGGGCTAAAGAATGAAGCTGGAAAGAGGGGGAATATACAGAGACTTTTGTTCGATAACTGTTAAGTTATGCCTACGTATCCTCTCGTGCAATGAGGAAGTCAGAACGCCGTAGTTCGACCCAAAGAGACTGATAGATGAATTGACTTGTGAACTGCTTACTTGCCTATGCTCAAGTGTATGATCTGTCTGGCACAGATGCAAACTGTCTTGCATTAGACGGAAGAAGCAAGTTCTCGGTTGTGAGTGAATGAGATGAGAAAAGAATCCCGGAGGAGACGATTATTGTTTGTTTTTGAGTTTTCAGTCTTTTATTGCTTTTGAAAGTTTGTCATAAGTTAATGAGCTTAAGCCTAAACCAATGGATTTAGTAAACTCATCACATCTTCCCTCTGATTAGGGGTAATGATAATACCTTAAGTGTGAAGTCAGATTCTCACACTTAATCACCTTTGATGTAGGGTTAAGATCATTAACCTACTTGTGATTATTTAGATGTTTTGGGTGTTTTTGTTTAGTGTTGAGTAATGAGGTTAAGCCATAATCAAGGATTAAACAGACTCATTACACCATCCTAATAGAAGGATAATAGATGAGAATGTTTAAGCTGAGGAAAGCTCCTCAACTTAATCCATGATTAGGGATTAAACTCATGACAAAACAAGCCTTTGATTAAGTGGATTTTATTTAATGATATGATGAAGAAGTGATTTTTAGGGTTTGTAAGACAACTTGAGGAGGACTTGTCCATTAACACTAGGGTTAGTCCTTCTTAACCATTTAAGGAAGAATTAGAACCCTAATGCAAGGCCCAAGTTACAAGTGTAATGTCTTGATACTTATTAAGTGAATTGATTAAGAGATTTAAACACATTAAGGGTTTAACACTTAGGATTAAACTTATACACTCCATCCTAAGAGAAGGATGCAGGCATAAGCTTAATCACAAAGCCTTAAAACCTTTAGGGTTTAGTCCCTGATTATGAGATGAGAAGAGATGACTCAAAAGAGACACAAAGGTAAAACTATGAGGGGGGACTAATCAAAACCCTAATCATTGTCATGCTTGGTTGTTCCTAAGGTTTGTGAGGTTTTCAAGAGAAGTCTTCAATGGAACCACCAGGAAGCAGATGAAAGGATCAAGAGAAGCAAAGCAACTTGCTTCATTCAAGAAGTCAAGTCACTTGAAGAAAGAAAGTAAGAAGAAGAAGAATGAGCAAGCTCAAACCCAAACACAAACAAAAATGCAGCAATGGATGCAAGAGAGATGAAAAGAAAAGTATGAGGAGTGAAGGCAAACCCACTTCTCAGAATCACTTACCACCTGAAAGGGTTAGGAAAGAAATGCAATGCAATGCAAAATGGGATGAGATGACATGATGAGGAACAAAACCAGAAGCATATACATGATGCTAATGATGCTATGAGATGCTACAAACATGAGGCAGCACATGGGAATGATCATACAATTTTATGAATGCAAATGAAGCAAGCTAGGAACCATGAACATACATGAAAGGTTATGAAGTGCACATGGCATACAACATGGAAAATACATGATGCAATGATCAATCATGCTTTCACTATGTCTTATGATGTCAAATGAATCACATGGATACTTGAAATGTCATGGCAAGTCATGGTGTGAAGGCAAATGCAAGATGGATGCATATGGAAGCCCAAATTAGGGTTTATGATCAATGCAACAAACAAAAATCAAAATCAGAAGCAAACAACATTATAAAAAATTGAAAATGCAACACAAAGGACCCCTAATCCTATACTAAACCAATGCCCAAAGGAGAGGTCTCAACTCTAAACCAATCTCAAGTTATGATTTTTACAAGTTTTCTAGGGTTTTAGGGTTCCTAAACAAGAAAATTATCAAACAAATGGAAAATGAAAGATCAAATCATGGACATTTAAGCTCACAAACTACATGCTAAACACAATGCAATTCAAAAAGAATCAATGTCCAACTCCTCATGAATAGGAAGAAATGATTTTTTGAACATTGGATCAAAATAATGCACAAAAATGATTTTAATTCAATGAAAAATTCTCAAAATGCATCAAGATCAAAAAATAAATTTGGTTTGAAGGTTGGACAATGTTTCTAAATGTCTTAGAACATTTCATGAATTTTTTGGTGATTTTTAAATACCTAAAAGTATTTTTAATAAATTAATTTCCATTAATCAATTAAAAATAAACTTTTAAATATTTTAAAATACTTTTTAAATGCTAAAAATGAAAATAAAAATATTTTTGTGTCATAAAAATTAATGAAACTCTTGAGAAAAAGTTTCATAATTTCTAGACAATTTTTACTATTTTAAATAAATTGTGCAAGTAAAATGAAAAAAGAAATGAAAATAAATTGAAATAAAAGAAAGTATTCAGATCCAATGGTGGAGATTTGAACTGGGTTTGGAAACATTGACTAGCGCGTCATCCAATGGCCATGGTTGGTTCTGATTAGATTTATTTAATTAATGATTAATTAAACTAATTAAGGGGATTAGGGCAAAACAAAAGGATCTGGGCCATCCATCCACGCGGGAAGTCCACAGGGTCAACCAATCCAACGCTCAATATTCAAATGAACTTAATGACCTGAGATTAGGGCAAAACAGATTCAGGTGACCGGAGGGGAGCTCCGGTCATCTTCCCCGGCGACCCCAAAACCCTAAAACATGATTCAGGCAACCCCTCAACAAATTAAACACATCTAAAGGATCCTCTAACATCCTAGGACACGAATCCACCCTCAAACATCATTTAAACCCCAAAAATCATGCAAATCGAAAGAAACAAAATCTACGGGTGAAATTTCAGAGCAGCAATACAAACTCATCTCTCACTCATTTTTAATTCTAAAACCAACCTCATGATCAGCAAGACATAAGCAACCAGATTATAACTTAAAATGCAAGCTTTGGGAGAAAATGTTCATGTTCATACCTGAGCTGGGAAGCTTCAATACTGAGCTTCCAGAGCCTCCTTTGCGTGCCAATGAACTTCTTTAACTCCCCTGATGCTAAAGGAAGGCTTGGGATGAGCTTAGACAAGCTGCTTTGAGAAATCCAGTTCTGGTGTAGCAGAAAATGGAGTTTGTGTGTGAGTGGTTTCAAGCTCTGTTAATGGTTGATTATTGCTCCTTTGAGTGTTTCTGACTTGTTGGTGAAGAGAAATGGGATGTTTGTTGGCTGGATAATGGGATTCGAAGAGTTCTGGTTTTGAAGATGAGAAATGGTGAAGCTCAGTTCATGCTGGTTTCAGGCTTATCTTTTATTGGTTTGGGGTCAATAATACATGGTGAGATGAGTAGTGGAACTTGTTTTAGTGTATGAGGCTTGTGGAAGATGATTCGAAGGAAAATGCAAAATAGAGTGAGTTTGTGTATGCTGTCTTAGGGCTTGCTTCAGGCTTGCTTGATGTATCAATTGGCTAGCATTTGCTTTGCATAAAAGACTCCTATTGGTCAGATGATGTGACCTGGCCTGCTGTGATTGGGATGTTTACTTTTGCAAAAAGTCCACTTTGTTGTAAGAGAGGCATGGCTTGAGTTCTAGCTTGGTACAAGGGGCATGGGCTGCACAGCAAGATGAGGTGAGAGGCTATGGCTGGTTCAAAGGCCAATGCAGCAAGTTGGTGAAGTGTGATCATGAGTTTTGCAAGTTGGTTACTTCTTGGTTCACATGGAAAGATCTTGTCCCACAAACCATGAAACATGAGGAGTCTTGGTCCAAATCTGATTTTTAGGTCACATGGAATGTTTATGTAGTGGTTAGACATGAATTTGAAGTTACAATTGTCTTGGTACAAAGTTCTTGCAAGTTTTTCATTTGGTGCACATCTTGAAAATCAATGATTTTTGCCAACTTTGTCATACCATAACTTTTGATCCAAGATGAATTAGGTCATGTTATTGTACTTTTTGAAAAGGGAAAAATGTATTCTACAACTTTCATGACCAAAGTTTTTCCATTTGAAGCATTTTTGGATCAAAAAGCAAGGCTTGAAAAATGGCATAAAATGACATATTCTTGAAAAGTCAACTATGCCCAAAAAAGTCAACTTTGCAAAAACTTCAAATTCTTGAATTTTGTGAACTTCAACCTTCTTACATGATCAAATAAAGATCATATACACTCAAAATGATGAAGATCACCCCTTGGTTGGGTCATTGGGGGCCTCAGATGCCCTGATTTTACACTGACTTGTCCAGAAAGTCAACTCTTGATCAGATGACTTCCCCATGGAATTTCTTCATGAAAATTGATATGCATACTCCCTATACCATATAGAGACCAATGGAAACAAGAATGACCAAAAAATTTGGAGTTATGGCCTCTGAAACCAAAACCCTAATTTTAGGTCAACTGTGCAGTCAAACCTGGCTCTGCACCCATGCCAATCTCAGTTCTTGTGATCCTTTTGCATTTTTGACTTTGAGAGGATGTAATAAGATATAAGAACACACATGGATCCCTTTGAAGTGATTGTTAGCCTTTGGAGTGGCTCAAGAAGCTCTTGGATTGCTCAGATCACAAACCCTAGGTGCAGATGACCTAGAACCAATGCAAAGACTCAAAATTGTGGTATGAGATATTATGATTGTGTTTATGCATATGAAGTGATCACAAGCCATGGTGTGAATGGGTGAGGGCAAATTTGGGGTGTTTACACTGCTCCTTCAACCTTTTCATCAAATCAATGGCTCCTCCAAAGACTACTACTGGTCGCAGTGCAAAAAAGGCAAAGAAGACCATGGATCTTCCTCCTGCTCACATACTATCTGGGCCCATACAAATGCAGCAACAACAGTATTTTCCAGAACCCCCAAATGAAAGGGAGAAGGCAAGCATTTACAGGTCACAGGTAATGATTCCCATTTCTGTTTCTGGAGTTCATCATGCTATGTTAGGTCCTATTTTTGATCCCACTGTTGACCCTAACCGTCTGAAAGAATTTTATCCCTGTTATTCTGCTTCTAAACCCATAGCTGCTAGCAAAAACCCTAAACCTGTCGAAACCTCGTCCAAAGAACCTGAAATCCTCATGGCTTCGACAGAGATAGATCTGTCTTACCTGAACCAAACTAGGATTTTTAGGAGTCACCCTTTGACGAAAGATCCCTCCGACTACTTAGCGTGGCTCACTAGGGTCGAAAAAGCCAAAGAAAAGTTTTGGAAGAAAACTGGTATTTATGACCTGATCCAACTGTCGAAGGAGGGTCCCCGCTATTGCCAAAACATGATGTTAGCCTCTTTGTACTTTTGGGATAGTACTTACAATACATTCCATTTACCCTGTGGAATGATGACTCCTACCCTATTCGACATAGCAGCCATAACTGGCCTTAGTCCTTTAAGAGAAATCTTTAACCCTGAACACTTAAACAAGGATCCCATAGGCTTCGACACAAAGCATGCTGGGTATTCTGTTTTCATCACTCATCACCAAGGTGAAGGCAATGAAGAAGTCTCCGACAGAGAGCATATTGCTTTCCTTACCCTGTGGTTAGCCAAATTTGTTTTCTGCACTAGGTCCCTTCAGGTGGCCAGAAGTTACATCATTATGGCCAATCAACTTCATAATGGAGTTGCATTCTGCCTGAGTGAGCTACTTTTGGCAAACCTCTATGAATCCTTGAGTGAAAGTGTAAGTAACCTCAAAACCCTTAAGGACAAAGGTAACATTAGTCTTACCGGCCCTTTCTGGCTCCTACAACTATGGTTGAATGCAACCTTTGAAACTTTCATCCCCATCAAAATGCCAGTTGTCGAAGAGGCAGTAAAAGAAAGGCGTGTCGAATGGCCTAGGTTGGTTCAACTGACCCCTACTGATGATAACATAAGCCTTCAACAAGCATTCACTGGCTACATCATGATGTTCGCCAAACGCTACAAGTTTTCTCCTTCGATGGCACCATTCGCCAGCAGACAAGTAGGTCCAAGGTGGTTTACCAGACAACTCCCAGTGGAGAACCAGAAAGACGAAGACTCCTATATATCCATTTGGGAAGCTTTTCTTATGCCAAGGCACTTTTTCTCCCACCATAGTCTTAACAACACAAAGGTATCCCTTATTGTTTACCAACCCAATCTGGTAGCTAGGCAGTTTGGATTAATTCAGACGAAGACGAAGCCTATCTACCACAAGAAAGGTGCTATTATCTTCTATAACTCATTTCAAAACTTCGACAAAAGTTTGGAGCTATACAACAAGTTTTTTGACTCATCTTTGGAAGTTTATCCCACCATCTTTCAACCAAGCTTCCTCTGTACTGAAGAGTTCGACGTCTGGTGGAAGGAATATTATATCAACAGATTCTTTGACGTAGCAACCTTCACCACTCTTCTGACGAATGCTTTTACTTTTGTGCAGGACAAGAAGAAAAAAGGTACAGATCAGCATATCAAAGAAATTCAAAAGTTTCAAAAGTATTTTGAAACTATTTACAGGCCCAATGATCTTCGTCGAACCATAGGCGAAGCAGCAGTAACCTTAAAACAAAAATTCACAGAAAAATTAAATTAGTTGTTTTTTCCTTCATCTCTCCCACCACATGCACATTATGACTTTGCATTCACTACTTTTCCTCCAAAATTCCCTCCACTCCCTTCTGCAGAATTTGGGGTGGCCTTGTGTCCTCCATTTCCAGATTGGTTTGTGTGTGGATCTGATTTAAAACTGCTTCGCGAAAGAAACAAAAAACCTGCCGAACGTGTGGTTCCGACGAAGTATCACTTGGACAAATTCACTGGGCACCTTCACATTGGGATAGAACATGTTAGTGTGGACGAACCCATTCTTGAAGGTGTCGAAGAAATTGCATTCCTCTTTTTTGTTTCTAACTCCTTTTATTTCTATATCAATGTTCATACAACTTTTCTTTTTCAGCTGTCAGAATTGTCAGGAAGACTGCTGGCGAAGGAACCTCTTCCAAGACAGTCGAAAAATCTCCCACAACTGCCAAGAAGGTTTCGACAAAAATAGAAAATACCTCCTTATTTATGTACTTCATCATTTCCTTATACTGAACACTTCTTTTTCTACTGCAGGTAACTCGTACCCCAGCCAAGAAAAGAAAAACAGAAGAGAAGGAGGTGAGCGTCGAAGAGTCTGAGGACGAATCTCCTGAACCCCAACCTTTGAAAAGAAACAAAGGTCTAAAAATAAAAACAGTAGCATCCCAAAGATCTCTGGTCCACAGACGAACTCCCCCTGCCAGTCCAGTCAACAAAATTCCCTCAAGGAGTGAAAGAAGTGGAGACTCAAGTGTCCATACTGAGATCCCTCAGGTATTAACTTCGACAAACAACATTCCTAGTCTTGACTGCATGTATCCTTTTCTTATACTTCCTTTTTATGTTCTCTGTAGGTTGTCATTGATGTCGAAGAGACTTCTACAATCCAAGAAGAAAATGTCCCTTCTAACTCTGAGAAGACTCTGGCTGAAAGGCTTCAAGATGATGCCACTCCAGATGCAGGTGTCCATGGACCTCAAACTTTGGATGAATTCTACCTCAGTGATTCTGAATCTTCTGGCAACAATTCTCCTTTTCGACCAGACTTCACTGCAGAAAAAATAATTCCAGATCAAGATGCACCACTTCAAACACCAGCTGCTGTACCAGAAACTGACGAAGATGCTCTTGCTCAGGATGCACAAGCTCCAGATCCAACTGACACCACACCAGTTGACAAAGAGAATGTCGAAGAAGAGGTCACTCTGTCGAATCAACCAGGAGTCAACTTGAGCTTTGGAGGAACTTCTTAAAACGTTCCTTCTTCATCAAAGGTTCCTGCCGAAACCTTTTTGGGTACTGATTCGACGAGCTTGTCACACGAAGAGATTGAGAGCTTGAAATTTAGAAAGCCCTTGGAATATTTAAAAGCCTTACTCAACTCCAGGTATAACTTCCAATACTCCTCTCCCAGTGGTTCGACAGCTTCAGGGGCCACTTCTGACATCCAACCCATCAGTGTCATTATGGATGAGATCAAAGCAAAAATCCTTGGGGTGGACCTGTTTAAGGTCTTGGCTGAAAATGCTTCTGCCCAGTATGATCTGAAGAAACTCCTGAAAAGAGCCAATTTGTTGGAGGCTTCGACTGAAGAAAGCCGTTTGGTGATGGACTTGATGTCCTTAATTGATTCCGTCAGTGCTGATTTAGTTCGACAAAAGGAGTTTTCCCAAAACATCACAGCCAAGTCTGAAGAACAAGTTTCAGAATGGAACATTGTGGCTTCTTCGACAGAAAAGATCTCAGAACTGAATAAGCTTTCTGACGAATACACCAAAGCTGCTGCTGAATGTGAAAACAACATTCAAGCTTACCAGGCCCAGATTGCTGATCTTCAGAAGAAAATCCTCCAAGAAAAGGAACGCCAGGCCTCCCTCCAACAACCCAATCAAGAGGCAATCGACAGTGAACTTCAGAAAGGGCTACAACATGCAGAAACAGCCCAACAACTTCACAGGGAGATTGATGAATTGACTGTCAGCAAGAGTCTCTGCGAGCGTCGAATTCAGCTTCAAAAGAAAAAATTCGACGAACTCAAAGCTACCTTCTTTCGACAGTAGTTTGTAATAGGACTTAGGAAAATTTATTTGTTTAAGGATACTTTCTTTTAGAAATTTCATATGTAACGCCATCTGTTTGGCGAAGACAAGTTTTATTTGCAATTTCAATTTGTTCCTATTTTTATTTCCTGCAATGTTGGTTTATACTTCTTTAAGTACTTTCCATTTATTTTCAGCACTCTCCTGTCTTTTTCTATCTCTTCGACTTCATATGCACCATTTGAAAAGACTCTTAAGATTTTGAAAGGTCCTTCCCATTTAGGGGACCATTTTCCCATCACTCTGTCTTTCTTCTCCATGGGCAAGATCACTTTCCAAACTAAATCATTTACTAAAAAGGCTTTGAATTTTACTTTTTTTGTTATAAAATTTTTCGACTCTCTCTTTCTGCCTTCTTATTAATTCTAAAGCATGCAACCTTTCTTCATCTAAATCAACTAACTCATCCATCATCATACTCCAATAGATTTCAGATGGAATCTCATGATGTCTTTGAATTCGTATTGACTGTAAACAGATTTCGACTGGCAATACTGCATCATGTCCATAGGTTAATTTAAATGGGGTAGAATTAGTTGCCTCCTTAGGAGATGTTCGACAAGCCCAAAGGATTTGATCCAGAGTCTTGTGCCAATTTCTTGGTTTTTTACCCACATGCTTCTTTATCAGGTTTATTACTACTTTCTAAAGCATGCAACCTTTCTTCATCTAAATCAACTAACTCATCCATCATCATACTCCAATAGATTTCAGATGGAATCTCATGATGTCTTTGAATTCGTATTGACTGTAAACAGATTTCGACTGGCAATACTGCATCATGTCCATAGGTTAATTTAAATAGGGTAGAATTAGTTGCCTCCTTAGGAGATGTTCGACAAGCCCAAAGGATTTGATCCAGAGTCTTGTGCCAATTTCTTGGTTTTTTACCCACATGCTTCTTTATCAGGTTTATTACTACTTTGTTGGTTGCTTCGACCTGACCATTTGCTTGGGCATAATAGGGTGTCGAAGTCAACAACTTAAAACCTGTCTCTTTTGCAAATGCCTGCATATTTCTGCCAGTAAACACAGATCCTTGATCAGTGGTTATAGTCTCTGGTATTCCAAATCTATACATTATGTGTTTCTGGATGAAGTCTATGACTGCTTCCTGATCTACATTCGTCAATGGTATGGCTTCAATCCACTTAGTGAAGTAGTCTACCCCCATTAAAATGTACTTCTGCCCTTTTGAAGAGGCTGGTCGAATTTCACCAATCAAATCTAAAGCCCAACCTCTGAATGGCCAAGGCTTTATAATAGAATGTAACTCACTTGCTGGCACATGAGGTATGCCTGCATGAATTTGACATTCCTGACAAACCTTTGCAAATTCGACACAATCTTTCAACATGGTTGGCCAATACATCCCTTGTCGAAATAGTAGCCATTTCATCTTATGCCCTGCTTGATGTGCACCACATGCACCACTGTGCACATTCGACAAAGCTATATAAGCTTCAGTCTCTCCTAGGCACTTTAGTAGAACTCCTTCTGCAGTCTTTTTAAACAATTCATTTCCAAAGAGCACATAACTTATATCTCTATACTTTATCTTTCTTTCGACTGTCTGGTTTGGATTTTGTAAATAGTCTTTGATAGGTTTTCTCCAATCTCCAAACTCTAGATTACCTATATTAAAAATCTCAAAGTTTTCTTCATCACCATACCCCAATCTTATTGTCTCCAAATCAGATGGGGATAGTCTGGTGGATAAAACTTTTCCTCTCACTTCGACAATTTTCATCAGATTTTCCTTCGACACTTTATACCCTGAAGCCAATTGAGCCAAGTCATTTGCTTCCTGATTATCTAATCTGGGAATGTGTCTAAAGACTACACTGTCGAATCTCTTGAGGAGTCTGTTGGCTATCACAAAGTACATGATCAAATTTTCTTTGACACATTTGTACTCTTTCGTCAATTGTTTTATCACCAACTCAGAGTCACCCATTATTTCGACCTCTGTTGCCCCCAGTTCCAACAAAATTTCAAGTCCAGCAATTAAAGCTTCATATTCTGCCTCATTATTTGAACAGAATCCTTCTATTTTGTACTTGAACTTTGTTGGAATTTTATTGGGAGAAATAATTAACACCCCAACACCTGTCCCATTTTTATGACTGGAACCATCGAAATATAACCTCCAAGGCTCTTTTTCGACATAATTTGTCTCATCTCCAAGTATGGAGTGGTCAGCTATAAAGTCAGCAACTACTTGCCCTTTAACAGCTTTTAGAGGCATATATTTTAAAGAATATTCAGTCAAGGCTAAAGCCCATTTTCCAATTCGACTATGTAAAATAGACTTAGACAACATATGCTTTATTACGTCGAAATGAGAAGATATATGTACATCAATGGGTTTTATATAATGCTTTAATTTTGTACAAGAGAAATACACACACAAACATAATTTCTCTATCATACTATATCTAGTTTCAGCATCATTTAAGACTCTGTTGAGGTAATAAATGGCTCTTTCGACGCCATGTTCATCTTCTTGACAAAGCATACTTCCTAATGTTCTGTCAGATGCTGATATGTAGAGCCTCATGCTTCTTTTTCGACAAGGAGATATTAAGACTGGAGGATTTGCCAGATACTCCTTGATCTTGTCGAAGGCATCTTGCTGTTCTTGCCCCCAAGTGAAACCCTCCTTCTTCAGTCGAAGCAGAGGTGAGAAGGCCTGAGTCTTTCCACTAAGGTTGGAGATGAACCTTCTGAGAAAATTGATTTTCCCTAGTAGAGACTGCAATTCCTTCTTTGTCGATGGCGCTTTTGCTTCCATTATTGCCTTAGCTTTGTTTTCATTAATTTCAATCCCTTTCTTGTGGACCACAAAGCCTAAGAAGTCCCCAGCCTGCACACCAAAAGCACATTTAAGAGGATTCATTTTCAAACCAAACTTCCTCATCCTTTCAAGGGACTGTCGAAGATGGTTAATATGGTCCAAGCCTGAAGCAGATTTAATCACAATGTCATCTATATAAATTTGCATAAATGTTTCGATGAAATCATGAAAAATAGAATTCATGGCCCTTTGGTAAGTAGCTCCAGCATTTTTCAGACCAAAGGGCATGACTACCCACTCATATGTTCCTATTGCTCCTGGACAACGAAAGGCTGTTTTTGGAACGTCTTCTTCAGCAATGAAAATCTGGTTGTAACCAGAATAGCCATCAAGCATACTTAAATACTCATGGCCTGCTGCAGAATCTACTAGCATTTCTGCTACTGGCATAGGATACTCATCCTTAGGGGTGGCTGAGTTTAGATCTCTAAAATCAATACACACCCTTAGTTTGCCATTTTTCTTAATCACGGGAACAATATTAGCAATCCATTCGACATACCTTGTTGTACGGATGAATTTGCATTTTAGAAGCCTTTCGACTTCTTCTTTGATTTTCGATAGAATTTCAGGTGCAAAGCGTCTGGGAGTCTGCTTTATTGTCTTCTTCCCTTCCAGTATTGGCAACTTCAATTCAACCAAACTTCTGTCTAAACCAGGCATTTCGTCATAATCCCAGGCGAAGCAGTCTTTAAACTCATTCAGCAGTTGGATTATTTCGACTCTGAGTTGAGGATTCAACTTGGCACTGATGTAAGTGGGCCTTTTCTCTGCCCCCAGTCCCAGATTAATCTCCTCTAAAGGATCCTGTGCCACCATTTTCATATTGGTTGAGGTTGGATCTTTTTCGAACCCCAAAGGTTCGTCATCATAAATGGCATCAAGTCTTTGACTCTGCCATTCGCCATTTGAGTCTTCTTCAAAACTCTGCTTTGCATGTTGTTCCTCAATATTTTCTTGAGGATGTTGTTCTTCGACAACCTGAGTGCTGGCTTCGACAGCCATATTCCTAACTTCAGCCTCAAGGGCCGTTTTGAGTTGTTTTTCGGCTATATAAGCCGAAATCCTTTCCATTGCTGAAACTTCAGTCATTTTCACTGAATTCACTCCCCCATCCAGTTGGGTTGACATGGGCAGTTCCCCAAGTGTAATTTGTCTCCCCTATTATTTCTTTATCCCACTGGAAACCATGCGTAGGATGGAGGTACATGGAACAGTAAGCATTGTCGGAAGCTGTTAGGTCGAAAGCAGCAGGATTGCATGGTGCTATATGGGCTAGGTTTTTGTCGAAGTTACGACCAGTGACATTGTTCACATCAGCTGTGAAGTAACTCTGATCTGCTTCTATGTTTTCGACAATCCCATCTGGCCTCCAGATTGCTATCCTTTGATGCATGGAGGATGGTACAGCACCAATCCCATGGATCCATTCTCTTCCCAACAGTAAGTTGTAATTTGCCTTTGATGCTATCACCACAAACATTGTAGGTCTGGTGATGGATCCTACAGTCAAGTTCAGTTGTATTACTCCCAGTGTTGTCCCTACTTTACCTTCATAGTTGGACAACACCATATTGTGAGGCTTAGTGTCGGAGTCATCTTTTCCAATCCTCTTTATCATGTAATGAGGAATTAAATTTACAGCTGCTCCACCATCTATCAGAATTTTGTTGACACCCACGTTTTCTACCTTTCCTTTTATGAAGAGAGGCTTTAAGTGAGCCTTCATTGCATCATCTGGCTTTTTGAAGAAAGCATTTTGCTCTTCGACACAGCCATTGTTCATTATGTAGTAGCATACAGGCTTCAAGCCTATGCTGTCATCTGCCATGTCATCCTCTTCGTCTTCGACTTCCATTATCCTGTCATAATCTCTGGGCAGCACAGAAACCACATTGCAGGTTACATCGAAAGAGGCATCTGATCCTGAACTAAATTCATCTGTGACTTCTTCGTCCACTGGCATTCTGTTGTTTGTTTTCTGCATTTCTGTGGTGTCACTAGATCTATTCTCCTGAAGGGTTTCTTTTTCTGCCAGAGGTATCCCCTTGTTTGTGATCTGCACACATTTGCTTGATTCAGCTTCCTTCTGCCCAACCCTTTGGTGTTCTACAGTTTCCTTTTCAATTTTCTTCTGCCTTTGGAATCTTCTCCATTGGGATCTGGACATAGGATTCTTCCCTTTGTAGTTTTCAGAGACGTATTTTGGCATTGCCTCCTTTTTAACTTCCATTGAGGGACCCCTGCTCACTTCAAAACTCTTCCATTTCTTCTGACCTTGGGCATCCCTTATAGGTTGAACCCATTTGTCATCATTTGGTCTGTTGGATGGTTTATAAGTGTTGAAACGTCTTTCTCCCACTCCTTGGATGTGATGCTTCCCTCTTCTTGGGTCGAATCTTTCGTTTCTGGTTGGTGGGACTGTCCCCCAGTTTCTTTTCCTCTGGGTCTTTTCTGCTGCTTCTAAGTCATCAGCTGCTTTCCTGTCGAACACAGCATTGCATCTTGGGCAAAGCATAACTTCTGCATTCTTCCTTTGACACCTCTGGATGAATTCGACAAGACTCTCGTTCTCTTCTGGGTAAACCAGCTTTTGATGCTTCTCTTGACGTTTCTTTCCTTTGTTGGTGTCTGGTCCTCCCTTTTGAGTGATTTCCACCATATGAATCCCAGCACTCTGTTCAGTTGTAATTTTCAATTTGTTCATTTTTTCGACTAGCATCATTTCCTCTGGGATGTTCTCCTTTGACAGACTCACGTTGCCTTTTGGGTGTAAACCCTTATAGATGTATTTGCAGCAGTGTGCAACCCTTTCGACAGGATGTTCTTCAGTTCTGGTGGTACCACTGTTTATTGGTTTGACAGTGAGGGAATTGTCATCAGTCCCTGCTGTTTTGATCTCCTCTTGGTCAAGGCCCTCAGTGGCCTCTTTTTGGACAATGAGGGTTTTGTTATCCTCCTCTTCGTCATCCTTTTTGAAGGAATCTCCCCATCCTGTGGGTTTGATTTTGTTGATATCTGTTTTGGAGCTTGGTGGTGCTGAATATTTCACCATGAAGTCGAACTTCCCATTCGATTCTCCTAAAGTGTCCCAGATCACCCCCTGCTCAGCATCTCTTTCATAATTTTTCTTGTCGAAACTTCTTCCCACTTTGACTGTATTTCTTTCGTCGAAACCTTCAGTAGTTTCAATGGCATCCTCACTGTCGAAGTCTTCAGAAGCTTTGACTTCTTTTTCCCCAGCCTGGTCAGCAAGATCATCACCTTCTTCCACCACATTTACATGGGTGTCGAAACCTTCAGCAGCTTCTATCATGGTGAAGGTAGTGTCGAAGCTTTCAGTGACTTCTACCATTTCGAAATTTTCCTCTGCCATGATCTCCATTTCGACCACGTTTACCATTTCTGGTTCAGCATAATTGGCCTCCACAACCTGCATGGGATTGGAGTCAATCCTCGTCTGCTGCTTGCCTTTGTCTCCAAACTTCAGCCTTCCATTTTGGATTGCGTTCTGGACAAGATCCCTGAAAAGGTAACATTGAGAAGTTTTATGACCCAAAAAATTATGGTATTTACAAAAACCTCTCTTTTTCTGTTGGTCTACAGGAGGCTCCTTAGTGCCTGCTGGTTTTATTAACTGACCATCTTTGACTAATAAATCAAATATCTCATCACACTTGGTGATGTCGAATGTATAGGTTCTTTTAGGGAACCTGTCATTCTTTTCCACTTCGACTGGATTTTTTCCATTCGACGGGGTTAAAACTTTACAAGAATATGGAGGGCCTTGTTTTAATTCTGCAAGATCAATTTCTTGCTGGTCGAAAATGACTGGTTCGTTTTCGTCATAATCATCTTCTTGAACTATTCCTACATAGGCCACTCTTTCCTTCTTGTTTTTATTTGATCTAAATTTTTCATTTTTTAGTCTTTCTATTTGCCTCACTCTGTCTGCCAGTTGTGCCATGTCTCTCAAGTACTGGGTATCCAGTTTTTTCCTTATGGAATAATCTAGACCCCCTGCAGCCATTTCGACTAGTTCTTGTTCCGGCACTTGCGTAAAGCATCTGGCTTTTAATAATCTAAACCTATTCAAATAGTCATCCATAGGTTCAGAAAATTTTCTTTTTACACTTGCCAACTCTTTCAAACTTATCTTGGTTTGTCCCATATAAAATTGTTCATGGAACAATCTCTCTAATTGGGTCCAAGTAAAAATTGAAGTTGCAGGAAGTGATGTAAACCAAGTGAAAGCATTTTTTGTCAAAGAACTTGGGAAATATTTCATCCTTAAGTTCTCATTATTAGCAATCTCTCCTGCCTCTATCAAATAACGTGCCACGTGTTCTATGGTGGACTCACTAGTATCCCCTGAGAATTTTGTGAACTTGGGGACTTTCCACCTTGGTGGTAACTCTTGTTGTAAGACAAATTCAGACAAGGGGGAAGTATAACTAGGCCTTTGTAATCCTACGTTTACTCCATTTTGTGCCATTATTCTCTCAACCATGGTGGCAATATTATTTTCGACAGGCATGTTATTGTAACGCATTCTCTGCTGTAATACTTCGTCAGCATTTTGGTTTCTCTGGACTATTATTCTTCTTGGTTCCTGTCGAATAGGCTCTTCTACATTAGGCTGTTCAACTACCACCTCTTGGCCCCTGGGATTTTCATGAGGGTTTCCCAATGGCCTTTGGTTTATAGTAAGTTCCTCTTCGACATCCCTATTGGCAGGATTCTGATTTAATTGCATTCTTTGTTGTGCTTGCGGGACTCCAAAAAAGTCAGCAATGCGTGCCATCTGTTCTGCCAATATTTGGTTTGTTTGGGTAGTGTTTTGTATTAAGGGATTGAACACTTCTCCCATTTGTTGTGTCAAAGCCTGCACCATATCATGATTGCTCTCATCCATCTGTTGACGAATTACTTGTGCAGAATGGTTTGTCATAGCGGGCATATGGAAACCTGGTGGAACTTGATTCATCCTATTTCCATTTCCACCATATCCTGATCCCTGCAATGGTGATGACATTTGAACCATAGCATCAGAGAATAATGGTGACGAATTATGTAGGCTTGCCATCATTGAAGTTGGCATTCCATATGGTTGTTCCCTCCCAGTCAAAGGCTGAGAATAATTCAGATATGGCCTGAATGTATTTCCTCCAAGGGGAGGGGTTCCAAGGGGTCTGGCGTGTCCCATGGTGGAAGAACTAGGCGCATTCTGGGATCCTGAACCCGTTGGTATGGAATCCCCCAAAGGAGGCCTAATTTTTTCTAAAACAGGGCCAGACGCTGGTATTGTCCCTGACGAAGGGATAGGATTGGAAACTGGTATTGTTTCGTCAGGAATGTTTGAAGCATTTGGCAAGTTAGCCATGTTTCTTCTTCTTGTTCTCTTTGGTCTCTCTACGTCGGTTACGGCTAGTTTACCGCTTCTAAGAATCATACAACGTAGCAAGGAACAATTTGTCTAAGAAGTTCTCTATTAGATTTTTTCAAATGCACTAGTCCCACTGGGCGTGCCAATTTGTTCGCTGTGGTTTCTGGCGAACAACCTCTAGTTAACCAATTTCTTCAGAAAATTGGGTTACTTGCAGGACCAACCAAACAAGTCCTGGGACACATGTGCACTGATTCTGTCGAACTGTTCTTAGTGTTTGTGATAAATTTATGGTTTGTTTTGTTAATACTGTCAAAGTGTTAAGAACTTTGATTTTACAAGCAAAGTAAAGTTTAAATTTAAAATGAAATAAAGTTGAAAGTTTTAAACAAAGATAAGAAGAAAATGTCGAAGGCTATATCTTGTAGAAAGCAGTAAATAAAGTTTAAAAATGACATAAACTTGAAGAATGAACAAGTAATTTAAATAACTTTGAAATATAAATGGTGTTCAAACGTACATGGTTCCAAATATCAAACTCATTTTCTCTCACACTGGGTACTTAGAGTATTTTACAGGAATTTTGTATCAATTTTCACACACCCTATTCTAAACACAAACTATCTTATTTATATACAAACAAAATAACTGCTCAGAACGGAAAAACTATAACTAAATGACAAGTGTCAGCCTGCATGTAATTTTCTTCTCTGAAACTTCCATGTGTCCAACTGCCAAAGGTTACAACCTTTTGAATTTGAATTCCCTTCTTTGGTGACGAAACCTTGCACCTCTTCAATCTGTCGAAACCTTTTAAAGAAGAAACAACTCTTCCAACATCTGCCAAACCCTGCTTTTTGTCAAAACCCTCTTCTGTCGAAACGTCGAAAGACAACTTTCTTCTGTCAAACACTTAGCTACAAATAACTTTCCAACTTATTCTGCCAGAACACTATTTGCCTTTCTGTCGAAGTAATGGAGTTTTAAACCTTGTCAGCAATTCTTGAATTCTCTTCCTTTTATTATCCTTCGACAAAGATGACCTCAAGCCCTTAATTTCAGTCTTGTCGAAATTATGGGTTTACACACACCAGATGTTGTGACATTGTATCAGTTAATGAAGTAAGTTCAGTTTACAGGATGTCACACCAGATGTTGTGACATTGTATCAGTTAATGAAGTAAGTTCAGTTTTCAGGATGTCACACCAGATGTTGTGACATCTCAAACCTGCTACCAGAATTAATTAAGGCTTAACAGAACTGAGTAAATTCAGGGAATTTATCTGGAATTAATTATGGATGGATAAAACAGAAGAAGGCGCATCTGTAGGGAGATTGGTTATATGATTTCAGTATAATCAGAAGAACTGACTCACCTAGAATCAAGGAAGTAACAAACCCTAATTCAAGGTGATGGCAGCATGCATATCAGGATTGGATAACCTACAGAAAGCCCAAAATCCAAGCACCTATTTAAGCAACAGAAACTCTCAGAATAGAGTACGAAATTAAGAAGACAAAATAGGGTGTTTGTGTTTTAATAACAGGTTGTTTATTTGTATCACTTTGTGAGCTTTTAAGCAAAAGTGTATTTGTGTCTTGATTGAAACTGTGAAGTAAGATCAAGCTGTTTTGTTTGAAGTATGACTTCAATTTTATTAAACTTGTAAACATATCACTGTGTGATTGAGGGGGGGTGAGTTGGTACTCATATCTAAGTTGTGTCTTAGGTAGAAATTGCCTTGGGTAGATATTAAGTGAAAGATTAAACTGAGTGGTTTAAGTCTAGAATTAATATTACTTATATTGGATTTCCTTCCTGGCTTGGTAGCCCCCAGATGTAAGTGTGGTTATACACTGAACTGGGTTAACAATTTCCTGTGTTGTTTAATTTTCCTGCACTTTAAGTTTTGTTCAAGTCTTCAAGTGTTTAAACATCTCATTCGACATCACGTACCTGATCCCAGAATTTCAATTAGTAACTCCAAACGGCATCACCATATATTCATAGTGTCCGTACCGAGTCCTAAAAGCAGTCTTCTGAATATCTTCATCCTTCACTCTAATCTAATGATAACCCGATCGCAAATCGATCTTACTGAACACACGAGTACCAACCAACTGATCCATCAAATCATCTATCCTTGGAAGCATATACTTATTCTTAATCGTCACCTTATTCAGTTATTTGTAATCAATACACAACCTCATGCTACCATCCTTCTTCTTCACCAACAATACTGGTGCTCCCCATGGAGGTACACTCGGTATCACGAATTTCTTTTCTAACTGTTTCTTCAACTCAGATAAATCGGAAGCCGGCATACGATACAGTGCCATCGAAATAGGTCTCGTTCTTGGCATAAGATCAATACTAAATTCCACCTCTCTCTCTTGAGGTACATCCATAACATCCTCTGGAAACACTTCCGGGAAATCCCTCACCACTTGAAATTCACTGATTGCCATATCATTTTCCACCGGTAACAAAGCAAACAACGCCAAAACTTGCGCTTCATCATCCAAAAGCTCTTTCAGCTCTCGAGCAGACAAATAACCAGCTTCTTCTTCCTCTTCACCAGGAGTAAGAAACCGAACTGACTTACTGAAGCAATTGATATGAACATGGTTGTACTCCAACCAATTCATATTTAAAATCACGTGCATACCTCTAAACTACAAACAAACCAAATCTACACCAAAGTCCTTACCATAGATCGATAACAGACAATTCAGACATACAAGAGAAATAGTTAATGTCCCATCAACAGGAGTCTCGATAACCATCTCTCCTTGCATCTAAGACACAAAAAGTTCTAATTTCCTCACACAATCAAGAGAAATAAAATAATGTGTCACACTAGTGTCAACCATAACAATCAACATAATATTATTAATGTGACAAATAGCTCTGATCAAGCGGTCCTCGCTGGAAGTTTGTGTCCCTGTCAAAGAGAACACTTTTCCTCCAATTGCAGCTTTCTTGGGCTTCTGACAATGCATATTGATATGACCTTGCTCCCCACAGTTGTAGAAATTAACCATATTTGCTTTGCACTCAGCAATCAAGTGTTCAGGCTGACCACAATTGAAACATTTCTTCACGTTACTCGTGCACTCACTAACACGATGACCCATCTCACCACACCTATAGCACTTAAGCGAAGTAGGAGCACCTCCCCCACTTGGCCTTTCTCCCTCATTTTGCTTTTTCTTACCCTTATCAGCAGGGGCTGCATAAGGTTTTCCACGATTCAGTTGCTGCTTACCTCTTATCTCAGCTAAACCTTTAAAGTGCTAAGACTGAGCCTTATTATCTTCTTCAAAGATCCTACACACCAGATCCGAAAACCTACGGATTCTATGATAACCAATCGCCTGCTTAATCTTAGGCCTCAAACCATTCTCGAATTTAACACACTTCGAGAACTCAGTGGTCGTTTTACTGTAATGTGGATAAAACTTCACCATACCAGTGAGCTTCGCAGTGTACTCCGTCACAGACATGCTGCCCTGCTTCAGCTCCAAAAACTCGATTTCCTTCTTTCCCCGAACATCTTCAGGAAAAATACTTCCTCATAAATTCTCTCTTGAATACAACCAAGGCGATTGCCTCTCCAGATGCATCCAACCGTTGGCGAGTGCAAACCTACCAATCATCAGCCTCAAATACCAGTCTGTGTGCACCCAACCGCACCTTTCTACCCTATGAACATTCCATAACTCTGAAGATCCTCTCAATCTCCTTGATCCAATCCTGTGCCCCATCAGGATCATACTTCCCCTTGAATGTTGGTAGATTATTCTTCCAGAACTCATCGCTTTCGCAATCCCCAACATTCCTCGAGTTTTTCACAGTCTGTGCCATAGCTTGCATAGCAGCGGCAAGTGCAACACCATTCCTCCCAGCCATTCTAAATCTATCACACAACACAATCCAACATCGATTTAGAATCAATAACAACAACACAACTATAGCGCATCAACAACGCTCAACACTCAACAACAACACAACAACTCAACGACTCTAAGACTCGACGACTCAACTACTTGGTCGGACGGACCAACCTGCTCTGATACCACTTTATAACACCCAAATTACCCCACAAAAATATTAATAAAAATCAGAGTAAAATTTTCATCCAAACTATCCGAGTGTCACAATCAACTACAAAACTTCATAAACGACTCAATGATACATTTTCCAAAAATAATTATTCAACATGCAACGAAAATATTTTTAAAATTAACATCATTAACTTCAATTACAAAAAAAATGTTTTCTAAGAGAAATAACAGATAAAAGCAACGTCGTCCCGACTCCCAAAGCGACGTATCAGAGCCAACACCCTAAAATTGTGAAGTGCACCGACTTCACTGACCACCACTTGACTTATCATGCTCACCTGCATGTTACCAACATAAAGGTAACATTCAAACAAAAGGGGTGAGATACTTACATCACAAAGAGTAGTATAATAGAAATTAAGCAAGTATCATAAAACAATACACCACTTCCCGACATAACCATCACACACCTCAACAACATCACATACCACAAAAACATATATACAACAACATCATATACTATCACAACATCACATACAACAACAATAATCATGCAATGAGACTCTACTTGACTCTATGCATGCGGTACCATATTCAATCTCTATTTCAAGATCTTATTCCCGTCGGAACTCTCGACCCCTCTTTCATGATCCAATATGATCCTTATTTAATGATCACACCCTCGACCCCTATTTCATGGACATGTACGATCCCTATTTTATGATCGCACCAACATCAACACAATGACATACCCCACCTTGGTATGTTATTCAACTATGCAACGTGTCATGCAACATCAATGACATACATGCATACTCAAAATAACTACATCATACAACATCAACAACAACAACCACCTATCACAACATCGATCAATACACCGTTAATCATTATCATCACAATCATCATACATTTAATAACATCTATTCACATAATTCAACTCATATCACAACAACACAACAAAACATATACTACAACATACCACATACTCATATATCATTAATAAGCATTTGAAACATATCAACTCAACATTACCCGTCACGATAACAACCCCAACATCAACGAATATATAGATTATGTTTATCCAAATCACACTAATTATCCTTATGATTTTGTGTATAAGCCTTTCTTCACCCCTTCCAGCTACCCACATCAATTCCTAAGCATTACTAAGCAATTAAATAATTTTCAGAAATTTTTTTCGGAATTAAAAATTAATTTTTCACGCTCCAGGACTCACTAAGCGAGGGTCACTGCTCGCTAAGTGATGAACTCCATGACTCTGCTCGCTAAGCGAGCTTTGCGATTTCGCAAATCGCATCTCTGTTCTCAGCACTCAAACCTGCTACGAAAATCCTTATACTCATCACCAATCATAACCACAATTCTCATTATTAATCAATTTCATCATCTAATGCATACAATTATCAACTAATAAAAATCAACAACACATCATCCAACCTAATTTATCCTCAATTCACCAAAACCCCAATCCCTAATCCTCAACCCACCCAATTCTCATTATAAAACCCTTAAGATGGAAGAATTCCACCCTTACCTTAGGCTTTGTTTAGAATTTCTTCTTCTTCACGAACTCTCCTTCACGAATAAGCCCTTTCCTCTTTTCTCCTCTTCACAGCTTTCACGATCGTTCCCGTTCTCCCATAAACACAATTATGTTTTCCCTTTTCCTTATTTCCAACATAACCCCTAAGACCCAACTTATGATCTTCCACTTTTACCCTTACTACTTTTATAAATTGACCACCTCGTCCTTTTCTCCCATTTTATTCCATTTATTTTATTTATCACATAATAATACAATTATCCTCCACAATATAATTTTCAACTACAACTATATTCGATAATATATATATATTATTCTTCACACATCATAACACAATATTCTGAATAAAATATTACAGATAAAATTCGGGGCATTACATGCAACAACAACAACACATACCTATTTATCATTACATCAACATCACTCAACTATTACTTTCATTTTATCTAACATACATCATTATGTTACTACCATAACTCTATCTCTTTGCACCATTCAATCATGCAACTATAACCACAACACAACATGTTATAACAACTATGCAACAACATTCTACTACAACAACTACATACTACAACAAGTTCATACTACAACAACTTAACGACAACATACTATGACAAGTTAGCAACGACAACATACAATAACAACTCAACCATAACATACGCGCATTCATTTATACATGTATTTCTCATAACCACATTTAATATTCAACAAAACAAGTGTATAACCTATCAATACATGCTCCTAACACCACCACATCAACACAAAACCACTAGGATATAAAATAATTAATTTCTGGAATTTTTTACTAATAAAAGTAATTGTTTTTAGTCCCAGGTCTCGCTAAGCGACCTACCCTACTCGCTAAGCAAGCTCGCCACTGTTTGGAATGGTCTAAAATTCTCAACAACTCGCTAAGTGAGCTAGTCCTCGCTGAGTAAGCTCTACGAATTTTGCAGAAATTCTTCGTGATTTAGACCCATCCCTGCTGCTATTTCACCCTTTCAAAACCCTTCTTTACATCAGACAATCATAGAAATTGTATTCATACTATACATTTATCCTATAAACAATATCTCAACCAAACTACCCCCATAATTCATCAATCTAAATTCTTTCTCCACGAATTTCTCATAAACTCCAAGCATTCCCAATCAACAACCATCATGAATTCACCTAACAATTAACTACCCAAATACATACACCCTCAATTCCTATTTATAAGCAAATTTGACTTTTTAGGTTCATTGAATAAATGATGTATTTGGACTACATATAGGTTAGATACATCAATTATTCAATGAACCTAAAGTCAAATTTGCTTATAAATAGGAATTGAGGGTGTATATCATTAATCCCTTTTGAGATGAAAGAATTCCACCCTTACCTTGAATGATGAGATTTCCTCTTCTTCCACGGGTTCTCTTCCTCTAACTCTTTCCCTAGCTCCCTTCTTCCTTTCTTCTGTTCACATTCTTCTCAATTCCATGATGAGTTTTACGAACTGACTGCTCTCTTTCTCAAATTTCCCAACATAACCCTTGGACCCCTAATATTGGAATCCTAATCTTGCCATCACTAACCTCTCACTTATTTACCAACATATCATTTCCACTAGGTATTCCTCTAATTAAATTAGTTCACCATATTAATATAAATTATTAAACTTACATAAATTCAAATAATATAATTCTTCTTATTCGACACACGTTCCTTCATCTCAACACTTCCACCCTTCACTACGGATATGCAACCTCCAATAAGGCACAACAACGCATAACATTTTCTATTAATCGAATAAATAGTTAAACATTAAATTGGGGTGTTACAATTGTAGTAGTCTTCTTCGGTTTCTGCAACTGAGTACTGATGTGTCCCTCTTCACCACAGTTGAAATAAGTCGGTCCTTCATTTGGGCAATCACCAACCCGATGACCTCTCTTTCCGCATCTGTAGCACCTCACCACTTGATTATTACACACATCAAACTTGTGACATGATTCTCTAAATTTGTATCACTTGAGAGGAACAGAACCTGCTCCCCCACTTGGATTCTTCCCATCTAAAACCTTCTATTTTCCCTTATCAGCTGGATTCACATAAAGTTTTCCTCGAAATTGGCCTTTCTCTTTCTTCTCACCCAAATGCTTATAGTGAGCAAATCGATATCGGCTATCCTCGTCATATATCCTACTCATATCCACCAACTCAGTATACCTACGAATCTGATGACATCCAATCCCTTGCTTGATTTCTGGTCTCAGCCCGTTCTCGAACTTGAGACACTTGGAAAGCTCAACATCAACACGGTTGTAGTGAGGATAAAACTTCACTAGCTTCTCGAATTATGCAGCATACTCGGCCAAAGTCGTACTTCCTTGCTTCAAATCAAGGAATTCTACTTCCTTCTTACCACGAGCATCCTTAGGAAAATACTTTGCCAGAAATTCTGCTTTGAACACAACCCAAGTCACGACAGTTCCAACATCTTCTAATTGCAGACGAGTATTATCCCACCAGTCCTCAGCTTTTTCCAACAGCATGTGAGTACTAAATTTCACCTTCTGAGCATTAGTGCATACTATCACTCAGAATATCTTCTCAATCGCCTTAATCCACTTTTGTGTGCTATCCGGGTCATGAGTACCCTCAAACGTCGTCAGATTATTCCCCTTAAACTTGTCCAAAGCATGAAACTCATCATGAACATTATTCTAAGCCGTAGCTTGAGCAAGTGAAGCCACTACATCTGCAAGAGCGCGATTTGAATCCATTTTGCATATCGCCAACAGCATCAAAAGAATGAATCATCAACACTATGCTCACACACAATAACCGACAAGGACTAACAACGACACGACTCGACCAGACAGACTGACCTGCTCAGATACCACTAATGTAACACCCTTTTTACCCCAATACAAATAAATAGATAATTCATTTTAAGATCAGAGTAAAACCACTAAAGGGCGTCAAATTTTAATTCAAAAACATCAAACGTCTGTGCCATGTCCCGTGACACGGGTTACAACATGTCAATACAAGTAAATCATTCATTACGCATCTGAAAACATAACTTCAAGTAATCAACATAACATTTTCATAATTCAACTTATTTCAAAATACAGTCAACTTAACATGATATAATTCTAACCATGAATTAACTCATAAAATGAAACAAACAAAAGAACACTAAGGTTCACATTCGTTCCCAACCCGATGTTACATGACACAGATCAAGACACCTTTCCTTAAATCTAAATGGAAACAAAAGACGAAAAATTACAGGCCCACTCCACACACCAGAAACTATCCTTCTTTAGTATCTACATGTTACCAATGTAGAGGTAACATTCAAACAGGAAAGGTGATTAATCACGAATCAATATAAATGACATAACATAAAGATAAGTAAATAACATTCATCACATAATAAATTATCACCTATCATAGTACATAGCTCATAAAAACATCTAATCAACATAAAATGCATCATGTTTTGCCACCAAGAATGAAATGCATCTTCTTAAATGCATGTGGTACCAATTTAAACATATGATGGACACTGAGACATCTACCCTCCACAAGGGAGCACAATATAAACAACATCACCCCGATCCACACTATGGGATCAAAGCCTCAAATAACATAGATATGCCATAAATGAAAGACGCAACAACATCATCATATCAACATGGTAAATCAACACTTGCATCCGCATTCAAGGAAATTCATCATATAACCTACCTACATCTTACCTTCATGTTCATCATATACATCATTAGATAATCCCTAAAATGTCAAGATAGCACCTAACAACAAGTACAACACATCACCACATCATTACTTCATACCTACACGTTAATAAATAATTTTTCAGAATTAAAACACAGCATACTTCACTTCCAAAGCACTCTTACCCTCGCGCTAAGCGCACAACTCACTGACTCTTGGAGTCAAAAATTCTTACGAGTGTGCTAAGCGGGCTGCGTGATTTTCTGAATAAAACCCTGCGATAACAGCCTATCATCTGCCATGAAAACAACACCTAAAACCAGTCTTTTTCACAAAAAATCACATATTTCACCATTAAAACACACCACTATCACATATACATCAAAACACAATAACATAACATCATGATTTATCATAGTTCATCAAAATCTATTCATTAAACCCTATATTTCCCATTAAAACCCCCAATTCCCACAATACATAAACCATACATCATGAACATTGAAAGGTGATACTCCCCATACCTTAAAATGTCTCTATCTTACGGTCTCTCTCTTCGAATTCTCCAGAGATCCTCTAAGCCCTAGCCTCTTCTCCTTGTTCTTTCGAGCTTTTCTCCCTTTTTCTCCAAATGTTACGAATGATACAATCCTCTTCTCACTAATCAGTATAACACATATTCCTAATACTCTTTTCCAACTTTACCCTCAACTTACTCTCCACAATTGACTAAGATACCCCCAAAACCTCTAATTCTTTTATTTTAATTAATTACTAATAATTCGAATAATCTAATAGAATTATCCTTACTATTACTATTTATTAAAATAATTCCAAATAATTTCACCAATAACACAACAACATTCAACAAATAGCAAATAATCAACAACAATAAGCTACAAAATTAAGTCATGAAATCGGAGCGTTACATTCACTGTTTGGAAGAGAAGACTCAAACTGCCATATTTCGAAGTCTTGTACTATTTAGTTGGAGGGCAACCATCATTTCCTTGTATAAGGATTTTTTATTATTTCCTACTAAAAGCTCTCAATGCTTATTGGTTACTCTCAAGATCAATTCTTAGGGAGATGAATATGTCATTTTATTGTTTGACCTAACTTTTATCTATTATGGTCTTCATCTCTTTCCCTTAACTCTTTTAAATTCTTCATTTTATTTTTTCGTTTTTAATTTTCCACTACTAAGTTTTCAAAAATGTTTTTAAAATCTGATTTTATTTCCTGAAATTTTTTAAAATCAAGTTTTCTAACCATGCAATTTACCCCGTCCTGTGTGTGAAGTATCAAGTCCAACACGGGACATCGAGTTACAAAGATATTTAAAGAGGTGAAGAAAGGGGAACACACAAGATTCTCCTTTCACATACTCACACCAATACTAGTAGAATCTCATACATACCTAACATTAAGGGTGAAGTTGTGAATGAGCCATGACCAAATGTTTTAGAACCTCTATCTCAAAAGAGGTAAGATGGAGACAAAAGCCCAGGGTGGAAAAACACCCTCAAAAAAGGAATGACACAATCGCCATATTTGTCACATATTTTTTCGTCCTCATAAGGACTCACGGTTCCCCAATTAGAGGGAAAACCAACTTTTGTAAAAGCATTATTAAGACCCCAAGTATGGGGAAAATAGAAGTAGTAGAAGAATAAATAGGATCCATTTAAAAAAGGAATATCCTTTTGATGTTTGCGAATACTTTAATGTGATTTCTTGTTCATTGTGCACTAACTTTGAAGTTGAAAGAAATGAAAGGTAGATGAGTGAGATAGTTAAACTGTTGAACTAGAAAAAAACCCAAAAATGAGAAGAAGGTAATTGTTCTCCTTAAAAAAAACTACGTCTTGGAAGTAAAAAAGATTTACCAAACACGTCTAATCACTTACACATAACACCCAAATAAGTTTCGGTTCCCAAAAATCACAACAATGATATCTATGAAAATACGTTTTGAAGTAAGATGCATTAAATGTATGATTCTTTCAAAGAAAAGAAATGGTTCCCAATTATCCTTCTTAAAAATAACCAGGAGTTGACCGACATCCAGGGTTGTAATATCAAGCCCCTACCATCCTACATGGTAAGAGATTGGGGGAACTGTTCTTGACCAGCCAGGTCGACCCCTGATAGGTTTATGCCGACCATACCGATCCTAATCAATAATCAAATAAAAGATATTATTCCTTCCATAATCTTCATAATATGTGAAGACTATCATTCTAGTGATCATCAATGATCTCAACTGTAAAGCGTCTAATGACTCTCCGTAATTAACTCCTAACCAATAACAAGTTAGTTATTGTCTCTCTATTATATATAGAAAAAGTGTAAAAATTAGACAAGTTTCAAATACAATTTTCATTTCACTCATCTTCTTTATACACTGACTTGAGCATTGAAATGCGAACCTTGAAGTCCTTCCCACTCCACTAAGTCAGAAGCCACAATCCATCATCATTGTCGTTCACATTCTCATTTTTGCTTCTCCTACAGAACAAATAGCATCAAATTCAAAAAAATAGAGGTAACATACATAAAATTTTCATATTTTTAGTAAAAACTTAAATATATATTACAATTGTGTTTGTGAGATTGCTGGATTAATATGTACTAATTGATACTTATAAATGAGTGAAAGTCCTTAGTCTAGGGTTTGATCCTCTTTCGATAACATTTATTTATATTTGTGCATTAATATCATGATTTTAAATTGCATACCACATCACATGATGCATCCGTAATATTGCAGTTGCGGTAGTGTCCGCAACCGCATCAGACCATAATTGCGGTGTGATTACAAATTACAATAAAACGGCATCGTAACGCCGCAACGATCACATCATAACACTGCAATGACCACAACAGGCCGTAAGAGATTATGCAATGCTCGTAAAAATGATTTAATCTACCTTCCTCTCTATTTATATCATAGATTTAAGATATGTTTTTATAAGGATTAATGATATTCAAAATGATTACAAATTGTTAATTATTATATATGAAAATTTAGAGAGGAAATAGAAAACATGTGAAATCCAAAATACATAATAAAGTATAACATTTTATATTCGGGATAATAGTTATTTTGCTCCTGTCATATGTCCGAGGTTTGAAAAATCCCTGTAAAAAAAAAAGTTTAGATTCCCCTTGACATTTGAAGATTCCATCATTTTATAGCCCCTCACTGGATTTGGTCAACAAAAATAGTGATGTGGCGCTGCTTTGTTAGATTTTTTTATTTTTTTATTTTTTTTAATGTGACGTGTCATGATTTGATGAACTTTTTTTTTTTATTTTTTACTTTTATTACACGCGTGACTTTTATATCATTATTTTATTAGCTGAATGTTAAAATATAAAAGTATATCAAAGCATGTCACGTCATTGTTTTCATTGACCAAATCCAATGAGAGATTCAAATGAAGGAATCTTCAAATGTGAGAGAGAATCTAAACATTTTTTAAGGGGGTTTTTCAAACCTCGCCCATATAACAGGGACAAAATATCTATTATCCCTTTATATTCATAAATATAAATTCACGCCACAACAAACGCATTTTACATTGCAGCAACCGTAATGACCGCCGCAGTGGCCGCAACCGCGACCGCATCCGCAACCGCATCCGCAACCGCTGTTTATATTCATGATTAATATAATAAAATTGTTGATATTTATAAATCAATATTTTTTTTATTTGAATGACTGAAGTCTAAAGAACAATCAAAAGACTTGAAAAAAGATAATTTTTTTAGTGTATTAAACCGCTGAACCTAACTGGGTGGCTCTGAATACAGATGGGGCAGTTCATCAAGATCACAAGGCAGGAAGTGGAGGAATAATCAGGTACAGTAATGGCAGATGGATTGCAGGATTCTCAAAATCTCTTGGAAGATGCAGTATAATGATTGCAGTATTGCGGGGTACTTTAAAAAGACTCAAGTTAATCAATAGCAGACTTATTTCAAAAGTGGACATCCAAACTGATAAAGATGTTCATGAAGCCATCACCAAGGAGAGAACTATAACATGGATATAGGCCTAAGTTTACAGCTACAAATTAAGAAGGAACTGAACAATGTATTAGATTATCGTATTATTCATGTATACAGGCAAATCATAGTATAGGCATTCATGTATTCATGATTTGAACTATATGATTTCATTGTTTAATTGTATACAATTATTGTAATTTCTGTTCCTTGTAATCTGCAATCTGATTTCATAGTTATGCAGAAAAATTTACTCACTAAAACTGAGTTTGAAATCCAATTTGCAAAGCAGTGTTGAGAATTGAGAGCTATTTAGCCTTCTTAGCTTCGGTTAACAGGTGACGGAGACCATTTGTGAGAGCTGATGTTGAGTTCAAAGCTTCCTTAAATATGCTCAGACTCTGCAGGGACACGCGACAACGTGAGATACCCGATTGCTACATAATCAGTCTCGTAACAAATAAAAACTTCAAACACAAACTTAAAGTAGCTTTAAATTTTTTATAGTTACCTCTTTTAGGCCAATGATGACAACTTTTTCCTCCAAATCATCAAGAGAAGTTTTGAAACGGTTAAGTAAATATACAGATGAAATTGGAGACAACAACGGTTCTACGACCAGATCATCCGTAACCATATACATTTCTGGTACCTCGACATGAATTCCCAGAGGCGGTAGGGTAGAGGTACGATTTGCCAATATCATTTTTCTTATATTTTCCCCATAATCCAAAACTTCCTTACTCTTGTGAAGCGTAACCTCAGTTTTTCTTTGATTGGGAGTATCGTGTAGAAAAGTACAATAATAATGCATAACATTGAGCTCCAGAAGCCTTTTCTTTGCTTCTTTGGAAATGAAATACTTGTCTTCATTTAAATCAGCTATACTCTTGCACAATCCATCAATACTACCCAAAGAATCATTCCCTTCTAACTTGCATAAAACTCCGCCCAACGGAAATGTTAGAAATCGTATAATTAAGTTTGCAAAATCTTGTCCCCCTTGAGCATACAATATAATGTCATCAGATTTTCTTACAACAAGCTTCACTGTGATATGAATATCACCACTGACAATGTCTTTAACATCACAAGAGAAATTTATTGATCTCTCAATAAGAGGTTTCGTTCCTAAAAATAAATCGCTTAGAGGAGTCTTGGAAAACAATGAACACTTTAGCAGATCCAATACCTGCAGAATATTAATACAAATCAATCAAAGACGACTCTAAGATGAATTGAAGAATACATGTTACTAAGAATAATGATTTAGGGAATAAAATTGTAAATATAAACCTTTTCCTTAGTGACATTGACGGTCATTTCTTTAACCGAGCTTATGTTTTTTACTCCATAGTTCTTGGTCAGATCAAAGATTGTGTGATCCATGGAGTGCGGTGACACACTTAAATCGTCACTAATAACAAAACTTGTAGCACGCTTCACAAATCCATAGCTAAAATGTGACAGAGAAACGGAACGGGACAAACGATGCCTTGACCAACAATAATGTTTTTTGTTACCTATACTTAAGTTATAATATGGATAATCTAAGTCATAAAACTTGGTACATACATAGTACTTTGTGGGGTGAGTGTCATCAATGTTAATTTTGAGAGTGTTGCAATAATCTTCAGATGAGTTATAATTAATCAACAAGCCAAGATTTTGCACACTTTGATAGAGAGAGTTGAGACAACCAATTGTAATAGGACCCATTTCTGAGTCTTTGTGAACAAGTCTTGCAATGGTACCTAATGGAAATGTTAAGAAGCTACATAGAATGTCTACAAAATCTTTACCTGCTTCAGCAAATACAACTTTGTTAGTCTCTGTGTTTATCAGAAGCTTCAAAGAAACGGCTTGTTCCTTAGTTTGAAATTGAAAAACAGCCATGATAACAGCTATCAAAAGAGAAATCAAATTGAAAGCAAAAGAAAGAAGCATCATGGGATTGCAAATTCAGATAAAATGTAAAGGTGCAAAATGTGATTTTCAGTAATTTTTGGTCAAATTGAAGATCTTAAAATGGGGAGGAATAATTCCATGAAAGTCATAGTTTAATTCTTTAAGATGGTTGTTTTGTTAATATTTTGAGATTTGGTTTCTCTGCAACATGCTTTGCAGGCTGGCTGACAGCGACAGTGTACTTCATTGTCAACTTGAAAGTTGGAATCAGTCATGCTCTATACCTCTCATAAAAAACTTTCCATTGCGAGCCAAGTACACCTTAAGGGGCAGAATATGTTAGTACTCAACAAGATTTAAAGTTTAAAAATTCTTAGGTCAACATAAAAATTGTATGCTATTTTTAAAATAAAAAAATAAAATTGTACATTATAATATAAAATAAAATTATTTATTAACAAGATTTAAAGTTTAAAAACTCTTAGGTCAACTTAAAAATTGTATGCTATTTTTAAAATAAAATTGTACATTATAATATAAAATAAAATTATTTATTAAAATATATACTATAGTTATTTGGATAACTAAATCAATATTTTAAAATTTTGATATGTAGTCAACCCTATCATGATACTTAATCATTGAGTTACTAGTTGCACTACACGAGTGTTCATCCAATTTATATAAAATAAATATTCATTAACATCAAATTTACAGCATAATTTTTTTTTAAAATCAAATAAAATATGTATAAAATAAAGAGGGGGTACTAAAGGTCAATGAAGACAAACACAAATGGTATCTTGCCACCACCACAAACAAAACAGATTGCGAAAAGCAAAAGGAAACCGACAACCACTACAAAAAGAAAGAGCAAAAATCTCGACAACAAATAGGACATAATCATCAAACACGAAGCAATGAGTTCGATCTCCCCAACCAAATATTAGCTAAAACGAACATCGGTCTCCACCTAAACAGCAAAAACACCCAAATGGAGGCTGAAGACACTCAAAACGTTATTGTCTCAGTTGCATGATAGGATTCTCGAGTCACATGGATAAAGAATAAAAGATATCCACAAACCTACCAAGATATATCATCTCAACGCCAAAAGGGTACTCATGTCTTCAACGTCCTTCAAGTCACCAACTTACATGAGAACATTATATCATTTCGAGATTTCTAAATCAACCAGATCAAAGAATGACAAATAATAAGATAACCCCCCTCTAATCCTCGATGTACCACCAAGCAAAGAAAACATCTGAAACAAACAGAGTCACGTGATCTCCAGGTAAAACAAAGAACCACCACAACCAACTAAAAACCCTATACCAAACAAATGCCACTACATCACAAGTCACAAAAAGATGAGAGAACGAATAAGTAACCACCGAACAGAAAGGAAAATAAAATCTCCTAAACCCAGAAGGTTCCTTCTCTTAAGTAAGTTCTCATTGGTAGGAATTTGGTTTTGAAGGAGATGCCAGGATAAAATAGTTACTTTGGAGGGTGCTCAACTACTTCATATGTTTGGAAGAACTCACACCACATACGAGTCCTAATGATCACTAGGGCACTACTAGGAAAATAATATGTAGATGACCTAGAATAAGACTCATCTTTAGAATGTCGCAATCACCATTTATCGAACAGGGTTGATGGGATAAAATCCTTAATCACCAGGAGAAATCAGATAGCAGTTCTAGCTCATGCTAAAAAGGCAGCATCTAAAGTCCCAAACCTAGGTTTGGCCCTCCCACCTACCAACCTCACCCACATAAAAGTGTTTTTGATAACAGATAGAAAAAAGCATAGAAAACATATCTCTAAGAGGATTGGTCCCACCCAAGAATCACTCCAAAAAACGGTGTGAGAACTTGATCCAACTCACTTAAAGAAACCTTCACGAAACCAGTTAGAGGGGTCCCCCTCTTTGACCTCTAGGAGAGACACCCATCTCCACAAAAGAGACAGTGATCGAAGACACCTAACTTTACCCAGAAGATAGATGACATTGACATACTTCCATATATAACAGATAAGATATCACGCCTCATACTTAAAGCACACAAAAGTAGTTGCCACATCTACTTACCCAATATGGCCAAATTAACCATTTGCATGTCACATACTCCTAGACCATCCAATTTCTTAGGCTTACACACTTCATCCCATCTAACCCAAGAAATCTTAGAACCCCCATTGACTTTAACCCAAAGAAACCTTCTTTAAATGTTTAGAATCTTCTTCTAAACCTTAAGAGGTATCTTTAGGAAAGAAAAAAAGAAGAAGATATGAAAGGCATTAAGGAAAGAATTAAGAAGGATCATTCTCTCTTCCAAAGACATATACCTATACGTCTAAGATAAGAGCTTCCTAGTAATAAGATTACCTAGGGGTTCCCACGTTGAGGACAAACAAGGGTTAACTCCCACAATAATTAAAAAATGTTAAAAAATATTATATTTAATCTAAGAAATTCAGTACATAAACTTATTTCGGGCTAGCTAAAGATCCATAAAAACTAACTCATTTCACAGGCTTATTCAAACAAAGGGTGTTCCACTCCCTGAAGAATAAGTGAACCTTCTCATCTAGACACTGCATAAGAACACGACCTCCTCACTCATCGTTGCCATTGATCACATTTAATGGTCATCTAAAGTTTACCCCAAATCAATAAAAAATAGATATAGACAATCTTCACGATATACATACCTCTGAGTCTCGCCCAAATTTGATGGACATATGATTCCACACATAAGTGGGGGGAGTGAATTGTGTGATTCATAAAAATGATAGTTTTTAAAACTTTTTGGATCAATTTCAGAGTTTAAAATCATTTTAAAAGGACTTTAGAATTTAGAAGCGGAAAATAAAATGCATAAGTAAATAGTTAAGGGACATGAAATAACACTAGAAATTATATAGGTTCGGTAAAAAATAAATGATCTAATCCTCTCCCTAAGATTTGTTCTTGAGAGCATCTAATCAATTTTAAGAGTTTTTAGTAGGTTGAACTCTTGAACCCCTTATACAAGAAGAATTAAGTTTTTGGGTAACTTGAAACCAAATAGAGAGCAACGAATTGAAGTAGTTAGTATTCTTTCCAAACAATAACTTGAAATGGTTAGTCCCTAAGATAAACCAATAAGTGTTACATGACCTTGAACAAAAAAAACATCTTTTTGAGTACCAAATGAAAATGAACTCATGTTAAACATGATAGGGGAAGTTTTCCCTATCAAAGCCTTGAGACTAGATTTTAATAATAAAAGAGAGAAGAGTAAAATCTATCTAAAGAAAAGTAAAATAAAAGATAATATTTTTTATTTGATTGATATATCCTAAAATATATCAAAGACACTGCATATATAATGCTCATAATGGATAATAAATTAAAAGGTCAAATACAACAATTTTCCAATAACAATACTAATAACTAATAATATAAATTCTAAATTATATTTTACGCCTCTATCATTGCCGCCAGGTTTACTTGCACCTTGTCCTCAAGGTTCTAAAAAACAATTATTGGCAGAATAATTGATTCTTGATACCATTAAGTCCTTTTAAGAAAACAACCCCCAGGATCCCATTGTTTGTAATGTAGACCTCTAATTTATGGTGAATAGTGGTAAACAACTTTTAGATACTTTTTTAGCTGCTCAATTGAATGTCTGAGGAAAGTTTCTTTGCTTTCAGCTACAGAGGTATCAACACTACCAATAACTCCTTTCTCTTAGTTGTAATAAAGTTTCCACTTGCATCACGTATACCAACATCATGCCACCTATTATTTTCACAATGCCTATAACTATTACATATGGAAGATCCACGTGAAACTTTATCTTCCATCATCAATATTATTCCTGCTACTGCTTCCATTGCAACTTCTAGGTTGCACTTGTCCTGGTACAAACTAAATAAACCATTAACATGAATAAGATCAAATGTCCTTAGGTATGTAGAAAAACATTCACACCAGTAATGATAAATGCCACAAATCAAGGCACACAATCTTTCTGACCAACACGATACAAGTGACAGTGGCTTCAATGGAGGTAGAAACAATCTTGTTTTCTCTGACGAAGGAGATTGTTTCAGTGGACTATGTGGTGGTTCAGATGGAGGGGATAAAGTGGGTTCGACATCCCATAAAACCTTGGAGTTTACTATCGATTTTCTAAAGCACCAATCCGGTGGTTTTGGTTGCGGCGTCAGATTTTGATTGGCACCGTAGGTAAAATCCGATGAAACTATCATGTCCTTAGATAGTGTGGTTTGAGTAATGATGCACTTGTGAGATTTCTAAAATCATAAGAAACATTGTCTAAACCCATTAAGATGAAATGAAATCCATCTTTTGATTTATCCCTAATTGGGTCAGTAACATGTTTCTTTTCTTCATCTTGTTCAAGAAATGAACTTGTTGTTACATGCTCCTCAGAATCATCATAAGTTGGTTCCATTTCTTCATTTGATTCTAGAAAAAGATGTCTCCATTCAGGTTTAAAATGCCAAAGAAACACTTCTGAAAATGTATTCCAAGACATCCATAGAGGATATTGAGACCTCCATTACCACCATTTGAGCGCACGACCACTCAATGCTCCAACCGCTATCAACACATTCAATGATTATGGTGTTCCATGTTCCTTCAAAATTTTCTCAAAACAAAGAATCCACCAATAGGGCTCATCTTCCCCATCAAACAATAATATTGTCATGAGTTTAAGAGGAAGTGATAAGGGCCTCATCTTCCCGATCAAACAATAATATTATCATGAGTTTAAGTGGAAGTGATATCGAAAATGAAAGCACCAAATTGATAGGAAGTTTTCCCTATCAAAACTTTGAGACTGAGTTTTAATAATAAAAGAGAGAAGAGTAAAAGCTATCTAAAAAAAGTTAGATAAAAAATAAGATTTTTCATTTGATTGATATCCTAAAATATGTCAAAGACACTACATATATAATGCTCATGATGGATAATGAATTAAAAACCAAAATACAACAATAACAATACTAATAACTCATAATATAAATTTTATATTATATTTTACTCCTCTATCAAAACATCTACATCTTTTTACAATAGGAAAATGTGAGGTTCCACTACGCCTAAAAGAACCAACAAAATATTATAACTAAATAGAAACTCATTTAGATGTGTTGTAACATGGTCACTTCAGATCCGTCCTGAGGGATGATCCCTTCCACATTGGTACACAATTGTCAAGAACGTGACAGTGGACAAAAAACATCACCATCATCACTATATGACTAAATCTCTTTTCCACGACTTCAAGGGCAGAGACAACATCCATACACCACCAGAAGACCATCGTCCCAAGATATCTTTCTCTCATCTTTCTCTGAAGGGATATGATCACAGTCTTGCTGATCATGCGTCTACACACCATTGAAGAAATGTCTTCATCAAACACATAATTGATTGTTATATTCCTAAGTATTTAGAGAATCCCCTAAAGCTTGAGATCCCCTTAAGCATGAGACCTATAACGAGACTAGAGATCGTGATGAGCTCATTGAGCACGTACCTCACTTGAGAATCACCAAGCCAGGAGTGTCATGAAATGAAAATATATATATATATATATATATATATATATATATATATATATATATATATATATATATATATATATATATATATATTAACCCTCACATTAGATTCTATGACTAGGTTCAAGGTTATAGAAGACAACCGCAATATTTCTTGAAGGAAATTATGTAACAAGTTTACTTTGAGATTTACATCCCGTAGAAATCAGTCAAAGATAATAGTCACGAACAACAATAACACTAGATAAAGAAATAGACACTTAGAGAATATATTGATAGATTTACCAAAGTAGTAATGGAAGTATGATGAGCCAATGACACGTTGTTTTTTAATAAAAGATTAAGGTTGGACTGTATATCCATAGAAAATATGGAATTATAAGAACCAAAAAAACATAAGTGACCTCCTCACTTGAGCCTAATCTTACATTAATTATGATTAGAAGTTAGTGACCAAAGATGTTGAAAGAAATATGGAATTCAGAAGCACTAGAGGTGGAAGGAAACTATACAAGAAGCATCACAAAGACAAAGTTAAGGAAAGACACAAAAACTATGATCAAGGTTCTAAGAATACACCGTTGAATATATCAAGAGAGAGAATCTTTCATGAATGTGCCAATACCTTACATATCCAACACAAACTAATAAGATGAAATTATGTTGGTTTCACAAATGTTATGAAAACGAGACTGATGAATGCACAGAGAGAGAGAGAGAGAGAGATAAATTATCACCCTATTGTTTACCCCTAAAATTGGTAAACAACCGTTGGTCCTCTAAAGATACCAAAAATACCCTCAGTTACTCGCATGATTGACTAGATTGATCCTAGGACATGTGCTAAAAGGTTTGTGACTTGTAATGTTTTTGGGAAAAGGGTCTTGAATCCTTCGACAGGATTCAGAAGGTGTTTAAAATAAAAGAAAATGAAGTAAAAGCAAAGAATTTCAAAGTAAAACAAAAGAAATGGCAAGGCTTGAATATTTAAAGGAAAATTAAAGACAAGACTTGAAGGTAAATAAAAATTAAAGCCAAGGCAAGGGAGTTTAAATGACTGAAAATGTAAGGGAAATATAAGTGTGAGGCAGAATGTTAAAGTGCTGGAAAGGTAAAGGGAAGGAATTATAAATGAAATGCAGTAAATTGCTTGAAAGGTAAATGAATTTGAAAGATAAATGCTTTAACATAAAATACTTGAAAGTTTAAATGGATTCAAAGATAAATAACTTGAAGATAAATTGATATTGAAGATAAATTGGTGGTGTTTCAATCACGTACATTCTCACTGCATTATTTTCTCTACATGCAGATACTTTGAGCGTTACAGAGTTACTAGTACATATGATTTCCACACACTTATTTTAACACTAGACTAAGCTATTTATATACATTACAAAGTTAATGTTTTCGACGGCTTCTTCCTAAGACTATCCTAAGATAATGACACTTGTCCCACTACATGCTGAATAAGCCTCATCTTGCGCCACTTGTCCCTGTATTTGAATTGAAAAGTACATATTTTCCCTCCAAACTTGAACGTGCAAAACTCATGAAACTGCCATCTTCGTCGAATTGCTGCATGGTCGAATCATCCCAACACTTAGAAAATATTTCAACTCAGAATTTCTCTAAGTGCAGAATTTACAAGTGACTTCCTTCGACTTTCATCCTTTCAATGAGTAAGGTCGAAAACCTCATTTTTAGCTTATGTAGATGTTTAAGAATTGGCAGAATTTTTGACCAAACAAGAAATGTTAAATTCAGTTCAGAATGTCCTATCAGATGTTGGGACATTAGCAAACAGAGTATGTGAACTTATTTCAGGATGTCCTACCAGATGTTGGGACATTGTGTAAATAACTTAAGTTCAGTTTTCCAGGATGTCCCAACAGATGTTGAGACATCTCAGACCTGCTTCCAGAATTAATTATTGATTAACAGATCAGAGATATTTAAGGAGAAGTATCTGGAACTAATTAATGATGGATAAAAACAGAACAAGGCGCATCTGTAGGGTGTTTTATATTGAAGATTCAGATTAAAACAGAAGACCTAAATCACCTAGAATATAGGAAGTAACAAACCCTAAATTCAAGGTGACAGCTGCTGCTCATTAGGGCTGGATCATTCTACAGAAAGCCCAAAATTCAGATACCTATTTAAGCAACAGAAACTCATAGAATTGAGTACGAATTTCAGAAGTCCAAATAGGGTGTCTAGTGTTTTTAATAGCAGGTTGTTTTATGTATCACTTTATGAGCTTTTAAGCAAAAGTGTATTTGTGACTTGATTGAAACTGTGAAGTAAGATCAAGCTGTATTGTTTGAAGGATGTCTTCAATTTCTGTAAACTTGTAAACTTGATCACTGTGTGATTGAGGGGGAGTGAGTAGGGTACTCTTATCTAAGTGTGTCTTAGGTAGAAATTGCATTGGGTAAGTATTAAGTGATAGATTAAACAGGGTGGTTTAAGTCTAGAATTAATATTACTAATAGTGGATTTCCTCCTGGCTTGGTAGCCTCCAGATGTAAGTGTGGTTATACACTGAACTGGGTTAACAAACTTCTGTGTTGTTTACTTTTCTTGCTGTTTAAGTTTTGGTTAAATTTGTCAAATGTCCTATTAAGTGTTGGGACATCTCTTAGGACATCTCATACCTGATCACAAAATTTCAATTGGCATCAGAGCAGGCACCCTGCCTGTTTATACTGGGTGAGATCTAGGGAATACAAATTCTGTAACATGGACAGAGATTTAGGGTCAGTAAATAGACCACCTATTCTGGATGGATCTAATTATGACTACTGGAAGCCAAGAATGATTGCATTCTTAAGGTCACTTGACAACAGGGCATGGAGAGCAGTCAATGTTGGATGGGACCATCCTATCCAAGACACCAAAGATGGATCTAAAGTGCTGAAACCTGAAGAAGAATGGAGTAAGGAGGAAGAAGACTCAGCACTAGGCAACTCAAAAGCCTTAAATGCTTTATTCAATGGCATTGATAGGAATATTTTCAGACTTGTGCATCATTGTGAGCTGGCCAAAGATGTTTGGGATACTCTCAAAACAACTCATGAAGGAACATCAAAAGTAAAAATGTCAAGACTTCAACTTCTCACCACCAAGTTTGAAAACTTGAGAATGAAGGAAGATGAATCAATTCATGAGTTCTATATGAACATCTTGGATATAGCCAATACTTCTGGAGCTTTGGGAGAAAAGATGACTGATGAAAAGCTTGTAAGAAAGATTCTCAGATCTTTGCCAAAAAGATTTGATATGAAAGTCACTGCAATAGAAGAAGCTCAAGACATATGCTCCATGAAAGTTGAAGAACTCATTGGTTCCCTTCAAACTTTTGAGATGGGAATGAATGACACAAATGCCAAAAAGAACAAAAGCATAGCCTTAGTGTCAAATACAGATGAAGAAGAGGATGATGAATCAGCAAATGATAAAAGCTTATCAGAAAACCTTTCCTTGCTTGGAAAACAGTTCAAACAAATTCTCAGAGGAATGGAAGGCAAATCCAAACCTAGTGGAAGAAACACAAACTCTGAGAACAGAAGACCTTATGATGCTAACAAAAGATTAAAGTATGCTGAAAAGACCAGTCAAGATAAAGGAGTCAAATGTCATGAATGTGAAGGATATGGACACATCAAGTTTGAATGTCCTACCTACTTAAAGAGGCAAAAGAAATGACTCTCTGTGACCTGGTCTGATGAAGACTCAGGAGAGTCAGAAGAAGAATCAGCTAAGCATATTACTGCTTTAGCTGGACTGTGTGAATATGATAGTGATTCCAGTTGTGGAGAACTTACTTATGAAGAACTTGAGCAAGCATTCAAAGATCTATACAAAAGAAGCTCTGAAATATGCAGTGAAGTTATCAAGCTAAAGAAGCAGAATGAGACTTTAGAAGATGACAAAGCAAATGATCAGGAGATCATTGAAGCCTTAAAAAGTGAAGTAAGCCTTCTCAACTCTAAGTTGGAACATATGTCCAAATCTGTTAGAATGTTGAACAGCAGCTCAAACACACTGGATGTTATTCTCAGCAATAATAAACACTCAGGGGACAAAAGTGGACTGGGATATGACAGAGATGAAGCAAGCTCTAGCAGAACTACTTCAAAAACTACACAGTCAAACAAGATGTCCCAACAGATGCTCCAACATCAGAACACAAAGACAAACATAATGTTCAAACAGATGTCTCAACATTCTGGAAAGAACAAAATGAAGAAAAAATATCAAAGATGGAGATGCCATCACTGTGGAAGGTTTGGGCATATCAAACCTCACTGTTATAAGCTTCATGGATATCCAAATCAGATGTGTCAGCAACCTTCCAAGCAGAAAGTAGAAGGTACAAAAAAAGTGCTGCATAGAAATCAGCAACCTCCTAAGCAGAAGACAGAGGTCATCAAGAAAGTTTGGAGACCAAAAGCTGACATTCAGACTGATCAAAGCCACATACCCAAGAACAAGATCAACAATCAAGCTTGGAGATCAGCTGAACAACACTCAGAGCAGAGGCATCAAAAGAAATCTCATCTCATCTGGTCAAAGAAAAGTACTGCATACATAGCACATACATCTCTGAGAGTATCAGCTAAAGAAGACTGGTACTTTGACAGTGGATGCTCAAGACACATGACTGGATTAAAGAATTTGCTAGTAAACTTAAAATCACATTCATCCAGGTATGTTACCTTTGGAGATGGAGCTAAAGGAGAAATCAAGGGAGTTGGAACCTTGGATTGTCAAGATGTTCCAAGACTAGATGATGTGCTGCTAGTTAAAGGTTTAACTGCTAACCTGATCAGCATAAGTCAACTATGTGATCAAGGATACAGTGTAAACTTTACCAAATCTGAATGTATAGTGACTAACAAAGAACAAGAGGTTGTCATGAAAGGAGCCAGATCTAAAGACAACTGTTACATGTGGGAATCCCAAAATCTTAGTCTCACTTCAACCTGCTCTCTAGCTAAAGAAGAAGAAGTGAAACTGTGGCATCAAAGACTAGGTCATCTTCATTTCAGAGGCATAAAGAAGATCATATCTATGGATGCTGTAAGAGGTATTCCTAAACTAAAGATTGATGATGGCAAAATATGTGGTGAATGTCAAATAGGCAAGCAAACCAAGATGTCCCATCCAAAGCTCCAACATCTGACAACTTCCAAAGTTTTGGAACTTCTACATATGGATCTTATGGGACCTATGCAGGTTGAAAGTCTTGGTGGTAAGAGGTATGCCTATGTTGTGGTTGATGACTTTTCCAGATATACATGGATAAACTTCATCAAAGAAAAGTCAGATGTATTTGATGTATTCAAAGAATTATGTCAAAGATTGCAAAGGGAAAAATCCAGCTGTGTGATCAGAATTAGGAGTGATCATGGAAAAGAATTTGAGAATCAAAAGTTCTTAGATTTCTGTTCTTCAGAAGGAATTAATCATGAGTATTCTTCACCTATCACTCCTCAACAGAATGGGATTGTTGAAAGGAAGAATAGAACCATTCAAGAATCAGCAAGAGCTATGATTCATGCTAAAAAGTTGCCTCTATACTTTTGGGCTGAAGCTATGAACACTGCCTGTTACATCCATAACAGAGTTACTTTAAGGAAAGGAACTTTGTCCACAATATATGAAGTATGGAAGGGCAGAAAACCCACAGTTAAGTACTTTCATGTTTTTGGAAGTATCTGTTATATTCTGGCAGATAGAGAACAAAGAAGAAAAATGGATCCTAAAAGTGATGAAGGGATTTTCCTTGGATACTCCATAAACAGCAGAGCATATAGAGTATTTAATTCTAGAACCAAGGTTATCATGGAATCCATAAATGTGATAATTGATGATGCTCCTACAGATGTCCCAGAAGATGTTGGAACATCTGTTGATATCAAGATTGAAGCTGAAGAAAAGAATGATCAATATAACTTCACTCAAACTGATACAAGGACAGAAGAATCAAGTAAACCTCCTTCCATCAGAATACAAAAAGATCATCCCAAAGATTTGATAATTGGTGATCCCAACAGAGGTGTGAGTACTAGATCAAGAGAAGTGATTTCAGGTTCTTGTTTTGTCTCCAAAATAGAACCTAAAAATATCAAGGAAGCTCTCACTGATGAATACTGGATTTGTGCTATGCAAGAGGAATTAGGTCAATTCACAAGGAATGAAGTGTGGAATCTTGTTCCTAGACCTGATGATATAAATGTAATTGGAACAAAATGGGTGTATAAGAACAAGTCAAATGAACAAGGAGTTGTTACAAAGAACAAAGCTAGACTTGTAGCTCAAGGATACACTCAAATTGAAGGGGTGGACTTTGATGAAACCTTTGCACCAGTAGCAAGGCTTGAATCGATCAGACTATTGTTGGGAATTGCTTGTATCTTGAAGTTCAAGCTATTTCAAATGGATGTGAAAAGTGCCTTTTTAAATGGCTATCTTAATGAAAAAGTATATGTAGAACAGCCTAAAGGATTTGTTGATCCAAGCTGTCCAAATCATGTTTACAAACTCAAGAAGGCTCTTTATGGTCTGAAGCAAGCTCCAAGGGCATGGTATGAAACACTTACCACATTTCTTATCAAGCAAGGATACAGAAAAGGTGGGATTGATAAAACCCTATTTGTTAAAGATGAAGAAGGAAATGTCATGATTGCACAAATATATGTTGATGACATTGTGTTTGGTGGGATGTCTGATAAGATGGTCAAACATTTTGTCAAGCAGATGGAATCTGAATTTGAAATGAGTCTAGTAGGTGAATTAACCTACTTTCTTGGTCTGCAAGTAAAGCAAATGGAAGACTCAATGTTTATTTCCCAAAGTAAGTACTCCAAGAACATAGTGAAGAAATTTGGAATGGAAAATGCTTCTCATAAAAGAACTCCTGCTCCCACACATTTAAAGCTGACTAAAGATGAAAAGGGTGAGAATGTAGATCAAAGTTTATATAGAAGCATGATTGGAAGCTTGTTATACTTGACTGCTAGCAGACCAGACATTGCATTTGCAGTAGGAGTTTGTGCAAGATATCAAGCTGATCCAAAAGTCAGTCATCTCAATCAAGTCAAGAGAATCCTTAAATATGTTAATGGTACTTGTGACTATGGCATAATGTACTTTCATGGGTGCAAACCAATTCTCACTGGCTTCTGTGATGCTGATTGGGCAGGAAGTGCTGATGACAGAAAAAGCACTTTAGGAGGATGCTTCTTTCTAGGAAACAATCTGATTTCTTGGTTCAGTAAGAAACAGAATTGTGTATCCTTATCTACAGCTGAAGCTGAGTACATAGCAGCAGGTAGCAGTTGTTCTCAGTTGGTTTGGATGAAGCAGATGCTCACTGAGTACAATGTCCCACAGGATGTCATGACATTGTACTGTGACAACTTAAGTGCAATCAACATATCAAAGAATCCCATTCAACACAGCAGGACTAAGCATATTGATATCAGACATCATTTCATCAGAGATCTTGTAGAAGAAAAGGTGATTTCATTGGAGCATGTAGCTACAGATTTGCAATTAGCTGATATTTTTACCAAAGCATTGGATGCTACTCAATTTGAGAACTTAAGGGGCAAACTTGGAATCTGTTTATGTGATATTTAGCAGTTAATGAGATGTGCCAACATGTCATATGACATTGCATGGCATAAGGTCCAGATGGCAAAACCAGTCTGGACAAGATCCTTGGGAATTCCATCCCTAATCATTTGCACTATAACGGTTACTTATTCAGTAACTACTTATAAGCAGCTATCAAGATTCTCACCATACTATCACAAGCGAATCACATTAACTAGCATTTCTTCAGAAATCATAAACCCTAAAGCTGTTCATCTATCTTCCTCTACAATGTCTCAAAACCCTAAAACTACTGAGGAAGTTCTCAACCAGGAAGACGTAGTTCATGCCACTCCCATCTCTGTGGTACCAATGCAATCAACACCATTGGACGAACTCAGGGGAAGCGCTTCTCACACTAAAAAGGCAAGAACACCAAAGAGATGTAAAGATCAAATCAGAAGCAAAGCTAAAGGCATTCCCTCTCCTGCTAACATGTCCTCAAAATACTCCAAATATGTTGATGATTCCATCAAGGAGATTGTCAACCAAGTTTTCTCTGAACAAAGAGTGGTGAGAGGGATCTCTGTTCCTTTGAACACCATTCCTGCACCTCAAGAAGAACCAGCTCAAGATACAGAGGACACTGCTGCAGAACAAGATGTCCCAACAGATGTTGGAACATCTGAAGATAAGAAAAAGAACTCATCTGATGTTGATCTGGAACAAACTGAGGACAAAGCCTCAAAAGAAAATGATGAAGAGGTCTCTGAAGAACAGGCTCAAGGCTCAAATGAAGATCAAATCCCTGCTGATCAACCAGCTGAAGAGGAGGCTGCTCAATCTCCTCCAGTGGTCAATCTGGAGCAGGACTCTGATGCAGAGATCATATCATCTGTGAAACCCAGCATTGATAAAAGACTAAGGTCCAGGAAAGGAAAGATGCAAGCTGAACCTGTCATCCCTGAGAAGAAGAAGGCTAGTCCAAAGAAAGGCAAAGCTAAAGCTACCTTTGGTCCAACAAAACCCTGGAGCAAAGTCCAATCCCAGAAGAGAAAAGCTGCCACACCATCAGATTCAGATGTTGAATCAGATGTCCCAACATCTCCTCCCAAGAAAAGACCAACACCAGCAAGAGCTTCAACTGCTATTCCAGAAGCTCCCTTGGACAACATATCATTCCATCTTGTCTCTAGTGTCAACAGATGGAAATATGTGTACCAAAGAAGGGTTGCCCTGGAAAGAGAACTGAGCAGCAATGCACTTGAGTGCACAGAACTCATTGACCTAATCTCTGCTGCAGGACTATTCAAGACAGTCTCAGAGTTCTCTCCCTGCTATGAACTTCTTGTCAAAGAGTTCATTGTGAATCTTCAGGAGGATTGCTCAAATGGTAAGTCCTCAGAGTTCAGAAAGGTATTTGTGAGAGGTAAGTGTGTTGAGTTCTCTCCCCAAATCATTAATCAGTATCTAGGAAGGGACACAGATGGACCCAATGAGCTAGGCAAGACAGATAATCAAATCTGTAAAGTGATCACTGCAAACCAGGTCAAGGCTTGGCCTGTGAAGGGAAAGCTCTCTGTGAGCATGCTTACCAGAAAGTATGCCATGCTTAACAGGATTGGAACGGCTAACTGGGTGCCTACCAACCACACTTCTTCAATCTCAACTGGTCTGGCCAGATTCATCTATGCTGTGGGAACTCAAACCAAGATGGATTATGGAGCATATATTTTTGATCAGACTATGAAGCATGCCATCTCTAATGCAACAAAGCTACCAATAGCTTTTCCATCATTGCTGTGTGGTATTGTTCTAAGTCAATACCCTGGAATTTTAAATGAGAAGGACACAGTCTGCAAGAGAGAGAGCCCCCTGGCTTTTCACTACAAATTATTCCTAAGTCACCATGCTGCAGATGTTGAAGCACCTTCTGGGACATCTGCTGGTCCCTCCACTGCTAAGAATCCAATCTCCAGGAAGACTTTAATTGCTGAACTCAAAAGCACCTGCAAAGAGCTTGAAGCTAGAAAGCAGAAGCTTGAGGAAATCATCAAAAGGTTGGAAAGTGAAGAAGATCAGAATGTTGCATCTGGTGAAGACAGTGAGGCTGATGAAGAAAGTGAAGCTGATAAAGATGAAGATACTGAGGTGGAGGAAGAAACTGAGAGTAATGAATCTGAGTGATCAATGTATGTGAGGCAAATGTAATGACAGCAATGTATTTGGAATAGTGTCTTTGGCCCCTAATTTTGTGTCTACCAAGGGGGAGAACAACATCAAATTATTGTAATTGCTGTTTAAGTTTGAATGAAAAAAATCTGTTTGTTTGCTTCTGAACTGAATAAGTGTTTTTCTGTTGCAACAAGATTGGATACATATATGTTTGAGGGGGAGTAATCTCAAATAAGAATCAACAGAAAAGTAATGCTATACTCTGATAAAAAGAACTTCTGCTGCACTCTGAAAACCAGAAAAGTTGTTAGCCAAAAATTAGCCAAAGGGGGAGTTTGTAGATGTTTAAGAATTGGCAGAATTTTTGACCAAACAAGAAATGTTAAATTCAGTTCAGAATGTCCTATCAGATGTTGGGACATTAGCAAACAGAGTATGTGAACTTATTTCAGGATGTCCTACCAGATGTTGGGACATTGTGTAAATAACTTAAGTTCAGTTTTCCAGGATGTCCCAACAGATGTTGAGACATCTCAGACCTGCTTCCAGAATTAATTATTGATTAACAGATCAGAGATATTTAAGGAGAAGTATCTGGAACTAATTAATGATGGATAAAAACAGAACAAGGCGCATCTGTAGGGTGTTTTATATTGAAGATTCAGATTAAAACAGAAGACCTAAATCACCTAGAATATAGGAAGTAACAAACCCTAAATTCAAGGTGACAGCTGCTGCTCATTAGGGCTGGATCATTCTACAGAAAGCCCAAAATTCAGATACCTATTTAAGCAACAGAAACTCATAGAATTGAGTACGAATTTCAGAAGTCCAAATAGGGTGTCTAGTGTTTTTAATAGCAGGTTGTTTTATGTATCACTTTATGAGCTTTTAAGCAAAAGTGTATTTGTGACTTGATTGAAACTGTGAAGTAAGATCAAGCTGTATTGTTTGAAGGATGTCTTCAATTTCTGTAAACTTGTAAACTTGATCACTGTGTGATTGAGGGGGAGTGAGTAGGGTACTCTTATCTAAGTGTGTCTTAGGTAGAAATTGCATTGGGTAAGTATTAAGTGATAGATTAAACAGGGTGGTTTAAGTCTAGAATTAATATTACTAATAGTGGATTTCCTCCTGGCTTGGTAGCCTCCAGATGTAAGTGTGGTTATACACTGAACTGGGTTAACAAACTTCTGTGTTGTTTACTTTTCTTGCTGTTTAAGTTTTGGTTAAATTTGTCAAATGTCCTATTAAGTGTTGGGACATCTCTTAGGACATCTCATACCTGATCACAGAATTTCAGCATATAACAAGAAAACTCTTTCTTAAGCCAAATGACCTCATTGATGCTAGCATCGAAATTTAGGGATAACAAATTGCCCCCCAAAAATCTTCTTTTCGACCATCCTGATGAAAAGATCATTTTTTGATATTCATCATTTTGATGCCAACTTTGGTCAGACAAAAGTATGGTTAGAACCACCTAACCCACGTTCTAAAGAAAATTGTTGTGATTCTTCACCCATGGGCATGATGTCACGTCATAATGGAAAAAATCCCAAAAGTCTCATAAGTTGTATCTGTTGTTTCTTGATCATGAGCTTTTCCTTGAAACAATGCGCCAAAAATGTCTTTTGCATTAACTGCTACCTCAACGCGTTAGATCCCAAGTGCCACGTGTCCCACCACTTCACATCTGCATTAAGTGGCTGGACTTTACAACTTCTCATTGCCTACGCCTATAAATATACCCTTCAGTACATAAAAGAAACATTTTCAAACTCTTGCAAACTTTGTCTCTTTCTTGCTAAAGTCTTCTTATTCTCTTCCAAGAAACCCTAAAAAAATCCATTTTCATTTCCAACAATGGAGTCCTCCAAGGCTAACAATTCCCATAAGAAAGGTCAAAAAACAAAGCCTTTCACCTTCGAGCAAACTCTTCCTTCTTTCAACAACATCACTGAACCAAAGACGGTCAAAAACCCTCAGTTCATACCAAAACCCAGGGATGCTGAAATGAGGAGTTTATTCAAATCCCAGGTAATGATCCCTTTCATTTTCAATGAATGTCCTTATGCACTGTCTGCCCTTTATCTAAGGTTAAGACCACAGATGAAAAGCTTAGTGAGTTCTTTCCTTGTTACCGTAAATCTCAACACTTATGGCACACAAATATCCCTAAAGTTGATGATTCTTCATCTAACCCACCTCATCTCAATCAACTAGACTTGAAGTACCTTTATGATGGTACTAGGTTGGTTAGGGTTGTAATCTAATTTAATGATTTTGATCTTTGGATGGCTAGAATAGAAAAACTAAGGTTGATCACTGGAAAACCATAGGGATCTATGATTTGTTGATGTTGTCGAAGACACATATCCCCTACTGCTTGAACCTTTTGGATGTTTCCCTCTACTTCTGGGACTGCACCCATTACACTTTCCATCTTCCTTGTGGGATGGTTACCCCCACTCTCTTCGACATAACCGTTATCACAGAGCTTCGACCTGACGGTCCCACATATGACCCTTTTGTTGATGTTGAGGATACTATTGGCTTTAATGAGTTAAAGTTGACATATACTCACTTCATCAACCATCACTCTAAACCAAATGATGAGAAGGTTTCTGATAAGGAACACATTGCCTTCCTTACTCTTTGGCTATCAAGATATGTCTTATGCACCAAGTCTTTGTAGGTGGCGAAGAAATACTTGCCTTTGGAAAACCAGCTCCACAACAATAGGGGGTTTGCTTGAGTGAAATTATCTTGGTCAGACTCTACGGGTCTATCAGTGAGGGGTGGCTCGATTGAGGAACCCAACAACAACTCCTGGTGCCATAAGTCTCAATGTCCCTCTCTGGCTCTTTCAACTCTGGCTAAATGCCACTTTCGAACCTATACTTCCTAGAAAAGTGAAAGTTGATGAAGACTTAGAGGAAATTAAGCATAGGAGCACTAAAAGTGTTCGACTGGAGAAACTTACTCCCAGTGATGAAGATGAAACCCTGAAAGGGGCCTTCTCTAGCTTCATAATGATGTTTGCACCATTCATGGCTCCGTTTGCTGAAAGGAAGTGTGGCTCTAGATGGTTTACTAGGGCTTTCCAAAATTCCCCTTCAAAGAAGCTCTACATGGACTCTGTTTCAATTTGGGAAGCCTTTTTAATTCCCAGATACATTGTCCACAAGATGAATGGTGGGAGATCAGACACATTCCTTGTTGCTTACCAACCAAACTTGGTTTCTAGGCAGCTTGGATTGGGCCTGAGCTTCCCCAAATGACTTAATGATAAAAAAAGGCCAGGTCATTTTCAACAACAACCTCTTCGACGAGAATGCCCTTGCCAGTATCTTTGACAAATGGGATGCCCAAAAAGAAGTTCTATCTCTAGTATTCTTTCAACCTACAACCTTATGCACCGACCCCTTTAATGATTGGTGGCGTAAGTAATACAGTGACAACTTTCTCACTGCTGAATTTTCTGCCTTGCTTGACCTAAATTTTGTTAATGTGCAGGAGAAGGTCAAGAATAGTAAGTCCACTCACATTAAAGAGATACAAGCTTTTCAGAAATACTTTGAAAATGTGTATCAACCAGATGATCTTAGTCGAACTATTCATGAGGTTGTTGTCACTTTGAAGGAGAAATGTTTGCAAAAGATGGATAAGTTGAAAATCCCTTCGAATGTTCCTCGTGAGAATCATTATGAGGTGGATTTCCAACTCTTTCCTCCAATATTTCCTTGACTGCCTACTGCTGATTTTGGAGTGGCATTTGCCCCTACATTTCCAGACTGGTTCTTCTGTGGGGATTCAATAAAAATCCTTCGACAGCAGTCTCAGCCAAAAGCCCAAAGGATGGTTGTGACTAAGCACACACTGGACAGTTTCAAAGGGCACATTCATATAGGGATCGAAGACTTTCATTTCGAATCCGACATATATGAAGGTTTGAGGTCTTTATTTACCTATTAATGACTGATCAATTATTAACTCATAACAATTGTCTTTGTCATTTCCAACGGTTAACAAAAAACCCACTGCCAATAGAGGAGTGGTGATAAGACTGAAAACAACAAAGGCACTAAGGTACTTCACACTCCTTACTCATGCATTTTTTAACATGTTTCCCTTCTAATGTTTTAATTCTCCTTTCAGACAACCAAAAATCCTTCTTCACCCCCGAAGAAGGGTAAAAAGGCTTTCAGCGTTGCCATCCTCTTAGATGACGATGAATCCCCTAAGGAGCAGACCCTCAAAAGGAAAAGGAAGACGACACTGTTTCCTAGTGTTGTTGGCCAGCCTTCCTCCAAGGTGGCCAAAGTTGTGAAAAAGGCACCCTCCGCAGGTGGTGTCGAAGCTGAACCTCCAACCCCTGTGGTGAAGCCTGCTGGTGGTCCTATTGAGAGTGTCAACTCCAGTCCAGGTGGTGGAGTGAATGAGGTATTTAGCCTTTTTCCTCTTACCCTTTTAATCTCCTTTTACAGCTTCGACCTAACCTTTCTTTATAATAGGATGGAGCAAGTATTTCCCAGCCTCCTTCGACTGCCGCTCCTTCACCCAGAATTATTCTAAGCAACCAAGGTGAGCCAACTTATCACCCAACTTTTGATTTTGGCTCTGGTTATAGTTCTTTAAGTGAGATTAACCAGCCCATTGCTACAACTGTTACTCCTCCCCCTGTGGTCGAAGCTACCAGGAACTCTCCTGCTAAAACCACTACTCAACAGTCTCATATTGATGATTCTGATCATGAGTATAATGATGTTTCGATCAAAGACTACCTTGGCCAAACAAGCCAGATCGCTACGGAAATAAGTGCAGCCTTTGCTGTGGAAGAAGAAGAAACTGAGAAAACTCAGGACCCCACTCCCCTAGTCCAAAAAATAAAGAGCCAGGGTGTAACGCCTGTATTTAATTAATTAATATAATTAAATATTATTGCATATTTTTCCCGATTTTGGTGGTTGAGCGTTGTTTTGTCATATGTATCATTAAGTTGTTTAAGCCGTTAAGTTGATTTTTCGTTGCGAGTTAAGTTGTGTTTGGGTGGTTTAGTTTAATATAACTCAGACGAATAAATAAAATAGGTATTATTGAGATAATATTAATTTGGGTTTAGTTTAAGGTGTGAGAGTAGTAAAGTTGGGGGTACTATTTTAGGCCCATTAGTAATTAGGTTGATTAGTGATAATTAGTGGAATTAGACAAAAGACCTAATTTAGAGTTAATCGGAATTTTGTAAGAGAATGAAGAACAAGTCTTAGAGGGAGATCAAGAAGAGGCTAGGTTGAGGATTTTTGCGGGATTTCTACGATGAATTCGAGCCGCCTTCAAACCAAGTTAAGGGTGGGGTTCGAATTCCATAACTGGGACTAGATAACTTGTATGTATGTAACACGGTGGAAGAATTGACTTGGTCATTTTTGTTTTCATAAAAAACTATGTTGCGGATAGCAAGAGTCGCCACCGACTTTTATTTTATCCAATAAAGAAAGGCATAAAAGAATAGGAAAGACCTTTGAAAAAGATTTGAGTTCGGGGGGTAAGTTATACAAAGGGAAGCTATTAGCACCCTTTGTATCCATGGTTATCCATGGGCTCTTAATTGCTTAGCTCACTTTACTTTGTTTGAAAGAAAATAATGTAGTGTGTGATTAGAAAATATTTTCATAAAGACTTTAACTTTGTAATGATTCTCGTATAAATGTATTCAAAGTGTTCTGTTTGAAAGTATTTGAAAAGGTGAGGTGTAAAGAGTATTTTGAAAATTTGTGAGCAAGCACTTAAGAACTACTTACCCTAGATTGTAAGGTCTTTCTTGTTATTTCGTTTCTTTAGGGATAAAACCGTCCTTACTATTAGTTAGCAAGTAGTCTTATCCTTGGATTTGAAGGGACAAGCGTAGGGTCATCGTATGGTCATAAAAGGCAACATATAAGGGTATCTTAGCAATTCGAAAGGACTATCATCATTTTACCGTAGGGCCATCGAGGGACGAGATCATTTATTCGTAGGCAACTCAAAGGGACAATGAGGGACTATGATCTTTATATTGAAGGGACTTGATGATTTTTATTCGTAGGCAACTTTTCTAAGTCACCCCTATATTCGAGGGACTTGACCATTTTTGTAAGGCAACAAGAGGAGAAACCCTAGGGGTGTATGTGTGAGAAGTGTGTTATATTCAATTATATCAGTCTTAGAAATTAGGGTTATCTAAGTCCATTTATTTGGTTCACATACATTCTTTTCACACCATACTATTACTAATCACACAATTAATAATTTACGAAATTAAAAAAACGGAAAGTAAACCCTAAACTATTACATCATGGGGAGGGGGATACATGTTTGAAATTAGGGGAGTGCGGAAAGTAAAAGTGCGGTAATTTAAACCATAATTAAATTATTACAATCCAGGAGCAGATACATAATAAAAAAAATGCGACAAAATAAATCTACGCTATTACATAAGTCGCATATCCTATACAAATTTCTAAGGAATTTTAAATAACAAAATAAAATAAAGAAAAGATTATGAAAATGTTTTTCATTTTTTTAAGTTCTAAAATCCTAATTAATTAAAATTAATTAATTAAAATAATTTAATTAGCATTTAATTAAGAATGGACTAATTAAATTGTTTTTTTGTAAAAAAAAATTCTATGATTTCCTTAATTTAAAAACTATTAATTTAATTAAAAAAGGTTTGGTATAAAAAATAAAAAATATTTATTTTTTAATTTAATGATTAGTTTAAGAAAATGTTTAATTATTAATTTAATTAAAATGATTAACCTATTAATCTAACTAATTAATTAAAAGAAAATAAATAAAAGAAAATTAGAAAAATAATAAAAGAACCAAGAAATACTAAAAAAAATGAAAGATAAAGACCCTGGGATCGAACCCAGGTCTTCAGGCTCCAAACGCGTGCTTCCAACCACTGGACCATTGTGCATGCGTTGCAACTAAATAGAAAACAATAATTATAAAATAAAACAAAATTTGAAAATGTCAGAATGCGCCAAAAGCATCGTCTTCTTCCTTGTCCGTCCGAAAAACCTTTAACAATGGTTGCGTCGTAGCTAAAACCTATAGTGACGGTTTTGTTCGTCACTATAGCACATGTGTTTTTCAAAACATAAAAACAAGTAATATAAATACGTTTTAAAGGTGTAGATAGATTGAATATCGTCCCATGAGTTTATTGGTCCCATCAATTTATCTTGAAAATGTCTCTAACCATGGTCCCCAAACGCGAAACCGAAAACCCTAACAATGGCGTATCTTCATTCCTGCACTTCAACTTCAATCAAATGTTCCAGATAGCTTCTAAACATCAACACAAACAATAATATATGATCAAATCATGTTTATTATGCATGTATAATGGAAATCAAAAATTAAAAAATGTAAGTTAAAAAATGAGTTCGGTTAGGGCAAATGGTAATGCTTTTCATGATAATGATGATGGATACACGTTTAACAAGTCCCTAAGAATGTAATGCAACCTTTGAAACTCCTTGAAAGTGATTACAATTGGAAAACCGAATTTGAATTTTTTCTTTGAATTTTTTGAAGTTTGATAAGGGTTTTTAACTTAGATTTTTCTTCCATTGTGCATATGGCATTGTTATACACTTATAGAAGAGCAAATTAGGTTTAAAAAATTGGGCTTGGGTGTTGGATTTGAGATTGCTTTGGAATGAAGAAAGGAAGTTTATATTTTAGTGAAAATTTGGTGTTATGACCTTCTCCTTTGGTTTGCACGAATTTGGGATCCAAATTACCATCATAAACTTCAAAGTCTGATCCCAAAATAATCCTAAGATCAAATATTTGATTTTTCAATATTTATTTTAATTAAAATTGATTTTAAATAAATTAAATCCAATATAATATAAAATAAATATAAAAAAATCAGATATTATGACTTATGGGTCATGAATTATCTTATAATTAAATTTGGGTTAGAAAAATATGAGCCAATTTCGAAAAAAATTTTTTGGTCATTACTTGCTTTATACACCTCCTTAAATTTACCCAACTTCAACAATGCATAACTCTCTCAATTTTTATCCTGTGGACGTGTTCTTCAAATTTTTAGAAATGTTAGGGTGTCCTCTAACTACTCCTTTTTGTCCCGTGTCCATTTGATCTTCCATGTTCAAGTTACGTACTTTTGAAAAAGTTGACTTTTTGTTGACTTTTTAAAGGACCTGTAATGTCTTGGCTCATATCTCTCAAATGAAGCATTTCTGGCATTGGCTTGTGAGACACGAATTTGTTGGGAATTGATTTTCCTTCATATTGGGCTTTGGATGGGAAATTTTTGATGACGTATGTGAAAGTTATGGCTGGTCAAAGTACAATTGACTTTTCCTGCAAAAACCCTAATTTAGCAACTTCTGGTTCTTGATGAATCCGAGGTTTCCATGATGAATCATGATCAACCTTTGATCAAATGATGAATCTTACTTCATAATCTTGATGTTGACCAAAAAACTTGAAGTTTGACTGTATGTTGACCACAATTGACGTTTTGACCATCTGATTGACCAAACTTGTAGGGCAAGCCTTGAAACTTGACATGAGGATCGTTTGAAGTATATGGGATACCATGAAGTCCATTTAAGGCTTTGTAAGTCCAATTTACCTTGGTAAACTCAAAAGCCTAATTTAAGATCCATTGCTTAGGAGGAGGCTTTGTCTGATGAAACTTTGAATATCTTTTGAGCAATTGAGAATCTTGTGACTATTAGGAGACCTCTTGAGGCATATTTTCTTGAAGATGTGAGGGCAAATTTTGGGGTACAACAGCTTCCCCTGTTCAATTTTTTAAAACCTGAGGAGTTAGATTGGCATGTACGCCATTCGTGATCTGAAGGTGGAAGAGGATTGAACACTTAAGCCCAAAAATTTGCACTCGCCGGTGCGCAAAGTAATACTGTTGGTTTATTATATTGCTTGAATGGGCTTAAAGATGTCATTCAGAGTATTTGGATATGGGCTTATAGATGCCATCCAAAGTATGAGAATGTGTCTACATTTGACTCTATCTGAATGTTGTTCCGGAATAAGTATCAACACTAGATCTTTGTCTTGATCATCTCTGAATTATTTCTGGAAAATATCTTGAACTAAGTATCAGAACTAGATCTTTGTTTCAATCGTCTCTGAACTGTCTCTAGGAAATATCAAAACTAAGTATCAGAACTAGATCTCTGTTGTGATCATCTCTAAATTGTCTCTGAAAAATATCCTGAACTAAGTATCAGAACTAGATCGTCGTCTCAATAGTCTCTATACTATCTCGGGAAAATATCAGAACTAAGTATCAGAACTAGATCTCTATTGTGATCGTCTCTGAACTGTCTCTGAAAAAATATCCTGAACTAAGTATCAGAACTAGATCGTCATCTTGATCATCTCTATACTGTCTCGGGAAAATATCAGAACTAAGTAATTGAACTAGATCTTCGTCTTGATCCTCTCAGAACTGTCTCTGAAAAAAATATCCTGAACTAAGTATCCGAACTATATCTTCGTCTTGATCGTCTTTGAATTGTCTCTAGGAGTCAACAATGTTCCTCTGATCGCGAACTATCCTGAAAAGGAAAGGTTAGTTTTATGCGAGGTCATTTGATGTATGCATGCATGACATGATGTTCTTAATGTAAATGAGAATGTCGTATGCGTTATGGATGTGTATGCCATGATATGTTGTAAATGATGTATGGATGAATTATGTAGTTGAAGCACATTAGTAGCTTCATGTAACAAAATGCTAGCTGGGGAAAATAAATCCTGACTCGTTGCTGAGGAGTATGAAGACATCGTTCTCGTCTTGTTTTAGAATATTGTACTTAGGATTTTCTAAATACCTTGACTGGGGATAAAAGAGACGAACATTCCCCTGAGAGACTTATCCGACCAAGTGTCAATTCTTCTGAGGATATCAGGCTCGAGAGAAATCTATCTGGGACTTTATAGTGCTGGAAGTACAAGAGACTACCCATAACACTTTGCTGGAATAAATCCGTAAAGATTACTTTGTGGGGATGAGCCCGCGAAGATCTGTTGGATATGAACTTTGTTGGGGATTCCAACCTCTAAGAGTCCTTAGTAGATGTTATTATTGAAATTTTATATGTACCTGTTTTTTGGTAAACATCAATCATATTCAAAAGCATACATCCATTCAAAATAACCAGGGGATTCAAAACTTTTGCTATTCTTGACTTCCCCGAGTAATTTTCTAGGAATTATCATGACTGAATCTGAAGACATGATACTGACACCATCTGATACTATTGGCAAAGACAATTAATTTCTATAATGGTTTTGCTGAAACCCAATATCAAGGCAATGTAATGAGAGGAATGTGTTTTCAAACTGCGGTGGATCGTGTACGCCCCGGGTAATGGTTAAGGAGCTTGCCACTGAATTTGATCTGATTAGATTTGAAAAGAGAGTGTTGCTCCTAGTTGAGGATGATTTGTCCCAGAATGGAAGTATTTGAAAGGATTTTCCTCAAGAGAAATAAACGAGATACACCATAATAACATGCCCCTGGCATCGTGAACTCGATAATGTTACTTATGGAAATTCAGATGAGGAGATCTACCCCTAGCTATTAAGCATCATTGAAATCTTGACATGACTGCCCCAGATGAATTGGATAATAACATAAAATTCCCCTTGATTGGAAGATAATGACCATGCCCCTTGTATACATTGGCTTTAATCTAACTGAGTCAGGCCCAAGAAGCAACTTTGTCTGTCAAGAGGACTTTAGTTTATTGAATGTTCATCATGTAAGCTTCTCTACAATCAAACACTTATTTATATGAAAACAATGATATTCAAAATGCAACACTGATGTCTGTCTTGATGTTTTGAAAAAGAATTATTTTAGAAAAACAATGTTTGTAAAAACTGTGATATTAACTCAAGATTTATAATAAGCCCTAAAGGAGCCAGGATACCTTTTTGTAGCAGTACGCTTTTGAACTAACCATGTTTCAGTAAGGACTTTTAAAGGGTTGTAACTTGGCCTGGTTCACGGTTTAAGAAATAAAGGATAAAGGCTCAAATTTTATTTGTACCCAACTCATCCTTCGTGATGTTCTTCAGTCCTATGTTCAGTTAACTTATGCATTGAGGTTCCAAAGGAGTTTGGAATTGTAACACTGACATTTGTGATGGTTTAGAAACCAGAAGTTTATTTGGAAAAAAATAGTCATCTTTTTTCGTGTGTGGAGGATTTGTAGTGAGCTCTTTTTCTTTTGACTTTGTTATCCCTTCATTTTGCCTGAACTGTTTTTTTCAAGATTACAGTCAGCGGGATGTCTCAATTTTTACTAAGTCTCCTTCATAGGTTTTGACATAGTGAGATTTTATTTTACTAGATATTGATTGTCGGACTTAGTTATTACAGGGAACCATCATTAGTTGTGTACAAAAGGGTCAACTGGAATAATTAAGTTAACCGAAGAACTACCCTGCCCCATGTTATGATTAAGGGTTTTAATTTGCGTGAGAATGAAAAATCCTACTCTGTAGGCTCAAAAGGGTTGACTAAGGATTAACTTCCTTATATCTCCACTGTTTAGGAATCGAAACAATGCCTACACATCGTCAGTATAGTCTATTCAAAAGCATACTGTATGAAATTATGGTATCGTCTTCGTCATCCTCCCTCTAAAGGCTTACATCTTTAATAAGAGTTAAATATCACAAAAGAGAAGTAAGAAGCATAGTTTAGATATAATGAAACGAATGGATTAATTCAAGACAAATATATGCAATGCATTATCGTGAAAACAAAAGTATGACATAATAATAAGTGTTTAAGTCGACAAAAGAAATTACAAATGAAAATTAAAATGTTCTCAAAGTCTCCTCCTCTAAACTTGTCACTTAGGATGTCTGGAAGCTTCGATGTTTGATGGACAATAGGAGAATTCAATATGGTCTTCTGGCATAACCTCGAGGACTCCTTCATCAACCAGGTCTTGAATATTATTCCTTAATGTCCAACATGTATTAGTGTAATATCCAGGACAGTTGGAGTGATATGTACACCTTGCATTGGGATTATAGTGAGGAGAGGAAGTATTGGGATTCTGAGGAGGGTCTTTCAAGGCAATCAACTTCATATCCAACAAGCATTGCAAAGTTTGCGACATTGGCGTGTTGATTTTGATAAACTGTATTTTTTGTTCCTTATGTTGAGGCAAATTAACTCTATAAGACCTTCTTACTTAATTGAAAGACTATCATTAGCAACATGTCTCTTTCCTTCTTTTATCCTAATCTTCCTTTCAACCAAGTCAGCTTGTTTAATCAGAGGTTGACTGATGATTAGATTCCTGACACCGTTGTCTTGAAGTTTATTGACGAAGAATCTCAACTCTTCTTGCCCCTGGGCTAAACTTTGGATAAGATTCACCCGATCATTCATTTGGATTCTCATCTCTTCCATCTCAGCTTGCAGTTGTTCCAACTGAACATCATTGTTGTTTTCAAGATTCTTCTTTTTCTTGTCCTTATTAATGAGGGCTTTCAACTCTTCTTGCCCCTTGGACAAATTCAGAATCACTTGATATTAAGCATTCTGGATTTGGAGATCTTTGACAGTCTGCTCGAGATCCATCTCAACTAAAATAAATAGCGAGAAGGTAAGAAACTTGTCCTGGAAACCTGTTATGTAATGGTATGGCATGTAATGCATATGCAATGTTTTCAAGGACCACATAGGATTTAAATTTGTTAAAAAAAACAAAAAAAAACTTTTATTAGTAGGTTTAAAATATAATTTCCCCTTGGGCATACAATGAAGGAAAACAAGAAAAGGTACAAAGAAAATAAACATATGAGACTCAAGTCTCCCATGGATGCTTCCTCTTTGTGTTGAGATATGTATTGAGGTTCCACTCTTCATGAAGTTGCTTTGTCAGCTCCAACACTCTTTCTTTGATAGCATAGAACTAAGCCTTAAAGGTATCCTTTTCCTCCTTCAGTTGGATCCAAGATTTCTGTAGCTCTTCCAGATCAATAGGCATGTTAGGATGAAGAATGGTGTAAGGAACAACTCCTTCAACAATAGGCTCAACAATCACCGGTAGAACAACAGGATATGGCATCATAAGAGTTTGAGCACGAGACCGCGCCCATATGAGGTAAGGCTCCATAGGGATGGAGTATTTTGTTCCAGAGTATTGATGTTAATCTTATTCACCATGCTCCAAGCTCGTATAAACCTTTGATAGTAACCTTGAAGATCGTTGTCATAATCGAACATAATACCTTGAATAATCATATCATGAGAACCATCACTCTGAGCATAACCAAATTGACATAGTGCCAAAGAGAGATTATAAGTAATACCTCCCCTTATGCCAAGGATTGGCACATTAAGGAACTCTCCACAGCGTTCAATGATAATGATATTTTCCATAGATCGGGAACACCAATGAATATCTGAATGAGAGAGTGACATTATTCTTCTAGACCACCTCAAACCTTGTTCATTTTTCATCACAAATAGAGGAAGGTGTGAAATAAACCACCTAGATAGTAGAGGTATGCAACATATCATAGTTCCTCGCGCCTTCGTAGTACGAGTGTGAAGAGAGTGCACGATATCTCCAAGCAAGATAGACACATGATTGTGAGTCAAAAATATGTTAATGGCGTGCACATTTATGAATTGATCTAGATTAGGGAACAACACCAAACCATAAATCAACAAAGCTAAGATCTCCTCAAAAGCATCGTAACTCATAGCATCCAAGAATACCAAAGCTTTCTCTATCAATACTTTAGAAAGAATACCCTTCACTCCATTTCTTGTTTCTAATACAATGTCTGACTTCTTTAGATGTAAAGTTGCTGCAATAATTTCTGGTTTAGGCTCCTTCTCTAAGCCTGTGATGGTTTTTTTTATCAATAATAGGTACACCTAGTAGTTTGGAGAAATCTTCCATTGTGGCCACCAACTGATAATCGGGAAATGTTAAGCATTGATGTTTAGGGTCAAAGAAATTGAACAAAATACTCATCATGTCTTCATTAAACCCTGAAGTAACCAAATCAAGTAGATAACCATACTTTTTGATGAATTGAGAGCTCTTAGGAATTTTTGAGACTAATTCCTTAAGCTTGGAAGGTATCCTTACAAAGTTGATCCGGATAGTGTTCCTACGAGCGGAAGCTATAACCTGCAACAAAGAACAAAGATAAATCCTTTGGTCCTTGAAATGGTTAGTGAAAATGCTATGTTATGATGTCATGACGTTATGATGTTATGTTCAAAACAAGCAGATGGAAAACACAGATAAGTCACACAATAGCCTTAGGTTTAAAGGCTTGCATGAAGTTCATAGGTAAGTACCCTCCCCACTGAAGTTTAGTCGGTTCAACCTGTCCTAGCAATAGTAACCAGGTTCTAAGGGATCTTAATATCATTGATTCTTTTCAAAGGTTGTTATTTAGTAAGGCAACTGACTTTCCAACCAAGAAATCCCAAGATTAGAATCTCAATGAGCGTAGCATCGAGTATCAACCAACTTTAGACTTCACCAAAGCCGGTTATCTCACTACTTTCTAATGGCCAAGATGGATCAATTAGGATTCTAAAGGGAAGTTAGTGTTAATGACACCATATGGCAACCTAATGTTATCCTCAACTGACTTGAAGAACATCAGTACCAACCAAGATGTCACACTAACCATAGCCATCAGATCAACCATATCGGTATACACCGTATAATTTCCTTGGTCTATTGCTACTTACCTAAGGTAAACTAGATCCGGGTTAGGATCTTTCTCACAGTAGCCCCATAACAAGTACCCTTAAAAATAAAGCAATCAATTCAAACAAATAAAGTGTCCTAACTCTAAGGTAACCCCTTTTTTAATTAGTAGTCCCTAACTAAGTCGTCAGTTCTGTAACACGGTGGGAGAACCGACTTGGTTGTTTTTGTTTTCACAAAAAACTATGTCGCGGATAGCAAGAGTCGCCACCGAATTTCATTTTATCTAATAAAAAAAGGCATAAAATAACAGGAAAGACCTTTGAAAAAGATTTGAGTTCGAGGGGTAAGTTATACAAAGGGAAGTTGTTAGCACCCTTTGTATCCATGGTTATCCATGGGCTCTTAATTGCTTAGCTCACTTTACTTTGTTTGAAAGAAAATAATGTAGTGTGTGATTAGAAAATATTTTCATAAAGACTTCAACTTTGTAATGATTCTCGTACAAATGTATTCAAAGTGTTATGTTTGAAAGTATTTGAAAAGATGGGGTGTAAAGAGTATTTTGAAAATTTGTGAGTAAGCACTTAAGAACTACTTACCCTAGATTGTAAGGTCTTTATTGTTATTTCATTTCTTTAGGGATAAAATTGTCCTTACTATTAGTTAGTAAGTAGTCTTATCCTTGGATTTGAAGGGACATGCGTAGGATCATAGAAAGCAACATGTAAGGGTATCTTAGCAATTCGAAGGGACTATCATCATTTTTCCGTAGGGTCATCGAGGGACAAGATCATTTATTCGTAGGCAACTCGAAGGGACAACAAGGGACTATGATCTTTATATTGAAGGGACTTGGTGATTTTTATTCGTAGGCAACTTTGCTAAGACACCCCAATATTCGAGGGACTTGACCATTTTTGTAAGGCAACAAGAGGAGAAACCCTAGGGGTGTATGTGTGAGAAGTGTGTTGTATTCAATTATATCAGTCTTAGAAATTAGGGTTATCTAAGTCCATTTATTTGGTTCACTTGCATTCTTTTCACACCCTACTATTACTAACCACACAATTAATAATTTACGAAATTAAAAAAACGGAAAGTAAACCCTAGACTATTACATCATGGGGAGGGGGATACATGTTTGAAATTAGGGGAGTGCGGAAAGTAAATTTGCGGAAATTTAAACCCCAATTAAACTATTACAATCCAGGAGCAGATACATAATCGAAAAAATGCGAGAAAATAAATCTACGCTATTACATAAGTCGCATATCCTATACAATTTTCTAAGGAATTTTAAATAACAAAATAAAAAAAAAAGATTATGAAAATGTTTTTCCTTTTTTTAAGTTCTAAAATCCTAATTAATTAAAAGAAATTAATTAAAATAAGTTAATTAGCATTTAATTAAGAATGGACTAATTAAATTGTTTTTTTGTAAAAAAAAAATTCTATGATTTCCTTAATTTAAAAACTATTAATTTAATTAAAAAAAGGTTTGGTTAGCTTAAGAAAATGTTTAATTATTAATTTAATTAAAATGATTAACCTATTAATCAAACAAATTAATTAAAAGAAAAATAAATAAAAGAAAATTAGAAGAAGAATAAAAGAACCAAGAAATAACCAAAAAAAAAGTGAAGACCCGGGGATCGAACCCAGGTCTTCAGGCTCCAAACACATGCCTCCAACCACTGGGCCATTATGCATGCGTTGCAACTAAATAGAAAACAATAATTATAAAATAAAACAAAATTTGAAAAGGTCAGAACGCGCCAAAAGCATCATCTTCTTCCTCGTCCGTTCGAAAACATTTACCTACGGTTGCGTCGTAGCTAAAACCTTTAGTGACAGTTTTGTTCGTCACTAGAGCAAAGGCGTTTTTCAAAACATCAAAGCAAGTAATATAATTACGTTTTAAAGGTGTAGATCGATTGAATATTGTCCCATGAGTTTATTAGTCCCATGAATTTGGCTTGAAATTGTCTCTAACCATTTTCCCCAAACTCGAAATCGAAAACCCTAACAATGGCGTATCTTCATTCCTGCACTTAAACTTCAATCAAATGTTCCAGATAGCTTCTAAACATCAATACAAAAAATAATATATGATCAAATCATGTTTATTATGCATGTAAAATGGAAATCGAAAATTGAAAAATGTAAGTTAAGAAACGAGTTCAGTTAGGACAAATGGTAATGCTTTTGATGATAATGATGATGGATACACGTTCAACAAGTCCCCAAGAATGTAATGCAGCCTTTAAAATTCCTTGAAAGTGGCTGCAATTAAAAAACCGAATTTGACTTTTTTCTTTGAATATTTTGAAGTTTGATAAGGGTTCATAACTTAGATTTTTCTTCCCTTGTGCATATGGCATTGTTGCACACTTATAGAAGAGCAAATTAGGTTACAAAATTTGGGCTTGGGTGTTGGATTTGAGATTGCTTTGGAATGAAGAAAGGAAGTTTCTATTTTAGTGAAAATTTGGTGTTATGACCTTCTCCTTTGGTTTGCACGAATTTGGGATCCAGATTATGATCATAAACATCAAAATCTGATCCCAAAATAATCCTAAGATCAAATATTTGATTTTTCAATATTTATTTTAATTAAAATTGATGTTAAATAAATTAAATCCAATATAATATAAAATAAATATAAAAAATCAGATATTATGACTTATGGGTCGTGAATTATCTTATGATTAAGTTTGGGTTAGAAAAATATGGGCCCATTTGGAAAAAACTTGAGTTTTGGTCATTACTTACTTTATACACCTCCTTAAATTTACCCAACTTCAATAATGCATAACTCTCTCATTTTTTATCCTATGGGCGTTTTCTTGGACTTTTTAGAAAGCTTAGAATGTCCTCTAATTACTACTTTTGGTCCCATGTCCATTTGATCTTCCATGTTCAAGCTATGTGCTTTTGAAAAAGTTGACTTTTTGTTGACTTTTTAAAGGACCTGTAATGTCTTGGCTCATATATCTCAAATGAAGCATTTCTGGCCTTGGCTTGTGAGACAAAAGTTGTGGGAAATTGAATTTTCTTCAAAATGAGCTTTGGATGGGAAATATTTGATGAAGTATGTGAAATTTATGGTTGGTCAAAGTACAATTTACTTTTCCTGCAAAATCCCTAATTTAGCAACTTCTGATTCTTGATGAATCTAAGGTTTCCTTGATGAATCATGATCAACCCTTGATCAAATGATGAATATTACTTTATAATCTTGATGTTAACCAAAATTCTTGAAGTTTGACTGTATGTTGACCACAATTGACTTTTTGACCATCTGACTATTTGATTGACCAAACTTGTAAGGCAAGCCTTGAAACTTGACATGAGGATCCTTTGAAGTATATGGGATACCATGAAGTCCATTTGAGGATTTGGAAGTCCAATTTACCTTGGTAATCTCAAAACCATAATTTAAGATCCATAGCTTAGGAGGAGGCTTTGTCTGATGAAACCTTGAATCCCTTTTAAGCAATTGAGAATCTTGTGACTATTAGGAGACCTCTTGAGGCATATTGACTTGTAGATTAGAGGGAAAATTTTGCGGTACATTAATGTAGGAGGGATTTTCGTATGATTTTCGTTGTTATTTTTTGTATGAATTGTTGTTATCGATTTCGTGTTGATATCTAATGATGAAGCATGTTGTTCTTGTTGTTTTGCTGATATAATCGTCGTTGTATTATGTTGTCTGTGTTATTGGACTGTTAGTTGCATAAATTCGTGTAGAAGGAAGTTAGGGCTCGTAAAATCAATCATAAAACTTGATAGATGAATAGATACACATGTTTTTGAGTGTACAATCGATGTAGGAACCCAAATAGGCTTGAATAGAATAATGAAGTTGTGAGAACTCGTAGCAGAGTTGGAATTGTAGGCTTTCTGGTGGTCTGCGTAACAGATCTAGAATTACGCATAACAAGCAAGGAATTACGCGTAACACGTCCCCTTACACAAGCATTACGTGTAACATATTTAGGCATTACGCGTTTGGAGATAGGCATTACGCGTATGGGTAGAGTGAGTGCAGAAAAATGCAGATTTTGGCGATTCGTCCTATTTTCGCATCCGTTTCGAGTTGGTTTGATCTTAGACTTTAAGTAGAGATAAAATAAGTTTATTAGAGTAGATTGGAATATTTAAAAATAATTAATTTAGTAATCTATTCTTAGTTGCATACATGTGCTTATTTTAAAGTTGGAGCGTATGTTCGATTCAAGTTGGCCTGGATTGGCAAATAAGTTGTTGATGCCTCGATAAACTAGCAAGATTTCAAGTTGGGAGTTTACTCCAAATGGTACCACATGCATATAAATTGAGTCGCATTGAGTCGCATAATATTTATGTTGATTGTTGGATGTAATTCGTACGTTGATGTTGCTTGTTGTGTGAAATGGTTTGATTATATGATTATCTTGCTTACATATTGATTATCATAATTTTGTTTATGTTATTCGATATCTCACCCCTTTTGTTTGAATATTGGCCTTTGTTGGTAACGTGCAGGTAACAAAGAGTCCAATACTTAGTAGCTTCGAGTTGGTGTTTTCCGCTCTGATATGTAGCACTTCGGGGGGGATAAACGCATGTTTTACCTTTATGGTTTTTGTTTATGTTTATAAACTAGTTTTTAGTTGTTTTATGTTGGAAAACCAAGTTGAAGTATTTTGATGTTGAATTTATTGAAGTTGTTTAAAGTTGTAACTTTGTTGAATTCACTATGTTGTTTCTAAAGAAATTTATTAATGAAGTTTTGGTTATTTGATTTTAAAGTTGAAAAGTGTACATCCCATGTTTGTTGATGAATTTTTATAAATCTGATTTAATAATTAAAGTCGGGTAGAAATTGGGTGTTACACAGAGAACTGGGAGAGCCCCAGGCTAATGCTCAAGATGATGTCATGGCAGATCCAGAGCATGAGGAGGAAGAGGGGGAAGAAGAGGATGATGACCAGGCCACGAATAAAGACACAGAGCCTGAAAAGACTTCACAAACATTGCCTGAGGAAAATACGCAACACCTCTCCAAGCTCCAACTTTCAACCCCAAAAGAAGACATAACTGGGGACCAACTATTGGCTCTAAAGTGGTCGAATCCCTGGGAGTATGCTAGGAGGAAGCTTGGGAAGAGTTTTGGCTCTTCTGGAAGTAGTTCTTTGACAGCTCCTGGGGCCTCAGCTCCAGATGATTTCGTTGGTCCTCTTCTAAAAAAGATCAAGGACAAGTTCTTCAAAAGGGACATCCATCTTACCTTGAATGCTGATCCAACTTACTGTCTCTTCCTGAAGGAATCTCTAGATCAGATAGATCTTTCGACAGTTGATTCTAAGATCTCCAACTCCCTTATTAAATTGACTACTCTGGTGAACTAGATGTCAGATGATTTTAAGTTCATCCCAAAGGTTGAAAAAATCATTGAGGCAACTGGCGCAAAGAGCTGTAGCGCCTAAGATCAATCAAGGGAGGTTGAGGAAAATTTCGACAGACTCGAGCACATCAAGGCCAAGGGGGAAAGAGAAAGAGCTGACAATGACATAACAATTGAAGTATGGGAGAAAAAGATTAAGGAACTCCAAAGGAAAATTGCTGAAGCTAAACAACGCAACCTTGAGCTGAGTCAGTTTGATGATATTGAATTGGATGTTGAATTAAAGCGCACCATTGACCTTATTGATGCTGCTGAAGTTCTCGACAAAGAGCTTGCGACAGCCAAGCTCAACAAGGCTTGTGTGAGAATCGTCTCCAGATTCATAAGCATAACTTTCTTCAGCTACAAGGAAAACTCACTTTCTGATTCAACAACTTTGTAATATTTTAGGATTTTGTGTTTTCCTTTTATGTATTGATCTTTTGGCCCTGATGAGGCCTTTATGTAACGACATTTTTGGGCATCATTGCCCTATTTTACTTTATGCTTCAAGCCTTTTATTACTCTTCGACTTGTAATTTATCTTTCTGCATAGGTAAAATTTTAGTGACTCTCGAAACAGCCTTTAAGTCAAAGAACTTCAACTTAAAACTTAGGTCACAAACAAAATTGCCTTGACCTTGGTTATTGTGGCAACTTTATAGATTTTAATGCCTTGTATAATTACATGGAACAAGTTACCATTTAATAACTATAGTTATAACGCATCTTTAGGGTGTTATTTCCAAAGAAGAATTCACGTGCTTTTTAGCTGCCTTTTGACTGACCAATCAGCGCACATGGGCTTCCTCTATAATTAACTTCCAACTCTGAATTCATTTTCTCCAAAAACAAAAAACATGGATAATTCTGCGAAGAAGGTGGATGATGTTGTTTCACACAAGCAAGGAAAAATCACTAAAAAGAAGGGTATCCTTCTTCTCGTATGGGAATGATCTCCCGCTCCAAAACTAAGGAAGGTAGAACAACATCTCCCACAAAGGAGCCTCCACAGGTTCAAGACCTGGATGATGAACCTGAGGAAGATTGGATGAATCATCTTAAATCCCTTACCTGGGAGGATGTTGAGTAGTATAGTTTTTCTTTTCTGGTTGTTAAACCATGTTTTGTATTTCTTTACTTGTAGGCCATTTACGGCCTTTTAATCATTAATAACATTTTATGTTCGTATATAAATCTCTTGAAGAATTGGCCTATATCTTTTTAAATATTTCCCATTTACTTTCTAGGTTCTTAAATCATCTTCAATCTCATGTATCTCATAAGCATTGTTACTAAATACTTTAGCAACTTGGAAGGGACCTTCCCATTTGGATGACCATTTCCCTAGAGATCTACTTTCCACACTAATTCACCAACTAAAAAGGTCTTTACCTTAACCTTCTTTTTGTAGGATTTCTCTATCCTTTTCTTCTACCTTTCTAGTAATTCCAAGGCATGAAGTTTCTCTTCGTCCAAATCCAACAATTCATTAAGCATCACATTCCAATAAACTTCAGATGGAATCTCATGAGGCCTTTGAATTCTTATGGACTGGAGGTAAATTTCAAGAGGCAAGACTGCATCATGCCCATAAGTGAGTCGAAACGGGGTAGTATTGGTTGCCTCTTTTGGTGAGGTTCGACATGCCCAAAGGATTTGGTCCAATGTCTTAGGTCAATTTCTTGGCTTCTTACCCATATGCTTCTTAATCAAACCAATACCTATTTTGTTTCCTACTTCGACCTGGCCATTATCCTGGGCATAATAAGGAGTGGATGTCAAGAGTTTGAAACCCATTTATGTGGAAAACTCTTGCATTTTTCGACCAGTAAACACAGACCCTTGGTTTGTAGTGATTTTTTCTGGAATGATATATCTATAAATGATATGCTTCTGGATGAAATAAATTACATCTTCTTGATCAACATTAGGAAATGGAATGGCTTTGACCCATTTAGAGAAATAGTCAATTCCTACCAAAATGTATTTATGATTCTCTGAATATGTTGGTCGAATCTCTCCAACCAGGTCCAAATCCCATCTTCTGAAAGGCCAAGGTTTGACTATAGAGTGCAACTCACTTGCAGGCACATGTTGGATGTCAGTGTGTACTTGACATTCTTGACATCCTTTGGCAAATTCATTATAATATTTTAACATAGTGGGTCAATACACACCCTGTTGAAATAAAAACTACTTCATTATGTGACCTACTTGGTGTGCTCCACATGCCCCACTATGGACAGTTGAAAGAGTCAAATATGCTTCAGCCTCACTAAGGCATTTAAGCAATACTCTTTCAAGAGTCTTTTTAAATAATTCATTCTCCAAGAGAACATAACTTAAAACTTGATACCTGATCTTCCTTTTTGTCGAAGCTGTTGGATTTTCTAAGTAGTCCACTATGGGCTTTCCCCAATCCTTCTCACTTATGCTATCGACCACCAATATTACAAAAATTTCTTCATCAGCATACCCAAGCTTAGTCTCTTCTAGATCTGATGGGGCCAATCCTAATGACACAACTTTTCCTCTAGCCTCAATTGCACTTTGTAATTTCTCCTTTGAGAATTTGTACCCTGATGCAATTTGAGCCAAGTCATTTAAAACTTGATTTTCGAGTCTAGGAATGTGTCGAAAGGTAACTACTTTAAATTTTTCAGCAGCCTATTTACTACTACAAAGTACATAATTAAATTTTCTTTTATGCATTTGTATTCTTTAGTGACTTGTTTTATTACCAACTTTGAGTCTCCCATTATTTCGACATGAGTTGCCCCCAATTCCAATAATACCTCAAGTCTAGCTATTAAAGCCTCATATTCAGCTTCATTGTTATAACAATGTCCTTAAATTTTATACTTGAGTGTTGTTGGAATTTTATTAGGAGAAATAACAAGCACTCCTATACCAATTCCATCTTTATGACTAGACTCGTCGAAGTATAACTTCCAAGACTCAATCTCAAGATAATTTAAAGGACTTTCATTTATAGAGTGGTCGACTATAAAGTCTACAACCATTTTCCCTTTAACAGCTTTTAAGGGTTTATAAGTTAATGAATACTCAGTTATGCTAGTGGCCATTTCCCAATTTGACTATGAAAAATAGGTTTGGACAACATATGTTTAATAACATCAAAGCAAGAAGAAACATAAACATCAATTGGAGTAATACAAACATAGGCATAATTTCTCTATCATTCTATACCTAGTTTTTGCATCATTTAAGACTCTACTAAGGTAATAAATGATTCTTTCGACGCCATCATCATCCTCTTGGGCTAACATACTCCCTAAGGTTCTATCTGAAGCAGCTATATACAATCTCATACTTTTCTTCCTACATGGTGGAGAAAGAATTAGAGGATGGCTCAAGTACTCCTTGATCTTGTCTAAGGATTCTTGTTGAGCTTTCCCCCATTGAAACCCTTCTTTGCCCATTCGCAGAAAAGGTGAGAAGGCTTGCGTCTTGCCACTTGGGATTGATATGAACCTCCTTAGGAAGTTGATTTTTCCTAAGAGTGATTGCAGATCCTTCTTCGTTGAAGGCATTTTAGCCTCCATGATAGATTTAGTCTTATTTTGATTGATTTTGATCCCTTTTTTTGTGGACCACAAATTCCAAAAAGTCCCCTTCCTACACACGAAAAGCACATTTGAGAGGATTCATTTTAAGACCATGTTTTCTCATTCTTTCAAAAGAACATCGAAGATGATTGACATGGTCTAGTCCTGAAATAGACTTTACAACTATGTCATCAATATAAATTTGCATAAACGTATCTATGAAATCATGAAAAATTTAATTCATTTCTCTTTGGTAAGTTGTCCCTGTATTTTTCAAACCAAAAGGCATTACTACCCATTCATAGGTGCCCAAGGCCATTGGGCATCAAAAAGCAGTTTTAGGGACATCTTCCTCAGTAATGAATATCATATTGTATCCTGAGTATCCCTCCAACATACTTAGATACTCATGTCCCGCAACATAATCAATTAGCATTTCTGCCACAGGCATTGAATACTCATCTTTAGGGGTTGCTGAATTTAGATCTCTAAAATCTATACACACCCTTAAAGAGCCATTCATTTTAATCACTGGTACAATGTCCGCTAACCATTCGACATACCTAGTTATGCGAATTAACTTGCATTGAAGCAACCTCTCAATCTCCTCTTTGATATTGGTGAGGATTGCTGGGGTGAACCGTCTTGGATTTTGTTTGACAAGCTCCTTCCCAGGCTTAATTGGCAGCTTATGTTCGACAAACTCTCTTTTCAAACCAGGCATTTCATCATAGTCCAGAGCAAATCAATCCTTAAATTCCTTTAGCAAGTGGACCACTTAGACCTTGAGTTTTGGGTTGAGGTTGGTAATAATGTAAGTAGGCCTTTTCAACTCCTCTTCTCCCAGGTTAATTTCTTATAAAGGATCCTGAGCCAGAATTTTGGTGCTTTCTGACAAAAGGTCTTTTTCAAATCCCAAAGGCTCATTATCATAGATTGCATCAAGCCTTTGGTCTGAGTTTCCTTGAGCCTTATTTGGAGGCTCTTGGTCAAAATGCTTCATAGGATTTTCCTCAACAACTCTGTAATGGCCTCAACAGCCATATAATTTCCTGTATCCTCTAAGGCCGCTTGTATTCTTATTTCAGCCATGTAGGCCGAAATTCTTTTCAATGCGTCAAAGTTAGTAATTGTTACTGCCTTCTCTTCCCCACCCTGTGGGCTGAATTACAGGATCTGGAAAGTAAGGTGGGTAATTGCCTGCTTCTTCAACAACCTCCCTATCCCAGCGAAAACCTTCGATGGGATGGAGGTGCAATGAGCAGAATGCATGATCATCAGGTGTGAACTTAAATTTTGCTGGTGCACATGGGCCAATGTGTGCTAAGTTCTTGTCGAAATCTGCACCTTCCAAATGATTTAATGACACCTTTAAGTACCATTGATCAGCTTCAATGTTTTCAACAATTTCATCTGGCCTCCATATAGTGACCCTTTGATGCATTGAAGATGGAATTGCACCTATACCATGTATCCACTCCCTCCCTAATAGGAGGTTATAGTTGGCCTTACTTTCGACCACCATAAAGAGAGTGGGTCTTGTGACTATTCCCATAGTCAAGTAAACGTGTAGGACACCCATAGTAGGTGCAGTCTTGCCCTCATAGTTCGACAGGACCAGGTTGTGAGGTTTAAGGTCTATGTCGAACATACCAATTCTAGCTAGAAAGAAGTGTGGCATTATGTTCACTGTGGCGCCACAATGAACCAGAATTTTGTTGATGGCCATGTTTTCCACCTTTCCAGTGATATATAGGGGGTTTAGATGCCCCCTCATGGCCTTAGTGGGTATTTCAAAGAAAGTATTATGTTTTACGACACACCCATTGTTCATCACATAGTAGCACATTGGTTGATATGCTGTCGTTTCTACCTCAGTGTTTGCATCCAGATTTTCGACCTCAGTGATGCGATCATACTCTCTAGGAATTACTGAAACTACATTGACCAAGACGTCCAGAGAAGTTTTAGATTCACATTCGAAATTTTCTGTCATATCTTTTTCTTCGACAACTCTCACTTCAGCCTTTATGTCTGCTTTGATCTCAGCTTCTTTGTTTCTGGACGAAAGTCCTTTGCTCCCCACAGACACTTTGTTTGTTATTTTTGTCTCAAGGTTGTCCCCAACTTCACTAAGCACACTTGTGCTTGATCTAGCACAATCACCTCTGGAGGCTTCTCTCTGATCCTTCCTCCTACGTTGTCCTCTAAGCCATTGCGACCTAGACATAGAGTTTTTACCCTTGTAATTTTCAGATACATACGCATTTTTATTTGATGTTCTGACCTCCTTTCTATATCCCATTGAAGGCCCTCTTTCGACATCGAACTTCTTCCACTTCTGGCTTCCCCTTTTTCCTGACTCATCAGGCTTAAACCACTTGTCATTAGGAACTTCCCCACTTGGTTTGAATGTGGGTTGTTTCGACTTGAGGGATTGGGGCATACCACTTTTTTTGATAGGGATTAGCATGTCTTGGGTAAAAACAACCATGCTTTTGGGAGACCTTTAACTTCTGCCCCTCATTATCCTTATTCACTTGTTGAAGGCTCTACATCTATGCAAGAAATCAACAATTGTCTCATCCTCTTTGGGATAAGCCTTTTTATAGTGATTCTTCTGAGGTGCAGAATGATCCACTTTCACCACTTGGTCATCTGTCACTTCGACCATATTGACATTAACTTCATCCCTAAGTTCCATCTTGGAGAAGTTTAATTCAAGTCCATCAGTAGCCTCTCCCATCTTCACAAAACTCTCAGCAATTTCTTTTGTAATCAATGGGAGACTCGACCTTTCGACCTCCTCATGTGGGACGATGGTAACCCCCACATTTAACATTTCCACATCAGGTGATGTCTTAAAGAATCCCTCAACAGCCTTGCATATCAGGTGTTCCCATTGCTCGCTGGTTAGCTCTTCATTAGCCTTTATCAACATGGCATCATTGTCGAAGTTTTCAGCAACCTCAACTACCACACGATCCACTATAGCTTCAACTGAATCAAGGTTGATGTCGTCATTAGCAACTTGCTCAGCAACCTCAATCCAGTTCACTGCAGAAGGTTCAATATAGTTTGCCTCAGCCACCTGAAGAGGATCATTGTCAATCTTCAGCTGTGCCTTGGGCTTGTCTCCAAATTTGAGTCTTCCCTCTTGAATTGCATTTTGCATCAAATCCCTGAAAAGAAAATATTGAGAAGTTCTATGACCCAAATAATTATGGTATTTACAAAAACCTCTTTTCTTTCTTTGATCTAAAGGTGGCATTTTAGCACCAGGAGGCACAAGTATCTAGTCATCCTTAACTAATAAATAAAAAATTTCTCCATATTTGGTGACGTTGAAAGTGTATATTTTCTTTGGAAACCTATCATTCTTTTCAGTTTCGACAGGATTCTTTCCATTTGAGGGAACTAGAAGTTTACAGGAATAAGGAGGACCCTGCTTAAGCTCAGTTAGGTATATCTCATTATCATCTATATTCGATGTAAGATTTTTGGACCTCATCTTGATATTCGATGTAAGCTATTTTCTTATGTTTGTTCGCCCTGGCTTTTTCGTCTATCAGACGTTCAAGCTGTCGAACTCTATCTGCTAATTGGGCCATGTCTCTCAAGTACTGGGTATCCAGCTTCTTCCTGATAGAATAGTCAAGGCCACCAGCAACCATTTCGACTAGTTCACGCTCAGGTACTTGTGTAAAACATATGGTTTTGAGCAGTTGAAATCTATTCAAGTAATCATCAATGGACTCATTGAACTTTCATTTAACACTGGCCAATTCTTTCAAATTGATCTTGGTTTGACCCATGTAGTATTACTCATGAAACAAATGCTCCAATTGAGTCTAGTTACATATTGAACCAGGTGGAAACATAGTAAACCAAGTGAAAGCATTTTTAGTGAGGGAGTTAGGGAAATATTTAATCCTTAGACTTTCATCATTAGCAATCTCTCAAGCCTCTATCATGTAATGTGTCACATGTTCGACCGTAGATTCAGTCGTATGTCTTGAAAACTTAGTGAACTTGGGCACAATTGTCCTAGGAGGCAGTTCTGATTAAAGTATATATTTTACTATTGGTGAAGTGAAATTTGGCCTGGCAAAACCTGTATTTATCCCACTTCTAGCCATTATTCGTTCGATAGGGGCTGCCAAATTGTTTTCTGCTGCCAAATTATTCTATCAATCTTGTTGAACCATATGGTCTGCATCCTGGTGTCTATTCACCACCATCACCCTTGGTTCCTCCTGTACTGGAATTTTCCTTTGATTCCTGATGGGTGCGACTTCCAATGGTTCGACTAATGGCAAATTCTCTTGATTTGGTGGCTGCATAGCATCTCCTACATTCGGCATGCGATTAAGCTGTCGAACTGGTGCTGGGACTCCCATGAATTCTGCTATATGCTCCATTTGAGACACCATCTGTTGATTCGTCTGAGTTGTATTTTGAATCAAAGGCTGAAAAACCTCTCCCAGGGTTTGGGACAGAGTGTGAACCATTTGCATGTTGCTCTCATCCATCTGCTGTCTTAAATAGGTTGCAGAATCATTTGTTAAGGCATGACTCAGAGTCAAATGCCCTAAACCAACATTTTGGCTATTCCTTCTCATGTTTATTACAAAACCAGATTCTTGCAAAGGTGAAGGAACAACATTGTCTGAAAAAACTGGAGGTGCATTCCTTAGGCTTGTCATCATGGTTGTTGGCATACCATAGGGTGGATTTCTGGTCATAGGTTGTGAAAACCCTATAGGTATGTAAGGTTTGAATGTAGACAAATTTGGTGGTGCTGTTTGAGTGTTTAACCCATTGTACTCCAACACTGGTTGATCATAGTAACTATTACATGTACTAGTAACTATTGCTCCTGGCCTTGTCGAAGGGGTTGGTTCTCACACCAGACTTGGCGTTGTTGAAGCCCTTGTCAAAGGGTTGGAGACTAGGATGACCTCACTCCTAGGAACATCTTGTGTATTCACACTATGAATATTTGAACTGCTCACCTGGGGATTCGACCCACTTTTTACGGTAATTGAATCACTTTGGTTTCCTTGGCTAGATGCCATCTTCCTTGTATTTCTTCTTCTGGGTATATAATGATCTTTACTGGATACTTTTCCACTTCTCAAATGCATGAAACAGAAGTAATCGCTCTTTCGACCAGTATGCCTACGTAAAAGAAGTTACAAAAGAAGTTATAAAAAGGAAGTTATGAAAAGAGAAGTTATGAAACTTCCAAAAACCGTTTTAGCATGGACCCACTGTGCGTGCCAATTTGCTTACCCCCAAAATTGGTAAACAACCGATGCTCCTCTGAAGATACCAAAAATACCCTCAGTTACTCGTAGGATTGACCAGATTGATCCTATGACATGTGCTAAAAGGCTTGTGTCTTGTAATGTTTTTGGGAAAAAGGTCTTGAATCCTTCGACGGGATTCAGAAGATGTTTAAAATAAAAGAAAATGAAGTAAAAGCAAAGACTTTCAAAGTAAAACAAAAGAAAGGGAAAGACTTAAAGATTTAAAGGAAAAGTAAAGACAAGAATTGAAGGTAAATGAAAATTAAAGGCAAGGGAAAGGAGTTTAAATGACGGAAAATATAAAGGAAATATAAGTGCGAGGCAGAATGTTAAAGTGCTGGAAAGGTAAAGAGCAGGAATTGTAAATGAAATGCAGTAAATTGCTTGAAAGGTAAATGAATTTGAAAGATAAATTCTTTAACATAAAAGACTTAAAAGTTTAAATAACTTCAAAGATAAATAACTTGAAGATAAATTGATATTGAAGATAAATTGGTGGTGTTTCAATCACGTACATTCTCACTGCACTCTTTTCTCTACACACGGATACTTTGAGCGTTACAGAGTTACTAGTACATATTGTAAGGCCTTAATTTTTATAAGTTAATTTTATAAAATAATATGGAGGGTTTGGAGTATAATTGGGATAATGATTAAAGAATTATTTTGTTTTTAAATAATAATATGATAATGAGGTGGTATATTAATATAATATTGTTATTTAAATAATAAAATAATTAGTTGGAGGTCTAAGGGGAAATGGTGTAATTTGAGTATGTTATGAAAAGGGAAAACACAATAGATTTCTCATTATCGTGCATTTTGACGAAGAACAGAGAGCTCTGGAGAAAAAGGAGAAGAAGGGGAAAATCAAGGATCGTAGATTCCAAGGTCAAGAGTTCGGAAAAGCTTCGTCCAATTTCGAGGTAAGGGGGGAAAAGGGTTTATATAGGTGATCTAACATGGAAGGGTAATTGGGAGGTCCTTACTCCTTTAGGGTTTATGAGTTATAATTGAATTGGATGAATTTGTGATGTTAGATGAATATTATGATGATGGATTATGTGTGTGAATCTTGATGTTGAATTATGATTGAATGGGATGAATCCTTGATGCAATTGTGAATAGTATGATGATTGTTGGTATATGTTTGGGTCTTAATGTTAAATTGCTTGAGTATATGTGTATGATGTGAATTGGGTTATGGGACAATGTTAGATGATTGGGGAAGACGAAGAGAAACATAATTCTCCTAATTTGATCCGTAAATGTTAGGATATATGATGGGTTGATGTTAGAGGTATAAGTGATGATAAACTTGACAATTTGACTGTTTTGAGTGCTAGAAACGAATTAAAATGAACTGGAATTGGATTGGTGTAGATAGGGGAAAGAAAAGGGATTTTTTGTAAAAAACTGATATTTGACGTAGAGCCTATGACACGGGCCGTGTCACACGACACAGGTGGCCATGTTATGCCCTGGGATAATGATTTTGGAGATTTTTGGAGAGGTTTGGACTCAGAGGGGGTGACACGGGTCGTGTCACACGACACGGGCGGCCGTGTCACCCTTCTGGACTTTGGAAAATGTTGTTTTTGTGAGCCACGCCACAGGCCACCTGACACGGGCCGTGTCAGGGGACACGGGGGGCCGTGTCAACCCTCTGTATTTTGGGATTTTGCGATATTTTAAGTCGGATTTGACTCGTTCTTACCATTAAGGTTCGTATCTTTAGTCTAAGGCTGTGAGAATAAAGTTTAGTAACAACCATAAGACCTGACAACTAAATATAGAGAATGAATCTTAGATGATTAAGTGAATAATATAAACTTGATAATGATGAATTGGTTGGTGTTGATTATGATAGTGTATAATATATGTTTTGTGTAAATTATGTGATGAAATGCTTGTTGTTTATGAGGATCATGAGAATCGTGTTGCTATGACTATATTCATATGTGGTTTGAAAATGTATGTTGTAATCGAGTTTGTGCATATGCATACATTGGGAATCAATGGGTGGGGGATGATTGTGTCTCAGTAGGAGCGTAAGCGATGCATCCAGTCCGAATCGATGGACATTTGATGAAGTCGGTACCGCATTTGCATTGTGTCATTGAGTCACTTTGCATTGATATGAATGAATGATTGATGTTGTATGATATACTTGGTGTATGCGAATTACCTCTTTATATATTTTATTTGCACCGTTATATTATGAACTTGTTTCTCACCCCTTGTTAGTTTTGTGGCGTATGTGCTTCTTCGAAAGTACAGATAACTCAGGTGCTTAAGAAAGACTTGGTGTGGCTTGTTCGAGTCCTAGGCGCTCTGATACGTAACTGGAATGGGGAATATGATTATTTTGTTTTATTTTATGTGTCAGACTTTTGTATTAGTTATGTATCTGTTTAGGAACTAAAAGAATTATATTATCTTGTTGCATCATTATGCTTTGAGCACAAAAATGTTGAAATTATTTAATTTTCGCTGCTTATAAAAGAATGAATGGAACTTTTGTTTGATTTTGAAGTGTGACAACTCACTTTGGTTTTTGTACTCTGATTTTATTGAGTTTTATGTTATAATTTTGAAAATTGGAAAAGTGGGTGTTACAATTGGTATCAGAGCAGGTCGGTCCAACCGGCCAGATTGAGTCTATCATTAGAATAAGAGATTGTTATGTGTCCTAACCTAAGATGTTTGTTTGTTGTATCAGTATGGCAGAAAGGAATGATGTTGCTCTTGCTGCAGCTATGTCAGCCATGGCGCAAACGGTCGAGAACATCATTCAGGTAGTTCAGGTGGGAGGTGATGCTTAGTCTCATGCATTGGATCAATTCAGGAGTAACAAACCGCCTAAGTATGAAGATGGAATTCTGGATCCAGAGGCTGCGTAGAAGTGGTTGAAAGCTGTTGAGAATATCTTCAGAACTATGGGATGCACTGATGATCAAAAGGTGAGGTTTGGTCCTCACATGTTGGAAGGCGAAACTGAAGTCTGATGAAACAACAGTCGCCAAAGGTTGGGAGCTATGGGAACTGCAATTACCTGGGCAGTGTTTCGCAGAGAGTTCTTGGAGAAGTATTTCCCGGAAGATGTCTGCAGTGCTAAAGAGATAGAATTCCTGGAGCTGAAACAAGGTAACATGACAGTAGCGGAGTATGCTGCCAGGTTCGAAGAATTGGTGCAATACTGTGCACACGACAACACTGAGGAAGCTATGACCTCAAAGTGCTTGAAGTATGAGAATAGATTGCGTCCTGAGATTAAGCAGGGCATTGCTTGCCAGAAGATCAGGAACTATCCATAAATGGTGAGCAGAAGCCAGATTTATGACAATGAAAATCGAGCTCAGATTGCACACTACAATTCCGTGAATGACAAGAAGGGAAAGCCGAGATTTGGTGGTACTCCTTACAGTGCTCCAGCTGATAAGGGGAAGCAGAAGGCTAGTGCTGAAAAGAAGCCAAGTGGGGGAGGAGGTACTCCCGGTAATCGCAAGTGCTACAGATGCCATGGTTTGGGACATCGCGCCAATGAATTTCATAATGAAGTGAAGAAGTGCTTCAAGTGTGGGAAGCCAGGCCATATGATGGCTGATTGCAGGGCGAAGGCGCCTACTTTCTATAATTATGGAGAGCGGAGTCATATCAGCACCAATTGCGAGAAATCGAAGAAGCAGCAGTCAGGCGGAAAAGTATTTGCATTAGTAGGAGCTCAGCCTACTAGTGGGGACCGATTGGTCAAAGGTACTTGCTTTATCAAAATATTCCTTTATTTGTGATTGTTGATATGGGTGCAACACACTCGTTTATTTCTTTGGAATGTGTGAAGAAGCTAGGATTGGAACCTTCTCAATTAAGTCGAGGAATGGTTATTGATACTCCATCTATAGGTTATATGACTACCACTTTGGTGTGTCGTAATTGTACTCTAACTATCTCGGGTAAAGAGTTTGGAGTGGACCTTATTTGTCTACCGCTCAGTAATCTTGATGTGATCTTGGGTATGAACTGGTTGGAACCCAACCAGGTATATATTGATTGTTTTAGGAAGAGGTTATTGTTTTTGACTCCGGAGGAGGAAGCATTGGCTAGTTCGATTTCTATGAAAGAACTAAGGACTTTGTTAGAAGATGAAGCGAAGATGTTTGCAGTGTTCGCTTCATTATCTGTTGAAGAGACGGTCACTATTGAAGAGTTTCCGGTGGTGAATGAATTCCTAGAAGTGTTTCCTGGTGATATTACAGAGTTGCCTCCGACGCGTGAGGTCGAGTTCTCTATTGATTTGATTCCTGGTACTAGGCATATTTCCATGGCGCCGTACAGGATGTCTGCGACGGAGTTAGCCGATTTGAAATCTCATATTGGTGATTTGCTTGTTAAGAAATTTATTAGACCCAGTGTATCCCCGTGGGGAGCACCGATGTTGTTAGTGAAGAAGAAGGATGGTAGTATGCATTTATGCATCGATTACCGACAGCTGAATAAAGTGACCATTAAAAACAAATCCACTTCCTAGGATTGACAATTTAATGGATCCACTTGTTGGAGCTTGTGTTTTTAGCAAAATTGATTTGAGGTTGGGGTATCATGAAATTAGAGTGAAGGAAGAAGATGTTCAGAAGACGGTATTTAGGACTCGATATGGTCATTATGAGTATGCAATAATGCCTTTCGGAGTGTCTAATGCGCCGAGAGTATTTATGGAGTATATGGACCGTATATTTCACTCTTACTTGGACCAATTTATTGTAGTATTAATTGATGACATATTGATTTATTTGAAGTCTGAGGAGGATCATGCGGGACATTTGAGAATTGCTCTACAGGTGTTGAAAGATAAAAAATTGTTCACTAAATTCTCCAAATGTGAGTTCTGGTTGAAGACAGTGAGTTTTTTGGGACATGTGATATCTGGTGAAGGTATAACAGTGGATCCTTCAAAGGTCAATTTTGTGCTTGAGTGGGAACCTCCAAAGACAGTAAAGGAAATTAGAAGTTTCATTAGTCTAGCTGGCTATTATCGATGATTTATTGAGGGATTTTCTAATTTAGCGTTGCCATTGTCTCAGTTAACCCGGAAGAGTCAAGCTTTTATTTGGGATGTAGCCTGTGATAGAAAGTTTTGAAGAGTTGAAGAAGAAATTGACTTCGGCACCGGTATTGACTTTATCGAATCCGAGTGAAGCGTTTGTTGTGTATTGTGATGCATCTAAAATGGGTTTAGGTGGTGTGTTAATGCAAGTTGGCAAATTAGTGGCGTATGCTTCAAGACATTTGAGAGTGCATGAGAGGAATTATCCTACTCATGATCTAGAATTGGCTGCATTGGTGTTTGTGTTAAAAATTTGGAGGCATTATCTCTATGGTTCGCGGTTTGAGGTCTTTAGTGACCATAAGAGCTTAAAGTACTTATTTGATCAGAAGGAGCTTAATATGAGGTAAAGAAGATGGTTAGAACTTTTGAAGGATTACGATTTTAATTTAAGTTACCATCCAGGAAAAGCAAATGTCGTAGCAAATGCATTAAGCCGAAAGACAATTCATATGTTGGCTATGATGGTGAGAGAAATGGATTTAATTGAGCAATTTAGAGATTTGAGTATGGTTTATGAAATGACATCTGAAAGTGTTAAGTTGGGTATATTGCGAATAAATAATGAATTTCTTGATGTGATTAGGGAGGGCCAAAGGCAAGATGTGAAATTGGTGGACTTAAGGCCTACCGAAGGAAATGATCAAGGCAGTGATTTTAGTTTGGATAATAATGGTATTTTGAGATTCAGAGGAAGAATTTATGTGCCTGACAGTGTTGAGTTAAAGAAAGCAATTTTCGAAGAAAGTCATCAAAGTAGCTTGAGTATTCACCCAGGAGCTACAAAGATGTACCTTGATTTGAGAAAATTATTTTGGTGGCACGGTATGAAGAGAGATATCATGCAGTTTGTTTATGCTTGTTTAATATGTCAGATATCTAAAGTGGAACATCATAAGCCTTCGGGGCTAATGCAACCATTAGAGATTCTGGAGTGGAAATGGGATAGTATTGCTATGGATTTCGTGACAGGTTTACCAAATATGGCAAGAGGTTTTGATGCTATTTGGGTAGTTTTAGACCGGCTGACTAAGTCTGCACATTTTATTCCAATTAACATCAGTTTTCCGTTAACTAAGTTGGCGGAAATCTATATACAGGTTGTTGTGAAATTGCATGGTGTACCGACTAGTATAGTATCGGATAGGGATCCGTGGTTTACTTCTGAATTTTGGAAAAGTTTACAGGAAGCTTTGGGTTCTAAGTTAAAATTGAGTTCGGCTTATCACCCACAAACGGATGGACAATCCGAAAGGACTATTCAGTCATTGGAGGACCTTTTGAGAATTTGTGTTTTAGAGAAAGGTGGTGCTTGGGATACTCATTTGTCATTAATTGATTTTATATTTAATACTAGTTACCATTCAAGTATTGGAATGGCACCGTTTGAGGCTTTATATGGTAGAAGATGTAGAACACCTTTGTGTTGGTATGAGACAGGTGAGAATGTTATGCTTGGATCTGAGATTATTCAACAGACTACCGAGACTATTCAAATGATCAAAGAAAAGATGAAAGCGTCTCAGAGTCGACAGAAACATTACCATGATAATATAAGAAAAGACTTAGAATTCAGTGAAGTTGACCATGTATTCTTGAGGGTCAACCCAATGACAGGTGTTGGACGTGATTTGAAATCTAAGAAGTTGGATCCTAAGTTTATTGGACCGTATCAGATTATGCAGAGAGTGGGCAAAGTTGCTTACAGAGTGGCGCTACTGCTAGAACTTTCGAATCTGCATGTGGTGTTTCATGTGCCACAACTCAGGAAATATGTACCTGATATGTCACATGTTATCCAGAGGGATGAGGTGCAAATTCGTGACAATTTTACGGTGGAAACCTTACCTTTGAGAATTGAAGATAGTAAGATAAAACAACTTCGAGGCAAAGAGATACCTCTTGTGAGAGTAGCTTGGGGAGGAGCTGCTGGTGGAAGTGTTACTTGGGAACTGGAGAGCAAGATGCGGGAAGCATATCCAGAGTTATTCAATTCAGGTACATTTTCGAGGACGAAAATAAATTAAGTGGGGGAGAGTTGTAATGCCTTAACTTTTATAAGTTAATTTTATAAAATAATATGGAGGGTTTAGAGTATAATTGGGATAATGATTAAAGAATTATTTTGTTTTTTAAATAATAATATGATAATGAGGTGGTATATTAATATAATATTGTTATTTAAATAATAAAATAATTAGTTGGAGGTCTAAGGGGCAATGGTGTAATTTGAGTATGTTATGAAAAAGGAGAACACGATAGATTTCTCATTATCGTGCATTTTGACGAAGAACAGAGAGCTTTGGAGAAAAGGGAAAAGAGGGGAAAATCAAGGATCGTAGATTCCAAGGTCAAGAGTTCGGAAAGGCTTCGTTCGATTTTGAGGTAAGGGGGGAGAAAGGGTTTATATGGGTGATCTAACATGGAAGGGTAATTGGGAGGTCCTTACTCCTTTAGGGTTTATGAGTTATAATTGAATTGGATGAATTTGTGATGTTAGATGAATATTATGATAATGGAATATGTGTGTGAATCTTGATGTTGAATTATGATTGAATGTGATGAATCCTTGATGCAATTGTGAATAGTATGATGATTGTTGGTATATGTTTGGGTCTTAATGTTAAATTGCTTGGGTATATGTGTATGATGTGAATTGGGTTATGGGACAATGTTAGATGATTGGGGAAGACGAAGAGAAACATAATTCTCCTAATTTGATATGTAAATGTTAGGATATATGATGGGTTGATGTTAGAGGTATAAGTGATGATAAACTTGACAATTGGACTGTTTTGAGTGCTAGAAACGAATTAAAATGAATTGGAATTGAATTGGTGTAGATATGGGAAAGAAAAGTGATTTTTTGTAAAAAAAAATGGTTTTTTACGCAGAGCCTCTGACACGGGCCGTGTCACACGATACAGGTGGCCGTGTCAGGCCCCTGGATAATGGTTTTGGAGATTTTTGGAGAGGTTTGGACTCAGAGGGTGTGACATGGGCGGTCATGTCATCCTTCTGGACTTTGGAAAATGTTGTTTTTGTGAGCCACGCCACAGGCCACCTGACACGGGCCGTGTCAGGGGACACAGGGGGCCATGTCAGGCCTCTGTATTTTGGGATTTTTGCGATATTTTAAGTCGGATTTGACTCGTTATTTCCATTAAGGTTCGTATCATTAGTCTAAGGTTGTGAGAATAAAGTTTAGTAATAACCATATGACCTGACAACTAAATGTAGAGAATGAATCTTAGATGAGTAAGTGAATAATATAAACTTGATAATGATGAATTGGTTGGTGTTGACTATGATAGTGTATAATATATGTTTTTTGTAAATTATGTGATGAAATGCTTGTTGTTTAATGAGGATCATGAGAATCATGTAGCTATGACTATATTCATATGTGGTTTGAAAATGTACGTTATAATCGAGTTTGTGCATACGCATACATGTTGGGGAGCGTAAGTGGTTGTTTGGATTCATTTTGAATCAATGGGTGGGGGATGATCGTGTCTCAGTAGGAGCGTAAGCGATGCATCCGGTCCGAATTGATGGACATTTGATGAAGTCGGTACCGCATTTGCATTGTGTCATTGAGTCACTTTGCATTGATATGAATGAATGATTGATGTTGTGTGATATACTTGGTGTGTGCGAATTACCTCTTTATATATTTTATTTGCACCGTTATATTATGAACTTGTTTCTCACCCCTTGTTTTTTTGTGGCGTATGTGCTTCTTAGGAAGTACAGATAACTCAAGTGCCTGAGAAAGACTTGGTGTGGCTTGTTCGAGTCCTAGGCACTCTGATACGTAACGGGAATGGGGAATATGACTATTTTATTTTATTTTATGTGTCATACTTTTGTATTAGTTACGTATCCGTTTTGGAAACAAAAGAATTATTTATCTTGTTGCATCATTATGCTTTGAGCACAAAAATGTTGAAACTATTTAATTTCCGCTGCTTATAAAAGAATGAATGGAACTTTTGTTTGATTTTGAAGTGTGACAACTCACTTTATTTTTTGTACTATTATTTTATTGAGTTTTATGTTATAATTTTGAAAATGGGAAAATAGGTGTTACGCATATGATTTCCACACTCTTATTCTAACACTAGACTAATCTATTTATATACATTACAAAGTGTAACACGGTGGGAGAACTGACTTTTATATAAATGTTGTGGATAACAAGAGTCGTCACCGACTTTTATTTTATCCATAAGGAAGGGACATAAAAGAACATGAAAGACCATTTTGAAAAGACTTGGGTTCGGGGGGTAGTTTATATAAATAGAAGGTGTTAGCACCCTTTATATCCATGGTTATCCATGGGCTCTTAGTTACTTAGCTCAGTTTAATTGTTTTTGAAAAGTGTAGTGTGTGATTAGAAATTTTCTAAGTACTTTGTAATGATCCTCGTATGGATGTATACAAAGCCTTTGTTTTAAAAATGTTTGAAAATATTGTGAGGTGTGAAAAGTATTTTTGAAGAGTGAGCAAGTAACTATGAGGTACCTACCCTAGAATAAGTCATTCATATTCTTATATGTCCTTTCAAGGGTAAGACTATCCCTATTATTAAGGAATAGGTAGTCATTACCTTAGATTTATTAAGGGACAAGCGTAGGGTCATCGTATGGTCATAGAAGGCAACATATACGGGTGTTCTTAGCAATTTTTTCTGAAGGGACTATCATCATATTTATCGAAGGGACAAGATCATTATCGTAGGCAACTTCGAAGGGACTTGATCTTTTTAAATTCTCAAAAAGGACCATGATGATTTATTCTTAAAGGGACTTTGCTTAAACACCCCTATATTCGAGGGACTTGACCATTTATTTTAAGGCAACCAAGAGGAATACCCTAGGAAGTGCAGATGGCGATCAAAGATCGACTTATGTGTGTGAGTGTTATTTTCAGATATTTATCTTGTTTAATTAGATTATCTAAGTCAAATTATTCACAAGCAGGTTTCACGCCCTATTTACTAGCCATACAATTAATTTACAAAGAAAATAAAGACGAGAAAAGAAATTTACAAGCTATTACAAGGCTTTGGGATAGATACAAGTAATAATATAAATAAGTAAGACAATAATATGAATATAAAATAAACAAAGTAAATATAATAGTAAATGAATTAGAAAAATAAATTGATTAATTAGAAGTCATTAAAAAGAATTAATTATAATAATAAAAATTGTTACTTATAAATGATTAAAGTTTGATAAAAGTGTTTTTCAATTATATTGACAAAAATTAGAAATTGTTATAAAAATATTTTTAAGTACAATTATAATAATGAGAAAATAATATTTATATTTATAAAAGTAAGAGAATTTATTATATACAAAATAATATAAGGATTAATATTTAAAAAATAAATTTTTTAAGAAAATAATTATTAAGTTAATTATATGTTAATTATAAAAATAAGAATTTAATTTAGAATAAAAAAAAGAAATTTATTATTTACAAGAATTTATAAAGATAATAAGTAACTTAGAAATAGTTAGTATTTATTTACAAAAATATTTTAGAATATGTTATATACAAAACATAAAATTTGAATTATAATTACATATGTATAAAATAATTATAGGTTTTTATTTGTTTAGAAAAAGTTTTAATTAATATTAATAATAATAATTATAATAAAATATATTAAAATTGCAAAAAAAAATAAAAATTACAGAAAACTCACCTGCTGGAGCCTGGGGTCGAACCCAGGACTCCTAGCTTCCACCACAGGCAGGCCAACCAACTGAGTTATGCGCGCTGCGTATCTATAGGATAGAGCTTGATTATTATATAAAAAAACTTGCAAAATAAAATGAATTTTGAACAAAAGAATAACCTGGGGATCGAACCCAGGTCGTCTGCCTCATACGCGTACACGCTCACCACCACGCAACTTGCTTCTAACTGATATGAAACACAAAACATTAATTAAATAATAAAACTAAATTTGAAAATGAATTTTGCGTGCGGAGTCATCTTCTTCCTCCAGCCATCCAGTTAGCCTATAGTGACACTTTGTCCGTCACAAAAACATATAGTGACAGTTCTGGTTCGTCACTAAAAGTCCTTCAAAGTGCCTGAAAAACAACAAAATATGAGAATTCGATTTTGAATTTTTCTTGAAATTTTTGACTTTATTCTTGTTCTTGGAGGCTGTGAATTCGTGTCCTTGTGCATTGGTTGACTTCATCTACTTATAGAGAGGTAAATTAGGTCAAAAATCTGATGGATTTGCGGGCTTGTGAAGTAACTTGATCATGAAGAAATCAATCACCATTAAAGTTCAAAAAATCAAATGAATACTTGCTATTTTAGGTCCAATCTGGTTTTAACTGATTTCCAATCATTCTAAATATGTCTTCAATGATTTCCAATCAAATATCTTGACCATTATTTGATTTTTCATATTTAAATTGAATTTTAGTAAATAAAATCCAAATAAATAGTAAATAAATAATAAAAATCAGAAATCCTTGTCATTGGGTCGTGCTTGATGTTTTTATGAAGATTGGATTACAAAATTACAAGCCCATTTGGAGAAATTTGGATTAAGACCTCATTTGCTATGTACCCCTCAAAAATTTCCCAACTTTGCCAAGGCATAACTCTCTCAATTTTAAGGCTATGAAAGTGTTCTTGGACTTTTTGGAAAGCTTAAATAATCCTCTAACCAACATTTTTGGTCGCATGTCAATATCTTTTACCATTTTCAAATTATGAGATTTGGAAAAAGTTGACTTTTTGTTGACTTTTAAAAGGACCTATAATGTCTTAGCTCAAACCTTCCAAATGAAGCATTTTTAGGCCTGGCTTGTGAGACACAAAGTTGTAGAGAATTAAATTTCCTTCATAATGAGTTTTGGATGGGAAATCTTTGATGAATCATGTGAAAGTTATGGCTGGTCAAAGTTCAGTTGACTTTTCCTTAGAAAACTCTAATTTAGAAACTCCTGATTCTTGATAATCTGAAACTTCATTGATGAATCATGATCAACCCTTAATCAAATGATGAATTTTATTTCATAAACTTTATTTTGGAAAAAAATCTTGAAGTTTAACTTTGATTTGACCACAGTTGACCTCAATTTGACTTTTTAACTCCTTTGACTGATTTTTGCATATTTGATCATCTGACTGGTCAAACTTATTGGAAAAGACTTGAAACTTGACATGGGTATTCTTGAATACATGTGAGATGCCATGAAGCTCACTTGAAGCCTTGAAAGTCATTTTAACCTGAGGAAACTCAAAACCCTAGTTTTGGACACTTTGCTTAGGAGGAGGCATAGCCTGGGGAAACTGCCACACTTCTTGGTCAATTGGGAGTGTTGAGGATCTTATGATCATTTAGGAGTCTTGAGAGATATTGTATTGATTATGGGAGGGAAAATTTTGGGGTACAACAGCTGCCCCTGTTCAATTTTCTGAAATATGAGGAGTTAGATTGGCATGTACGCCATTCGTGACTTGAAGGTTGAAAAGGATTGAACACAAAAGCCCAAACATTTGCACTCGCCGATGCGTATAATGATACTGTTGGTTGGTTGTGATGCTTGAATGGGCTTAAAGATGCCATTCGGAGAAAACGTCTTCAGATATGTTTCCTTGAGAGGGAAGTAATCCCAAATATGAAGATAACGTTTTGGGAAGAATAAATGAAGGCCCAAAAAATGAGATTACCTTCGGGAAGAATAAACGATGGCCCGAGGTAACAAGATAACCTTTAGGAAGAATAAACAACGACCCAAGGTATCAATATGGATTTTGAGAAGAATAACTGACGTCTCAAAATAACGTTTGGGAAGAATAAACGACGGCCCAAAATGAGATAACCTTCGGGAAGAATAAACGACGACCCGAGGTAACAAGATAACCTTTGGGAAGAATAAACGATGACCCAAGGTATCAATATGGCTTTTGAGAAGAATAAAGACGGCCCAAAATGAGATAACCTTCGGGAAGAATAAACGACGGCCCGAGGTGACAAGATAACCTTTGGGAAGAATAAACGACGGCCCAAGGTATCAATATGGCTTTTAGGAAGAATAAATGATGGCCCAAAATGAGATAACCTTCAGGAAGAATAAACGACGGCCCGAGGTAACAAGATAACCTTTGGGAAGAATAAACGAAGGCCCAAGGTAAGTTGTTGATGAAGTTTGCCTGTTGGAGAATTAACCTAAAAAACAAGGTTAGTTCGGTGCCAATATAATGATATATATAACATTCTGCTAGATAATATTTTTTGAGAATGCGTATAGTATGGTATGATATGATATGATGTATGTATGAATTATGTAGCTGAAGTGTATAAGTAGCTTCGTAGAACAACTGTCGACTGGGGAAAATAAATCCCGATTCGTTGCTGAAGAGTATGAAGACTTTTTTCCTGTCTTGTTTTAAGAATATCGTACTTAGGAACTCCCATTTTTGTTCGTCATACTTCTTTTTGAAGGATTAGGTTCCTGAATATCCTGACTGAGGATAAAAGAGATGGACATAGATCCGGGAGACCTATGTAATTAAGTATCCATTCATCGGAGGATATGAAACCGCTTGTAGACTTTGTAAAGCTGGAAGTGTAAGATATTACTTGAGGTATTCCGTAAGGATATCCGTAAAGATTACTCCGTGGGGATGAACCGGCGAAGCTTCGTTAAATTTCTACCTCCGTTTGTTCTTAGTAAATTCTATTATTGTATTTTATGCATTTCTAGTAAACACCAATCATATTCAAAGGCATATATACATTCAAACATAACCAACGGACATTTCTCGCTTTAGTAAAAGTGGAAAAGTAAACCTGAATTCGGAAAGCATTTCCTACTTGAATAAAGAGGGAAAAGTAAAGCTGAACTCGAAAACAGAATTGTTTCAACTTTGAGAGTGTATAACCAATTGGATTTAGAGCTTCTAAGGTTCTTAACTTTCCTGAATAATTTCCCATAAATTCTCATGGCTGGATCCGAAGACATGATACTGACACCGTCTGATATTACTGGCACAGACAGTTAATTTCCACAATGGTTTCTGTTGAGCATCCAATATCAAGGTAATACAATTGTGATGGACCTTATACACTCCGGGTATTAGATTTGGAAAGAGAGCGTTGCCCCTTGGTTGAGGATGAGTTGTACCATAATAGAAGTATTTGAATGGAGCTACCTCAAGATAAATAAGCATAATGCCCCACAATAATATGCCCCTGGCATCGTGAACTCTGTAATGTTACCTTTGGTAATTCAGATAGATGAGAAGATCTACCCCTGGCTACTTAAGTATAGTTGAATCTTGACTTGATTGCCCCAAATGAATTAGGCAGTATCATGGCATGCCCCATTGATCGGGAGATAATGACTATGCCCCTTTGTATACATGGGCTTTGATCCAGGAAACAACTTTGTCTATCAGAAGGACTTTGGTTTTTTGAATATTCATCCTGTAAATTTCTCTGTTTGTCAAACACTCAATTATATGCAAACAATGATATTAAAAAATGCAATGCTTATGTCTGTCTTGAAGTTTTGAAAGAGTTATTTTAGTAAAACAATGTTTGTAAGAACTGTGATATTAACTCAAGATTTATAATAAGCCCTAAAGGAGTCAGGATACCTTTTTGTAACAATACGCTTTTAAACTAAGCATGCTTCAATTAGGACTTTTGAGGGTTGTAACGCGGTTTGGTTCACGGTTTAAGAAACAAAGGATAAATGCTTAAATTTTATTTGTACCCAACCCATTCTTCATGATGTTCTTCAGTCCTATGTTCGGTTAACTTATGCATTGAAGCTCCAGAGGAGTTTGGAATTGTAACACTTATATTTGTGATGGTTCAGAAACCAAAAATTCATTTGAACATTCAGTCATCTTTCTTTGTTGAGGATTTATAATGACCTCTTTTTTTTTTCTCTTTTGACTTTATTATCCCTTCTTTTTGCCTGAACTGTTTATTTCAAGGTTACAGTCAGCGAGATGTCTTAATTTTTTACTAAGTTTCCTTCATAGGTTTTGACTTATTGAGCTTTTCTTTTGCTAGATATTGACTTGCGGGCTTTAGTGATTACAGGGAACCATCATTAGTTGTGTACAACACAAACAATTGGCATAATTGAGTTAACCGAGTAACTACCCTGCCCCAGGTTATGAATAAGGGTATTAATTTTCGTGAGAATGGAAATTCTTACTTCATAGGCTCATAAGGGTTGACTAGGGATTAACTTCCTTATATCTCCACTGTTAAGGAATTGAAACGATGCCTGTACATCATCAGCATAGTCTGTTCAAAAGTATACTGCCTAAGATTATGGTATTGTTTTCGTCATCCTCCCTCTATAGGCTTATAGCTTTATCAGGAGTTATATATCACAAAATAGAAATATGAATCATAGTTCAAAATATAGTGAAACGAATGGATTAATTCAAGACAAACATATGCAATGCATTAATGAAATTACAAATGAAAATTCAAATGTTATCCCATCCAGTTGGTTGAATGTCTTCAATTGCAATCTGTAAACTTTCAGGAGCAGTATATTTCACCATGAAATCAAATTTGCCACTTGGATGTCCCAAGGTGCCCCATATCTCAACAGGAATAGGTAGGCTTTCTTTCTTGCTACTTTGGGCAATTTGTCTGGCAGCTTCGATATTTGATGGACGATAGTAGAATTCAATTTGACCTTCTGGCGTAACCTCGAGGATTCATTCGTCAATCAGGTCTTGAATCTTTTTCTTCAATGCCCAACAACTATCAGTATCATGTGCGGGTTAGTTGGAGTGATACCCACACCTTCCCTTGGGATTATAGCGAGGAGAGGAAGTATTAGGATTTTGAGGAGGGTTTTTCAAGGATATTAGCTTCATCTCCAACAAGCATTGCAGAACTTACGACATTGGAGTGCTGAATTTGATAAACTGTCTTTTATATTCCTTGTGATGAAGTGGATTAACCTTACAAAGTCTTTTTCTTCAACTGAAGAACAATCAGTGGTAACCTGCCTCTTACCTTCTTTTATCCTCATCTTCCTTTCAAACAAGTCAGCTTGTTTTGATGGAGGTTGACTGGCGATTAGATTCCTGACTCCATTACTTTGAAGTTTGTGGACAAAGGTTCTCAGCTCTTCTTTCCCTTGAGCTACACTTTGGATAAGAGCTACCTGGCCATTCATCTAGATCCTCATTTCTGCCATCTCAGCTTGCAATTATTCCAACTGACTATTCTTGTTATCTTCATGATTTTCAGAGAGGAGTGCTTTCAACTCTTCTTTCCCCTTGGACAAATTTAGGATCACTTCTTGAAACTGAGCATTCTGAGCTTGGAGGTCTTTGACAGATTGTTCGAGAGTCATTTCTGTTGAAATAAACAGCGAGAAGATTGAGAAACCTTCTATGGAAACCTGTCATGCAATGATATGGTATGTAGATGCATATGAAATGTTTTCAAGGGTCGCATGATTTAAATTTGTTTAAAGAAAACAAAAACAAAATTTTATTAGTAAGTGTTTAATATAAATTTTCCCCTTGGGCTTATAATGAAAAGAAATAACAATAAAGTACAAAAATAAATATATGGGGTTTTAAGTCTCCCATGGACATTTCCTATTTGTGTGGAGGTACTTGTTGAGGTTTTGCTCCTCGTGAAGTTGCCTTGTTAGCTCCAGAATTCTTTCTTGACCAGCTCTGAAGTGAGTCTTAAAAGTATCCCTTTGCTCTTTCAACTGAATCCAGGACTTCTCCAATTCTTCCAAATCAGTGGGCATGTCTGGATGAAGGATGGTATAAGGAACATCTCCTTCAGCAACAAGCTCCATAGTGATTGGTAGAACAACAAGATATGGCATCATAAGAGTCTGAGCATGAGCTCGCACCCATCTGAGATAAGGCTCCATAGGAATAGAATACTTTGGCTCCAAAGTGTTGATGTCAATCTTGTTCACCTTGTTCCAAGCTCGTATAAACCTTTGACGGTAACCCTGAAGATCGTTGTCGTAGTCGAACATAATACCCTGAATAAGCATGTCATGAGGATCATTACTCCGAGCATAACCAAACTGACGTAGTGCTAAAGAAGGGTTATAGGTAATGCCCCCTCTTATGCCAATGAGTGGCACATTAGGGAATTCCCCACAACGGTCAATGATAGTAACATTCTCCATAGATCGAGAGCACCAATGAATGTCTGAATGAGAAAGTGACATAATCCTCTTAGACCATCTTAACCCTTGTTCATTATTCATTACTGATTGAGGAAGGTGAGAAATAAACCACCTAGACAATAAAGGTATGCAGAACATCAGAGTTCCTCTCACCTTCGTAGTACGAGCGTGAAGAGAATGTAAGATATCTCCAAGTAATGTAGGCACTGGATGACGAGTCAGAAATATGTTGATGGCGTGTATGTCTATGAACTGGTCTGGATTAGGGAACAACACTAACCCATAGATCAATAGGGCTAGGATCTCCTCAAAAGCATCATAGCTCATAGCCTTCAAGAACACCTGAGCTTTCTCCATCAATACCTTAGCAAGAATACCCTTAACTCTGCTTCTCGTTTCTTGGACAATGTCTGATTTCTTCAAATGTAGGGCTGCACCAATGACTTCAGGTTTAGGCTCATTCTCTAAGCCTGTGAAGGGTCTCTGATCAAGGATAGGTATGCCCATTAGTTTGGAGAACTCCTCCATTGTAGGAACCAGCTGATAGTCGGGGAATGTGAAACAATGATGTTTAGGATCAAAGAACTGAAATAGGACACTCATCATGTCTACATTGAACCCTGAAGTGACTAGATCCAGTAGGTGACCATGCCTCTTGATGAATTGGGAGTTTTCAGAAACTTGAGAGACCAATTCCTTTAGCTTAGAAGGTATTCCTACAAAGTTGATCCAGATTGTATTCCTACGAGCAGAAGCCATGACCTGCAACAAAGAACAAAGATAAATCCTTTGGTCCTTGAAATGGTTAGTGAAAATGCTATGCTTATGATGTCATGATGTCATGATGTTATGCTCAATCACAAACATGTGGCACACACAAACAAGTTACATAATAGCCCTTGGTTTGAAGGCTTGCATGAGGTTTAAAGGTAAGTATCATCCCCTGAAGTTTAGTTGGTTCATCCTGTCCTACAAAAGTAACCAGGTTTTAAGGGATCTCAATATCACTGATCCTTCCCAAGGGTGGTTGTTCAGTAGGCAACTTACTTGCCAACCAAACCAAAACCCTCCAAGTTTAGGATCTCAATGAGTGTAGTATCGAGTATCAACCAACTTCAGTCTCCACCAAAGTCGGCTATCTCACTACTTTCTAAAGGCTAAGATGGGATAACTAGGGTTGTAAAAGTCAGTTAATGTATTGACAACATATGGCAGCCCAATATTATCCTTAACTTACTTAAGGAACATAAGTACCAACCAAGAAGTCACATTAATTATGGCCACCAGATCAACCATATCGGTATACGCCGTACAGTTTCCTTGGTCTATTGCCATTTACCTAGGTTACACTAGATCCGAGTTAGGATCTTTCACACAAAAAGCCCAACAGAAAAGTAAAGCAAGCAAAGCAAACAATTTAAGTGATCTAATTCCTAAGGGTACCCCTCTTTTACTTAGTAACTCCCTAGCAGAGTCGCCAGTTCTGTAACACGGTGGGAGAACTGACTTTTATATAAATGTTACGGATAGCAAGAGTCGCCACCGACTTTTATTTTATCCATAAGGAAGGGAAATAAAAGAACAGGAAAGATCGTTTTGAAAAGACTTGGGTTCAGGGGGTAGGTTGTAACATCCCGATTTTTAGCAATTATTTATTTATATTAATTGATTAATGGTGTGATTTTGTGGTTAATTGATTTAATTGAATTATTTGATTTATTGGAATTAATTGAATTATGTGATTTAATTTAATTATTCGAATTAATTAATTTAATTGAAGTATTTGATTTAATTGAATTATTTAATTTATTAGATTTATTTTAATTAGTGGAATAAAATATAATTGATAGAAATTTTTAATTGGGCCTAGATTGGGATTATGAATAATAAGTGTGAGAGTGTATTGAGTAAAGCCCATTAGAGTTATGAGAAAATTGTGAGATTGATAAAATAGGAGAAATAGATAAAATAGGGTTAGAAGATAGAAAAGGGAAAAGAGGCTAAGGAGAGAAAGGGGAGAAGAGAAGAGGAGCTCAAGAGTAAAGAACAAATTCATCTACAATTCAAGGTAAGGGTGAGTTTTTGTATAATTATTGGGTTGTATGATAATATATGGATGAGTAGAAACATGTTTAGATTGAAATTCCTAATTTTTATGATTTTTAAATTTTTAAATTTTGATGATAATCCTTGAAATATGGTGATTAATTATGTTTGATATTGGTATTGTGGTATACTATAGAGACCCATATTGTATTGAATAGAACAAGATGAATTTTCTTAAAATCTTGTTCCTGTAGCGAAAAGCATACCCATATGCGGAACCCTGTAACATGTTGTTCGAAATTTTGATAACACTAAGACATGATAACGTTAAGCTTTTAATGGTACACTTTATGCTTTTAAATCCTGTAGCTATTGTTTGAAAAATTAAAATTAATGTATGTGATATGCCTTTATGCTATGTTGATCCTTCTTTTTTTGTTTTAATTGAAAAGTAATCCATATATGTATATATAGTCCCTATAGCCATACAAATATTATTTACATTAATTAGATAGGTGATGTTTCACAAAAGAAAAAGAAAGTCACATGTTTATCCCCTTTTGACCAATGGAATTGCAACTATGATTCTAAATAGATGCGCCAAACCTGTATAGGCCACATCAGAGTGTCTTGGTGAACATGCAACAAGATAGTGAGAATTAAATGGTCTCTGTAGTGTAGTTGATATAAAAATGATTATATGGATACTGTAATGGACATAAAACCAATTGGTAGGTTCTAATTTAATATAAAGTAACTATTGGTATAAAACAATACTCTAGTGGTACTTTATGAGAATCATGTTCCGGGTTACTAATATTTGATATTTTATTAGTATAATTAATAATACTAATAATAAAAATAATAGTTTAATATATTATTGTATAATATAATTGTTTAGGAATATCCCATTAATCCATATTAATTTAGAATTTATGATTAATTTGATGATTAATTTGGTAATCATTTGGAGATTAAATTGATAATTATTTTAGTAATTATTTTGGTGATTAATTTATGATTAATTTGATGATTAATTTGGTAATTAATTTGGAGATCAATTTAGTGATTAATTTGATGATTAATTGGTGATTAATTTGGTGATTATTTTGATGGATCGTTTATTCTAGATTTAATCGGTATTGTGTAGTTTGTGAATCGAGATTGAATTGTGTTGATACCATGCGTATTATTTGCTAAGTGTGGTGACAATATTGGAGTAGTGAATATTGAGATTGTATTGTAAAGTGTGTTGTATACTGTTTTGAAAATGATTTGTGAATGGATGATGCATAAATATGTGCAAATATTTGTAATTGTGTGGTAATTCAAATGTGAGATGAATTATAGAAGATATGCAAGAATATTAAGATTAGAGGATGATCTTAATTGCATATGGTTGTTGAACTTGCACATGCATCATTTGTCAAGAGGCAATGCTTGTTAGTTCTGTGGGAGCTAATGACTTGTCCCAAACCTATAGGACGGGTTTGAAAGCTTAGAGGACGGGCTTTTGATGTGTTATCAGTCTAGAGGATGAACCCGATTTAAATGTAAAAATCAAAAAATGATAACAAGAGGTTGGTACCACATGCATGAGTTGCATTTGAGTCTTGCATCAAGTCTCATTGTGTCTATGGTTACAATATGAGATTATGTGTATTTTGTGAATTGTTGAATTTGTGAATTTGTGGATGTGTGAATAGTATGTGTACTTGAGTGATATTATGCTAATGAAACTTTTGAAGTGTGAGAATTATTGTGTATGCTTGTATGCCTTAAATTATATATTATCTTATGATTTCGATAATTATATGAATTCCCACCCTTCTGTTGGAATGATGTTTTATACGACATCGCTCAGGTATCAAGGATTAGAGTTGCTTCTAGCGCAAGGTATCTGTTGGAGTAGTTGTCTTACTTGCTTATTTATTTTGGGTTTTGAGTCGTGCTCTGGTCATGTAACACTGGGGAAACATTTGATTCATGTTTGAGAGATACAATTGTATATTCTATTTATTTTATTAATTTGATTTGAATTTTATGGTGAAGTGGCTTTTATGCCTAAGTTGATTAAATGAATGAAATTTATTTGAGACTTGAATGTTATGAGATTCTTAATGAAAGTGATTCCACTGCTACATGCTAATGTGAAAGTACATCTGAAAAGCATGATTTTATTTAAGTGTTATTGAGCATGACATGTGTTGTATGATGTTTTGAATCATGTGTGACACCCTTAATTGAGATGCATGATAAATTACTCTGATTATGTATATATTTTCCGTGGGGTTTAGAAGGGTGTTACATAGGTTATATAAAGGGAAGGTGTTAGCACCCTTTATATCTATGGTTATCCATGGACTCTTAGTTACTTAGCTCACTTTAATTGTTTTTGAAAAGTGTAGTGTGTGATTAGAAATTTTCTAAGTACTTTGTAATGATCCTTGTATGGATGTATACAAAGCCTTTGTTTTGAAAATGTTTGAAAATATTGTGAGGTGTGAAAAGTATTTTTGAAGAGTGAGCAAGTAACTATGAGGCACCTACCCTAGACTAAGTCATTCATGTTCTTATATGTCCTTTCAAGGGTAAGACTGTCCCTATTATTAAGGAATAGGTAGTCATTATCTTAGATTTATTAAGGGACAGACGTAGGGTCATCGTATGGTCATAGAAGGCAACATATACAGGTGTTCTTAGCAATTTTTCTGAAGGGACTATCATCATATTTATCGAAGGGACAAAATCATTATTGTAGGCAACTTCGAAGGGACTTGATCTTTTAAATTCTCAAAAAGGACCATTATGATTTATTCTTAAAGGGACTTTGCTTAAACACCCCTATATTCGAGGGACTTGACCATTTATTTTAAGGCAACCAAGAGGAATACCCTATGGAAGTGCAGATGGCGATCAAAGATCTACTTATGTGTGTGAGTGTTATTTTCAGATATTTATCTTGTTTAATTATATTATCTAAGTCAAATTATTCACAAACAGGTTTTCACGCCCTATTTACTAGCCATACAGTTAATTTACAAAGAAAATAAAGACGAGAAAAGAAATTTACAAGCTATTACAAGGCTTTGAGATAGATACAAGTAATAATATGAATATAAAATAAACAGAGTAAATATAATAGTAAATGAATATGAAAAATAAATTGATTAATTAGAAGTCATTAGGAGAATTAATTATAATACTAAAAATTGTTACTTATAAATGATTAAAGTTTGATAAAAGGGTTTTTCAATTATATTGACAAAAATTAGAAATTGTTATAAAAATATTTTTAAGTACAATTATAATAATGAGAAAATAATATTTATATTTATAAAAGTAAGAGAATTTATTATATACAAAATAATATAAGGATTAATATTTACAAAATAAAATTTGTAAGAAAATAGTTATTAAGTTAATTATATGTTAATTATAAAAATAAGAATTTAATTTAGAAAAAAAAGAAATTTGTTATTTACAAGAATATATAAAGATAATAAGTAACTTAGAAATAGTTAGTATTTATTTACAAAAATATTTTAGAATATGTTATATACAAAAAATAAAATTTGAATTATAATTACATATCTATAAAATAATTATAGATTTTTATTTGTTTAGAAAAAGTTTTAATTAATATTAATAATAATAATTATAATTAAATATATTAAAATTACAAAAATAAAAAAAGGACAGAAAACTCACCTGCTGGAGCCTAGGGTCGAACCTAGGACTCCTAGCTTCCACCACAGGCAGGCCAACCAACTGAGCTATGCGTGATGCGTGTCTATAGGATAGAGCTTGATTATTATATAAAAAAACCTGCAAAATAAAATGAATTTTGAACAAAAGAATAACCTGGGGATCGAACCCATGTCGTCTGCCTCAAACGCGTACACGCTCACCACCACGCCACTTGCTTCTAACTGATATGAAACATAAAACATTAATTAAATAATAAAACTAAATTTGAAAATGAATTTCGCGCGCGGAGTCATCTTCTTCCTCTAACCGTCCAATTAGCCTATAGTGACACTTTGTCCGTCACAAAAGCTTATAGTGACAGTTTTGGTTCGTCACTAAAAGTCCTTCAAAGTGCCTGAAAAACAACAAAATATGAGAATTCGAATTTGAATTTTTTTCTTGAAATTTTTGACTTTGTTCTTGTTCTTGGAGGCAGTGAATTCGTGTCCTTGTGCATTGGTTGACTTCATCTACTTATAGTGAGGTAAATTAGGTAAAAAAATCTGATGGATTTGTGGGCTTGTGAAGTAACTTGATCATGAAGAAATCAATCACCATTAAAGTTCAAAAAATTAAATGAATACTTGCTATTTTAGTTCCAATCTGATTTTAACTGATTTCCAATCATTCTAAATATGTCTTCAATGATTTCCAATCAAATATCTTGACCATTATTTGATTTTTCATATTTAAATTGAATTTTAGTAAATAAAATCCAAATAAATAGTAAATAAATAATAAAAATCAGAATTCCTTGTCAATTGGTCGTGTTTGATGTTTTTATGAAGATTGGATTACAAAATTACAAGCCCATTTGGAGAAATTTGGATTTAAGACCTCATTTGCTCAATGTACCCCTAAAACGTTTCCCAACTTTGCCAAGGCATAACTCTCTCAATTTTAAGGATATGAAGGTGTTATTGGACTTTTTAGAAAGCTTAAAGAGTCCTCTAACTAAACTTTTTGGTCTTATGTTAATATCTTTTATTATCTTTAAATTATGAGCTTTGGAAAAAGTTGACGTTTTGTTGACTTTTAAAAGGACCTATAATGTCTTAGCTCATACCTTCCAAATGAAGCATTTTTAGGCCTGGATTGTGAGACACAAAGTTGTAGAGAATTCAACTTCCTTAAAAATGATATTTGGATGGGAAATTTTTGATGAAGCATGTAAAAGTTATGGCTGGTCAAAGTTCAATTGACTTTTCCTTAGAAAACCCTAATTTAGAAACTCCTGATTCTTGATAATCTGAAACTTCCTTGATGAATCATGATCAACCCTTGATCAAATGATGAATTTTACTTCATAACCTTGATTTTTTACAAAAAATCTTGAATTTTGACTTTGATTTGACCACAGTTGACCTCAGTTTGACTTTTTATCTCCTTTGACTAATTTTTGCATATTTGATCATCTGACTGGTCAAACTTATTGGGAAAGCCTTGAAACTTGACATGGGGATTCTTGAATACATGTGGGATGCCATAAAGCTCACTTGAAGCCTTGAAAGTCATTTTAACCTGAGGAAACTCAAAACCCTAGTTTTGGACACTTTGCTTAGGAGGAGGCATAGCCTGGGGAAACTACCACACTTCTTGGTCAATTGGGAGTCTTGAGGATCTTATGATCCTTTAGGAGTCTTGAGAGATATTTTCTTGTTTGTGGGAGGGAAAATTTTGGGGTACAACACAAAGTAACTTTTTTCGACGGTTTCTTCCTAAGACTATCCTAAGATAATGACACATGTCCCACTACATGTTGAAGAAGCTTCATCTTGTGCCACTTGTCCATGTATTTGAATTGAAAAGTACACATTTTCCCTCCAAACTTGAACATGAAAAACTCATGAAACTGCCATCTTTTTCAAATTGTTGCATGGTCGAATCATCCCAATACTTAGAAAATATTTCAACTCAGAATTTCTCTAAGTACAAAATTTATAAGTGACTTCCTTCGACTCTCATCCTTTCAACGAGTAAGGTCGAAAACCTCACTTTTAGCTTATAACAAGAAAACTCTTTCTTAAGCCAAATGACCTTATTAATGCTAGCGTCGAAATTTGGGGATAACACCTACATGTGCATATATTTATGGAGTTTCAATGGGGCATTGATGCGCCCTTGGAGTTTGATTGGAATTTTGGTTAGTTTTGGTGAATGGACATATGCCACAATGATAGACTTACTATTTATGGTAGTTCCAAGTGAGACAGTGCATAACTACATTACATGAAGGCATTCAATAGCAGCTCTGGATATAGTCCCTTCATTCCATTTAAAGATGAATTACTAAAACTTCCACGATAAAGTGGTGACAATTCATATAAATATGAAATGAGCATGCCGCTGCCATCAACCTTGTAGAGAAACACATATGTTGTCATCCAGAATAAGAAGGTAAAAAAAAGCCAATTCATTTGGACATCTCTCTCAAGATGTTAACGCTGTAGGTATAAAGGAAACTACTTCCAGTGACAAACACATATCAAAGTGCCATTTCCCTATCAAGGTCATAATGAAGATATTGAAGTCAGTCCCTAATGGGAACTTTGTATCCGTTCATTATAAATAGATGTCCCAAGACTCTTAGAGAAGGAATTCTAAATCACCTCTTAAAATAGTAGACACTCGTACAAAGGAAATCAACACATTTTGTATAACATAAAAATGAGTTTATAGTTCCATGGAAAGGTCGCCATCCAATCCAAGGATGGACTCACATCCCGGTTAGCATACTCCATGATCAATGATCCATTTAATGAGTATGATATTCTATGTCATAACAGGTAAGACAAGAACATGATCTTGTGGTGTATACTTACGACGCGAGAAACTTCCTTAGTTCACTACAGAGCTTATTCATAATAGCATTTATACATTTCTTTTAAGTGTTATAATTACCCTCAATGACATTAGCTCTTTATGCCTAAGTTCACAAAGTATTCTTAATTGCTTTTTTAACCATACTTATTCACAAGATTTTTCGATCCTAATAAATTGTTAATTATTCTTAAAAGATGATTTGCAAAAGAAATAAATAAATATCATAAGTGCATGAGCAAAAACATGTCGCAAACAATCATTCATATCAAACTAAATATTACCTTGTCATTAAATTTCACATTGACCCACACATGGAGTTTGACTCATTATGTGCAAAGTTAATTAATAGCTGTGAAAAAAGAAGAGAAAGATACACATACAAAGGAGAGTGCATAATAGAGTAGAGTGTAGTGTAGCACATTAGATTACATTCACTTTTTCTGTTATTGTGGCAGTTAGAGTTAGTTACACTCTATATAATACTCTTGTAACTACTTTGGCAATTCAATCAATGCAATTGCTTCTTCTTCCTTTTCTGCTCTTGATTCCTCCATTAATGGAGCTTCTGGTTTGCTTAGATGGTATCAGAGCAGGTTGATCCTGCTCTGTTTCCGCTGTTCTATCATCTTGTTCGAAGCTTCAATGGTGATTCGATTCAATGGTGTTTTTGTTTGAATTCTGTTTGAAGTTGTAGATTCTTGCTCATATTTTTCTCGTTTTCTATCATTCATTCTGAAGATTCTTTCTTCTTGATCATCGATCCTTACTTTCATGATGACAAGAAACAACAACAACAATACCTCAACAAATGCTCCAGGTCAGGATCAATTGGATCCCTACTATGTTCATCCATCTGAAAACTCATCCACGGTATGTGTCACACCTGCATTATCAGGTGAAAATTACCATGCTTGGTCAATGAAGATGAGAAGAGCATTGGTGATGAAGACTAAGTTTCAGTTTTTAGATGGAACTATTGAAGAACCAGAAAAGAGTGATCTCAACTATTTTGCGTGGCAAAGATGCAACAATCTTGTTCATACATGGATCATAAACTCAATAGCACATTCAATTGCTCAAAGTGTGGTGTTTATTGATAGTGCGTTTGAAATGTGGAATGATCTTAAAGATAGGTTCATGAGAGGAGATTGTATTCGTGTTTGTCGCTCCCGGGATTTTCATCCTAGTACAAACGCGAAAGTGGCGCGGAAAAGGTAGAGTCGCCAGCCAGGCATTTTTATCCCGAAAGAATAGGAAAGGTAATGCTTCACAAACCTAAGGAAGAAGGAAAGGACAAGGTCCTGCAAACCAAAGATCTGGGTTCGGGAGTCGGTTACGACCTGGGAAGGTATTAGCACCCCAGACCGTCCGCCGTACCCGACGGGATCCACGCTTGCTTGTTTTGTTTCAAAGGGTTAGAAAATAGAATGTTGCTGAATAAAACTGCTAACTAGAATGGAAGTGAAATGAGAAAGGGAATTGGAAAAGAGAGAATGAGAATAAAAGGGGGAAATGTAGGGAAAATAAAGAATGTGCTCGAACGGGCCCTACCCCGCTGCCTACGTACCTCATCGGGATAATGAGGATCAGAGTCGACGTAGTTCGCCTAACTAAGGCGGGAACTATTTGTTTGTATTTTTTATGGCTTGAACTGCGTATGTCTATGCTCAGGTGTTGCAGGCTCGTCCGGTACGAGTGTGTTTACCGTCTTGCATGCGAGACAAGTCGTCGCAAGTTCGCGTTGAGAGTGAATGAGATGAGAAAAGAAGTTCCCGCAGGATAGTCGCTTGTTATTTGTTTTTGTCTTTTATGAGAAGTGTTTTGAATTTGTTTGTGAACAGTCTTGTACTAAGACCTATCCATCGCGGGAAGTCTTTACACCTCGCCCCGAAACAGGACGCGTATAAACACTCCGCAACAAAGTCTTGTGTCGTACAAGATTGTTCGGTTTATCCTTAAATGTTTTATTATTTTTCTTTATGAGAAGAGAAAGAAAGACTTAAATTGGAAAAGGGAAAATCTAATGGGAACTAAGACACATCCTAATTTCATTGAATTATTTACAAGGGAAATCCTATGGTTTATGGGGTTTTCTAAACCTAATGGAAAAAACACCTAGAACTAATAGAATGCAACTTACTTCCTAAGGAAGATAAGTTGATTCTAAAGCTAAGGGAAAACCTAAAGCAATTGAAATATTAGACAACATACATTAAAATTTGCAAGCAAGAATAAAATTCATAACAATTCAATTAAAGGCATGAACTAAAATAGTCCTATTTTTATTCTAAGTCTAATTAAAATGAATCCTAAGCCTAAATTCTAAACTATGGTCATACCTAATATTTTCAATCTAAAAAAAAATCAGAATCTAAACTAACCTAAGTCCATATTAACTTCTAAGATTAAATCTAATCTAAACTATTTTTTATTGAGTTTTAATATCAAAGCCTAAACTAATGGAAATTATAAGTAACAAAACCTAAGAATTAATATTCTAAAAAATATCAAACTTCTGGAAAAATTATGAAAATTAATCTATGGGGTCCTAACACTACCTATAACATTGTGTTAAAAGGGATCCTAAAAAATCATAATTTTTCTATGTCTAAAAATTGTTTATTTTCACCTAAGAATTAACTACTATTTCCTAAGGATTAAGCCACTAAAACCTAAGATAAAATGATCTAAAAAATCCACTAAAATTACCCTAAGTACTACTATGAGTCTTCTAACTATAGTAAAATGAATGGGCTAAAAAGGTTACTGGACGGTAAAAATATAAAATCTATAAGCTTGTATACAATGGAAGGAAATCTATTAAAAAGCTAATTACATAAAAAATTCACAATAAAATAAAAAATACAGCAAAAACAGAAAACTAAAATGCTAATTATTTCTAATGTGAATTAAAAGTAAACTCAAATTTTTACAGAATTTTTCTACTCGTTTTACTATTTTCCATGAATTATTTATAATTAAGATATTAACAAAAATTAAAATCTAAAGAGAGCCTAAGGGGGGGGGGGTCGACTTAGTGATTTCTCCTAATTGTTTTTGTAATGGGCCCAAAATGTGGCGTGCAAATAGTGAGACTAATGAGGCCCAAACGCAGGTTTGAAAAGGGGTGCAGAAATGATTCTTTCCATGTTATTTTTCTAAATGGGCCTATTAGAGGGGGTGCCACTAGCAAATTGCGAAGGGCCTACCGGACGGTGACAAGTGCCACCGTCGGTATGGCCAAAATTCACAAGATTCTATCCTAGTATCTTCTCTTTTAAAATTTAAATGATGGATTAATAGAAATTAAGCAACATTTAACTAACTTAATGAGGATTGACTGGGATTAAATGATGTTAATTAATATATTAATTTCCTTTTATTTTTCAGCTTATCACATATTCATATAACAATAAACATGAACAAAAACCTGAAAACCCTAACTATCTTCTTCTTCTCTAAATCCCGCCGCCGCTACACCATCCCTCCATCTTCTTCATCTCGCCACCGCTACACCATTCTCTTCCTCACCTTCAACCTGCCATCATCACCACCCTCGCACCACCGTGAACCACCTTCGGAATTCCCGAAAGCCGCGGTGAACCTATACGCTTCCCAACACCTTTAGCCTCCGCCGCGAATGTTCCTCCTCCTCTTAGCACCGCCGATACAAAAAAAAAACTTCCACCTATATCCCTAACCTAAACTCCTGTCTCCATCCGAACCCAAAATTGCAACATCCTTACCTCATTTCTCCCTCCAAGAACAAAACATTCGAACACAAACTCTCACCCTCTCTAATTAGCGAATTCAAACTTCAAATTACGAAACTCACAAAACGGATAACGCCTACTACGCAAGAAAAACGCGACAGCGATGCGTACCTTGCAAATTCGTTGATGATGCAAACGCTGATTGCTTCGACGTTGTCGTGGCGCAAAATCCTGTTCAGGTACGAAATTCCACTCACAGTCCTCTCTTTGTTGCAGAATTCTTGATTTCAATCCGTCCCTGACTGTTTGATGCCGCTGAGATTTTCGTTGTTACAAGCTTGTTTGGTGATTTGATGCAGGTATTGCTCGGTGAAGATGAGGATGAAGGCGCTAATTGAATGAAGATCGTCGAGCGGTTTCTGAGAGGTTGTTGCAGATTGATGTAGAAGACGTTGTAGAATAGAAATTTGCAGGTGAAGTCTGAGCCATGCCTTTGATGAAGATGATTGATGATGATACAATCTTCAGGTGATGACTTTGACACTGACTTCTTCCACTTACTCTTTCATCTCCTCTAGTATTTGTTCGATTTCTGATTCACGAATTGGCGTGTTGTTGCTGATGTTCTGTAATATACATCCTTGAATTTGCAGGTTTTCTTGAAGCTTCTGCAAATTCCCAGATTTTGATGGAAACTTGACAGCTGCAGCAGTTTACCGAAGATGATGGTAATTGAGAAATTGAAGAAACTGTCAAAAAGTGAATGAAAGAGAGTTGAAGATGATGCCAAGAACGAGAAGAGATGAAGATGGTTCAAGAGTGAATTCAGGGGAAAAGAAAAGAAGAAGCGTGAAGAAGGAATGATGAGAAGATTTAAAGAGGATTGCAGTGTGGAAGCGATTGGGAAAAGGATCGAAATTGTCAAGCCCAAAACAGTGAAGCTCTGATGATTCTGATTTATAGAAGGCTGGAAGAAGATTCTGGAAATCTCAGGTAGGTGCAGTTACAATTCGGTTATGAAGTTATTTTCAGTTATGAATAATTTTGGGGAATTCGGTTAGTGAATTGGTTAAAAAAAACGGTTAGGATTAGTTATGATTCTGTTATACCCTTTTTTTATATTTTCTATTTTGAATTTGTGGAATCCTTTTCTTCTGAATTTTGTTTGAGATTGTCACTGGTATTTTGGTATCGACCTTTTATAATTGATACTGATTCTGGAATCTCCTCTCCTTAGTAGGTTTTCTCTTTGTGGAGCGACTGAGTCATGTTATTGATGAGTGAATGAATCCGGTTTTGCAGTTGTGAGCTTGAAGGCAAGGTGAACATTGCTGACCCTTTTTGTGTGAGATTGATGATGGAGAACTTGATAATGAGGTCACAGCTAGTGCGAGGAGACAATGAAGTGGAATCTGAAGATTGAGGTTTCGTATGGTGAAGAGTTTCTGAGTTTTTTCCTGATAAGAATCCTGTTATGGTCTCTGTTTCTTTTGTGAGTTTACAATTGGTTATGACTGTTTTTCCTGATTTTAGTTTTGTTTCTGATTTCTGCTTATGGTTGCTTCATAAATCTCACTTATGTTTTCTGTTAACTCTTGCAGGGTACTTGCCAACAAGTTCTTATACAATTTCAAACCTTAACTCAAGACTTCTGCATATACGGCATGCGGAAAATAGGGTGCTTAAAAGCTGAACCTCATCTTTAGTTTAAGAGTTTCCTTGTAGAAATCTCTGGCTTCACGTTTGACAGCAGCATTTCAATGAAAAGCTCCAAAGATTCAGAGACCCAATCATGGAAATCCAGGACGCCAAATCCCTTTCTGGCCAACATTTGAAAACCAAAAGCTTCATCTACAACACCACCCTTTGCATACATATCAAGGAGAGCCCCCATAACCACTTCATTCTTACCCAAATCAGATTGCGGATTTCTCCACCCTTCTCTATTATTGCTAGTCGCGAACAAGTTGCTACAACACTGGTGAAAGCAATAACATCTGGTTCAACGGATGATTTTTCTCATTTCACTGAAGAGGCCAAGTGTTTTTTTCTTAAAAGAAATTCCTTTTGTTACATATCTAGAAATCATACCATTGTAAGAAACTGTTATTATCTTTGGTATTAATTTAAAGACTTATTTTTTAGCAGACCCAATCTTTCCACATTTGAAATATAGATCCATTAATGAGCTGTTAATAAAATATCAGGTTGTGCTCTGTTACATATTATATATCCATGAACAAACTTTCCCTCTAGTAATTGCGTTAATTGCGAACAAAACATTATTATACTGCTTAAAATAATCAAAGATGGTTTGACTCCTTCATTGTACTTTTTCTTAGAAGATTAAATGCATGAAAACAGTCACCTTTGAAACCACATACCGTAATCATGAAATTCCAACAACAGACTTTTAGGAATTGGCTCAAAGACATCTATAGCCATTTCTAAGTGACCACAATTTCCATACATACCAACAAGAATAGAACTAACAAAAGAAACCAACTAAAACCCACTATTAAACAACTCCTTATAAATTCCCTTCCCTTTGTCCAAATTACAAAGTTTAGCACACGATGAAATAACAGTTGTGATTGCAACCGAATCAAGCTCAAATCCATATCTTCTCATCATGCCAAAGTATCTTAAAGCTTCTTCAAATTTCCCGCCTTGATAACAACAAGAGACCACCGTATTCCCGCATGCCACGTCCTTATCAAACATTTCATCAAACAGTTGTATAGTATACTCAAACGAATTACATTTAGCATACACATCCGCAAGAGAACTCCCAATTACAATATCCACCATCAAACCAGTTTTGATTAAACAAGCATGTACCATTTGTCCCAACACAACTCCACAAGGCCCGCCGCAGGCTTTAAGAACCCTAGGGTAAGTATAACTATCAGGCTTCAGATAAGGATAACATACCAACTTATCAAAAGTTCTAAGGCTTCCAAATACATGTAACTCTTAGCGTAATTCGCCATATGGGTCTTCAACGGCATCCAAAACACGCTTGCTACAGTGACTTGGAATTCACACAAGAAAAAAAAGAAGAACTGGATGTTTGTTCGCTGTGATTTCTGACAAACAACCTCTGGTTAACCAATCTCTTACAAAACTGGGTTACTTGCAGGACCAACCAAACAAGTCCTAGGACACATGTGCAATTTGTTGTCGAATTACTCTTAGCGTTGATAATTGTTTGTGGTTTGTTTTGTTAATGATGTAAAAATATTGAATGTTTTGAATGTAAGAAGTAAAATAAAGTAAAAGTTGAACAAAAGTAAGAAAATGGCAGAAAGAGTATAAAATTTGCAGGAAAATAAAGAGACTGAAAGTAAAGTAATTTGACGAAACAAGACTAGTAATTTAAATAACTTAAATGAAAATGGTGTTCAACACATACATTTCTCCAGATATCAAACTCATTTCTCTCACACTGGGTACTTAGAGTATTTTATAGGATTATTGTACAAGTTTTTCAAACACAGAATTCTACAACAACTACCTTATTTATATACAAACAAAATAACTGCCTAAAACGGAAGAATCCTAACTAATTGACACTTGTCAATCTGCATGCACTCTTCTTTGCCTGAAGCTTCCACGCGTCCAACTGCCAAAGGTTGTAACTTTTAATTTTGAATTCTTCCTCTTTGTGACGAAACGTTGCATCTCTTCGTCTTATCGAAATTGTCGAAGAGGACAAAAACTCTTCAAACCTTACAAGATAATGCTTTTGTCGAAAACCTTATCTTCTGTCGAAGTGTCAAAAAAACATACTAATTCTTTAAATTTTGTCAAATGCTGAACTATGATAAAAGATCTTCAAACTTTGTTTGCTGGAACATTCTCTGTATTTCTGTCGAAATACTTGAGCATCTGGCCTTGTCAAAACTTCTGAATATCTTTATTTCTTTTTTCCTTTATCTAGTGACTATTTCCTTAACAAAAAATATGATTTTACATCTTAAACTCATGGTGTCGAAATTATGTTCCTACAAATTGCCCCCAAGCAAAGATGTTTCGACTAAACTCTGGAGAAACCATCCTTTGCTGTCGAAATTCTTCTGACACCATGTCAGTTTCATTAATTGTAATGTGACTCTGTTGAGTCCCAAGAAAAACCATGATTTCACTTTTTCCTGAAAACGTCCCATCTAGCCCACGTTTAGACACGACCTTCCATAACCCTATAACCTAGCTAATCATGGGTTCTCACCAACCATCACTTTTTGATCATCACCGTTGATCAACAGGACACGTATCCCATGATCAAAAACTGAAACGTTTCTTTTCTTCCTTTTTCTCTTTTTATTTTATCATTTTTCTTCCTATAGATATCTTTTCCCAATCCCTTTCATCTTTTTACACTCTTAAACCTCTTCTTCTTCATCAAACAAACATTTTCAACTCCATTAATCCTTCTGCAACTTCAGCTCAAACTTCACTTAAACAATGGCTCCTCCAAAGAATGTTGCTGATCACGGTGCTAAGAAAGCAAAAAAGACCACTGATCTTCCTCCTGCTCACACGTTACCTGGGTCAATGCAAGTAAACCAGCAACAATATATTCCAGAACCTCCAAACGAGAGAGAGAAGGCCAGCATCTACCGATCCCAGGTACTGATTCCTGTTTTAATTTCTGGGGTTTGCCAGGAAATGTTAGGTCCACTTTCTGATCCTAACGCTGATCAAGAACGCTTAAAAGATTTTTACCCTTCTTATTCTGCCTCAAAACCAATAGGTGCAAGTAAGAACCTTCAACCCACTGAAACATCCTCCAAGAGACCTGAAACCCCTTTAGCTTCGACAGACCTAGATTTGTCATATTTAAACCAAAATAGGATCTTTAGGAGCCCTCCCTTGACAAAAGATCCTACGGATTATCTAGCTTGGCTAAGTAGAGTCGAAAAGGCTAAGGGAAAATTTTGGAAGAAAACAGGTATCTATGACCTAATGCAACTGTCGAAAGAAGGACCACGTTACTGCCAGAACATGTTGCTGGCTTCCCTATATTTTTGGGACAGCACTTACAACAACTTTCACCTCCCCTGTGGGATGGTCACCCCAACCCTCTTTGACATAGCAACCATCACAGGTCTTAGCCCTATAGGCGAAATTTTCAACCCTGAACATTTAAACAAAGACCCTATAGGATTCGACACAAAGCATGCTGGTTACTCCTTGTTTGTTGCACATCATCAAGGTAAAGACACTGAAGAGGTCTCTGACAAAGAACATGTGGCTTTCCTCACTCCGTGGCTAGCAAAGTTTGTCTTCTGCACTAGATCTCTTCAAGTTGCCAGGATTTACATCACTATTGCCAACCAACTTCATGCTGGAGTTACCTTTTGTCTAAGTGAAATGCTTCTGGCGAACCTTTATGAGTCTCTCAACGAAAGTGTAAGCAACCTGAAGACTATCAAAGAGAAGGGAACCATAAGCCTGACAGGTCCTTTCTGGCTTCTACAACTGTGGCTGAATGCCACATTTGAAACCTGGATTCCCATAAAGAACCCAGTAGACGAAGAGGAAGTAAAGGATAGGCGTGTCGAATGGCCTAGGCTGGTCCAACTAACTCCGACTGATGAAGGGATAAGCCTTCGACAAGCCTTAACCAGCTATGTGATGATGTTTGCAAAACGTTACAAATTCACACCATCCATGGCACCCTTCGCCAACAGGACTGTAGGTCCTAAATGGTTCACCAGACAGCTCCCTGTAGAACACCAGAAGGAAGAGGATTCCTACATAGCTATCTGGGAATCATTCCTCACACCAAGACATCTATTTTCTCACCATAGCCTTAATAACACCAAGATCTATCTCATTGTCTATCAGCCTAATCTGGTGGCTAGACAATTTTGGGTTAATCCAAACGAAAACAAAACCTATTTATCCCAAGAAAGGTTCCATCTTGTTCTACAATTCCTTTCATAATTTAGAAAAAAGTTTAGAACTGTATCACAAATTTTTCGACGCATCCTTGGAAGTCCACCCTGTAATTTTTTGACCAACCCATCTATGCACTGAGGACTTCGACATCTGGTGGAAAGAATACTACCTCAACAAGTTCTTTGACGTAACAACTTTCACAACACACCTGACGAATGCTTTTGCTTTTGTGCAGGATAAAAAGAAGAAAGGTACGGACAAACACATCAAAGAAATTCAAAATTTTTAAAAATATTTTGAAACTATTTACAGGCCAAATGATCTTCGTCGAACCATAGGTGAAGCAGCAGTGACTTTGAAACAAAAATTTTCAGAAAAAATGGATAAGCTGGCATTGCCTCCATACATTCCATCACATGCACGCTATAACTATGCGTTCACCACGTATCCTCCAAGGTTTCCCCCACTTCCTTCTCTAGAATTTGGTGTGGCCTTGTGCCCTCCATTCCCAGATTGGTTTGTGTGTGGGTCTGACTTAAAGCTGCTTCGTGGGTCTAGCAAAAAACTTGCCGAACATGTGGTTCCGACGAAGTATCATTTGGACAACTTCCCAGGGCACCTTCATATTGGAATAAAACACGTTCGCGTGGAATCTCATATTCTTGAAGGTGTCGAAGAAATACAACCCCTCTTCTTATTTCTAACTTTTTATATGTTTTATATCCATGTTCATTTATTTTCTTTCATTTCAGCTGTCAAGATAACTAGCAAGAAAACCCCTGGCGAGGGGACTTCCACCAAACCAGTCGAACGACCACCTGCAGCTGCCAAGAAGGTTTCGACATGCAAAAGCATTCCACCCTTCTTATATAACTTTATTATATTTTTTAATGCTGAACACATTTCTTTTTGTACATCTCAGGTAGATCGCACACCAGCCACCAAAAGGAAACAAGAAGAGAAGGAGGTGAGCGTCGAAGAATCCGAAGATGAATCCCCTGAGCCACAGCCTCTCAAAAGGAAAAAGGGTATGAGAATAAAAACAGTAGCATCCCAGAGATCTATTGTCAACAGAAGAACTCCCCCTACCAATCCAATCACTAAAACTCACTCCAAAAGTGAGAAGAGTGGGGATTCAGGCACTCATACTGAGATTCCTCAGATATTTTTATTTTCGACTGACAGTATTCACATTTTTAACTGCATTGTTTCTTCTTTTAATTCCCTTTTGTTGTTGACTCCAGGTTAATCTTGATGTCGAAGGGACTTCCAAAGTCCAGGAAAAGCTTATCCCTTCTGATTCTGAGAAGACTTTGGCTGAACGACTTCTGGAAGAGGCCACTCCAGATGCTGGTGCTTATGGACCTCAGACCTTTAGTGACTTCGATATCAGTGACCCAGAATCCTCTGGCAACAACTCCCCTATTCGTCCAGAATTCATTGTGGAGGAAAAAATTGATCAAGATCAAGATGAACTATTGCAAGGACCAATTGATACAACAGAAGCTGACAAGGAGGTTGTCGAAGAAGAAAAAGATGTGTCGAAACAACCAGATACAAGCTTACATCTTGGAAGAAGTGCCCAACCTATTCCTACTCACACAGAAACTCCTCTAAACACGGGTTCGACAAGCTTGTCTCATGAAGAAATTGAGAGTCTGAAAGTAAGAAAACCTCTAGAATATCTGAAGGCTCTTCTCAGCTCTCGACACAACTTTCAGGATTCTTCCTACAGCAGTTCGACAACTTCTGGAGCTACCTCTGAAGTTCAATCCATTGATGTTGTCATGGATGAGATCAAGACTAAAATCCTTGGTGTAGACTTGTTTAAGGTTCTGGTCGAAAAACCTCCTGCCCAATATGATTTGAAGAAACTTCTGAAACAGGCCAATCTCTTGGAGGCTTCTACTGAGGAAAGTCGTCTGGTAATGGATTTGATGTCTATGATTGACTCGGTGAGTGCTGACTTACTTCGTCAAAAAGATTTTTCTCAGAACATCACAACCAAGTCTGAGAAACAAGTCTTAGAGTGGAATGTTGTAGCTTCTTCGACTGAAAGAATCTCAGAGCTAAACAAACTTTCTGAGGACTACTCCAAAGCTGCTGCTGAATGCGAAAGTAAAATCCAGACTTACCAGGCTCAAATTGTCGAACTCCAGAAAATGATGCTTCAAGAGAAAGAACGTCAAGCCAATATTCAACAACCCAACCAAGAGGAGATTGACAGAGAACTTCAAAAGGGGCTTCAACATGCAGAAATAGCCCAGCAACTCAATAGGGAAATTTACGAATTGTCTGTTAGTAAAAGCCTTTGTGAACGTCGAATTCAACTTCAACAGAAGAAATTTGACGAACTCAAAGAAACTTTTCTTCGACAATATTTTGTAATAGAAATAGGTTTTTGTATTTGTTTTTCTTTGGCAGCCTTTCAAGGCTTTTTATATGTAATGTTACCCACGCCATCTGTTTGGCGAAAACATATTTTGCAATTTATAAATTTATTCCATTTCTATCTTTATTTCTTGCAATATTGGCTTATATTTTTTCAAATACTTGCCATTTATTTTCAGTATCCTTTTATATTTTCCTATTTCTTCGATTTCATATGCGCCATTTGAAAAAACTCTTAAGATTTGGAAAGGTCCTTCCCACTTAGGAGACCATTTTCCCATTAATCTATCTTTCTTGTCCATGGGCAAAATCACCTTCCAAACAAGATCACCAACTAAAAAGGCTTTAAATTTTACTTTCTTATTGTAAAACTTTTCGACTCTTTCTTTCTGCCTCTTTATCAACTCTAAAGCACGCAACCTCTCCTCATCCAAGTCAACTAACTCATCCATCATCATACTCCAATAAGTCTCAGATGGAATTTCATGATGCCTTTGAATTAGTATTGATTGTAAATGGATTTCAACTGGTAATACTGCATCATGCCCATAAGTTAACTTAAATGGGGTAGAATTAGTTGCCTCTTTAGGAGACGTTCGACAGGCCCAAAGAATTTGATCCAGAGTCTTGTGCCAATTTCTAGGTTTTTTACCCACATGCTTTTTTATCAGATTTATCACAACTTTGTTGGCTGCTTCGACCTGTCCATTTGCTTGAGCATAATAGGGTGTCGAAGTTAATAACTTAAAACCTGTTTCTTTTGCAAATTCCTGCATGTTTTTTCCAGTAAACACATATCCTTGATCAGTGGTTATGGTTTCTGGTATTCCAAACCTATAAATTATGTGTTTCTGGATGAATTCTATAACTGCCTCCTGATCTACATTCGTCAGTGGTATAGCTTCAATCCACTTAGTGAAATAGTCTACTCCAACCAAAATGTATTTTTGCCCCTTTGAAGAAGCTGGTCGAATTTCCCCAACTAAATCTAAAGCCCAACCTCTGAATGGCCAAGGCTTTATAATAGAGTGTAACTCATTTGCAGGTACATGAGGTATACCTACATGAATTTGGCATTCTTGACACCCTTTTGCAAATTCGACACAGTCATTTAACATTGTTGGCCAATACATCCCTTGTCGAAATAGTAACCACTTCATCTTGTGACCTGCCTGGTGTGCACCACATGCACCACTGTGCACGTTTGACAGAGCTATATAAGCTTCAGTCTCACCTAAGCATTTTAGTAAGACTCCTTCTGCAGTCTTTTTAAACAACCCATTTCCAAAAAGTACATAGCTTAAAGCCCCTTACTTTATTTTTCTTTCGACTGTCTGGTTTGGGTTTTGTAAATAATCCTTAATAGGTTTTCTCCAATCTCCTACCTCTAGATCATTTACATTAAAGATTTCAAAATTTTCTTTGTCACCATAACCCAGCCTTATTGTTTCCAAATCTGATGGGGACAATTTGGTGGATAATACTTTTCCTCTTACTTCAATAGCTTTCTCCAAATTTTCTTTCGACACTTTGTAGCCTGATTCCAGTTGAGCCAAGTCATTTTCTTCCTGATTTTCCAGTCTAGGAATGTGTTTAAAGGCTGCACTGTCGAATTTCTTGAGGAGTCTATTGGCTATTACAAAGTACATGATCAAATTCTCCTTGACACATTTGTATTCTTTTGTCAATTGCTTTATTATCAACTTAGAATCACCCATTATTTCGACTCTTGTTGCCCCCAATTCCAACAATATTTCAAGTCCAGCAATCAAAGCCTCATATTCTGCTTCATTATTTGAACACAAGCCTTCTATTTTGTACTTGAATTTTGTTGGAATTTTATTAGGAGAAATGATCAACATCCCAACACCAGTTCCATTCTTGTGACTGGACCCGTCGAAATATAATGTCCAAGGTTCTACTTCGACATTTTCTATTTCATTTTCATTTATTGAGTGGTCAGCTATAAAATCAGCAACCACTTGTCCTTTGACAGCCTTTAGAGGCATGTACTTCAAAGAATATTCAGTTAATGCCAATGCCCATTTCCCAATTCGACTATGTAAAATGGATTTAGATAACATATATTTTATTACGTCAAAATGAGAAGATGCATATACATATATGGGTTTTATATAATGCTTTAACTTTGTACAAGAGAAATATACACATAAACATAGTTTTTCTATTATACTATATCTAGTTTCAGCATCATTTAAGACTCTGCTGAGGTAATAGATGGCCCTTTCGACGCCATATTCATCTTCCTGACAAAGCATGCTTCCCAATGTTCTGTCAGATGCTGAGATGTAAAGCCTCATACTTCTTTTTCGACAAGGAGACATTAGAACTGGAGGACTAGCCAGATACTCTTTGATTTTGTTGAAAGCATCTTGTTGTTCTTGCCCCCAAGTGAAATCTTCCTTCTTTAGTCGAAGTAGAGGTGAGAAAGCCTGTGTCTTTCCACTAAGGTTGGAGATGAACCTTCGAAGAAAGTTGATTTTCCCTAGTAGAGACTGCAATCCCTTCTTTGTCGATGGCGCTTTCGCTTCCATTATGGCCTTGGCTTTGTTCTCGTTAATTTCGATCCCTTTCTTGTGGACCACAAAACCTAAGAATCACCCGCCTGCACACCAAAAGCACATTTAAGGGGATTCATTTTTAAACCAAACTTCCTCATCCTTTCAAAGGATTGTCGAAGATGGCCAATATGGCTTGAACCTGAGACAGATTTAATCACAATATCATCTATATAAATTTGCATAAATGTCTCAATGAAATTATGAAAAATAGAATTCATTGCCCTTTGATAGGTGGCTCCAGCATTCTTTAAACCAAAGGGCATGAATACCCATTCATATGTTCCTATTGCCCCTGGACAACGAAAAGCTGTCTTTGGAACATCTTCTTCAGCTATAAAAATCTGGTTATAGCCAGAGTATCCATCAAACATACTCAAATACTCATGGCCTGCTGCAGAATCTATAAGCATTTCTGCTACTGGCATAGGATATTCATCCTTAGGGGTAGCTGAGTTTAAATCTCTAAAATCAATGCATACCCTAAGCTTGCCATTTTTCTTAATCATAGGAACAATATTAGCAATCCATTTGACATACCTCGTTGTACGGATGAATTTGCATTTTAGAAGTCTTTCAACTTCTTCTTTAATTTTCGACAGGATTTCTGGTGCGAAGCGTCTGGGAGTTTGCTTTATTGGCTTTTTTCCTTCCATTATTGGCAACTTCAATTCGACCAAGTTCCTTTCTAAACCAGGCATTTCGTCATAATCCCATGCGAAGCAGTCTTTAAACTCATTCAGCAATTGGATTATTTCGACTCTGAACTGAGGATCCATCCTGGCACTGATGTATGTTGGCCTTTTTTCTGCCCCTAGTCCTAAATTAATTTCTTCTAAGGGATCCTGCGCCACCATTTTCATATTTGTTGGGGCTGGATCTTTTTCAAACCCCAGGGGTTCGTCATCATAAATGGCGTCAAGCCTTTGATTTTGCCATTCACCATTAAAGTTTTCATCAATATTTTGTTTTGCACATTGTTCCCCAACATCTTCTTGAGGATGTTGTTCCTCGACAGTTTGTGCGTTGGCTTTAACAGCCATATTTTTTACTTCGGCCTCAAGGGCCGCTTTGAGTTGGTTTTCGGCTATATAAGCCGTAATCCTTTCCATTGTTGATGCTTCAGTCATTTTCACTAAATTCACTTCCCCACCCAGTTGGATTGACATGAGTGGTTCCCCAAGCGTAGTTCGTCTCTCCAATTATCTCTTTGTCCCACTAGAATCCATGCGTAGGGTGGAGATACATGGAACAGTATGCATTGTCGGAGGCTGTCAGATCGAACCCAACAGGGTTGCAAGGTGCTATGTGAGCCAGGTTTTTGTCGAAATTACGACTAGTAACATTGTTTACATCAGCCATGAAGTAACTTTGGTCTGCCTCTATGTTTTCGACAATCCCATCTGGCCTCCAAATTGCTATCCTCTGGTGCATGGATGAAGGTACAGCCCCAATCCCATGGATACACTCTCTTCCTAGCAACAGATTGTAGTTTGCTCTTGATGCTATCACCACAAACATTGTAGGTCTGGTGATGGTTCCGACAGTTAGGTTCAACTGTATCACCCCTAATGTTGTTCCTACCTTACCTTCATAGTTAGACAACACCATGTTGTGAGGTTTGGTGTCTGAGTCATCTTTGTCAATCTTCTTTATCATATAATGAGGGATTAGATTGACAGCTGCTCCTCCGTCTATCAAGATCTTGTTCACACCCACATTCTCCACTTTCCCTTTTATAAACAAGGGTTTCAAATGGGCCTTCATTGCATCGTCTGGCTTTTCAAAGAACGCATTATGCTCTTCGACACAGCCATTATTCATTACATAGTAACACACAGGCTTAAGCCCTATGCTGTCATCTGCCATATCATCCTCTTCGTCCTCCACTTCCATTGTTCTGTCATAATCTCTAGGCAATACTGAAACCACATTGCATGTTCCGTCGAAGGATGCTTCAGAATCTGACTTGAAGTCATCGGTCACTTCTTCGTCTTCTGGCATTTTGTTGTTAGTCTTCTACATTTCTGCTATGTTGCCAGATTTGTTTTTCTGAGAAAGCTCTTCTTTTGGCAGAGATTCTCCTTTGCTTATTGCCTGCATAGACCTACTTGATTCAGCTTTATTCTTACCATCCCTGTTCTGTTCTGCAGTTTCTTTTTCGGCTCTCTTTTGTCTTTGAAACCTCCTCCATTGAGACCTCGACATGGGGTTTTTCCCCTTGTAATTTTCAGAGACGTATTTTGACTTTGGTTTTTCCACTTCCTTTTTTGCTTCTATCGAAGCACCCCTACTGACTTCAAAACTTTTCCACCTTTTTTGACCTTGGGCACTCTTTATGGGCTTGACCCACTTGTCATCATTTGCCTTGTTGGATGGTTTGTAGGTATTATAACGCCTCTCTCCCATTCTTTGGTTATGATTCTCCCTTTTTCTTGGACCAAACCTCTCATTCCTGACTGGTGGGACTGCACCCCAGTTCCCTCTCTTTTTGGCCTTCTCCATTGCTTCCAGATGGTTGGCTGCTTTTCTGTCGAATACAGCACTACACCTTGGACAAAGCATGACCTCTGCATTCTTTCTCTGGCATCTTTGGATGAATTCCACCAAACTTTCGTCTTTTTTTGGATAAACAAACTTCTGATGTTCCTCCTGATGATTCTTTTTATTAGTGTCTGGTTGTGTTTTCTGAGTGACCTCCACCATATGAACGTCTGCATTCTGATCACTTGTAATCTTCAGTTTGTTCATCTTTTCGACTAGCATCATTTCCTCAGGGATATTCCCTTTTAACTGATCCACACTTCTTTTTTGGGGTAAGCCTTTGTAGATGTACCTGCAACATTGTGCAACTGGCTTTTCTTTTGGATCTTCCATTATTCTGCGCAGAATTCCATGAGGGGTGGGCTGCACGCAATTCTCAGCAGGATCTTCTTTAATTCTGGTAATGCTTTTATCCACTGGTTCGACAATGTGGACATTGTCAGCAATTCCCATTTCCTCAATTTTGCCGTGACTAAGGCCTTCAGTGGCCTCTTTTTGGAAATGAGGACTTTGTTATCTGCTTCCTCATCAACATCTTTGAAGAAATCTCCCCATCCTATGGGTTTGACTTCATTGATGTCAGTTTTAGAGCTTGGTGGTGCAAAATACTTCACCATGAAGTCAAACTTTCCACTGGGCTCTCCTAGAGTGTCCCAGACCACTCCATGCTCAGTACCTTTGTTGTTATTCTTCTTGTCGAAGCTTTCACTAGCTTTGACTGTGTTTCCTCCGTCGAAGCCTTCAGTAGCTTTGATTATGTTCTCTTTGTCGAAGCCTTCAGTAGCCTTGACTTCTTCCTGGCTGTCGAAACTATCAGTAGTTTCTTCTGTGTTGGTGTAATTATTTATTTCTTTAGTGTCAAGATCATCAGCAACCTTGGTTGTGGCTGATTTTTCCACACAGCCTTCAGTTATTACCTCCTCAGCCTGATCAATGAGGTCATCAGCACTCTCCACCATGTTTACATGGGTGTCGGAGCCTTCAGCAGCCTCTATCATGGTGAAGTTGGTGTCGAAGCCCTCAGTAGCTTCTACCATTTCAAAACTTTCTTCAGACATTACTTCCATTTCGACCACATTCACCATCTCTGGTTCAGCATAGTTGGCCTCCACAACCTACATGGGATTAGAGTCAATCCTCATCTGTTGCTTGGCTTTGTCTCCAAATTTCAGCCTTCTGTTCTGAATTGCATTCTGGACAAGATCCCTGAAAAGGTAACATTGAGAAGTTTTATGACCCAAGAAATTATGGTATTTGCAAAAACCTCTCTTTTTCTGTTGGTCTACAGGAGGCTCTTTAGTGCCTGCTGGTTTTATCAATTGACCATCTTTAACTAATAAGTCAAAAACTTCATCACACTTGGTGATGTCGAATGTGTAAGTTCTTTTAGGGAACCTATCATTCGTTTCCATTTCGACTGGATTTTTTCAATTCGACGGAGCTAAAACTTTACAGGAATACGGAGGGCCTTGTTTTAATTCTGCCAAATCAATTTCTTGTTCCTCGAAAATGACGGTTTCGTTTTCGTCATAATCTTCGTCTTGACATATCCCTACATAGGCCACTCTTTCCTTTTTATTTTTATTTGATCTAAATTTCTCAGTTTTTAGCCTTTCTATTTGTCTTACTCTATCTGCCAGTTATGCCATGTCTCTTAAATACTGGGTGTCCAATTTTTTCCTTATGGAATAATCCAAACCCCCTGCAGCCATTTCGACTAATTCTTGTTCTGGAACTTGTGTAAAACATCTAGCCTTCAATAATCTAAACCTATTTAGATAGTCATCTATAGGTTCATAGAATTTTCTTTTGACACTGGCTAATTCCTTCAGACTTATCTTAGTTTGCCCCATATAGAATTGTTCATGGAACAATCTTTCTAATTGGGTCCATGTAAATATTGAATTTGCAGGCAAGGAAGTAAACCAAGTAAAAGCATTTTTTGTCAAAGAACTTGGAAAATATTTCATTCTTAAGTTCTCATTATTGGTTATTTCCCCTGCTTCAATCAAATAACGTGCTATGTACTCTATGGTGGATTCACTAGTGTCCCCTGAGAATTTGGTGAATTTAGGGACTTTCCACCTCGGTGGTAATTCTTGTTGCAAAACGTATTCAGACAAAGGGGAAGTATAACTAGGCCTTTGTAATCCTACGTTTACCCCATTTTGCGCCATTATTCTTTCGACCATGGCTGCAATGTTATTTTCGGCATGCAAATTGTTGCAACGCATTCTTTGCTGCAATATTTCATCAGCGTTCTGGTCTCTTTGGACCAGTATTCTCCTAGGTTCCTGTCGAACAGGAATTTCTACACGAGGTTGTTCGACTACCACCTCTTGGCCCCTAGGATTTTCCTGAGGATTTCCTAATGGCCTTTGGTTTATGGTAAGTTCTTCTTCGACAGGCCTATTGGCAGGATTTTAATTTATTTGTATTCTTTGTTGCATTTGAGGGACTCCAAAAAAACTAGCAATACGTGCCATTTGTTCTGCTAATATATGGTTTGTTTGGGTAGTGTTTTGTATTAAAGGGTTGAACACTTCCCCCATTTGTTGTGTCAATGCATGTACCATATCATGGTTACTTTCATCCATCTGTTGACGAATTACTTGCGCAGAATGGTTTGTAATAGTTGGCATTTGGAATCCTGGTGGAATCTGATTTAATCTACTCCCATTTCCACCATATCCTGACCCTTGTAATGGTGAAGATATTTGGACCATAGCATCAGAAAATAATGGTGATGAATTATGTAAGTTTGCCATCATTGAAGTTGGCATTCCGTATGGTTGTTCTCTACCAGACATGGGCATGGAATAATTAATGAATGGCCTAAAGGTATTTCCTCCAGGAGGAGGTGTTCCCATGGGCATTGAGTGCCCCATGGTGGAAGAACCAGGCGCATTTTGGGATCCTGAACCCACTGGTATCGAATCCGCTGATGAAGGCCTAATCTGTTCTAAAACAGGGCCAGAACCTGCACCTCCTTCTGATGAAGGGATAGGATTGGACACTGGAATGGTTTCGTTAGGATTGTTTGAAGTATTTGGCAGACTAGCCATCTTTCTTCCTCTTGTTCTTTTTGGTCTTTCTACGTTGGTTACGGCTAATTTACCGCTTCTAAGAATCATACAACGCAGTAGGAAACTTTCTAACTAAGAGGCTTTGTATAAATTTTTTACAATTGCACCTGTCCCACTGGGCGTGCCAATTTGTTCGCTATGATTTCTGACGAACAACCTCTGGTTAACCAATCTCTTACAAAACTGGGTTACTTGCAGGACCAACCAAACAAGTCCTAGGACACATGTGCAATTTGTTGTCGAATTACTCTTAGCGTTGATAATTGTTTGTGGTTTGTTTTGTTAATGATGTAAAAATATTGAATGTTTTGAATGTAAGAAGTAAAATAAAGTAAAAGTTGAACAAAAGTAAGAAAATGGCAGAAAGAGTATAAAATTTGCAGGAAAATAAAGAGACTGAAAGTAAAGTAATTTGACGAAAAAAGACTAGTAATTTAAATAACTTAAATGAAAATGGTGTTCAACACATACATTTCTCCAGATATCAAACTCATTTCTCTCACACTGGGTACTTAGAGTATTTTACAGGATTATTGTACAAGTTTTTCACACACAGAATTCTACAACAACTACCTTATTTATATACAAACAAAATAACTGCCTAAAACGGAAGAATCCTAACTAATTGACACTTGTCAATCTGCATGCTGTCGCTCCCGATAAATGGGAATGGCCCAGATAAGGGTACAAACGCGAACGGTCGGTGAAAGAGGGACGTGAGAACACACAGCAGTGAACTCATAGGAAATGAATAGAGTCGCCAGCTAGGCATTTTTATCCCGGAGGAAAGGCAATGCTGCATAGACCTAGAAAGATATGGATAAGACGGTTGCGAACCAGAGAGACTGAGAAAGGGGGTTGGTTACAACCTGGGAAGGTATTAGCACCCAGATTGTCCGTCGTACTCGACGGGATCCACGCTTAAAATATTTGTGCTTAAAAGGGGTAGTGTCAGTGCAATCTGTGTAAAAGAGCTGGAAAAGGATGTACAGGTGTCAGTGTAAAAGAAGTGAAGTGTAATATATATACAGTGTCAGTGTAGGAATGAGAATGAATTGCTCAAGATCATGAGGCTAAAAGAATAAAGCTGGAAGGAGGGGGAATATACAGAGACTTTTGTTCGATAACTGTTAAGTTATGCCTACGTATCCTCTCGTGCAATGAGGAAGTCAGAACACCGTAGTTCGACCCAAAGAGACTGAAAGGTGAATTGACTTGTGAACTGCTTGCTTGTCAATGCTCAAGTGTATGATCTGTCTGGCACAGATGCAAACTGTCTTGCATTAGACGGAAGAAGCAAGTTCTCGTTTATGAGTGAATGAGATGAGAAAAGAATCCCGAAGGAGACGATTATTGTTTGTTTTTGAGTTTTCAGTCTTTTATTGCTTTTGAAAGTTTGTCATAAGTTAATGAGCTTAAGCCTAAACCAATGGATTTAGTAAACTCATCACATCTTCCCTCTGATTAGGGGTAATGAGAGTACCTTAAGTGTGAAGTCAGATTCTCACACTTAATCACCTTTGATGTAGGATTAAGATCATTAACCTACTTGTGATTAATTAGATGTTTTTGTGGTTTTTTGTTTAGTGTTAAGTAATGAGGTTAAGCCATAATCAGGGATTAAACAGACTCATTACACCATCCTAATAGAAGGATAATAGATGAGAATGTTTAAGCTGAGGAAAGCTCCTCAACTTAATCCATGATTAGGGATTAAACTCATGACAAAACAAAGCCTTTATTAAGTGGATTTTAGTTAATGATATGATGATGAAGTGAGTTTTAGGGTTTGTAAGACAACTTGAGGGGGACTTGTCCATTAACACCAGGGTTAGTCTTTCTTAACCAATTAAGGAAGAATTAGAACCCTAATGCAAGGCCCAAGTTACAAGTGTGATGTCTTGATGATTATTAAGTGGATTGATTAAGATATTTAAACACATTAAGGGTTTAACACTTAGGATTAAAGTTATACACTCCATCCTAATAGAAGGATGCAGGCATAAGCTTAATCACAAAGCCTTAAAGCCTTTAGGGTTTAGTCCCTGATTATGAGATGAGAAGAGAAGACTCAATGAGACACAAAGGTAAAACTAAGAGGGGAGACTAATCAAAACCCTAATCATTATCATGCTTGGTTGTTCCTAAGGTTTGTGAGGTTAACAATAAAGATCTTCAAAGGAACCACCAGGAAGCAGATGAAAGGATCAGGAGAAGCAAAGTAACTTGCTTCATTTAAGAAGTCAAGTCACTTGAAGAAAGAAAGTAAGAAGAAGAAGAAAGAGCAAGCTCAATCTCAAACACAAAACAAAACGCAGCAAGGATGCATAAGAGAGATGAAAAGAAAAGTGAGAAGTGAAGGCAAATTCACTTCTCAAAGTCACTTACCACCTGAAAAGTTAGAAAAGAAATGCAATGCAATGCAAAATGGGATGGAATGGCATGATGAGAGGAAAAACCAGAAGCACATACATGATGCTAATGATGCTATGAGATGTCACAAACATGAAACAACACATGGGGATGATCATACAAACTCATGGATGCAAATGAAGCAAGCTAAGGAGCATGAACATACATGAAAAGTTATGAAATGAAAATGGCATACAACATGGGAAATGCAAGATGCAATGATCAAACATGCTTTCAATATGTCTTAAGATGCCAAATGAATCACAAGAATGCATAAAATGCCATGGCAAGTCAAGGTATGAATGCAAATGCAAGATGGATGCATATGGGAACCCAAATTAGGGTTTATGAACAACACATCAAACAAAAACCAAAATCAGAAGCAAACAACATTACAAAAAAATTGAAAATGCCCTCAAAGGATCCCTAAACCTATACTAACCCAAAGCCCAAAGGAGAAGTCCCAACTCTTAACCTAGTTCAAGTTATGATTTTCCTAAGTTTTCTAGGGTTTTAGGGTTCCTTAACAAGAAAAATGACAAACAAATGGGAAATGGAAGATCAAATCATGCCAATTTAATCTCACAAACTACATGATATGCTAGACACAATGCAAAAAGAATCAAAGTCCAACTCTCAATGGTTAGGCAGAAATGATTTTTGGAAGTTTGGATCAAAATAATGCATCAAAATGATTTTAATTCCATGGAAAATTCTCAAAATTCATCAAGATCAAAAAATAAATTTGGTTTGAGGCTTGGACAATGTTTCTAAATGTTTTTAAATGTTTCATGAATTTTTTGGTGATTTTTAAATACCTAAAAGTATTTTTAATTAATTAATTCTCATTAATTAATTAAAAAGAAACTTTTAAATATTTAAAAATACTTTTTTAATGCTAAAAATAAAAATAAAAATATTTTTGTGTTCTGAAATTATATAACAACTTGTATAAAAAATTTCAGAATTTTTAAAGTGTTTTTGCTATTTTTAATAAATTGTAGAAAACAAATGAAAAGAAAATGAAATAAAAATAAGAATAATGGAAAGTATGCACATCCAGAGGCTGAGATTCAAACTGGGAGAAGGAGGGAAGACTGCGCGCGCAATCCTACGGCTGGCATTCAAACTGGCTAAAACGAATTAATTAACTTAATTAATTAAGATTAGGGCTAAGTGGATGATCTGAGCCGTTGAGCACGCGCGGGAGTGGACTTAGTCAACCCATCCAACGTCCAAGATTCAAACTTCCTTAATGACTGGGATTAAACCCTAATCATTTTCAGGTGGCCGGAGAAGACCTCCGGTCGTCTTCTCCGGTGGGAACCCCACCTGAAAATTCCTAAATCCCTCAAAACCTCACTAAAATGAAATCTAAAAGAACATAAATCAATCCCAAACCTCACTGAATCAAAACCCTAACACCAAACTCATTTATATTTCCTCAATCAAACGAATCGAAAGAAAACATTTTTTAGGGCAAGACTTTCAGAACACGATTAAACTCTCATTTCTCAACCATTTCAAAAAATAAAAACATCAGAGTGACCAGTGAATCATGAAGAACAACTTAAGAACTTAAAAAATCATTTCTGGAAAAAATGTTCATGAAGCTACCTGAGTTTGAAGCTTTTCAGTCTGCAACCTTCTGGCCTCTTCTCTTTGTGCAATCAACTCCTTTTATGCTCCTGATGAACTCTTGATGCTTAGAAAAGGTTTGTGATGGCTGGTTTGGAAGTTTGAACAAGTTCTGTTCAGGATGGTGTGAGAATCGTGTTCTTGATTCTTTGAGTTTCAGGTTGGTTTTAAGGGTGCTTTGTGATCAGGGTGATGTGTTGAGAAGGTTTATGGAGTTTGTTTGAGTGTTTGTGGCTTGAGGAGAGAGTTTCGAATGCTTTTGCTCTATGGTCTGAAAATGAGGAAGTTATGTTCTTGCTGGTTTCAGGCTTGTGTGTTATGATGTTTGGCTTGCAAATTGTTTGTATAAACAATGCTGATTGGTCAGAAGATGTGACATGCCCTTTTGTGATAGGTGTAGCTACTTTTGCCAATTTGTCAAGTTTGTGTAAGAGAAGCATGGGTCATGTTCTAGCCAAGTACAAGGGGTGTGGGCTGCGCAGCATGGTGTGAGGGAAAGGCTAGGATGGCTCAGCAATGTAGCTAGCAAGTGGATGAAGTGTTATGATGGCTTTTGCAACTTGCTTGCTTTTGATCTTCATGAAAAACATCTTGCCTCACAAGCCATAAAACATGTGATTTCTTTGGTCCAATCTGAACTTTAGATGCCACATCGTCATGTTATGTGAATTAGAAGTCCATTTGATAGCCTTAGAACACTTGATCAAGTCATTTTGCAAAATACCTCTTTGGTAGAAACTTTGAAATTTAGTGATTTTTGCCAACTTTGATGCACCATAACTTTTGATCCAAAATGAATTAGGTCATGTTCTTGTACTTTTTTAAAAGGGAAAGATCTATTCTACAACTTTCATGACCAAAGTTTTTCCATTTGAAGCATTTTTGGATCAAAAAGTAAGGGTTGAAAAAGTTACATAAAATGACATTTCATTAAAAGTCAAACTTGCCCAAAAAAGTCAACTTTGCAAAAACTTGAGATTCTTGAATTTTGTGAACTTACATCTTCTTCTATGATCAAATAAAGATCATATACACTCAAAATGATGAAGATCACCCCTTGGTTGGGTCATTGGGGGCCTCAGATGCCCTGATTTTGCACTGACTTGTCTGAAAAGTCAACTCTTGATCAGATGACTTCCCCATGGAATTTCTTCATGAAAATTGATATGCATACTCCCTATACCATATAGAGACCAATAGAAACAAGAAAGACCAAAAAATTTGAAGTTATGGCCTCTGAAACCAAAACCCTAATTCTAGGTCATTTGTGCAGTCAAACCTGGCTCTGCCTCCACACCATTTCCAGTTCTTGTGATTTTTTGCCATTATTGACTTTGAGAGGATATAATATGATACTTGAATACACATAGACCCCTTTTGAAGTGATTGATGACCTTTGAAGTGGCTCAAGAAGCTCTTGGATTGCTCAGATCACAAACCCTAGATGCAGATGACTTTGAACCAATGCAATGAATCAAAATGTGATATGAGATGGTATGATTGAGTTTATGCATATGAAATGATCACAAGCCATGGTGTGAAATGGGTGAGGGCAAATTTGGGGTGTTTACAGCTGCCCCTATTCAAACATGAGTTAGCTGTGTAGGATGTAAGCAACGGCTTAACAGGCAAACAAGATAACTTGTGGTTGAATACCAAAGACAGTCCAAAATTTGCACTCACAGAATGAAGAAGAAAAGGGATATAGATTGTAAAGGAAAATAAAGTATATTGTAAAGTGTGGGCGACGGAGGACGACCGTCGAGCAGAGGACGACTGCTGGGTAAAGGGCAATGACGGGGACGGCCGACATGCTGGAAAGGTGCGGGAAATAAAGCAATGACGGGGACGGCCGACATGCTGAGGATAAAAGAATTATGATGGGGACGGCCATCAAGATAAAGCTGTAAAATTCTCTAGGGATTAATGAAACATGACGGGGACGGCCATCAAGTTCATAAAGTAAAGTAACCAACGATGGGGACGGCCATCGGGCTAAACTGATGAAGGACGATCATCAGGAAAAAGAGAAAGGGACCACGACGGGGACGGCCATCGGGTTAAAGAATAAATGAAATAAACAGACGATGAGGTACGGTCATCAAAGGTGAAGGACGATCACCTAGCAGGGGACGGCTGCTCTGTTGGGGATAAGATGAGGGACGGTCATTGGATAAAATGATGAAGGACGATCATCAAGAGGTGGAGGACGACCACCTAGCAGGGGACGGCTGCTAAATATCACGACATAGGACGAATGTCGGATAGAAAATCAACGATGGGGACGGCCATCGGATGAGCATGATGGAGGACGACCATCAAGAGGTGGAGGACGACCACCTAGCAGGGTACGGCTGCTCTCAGGGTTTATCATGACATAGGACGAATGCCAGATAACCAAAATCAACAATGGGGACGGCCATTGGATAAAATGATGAAGGACGATCATCAAGAGGTGGAGGACGACCACCTAGCAGGGGACGGCTGCTAAATATCACGACATAGGACGAATGTCGGATAGAAAATCAACGATGGGGACGGCCATCGGATGAGCATGATGGAGGACGACCATCAAGAGGTGGGGGACGACCACCTAGCAGGGTACGGCTGCTCTCAGGGTTTATCATGACACAGGACGAGTGTCAGATAAAAAAGAAAATTTACTTTGTTGGCGATCTACTGGGGAATAGTAAACACGGACGAGTGTTTACATCCAAGAAACAAAAGGTATAAGTGTTTAGATATTTGTGTATAGATTAAAGATGCGGACGAGCATCCTCAAGACTACGATACGGACGAGTATCGGGTAGAAACAAATACTGACACGCGTTCAGAGATGATGATACGGACGAGTATCAACGGGTTAACAGAGAACACGGACGAGTGTTGAATCTGAAAGGACTCTTCTGGGGAATAGTAGACACAGACGAGTGTCTATATTCAAGAAGACAAAAGTGTTTGACACAGTGTATGGATTAAAGATGCGGACGAGCATCCTTATGATACGGACGAGTATCAGGTAGAAACAAACGCTTGACGCATGCTCTGAGACGATGGTACGGACGAGTACCAACTAGTTAACAAATAACACGGACGAGTGTCGAATCTGTAGGGATATATATGGTGTATACAAAATACGGACGAGTACCTGTATAGGTATGAGTGGTGTATAGATGAGTGTTTAACTGCTGGGGAGAGTGACACGGACGAGTGTCAAAAGGAGAAGAGTGTGATATGAACAAGTATCTAATATACAAAGTGTAGGCGACTGCGCTGGGGATATGACACGGACGGGTGTCAAAGGTTTGTCATATGTAAGTATATGTGAGTGCAAAGAGGACGTCTTTGGCTTTCTGCTGGGGTTATGACACAGACGGGTGTCAAAAAGTATCTGTAATACGAGTGGTACTGTTTGTACAGAGTGCTCATGCGACTTTACTGGGGAGTATTGACACGGACGGGTGCCAAAAAGAGTATATATCGGTGTTTGTGAATGTGAGGCAACTGATTTCGCTGGGGAATCTCCGCTGGGGATTTGGGGGAAGTATTCTGTATATTGACGGATTGTCATTATTCACAAGTGTTAATTTAAAGCATGGCTTATGATTATGCTATATGTTTGATTTTTGCCGTAATGCTCCGTATTAAACGGAATGCTACGCTTTGTGGGTGAATATGGTGCGAATGCCATGATTATGCAAAAGGTGCCAAACCGGGATTCGGATCCCGTCGCCACGAAGATCTCCGACCGATCTGCTTGAAATGGACATTCCAGCTGGGGATGAGGTCATTTGATAGATCTGATGAGATGCTATTGCTTGGGGATTCAGGTTACTGATAAACCTGTCTCAGTAATGAGGGACCCAGCTGGGGTTTGTGGAAGCTTCCGTCACTCTGTTGTGATTCCTTCATGCGCTGCTCTTCTGGATAGAGGCTGGAGCTCTGTGGGGAGATGGTTCCCTGACTTTTGTATGAAATGGTAACTCGGCTGGGGAGAAAGAGGGATCACTGACAGATCTCCCTAGAGATTCTGTTGAGGAGGGTTCTTGACTCATCCGGGGATATGGGCGCCTTTTGGTATTGCCCTGTTGGAGAAGTGATGTCTGGCAACTCTGATGGGGATATGTAATAAATGGCAATTCAGCTGGGGAGAAGATACTTTGGGTGCTGAGGCTGAGTGAGTACTGATTTGCCAGTTTGCTGGAGTGAAGCTTTCATGCCCCAAGTTGCATTCTGGATACCTGCAATCCTGCAAAGCTATAGGAACGCACAAATGATCCCGAGGTATCCCTTACCGGATTCCGTCATAGGAGTTTAGACACTTCTGAGAGTAAGTATATTTCCTGCAAGCATGTGACTTTTATTATATATTTTGGAGATAAACATCTGTATTTATGCAATCAGTTTTTAAGACATCAGACATTTTTGCAAATAAAATGTACAAGACGAAAACATGACTGAAAATCTGGTTTTATTAATTCATGTGCCCTGAATTGGCGAGATACATCAAAGAAACATATCCCTTGAAATGAGGAGATTGTTACAAATTGAGAAACAAAATGCTGGCAATGTTGACGACGCTTTAAGGAGCTTCCTCTTTTGCTATGACTCGTATAACATTTGACGTTCTTCTCATCTCACTTTCTGAAGTTGGCTGATTCTGAAAGAAGCTTGATCCTTTTGAAGCTTACCAAGTTGTAAATAATACAGACGAATTCAGAATGCAGTTGTTCGCTTATTCCCTTATTTTTGCCTGGATCGCCCTTTCGGGTTTTCAATCCATCGGGATACCCATTTTTGCCTGAGCTGTCCAATGCGGCTTTTCAACTCAGCGGGTGTACATTTTTTATTCATTTTCCCTTATTTTTGCCCGAGTCTTTTATTCTGTTTTTGACTCGCCGGGATGCCCTATTTTTGCCTGGACTTACATTCTGTTTTTGTGTCCAGCGGGTCATTTTTATGCGAAGTATTTTTTAACTGCATCTGAATTCACAGGGGACGGGAAGTCTTCACCATCCATAGTGCTGAGCATTAGTGCTCCACCGGAGAAAACTTTTTTTACTACAAATGGTCCTTCATAATTTGGTGTCCACTTGCCCCTGTGGTCTGTATGAGGAGGGAGGATTCTCTTCAGCACAAGATCTCCTACTTGGTACTCTCGGTGCCTGACTTTCTGATCGAAGGCTTTCTTCATTCTTTTCTGATACAACTGCCCATGACAAATTGCAGCCAATCTTTTCTCTTCAATCAGACTCAGCTGTTCATATCGGGACCGGACCCATTCTGCTTCGTTCAGCTTAACATCCATTAGTACCCGTAGGGAGGGTAATTCAACTTCAACAGGTAGGACTGCTTCCATACCATACACAAGCTGATACGGTGTTGCCCCAGTGGATGTTCTGATTGACGTGCGGTACCCATGCAAGGCAAACGGTAGCATTTCATGCCAGTCTTTGTAGGTAACTACCATCTTCTGCACAATCTTCTTGATATTCTTATTAGCTGCCTCAACAGCGCCGTTCATCTTCGGCCTGTAAGGGGAAGAATTGTGGTGTTGGATCTTGAAGTCCCGGCATAGTTCTGCCATCATTTTGTTGTTTAGATTGGAACCATTATCATTAATGATTCGCTCGGGCACTCCATACCGACAGATGATATCTCTCTTCAGAAATCTGGCTACCACTTATCTTGTAACATTTGCATATGAAGCTGCTTCAACCCACTTGGTGAAATAGTCAATGGCAACCAGGATGAATCTGTGGCCATTTGAAGCAGTCGGTTCGATCTTGCCAATCATATCAATGCCCCACATAGCAAAGGGCCAAGGTGAAGACATTACATTCAAAGGATTGGGAGGCACATGCACCTTATCCGCGTAAATCTGGCATTTATGGCATTTTCTCGCATAGGCACAACAGTCGGCATCCATTGTGATCCAGTAATAGCCTGATCTTAGCAACTTCTTAGCCATGGCATGCCCTCCCGCATGGGTACCAAAGGATCCTTCGTGCACTTCATGCATTAACAAATCTGCTTCTGTCTCATCAACGCATCTGAGGAGTACCATATCAAAGTTTCTCTTGTATAGGAAGCCATCAGCGTTCAAGAAGAAACTACCAGCAAGCCTTCTCAAAGTCTTCTTATCATTGGAAGATGCCCCAGGTGGGTATGCTTGATCCTCCAAGAAGCACTTAATGTCATGGAACCAAGGCTTATCATCTTTGACAACATCTGCTGCGAACACATATGCTGGTCTGTCAAGTCTGGACACTGAAATTTGAGGTGTGAAGTTGGCAGCTTGAACTTTGATCATGGATGAAATGGTAGCCAGAGCATCTGCGAACTGATTCTCGTCCCGAGGGATATACTCAAGCTTGATTGTTGTAAAGAAAGTCAATAACCTCCTTGTATAATCCCTGTAAGGTATCAGATGATCCTGGTGGGTGTACCATTTGCCATTGGTTTGATTGACTACCAAAGCTGAATCTCCGAATACAGTCAACGTCTTGATCCTGAGGTCAATGGCTTCCTCAAGACCCATAATGCAAGCTTCGTATTCAGCTTCGTTGTTAGTGCAGTTGAAAGTGAGTTTTGCCGAGAAAGGCATGTGAACTCCTTTAGGTGTAATGAGTACTGCACCAACACCACGACCATTCATGTTAACAGCCCCATCAAACATCATAGTCCATTCTTCTTCCGGGTTGAGCCCTTCAGTGTGAACAGGCTCTTCATGATCTTTTGCTTTTATGAACATGATGTCTTCATCAGGGAAGTCAAATCTCATAGGCTGGTAATCATCAATAGGTTGCTCGGCAAGATATTCAGACAATACACTGCCCTTGATGGCTTTCTGAGATGTGTATTGGATGTCGTATTCTGTGAGAATCATTTGCCATCTTGCAACCCGTCCGGTAAGTGCTGGTTTCTCGAAAATATACTTGACTGGATCCATCTTTGAGATCAACAAAGTGGTGTGGGTCAACATATACTGTCTCAGTCGGCGAGCAGCCCACGCTAAAGCACAGCAAGTTTTCTCGAGCAGTGAATAACGTTGTTCACAGTTGGTAAACTTTTTGCTTAGGTAGTATATTGCATACTCTTTTCGACCAGACTCGTCATGCTGGCCCAGCACACACCCCATTGACTCTTCTAATACTGTCAAGTACATGATCAGAGGTCTTCCTTCAACTGGAGGCATAAGGATTGGAGGCTCTTGTAAATATTCTTTGATTTTGTCAAAAGCCTTCTGGCAGTCTTCATTCCACCTGACCGTCTGTTCTTTTCTGAATAGTTTGAACAATGGTTCACAGGTTGCTGTGAGGTGAGATATGAACCGTGAAATGTAGTTCAATCGACCTAAGAACCCTCGAACTTCTTTTTCTGACTTCGGTGCAGGCATTTCTTGAATGGCTTTGACTTTATCAGGGTCAACTTCAATCCCTTTCTCGCTCACAATAAAACCCAGCAGCTTACCAGATCGCACCCCGAATGTGCACTTGTTGGGGTTCAACTTTAGTTGGTACTTCCTCAGACGCTTGAATAGCTTTAGCAGATTTACCAGGTGGTCTTCTTCAGTGAGGGACTTGGCAATCATGTCATCCACGTAACATTCGATTTCTTTATGGATCATATTGTGGAATAATGTCACCATAGCCCGTTGATACGTCGCACCGGCATTCTTGAGCCCAAATGGCATTACCTTGTAACAAAACGTGCCCCAAGGTGTGATGAAGGTTGTCTTCTCCATGTCTTCAGGTGACATTTTAATCTGATTGTATCCTGAAAATCCATCCATGAAGGAGAATACCGAGAACTGAGCCGTATTATCCACCAATACATCAATGTGAGGTAATGGGAAATCATCTTTCGGGCTAGCTCTGTTCAGATCCCGGTAGTCAACACACATTCTTACTTTGACGTCTTTCTGAGGCACAAGTACTATATTAGCAACCCACGGCGGATAGCTAATTACGGCGAGGAACCCGGCGTCCCATTGCTTTTGTACCTCTTCTTTGATTTTCATTGCCATGTCTGGGCGAGTACGGCGCAGCTTCTGTTTAATCGGTGGGCATTCCTCTCTTAAAGGCAGCTTGTGCACAACAATGTCGGTGTCCAACCCTGGCATATCCTGATAAGACCAAGCAAACACGTCCACATACTCTTGAAGCAGGTCAATCAGTTGTCTCTTCACTGAGTCTTGTAAGCAGGCCCCGATTCTAACTTCTTTCACGTCTTCATCTGTACCAAGATTGATCGTTTCAACCTCCTCCTGGTGAGGAGTAATAACCTTTTCCTCTTGTCTCAACAATCTGGCTAGCTCTTCAGGAAGCTCGTAATCTTCTTCAACCCCTTCATCAGCTTGATTGATTGGATTGTCAAAGTCATACGAAGTCATAGTCGTGTTGTTGTCAGTGCTGTCTGGAAGGCACTCTCTGCAAGGGTTCAGTTTGTTCATTTTAGTGATTTGATTTTAATCTTGTTTTAAAAAAAAAGTGAAATAAAGTTGTCATTTTGAAAACACTGCCATTTATTTTTTTGTACAAAAAGAAAAATGGAAAAACAGTGAGCGGAAAAGAAAAAGACTCGTTTGCAAAAGATGTCTGATATTTCATTGATTAATCTTGTTGCACAAAAATTACAGATGGCCCGATTACAAAATGAGTCTTGTCATCTTGGGCAAGATGCAAGACTTGATGCATGCTTAAAAATACAGGAAATAATAATTACTCTGCAGGAGTAACTCTTATAATTTCCTGGGAAGACCAGTTTGAGATACTGCTCCCCGGGATCTTTGGACGGATCCAACTCTCCAGGTCGCGGTCGCCTTCATCCTCGTCTTCCAAATTGTTGACAGCATCAGGGGTGAGCATTCCCCCACTAACAAAGTTGGGCTCCTTAGCAGCCTCTGCTTGATCTTGCTGAGTTGGTTTGTAACCCAACCCAAACCTATCCTCTTTCTTCTCCACCGGTAACAGCTTGCCCCAGCCTTGGGCAGTTCCTTCTTCAACAACCTTCCGGGCTTGTTGGTATGATGTCATTGAGGTTCCAGGTACAGCAGAAGTTTCATTTATGTTCAAGGCCTCAAACCCTTGACTCATAGTTTCGTGGATCTCCCCATCCATCTCAATGTATTTGTAGGTAGCCAGATGGCTGACAAAAATATCCTCCTCTCCACAGATAGTAACGACTTGACCCTCCCACTCGAATTTTAACTTCTGGTGAAGGGTTGAGGTCACGGCGCCAGCGGCGTGAATCCATGGCCTACCCAATAGACAGCTGTAGGCAGGCTGTATATCCATCACGTAGAAGGTCGTTTTGAAAGTTTGTGGGCCAATCATTATAGGCAACTCAATCTCGCCCAGAACCGATCTCTTAGAACCATCAAAGGCTCTCACCACCAGGTTGCTGGGACGTAATGCCAATCCGTCATACTCTAGCTTCACAAGGGCTTTTTTAGGTAAGACATTGAGGGATGATCCTGTGTCTACCAGCACATGGGAAAGAACTGCACCTTTACATTCCATGGTAATGTGCAAAGCCTTGTTGTGATTGCGGCCTTCCGTAGTCAAATCAGTGTTGGTGAACCCTAGTCCATGACTAGCATTAACATTTCCAACCACAGCTTCCAACTGATTGACGGTGATCTCTTCAGGCACATAAGCTGCGTGCAAGACTTTTAGTAGTGCATTCCGGTGAGCTTCGGAGCACATAAGCAATGATAGAATAGAAATCTTGGAAGGCGTCTGGTGAAGCTGATCCACTATTTTGTAATCACTTTTCTTGATGATTCTCATGAACTCATCAACTTCTTGATCAAAGGGTGTTTTCAAAGCTTCCTTAACAATCTGCTCTTCCTGCACCAAGCTTTTCCCTTTTGCCTTGGCAGCAGCTTCTGCTTCGGCAGTGGGTCTTTGAGTTTGTGGAGCAAAGAGACGTCCGCTTCGAGTGAAGCCTCCGCCTCCTCCCACATTGTCTATTTGTGGTGCAGGGGTTGATGATTCAAGAGTGATTTTCTGTCCTCCGCGGTATAGATCAGAACCGTAATGCCAAGGGATGGCATTACTGCTTTCATAAGGTACTGGCCCAGGCACCGTGATGGTGACTGGGCTGATGGCAGCTGCAGAAGGGACTGTGATAGTCTGTGGATCATAGTATATAGTGACTGGTGCTCTGATGGGAGTGGCATTTTGTGAGTTGTAAGCAGAATCATTTTCAGGATCATAGTAAATTGTAATTGTTGAGACATTTGCTGTTGAAGTTGTAGGAGACATTGTTGGAAGGATGGGTGTTGTTGTTGTAGGAGATTCAAAATGAAGTGGTGCTGAAGTTGTAGAAGGGATGTTTGTTGATATCTGGTCAGCTGAGATGACAGATGAAGCATTTGTTGATGAAATTGAAGAGTTGCTTGGAACAATGGTTGTTGTATTTGTAGAAGATTCTGGAACTGTTGTTAATGAGATTGCTGGATTTGTTGGAATTGATGTTGTGATTTGGAGCAGGCCACTCTGGATGAGACCATCTATACCATCTCTCAAGTTTTCACAACCATTCACTGAAATGTTGCAATAAGCACACCCTAGCTCACATCCCGGGAACATTTGACATTCGAGGAGTTGAGCTTTGATCTCTACCAACGGTGTCCGAATCTGACCCACACTGGTTATTAAATAAGACGGCTTGTCTTCTTCAATAGCATTGATTCTGGGACCACCATGGTTTGGCATAGGGTTTTTGTTAACATTTGGTGGTGGTGCAAAGTTCAGAGCTTTAGAGTCTACCAGGTCTTGTACCTTCATGTGCAAAGCTCTGCACTTTTCTGTACTGTGGCCATGTGCATTTGAATGAAAAGCACATCTGGCGTTGGAGTCATAATTTCTGGGTAGACTGGTAGGATCTGGAGGTGCCAACGTCCTTAGCTCAACCAGGTTGAGTTTCAGGAGTTGTGGCAGTAACGTGGCATATGGCATAGGGATCGGATCGATCACCCTATTGTCCTGAGAAGGTCTCTGTTGGAATGGTCTTTGCTGATTGTTGTTGCTGGTGTTGTTGTAGTTTCTCTGAGGAGGATACTGAGCTTGTTGCTGATAATTTTGTTGCTGTGGTTGATAAACTGGTTGTGGATGAATTGGAGCGGGAATGGTGACTGCTGCCACAGACCTATGAACATATTGGGGTCTGCCCCTGCTGGCATGGATAGCATTGGTCTCACCAGTTCTTCTTGGGCCCGCAAAAGGCTTCCTTGTGTTGCTGGATGAGCTGGCACCGTTGTCAGAAATTTTGCCCATCTTTAACAGGCTCTCGATTCTTTCTCCAGCTATAACGACATCTGCAAAGCTGGTAGAAGAGAAAGCAGCCAGCCTGTCAATGTATGTTCCTTGGAGGGTGTTCATAAACATATCTGCCATCTCCCTCTCTGACATAGGTGGCTGGACAGCAGCAGCCAGCTGCCTCCACCTTTGGGCGTATTCGCGGAAGCTTTCCCTAGATGACTGTGACATCCCCATCAGGAGGGTCCTGTTGGGTGCCATATCCAAGTTATACTGGTATTGTCTGATGAAGGCCTCTGCCAAGTCCTTCCAACACCTGATGGTCGCTCTAGTTAGATGGGAGTACCATTCCCTTGACGCTCCAGTCAAACTATCCTCGAAATAAAACATCCATAGCTTCTCGTCCATGGTATATGCTTTCAACCTTCCCAAAAAGGATTGTAAGTGGGTCCGTGGGCAGGAAGTCCCGTTGTATTTCTCAAAACAAGGAGGCTTAAACTTATGGGGAATCCTGACCCCGTCCACTAAGCCCATGTCCATAACATCAAAACCCAAAGAGTTTTGAGACTCCAAGGATCTTAATTTTTCAGCAATTTCATCCAGCCTTCCGTCATTGGCTTCCTCCCCAGCTCCCATCACTGTGAACTGATCTTCCTGGGGGTCTTCTTGCAGTACCCTGCCTGCAGTGGCAGTCCCTTGCACATTAGCAGGAATGTTGATTTCTGGATGAAGATGGGGTCCAAATACAGGGGGGTTGACATGAGGTTGGACCCTCTCATTGTTGCTTGTCCCAGCAGTCCCTATATGGGGATCTTCCTGATTCTGCCTTTCCAACATTGCTCTCAATCTTTCTTGGCTCTGAGCCATGTTGTTCATCACTTCCATAAACTGCGTCATCTGAGTTCTCATTTCCAATCTTTCGTTTGCCATTTGGTTTCTGACCTCTGCAAGGTCCTGTTGTACCTGATCCATTTGTATGCCCGGAAGGTTGTTACGGGTTGGATAGCGGTGTGGACGGTTGAGTGGAAATACCCGGCGTCGAGCAATAGTTCCTGAGTATCACAACAGAGTTAGTAACAATAAAACAAAAACCTGCAAAACAAAAAGGTTAGCATGCAATGCAGTATGCTTATTTGTTTTCAAGGTATCCGGCTTGGCATTCAGTTTTGACCCTTCCAGACCCTTGAAGATGCTGTTGATGTTGCTTTTGAAGTAAACTCGGATGGAACAAACTGATACATATATTACAAAAGGCAAATGGTACATAGTTTGGTTCTTTTACAAAACATGCCCCGAGGGGCCAAAATACATCATAAGAAAATAAAAGTACATGAAATGAAAGCAACAACAAGCAAAAGGTTAAACACCAAGACCAAACTCATCCTCCTGAACTTCCTTGAGAAGTGCTTCAGTCACAGGATCAGCTGGACGCTCCGTGAGGTTCCTGATAAGGAGGTTCCGGGTAGTAACAGCTGCAGTTAGCTTCTTGTGTTGACTCTGGTCCTTTGACCTCTTCACTCCAGCTCTGATCTTCAGCTCTGAGATCTCCCTCTGGGCTGCTGCCAGGGCTTCCTGCTGCTCTTTTGCACTAGCTTCCAGCTGCTCAATCTTGTCCTGAGTCCTCTTATCTTCCAGAGTACGAGCCTCGGTGATCCTGACCCACCTAGCTTGACTCTCCTTCAGATACAAATCTGTCCTGGCTTTCTGGAACTGGGCTTCCTTGCAGGCATTCTTCAAAAGTTGCTCTCCTGCCCTAGACTTCTTGATGTAATCCTCAGACTTCTCAATTTTAGCCAGATGCTCCACCTTCAACTTTTCCAACCTTTCAATATCCAACCTACCATTACTCCTCTCCCAAAGGGTCTTCTGCAAAGCCTGAGTCAGCTTCTCATTTCTCTCTTTCAAGCTCTCAAACTCCTCTAAGCTGACAGTGGCAGGAGGTGGTGCTGAGGATGATCCGGGCATATCCTCCATGGTAAAGGGCATCCCAGAAAATTGATCCCTGGCATGGGACCATTCATAGTATTGAGCTGAGGCCACATTGTTGCATCTTCCCAGAATGGTTACTCCTTTAGTCTGGACATTGTCCCAAGCCCAGGATGCTTGCCTGACAATGGCTAGATTAGGCTTATTCTCACAGTAAAGAGTCTCAGCCAAGTCTTGTGCCTTAGGAGTGTGGACCAACGCATAGCCCAGTTGTCTTTTGAACAGCAGAGGGTTGTAATTAATGCAACCCTTAACTCCTATCAGGGGCACATTGGGGAATTGCCCATAGCTGGTAATGATATCCCTGCCCTTTGTGCTTTGAGTGCACCACCTGATATCAGCTGAAGTCAAAGCAGTGAGTCTTCTAGCCCAGTTTCTCTGTTGATGAGGATTCAAAAATGCATCTGTCTTGGGCAAATGCTTGAGAAGCCAAGTATGGAACAAAGGAGCACAACACCTCACTAATCTTCCCCTCTGTTTCTCATTCCTCTAGTGCACTAAGTAGTAAAAATCCCCCAATAGAGTGGGCACTGGGTTCCTCAGGATGAAAAGATGGATTGCATTCTTGCTAATGAATCTAGGCTCATTTGCAAATAATATGATCCCATATATGCTCAGGGCCAACAAAGCATATACTGCTTTCCACTCTCCCAGAGAAGCCTTCAGGGTAGCTTGAGAGATCAAGAAATCCAGATGCAGACCAGAGATTCCAGCCTTAGTAGTCATGTTCTGCCCAATCAGAACTGGTTCCAGATATAATGCCTTTGCCACTTATTCATTACTTGGGAAAGCCATCTCAGGGTTGAAGGGGACTCCACCCCTGATAGGTACACCAACCAATGATGAATACTCTTCCAATAAAGGTCCTAGCTGAAAATCTTGAAAAGTAAAGCACCTTAGAGGAGGATCATAAAATTGCAGGAAAATATGAATCAGGCTCCTCTGTGAAGGGTCCAAATCCATAACCACATCGAGTATGTCTCTATAGTGTTCCCTGAACAGTGGTATATGGTCTGGAGTGATCAGGGTCTGAATCCTCCTGATGTCAGCTAGCTCAGGCTGGAAAAAGTGGTAGGAGATGTTACTCTTTTTAGGTGCCATGATGTTGAGGATGAGTTGAGACAGGTGCTGATGATAACACTGAAAGATGGGCCACTGATTGGCTGGTGCAGGTGACTGAAGCAGGTAGCTGATAACTGAAGTAGATGCTGATGAAGATAGGTCTATACTGATGATGGGGTCAAAAACCAAGCCAAAAATAAAGTATGGATACCCTGAAATACAAATAAGCAAATGTTAAAATGATGCAATGATGATGTATGCAAATGATATGCAAGGGTTTGTGACTGAGCTGGATCTGATCAAGTGCTCTGATATAAGTCCAGGTATGTTCAAGAAATCCAGATGGAGGTCCATAAGTCCAGTAACCAAGGTGGGGGACTCAAATAAAGAGTCACATGTCCAGGGTTAAAAATCACAAGAACTGTTCCAAGATGGAGTACTCTTAATCAAATCAAAGTAACAGGGTAGGCTGAGGTCAAGGGTACCTGCAAACCTGTAAACAGCCCAACCCCCCTCACAGGTGGTGTTCTAAAACAAGGATCCTCAGACTTGGATCAGTTATGAGAAGTGTAAACACTTCTAACCCGGAGGTACAGTGTTTATAATAACCATAAAAGATCCTCCTCTAATTCACCTCAGTTTCTGAAGGTCAATACTAAAGGTCATCCAGACTTAGCAAGCTTCCCATATCTGAACCGTGTTTCATATTCCCGCACCAGACCGAAATGGAATGGGAAAGAACATGAACCACTCTAGCCTAGGTGTCACTCAGGTCCCAGGTATAGGACCTCAACTCTCAATAGAACACCCACCCACCAAAGCAAACAAACAGACCCAGCCAGCACAGTATGACAATATGATATAATGCAAAGCTATACAGGAAACAGTAAAACAACTGTACATAAAGCAAAAATAAAACAAATATACAAACACAAATAACACATAACACCCTAGTAAACACAAATCAATCAAGCGCTAGGAGGAACCCACAAAAAGAACCAGAAGCCCTGGTTGCAGTATAAGGTTCCCCAGCAGAGTCGCCAAGCTGTCGCTCCCGATAAATTGGGAATGGCCCAGATAAGGGTACAGACGCAAACGGTCGGCGAAAGAGGGACGTGAGAACACACAGCAGTGAACTCACAGGAAATGAATAGAGTCGCCAGCTAGGCATTTTTATCCCGGAGGAAAGGCAATGCTGCATAGACCTAGAAAGATATGGATAAGACGGTTGCGAACCAGAGAGACTGAGAAAGGGGGTTGGTTACAACCTGGGAAGGTATTAGCACCCAGATTGTCCGTCGTACTCGACGGGATCCACTCTTAAAAGATTTGTGCTTAAAAGGGGTAGTGTCAGTGCAATCTGTGTAAAAGAGCTGGAAAAGGATGTACATGTGTCAGTGTAAAAGAAGTGAAGTGTAATATATATACAGTGTCAGTGTAGGAATGAGAATGAATTGCTCAAGATCATGAGGCTAAAAGAATAAAGCTGGAAGGAGGGGGAATATACAGAGACTTTTGTTCGATAACTGTTAAGTTATGCCTACGTATCCTCTCGTGCAATGAGGAAGTCAGAACACCGTAGTTCGACCCAAAGAGACTGAAAGGTGAATTGACTTGTGAACTGCTTGCTTGTCAATGCTCAAGTGTATGATCTGTCTGGCACAGATGCAAACTGTCTTGCATTAGATGGAAGAAGCAAGTTCTCGTTTATGAGTGAATGAGATGAGAAAAGAATCCCGAAGGATACGATTATTGTTTGTTTTTGAGTTTTCAGTCTTTTATTGCTTTTGAAAGTTTGTCATAAGTTAATGAGCTTAAGCCTAAACCAATGGATTTAGTAAACTCATCACATCTTCCCTCTGATTAGGGGTAATGAAAGTACCTTAAGTGTGAAGTCAGATTCTCACACTTAATCACCTTTGATGTAGGATTAAGATCATTAACCTACTTGTGATTAATTAGATGTTTTTGTGGTTTTTTGTTTAGTGTTAAGTAATGAGGTTAAGCCATAATCAGGGATTAAACAGACTCATTACACCATCCTAATAGAAGGATAATATATGAGAATGTTTAAGCTGAGGAAAGCTCCTCAACTTAATCCATGATTAGGGATTAAACTCATGACAAAACAAAGCCTTTATTAAGTGGATTTTAGTTAATGATATGATGATGAAGTGATTTTTAGGGTTTGTAAGACAACTTGAGGGGGACTTGTCCATTAACACCAGGGTTAGTCTTTCTTAACCAATTAAGAATTAGAACCCTAATGCAAGGCCCAAGTTACAAGTGTGATGTCTTGATGATTATTAAGTGGATTGATTAAGAGATTTAAACACATTAAGGGTTTAACACTTAGGATTAAAGTTATACACTCCATCCTAATAGAAGGATGCAGGCATAAGCTTAATCACAAAGCCTTAAAGCCTTTAGGGTTTAGTCCCTGATTATGAGATGAGAAGAGAAGACTCAATGAGACACAAAGGTAAAAATAAGAGGGGAGACTAATCAAAACCCTAATCATTATCATGCTTGGTTGTTCCTAAGGTTTGTGAGGTTAACAAGAAAGATCTTCAAAGGAACCACCAGGAAGCAGATGAAAGGATCAGGAGAAGCAAAGTAACTTGCTTCATTTAAGAAGTCAAGTCACTTGAAGAAAGAAAGTAAGAAGAAGAAGAAAGAGCAAGCTCAATCTCAAACACAAAACAAAACGCAGCAAGGATGCATAAGAGAGATGAAAAGAAAAGTGAGAAGTGAAGGCAAATTCACTTCTCAAAGTCACTTACCACCTGAAAAGTTAGAAAAGAAATGCAATGCAATGCAAAATGGGATGGAATGGCATGATGAGAGGCAAAACCAGAAGCACATACATGATGCTAATGATGCTATGAGATGTCACAAACATGAAACAACACATGGGGATGATCATACAAACTCATGGATGCAAATGAAGCAAGCTAAGGAGCATGAACATACATGAAAAGTTATGAAATGCAAATGGCATACAACATGGGAAATGCAAGATGCAATGATCAAACATGCTTTCAATATGTCTTAAGATGCCAAATGAATCACAAGAATGCATAAAATGCCATGGCAAGTCAAGGTATGAATGCAAATGCAAGATGGATGCATATGGGAACCCAAATTAGGGTTTATGAACAACACATCAAACAAAAACCAAAATCAGAAGCAAACAACATTACAAAAAAATTGAAAATGCCCTCAAAGGATCCCTAAACCTATACTAACCCAAAGCCCAAAGGAGAAGTCTCAACTCTTAACCTAGTTCAAGTTATGATTTTCCTAAGTTTTCTAGGGTTTTAGGGTTCCTTAACAAGAAAAATGACAAACAAATGGGAAATGGAAGATCAAATCATGCCAATTTAATCTCACAAACTACATGATATGCAAGACACAATGCAAAAAGAATCAAAGTCCAACTCTCAATGGTTAGGCAGAAATGATTTTTGGAAGTTTGGATCAAAATAATGCATCAAAATGATTTTAATTCCATGGAAAATTCTCAAAATGCATCAAGATCAAAAAATAAATTTGGTTTGAGGGTTGGACAATGTTTCTAAATGTTTTTAAATGTTTCATGAATTTTTTGGTGATTTTTAAATACCTAAAAGTATTTTTAATTAATTAATTCTCATTAATTAATTAAAAAGAAACTTTTAAATATTTAAAAATACTTTTTTAATGCTAAAAATAAAAATAAAAATATTTTTGTGTTCTGAAATTATATAACAACTTGTATAAAAAATTTCAGAATTTTTAAAGTGTTTTTGCTATTTTTAATAAATTGTAGAAAACAAATGAAAAGAAAATGAAATAAAAATAAGAATAATGGAAAGTATGCACATCCAGAGGCTGAGATTCAAACTGGGAGAAGGAGGGAAGACTGCGCGCGCAATCCTACGGCTGGCATTCAAACTGGCTAAAACGAATTAATTAACTTAATTAATTAAGATTAGGACTAAGTGGATGATCTGAGCCGTTGAGCACGCGCGGGAGTGGACTTAGTCAACCCATCCAACGTCCAAGATTCAAACTTCCTTAATGACTGGGATTAAACCCTAATCATTTTCAGGTGGCCGGAGAAGACCTCCGGTCGTCTTCTCCGGTGGGAACCCCACCTGAAAATTCCTAAATCCCTCAAAACCTCACTAAAATGAAATCTAAAAGAACAGAAATCAATCCCAAACCTCACTGAATCAAAACCCTAACACCAAACTCATTTATATTTCCTCAATCAAACTAATCGAAAGAAAACATTTTTTAGGGCAAGACTTTCAGAACACGATTAAACTCTCATTTCTCAACCATTTCAAAAAATAAAAACATCAGAGTGACCAGTGAATCATGAAGAACAACTTAAGAACTTAAAAAATCATTTCTGGAAAAAATGTTCATGAAGCTACCTGAGTTTGAAGCTTTTCAGTCTGCAACCTTCTTGCCTCTTCTCTTTGTGCAATCAACTCCTTTTATGCTCCTGATGAACTCTTGATGCTTAGAAAAGGTTTGTGATGGCTGGTTTGGAAGTTTGAACAAGTTCTGTTCAGGATGGTGTGAGAATCGTGTTCTTGATTCTTTGAGTTTCAGGTTGGTTTTAAGGGTGCTTTGTGATCAGGGTGATGTGTTGAGAAGGTTTATGGAGTTTGTTTGAGTGTTTGTGGCTTGAGGAGAGAGTTTCGAATGCTTTTGCTCTATGGTGTGAAAATGAGGAAGTTATGTTCTTGCTGGTTTCAGGCTTGTGTGTTATGATGTTTGGCTTGCAAATTGTTTGTATAAACAATGCTGATTGGTCAGAAGATGTGACATGCCCTTTTGTGATAGGTGTAGCTACTTTTGCCAATTTGTCAAGTTTGTGTAAGAGAAGCATGGGTCATGTTCTAGCCAAGTACAAGGGGTGTGGGCTGCGCAGCATGGTGTGAGGGAAAGGCTAGGATGGCTCAGCAATGTAGCTAGCAAGTGGATGAAGTGTTATGATGGCTTTTGCAACTTGCTTGCTTTTGATCTTCATGAAAAACATCTTGCCTCACAAGCCATAAAACATGTGATTTCTTTGGGCCAATCTGAACTTTAGATGCCACATCGTCATGTTATGTGAATTAGAAGTCCATTTGATAGCCTTAGAACACTTGATCAAGTCATTTTGCAAAATACCTCTTTGGTAGAAACTTTGAAATTTAGTGATTTTTGCCAACTTTGATGCACCATAACTTTTGATCCAAAATGAATTAGGTCATGTTCTTGTACTTTTTGAAAAGGGAAAGATCTATTCTACAACTTTCATGACCAAAGTTTTTCCATTTGAAGCATTTTTGGATCAAAAAGTAAGGGTTGAAAAAGTTACATAAAATGACATTTCATTAAAAGTCAAACTTGCCCAAAAAAGTCAACTTTGCAAAAACTTGAGATTCTTGAATTTTGTGAACTTCCAAATTCTTCTATGATCAAATAAAGATCATATACACTCAAAATGATGAAGATCACCCCTTGGTTGGGTCATTGGGGGCCTCAGATGCCCTGATTTTGCACTGACTTGTCTGAAAAGTCAACTCTTGATCAGATGACTTCCCCATGGAATTTCTTCATGAAAATTGATATGCATACTCCCTATACCATATATAGACCAATAGAAACAAGAAAGACCAAAAAATTTGAAGTTATGGCCTCTGAAACCAAAACCCTAATTCTAGGTCATCTGTGCAGTCAAACCTGGCTCTGCCTCCACACCATTTCCAGTTCTTGTGATTTTTTGCCATTATTGACTTTGAGAGGATATAATATGATACTTGAATACACATAGACCCCTTTTGAAGTGATTGATGACCTTTGAAGTGGCTCAAGAAGCTCTTGGATTGCTCAGATCACAAACCCTAGATGCAGATGACTTTGAACCAATGCAATGAATCAAAATGTGATATGAGATGGTATGATTGAGTTTATGCATATGAAATGATCACAAGCCATGGTGTGAAATGGGTGAGGGCAAATTTGGGGTGTTTACACATGCACTCTTATTTGCCTGAAGCTTCCACGCGTCCAACTGCCAAAGGTTGTAACTTTTAATTTTGAATTCTTCCTCTTTGTGACGAAACGTTGCATCTCTTCGTCTTATCGAAATTGTCGAAGAGGACAAAAACTCTTCAAACCTTACAAGATAATGCTTTTGTCGAAAACCTTATCTTCTGTCGAAGTGTCGAAAAAACATACTAATTCTTTAAATTTTGTCAAATGCTGAACTATGATAAAAGATCTTCAAACTTTGTTTGCTGGAACATTCTCTGTATTTCTGTCGAAATACTTGAGCATCTGGCCTTGTCAAAACTTCTGAATATCTTTATTTCTTTTTTCCTTTATCTAGTGACTATTTCCTTAACAAAAAATATGATTTTACATCTTAAACTCATGGTGTCGAAATTATGTGCCTACAATGTTAAAGACTAACTGAAAGATCGTGGGCTTAAACCAACTGGCCCAAAAAATGATCCATGGTTTAGAATTGAACCAAAGTAGAAATGGGCTGAAGTAGACATTGATTAAATTCGAGATAACTTGAATGATGCCTTCATGCATCTTCCTCTCCCTAATTCGAACCATCTTAATTGAACACATTCCTTGAACACCTTGATTAAAATATGAACCGACCCAATTCTTTATGGATGAGGCCAGTTACCACAAATCCTCTTATCACATGCCTGAAGAGCTAATGAAATGCATTATTATGATGTTAATGAACTGACGAAAAATAAAGATGAAAGTGAAACGATGAACCAATAGAGGGAATACATATAAGGGCAAATTTTGAGGTATTACAGCTGCCCCTATTCAATCAACTGCAAGCCTGAACGAATAATTGCAACGTCTTTTATACGTTCAAGGCGTGGAGTGATTGAATACTCGAATAAACCTGGAAATTTGCACACTGTGAGTAATAATATATGCTGAGAAGAATGCCATCCTCGAATGACAACCCACACGAGATCCTCGGGTCCAGTGTTAAAACCATCCTTGAATAGAAACACAATGATATACCGGCCGCAAGCAATAACCATCAACGACAAAGACTGACCTCGGACAGACTTTGCAAAAGAGACAAACTGACCTCGATCAATAAGCTCAAAAAGTGGACTACCATCCTCGAATGATAGCCACAACAAAACAAACAAGACCAATCGCAGAAGGACTTGAAGAAAAGAATGCCGTCCTCGAACGACAATTCAAAAGATCCTCAGATCTAACACGAAACCATCCTCGAATGGAGACGCAAAGGTATACCTGCCTCGAGTGATAACCAAACACAAAGCTGACCTCAGACAGACTTTGCAAAAGAGACAAACTGACCTCGATCAATAAGCTCAAAAAGTGGACTACCATCCTCGAATAATAGCCACAACAAAACAAACAAGACCAACCGCAGAAGGACTTGAAGGAAAGAATGCCTTCCTCGAACGACAATTCAAAAGATCCTCAGATCTAACACGAAACCATCCTCGAATGGAGACGCAAAGGTATACCAGCCTCGACTGATAACCAAACACAAAGCTGACCTCAGACAGACTTTGCAAAAGAGACAAACTGACCTCGATCAATAAGCTCAAAAAGTGGACTACTATCCTCGAATAATAGCCACAACAAACAAAACAAGACCAACCGCATAAGGACTTGAAGAAAAGAATGCCATCCTCGAATGACAATTCAAAAGATCCTCGGATCTAACACGAAACCATCCTCGAATGGAGACACACTGGTATACCGGCCTCGACTGATAACCAAACACAAAGCTGACCTCAGACAGACTTTGCAAAAGAGACAAACTGACCTCGATCAATAAGCTCAAAAAGTGGACTACTATCCTCGAATAATAGCCACAACAAACAAAACAAGACCAACCGCAGAAGGACTTGAAGAAAAGAATGCCATCCTCGAATGACAATTCAAAAGATCCTCGGATCTAACACGAAACCATCCTCGAATGGAGACGCACTGGTATACCGGCCTCAGGCGATAGCCAGAAACAAAAAAGAAAATAGGATAAGATGGAAGGGGATCGTTGTACATAAACGAGAGCCCAGGCAAACAGGACCGCTGTACAAAACGAGAACCTGCGACGCGACTGTTGTACCAAACAAGACGCGGAAAAATGACGAACATTGACTTGAAAAAGACAAGGATGTCTGAAAAATGATACTGGTATCCTCTGTGCGGAGTACTTCAGGTTGAGAAGATGTTATAGGTCGTATGTAATATACCTCAAAACTGGCCCATGCTGGCATGCATATGCTTGGATTTATGGCGTAATGCTCCATGACGATGGAAATGCTACGCGTTGGAGGATGCAAATGTGATGATGATTATGCATATGCAAATGCAAAGAGATCTTCTGACAAGAAGACTGCAAGTATCCCAGATGGCTTGACTAGGAAGGAACTGATGATTACTGCATTGATATGATCCATCCTGATGAGGAGGAAACAACCCTGCGGGGAAAGTTGTCAGTGATATACTGGCTCCGAACAGCCGCCATTGCCAAAAATAAATTGGACTTCGAGATTGGAGTGCCAAGACCCTTGCTGGAGATGGACCATTCTTGAACTCTGGTGGGGAACCAAAGGCATGATATTGTTGAGGTAGCAACTTCTGGGGAGGCAAAACACTCTTTATACTACTGAGAATTTCCCCTGTCTGAAGGGGAACTTTTGCCTGGGGATGACACCCACCTTCTGCTACCTTGCTGGGGAAATTTCAATTCCCACTTGACGGGGGATGATTGGAGACACCCTGGGAGACACCTGCTCTTGCTCAAACATAAGGGAATGCTCCTCCTGGATAATTATTGTTAGCTTTGTTAGCAACACCAATGCCTATACCTGCATGAACATAATCGATAGTACCTGTAACATAGAGAGTTAGTTTGGGACCTGCTTGCCCTAGGCTCATAGTATGAATTATTATCTGGGCATCTCGACACCCTTTCAGAGTTGTATTAAATGTTTCTGTTCTCCTGCACGAGTTAGAACGCATTCAAATGTTCATAATGTAAATCACAATTTGCTAGACGTTTTCACAATCAATCAATGCTAGATGAGAAAAAGCAAAAACAAGAAGCAAAATAATCACATTGACTGAAGTTGAATTTTTATTGACTTGGAAAAATGGCCCTGAATAGGAAATACAAAGGAAGCAGTTCCTTGGAAAGAGGAAACAACTAAAAAGAAAAACAAACTATCCTATTGGCAATGTGAGAAGTGGATCTCATCAAGTCTCAACCCGGTTATGACTCGTATGTCTTCAAGACGCTTCGCTCGTTCTGCCTCTTGAGAAAAAGTAAGTGAACTGATCTTCAACCCTTAGAAGAGCCTCAACTGTAGGTATGTCATGGATCTCGCAGATCGCAGTCGTTCGTGTTAATCCCTCTTTTGTGTGGATCACCTTTTCAGGTTTTCAATCCACCATGATACCCTTTTTTGCCTGAGTTATCCGATATGGCTTTTCAACTCAACGGGTGTACATATTTTCAAGATTTCCCTAACTTTTGCCCGAGCCTTTTATTCTATTTTTAGCTCGCTGGGATGCCCATTTTTGCCTGGATCTTTATTCTGTTTTTATCCAGCGGGTCTTTTTACACAAAGTATTTTCTTACTGCGTCTGCGTTAACAGGGGATTGGAAGTCTTCCCCGTCCATGGTTGTCAGCATCAAGGCTCCTCCTGAGAAAACCTTTTTAACCACGAACGGTCTTTCATAGTTGGGTGTCCACTTGCCCCTGTGATCGTTGAGAGGAGGAAGAATCCTTTTCAGCATTAAGTCTCCTGGCGTGTACCTCTGTGGTCGCACTTTCTTATCAAAAGCCTGCTTCATCCGTCGCTGATACAACTGTCCATGGCATACAACTGCTAGGCGTTTCTCTTCAATGAGGCTCAATTGATTATATCTGGATCGGAGCCACTCAGCTTCATCTAGCTTAATATCCATCATCAACCTCAACGAGGGGATTTCCACTTCGATTGGTATGACTGCCTCCATACCATATACCAATGAGAATGGAGTTGCCCCAGTTGAAGTACGTACCGATGTTCTGTACCCATGCAACGCGAATGGTAGCATCTCATTCCAGTCTTTGTACGTCAAAACCATCTTCTGCACAATCTTCTTGATGTTTTTATTAGCCTCCTCGACGGCGTCATTCATCTTCGGGCGATATGGCGAAGAGTTGTGATGCTCTATCTTGAAGTCTCGACACAAGTCAGCCATCATCTTGTTGTTGAGATTAGAACCATTATCAGTGATGATCCTTTCAGGAATTCCGTACCGGCAGATGATGTCTCGTTTAATAAATCGGGTGACCACTTGCTTAGTGACATTGGTGTAAGACGCCGCTTCAACCCACTTCGTGAAATAATCAATGGCAACCAGGATGAAGCGATGACCATTAGAAGCTGTTGGCTCAATCTTGCCAATCATATCGATGCCCTACATAGCGAACAGCCATGGTGAAGACATGACACTTAACGGATTCAGAGGCACATGAACCTTGTCGGCATATATTTGACACTTATGGCATTTACAGGAGTACTTACAACAATCAGATTCCATGGTAATCCAATAGTATCCCGATCTCAACAATTTCTTGGCCATGGCATGTCCTCCAGCATGGGTGCCAAATGAGCCTTCGTGAACCTCCTGCATTAACATGTCTGCTTCGTGTCTATCCACACATCTGAGCAGCACCATGTCAAAGTTCCGTTTGTACAACACGCTGTCTTGATTCAAGAAGAAACCTCCTTCCAGTCTTCTGAGGGTCTTCTTATCCTTACTAGATGCCCCAGTAGGGTATTCTTGAGCCTTCAGGAATTGTTTGATGTCATGGTACCAAGGCTTGTTATCTTCACCATCATCGACTGCAAAAACATAAGCGGGTCTTTCAAGACGGGAGACCGAAATTCGAGGCACGCAATTCTCTTGACAAACTTTAATCATGGACGACAAAGTTGCTAGAGCATCGGCGAACTGGTTTTCATCTCGAGGAATATAGTTCAGCTTGACTTTGGTGAAGAAAGTTAACAGCCTCCTGACATAATCTCTGTAAGGAATCAAACGAGGTTGATGAACCAGCCATTTGCCATTGACTTGATTTACCACCAAAGCAGAATCTCCGAAGATCTCAAGGTTCTTGACTCGCAAGTCGATTGCCTCTTCGATCCCCATGATACAAGCTTCATATTCCGCCTCATTATTAGTACATTCGAAAGTCAATCGAGCAGCTAAAGGTGTGTGGACCCCTTATGGCAAGATAATAACAGCACCTACCCCACTTCCATTCATGTTTACAGCCCCGTCAAACATCAACTTCCATTTGGATTCAGGGTCGGGCCCCTCCTCCGGAAGTGGTTCTTCGTAGTCTTTCGACTTGAGGAACATGATGTCCTCATCGGGAAACTCAAACCTCATGGGTTGATAGTCATCGATCGGCTGCTGAGCCAAGTATTCTGACAACACACTCCCCTTAATTGCCTTTTGCGAAGTGTATTGTATGTCATACTCCGTTAGTATCATCTGCCAACGGGCCACTCTTCCTGTCAATGATGGCTTTTCAAAGATGTATTTCACAGGATCCATCTTAGAAATTAAGAGAGTATTGTGAACCAGCATGTACTGTCTCAGTCGGCGAGCAGCCCATGCCAAAGCGCAGCAAGTTTTCTCGAGTAGTGAGTAGCGTGTCTCACAATCGGTAAACTTTTTGCTAAGGTAATAAATGGCATGCTCTTTTCGACCAGACTCATCCTGCTGACCCAGCACACACCCCATCGATCCTTCAAGCACAGTAATATACATAATCAAAGGCCTCCCTGGCACTGGAGGCATAAGAATTGGAGGCTCCAACAGGTATTCTTTGATTAGGTCGAAGGCTTGTTGGCAGTCTTCGTTCCATTTAATGGCCTGATTCTTCCTTAGAAGCTTAAAGATGGGCTCGCACGTGGCTGTTAGGTGAGCAATGAATCGTGCAATGTAGTTCAGTCTCCCCAAGAAACCACGCACTTGCTTTTCAGTCTTCGGCTCAGGCATTTCTTGGATAGCTTTCACCTTGGCTGGATCAACCTCAATTCCTCGTTCACTAACAATGAAGCCGAGCAACTTACCAGAACGGACCCCGAAGGTACACTTATTCGGATTCAACCTCAGTCTGAACTTCCGAAGTCTGTCAAACAACTTTTCTAGATTAACCAAGTGCTCTTCCTCCGTTTGGGATTTTGCTATCATATCATCAACATAAACCTCAATTTCATGATGGATCATGTCGTGAAATAACGTCACCATTGCCCGTTGATAGGTAGCTCCTGCATTCTTCAAACCAAATGGCATGACCTTGTAATAGAAGGTGCCCCAAGGTGTCTTTTCCATGTCATCGGGAGCCATCTTAATCTGATTATAGCCGGAGAATCCGTCCATGAAGGAGAACACGGAAAACTGAGCAGTATTATCGACAAGTACATCTATGTGAGGTAGAGGGAAGTCATCCTTGGGGTTGGCCCTATTCAAATCCCTGTAGTCCACACACATCCTGACTTTACCGTCTTTCTTGGGAACCGGCACAATGTTAGCAACCCACGGAGGGTAACTGGTCACGGCCAAGAAGCCAGCATCGAACTGTTTTTGCACTTCTTCTTTTATTTTAATCGCCATGTCTGGACGTGTGCGCCTCAACTTCTGCTTTACCGGAGGACAATCTTCTCTGAGAGGCAGCTTGTGTACCACAATGTCAGTGTCTAAACCAGACATATCTTGGTAGGACCATGCGAAGACGTCAACATATTCTCGAAGCATAACAATCAAACGAGTCTTAACAGATTCTTCTAATGCGGCTCCGGTCTTGACTTCTTTCTTGTCTTCTTCAGTACCCAGGTTTATTAATTCGACATCTTCTTTGTGCGGTTGAATCATCTTCTCCTCCTGTTTAAGCAGTCTGGCCAATTCTTCAGGTAGATCGCAATCCTCTTCACCTTCTTCATCGGCTTGATAAATTGGATTGTGGAAATCATACTCAGCCATAACAGGGTCGTCATTGATAAGATCCGGTGACGAGCACCTGCATGAATGGTGATTCATGCAAGGCTTTAGCAACAACTTGAGAAAATGAGAAACATTGCCATTTTAAAACTTTTCTTTCTTTTTGAAAAACAAAAGTAAAAAATGAAAGACAGAGAACAACATGAATGAATGTGAAACGTCAGCTTTATTTATGATTGTGTTAATGAACAAATGAACCCTTACAAAGAGCTATTATGCCCTGGGCAAGACATAGTGCTTTAATACATGAGAAATAGAAACAAAAAATTATTACTCTTCGAAAGAGGTGACTGAAATAAGCCTTTCTGATGTCCAATTGCTAAGCTGAGTTCCTGGAGCGGCAGGCCTGATCCATTCATCTAGGTCACAGTCACTATCGGCTGTGTCATCCTGCACAGCATTGATGTTTCCGTAGTCTACCACTCCCGCACTCGTGAAAGTGACCGGGCTCTGACAACCTTTAGCACTTGGTTCGGACGATGACTTCCCAGGATGATAGCCAATTCCGAACATATCTTTCTTTTCTGGCACTTCTACTGGACTGCCTCAGCCTTCTCATACCCCAGATTCTACCAATTCAAGCGCTTGCTTATAAGAGGCTATGGAAACTCCCTTCTTCGGTCCTTCAGGAGAAGTTGCCACTGCGGATGCTTGCTCAGACTTCAAGGGCTCAAAAGCCTGACATGGGGTCTCAACTATTTCGCCATCCATCTCCACATACTTGAATGAAGCCAGATGACTAACGAAAATATCCTCTTCCCCATTGACAGTTACAATTTGACCCTCCCAGATGAAATTTAGCTTCTGATGGAGTGTAGACGATACTGCTCCTGCTGAGTGTATCCAAGGTCTTCCGAGTAAGCAACTATATGTAGGTTGTATATCCATTACGTAAAACATGCTATTGAAGATCTGTGGACCTATTTTAATGGGTAATTCCACCTCTCCGAACACCGATCTCCTCGACCCATCAAATGCTCGAACTACGAGGTCGCTGGGCTTTAGAACCACTCCATCATAATCCAACTTCATCAGTGCTTTCTTAGGCAAGACGTTCAATGACGATCCAGTATCTACCAACACGTGAGAGAGTACTGCTCCTTTACATTCTAGAGAGATATGCAATGCCCTATTATGAGCACGCCCGTCAGAAGTTAGATCTATGTCTGTGAAACCCAATCCGTGACTGGCATTGACACTGGATACCACCGCTTCCAACTGATTTACTGAAATATCCTGAGGCACGTACGCCTTGTTCAGAATATTCAAGAGAGCCTTCCTGTGAGAATCAAAAAACATGAGCAAGGATAAGATGGAAATCTTCGACGGCGTCTGCTGCAGATGGTCCACAATCTTGTATTCACTCTTTTTGATGATCCTCGGGAATTCTTCAGTTTCTTTATCAAAGGTGAGGTCTGGATCAGTTGATGGTGCAGGATCATTGACAACTGCTGGTTGCTTCCCTCTTGCTCTAGCTAGGGCTTCTGCGGTGTCTCTGGGTGGTATCACATTATTTCTCAGTGTTTCCGGCGCAAACAACCTTCCACTTCTAGTAAAGCCCCCTACTCCAACATTTTCTACTTGAGCTGGGGTTATACTAGTCGTGGCCAACTCTTGCTTCTGGCCGTTACAGTATACTTCACCACCATAATTCCAAGGAATAGCTATGTCACTCTGGTACATTACTGGTCCTGCAGTGGTGATGGTTATCGGTGCCACTCTGGCCCGTGAGGGAACTTGAGATGGATCGTAGAAGATAGTTACTGTGGAGACTTTAATTTCTTTTACAACCTTGTCAAATTGCAACATTCCCTCATCAATCATGCTTTGGATTTCGGCTTTCAACTGCTCACAACCATTTGTAGCTTCAGCACATTCCGGACAATCTTCTTCACATCCAGGGAAGATACCTTTCTTTAACAAACAAACCTTAACAACAATCAACGAAGTCTGTAAGTCGTTAACATCACATACCAAGTTCAGGTTCTCCCCTTCATCAACTGCCCCAACCGTACCTCTGCGAGGAGGCATGGGATTCTAAATCACATTAGGAGAAGGAGCAAAGTTAATTGCTTTAGTATCCAGTAGGTCTTGAACAACATGCTTCAATGCTTTACAGTTCTCTGTGGTATGTCTGGGAGCTCCGGAATGAAATTCACATCTGGCATTCGAATCATAACCCTCGGGGATCTGGCCTGGCTTCGGAGGTTGTAGGGTTCGGAGCTGAATCATCTGAAGCTGTAGAAGATTCTTCAAAAGCTGTGAGTAGGACATTGGTGGAACTTCGAAATGTCTTTCCTTTAGTCTCTGAGGGTAATATGAACGAGGAGCTCTTTGCTGATACCCTTGCGAGTGTTGCGGCTATGGTGGTTGGACCTGTTGTTGAACAGGTGGAGTTGAGATAGTGACAGGGGCCACTTGCTGATAAAATCCTCTGTTGATCATTCCCCTTTGCGTATACACTACACCGGTCTCTCCTTCTCTTCTTTTCACAAAGGGTTTCTTAATACCAGAACTTGAAGCACCTCCGTTCTGAATTTCCCCCTGCTTAAGCCAACTTTCTATCCTCTCGCCAGTCAAGATGATATCCAAAAATCCACTTGAAGAACATCCAGCTAGCCTTTCCATGAAATGCCCAGGGAGGGTATCCAGGAAAAGGTCAACCATCTCTCTCTCTCCAATAAAGGTGGTTGCACTCGAGCGGCTACTTCACACCACCTTTGTACGTAATCTTTGAAACTCTCTGAGCTCCTCTGAGTCAAACTCTGAAGTTGGGTGCGACTGGGCGCCATGTCGATGTTATACTGATACTTCTTGAGGAAGGATTCTCCCAATTCCTTCCAGCTTCTTACAAAACTCCTCTCTAGCTTCATATACCATTCCAAGGACCCTCCGGAGAGACTATCCTGGAAGTAGTACATCCAGAGTTTTTCATCCCGAGTGTGGGCAGCGATCTTCCGATAGAAAGCCTGCAAGTGAGTCTTTGGGCAGGAACTACCGTTGTACTTGTCAAAAGCTGGCGACCTGAATTTGTGAGGAATAACCACCCCAGGGACTAGACCCATGTCAGACACATCGATCCCCAAAGTATCCCTACATTCGAGGGCTTTGACTTTCTCAGCAAGCACTAAAAAGTCATTAAGATTTCCTTCTCCAACGAATCTCATGTCATTGCTGAAATAAGGGAATTGATCCTCCTGCCTGTCGTGCACTGGAACGAAAGTTGCTGTGGCTGGTTCTGGAATATGAGGTCTACCTGGGCCATTGCTGGTGTTGGGAGGATCCCCTTGCCCGTCAGAAGTAGTCGCAGGAGTATTAGTATTAGGAGGGTTGAGCCCTTGAATTGCATTCCTCAATTCTTGTTGTCCCTGAGCCATCACTTGCATCATGGTCATGAACTCTGCCATTTTGGTGCGAAACTCATTAAGCTCTGTCTGCATAGCATCCATGACTGACCTCTGATTGCTGCGAGTCGCGTAACGATGCGGGATATCTTGTCGGAGATGCCGGGTCTTGGCAGCTCTCGCAATCTTTGCCTGAAACACAGATAAATTAAGCATTCTGTAGAAAGACCTGCAAAGACAAAGACAAAATGCGAATGATGCGTATGCAATGCAATGTGTTCCTTTTATTCCCAAGTCTTTCCCTGTTTCCGGCCCTGGCATTAAAAGAAAATAAGAATTGGGAAGAAGACCCAAGCAATATAATGATGGCTGTGGAGAATTGGTGCTCATTACCCCGTGTCGGTGCAACAAATAACGAACAAGAGATTCAAAAAAAGTCAATCACATAAACTGAAGTCTGAAATAAAAAAGTCCCCGAAGGGTGCCAATCACAAGAACAACAAAAAGTACATCAAATAAAAGGAATCCCACAACAAGCCTGTGGGTAATCCAAGTACAATAACATGAAATTAAACCCTAGGAAATTCTAAGTCTTGCAGCCTCCAGCTAAGACGCTTGACATTCTGGAACAACTGAACGATATCTGGATGATCGGGCTCCTGAATGAGTCTCTGGATGAGGAGGTCCCTTGTATCAAAGGAAGCATGTAACTCTTCAATCTGCTACAGGAAAGTTATCTCACTCTCTTTGCTTGGACCGGCTCGACCTTTGACCTCTTCATATCAGCTTTCAACTTCAAGTCTTCTATTTCCTTTTGAGCTTCCTTTAATGCTTGTTGACTTTCTGCTAAACGTTGGAGACGACCCTTCTCTTGATGATAAGCCTTCTGAAGGAGTTCTTTCTGTCCATCCAAAGAATCCTGAAGACTCTTAATTTCCAGCTCATGCTTGACGTCTAGCTCCTTTTGCTTCTTCAAATTGTCTGCCCATTTTTCTTGCCATAAGGTAACAACTTCATTGGCTTCATTCAGGTCTTTCTTCTCTTTTCGACGTTGGGCCGCCTTGTGAGTCTCAGCTAACCCCTTTTTCCTGAAGTAAAGCTCTCTCTCTTCGAAGTCCTTCTGCTTGAGACGAACTGTTTCTTCAGCTTGTATAGCTCTATCCTCTAACTGACGATTCTGAATCATCAATTTCTGACAAGAATTATAAGCCTCCTGATTCTCAAACCTAAGCTGCTTGACCAAAGCTTCTAACTTCTGATAATCTTCTAAAGGCACAGTGGTAGGTGGTGGTAACGGTGCGGAGAAAGGGATTAGAGTCACTTGAGCTTTTTCTCTTACCCACGCTTTAAACTCGGGAAACATCTGGTTATTACTCCTGCCCAAGCGTTCTATACCCTTCCTATTAATCAATTTCCAAGCACCTGCAGCTTCCCGTACCAATGGGAGATTGTCCTTCACAGGGAAATAAAAAGTCTGATCCAGCTCCGAATCCTTGGGAACACTCTTCAAAGCGTATCTTAATTGTCTTCTCAAGAGTATGGGGTTGTAGTTAATGCCCCCAGCTACTCCTAAGAGGGGAACATTAGGATACTTTCCACAGCTAATGATGAGCTCTTTCCCTTTTAACCTTAAGGTGAACCATCTGATGTCTTTGGCAGTCAACGCGCTTAGCTTTTGCGACCAGATTACTTTGGGATCCGTGAATACTCCAGTAACAGGGATGTGCCTCATAAACCATGTGTAGAACAACGGAGCACAACATCTAACCAAGCCGCCTCGTCTCTTCTCATTCCTATAGTGCACTGAATAATACAAGTCACCCAGGAGAGTAGGCACCGGATTCTTCAACACAAACAAATGAATAGCATTTATGTCCACAAACTTATCCATATCAGCAAACAAAACTATCCCATACACAGATAATGCCAAGATGGCGCAAACTGAATCCCACTGCTTTTCCACGACACATTCTTCAGCTCTTCTGACTAGAAACTCTAAGGGAAAACCAAGCATTCCTGCCTTGGTGGCAACCAGATTAGCAGATACCTCTGATGGGCTCAAATGAGCCTTAGCAATGTCGGCATGAGTCGGTCTTGTCATTTCTGAATTGAAAGGAATCTGATCTTTGATAGGTAGTCCCAAAATCTCAACATACTCTTCTAGCAATGGACCTAGCTGGAAATCTGGAAATGTGAAACATCGGAGTCTAGGGTCATAGTACTGTAGCAAGGTATGGATGGCACTCTTTTGCGAACTATCCAGACTGAACACCATGTCCAAAATATCACCATATTGCTGTTTGAAGAATCCCAAATGACCCGGGGTAATGAGAGACACCATCTTCTTGAGCAAGTCCACCTTGGTATCAAAATATTTGTAGAAAATATTCTTCTTTCTGGTGTCTTCCATTCTGAAGCAAAGATATGACCAGGAACCGGGAGTAATGCAAACCCTGAGAATAAAAGAAACACAAATGATTAATGATGATATGATGCTTATGCAAGGCAAGGCATGTGATCAGTGAAGTGTCTGTGATGTGCCAATCATATAATCAGATGTTGGTGCAAGGTCTCAAAGTCCACATATCACAATAACAATCCCTCTTATCCGGGATCCATATCTTAGAACCAGAAAACCAGATCACAAAAACTGAACCAAAGGCAAAGTGGGTATGCTGAAGGTATTAGGGTTCCTGCAAACCTGCAAACCCCTCCCAATCTCACGGGTGTGCTACTCGGGTCAACATCATGGACTCTCAAAGCCGAATAGCAATAATACGTTCACCATTTCCGAGAAATGGCTCATGACCAAATCAGGGAATCGGTTTGGCATTATGTACTACTCAGGGAGGCCTCAGTTGAGTCCGGAAAAAACAAGCATCCCTCATAAGTCTCCAACTTCAAGCATTGAATCGAGAAACAATAGTACATTCATCCCGAAGGGTACAATATTACCGTCATACGATCAGTTTGCTTTAACTGAATTCCTATGAGAGAACCAGGTCATCCTATGCGAGTTCCTAATGGACCCTCGGATGCGAGTGGGTTTGCCAACAAATGTGGTCTGCCACTGTCATCACTGGAGAGGGGTGTTCCCATTAAGGTCCTCGAAGATCGGTCACCAGATGCACATAACTATTAAGGTCGTACCCTGAAGTGAGGTAATCCCCACACAGAATAGTTCCAAGATGGTCGCAATGTGGGTGTGGAACACATCGCCACTCATCATGGTGATATACCATGGGAGTACAATGTCTGTCCACGCTAATCCTATAGTGCACTCAAGCCGGGTATTTGGCTTATCTCACAGTAACTCCCATCCCGCAGAAAAAATGAAAACCAGCACAGCCAGACAGTCCAGTATAATATGATGCATGGAAAATAAATACTGAAAGCGGTAAATAAATGTTGTAAAGTAAAGCTGTAAAGAACTGTAAATAAAAACAGTAAAGCTAAACTAAAGCACACAACAGCAAACAGATAAACACCCAAAGAAACAAAATCAAACAGGCGCTAGGATTGACTCTACGAGGGAAACCAGAGATTCTGGGTTCGGTCCCTAGCAGAGTCGCCAGCTGTCGCTCCAGGGATTTTCATCCTAGTACAAACGCGAAAGTGGCGCGGAAAAGGTAGAGTCGCCAGCCAGGCATTTTTATCCCGAAAGAATGGGAAAGGTAATGCTGCACAAACCTAAGGAAGAAGGAAATGACAAGGTCCTGCGAACCAAAGATCTGGGTTCGGGAGTCGGTTACGACCTGGGAAGGTATTAGCACCCCAGACCGTCCGTCGTACCCGACGGGATCCACGCTTGCTTGTTTTGTTTCAAAGGGTGAGAAAATAGAGTATTGCTGAATAAAACTGCTAACTGGAATGGAAGTGAAATGAGAAAGGGAATTGGAAAAGAGAGAATGAGAATAAAAGGGGGAAATGTAGGGAAAATAAAGAATGTGCTCGAACGGGCCCTACCCCGCTGCCTACGTACCTCATCGGGATAATGAGGATCAGAGTCAACGTAGTTCGCCTAACTAAGGCGGGAACTATTTGTTTGTATTTTTTATGGCTTGAACTGCGTATGTCTATGCTCAGGTATTGCAGGCTCGTCTGGTACGAGTGCGTTTACCGTCTTGCATGCGAGACAAGTCGTCGCAAGTTCGCGTTGAGAGTGAATGAGATGAGAAAAGAAGTTCCCGCAGGATAGTCGCTTGTTATTTGTTTTTGTCTTTTATGAGAAGTGTTTTGAATTTGTTTGTGAACAATCTTATACTAAGACCTATCCATCGCGGGAAGTATTTACACCTCGCCCCGAAACAGGACGCGTATAAACACTCCGCAACAAAGTCTCGTGTCGTACAAGATTGTTCGGTTTATCCTTAAATGTTTTATTATTTTTCTTTATGAGAAGAGAAAGAAAGACTCAAATTGGAAAAGGGAAAATCTAATGGGAACTAAGACACACCCTAATTTCATTGAATTATTTACAAGGGAAATCCTATGGTTTGTGGGGTTTTCTAAACCTAATGGAAAAAACACCTAGAACTAATAGAATGCAACTTACATCCTAAGGAAGATAAGTTGATTCTAAAGCTAAGGGAAAACCTAAAGCAATTGAAATATTAGACAACATACAAAACATTAAAATTTGCAAGCAAGAATAGAATTCATAACAATTCAATTAAAGGCATGAACTAAAATAGTCCTATTTTTATTCTAAGTCTAATTAAAATGAATCCTAAGCCTAAATTCTAAACTATTGTTATACCTAATATTTTCAATCTAAAAAAAATCAGAATCTAAACTAACCTAAGTCCATATTAACTTCTAAGATTAAATCTAATCTAAACTATTTTTTATTGAGTTTTAATATCAAAGCCTAAACTAATGGAAATTATAAGTAACAAAACCTAAGAATTAATATTCTAAAAAATATCAAACTTCTGGAAAAATTATGAAAATTAATCTATGGGGTCCTAACAATACCTATAACATTGTGTTAAAAGGGATCCTAAAAAATCATAATTTTGCTATGTCTAAAAATTGTTTATTTTCACCTAAGAATTAACTACTATTTCCTAAGGATTGAGCCACTAAAACCTAAGATAAAATGATCTATAAAATCTACTAAAATTACCCTAAGTACTACTATGAGTCTTCTAACTATAGTAAAAAGAATGGGCTAAAAAGGTTAATGGACGGTAAAAATATAAAATCTATAAGCTTGTATACAATGGAAGGAAATCTATTAAAAAGCTAATTACATAAAAAATTCACAATAAAATAAAAAATACAGCAAAAACAGAAAAATAAAATGCTAATTATTTCTAATGTGAATTAAAAGTAAACTCAAATTTTTACAGAATTTTTCTACTCGTTTTACTATTTTCCATGAATTATTTATAATTAAGATATTAACAAAAATTAAAATCTAAAGAGAACCTAAGGGGGGGGGGTCGACTTAGTGATTTCTCCTAATTGTTTTTGTAATGGGCCCAAAATGTGGGGTGCAAATAGCGAGACTAATGAGGCCCAAACGCAGGTTTGAAAAGGGGTGCAGAAATGATTCTTTCCATGTTATTTTTCTAAATGGGCCTATTATAGGGGGTGCCACTAGCGAATTGCGAAGGGCCTACCGGACGGTGACAAGTGTCACCGTCGGTATGGCCAGAATTCACAAGATTCTATCCTAATATCTTCTCTTTGAAAATTTAAACGATGGATTAATAGAAATTAAGCAACATTTAACTAACTTAATGAGGATTGACTGGGATTAAATGATGTTAATTAATATATTAATTTCCTTTTATTTTTCAGCTTATCACATATTCATATAACAATAAACATGAACAAAAACCTGAAAACCCTAACTATCTTCTTCTTCTCTAAATCCCGCCGCCGCTACACCATCCCTCCATCTTCTTCTTCATCTCGCCACCGCTACACCATTCTCTTCCTCACCTTCAACTTGCCATCATCACCACCCTCGCACCACCGTGAACCACCTTCGGAATGCCCTAAAGCCGCGGTGAACTTATACGCTTCCCAACACCTTTAGCCTCCGCCGCGAATGTTCCTCCTCCTCTTAGCTTCACCGATACAAAAAAAACTTCCACCTATATCCTTAACCTAAAATCCTGTCTCCATCCGAACCCAAAATTGCAACATCCTAACCTCACTTCTCCCTCCAAGAACAAAACATCCGAACACAAACTCTCACCCTCTCTAATCAGCGAATTCAAACTTCAAATTACGGAACTCACAAAACGGATAACACCTACTACGCAAGAAAAACGCGACAGCGATGCGTACCTTGCAAATTCGCTGATGATGCAAACGTTGATTGCTTCGGCGTAGTCGTGGCGCAAAATCCTGTTCAGGTACGAAATTACACTCACAGTCCTCTCTTTGTTGCGGAATTGTTGATTTCAATCCGTCCATGACTGTTTGATGCCGCTGAGATTTTCGTTGTTACAAGCTTGTTTGGTGATTTGATGTAGGTATTGCTCGGTGAAGATGAGGATGAAGGCGCTAATTGAATGAAGATCGTCGAGCGGTTTCTGAGAGGTTGTTGCAGATTGATGTAGAAGACGTTGTAGAACAGAAATTTGCAGGTGAAGTCTGAGCCATGCCTTTGATGAAGATGATTGATGATGATACGATCTTCAGGTGATGGCTTTGACACTGACTTCTTCCACTTACTCTTTCATCTCCTCTAGTATTTGTTCGATTTCTTATTCACGAATTGGCGTGTTATTGCTGATGTTCTGTAATATACATCCTTGAATTTGCAGGTTTTCTTGAAGCTTCTGCAAATTCCCAGATTTTGATGGAAACTTGACAGCTGCAGCAATTTACCGAAGATGATGGTAATTGAGAAATTGAAAAACTGTCAAAAAGTGAATGAAAGAGAGTTGAAGATGATGCCAAGAACGAGAAGAGATGAAGATGGTTCAAGAGTGAAATCAGGGGAAAAGAAAAGAAGAAGCGTGAAGAAGGAATGATGAGAAGATTTAAAGAGGATTGCAGTGTGGAAGCGATTGGGAAAAGGATCGAAATTGTCAAGCCCAAAACAGTGAAGCTCTGATGATTCTGATTTATAGAAGGCTGGAAGAAGATTTTGGAAATCTCAGGTAGGTGCAGTTACAATTCGGTTATGAAGTAATTTTCAATTATGAATAATTTTGGGGAATTCGGTTAGTGAATTGGTTAAAAAAAACGGTTAGGATTAGTTATGATTCTGTTATACCCTTTTTTTTATATTTTCTATTTTGAATTTGTGGAATCCTTTTCTTCTGAATTTTGTTTGAGATTGTCACTGGTATTTTGGTATCGACCTTTTATAATTGATACTGATTCTGGAATCTCCTCTCCTTAGTAGGTTTTCTCTTTGTGGAGCGACTGAGTCATGTTATTGATGAGTGAATGAATCCGGTTTTGCAGTTGTGAGCTTGAAGGCAAGGTGAACATTGCTGACCCTTTTTGTGTGAGATTGATGATGGAGAACTTGATGATGAGGTCGCAGCTAGTGCGAGGAGACAATGAAGTGGAATCTGAAGATTGAGGTTTCGTATGGTGAAGAGTTTCTGAGTTTTTTCCTGATAAGAATCCTGTTATGGTCTCTGTTTCTTTTGTGAGTTTACAATTGGTTATGACTGTTTTTCCTGATTTTAGTTTTGTTTCTGATTTCTGCTTATGGTTGCTTCATAAATATCACTTCTATTTTCTTTTAACTCTTGTAGGGTACTTGCCAACAAGTTCTTATACAATTTCAAACCTTAACTTAAGACTTCTGCGTATACGACATGCGGAAAATAGGGTGCTTAAAAGTTGAACCTCATCTTTAGTTTCAGAGTTTCCTTGTAGAAATCTCTGGCTTCACGTTTGACAGCAGCATTTCAACGAAAAGCTCCAAAGATTCAGAGACCCAATCATGGAAATCCATGACGCCAAATCCCTTTCTGGCCAACATTTGAAAACCATAAGCTTCATCTATAGCACCACCCTTTGCATACATATCAAGGAGAGCCCCCATAACCACTTCATTCTTACCCAAATCAGATTGCGGATTTCTCCACCCTTCTCTATTACTGCTAGTCGCGAACAAGTTGCTATAACACTGGTGAAAGCAATAACATCTGGTTCAACGGATGATTTTCTCATTTCACTGAAGAGGCCATGTGCTTTTTTCTTAAAAGAAATTCCTTTAGTTACATATCTAGAAATCATACCATTGTAAGAAACCGTTATTATCTTCGGTATTAATTTAAAGACTTATTTTTTAGCCGACCTAATCTTTCCACATTTGAAATATAGATCCATGAATGAGCTGTTAATAAAATATCAGGTTGTGCACTGTTACATATTATATATCCATGAACAAACTTTCCCTCTAGTAATTGCGTTAATTGCGAACAAAACATTATTATACTGCTTAAAATAATCAAAGATGGTTTGACTCCTTTATTGTACTTTTTCTTAGAAGATTAAATGCCTGAAAACAGTCACCTTTGAAACCATATACCGTAATCATGAAATTCCAACAACAGACTTTTAGGCATTGGCTCAAAGACTTCTATAGCCATTTCTAAGTGACCACAATTTCCATACATACCAACAAGAATAGAACTAACAAAAGAAACCAACTGAAACCCACTATTAAACAACTCCTTATGAATTCCCTTCCCTTTGTCTAAATTACAAAGTTTAGCACACGATGAAATAGCAGTTGTGATTGCAACCGAATCAAGCTCAAATCCATATCTTCTCATCATGCCAAAGTATCTTAAAGCTTCTTCAAATTTCCCGCCTTGATAACAACAAGAGACCACCGTATTCCCACATGCCACGTCCTTATCAAACATTTCATCAAATAGTTGTATAGTATACTCAAACGAATTACATTTAGCATACACATCCGCAAGAGAACTCCCAATTACAATATCCACCATCAAAGCAGTTTTGATCAAACAAGCATGTACCATTTGTCCCAACACAACTCCACAAGGCCCGCCGCAGGCTTTAAGAACCCTAGGGTAAGTATAACTATCAAGCTTCAGATAAGGATAACATACCAACTTATCAAAAGTTCTAAGGCTTCCAAATACATGTAACTCTTAGCGTAATCCGCCATAAGGGTCTTCAACGGCATCCAAAACACGCTTGCTACAGTGACTTGGAATTCACACAAGAAAAAAAAGAAGAACTGGATGTTATAGACTAACTGAAAGATCGTGGGCTTAAACCAACTGGCCCAAAAAATGATCCATGGTTTAGAATTGAACCAAAGTAGAAATGGGCTGAAGTAGACGTTGATTAAATTCGAGACAACTTGAATGATGCCTTCATGCATCTTCCACACCCTAATTCGAACAATCTTAATTGAACACATTCCTTGAACACCTTGATTAAAATATGAACCAACCCAATTCTTTATGGATGAGGCCAGTTACCACAAATCCTCTTATCACATGCCTAAAGAGCCAATGAAATGCATTATTATGATGTTAATGAACTGACGAAAAATGCAGATGAAAGTGAAACGATGAACCAATAGAGGGAATAAATATGAGGGCAAATTTTGAGGTATTACAGTGTTGCACAATCATATCAAGAGATATCCAATCTGAAGCAAGGTAATAAGAAGATTTCATATTACTTTACTGAATTAAGAAGTTTGTGGGAAAAACTTGATCAATATAGACCAATTCCAAGTTGTACTTGTTACATAGCATGTGCTTGTGTAGCTATGAGAAATAGTAGAAGTTTTAGAGCTGAAGATAGAATTATTCAGTTCTTGATTGGCCTGAATGAAGAATTCCATGGAGTTGTATCACAGGTGTTGCTTATGGATTCTTTGCCTCAAATCAACAAAGTCTTTTCTATGGTTATGCAACAAGAAAGGAAAATATGTGGGACTGTATTTTCTAACAGCAATGTGATTGAAGAAGCTAGTATGGTCAATGTTGTTGATACCAAATCTCATGCTAGTAGAGGAAGAGGCAATAACTATGCTGGTAGAGGAAGAGGTAATATGAAGTTTTGCACACACTGTGGTAGAAATGGACACATAGTGGACACCTTCTACAAGAAACATGGCTATCCACCCAATCTTGGTAGAGGAAGATCATCTTATGCAAATCAGGTAGAAGCTGATGAATCAGGAAATAAGCATCCAGCTGCTTCAACAAGTGACAATGGCAGCATGACTTTGACAAAAGAGCAGTATCAAAGTTTGATGGTGTTACTTGAGAAGAACACAGGAACCATCAATCTTGAAAAATGAGGTAATGCTTACATTGCTAGTTTTAATACAAAAAGTAGTGTAAGCTGGATATTAGACACAAGAGCTACTCATCACGTATGTTATAATATAGATTGGTTCTTAAAACATGATAAGATCAACTCTATAAAGGTGAATCTTCCCAATGGTAACTCTATTACAACATCAATCAGTGGAGATGTGAAACTGTCTAATAATTTTGTTATTAAGGATGTATTGTTTCTGCCAGAATTTGAAGTCAATTTGATTTCAGTATCAAAGTTATGTAAAGAGCAAGACTGCGATGTAGTTTTTGAAACTGACAAATGTATTGTACAGGGAAAGAAGAGCTTGATGAAGATTGGTTCAGCTAGAGAACAAGATGGCTTATATTACTTGGATGCTTGTCAAGAAGATAGTAATATAGCTTTTGTTTCTAGTGTCTTTACCAATAAGAAATCAGATAATGTAGCTCCAGCCATTTTATGGCATTTGAGATTAGTGCATTTATCTCATGACATAATGAAATGTATGAGCAACATGTATAGTAAATTCCAAGTAGTGTTCATAAAGCCTCTGATGTTTGCCAGCAAGCTAGACAAAAGTGTTTGTCATTTCCTATCAGTAATCATAATTCTAGTGAATTGTTTTCTCTTATTAATGTTGACATATGGGGACCATTTAACATTGTTTCTATTCATGGCTTTAAGTATTTTCTGACTATACTTGATGATCATAGCAGACATGTTTGGGTTGTTATGTTAAAATCCAAAGCTGAAGTAGGTCATAAGATAGTGGATTTTGTGGCCATGGTAGAAACTCAATTCAGCAGAAAAGTTAAAATTATTAGAAGTGACAATGGGACTGAGTTGCTTATGCATGCATATTATGCTTCAAAAGGAATTCTACACCAAAGAAGAAGTATCTACACTCCTCAGCAGAATGGTAGAGTTGAGAGGAGGCATCAACACATTCTTAATATTAGTAGAGCACTCATGTTCCAATCTAAATTGCCAAAAGAATTCTGGGCATATGCAGTTCTGCATGTTGTGTATCTAATGAACAGGATTCCTACAAAAGTTTTGAACAACAAATGCTCTTATGAAGTCATGTATGGAAGTATCCTTGATTTGAGTTCTCTAAGGGTGTTTGGATGCTTGAGTTATGCTTCCACCCTTCCAAACAATAGACATAAGTTTGATGCAAGAGCAAGAAAATGTGCTTTCTTGGGATACAAGTCAGGTATAAAAGGATTTATACTCTTAGACATAGTTACTCATGATATTATTATATCTAGAAATGTGAAATTATTTGATATGGAATTTCCCATCTCTGGTCATTCTGATGATTCTATTCCCCCAAATATCTACTTTGATCAACAGTCACAAATTCCTTCTTTTACACACATTGAGTCCATGGAGTCAGTTCTAATTTCTTCCCATCAGTTTCATTGTAATTCTGAGGTTTCTCAAGATTCTCCTCCTGCTTTATCTAATCATGAAAATTTGCATAATCATTCTTCAAATTCTACTGATATTGCATTAAGAGATGATGGCAGTTCTACTTCTCATGTTCAGGAGTCTATCCCTCTTGATATTCCCTTAGCCTCTCAACCTGAACCCACAAGAAAGTTCACAAGAGTCACACAAGTTCCCATTCATCTTAAAGATTACATATGTACCTCTAAAGTTGTCTCTTCTCCTTGTCAATATCCTATAGAACACTGTCTATCATATTATAATCTATCATCTAGTCATCAAGCTTATGTCATGGCACTTTCATCTGAAATTGAACCAAGTAATTACACTGCTGCATCTAAAGATCCCAGATGGGTACATGCTATGCAAAGTGAAAATGAAGCTCTTAACAACAATCATACTTGGGAGTTTGTTGACCTCCCATCTGACGCTTCCCCCATAGGGAGAAAATGGGTGTACAAAGTGAAAAGGCATGCTGATGACTCCATTGAAAGATTCAAAGTCAGACTTGTGGCTCAAGGTTTCAATCAAATAGAGGGTCTTGACTATTTTGAAACCTTTTCACCAGTTGCTAAGATATCCACAATTCGAGTGCTACTTACTTTAGCTGCCATTCATGGTTGGCATTTACATCAATTAGATGTAAATAACGCTTTTCTTCATGGAGACCTGCATGAGGCAGTTTACATGAAAGTGCCACAAGGTGTTGTGGCTGCTAAACCTGGGCAAGTGTGCAAACTTACAAAATCTCTCTATGGCTTAAAGCAAGCAAGTAGGAAATGGTTTGAGAAATTGACAACATTTCTTAAAGCTCAAGGGTTCCAGCATGCTCATGCTGATCATACTCTTTTCATCAAGGCAGATTCCACTTCTTTCATAGTCCTACTAGTTTATGAAGATGACATACTACTAGCTGGAACATCATTCACTGTATTTGTTGATCTCAAACAAGCTTTGCACAAAACTTTTCATATAAAGGATCTTGGTACACTGAAATTTTTCCTTGGCCTTGAAGTTGCTAGATCATCCAAAGGCATCACTCTATATCAAAGGAAGTACTGCCTTGAACTCCTTCATGATGTTGGTCTAACTGGTTGTAAAACAACTTCTACACATTTGGATGCTTCTATTAGACATCATCAAAACAATGGTGCAGCTTTCTCAGACATCACTGCATATCGAAGGCTTGTGGGAAGATTTATATATCTCACCACTACTCGACCCGACATTGCATTTGCCACACAACAACTCAGTCAATACATGAGTGCTCCCACTGAAGTTCATAATAAAGCTGCAATTCGTGTTTTGAGATACTTGAAAAAATCTCCTGCTCATGGCATCTTTTTCTCTGCATCCTCGAATTTACAAATTCTAGGATTCAATGATGCAGATTGGGGTGGCTGCATTGACACAAGGAGATCGATTTCTGGATATTGTTTTTTCATTGGCCAGTCATTGGTTTCATGAAAATCTAAGAAACAAATCATAATCAGTTGTTCTTCAGCTGAAGCCGAATATCGTGCCCTTGCAGTTGCGACTCGTGAACTGCAGTGGATGTGTTTTCTATTACACGATCTTCAGCAACATCCTTCTCGACTTCCAGTCCTTTATTGTGACAATCAAAGTGCAATCCATATCTCAGCTAATCCGGTTTTTCATGAGAGAACCAAACACTTGGATATAGATTGACATTTGGTTCGTGAAAAGATTCAGGCATGTGTCATGCGATTGTTACCAGTTCCTTCCAAAGATCAGGCTGCAAATGTGTTCACCAAGGCACTTGGTCCTAGGCCATTCTTTGATTGCTTATCCAAGCTTGATCGATTTGTATCAACCTCAAGCTTGTGAGGGGGTAATAGCTGTGAAAGAAGAAGAGAAAGATACACATACAAAGGAGAGTGCATGATATACTAGAGTGTAGTGTAGCACATTAGATTACATTCACTTTTTCTGTTATTGTGGCAGTTAGAGTTAATTACACTCTATATACTACTCTTGTAACTACTTTGCCAAATCAATTAATGCAATTGCTTCTTCTTCCTTTTCTGCTCTTGATTCCTCCATTAATGGAGCTTCTGGTTTGCTTAGATTAATACAAAATCGAAGGGTCTTAAGCTCAAAATTTCTAAACAAAAATAAAGAAATCATAAACCTAAAAGTAACACTTCAACAACTTGCAGCCTTCATCGTGCAAGAGTCATCTTATGTCACACATTCCTACGCTATACTTCTTGAGAGGTGGTGGGGACAAAGACGTGATATAACTTTGTTTCTTCCTTTTTCTTCTTTGTTACTATTGATTTTCTCACTAAGTTTCTAAACACTTTCTTTAAGTGCCACTGCAGGTCCATTTATAAGCATTCTCCAACTTGTGTGTTGTTCCCTTTCTTGCATCATGGACCTTGTGATTATTCATTGATTCCAATCTAAGAAATAAAACATATTCCTTGTCTTCGAGTACAAGGAATATGGTAGCACACAACACATGGGAGAAGACAACACAATTTATAGGAGACCTGCGCAAGGTGAGGGGTGGCTCGACATAGCGCTTGCATCAACTTTTCATAGTTTTGGATTCTAACGCTCATCCTTATCTCTTTTTCTTTACAACTTAGCCTTAAATGTTTTTCTTGTGATTCTTCTACGTCGGCCCTCAGTTCACCATTCAGGACCCAATCCAAATTCTTCTAACTTAAAGGAACTGGATATTAGTCTTATGATATTGTCGTGACAAAACTTGTCAACATGAATATTCTGCACATCAAATACAAAATAAAAACCAAAAGCCTACTGTATATTGTTGTCACACGTGTTCCAGTCTTCTTTTGCAATCCATGTTATGAAGAATAATTTTTAGATAAAAAACAGTAGTCGTTGTATAGTAATTGTGCAATCCATGTCTGCTTCAAACTTTCATCTAACATATACCTTGCAAAACAAAATTTGAACGGTTCTTATTTCTCCATCTTAACCACGGTTAACAAGTGAGTTCGGAAATTCATTAGAGCAGATGTTGAAGTCAAAGCAGTTTTCAATACGCCGAGACACCAATGGTAACAATCTTTAATGAGTTTTTTTTTATCTAACTGGATCATTTACTTGGTGAGTTCGCAGTCTAATTTGAGAAGCTATTTTGAGATTGCGTGTTAGTTGCTACTCCTAACTTGTATCTATACCAGTAATAGTTTGTAGGTCAATTATCTTTTTTGGTGTAGTGTAAATCTAATCTTTAGCACAACTAAGGCTTAAGAATAACCTTACATACCAAAGAAATACAGTTATTGGGGAACGGAAAAGAAACAAATATGTCATTCTAAACACAGAATTCGGCACTCCAATACTTAAAGATCTTAAAATAATAGTGCTAAATATTAAATAACCACATCAATACAGAAATTCTAGCAAAGCTGCTCATAACTAACTCTCCTATGACAGACTCTTAAACAACAACACAATATTCATCTTTTGCATTTCTCCTTCTTGGCTTGGGTTAACAGGTGACGGAGACCATTTGTGAGTGCAGATGTTGAGTTTAAAGCTTCTTTAAATATGTTGAGACTCTGCAGGGACAAAATAATGTGAAACACGCGAATGCTACATAATCAGTCTGGTAACAAATGAAAACCTCAAACACAAACAAAAAATAGTAAGGGTGAAAAATCTATAAAGTAGTAGTTTTCACACTTTGATAGTTACCTCTTTAAGGCCAATGGTGACAACTTTTTCCTCCAAATCATTAAGAGAAGTTTTGAAGCGGTTAAGTAAAAAATACAGATGAAATTGGAGACAACAACGGCTCTACAACCAGATCATCCGTAACCATTTCTGGTGTCTTGATATAACTTCCAGGACGTTCCGTAGGCGGTATGGTAATGGTATTAACCAATTTCATTTTTCTTAATTTTGAAAAGTGTGACTTTAGCTTTTCTTTGATTGCGAGTAGTGTCCCATTCAAGATTACAATAATAATGCATAACACTTAGCTCCAGAAGCCTTTTCTTTGCTTGAGGAAAGAAATACATGTCTTCATTTAAATCGGCTATGCTCTTGCAAAATCCTTCAATACTACCCAAAGAATTATTCCCTTCTAACTCGCGTAACACTCCGCCCAACGGAAATGTTAGAAATCGTATAATCAACTCTGCAAAATCCTGTCCCCCTTGAGCATACAATATAACATCATCTGATTTTCTTATAACTAGCTTCACAGTGATATGAATATCACCACTGATAATGTCTTTAACATCACAGGAGAAAATCCTTGATCTGTCAATAAGAGGTTTGATTCCTAAAAACACATCGGTTAGAGGTGTCTTGGAGAACAATGAACACTTCAACAGATTCAATACCTACAGAATATATTAGTCCCAATCAATAAGAATCTCAAAAATGAATTAAAGAGCAATTCTAAGAAACAAAGAACACAGATTTAGAGAACAAAACCTTGTCCTTAGTGACATTGACAGTGATTTCTTTAATTGAACTTGTGCATTTTATTCCAAAGATCTTAATGATATCAAAGATTGTGTGATCCATGGAGTGTGGCAAAACAGTTAAATCATTGCTAATAACAAATTTTGTAACAGCCCTAACAAATCCAAAGCTAAACTGAAAAAGGGGTAATGACAGGGAAACTAAACGGGACAAAGGATGGCCATGTTCACAATAATGTTTCTTGGTACCTAAGCTCAAATAAGAACATAGATAATGAAACTCATGAAAACTGGAACAGATGAAGTAATTTGTGGGCACAGTATCATCAATGTTAATTTTGAGAAAGCGGTAAAGATCTTCAGATGAGTTATAATTAGTCAACAAGCCAAGATTTTGCACACTTTGATTGAGAGAGTTGAGACAACCAATTGTAATCGGACCCAATTCTGAGTCTTTCTGAACAAGTTTTGCAATGGTACCTAATGGAAATGTTAAGAAGCTGCACAGAATGTCGACAAAATCTTTATCTGCTTCAGCAAATACAACTTTGTTAGTCTCTGTGTTTACCAGAAGTTTCAAAGACAGTGCTTGTTTCTCAGTTTGAAATTGGAAAAGAGCCATGATAGCAGCTATCAAACGAGAAACCAAACGGTAAACAAAAGAAAGAACCATGATGGTATTGCAAATTCAGATAAAATGTACTGTACTAATTCTTTATAGGTTGCAGCCTTCATATATAGGTGTTAAATGTGAATTTTGAGCATGATGATTCAAATCTTTAAGATGGTGATTTTTCCAATTTTTTGAGATTTGGTTTTTGTTCAACACGCCTTGCAGACCTTGGTCATGGTGAAGGTTGGAATCAGTGGGTATATTGATAAATCGAATTCAAACAAATGTCTTACAAGTCATTGGTTTAATATTAAGAAACCTTATCGTAATCTTATCAAATACACATTCAGTTTATCACCTTGATTACTTAAACAATGTCTCAAATACATTTGTAAAAGTTTTTTTAGTACTCCTTTTTTTTTCTGTCACAAATTAGTTGATAATTAGTTTTGTTGATTTTAATTATAAAATAATAATAATTCAGTGATAATTTACTAAATTGTCTACGATAGATAGTAAAGTGGTCAGATAAGTTAAAATATAATTAAATAAGTGTAAATTAATAAATAGTTTATCGATATTTTAAATGAACAAATCAGTTGAAAAAAAATGATAAATGGGCAAAGTATTAAAAATAAAGATATGAGAAAAGATGAATCACAAAAGGAATTTATCCTCATTCACTTCACATCTTGAAACTAGTCTAATTCTATCACATGGACGAATTTTCACTATAGTTAATCCTGATTACAATTGCAAGTATTAGTCCTAGATTTCCTTGACTTAAAGTCTTGAACCTATAAGGACATTCTTGTTAATACTTGAGTCAACCAGGGCCTACCGAATCAATCCGGGCCCTATTATAGTTTAAAAAATAAATCTAAAAATATTAATTTATATTGAGTTTTTAAAAAAATCAACAAATATGTATAATTTTTTTTAACAGAAAATTATGATTTTACATCTCTTTTTAAGACATAGAATTAACATAAATTTTAAAAACAATAATTTTATACCAATTATTACAAAAATAGATTTAAATAAATCTTTTTAGAATTTAAAAGAAAATTAGGTCTCTGAAAATTTATTGGGTCGGCCCTGGAGTCACCATTAATTCATTGACTTTAATTAATAATGACTCGCCATATCAGATCATTCTTCGTTCAGACACAACTTCTCACTTTGAATTGGGTGTGAATGTGATGCTCATGTATGCTAGGTACAAGATCACAACGTTATTTTTCTCATTAATGCAAGAAGATTTTACACCTTTTTTTTAAAACATATCACAATTGTTAAATCACATCCTCAAATTTTGACCACCCACTATATATTTTCTAATGCTACTTTATTTTGAATAAATAAAATAATATAATTTCTCTTAATAAAATAATTCAATTGTTAAGTGTGTATTAACACAATGTCTCGGATTCAAATTTCATCTTTCTCATTTTTAGTATTTATTTAGTTCAAACTTTTATTATAACATAAAAAATAAAAAATAATATTTTTTTATTATTTAAATATTAATTTTTGTATTTTATTTAAGGATTTTTTTAAAGATGTTTTGGTTTTCTTCATTAAAATCATATTCTTTTTTAAAAGATCTTACAAAAATTGTATTTTATAATTAAAGAATATAATCTAAATTTGCATATTCACTTTGCCGAATTTAATATATTTTTGCAAATAATTTTTATTTTTGTAAAGGAGCTTTAATTAGGAATCGATTTATTATCTCTATTATTAAATAATCTTATTTACTCAAATTAATAATGATTCGTCATGAGTGTTAACAATTATTAAAATATACTCCTTTTCCTTTTAAGCTATTTAATTATTTATTAATAAAAAAATTAGTTATAAATGTTATGGTTAGAAATTTCTTTTTATTGTAAAAAAAATAAAATAAAAACTTTATAAAACAAGATATATATATATATATATATATATATATATATATATATATATATATATATATATATATATATATATATATATATATATATATATATATATATATATACACACACACACACACTAGTCATTAGTAGAAATTTTTACGTAAATACCCCTACTTTTCAAAAATATTCTCCAAATAACCCACATTTTAAAAAAATCCCAATCTACCCCACTTTTTTGAAAATTAGAGAGCAATCTCCAATTTGATTGACGACCATGTATGCTTATAAAGAGGTGTCGCCAATTGGTTTGGAGCCATCATATAGAGTCTCCATTCTAATTGATGATTGCGTGTTACCTTTATGAAGGGTCGCCAATTGATTTGTAGACCATGTGTATTCACAAATTTTTCTTTAAAAAATACATAATTTAAAATAAAATGATATTAATAATAGATGATATTAATAATACATAATTTTCATTAAATAATAATAGATGAAAAATAAAATGATATTAATAATTAATTATAATTAAAAGTACATAATTTAATGTCCACGACCAGGTTGGGCATACTGCCTGCCAGTTCTACATCCCCTAGGTACTCTCACTCGCTGCCCTTGTTGTTGATTAACTCCAGGTGTTTGTGGAGTCAAGGTCTCTGGATCATCATTAGACTCCCTAAGATATTTTGCGATTTCTACAAAGTCTTGCGTATTGAAGGACGACATGCTGTAACTTAGGTCGTGACCCATGCCAAAGTAGTTTGGATGTGATGATGGGGTCATTGGTGTGCGACATGGACGATTGAAAGGGGACATTGGTGTGAAGGCTTCGTTGGTGAAAGGTTGAAATGGTTGTGGTGTTTGAAAGCCGTATGGTGGTTGTGATGGTTGTGTTTGTCGGTTGTGGTGTGATGTTTGTGTGTGTCAGCTATGGTGTGATGTTTGAGCGTCTTAATAAAAGTCATTTTGTTGGGCATGGTAAGGGAGACGTTATTGGTATTGTGGTTGGGTGTCTGGTATGTTTGGAAAGTGGGTTTGTGTTTGTGTCGCTCGGTAATTTAGTTGGGTAGGAAGTTGTGAGTAACAAGACTGATAGTTTCCTCGTTGGGTGGAAGCTTCTTGTGTGTAAGTGGTCTGACGTGGGTCGTGTAAATACCTATCTTCGGATAGAAAACCAGTTGCAATTGATCTATACCAAACCATATAAGTATTAGTTGGTATAGACGGGGTTGCCATCACCGGTTCACGTAAGACATATTGGTGACGGTTCCTCCATTTACGACACTCAGATTTTGCAAAGTCTTTCCAATCCCTAAGGTTCCATTGGTCGTTGACTTTTTTTAGATGCCATTGACCAAGATTAGTTGGGGGATCTGGGATGTTTTGATGCATTCCGAACTGGAGTTTGACACGATCACTGTTGTGCATCTCCATAATGGTGAATCTGATGATCGACACACATGCAGTCCAAACTGATGCGTCTTCATCTCTGATTTGGTGATCATGGTCCATTCCTAGATATGGATGCCAAATGAACTGTAAAAAAGAAAATTGTAAGATTATAGAAAATGTTATGGTAAAAAATAAATTGATTATTTTAGTGACATTACATCTGCAGGAGTAAGGTGATCCAAGAGATTGTGGTACTGAATGATACAGTGTCTTGGACATCTATTATAAGTCATACCGCGTGTCGACCATCTGACACAGAAAATAGTTTAAAAATAACAATTATAAACAATAATCAATAAAGTGGAATAATAAAGTGAACTAATTAATATGATACAATTAACTTACTTTTGAGCATACGAGAATGAGAAGGCGTTTTCGTTGCCTGCCTTAACATATTACTGACTTGGAGTTGCATGATGATGATGATGTCTCCGCAAATGTTTTTTTCAACCCTTATAAATGCTCTGTTGGTGAATTGAAAGAGGGAGACCAATACCGTGCAAAGGATGAATGCATAAAAGCTATTATAAAATATCACATGGATAACTCTTTTTATTTTACTGTGGATCGAAGCGACTCAATAAGGTATGTCGTTGTTTGTCGTTACCCAATTTGCAAATTTCGGCTTGCTGCGTCTTACAGTAAAAAATGATTGTTGGAAGATAGCTTCATTAGATCTACCACATACTTGCACTACCTCTAACATTGTCCAGGATCACCGAAAATTAAGTGTTGACTTGATATGTCGCGACATTTTGCCGCTAGTCAACAGAGATCCATCAGTGAAGGTGAGTATAATAATCTCTCATATTGTACGTACAAAGAATTATACTCCCTCGTACAAGAAGGCATGGATTTCAAGAACAAAGGCCATTGAAAATGTGTATGGCAATTGGGAGGATTCATACAAAGAATTACCACGATTTTTAATGACACTAAAGACACAAACACCGAGGACTGTTGTAATCATGCAGACAGTTCCGACATGTAGGCCAGATGGATATGTTGTTGAAGGAAATGTAATATTTCACCGACTATTATGGGCATTTCAACCATGCATCCAAGGTTTTGCATTCTGCAAACCTATTATTCATATTGATGGAACCTGGTTATACGGGAAATACGGGAAATCCAGTTCCTCCTTTATTTGATATGTGGTAAATTAGATGATTTGTTTTGGATGTTTTAGGGTTTAATGTTTTATAACGAAGGAGTAAATGAAACACTACGCGTGGGGCTAGCCCAGGTGTGGTTCATTAAAAAACTCGTGGAATGCTAGACTCCAGGGTTCAGTTCCTTGTTAATTAATTATGACGCGTAAAGTCGTGCGGATGGTGATCACATAGGTGACCGACTTATGTATGTGCAAAATGTAGACGTGTGAGTTATTTAATTGATTATGTGAATTCGAATCCTAGTCCCTAAAGGTGTTCCTAGTAATACGAAACCGTAAAATAAAGACGGAAAGATAAATTGCGTACAAAGTAAACGGGAAAGGGGTACAAAATAAATTATTCGGAAGCGTCGGAGCTTGATATTGTATAAAAATAAAATAAAATAAATAAATAGGCTAAATAAAAAAATAAATTATGAAATAAAATAAATTAAATAAAATGGTCTCATATTGGTCGCAATTTTACCGATTTATTGAAATCGAATTAAATAAGACCTTTCGTTATATCATTGGCCCAAAAAATAAAAAGAAATTAAATAAAAGTGATAATATTACTAGCAAGGCAATTAAAATATAGTAGAAAATCTATTAGAAATAAAAAATAAACAAAATTAAAAAAAAAATGTATTGCGCTGGTACTGGGATGTGTGGATAGTAGGAACCGGTGCTAGGGCCTTCTCCTTAAGCCCAAACAGCTTCTAGCACACTTCTAAGGGGGGTTCAATGAGTAAAACGGTGGTATCAGACCCAATCACCATGAGTTCAATGAATTATTTTTTGGCAAGACAACCAGGTTCCAAAAATTCGATAACTCAGGCCTTGGAAAGTCAAAACGGATCCAACTATTCAACCCAAAAAGAACTAGTTAATATAATTAAATAAAAACAAACAGTATTAAAAATAAAATGAGAAGGGTGGAAGAACACAACAACATATCGTAGATTCCTTCTTATTCCCCTAAAACGAAACCGTCAGCAATGTTCATATTCAAAACAAATCGAGCCATTCGTTCATCAATCACCGGCGGTCGAGCCTCTCTGTCTTTTCACCGTAGGCCAACACGTGCTTGCCGTGAGTCTCAGGTTCCGTTTCGATTGGTTGTTTTCGGTCTCGCCAATCTCTCTCTCGATGCCTTTGGTTCTGTTTCGGTTCTCAGTTTTGATCTGAAGTTCTCCATTTCATCTTATTTTCTTCTTCTTCAATGATTCTGGTTTCGGATCTGTGTGGTTGGGTTTGAATAGGTTTCGATTATGTATTGGATTTGGTTGTGGGTTTTAGGGTGTAAATAAGAGTTTAATGTAAAGGGCCGACTTGTTGTTGTGGTTTTGGGTTGTTGAAGAAGAACAATGAAGGCTATGTTTGAAGGTTGTAATGGCGAGTGAAGATTTGAGGTGGTGTTCTGTTATGGGATTTATGGTCTTGTGGCGTTGAAGAGTGGTGGTGAAGAGGGTTAGGGATTAAGGTTCAGGTTGTTGATCGATGGGTTTCGATGGAAGGTGGGTTTGTTCAAGGTTGAAGAAGGTTTTCGTGAATCTGCGTTTTTGTGCGATTGTGTCATGTTCTCAGAATCAGCTTTTGCGGTTGGCGGTGATGATGAAGAAGAGGTATGGAGGTTTTTATGTTTTTTTTGCTTCGAAAAAAACAGGTTGATGGTTTATGTTGAAGGAGGTTTTTTTTCTCGTTTCATACGCTGTGTTTTTTTCTTATGATGTTCCCCCCTCTTTAAAACAATCTCTCTCCCTTAATTATTTTCTCTCTTTTGAATCTGAAATCCCTTCTTGTGATACCTTTTTCTCTGCAGGTTATGCAGTGTTCATCTTTGTGTAAGCTTTGGACTGATATGTGCAGACCAATTTTGATGTTGCAGGCTTATGGATCCTTTTGGGTGTTGTCGCTGTTGCTTATGGTGCAACATAATGTACTACCCAATTTTTGGTTGGCTGAATAAAACATAACTTCTATTTTTTGATTATTTTCTAAAAAGAAACAAATAATAAAATTTAAAATAAACTAATTAAACAATTTATATTAAACTGATAAAACAAAATTACATTAAAATAAAATTCACTTAAATCTAAACTAAATAAAAAATGGAAATAAATTAAAATATAATAAAATTAAATTAACTTAAAATAAATTGGTTCCAAATAAACCCAACTAATTACTTAACTAAATACAAATAAAAAAAGTAATTAAAATAAATTTAAAAGAAACTAAAACATTAGATTAAATTAAGAAAATAAATTAAAAAGTGGAACTAAAATTAATTAACCTAAATTAAAAAATTCTAAATTAACATTGATCCAAAACTAAATCTAATATGAATATTTACCTAGAAAATAAAAATAATTAAATTAAAACAAGGTGAAAATTCTAATTAAATTCTAAAAATCAAGAATGAAATTAAAATGACATTGAATGGTGAAATGAATAGAAAATGCACAAATTAAAATGCAAATAATGAAAAATGCGTCAATTTAATGAAAATATTTAAAAAAACTCGGTCAAAATTTAGGGTGTGACAGGTCAGTCTGGAACACTTAGGAATTTATGTTTGATCATTTGTCTGAATCCTCTAAGGGACTCAAAAATCCTGATTCACTGTAGGGATGTGATATGATAAACTTCAACATTTGTACACTGAGCTAATGGGTATGTGAGTATCTTAGGATCAAAATTTAGGGTATGACAATCCCAAGCTTGCTTCGCCGACTCACAATCGCCAACTTTCTCAAAGTTATCACCATCGATGCAAGAATGAATCAATAAGAGTTCCTTGTAATCCTTCTTCTTTTCTTCCTTGAATGCAACCTTTTGAGCACATGTACCTTCAGCTTCAAGTGGTGTAACTATATTCTTGATGATCTCATTAAGAACTTCTTGATACCCAAACAACACTTTCATTTGTTTGGACCATTTGTCATAATTCTTCGAATCAAGAATCAGTAGGTTGGTGGGGGGATTGTATCGTTGGAAACAATATTCATTATTGTTATGGAATTAGACCAAAACCAGTGCTCTTGATGACAAATGTTAAAACATACGAAATCTCTAATGGTGAATTAATGTGGAATTGAGTTAATTTGGAGAAGATGAAGTTAAGAAATTAAGAGAGAAAAATAGAGAGTGAGTAATTGATGGTGAGAAGAATAATTGACATTAATTTCAAATGAGAGTTTACAAGGCTATTTATACAAAACAAGTATAAATGAACGGGAAACAAAAAAAAAAACTTATTCAAATAAGCTGAAAAACTGTAAAAATAGAAAAAACTAAAATATATTTGCGTAACCCATTACGCAATATGTCGTAATCCATTACACTAAAACCCGTAATCGATTAAACCAACTGCAAATACAAAAAAAATCATTTTCAACATTATGTACATTTCCATTTCCATGTAGTTTTACTCTCGTATTTGCCTTAAAAGAAGTCACCAGTTATCTGAATGTGGAAATGTTAAATGCATAAGTACACTCACTACCAACATTGAGTCAAAAAATAAGTAATGGTCTTTCAAATGCAATTTAAGGCAAGCATCAATTATCGTTACCGTATTAGTTGGCACAATTAAAAAGTGGGTATAGTATAACTTGACTAACCCATAAGTGATCACAGTCATTTTATTTTTCCAAGAACCCAAATATCAATTGCACAATAATTGACATTAAAAACTTTGTTAAAATCTATTGTGCCCCCATCGTATCAATATTGCTTGGAACTGTCAAAAGAAACATTTTTATCAGCGTTTTCAATTTCAAAGTTCAAACTCCCAACTTCCCTCTTCCATGGCTAATGACAAAACAGATGAGTCAGTGTTGTTGAAACTTCTCGTCGACACCGAGACAGACAAAGTTGTATTTGCCGAGGTAGGAAAAGACTTTGTTGATGTTCTATGTAGCTTCTTAACATTACCATTAGGAACCATTGCAAGACTTATTCAGAAAGTTTCAAACATAGGACCTGTCAAAGTTGGTTGTCTTAACTCACTCTATCAAAGTGTAGCCGATCTTAGCAAAAGATATTTCTTAACAAAGACACATAAAAAAATGTTATTGCAACCAATAAACTCGTCACAAGATTATTGCAACTCTCTCAAACTTAACATTGATGATACTCCGCCGCCTACGTACTTCTTATGCACTATAGTTGACGATAGCTGTTGCGGTAATGGTTTCTACACTTCTGATAATAATTGTGCAGGTGGGAATCCTTTGACTCATTCAGTTTTCCTAAAACATTTCCACAAAGGATTTGTTACAAATAGTGCTTCTTTTGTTATCACTGATGATTTGATTGTCATGCCAAACTCCAAGCACGTTACAAGCTTTGGTTTACTCCAAAACTGCAGAATAAAAACCACAAGTTGCTTAAAGGAAATGACTTTTGAAGTTACCAAGGAAAAGGTTTACATGCTTATTTTTATAATCTTGGAAAGGTTTATTTATTTACAAATACTGCAGATTTTTATGCTCTATTGATTTGTATTTTGTATAGGTTCTGGATCTTTTGAAGTGCGCTTTGATTTCCAAGTCACCTTTAACAGATACGTTTTTGCGAAACGAACCATCCCATGAAGAGTCGTCAAAGATTTTGAACTGTGATGTTGAAGATAACACCAATATCCAAATTAGTGTAAAGCTAGTGATAAGAAAATCAGATGGCAAGGTCTTGTATGCTCAAGGGGAAGAAGATTTTGTTGATTTGCTATTAACTTTTCTCACATTTCCTTTGGGAGGAGTTATAAGTAAGCTAAAAGAAAACTGTTCTTTGGGAAGTATTGATAGATTGTACAAGAGCTTAGTTGATTTAGAAGAAAACAAGTATTTTAAGTCTACAAAAGCCATGAAAAGGCTTGTAGATCCTCAAGTTGCATTGCAATTCAAACTAAGCAATAAGATATTGCCTATTCAACCAGATATGGAGTATTATTGTTATTATCACGGTAAAAGTTTCAAAGAAAGTATTATAGGTAATGAATTTTTCATAAGTGATGAATATAGGAAAGATGAGAAAAACAGTAGAAATATGTTTCTACTGGATAATTTCAAAGCATGGAGAGGAAGTCGAGAAGGTTATGTGAAGGAATTGAAAATGTATGTGGTTACCGATGACTTGATCATTGCACAATCGTCTCCAATTTCATCTTTAAATTTAATTGATAGTTCGGAAACTTCTCTTGATGACTTGAAGGAAGAGGTTGTCACCATTGGCCTTAAAGAGGTAAGATCGGCTAAAACTTAAGAATTTTTCATCTTCACATTTTTGTACTTTTAGTATTGGTTTACTTGGTAATTATTTAGCATTTCCTATTTTATTTGATGTTGTTGTTTTGTTGCAGTGTCTTAGCATATTGATGGCTGCATTGACTTCAACATCTGCTCTAACAAATGGTTTAGCTCACTTGTTAACTCAAGTTAAGGAAGATAAATAAGAATTCATGTTTAGTATGTTAGATGAAAACTTCAATCAGACAATATTTCTGGCATACCATTTTGTGGTTGTTTCATTTCTTTTCATCTCTTTGTTAATTGTATTTTATTGGTATTTGCAGCACACAAAACTCTTTCATAAGTTAAAAAGTTGGTTGGTATCTAATATATTAAGCCCAAGTTGTTAGCAGTACATGCCACCAAGAATGATGGACTATTTTACTTGGAAAATTGGCATTAATGGTGCATTCAAAACTGGAAATTTTAGAGAGACCAGTTTGGTTTGCAAAAATATTTTCTGATTTAGTTTTTACGAATATATTTTCATTTTCAAGATTTAGTAAATTTATTTGTTTCTATTTCACATTTTCAAGAAATGAAAATAGTGAAAATATGTTTGGTTTTATTATTTTCTAGTTATCATTTCATAAAATACTTTTTAAATTAGAAATAGAAGGAATAAAATAAGTAACTTGCTTGCTTGTGGTTAGTTGGGGTTTGTTAGAGAAATAGTTATTTTTGTCGGTGCAGTTATGCTACTTAGCCAACTAACTCTTATATCTCAGCTTGGTTATAAGCTTGTATTGCTAACTTTCCCAACTAATGAGATTCTAGTTTTTCACTCATTCATTTTTTCCCCTTAGTTTGTTTATGAAGATGAACATTTTTTTTATGGTTTCGAAGAGCCTGGGTTTCGTGTAGCTATTCTATATGTTTTTGCAATGGCAAGAAATAACAATAACAATACTAACAATAATGGCAGAAATCACCTTCAAATTCAGATCTTACATTGAATCCGTATTATATTCATCCATTGGAGAATCCTACGATAGTGTGTGTTACGCTTCAATTGGAAGGTGTAACACCCGAATATAATATACAACTAGAATAATATTACACGAGTTGTTAATTGGTACTAAAACAACATAAATATTTAACAACATCATTTATATATATATATATGAGTCCAAATTATATAACACATCATATGGCACATGATATATAAAAGTGTCTAATAAAAACGTATTCAAGCAACTTTGTTGTTTCCTTGTCCTTCCATGATTTACCTGAAATTTAACAACATAATTAGGGTGAGATGATAATATCAATGGGTTCTTCTATCATATGGGTCAACTAGACTCTAAAGAATCGCTATACGATACTTTAACTCAAATCACTCAACATTATCCTATATGTATACATTAACATGATAGAATAAAAGATTGAGTATCTATGGGATTTTTGCCTTGTATGGAAACTAATGAACTTGAGTCCATATAACTCAGTAAATCACTACTCAAAAATGAAAACTCAAAGTATCTTTCCCCGATTGATCCCACGTGTGGGACTATGGGCACAGGTCATAGATCTTTGTCATTTCGGGCAACTTTCCCCGACCTATCCTACGTCTAGGAAAAGGGGACACGAGTCATGGATGTCCGCACAATGATTCATCTTGTCCCCTATGAAATTTGCTCCTCCATGGGACTCTAACCTACTTTAAGGATCATTCCTCAATGGGACTTTAATATACTTTGAGACCCATTCCTCTATGGGACACTAACCCATTTTTAGGTTCATTCCTTTATGTGACTTTAAAAAAGTTTGAGGTTCAGTCCTCTATGGGACTCTAACGTACTTTGAGGTACATTTCTCTATGGGACTCTAACCCACTTTGGTATTACAAATTACTGGTTCGTCTATCCCAATCACTACTTTACAGAAGAGTCGAACTAAGGAAGCACGAAAAAGGGTTATTCTCAAATATGTGACTACTCTTATCAATCATTACGTGATTAAACTCATAAATCACTATGTGATTATACTCATAAATCCTCAAATGATTATTTTCATCAATCACATTATTATAACATGTTTCTATTTAGAGCCCATTAACACGTAATTAGACTGAAATTCTGGCACACATATACCAGATGTCGAGTCAGATGTCAAGACACTGGGATCAGGACAACACAAAAACTTATACGGTAAAAGTAAAAGTTTGAATGTAAATAACACAAGTTAACCCAATTTGGTGCAACATCAACTACATTTGGGGGCATCCAAGCCAAAAAGGAAATCCAATGTAATAGTATTACTTTGAAGCTATAACAAACAACCTCAGGTTTACAAGCTTCTCACCAAATCACTACCCAGACTATTTCTACCTAGGACTCCTAGATCTGAGACCCCTCTCAGTTTCCACCAATCCACTACAACATTTATCGTTTCTTGCAACACTTGAAAATTGTTGCCAGAACTCTGAAAAATGTTGACTAAAATAATAGGCAACGATTTTCATGCGTTTTTATGCGAGTGTTGCCTGTTAGTTGTGGCAACGTTTATTTGTGCTCAAGGGACACACTTTTTATAAACGTCGCCTATATTATGGAAATAGGGAACGATTTTCTATGGAAGCTAAGACGATGTTTTTTAAATATTCCCCAAAGTACCAACACTTTATAATTGTTGCCATAAGTTTAAATTAAAGAAAAATGTATACAACAACCACAATAATTTATTATTTTTACTAATTATAGTATTTAGAGGAAGGACATAATTTATGAAAAATATTTTAAATGCATTATAACTAACAAGAGTTGAGCTTGAGCACATAATTGTTAACATAAAATAACACAATAAATAAATTGATATTTGTTTTTAAACATCTAAATAATATAATTAAACTCCCAATTCAAGCAAAAAATGTGCCCAAATAAGAACAATACAATTAAAATTCATTGAAAAAGAGGCCAAATTCACAATGAAAACTACAAATCCCCCCCCTCCCTTTACTTCATACTTCCAACATTTCAAAAACTAGTGGAAAGACTAACAAAGGCCCAAGACAAAAAAAAAATAGCAGTAAAACTATAAAACCCTCTCCTGACCACCAACCAGAAACAAATTTAGAAGTTATAGCCATTGTCGTCCCCCAAACACCGAAGACAACCTTCAATTTAGGCATGTGTTACAAATAGGCATTCTTTAAGAGCCAGAGCCTTTTTAGTTTCAATTGCTTGCTCACTTTTTTTATTTTTTATAAATTAAGAGATATATTAGAAGGAGTACAAAAGATACTCACACTCTCGTGGTATTAATCTTAATTTTTTAGAAAACATTGAAACTTACTTGAACTACTTAATCAAGAAGCATGCGCCTGAACTACATGGAGTATATTTTTATTTTATCAAAACTCTGATGTTATTTTAAAAGTAAAGTGCAGAAGCATTACATATTAGGCAACGATTATCAAATAAAATAGTGACGCTCCAAAAACGTCCCCAGAAGTATTTTAGGCAATGATTATCAAGGATTGCAAATAAAGTTTTTTCAACAGTCATAAATTGTTGCCTATACAAATTTTAGGCAACAATTTTAACATGTTACCTAAAACAGTGTTGCCAGATACAACAAATGTTGTAGTGGTCACACAACATTGACAAACTCAACAATAAAGAAAAGAGGAATTCACACTTCCAAAGAGACAAAAATTCAATTTTTTCTTAAAAGCTTGGGAGTGATTATAACTAAAAACTCAGTCTAATTCAAATATCTAAGGGGTATATGAATGACTCACACATCCATAAACAAAATAGTCAAACTCAGATGTCAAAAGGCATAAGAGAGGATCACAAAGAACAAAGACCATTAAAGCTTAATACCCTTTCTTTCAATACACGGTTTCTCTAAAGAATTAGGTTTAACACTCCTCTTTAAATAGCCTTAAAATCAGCATGGACTTGGGATCTTCAATAAAATAAAACGCACATTACTAAACATCAGCTTCAAATCTCTTGCAAGATCTTATGTGTAAAACTAAGTACTTAATATAAAGTTTCCTAAAGAGGCTCCAAGATCCTTTTTATGAAATACATGCACATTTGGCATAGACAAAAGTTCCTAAAATACCCTTTATGGGATGGCGACAATGTGTGGACTAAAACAAGAGAAAATCGCACACTTTAAATAACAAAACACCAAAACTCTAATATTTTGGTATAACATGTCACGACCACATGTCCCAGTATCCTGCTGTGTATGATATGTGACCAACCTCACTAAAAGAAAATTGGCAAGTTACGACTGTTAATTTTTGCAGGTTACGACGGTTTGAACCGCCTTAATTTACAAGTTGAGACGATTTTAGTTATGTCTCAAAAATGTGTGTCACCAGCATGTTTCACGACGGTTTTGAAAACCATCGCTCCAACCACCTTTACTGGTTGCGACAATTTTGGAACTGCCTTAACAAAATAATTACGACAGTTTTAACTATCGTTAATTTCACTTGTAGTTTTGTTTCTACTTGATTTCAGCAAGTAAAACTACAAGAATTTCCGCAGGAAAATGTCAAAAATCCGCAGGTAATTCCATAGCTAATATATTTTTGAATTTAAAAAAATTCTTTTTTACTCAAGCCTATAAATACAAAATAATTTTACCCAAACCTATAAATTTCTACAGCTAAGATAAATTTCTTTTTTAAAAGAGAATTTCTAAATGATATAATTCATATTTCATTTCTAAATGTTCAGGTTTATTATTGAATTAATAAAATTGCCTTTATTTTGATTTTCCATGCCTTCTGACATTGTTTATTTCCTTTGTTTATTTATGCTTATTTTAATTAATATATCGAGCTAAAGTACTTAATCGGTATGTAATTGATTGACCGTAATGGATTCGATAGATCTAGAATAAAATCATAAACAAACTTATTTTCTGGTTTCGATTTCTTAATTTAAAATCAACTTTTTTTACGAGAGTAAAAAGGTAACAAGATTAGGATTAATACCACGAGAGTGTGAGGTTTTGACCAGATAGCTGAAATCGAACATTAGTTTAAAATACAACGAAAGTGCTTTAAAGCTAATTAGAATCTATAAGTTTTCAAAAAGTACTTTTAACTCAATTTGATACAGCGAGAGCGTTCAATTTGACTTAGGAGTATAGTTAGAGACAAGACCACGAGAGTGAGTTGACAATTTTTAAACTAATATTTTCTACAGAAAGATATTTTAACTCATCTTTATAAGCCGAAATTTTTTTGAATCCATGAAGGCATATTAATTACGTACCGATATTCTATCATAATCAAATTTAGTTTAAATTTCTAATTTCCCATTTTGTTTAAACTAAAACATCACTCACCTTAGCTAAACATAGTAACACCTGAGAGCATTAGTTTGATTATTAAGTCTCTGTGTGATCGATATCTTTATTACTATGTGATTAGGTTGTATACTTACAGTTAGTACCCGTAAGACTCAGAAAGTTGCAACCAAAATCATAACCCGACACGTAAAGAGAAATATCTTCGTACCGAGCTTTCAAAACTTTGAACCACAAATCTTCTGATCCTTCTAGATTTTTCCATCTCCACTTTTGAAAATCCTTCTAGAATCTTCCCCCCTTTTCAAATTTAGCCATCCTTTCTCTTACGGCAAGCAAAGAAAATCCCAATTAATCCAGTGCGTCTTCCTATTCCCTCTCGAACTACCCCAAAAGAAACCACTATGGAGCTTAATAATCTCCTTCCTAATTTTCATCGGAGCCTTGTAAAAAGATAGATTATAAAGCATCAATTTAAGAAGAATAATTATACCTCCAAAACTTAAGAACCGACCATGCTAACAAGACAATATATTATCCATCTTCTTAAGTAAAAAAGACCACGAGGATAACCGTCTAGGATTCGAACCAATGGGGATCCCTATAAAGGTAAAATATTTCCTCTATGTCCTACATGAGAGAAATAATACCGCCGCCTCCAAAAAATTAGGCGGAACATTAGTCCCGATAATCTTGTTTTTGTGAAAATTGATGTCAGGTCCCAATACTAATTCTAAACCTCTTAAGACCACTTTGATGGCCAACAAATGCCTATAACTACCGTCGCCTACCAAAAGAGTATCATCCATAAATTGAAGGATATCAATGAAACAATTGCCTTTAATATCGAACACCGAAAAGTGACCTAACATTACCAACCTCTTCACCGATCCCCTTCGGCGATCATAACAAAAAGAATAGGAGAAAGAGGATCTCCTTGACGCAAGACTCTCTCCACCACAAACTCCTTAGTCGGACTTCCGTTAACCAAAGCGGACATCTTGATAGTAAAAATTAAAGCTTCCATCCAACTCAACCAAATATCCCCGAAACCCCTCATCCTCATCAAGAATCTAAGAAAGCCCAAATTCACCTTGTCATAGGCTTTCTCAAAATCAACCTTAAAGAGCAAAATAAACTTTTTCTCCTTACTCACAAAATGACCACCTCGTTCGCCACAAAAACTCCATCGAGCAATTGTCTCCCCGGAACAAAAGCACTTTGACATTTGGATATAATAGAATGTAAAACCAATTTCAATCTAACTGCTAAAAGCTGTAGAAGCAAGCTTCTCAAATGATATTTTGATGATAACAACAAATCCATCATGTCTTGAAAGCAATAAAAAAGGATTGTTCAAGCTTCACTAAAAAAGTTTTCATAAAGACAAGGTTTCTCATTGGAAGGTATAATTCATTTCTCATGAACCAATAATGTTTATTAAGTATTCAACTGTTATTGTCTAAAACAAATCATTGTGCATGCCTTGTTACTGATCTTGAATCTTAAAAGTTTTTTTTCTGGTTTTTGATCAAGTAACCGGTTACCCGTAAGGTAGTAACCGGTTACTTCAGCCCTTTCCTGAAAAATATTATATTCGTTACAACAAGTAACCGGTTACCCACGAGGTAGTAACCGGTTACCACTGTTCAAATTCCAGAAATTAATTTATTCAAAATTTAAAATTATGTCTCTTGTTTTTCAAATTGGAATGAGACATCCCTTCATATTTCTGTACCTTTTCCAAGAGGTATCTTGTATCATATTTAAACTATTTTGACACACCTCCTACACAATTTTCATGAAACATTTTCTTACTCAAAAATCTCAAACTTTCTAAAGTGCACTAAATTCAATTGTTTAGAAAGTTAAACTTTTCATACAATTTAGTGAACACTTATATCCATTGTTTGTAAGTGAGAAATATAAAAGGAGAAGATCAACATTGCTTGATATTACAAGACTTCAACATTTCAACATTTCATTTTTTTCAAAGAATTATTTCTTGTATTGACTTGTGGTCCAGGATTATTGGACATAAGGGTTAGTGTTTGCAAGAGGATTGTTCTTGCACATTGTTTGATGTATAGTTGTTAGATAGTAGGCCTCACCGGTTTATAGTGTGATAGGTTGTATAATCTAAAACTATAGTGAAAATATCTTACGAGGTGTAAGGGGACTGGATGTACCTTCGGATTGTGAAGGGAACCAGGATAAATCTTTGTGTCTTTTTACTTTCTGCTTTACCGCTTTCATATCTTAGGCACTTAGACAATAAAAATCCATCCACAGATAAAATAACCGAGAAAATTTTATAAAGCCTAATTCACCCCCTCTTAGGCTATCTCTGAAACTACAATTGGTATCAGAGAGAGTTATAGGTAACTTGTTCCTAGATCCAGCATGGCTTCCGCAAGCACAAAACCGGTTTTCAAAGACGGTGAAAGTAGCAACAAGCCCCCACTCTTCTCCGGGGAATACTTTGATTTCTAGAAAATCAAAATGAGGGCGCATCTTGAAGCCCAAGGATAAGGTATATGGGAAGCAATTGAAGAAGATCCACACAATCCAGTAAATGTGATCAATGGTGTTGGAACCGCGAAGTTGAAAAGCACATATGATGAAGACGATAAGAAAAAGATTCTAAATGAGAAGAAGGCAATCAACATACTCCAAATCGCTCTTAGTATGGACGAGTTCTTCCGTGTATCACAGTGTAAATCGACAAAAGATATTTGGGACACCTTTGTAGAAACGCATGAAGGAACCACCGAAGTAAAGAGATCGAGGCTAAACAGATTGAATCAAGAATATGAGATGTTCCGTATGCAGCATTGCAAAAGAGATTCGTCCATCTAACAAATCACTTGATTACTCTCGGGAAAACCTTCACCAATGATGATATCAACTTGAAAGTCCTAAGATCTTTGACAAGGGAATGGCAACCGAAAATGACCGCTATTTCGGAAAAGAAGAGACTCTCAACAATGACATCCGCGTCCTTATTTGGTAAACTTCAAGAGCACGAATTGGAACTTGGAAGGCTCGAGAAGCACGAAAGTCAAGAAAAGAAGTCCAAGGGAATTGCCTTGAAGGTTGATACTAAGGGTGACAAAGATGACGAGACTTCCGAAGATGAGAATTTCATGCTTCTTGTAAAGAAGCTTGGTAAGTTTTTTAATTAAAATAAAAATTCCTCTTATCCTAAAAAGAATAAACATTTCAGGAAAAAAGATGCATCCACATCGATTCAAGAAGTCACATGTTACGAATGTGGGAAGCAAGGTCACATAAAGCCGAATTTCCTGAAACTTGCAAAGAAAGGAGGATTCAAAGGCAAGAAAGATTTCAAGAATAAGAAATCCTATGTTTCTTGGGACGATAATGAGATAACTTCCTCGTCGGAATCGGAAAGCGATGAATGTGTAAATATGGCTCTTATGGCTTCACATCACTCCAATGAAGAAATCAATGAGGTTAGTAGCAATTTTTCAATTTATGAAAATGATGCACAAGAAGTTATAGATGAACTTCTAAAAGAATGCAAGACTTTGTATAAAAGCATTTCATCCCAAAAGAAACGAATTTCATCTTTAGAAGAACAAAATACCGCTTTTGTAAAATATATTGAAAGTGAAAAACAAAAATTGATGGATGAAAAACAAAGTCTTGTATGCAAAAATTGTGAGTCCTTATCCTTTCAAATTGTTCAACTTAAAAGAGTTTTAGAAAGATATGAAAAAGTTCAAATTGGCTTGGAGGAAATTCTTAGGCACCAAAGATATCCTAATGATAAAAGTGGTTTAGGATATTCTAAGTTTTCCAAACCAAGAACAAATAAGACCATTTTTGTGAAATCAAGTGAACCAGTTGTTAAGGAAAAGGCAACCAATTCTAAAAGTATGCATCAAAGTCATAAAAAGAAAATAATTGTTAAGAAAAAGAGTTATGTTCCTTTATATAAAATTCAATTTCAACCTACTTGTTTTAATTGTGGAATCAAAGGCCACACACCTAATGCTTGCTATGTGTGCAACATTGGCGTTGCTAAAGGGCATTGTGTGTGGGTTGAAAAGGGTACTAACTATCAAGGACCCAAAGCAATTTGGGTACCTAAAAATACTTGATTTTGTTTTGTAGATATGGTTTAATACAAATTCTAATGAATGGTATCTTGATAGAGGTTGTTCGAAGCATATGACGGGCGATATCAACAAATTTTCAAGTCTATCTTTAAAGGCTAAATGATACGTCACTTACGGTGATGATAATAAAGGAAAGATTCTTGGAGTAGGAAGAATTGGTGCATTTCCATTTACAATAATTGAAGACTTTCTTTATGTGGAAGGCCTTAAACACAACCTACTTAGCATAAGTCAATTGTGTGACAAAGGGTTCCGAATCAACTTCACAAAGGATGAATGTTTGATAGAACATGAAGTCACCCATGACATCTTGCTAGAAGGTAAAAGATTTAATAATATTTTTATGATTTCTTTTGATGACTCTTCCTTGAAGGTAAAATGCTTAATAGCGAAAAACAATGAGGCATGACTATGGCATAAAAGGTTTGCTCACATTCACATGGAGCACTTAAACAAGTTGATAAACCATGACCTAGTTGTTGGTCTTCCAAAGATAAAGTTCATCAAGGATAAGTTATGCGATGCTTGCCAAAAAGGGAAGCAAACCAAGACAACTTTCAAATCTAATAAAGTAGTGTCCACATCTAGGCTTTTACAATTGTTGCATATGGATATCTTCGGTCCATCAAGAACGAAAAGCTTTGGAGGTAACATTTATGCTTTAGTTATTGTTGATGATTTCTCTCGATATACATGGACATTATTTTTAGTATAGAAAAGTGATGCTTTCAAAGCATTCAAGAAGTATGCGAAGCAAATACAAAACGAGAAGTAACTCACTATAGCCTCCACTAAAAGTGACCATGGTGGAGAATTCCAAAACACATCTTTTGAAGAATTGAGAAGAGCATGGAATTTCTCACAACTTTTCTGCACCAAGGACTTCTCAACAAAACGGTGTCGTAGAAAGGAAGAATAGGTCATTGGGGGAACTTGCAAGAACAATGCTTAGAGACTCAAATCTCCCTAAGTATTTTTGGGCGGATTCTGTTAGCACAGCTTGTTTCATAAGAAATCGTGTCAACATTCGACCAATTCTCAAGAAGACTCCGTATGAGTTGTTCAAGGGTAGGAAACCGAACATATCATTCTTTCACATTTTCGGATGTAAGTGTTTCGTTCTCAACAATGATAAGGACAATCTCGGTAAGTTTGATGAGAAGTCCGAAGAAGGTATATTCCTTGGTTATTCCATCTATAGTAAAGCTTTTAGAATTTTTAATAAAAGAACTCTTACTATTGAATAATCTATTCATGTTTCCTTTGATGAGACGAACCCCTCGAAAGAGGATAATATTATTGTGGATGATGATGATATAGTAGATACACCACAACAACAAAAGAAGATGTAAAAGGATCAAGCAATACCACAAGAAGATGACTCACCAATCATTGAAGAATATCAAGATCTTCCAAAGGAATGGAGAACTCATAGAGATCACCCGATAGATAAAGTTATTGGTGATATTAGCCAAGGCGTTGCAACACGACTAAATCTCAAGGATGCTTGTCTCAACATGGCTTTTGTATCTCAAATTGAACCAACCAAAATCGATGAAGCCTTAGGCAACGATCAATGGATAGTAGTGATGCAAGAAGAACTCAATCAATTCGAAAGAAATCAAGTTTGGAATATTGTACCAAGACCGGACAACAAGCACATCATAGGAACGAGATGGGTGTTCAAGAACAAACTTGACGAGAATGGGATCATGGTTCGTAACAAAGCAAGATTAGTCGCACAAGGATACAACCAAGAGGATGGAATTGATTTTGATGAAACATTCGCTCCGGTAGAAAGGTTAAAAGCAATTAGATTATTACTTGCTTATGCTTGTTCTATGAATTTTCAGTTGTACCAGATGGATGTCAAAAGCGCTTTCCTGAATGGCTACATCAATGAAGAAGTCTATGTCAAACAACCTCCGGGTTTTGAAGACTTCAAGAATCCATCTCACGTGTACAACTTGAAGAAGGCTCTTTATGGCTTAAAGTAAGCACCAAGAGCATGGTATGATCTCCTCAGTAACCTTCTATGTGAAAAGGGATTTGTAAAAGGAAAGGTTGACAAGACTTCGTTCATAAAGAAGTTCAAGGGTAACATCTTATTGGTCCAAGTCTATGTCGACGACATCATCTTCGGTTCAACAAACAAAGATCTTTGCAAAGAGTTTTCACTTATGATGCAAGGAGAATTCGAGATGTCCATGATGGGAAAAATGAACTATTTTCTTGGACTACAAATCAAGCAAACAAAGGATGGCATGTTTATCAACCAATCCAAGTATTGCAAGGAGTTATTGAAAATATTTGATATGGATAGTTGCAAGGTGATGTCCACTCCTATGGGATCCGGAACGTACGTTGATCAAGACGAATCTAGAACTTCAATTGATATCACAAAGTATCGAGGTATGATCAGTTCATTATTATATTTGACGGCAAGCCATCCTGACATTATGTTTAGTGTATGTTTGTGTGCAAGATTTCAATCAAATCCAAAGGAATCGCATCTCACTGCCGTGAAGAGGATTATGAAGTAACTCCAACGGAACAACGAACGTCGGACTATGGTATCCAAAAGGTAGTACATGTTCTTTGATAGGTTATTCTGATGTTGATTATGCAGGATGTAAGACCGATAGAAAAAGAACAAGCGGCACTTTTCACATTATCGGGAATGAACTAGTGTTATGGGCATGTAAGAAGCAAGCATACGTTGCACTTAGCACGACCGAAGCGGAGTACATTGCAGCAGGCAGTTTTTGTGCACAGATCTCGTGGCTTAAGCAACAACTTCTTGATTTTAGTATAGATCTCGGTTGCATTCCTCTTCGATGCGATATCACAAGTGCCATCAATATCATAAAGAACTCGGTCATGCATTCAAGGATAAAGCACGTAGATATCCGACATCATTTCCTTCGAGATCACGTGCTCAACGAAGATGTGGATGTTACGTTCGTGGATACACATAACCAACTTTCCGACATATTCACAAAATCATTGGCTAAAGAGCAATTCTTCAAGATTCGGCGAGAACTTGGTATTCTCGATGAAGGTGACATCTAAATTTTTCTTAAAATTGCTTGTTATGTGTTATAGTAGCTTAAAATATGATTATTTTCATTTTTGTGTCATAAAATGCTAGCACTCATATTTCTCTGTTTTTCGTTTTTCTTATTTTCGCATACCCGAAAATAATCGGTTTCAAAATATTTTTTGATCAAAAGTTGCGTAATATTATGTGCTAACACTTTGTGAAAAGTTTTTGTCAAAAATCATTACCATTTGCTTGCTACATAGTTGCTGTATTTTTTAAATTTTTTTGAAATTTTGAGGCAAGTAACCGGTTACGAAGTAGGTAGTAACCGGTTACCACTGCCATTTTCTGAATTTTTTTTACACAAAATGTATTATGGCTGCTACATGTTTTCTTTCATTTCTTTTATGAGTCTTAAAGCTATTTTTTGGTCTTTAAGTCTTCATTCAGTTATGTTTATGTTCGTAAACTCATGTTTCGTATAATTTTATGTTTGGTGTTTGTTTGCTTATAATTCATGTTTCGTATTATTTTATGGCTTATATTCCTTTTAAAGCATTCATGTGCTAACTTATTATTAAAGTATTTTTCCCATCCTTTTTGTGGATGACAAAGGGGGAGAAGTCTCTAGTATGCATTCTTGTTTCTCTCATTATGCATAATTTTTTCTTCTAAACCTCCTAGTATCACTTTGAGGGGGAGCACCTTCAAAAGGGGAGTTTTTGGAGAAACCAAGAAGCAAACTTCATTTTACTTTTGGTTGCCATCATCAAAAAGGGGGAGATTGTAGAAGAAAGCTTCTCAAATGATATTTTAATGATAACAACAAATCCATCAAGTCTTGAAAGCAAGCAAAAAGGATTGTTCAAGCTTCACTCAAAAAGTCTTCATAAAGACAAGGTTTCTCATTGGAAGGTGTAATTCATTTCTCGTGAACCAATAATGTTTATTAAGTGATAAACTTAGGATGCACTCACACTTGTTATTGTCTAAAAAAATCACTGTGCATGATGAGAGAAACATATTTTATTCGTTACAAGTAACCAGTTACCCGTAGGGTAGTAACCGGTTACTTCAGCCCTTTTCTGAAAAATATTTTATTCGTTACAGCAAGTAACCGGTTACCCATGGGGTACTAACCGGTTACCACTGTTCAAATTCCAGAAATTAATTTATTCAAATTTTAAAATTATGTCTCTTGTTTTTCAAATTGGAATGAGACATCCATTCATATTTTTGTACCTTTACCAAGAGGTATCTTGTATCATATTTAAACTATTTTGTACAGAATTTTTGACACACCTCCTACACAATTTTCATGAAACATTTTCTTACTCAAAAATCTCAAACTTTCTAAAGTGCACTAAATTTAATTGTTTAGAAAGTTAAACTTTTCATACACTTTAGTGAACACTTATATCCATTGTTTGTAAGTGAAAAATATAAAAGGAGAAGATCAACATTTCTTGATATTACAAGATTTCAACATTTCTACATTTCATTTTATTCAAAGAATTATTTCTTGTATTGACTTGTGGTCTAGGATTGTTGGACACAAGGGTTAGTGTTTGCAAGAGGATTATTCTTGCACACTGTTTGATGTATAGTTGTTAGATAGTATGCCTCACCGGTTTATGGTGCGATAGGTTGTACAATCTAAAACTATAGTGAAAATCTCTTACGAGGTGTAAGGGGACTGTATGTACCTTTGGATTGTGAAGGAAACTAGGATAAATCTTTGTGTATTTTTACTTTCTACTTTAACGCTTTCATATGTTAGGCACTTAGACGATAAAAATCCATCCACCGATAAAATAACCGAGAAAATTTTATAAAGCCTAATTCACCCCCTCTCTTAGGCTATATCTGAAACTACAATTGGTTTCAGAGCGAGTTATAGGTAACTTGTTCCTAGATCCAGCATGGCTTCCGCAAGCACAAATCCGGTTTTCAAAGACAATGGACGTAGCAACAAGGCCCCACTCTTCTCCGGGGAATACTTTGATTTCTGGAAAATCAGAATGAAGGCGCATCTTGAAACCCAAGGAGAAGGTATATGGGAAGCAATTGAAGAAGGTCCACATAATCCAGTAAATGTGATCAATGGTGTTGGAACCGCGAAGTTGAAATGCACATATGATGAAGACGATAAGAAACAGATTCTAAATGAGAAGAAGGCAATCAAAATATTCCAACGTGCTCTCAGTATGAACGAGTTCTTCCGTGTATCACAGTGTAAATCGGAAAAAGAGATTTGGGACACCTTTGTAGAAACGCATGAAGGAACCACTGAAGTAAAGAGATCGAGGCTAAACAGATTGAGTCAAGAATATGAGATGTTCCGTATGCAGCTCAGTGAATCTATTTTTTCCTTACAAAAGAGATTCGTCCATCTAACAAATCACTTGATTGCTCTCGGGAAAACCTTCACCAATGATGATCTCAACTTGAAAGTCTTAAGATCTTTGACAAGGTGTAACACGGTGGGAGAACTGGCTTTAGTTAAATGTTGCGGATAGCAAGAGTTGCCACCAACTTTTATTTTATCCAAAAGGAAAGGGTATAAAAGAACAGGAAAGTCCTTAACATATTTTTGGGTTCGGGGGGTAGGTTATGTAAAGGGAAGGTGTTAGCACCCTTTACATCCATGGTTATCCATGTGCTCTTAGTTACTTAGCTCACTTTAAACTGTTTTGAGAAGTGTAGTGTGTGATTAAAAAATTTCTTAAGTACTTTATAATGATCCTTGTATGGATATATATAAAGACTTTGTTTTGAAAATTGTTTGAAAAGGTGAAGTGTTATGAAATGTTTTTGAAAGAGTGAGCAAGTACTTAAGAGGAACCTACCCTAAGTTAAGTCTTTTCTGTTCTTAAATGTTCTTTCAATGGTAAGACTATCCCTATTATTAAGGAATAGGTAGTCATTACCTTGGATGTTGTAAGGGACAAGTGAAGGGTCATCTGTGTTTAGGCAACTGTAAGGTGTACTTAGCAATTCGAAGAGACTTATCATCTTTTATTCGAAAGGGACAAGATCATTTACGAAGGCAACCATGAAGGGACTTGATCTTATAATCTTTAAAGGGACAAGATGATATTAATAAGAGAAGGGACTTTGCTTTATACACCTTACTTGACCTTTTTGTTTAGGCAACATGAGAGGTAACCCTTAAGAAGTGAGATGGCGATCCAAGATCGACTTACGTGTGTGCGTGTACAAGTTCATATATTTATCTTAAAATTAGTGATCTAAATTGATTTTTAAACACAAACATGTTTTCACTCCCTAATTTACTAACCATAGCAATTTATAATTAAACAATAAAAATACTACAATTATTACATAGCTTGTACAGTTACATTATAAGAAAATAATTTAAATAATAAGCATATGAAAAAAAGATTAGTAATAAACATAAGAGGAAAAAGGTTAGCATAATAATATACAATGTAGAAATCAAATTAAAATTTTAAATTTAAATAAACAAATTTTTTGTTAAGAATTTTAAGAGGAGGATAAAATAATAATAATAATTATATACTAATTTATTTACAAAACTAAACATGATTTAGAAATATTTATTAAGTATAATTAAACAAAAACAATAAAAATAAGAAATTAAAATTGTAAAAGAAAATTAGGGTTTTGAATTATTAGAAAATAAATTAGGGTTTTAGATATAAATATATTAGGATTTTTAATTTAATACACAATACTAATTTAATAATTAACTAAATATATACATGTTTTAATTTAAATAAATAAAAATTAGTTTTAGAATTTAGAAAATAATTTTTAGAATTTTTTTTAGAACATATAATATATTTACATGTTAAGTTCTTATAATTATCTAAATATATATATATATATATATTAACATAATCATATTTAATAATAAAAACAATTAATAAAACAATTAAGCAAAACAGAATTAAAAAAAAATTACCTGGGGCAGGGTTTGAACCCATGCCCTAAGCTTTGCCACACTCTGAACGAAGCAAGCTGCGCACGCTGGCTGAACAATGAATGGCTATTGATCATTATATATTAAGCCTGAAAAATATGAAGAAAATAAACAAAAAAATGTTGAGGCTGGGGTTCGAACCCCTGCCCAGATCCTCACATACGCGCGTCCTTACCACTACACCATCAGCATCTTTCAATAATTATAATACAAATAAAACTATATAATATAAAAACAATTTTTGAATTCACAACTGCGCGCCAATCTCCTTCTTCTTCCTCCAGACCTGCACATTTTCCTGCGAATTTTCCTACCAGTATTCCTGCGAATTTACCTGCGTATAATTTTTACAGAAAATCCTAGCTTTCTGAAACACCACTAAAACCGTACAATTTCATCAAATTAAGTATAGCATTATAATCCCCATGTCTTAACCAATTCATTAGTGGTCTTAGAACTCATTTATATTTGTTCAATCAAAAAACCCTAAACGGCCAAACAAACCCTAACAATGGCATTTTCATGGTTCGGCTATGATTCTTCACGAAAATTGTCCAGAAATCATCTATAGGCATAAACAAACATTAATACATGATCAAAATGTGTTATAAATATATGAATTCATGGAATCGAAAAAAAACAATTCAAGGGAAAGAATGCTTCGGGTTATGCATATGAGCATGAAATGGATGCGTTTGAGAGTTGGTTTCGACTCAGTGAAGTCCAAGGAACCTTCTTGTGTCTTTAAAATACCTTAAAACCCTTTGTAATGAGGAAACCGAATTGGTGTTTTGGATGAAATTTGTGAAGTTTGAAAGTGACTTGGGAGGCTGTGAAATCGTCCTCTTGTGCTTGCTAAATGTTCTATATATATGGGTGAATGAATTAGGTCAAAAACATTGCTCAAGACTTTGGATATTTTGATTTTTTGAGATTGAAAAAGATAAGTTCTTAAATTTTGAATATTCTGGATATAAGCTTGCTATTTTGGGATGATTTTCATAACTCTTGTATCAATTAGATCCAAATAACCTTTATGACATTCTAGAAGACAAATCATTTTAAATCTTCACCATTTTATATTTTATTTGAATTTAAAATGATTTTTAATATAAAAAATCATAATAAATAAAAATAAAATGATGAAAATGATGAAAATATTAAGTTAATTTCGTGCATGATGTCATGGAACCTATTGGATCACAAAAAAGTCAGCCCATTTGAAGAATTATGGTTTTAAGACCCCATTTACTTCATAAACCTCTAAAAAATTTCCCAACTTTGCAAGGGCACAAATCCTTCAAGTTATGCTCTTTGGAAGTTGTTGACTTTTTGTTGACTTTTAAAAGGACCTATAATGTCTTGGCTCATACCTTCCAAATGAAGCATTTTTGGGCTTGGCTTGTGAGACACAAAGTTGTAGGGAATTCAATTTCCTTCAAAATGAGCTTTGAATGGAAATTTTTGATGAAGCATGTGAAAGTTATGGCTGGTCAAAGTTCAGTTGACTTTTCCTGTGAAAACCCTAATTTAGAAACTCCTGATTCTTGATGATCTGAAATCTCCTTGATGAATCATGATCAACCCTTGATCAAATGATGAATTTTACTTCATATGGTTGATGTTGGCAAAAAATCATGAAGTTTGACTTTGGTTTGACCACAGTTGACCTCAGTTTGACTTTTTAACTGCTTTGACTGATTTTAACCTATCTGATCATCTGACTGAGCAAATCTTTTGGGAAAGTCTTGAAACTTGACATGGGGATTCTTGAACACATATAGGATGCTATGAAGCTCACTTGAAGTCTTGGAAGTCCATTTAGCCTGATAAAAGTCAAAACCCTAGTTTAAGATGTATTGCTTAGGAGGATGCATTGTTTGAGGGAATTGTCAAACTTTCTGACTAATTGTGAATCTTGTGAACCTTGTGAACCTCATGAGATGTATTGTGAACCTTGTGAACCTTGTGAGCCTCTTAGTACACAATGCCTTGTCTTGTGGAGGGCAAATTTTGGGGTGCAACACAAGGGAATGGACCAGTAGAAATAAATCTTCGTGGCGATTATCTCTTCTGGAAGTATCTTGAATTAGGGAATGGATCTTTGTACAGACCGTTTGCCTACTCTCCAAGGTCAAAAGAACGTCAGGATTAGTTCTTCTGAAAAATATCTTGAACCAGGGAATGGATCTTTGTATAGACCGTTTGCCTGCTATTCAAGGGCCAAAAGAACGTCGGGATTAGTTCTCCTGAAAAATATCTTGAACCAGAGAATGGATCTTTTTACAGACCGTTTGCCTGCTATTCAAGGGCAAAAAGAACGTCAGGATTTTTTCTTCTGAAAAATATCTTGAACCAGGGAATGGATCTTTTTACAGACCATTTGCCTGCTATTCAAGGGCCAAAAGAACGTCAGGATTTGTTCTTCTGAAAAATATCTTGAACCAGGGAATGGATCTTTTTACAGACCGTTTGCCTGCTATTCAAGGGCCAAAAGAACGTCAGGATTTGTTCTTCTGAAAAAAATCTTGAACCAGGGAATGGATCTTTTTACAGACTGTTTGCCTGCTATTCAAGGGCCAAAAGAACGTCAGGATTTGTTCTTTTGAAAAATATCTTGAACCAGGGAATGGATATTTTTACAGACCATTTGCCTGCTATTCAAGGGCCAATAGATTAAATCTTCTGAAAATATATTGAACCAGGGAATGGATCTTTTTACAGACCGTTTGCCTGTTATTCAAGACCAGATGGATGAAATATTCTGGAAATATCCTGGATTAGGGAATGGATCTTCTTACAGACTGTTTGCCTACTCTCCGAGGACATCTTGAGTAATGTATGGATCATTTCTGACCTGTTGTGAATTGCTGCTATTGATTTATCTGCATATAACTATCCTGCAAGGAGAATGTTAGTTTATGCAATATATATGCATGCATAGTATGATGCACCTAAGTAAATGTATTATGCATTTATGGATATGTATGTTATGGTATGATGTAAATGATGTATGTATGAGTCATGCAATCTGAAACGTCTGGATATCTTCGTGTAACAACTGCTGGCTAGGGAAAATAAATTCTGATTCGTTGCTGAAGAATATGAGGAACTCGTTCCCGTCTCGTTTGATAGTATAGTATTCATAACTTCCCGTCTTCGTTCGTCGTACTTCTATTGGAGGAATAAGTTCCTGAGTATCCTGACTGAGGATAAAAGAGACGGACATAAATTCAAGGGGAGATGTAACTCGAAGTATCTATGATAGATTTGCCCTACTGGGGGATTTGTAGCTGTCTTGTGGGGATGAATCGGCGAAGCTTCGTTGAATTCCTTCCCTTGTTCGTCCTTAGTAAATATTATTACTGCATTTTCATGCATTTCTGGTAAACATCAATCATATTCAAGCATTTATGCATTTCTGGTAAACATCAATCATATTCAAAAGCATACATACATTCAAACACAACCAATGGACGTTTCGGTTATGTAAATAGGGTAAAAGTAAATCTGGATTCAAAGATGAAATTTTATTTATATCACAAAGTGACCTATACATAGGCAAGTTTGTACAAGGAGACAGAAATCCTAGTAAGAGGAATTCGTCGTAAATTTTTTTACAAAACAAAGAAAATCAGCTATGTGGGAAATAATCCTATTGAGTTTCAATTCTACTATTGCCATTATCTTCAAGTATCTCATCTTCTACTGTTGAGATGGAAACGATTGGATTGATCTTTATCTGTTCGAGCTTGGTTAAGTAGCACAACTGGTTGTAGTTACATGGGTGATCCAAACGAGACATAGTCATACGCTTTAATCCCTAACTTTTGCCTGGATTGCCCTTTCAGGTTTTCAATCCACCGGGATAACCTTTTTTGCCCAAGACGCCTTTTCAGGTTTTCGACTTGCCGGGTGTACATTTTTTATATATATCCCTAATTTTTATGCGTAGTATTTTTTAACTATGTCTGTGTTTACAGGCTGCGGGAAGTCTTCACCATCCATAGTAGTAAGTATCATGGCACCTCCTGAGAATATTGTCTTGACTACAAATGGTCCTTCATATGTAGGAGTCCACTTGCCCCTAGGATCACCATGTGGTAATATGATACGCTTGATTACCAAATCACCAGCCTGATATACCTTTGGCTTAACCTTCTTATTAAAAGCTTTGATCATCCGTTTCTGGTACATATGGCCATGACAAACAGCTGCTAACCTCTTCTCATCAATCAAATTTATCTGGTCAAGTCGAGTCTGAATCCACTCATCTTCATCCAAGCCTGCATCCTTCATGATTCTTAAGGAGGGTATCTGAACTTCAATGGGCAGAACTGCTTCCATACCATAGACTAAGGAGAATGGGGTTGCCCCTGTTGAAGTACGTATTGTAGTACGATAGCCATGAAGAGCAAATGGTAACATCTCGTGCCAATCTTTATAAGTAACAGTCATCTTCTGTAGAATCTTCTTAATGTTCTTATTAGCAGCTTTTACTGCCCCATTCATCTTCAGACGATACGGAGAAGAATTGTGATGCTTAATCTTGAACTGCGTGCAGAGATCAGTAATCATAGTATTGTTCAGATTAGAGCCATTGTCAGTAATAATCCTTTCAGGGATGCCATACCTACATATGAGATTATTCTTAATGAATCGAGCCACCACATTCTTAGTAACAAATGCAAATGAAGTTGCCTCTACCCACTTCGTAAAGTAATCAATAGCAACCAGGATGAAACGATGCCCATTAGAAGCAGTAGGCTTGATCTCACCAATCATATCAATGCCCCACATGGCAAAAGGCCAAGGAGAAGTCAACACATTCAATGGTGATGGAGGTATATGTACTTTATCAGCATAGATTTGACACTTGTGACATGTTCTGGAATGTTGATAGCAGTCAGCTTCCATGGTAGACCAATAGTAACCTGCTCTCAATATCTTCTTTACCATAGTATGACCACTAGAATGAGTGCCAAAGATCCCATCATGCATATCTTCCATAATCTCTGTTGCTTCCTTCTTATCCACACAACGAAGCAAAGTTGAATCATGATTGTGCTTGTACAAAATTCCATTACTCAAGAAGAACTTAGCAGAAAACCTCCTCAGAAATTTCTTATCTTTGACAGATGCCCCTTCAGGGAACTCCTGAGCTTCAAGATACCTTTTCACCTCATAGAACCAAGGCTTCTCCTCTGCTTCTTCAGTGTCAATCTCATTGCAGTATGCAGGCTTCTCAAATCTATCAATAGTAATCTTGGGAGCTTCATCATCCCATCTAATCTCAAACATGGATGCCATGGTGGCAAATGCATCTGCCAACTGATTTTCTCTTCGTGGAATATGTCCAAAGGTAATCTCTTCAAAATATGGGATCAAAGACAAAACATAATCTCTGTAAGGAATGAGGTTATCATGCTTGGTATCCCAATCTTCTTTGATCTGACTTACTATCAGGGCTGAATCTCCATACACGTCAAGGAACTGAATCTTCATATAAATGGCAGCTTTGATACCCAGGATACATGCCTCATACTCAGCCATGTTATTGGTACAATAGAAACAAAGTCTGGCAGTAATCGGGGTATGACAACCTTCAGGGGAACTAATCACAACACCAACACCATTACCAAGTGCATTAGAAGCTCCATCAAAAACCATAGTCCATCGGGATCCTTGTTCAGGTCCGTCATATTGTCCAGGTTCTTTGGTAACAATCATAATGTCTTCATCAGGGAACTCAAAACTCATTGACTGATAATCATCCAATGCTTGATGAGCCAAATGATCAGCTACAACACTTCCTTTAATGGCCTTCTGAGTAATATACTATATATCATATTCTGTTAAGATCATTTGCCATCTTGCTATTCTTCCAGAGAGAGCAGGTTTCTCGAATATGTACTTGATTGGATCCATCTTCGAAATCAATAAGGTAGTATGAGTCAACATATACTGTCTTAGTCGGCGAGCAGCCCATGCCAAAGTGCAGCAAGTTTTCTCGAGCAGTGAGTATCTTGTTTCACAGTCGGTAAACTTTTTGCTAAGGTAGTATATTGCCTGCTCTTTTCGACCAGACTCGTCATGTTGCCCCAACACACGCCCCATTGAGTTGTCTAACACTGTTAAGTACATAATCAAGGGTCTTCCATCAACTGGTGGCATCAAAATGGGAGGTTCTAGAAGATATTTCTTGATTTCATCAAAGGCAGTCTGACACTCATCATTCCACTCCATTACCTGATCTTTCTTCAACAACTTGAAGATTGGCTCACAGGTAGCAGTTAACTGGGAAATAAATCTTGCAATGTAATTCAGTCGTCCCAAGAAACCTCTAACTTCCTTTTCAGTACGGGGAGCTGGCATCTCTTGTATAGCTTTCACTTTTGCAGGATCCACTTCAATACCTTTTCCACTGACAATGAAACCCAGGAGTTTACCAGACCTAACTCCAAAAGTACACTTGTTTGGGTTCAATCTCAACTTGTATTTCTTCAACCTCTCAAACAACTTATGCAGATGATCAAGATGTTGTTCTTCATTCTGGGACCTGGCTATCATATCATCCACATATACCTTTATCTCATGATGAATCATATCGTGAAACAAAGCCACCATAGCATGCTGATATGTTGCCCCAGCATTCTTCAAACCAAATGGCATCACTTTATAGCAAAAAGTGCCCCACTGTGTAACAAATGTAGTCTTCTCCATATCTTCAGGTGCCATCTTGATTTGATTGTAACCTGAGAAACCGTCCATGAAAGAGAATACTTTATGTTGAGAAGTGTTGTCTATCAAAACATCAATATGTGGAAGTGGAAAGTCATCTTTGGGGTTGGCCTTATTCAAATCCCTGTAGTCTACACGCATACATACCTTACCGTCTTTCTTAGGTACCGGTACCACATTTGCAACCCATTGAGGATAAGAAGTCACAGCTAAGAACCCTGCATCAAATTGTTTCATCACCTCTGCTTTAATCTTCTCTAACATTTCAGGACGCATGCGAAGAACCTTTTGCTTCTTTGGACGACAATCTTCTTTTACCGGTAAACGGTGAACCACAATGTCTATATCCAACCCTGGCATATCTTCATAGGACCAAGCAAAGATCTCCACATAATCATGTAACATTTGAATTAATTTTCTCTTAATACCATCCTCTAATTCAGCTCCTATCTTGACCTCTTTCCTGTTCTCTTCAGTTCCCAGGTTCACAACTTTGATTGGCTCTTCATGTGGCTGTATAGCTTTCTTTTCTTGTTGTAACAACCTAGCAAGCTCTACAGGTACTTCACAATCGTCCTCATTTCCATCTTCAGCTTGATAGATCGAATTCTCGAAATTATAATTGGCAATAGTAGAACTGTTATCAACAGGATCCAGAGTGGATGAGGATCTGCATTTAGTGATGTGGGTGTGTGTAAAAACACATAGCTGATAAAACAAAAATAAAATAAGAGAAAGACAAGGAACACAATATTTACGAAACGTCCACTGATTTTTATTGAATGAAGTATGCAAATGAAATGACATCCCGTAACAAGCATACCATTGTGCCCCGGGTAAGGCACAAGGCTTAAGAGTTTAATTGTTAAAAAATTACAAACTTAAGAAATAACAACACAGTAATAGTATTTACTCCTGACTAAAGGAGATAGGAATAACATCTTCAGCCTTCCAATTATTGAGCCCATCACCCACAGTAGGAAAAATCCAAGCGTCCAGGTTGTAGTCTTCATCATAGTCACCCACAACATTGATCTGATCTTTCATAACCCCTTGATTGGTGATACGAACAACACGAGCACGACGAACATCCTTCTGGGACTCTGCAGTGAAACCCAAACCAAATTTGTCAGACTTGTAAGGAATGTCAGGAAGCTGACCCCAAATAGTACAACCACCTTCATCCACCACAGCTCTAGCATCCTTGAGGGAGGCCATTGTAGGAGGTACTCTGGTGACCACAAGAACTCTTTTGAAAATGGGAAGAGCCTCAAAATTAGGAACAACCCAAGGAACTACTTCAAACATCTGGCAAGGAGTCTCAACATATTCACCTTCCACTTCCAGATACTTGAATGTATTCACATGACTGATTATATATTCTTCTTCTCCGTAAACAGTAACAACCTTTCCCTTTACTGGATATCTCAGCTTCTGATGTAAGGTGGAGGTCACAGCACCTTCCCCATGGATCCAGGGGCGCCCAAGCAAACAAGAATACGAAGGAGGAATATCCATCACATAAAAGGTAGCATTGAAGACCTGAGAACCTACTTTGATTGGGAGATCTATCTCTCCGTGCACCACTCTTCTCGAACCATCAAAGGCTTTCACCACTATATTACTGGGTATCAACACAGCATCTTCAGGACTAAGCTTGTTCAGAACCTCTTTTGGAAGTACATTCAGTGAAGAACCATTGTCTATTAACACATGAGACAGGTTAGTGCCCCTACACTCAATAGAGATATGTAAAGCCCTGTTATGATCCCTCTTGGCAGGAGTCAAATCAACATCGGAGAAACCTAACCCATTATCATAGGTCAAGTGTGCAACATAATTTTCAAACTGATCTACAGAAATCTCATTTGGTACATGAGCAGTTTTCAAGAAGTTAATCAAGGCCTTAGCATGAGCCTCAGAACGCAGTAACAGAGATAACATGGAAATCTTGGAGGGAGTATGCCCCAATTGGTCAACAATATCATAATCACTCTTGCGAATGATCTTAAGTACTTCTTCCATCTGCTTAGAAAGATCATCAGCAGTTGGTGCATCAGTTTGCACAGGTTCAATAACAGGACCTTTGCCCCGAGCATCAGCAGTGGAGGTAGTAGTTGGAGTAACTGTATTCTTGGAGGTAGCCGGAGGAGAGAAAATTCTTCCATTTCTCGTGATCTTACTAGATCCAACAATATTATCAACATCAAGATTTTCATCAATAACAGGTGTATCAGCTAAAGGTTCCTGCTTAACACCGTGAATATAAACATCGGAGCCATAATGCCAAGGCACAGCTTTATCAGAAGTATACAGAATAGGACTAGGAGTGGTAACAATCATAGGAGCCACTCTAGCTTCAACAACAATCTTCACAGGGCCTTCAGCAGTAATCTTAATTGGACCCTTATGAGTGATTTTGACAGGGCCCTTGGAAGTAATCCTCACTGGCACTTTATCAACCATATCCACCTCTTCAACCTTCTCACCTTGAGTTATATGTTCAACCATGCTCTCTATAGAAGGGGTCCTCTCAAAAAATATGGTATAGTTGTCCATGAGGCGTTGGATACCATCCTTCAACTTCCAGCAACTATTGGGTTTATAAGCACAATAAAAACAATCTTTATTACAACCTGGAAAGAACCCAGCTTGTACCAACTTCTTCTTAATAACAGACAATGGTGTAGTCACATCTGTAACTGAGGAAATATGTGAAACTTCATCAATGGCATTGACAGTCTTCTCATGATTTGGCATGGGAGCAGTAATTACATTTGGAGTACTAGGAGGGTCAAACTCAATCTCTCCAGCATCAATCATATCCTGGATCTTGTTCTTCAATATCCAGCAATTATTGGTATCATGTCCCTGACAATTTGAATGATATGCACATCGTGCATTAGGATTATACCTGGGAGAGGTAACATTGGGATTCTGAGGAGGGTCCTTCAAAGTGATGAGTTCACCCTTCAACAAGTGTTGCAAGGCTTGGGCCAGTGACATGTTGAACTTGGTGAACTGTCTTCTAGGCCTCTGCTGATTACCCTGTAGTGGCTCTGGTGTTGCAGGAGTAGGATTGGAGATATGAACCGCACTCACAGATTGATGCCTCCTATTACGATCAGGTTTACCATAAACAGCATTTGACTCTTTCTTCCCACTAGGGGGCTTCTTTGCAGTACTTGATGAAGAAGCACCCACTTGGATCTTGCCACTCCTTATACCACTTTCTACGCGTTCTCCTGTCATTATCAACTCAGTGAAGCCAGATGATGAGCTTCCAATGAGATGACTATAAAAAGGACCATTCAACGTACTCATGAACATATCCACTAACTCCCTGTCATTTAGAGGAGGTTGTTCTCTCCCAGCCAAATCTCTCCACTTCTGGGCATACTCCTTGAAATTCTCTTTAGCACCCATAAACATGCTTTGTAGTTGCATGCGAGTTGGTGCTAGATTAGCATTGTATTGATATTGCCTATAGAAGGCCTCAGCAAGATCATTCCAATCACGGATGTTGACACTCTCCAATTGATAGTACCATTCCAATTGAGCTCCAGACAAGCTCTCTTGGAAGAAATGGATCCACGACTTCTTATCAGCAGTATGAGGTTGGATTCTCCGGACATAGGACCTCAGATGCAGCTTGGGGCAGGAGACACCATCATACACTACAAATGCAGGGACCTTGAACCCAATGGGTATAACCACTCCAGATATCAAACTCAGATATTCAAAATCCAGCCCAGAAAACTTTTGCAATTCCATAGCATCCATTCTATCCACCAACATCTTGAACTTATCATCATTAGGATCATGATAGTAATTTGCTTCAGAATCAGATTCCCCCATATTGTTGTGGAGACTGCCTCCCTCTTTCTCAGACTCTTCAGACTCATAATCTTCAACCTGTTCCTTGGTCTTGACAGGACCTCTGAACCTTCTTCCCATGTTGATTAAGCCTCCTGACCTTCTAGTCTTCTTAGTCTTCTTGGCCAGCAGTGTCTTCAATTCATCCTGTCCCTTGGACAAGTTCAGGATCAGCTCTTGGAACTGGGCATTCTGTGCCTGGAGATCTTTGACTGTTTGTTCAAGAGCCATTGCTGAAATAAACAGCGAGAAGATAAGATACCTGTACATAAGAAACCTGTGATGCAATGATATGGTGTATAAGTGCGTATGCAATGTTTTCAAGGACCGCAGGATTTAAATTTGTTTAAACAACCAAAAAGTAAACTTTTATTAGTAATAAATTTGTTTGTCGTTTAGGCTTACAATAAAAATGAAATAAGTACAAAAAAATGGGGTTTTAAGTCTCCCATGGACGTTTCCTCTTTGTGTTGAGGTATGAGTTGAGATTCCGTTCCTCGTGAAGTTGCTTTATTAGCTCCAGGATTCTTTCTTGACTTGTTTTGTAATGAGTCTCAAAAGTATCCCTTTGCTCCTTCAACTGGATCCAGGACCTCTGTAAGTCTTCCATGTCAGTGGGCATGTCTGGGTGAAGGATGGTATAAGAAGTATCTCCTTCAGCAACAAGCTCCATAGTAACTGGCAGGATGGCAGGATATGGCATCATAAGAGTCTGAGCACGAGATCGCACCCATCTGAGATAAGCTTCCATAGGAATAGTGTACTTGGGCTCCAGAGTCTTGCTGTCAACCTTGTTCACTTTCCCCCATGCTCGTATGAACCTTTGACGGTAACCTTGCAGATCGTTGTCGTAGTCAAACACAATACGCTGAATCAACATGTCATGAGGACCATCACTCCGAGCGTAACCAAACTGTCATAAAGCTAAGGAAGGGTTGTAAGTAATGCCTCCTCTTATGCCTAGAAGTGGCACATTAGGAAACTCCCCACAACAGTCAATGATAGTAACATTCTCCATAGATCTGGAGCACCAATGAATATCTGAATGAGAGAGTGACATGATTCTCTTAGACCACCTGAACCCTTGTTCATTCTTCATTACTGATCGAGGAAGGTGAGAAATAAACCACCTAGATAGCAAAGGTATGCAGCACATCAGAGTTCCTCATGCCTTCGTAGTACGAGTATGAAGAGAGTGTAAGATGTCTCCAAGCAATGTAGGCACTGGGTTATGAGTCAGGAATATGTTGATGGCGTGAACGTCTATGAACTGATCTGGATTGGGGAACAACACTAAGCCATAGATCAATAGGGCTAAGATCTCCTCAAAAGCATCATAACTCATAGCCTTCAGGAACACTTGAGCTTTCTCCATCAATACCTTAGCAAGAATACCCTTAACTCCACTCCTCGTTTCTAGGAAAATGTCTGATTTCTTCAAATGTAGGGCTACAGCAATGACTTCAGGTTTAGGATCTTTTTCCAAGCCTGTGAAGGGTCTCTGATCAAGGATGGGTACACCCAGAAGTTTGGAGAACTCTTCCATTGTAGGCACCAGCTGATAGTCGGGGAATATGAAGCAATGATGTTTAGGGTCAAAGAATTGAAACAGAACACTCATCATGTCTTCATTGAACCCTGAAGTGACTAGATCCAGTAGGTGACCATGCCTCTTGATGAACTGAGAGTTTTCAGAAACTTGAGAAACCAATTCCTTAAGCTTAGGAGGTATTCCTACAAAGTTGATCCGGATAGTATTCCTACGAGCAGAAGCCATGACCTGCAACAAAGAACAAAGATAAATCCTTTGGTCCTTGAAATGGTTAGTGAAAATGCTATGCTTATGATGCATGATGATGTCATGATGTTATGCTCAATCACAAACATGTGGCACACACAAACAAGTCACACAATAGCCCTAGGTTTAAAGGCTTGCATGAGATTTAAAGGTAAGATACCCTCCCCTGAAGTTAGTTGGTTCATCCTGTCCTATAAAGTAACCAGGTTCTAAGGGATCTCAATATCATTGATCCTTCACAAGGGTGGTTGTTCAGTAGGCAACTTACTTGCCAACCAAAACCCTCCAAGTTTAGAATCTCAATGAGCGTAGTATCGAGTATCAACCAACTTCAGTCTTCACCAAAGTCGGCTATCTCACTACTTTCTAAAGGCCAAGATGGGATAACTAGGGTTCTAAAAGTCAGTTAGTGTATTGTCAACATATGGCAGCCTCATATTATCCTCAACTTGACTTAAGGAACATAAGCACCAACCAAGAAGTCACACGAACTATGGCCACCAGATCAACCATATCGGTATACGCCGTACAGTTTCCTTGGTCTATTGCCATTTACCTAAGGTACACTAGATTCGGGTTAGGATCTTTCACACATAAGAGCACCCAACAAGTAAAGTAAAGCAAACAAAGCAAACAAGTTTAAAGTGATCTAATTCCTAAGGGTACCCCTCTTTTATTAAATCCCCAGCAGAGTCGCCAGTTCAGTAACACGGTGGGAGAACTGACTTTAGTTAAATGTTGCGGATAGCAAGAGTCGCCACCGACTTTTATTTTATCCAAAAGGAAAGGGCATAAAAGAACAGGAAAGACCTTAAAAGATTTTTGGGTTCGGGGGGTAGGTTATGTAAAGGGAAGGTGTTAGCACCCTTTACATCCATGGTTATCCATGGGCTCTTAGTTACTTAGCTCACTTTAAACTGTTTTGAGAAGTGTAGTGTGTGATTAAAAAATTTCTTAAGTACTTTATAATGATCCTTGTATGGATATATATAAAGACTTTGTTTTGAAAATTGTTTGAAAAGGTGAAGTGTTATGAAATGTTTTTGAAAGAGTGAGCAAGTACTTAAGAGGAACCTACCCTAAGTTAAGTCTTTTCTGTTCTTAAATGTTCTTTCAATGGTAAGACTATCCCTATTATTAAGGAATAGGTAGTCATTACCTTGGATGTTGTAAGGGACAAGTGAAGGGTCATCTGTGTTTAGGCAACTGTAAGGTGTACTTAGCAATTCGAAGGGACTTATCATCTTTTATTCGAAAGGGACAAGATCATTTACGAAGGCAACCATGAAGGGACTTGATCTTATAATCTTTAAAGGGACAAGATGATATTAATAAGAGAAGGGACTTTGCTTTATACACCTTACTTGACCTTTTTGTTTAGGCAACATGAGAGGTAACCCTTAAGAAGTGAGATGGCGATCCAAGACCGACTTACGTGTGTGCGTGTACAAGTTCATATATTTATCTTAAAATTAGTGATCTAAATTGATTTTTAAACACAAACATGTTTTCACTCCCTAATTTACTAACCATAGCAATTTATAATTAAACAATAAAAATACTACAATTATTACATAGCTTATACAGTTACATTATAAGAAAATAATTTAAATAATAAGCATATGAAAAAAAGATTAGTAATAAACATAAGAGGAAAAAGGTTAGCATAATAATATACAATGTAGAAATCAAATTAAAATTTTAAATTTAAATAAACAAATTTTTTTTTAAGAATTTTAAGATGAGGATAAAATAATAATAATAATTATATACTAATTTATTTACAAAACTAAACATGATTTAGAAATATTTATTAAGTATAATTAAACAAAAACAATAAAAATAAGAAATTAAAATTGTAAAAGAAAATTAGGGTTTTGAATTATTAGAAAATAAATTAGGGTTTTAGATATAAATATATTAGGATTTTTAATTTAATACACAATACTAATTTAATAATTAACTAAATATATACATGTTTTAATTTAAATAAATAAAAATTAGTTTTAGAATTTAGAAAATAATTTTTAGAATTTTTTTTAGAACATATAATATATTTACATGTTAAGTTCTTATAATTATCTAAATATATATATATATATATATATATATATATATATATATATATATATATATATATATATATATATATTAACATAATCATATTTAATAATAAAAACAATTAATAAAACAATTAAGCAAAACAGAATTAAAAAAAAAATTACCTGGGGCAGGGTTTGAACCCATGCCCTAAGCTTTGCCACACTCTGAACGAAGCAAGCTGCGCACGCTGGCTGAACAATGAATGGCTATTGATCATTATATATTAAGCCTGAAAAATATGAAGAAAATAAACAAAAAAATGTTGAGGCTGGGGTTCGAACCCCTGCCCAGATCCTCACATACGCGCGTCCTTACCACTACACCATCAGCGTCTTTCAATAATTATAATACAAATAAAACTATATAATATAAAAACAATTTTTGAATTCACAACTGCGCGCCAATCTCCTTCTTCTTCCTCCAGACCTGCACATTTTCCTGCGAATTTTCCTACCAGTATTCCTGCGAATTTACCTGCGTATAATTTTTACAGAAAATCCTAGCTTTCTGAAACACCACTAAAACCGTACAATTTCATCAAATTAAGTATAGCATTATAATCCCCATGTCTTAACCAATTCATTAGTGGTCTTAGAACTCATTTATATTTGTTCAATCAAAAAACCCTAAACGGCCAAACAAACCCTAACAATGGCATTTTCATGGTTCGGCTATGATTCTTCACGAAAATTGTCCAGAAATCATCTATAGGCATAAACAAACATTAATACATGATCAAAATGCGTTATAAATATATGAATTCATGGAATCGAAAAAAAACAATTCAAGGGTAAGAATGCTTCGGGTTATGCATATGAGCATGAATTGGATGCGTTTGAGAGTTGGTTTCGACTCAGTGAAGTCCAAGGTACCTTCTTGTGTCTTTAAAATACCTTAAAACCCTTTGTAATGAGGAAACCGAATTGGTGTTTTGGATGAAATTTGTGAAGTTTGAAAGTGACTTGGGAGGCTGTGAAATCGTCCTCTTGTGCTTACTAAATGTTCTATATATATGGGTGAATGAATTAGGTCAAAAACATTGCTCAAGACTTTGGATATTTTGATTGTTTGAGATTGAAAAAGATAAGCTCTTAAATTTTGAATATTCTTGATATAAGCTTGCTATTTTGAGATGCTTTTCATAACTCTTGTATCAATTAGATCCAAATAACCTTTATGACATTCTAGAAGACAAATCATTTTAAATCTTCACCATTTTATATTTTATTTGAATTTAAAATGATTTTTAATATAAAAAATCATAATAAATAAAAATAAAATTATGAAAATTATGAAAATATTAAGTTAATTTCGTGCATGATGTCATGGAACCTATTGGATCACAAAAAAGTCAGCCCATTTGAAGAATTATGGTTTTAAGACCCCATTTACTTCATAAACCTCTCAAAAAATTCCCAACTTTGCAAGGGCACAAATCCTTCAATTTTAATTCTATGAAGGTGTTCTTGGACATTTTGAAAAGCTTAAAGAGTCCTATAATCAACCTCTTTGGTCTCATATCCATATCTTTTACCATTCTCAAGTTATGCTCTTTGGAAGTTGTTGACTTTTAAAAGGACCTATAATGTCTTGGCTCATACCTTCCAAATGAAGCATTTTTGGGCTTGGCTTGTGAGACACAAAGTTGTAGGGAATTCAATTTCCTTCAAAATGAGCTTTGGATGGAAAAATTTTGATGAAGCATGTGAAATTTATGGCTGGTCAAAGTTCAGTTGACTTTTCCTATGAAAACCCTAATTTAGAAACTCCTGATTCTTGATGATCTGAAATCTCCTTGATGAATCATGATCAAAACTTGATCAAATGATGAATTTTACTTCATATGCTTGATGTTGGAAAAAAATCATGAAGTTTGACTTTGGTTTGACCACAGTTGACCTCAGTTTGACTTTTTAACTACTTTGACTGATTTTAACCTATCTGATCATCTGACTGAGCAAATCTTTTGGGAAAGTCTTGAAACTTGACATGGGGATTCTTAAACACATATAGGATGCTATGAAGCTCAATTTAAGTCTTGGAAGTCCATTTAGCCTGATAAAAGTCAAAACCCTAGTTTAAGATGCATTGCTTAGGAGGATGCATTGTTTGAGGGAATTGTCAAACTTTCTGACTAACTGTGAATCTTGTGAACCTTGTGAACCTCATGAGATGTATTGTGAACCTTGTGAGCCTCTTAGTACACAATGTCTTGTCTTGTGGAGGGCAAATTTTGGGGTGCAACACAAGGGAATGGCAACCGAAAGTGACCGCTATTTCGAAATAGAAGAGTCTCTCAACGATGACATCCGCGTCCTTATTTGGTAAAATTCAATAGCACGAATTAGAACTTTGAAGGCTCTAGAAGCACGGAAGTCAAGAAAAGAAGTCTAAGGGAATTTCCTTGAAGGTTGATACTAAGGGTGACAAAGACGACGAGACTTCCGAAGATGAGAATTTCATGCTTCTTGTAAAGAATCTTGGTAAGTTTTTTAATAAAAATAAAAATTCCTCTTATCCTAAAAAGAATAAACATTTAAGGAAAAAGGATGCATCCACATCGATTCAAGAAGTCACATGTTACGAATGTGGGAAGAAAGGTCATATAAAGCCGGATTTCCTGAAACTTGCAAAGAAAGGAGGGTTCAAAAGCAAGAAGGATTTCAAGAATAAGAAATCCTATGTTGCTTGGGACTATATTGAGATAAGTTCCTCGTCGGAATCGAAAAGCGATGAATGTATAAATATGACTCTTATGGCTTCACATCACTCTGATGAAGAAATCGATGAGGTTAGTAGCAATTTTTCAATTTATGAGAATGATGCACAAGAAGTTATAGATGAACTTCTAAAAGAATTCAAGACTTTGTATAAAAGCATTTCATCCCAAAAGAAACAAATTTCATCTTTAGAAGAACAAAATACCGCTTTTGAAATATATATTGAAAGTGAAAAACAAAAATTGATGGATGAAAAACAAAGTCTTGTATGCAAAAATTGTGAGTCCTTATCCTTTCAAATTGTTCAACATAAAAGAGTTTTAGAAAGATATGAAAAAGGTCAAATTGGCTTGGAGGAAATTCTTAGGTACCAAAGATATCCTAATGATAAAAATGGTTTAGGATATTCTAAGTTTTCCAAACCAAGAACAAATAAGACCATTTTTGTGAAATCAAGTGAACAAGTTGTTAAGGAAAAGGCAACCAATTCTAAAAGTATGCATCAAAGTCATAAAGAGAAAATAATTGTTAAGAAAAAGAGTTATGTTCCTAGATATAAAAGTCACTTTCAACCTACTTGTTTTTATTGTGGAATCAAAGGCCACACACCTAATGTTGGCTATGTGTGCAACATTGGCGTTGCTAAAGGGCTTGAAACTTATATACTTATAGATATATAATCAAGTTTGATTCACCAAATATATCATGTTTACACAAAACATGCATCACCAAAATACATATACCAAATTTATCACAAAAGGCATCATGTCGACCCTAGCTACCCGATGCTACATATCAGAGCCGACCGACCAAAAGAATGAAGACACGCTTCACCAAAAAGACCTTCAGCAACCTACAGTGCAATGCCTCATAGAGCATCATAAAACATCATAAGGGTGAGAAATATTATCATAATAAAAATGCATATAATTATATATCTCAACATAAAAATACACATATACATTCTCACCACAATTCATTTCCCATCACACAAATACATCACAATATATATATATATATATATATATATATATATATATATATATATATATATATATATATATATATATATATATATCACACTAGCACATTCAATATGCACAATTCACATAAACATATATCTATTCATGTTTATCCACCAATGCCAATCATTTCGCATAAACATATATTATTCATGTTTATTCACCAACATTAATTAAAGATGATAAATGAAAATCATAGAGACCGACTCACGACTCTATGCAGATGCAAATGCGGTACCGACTCAATCATCTCAAGTTCACTCAGGAACTATTGGAACCATCTCTCGTTACCTAAAGTAACTTCCTGTCGGGCATACGATGTTCACCCATTGCTCACACCCCACATGGTCACACAATGTTTATGGATTGCTCACACCCCACACGGGCACACAATCCGATTGCTCAAACCCCACACAGGAACACAATCATTTGTGATTAAATCACCAATTGTTCACACCCCACACGGGCACACAATGTTTATGGATTGCTCACACCCCACCCAGGCACACAATCTGATTGCTCACACCCCACATGGGCACACAATCGTGTTGTAATCATCGCTCACACCCCACATGGGCACACGACGTTACAACGGATTCACAATAGAATCCACAACACAAGAATGCATACATTATGCTTCACATGCAAAAATGACACACAACATTCTTGAAAATGCAAACATATTCACAATATAATTATGCATTCATCTCATACAATCACAAATAAACCACGTACTTTCATATTAATTACGTCAAACAGCAACGAATTCCTTCACATCAAGATGCATTTATATTCACTCAAGCAATACATTCATTGCCCAAATGGCCACAATCTCATAATCAATCCCACAACTCCATAATTAACTTAATTACGTTTTATCAGAAAAGTCGGTTAAAAGTCGGCTAAAAATTATATATTTTAGCATCAATAATTTCTACACGTTCTTAGCTTCGAAATGATAAAAAGAACACTAAAAACGGATAACCGAAACTCAAGTTACAAACCAAAGAAAATACCAAACCAAAACTCCCAGGCTCATTGAGCGACATGCTCGCTCGCTGAGCGAGGAAATATCTGGAAAACTCGCTGAGCGAAAGCTGCGAATTCAGAACATCTCAGCTGCACAACAATCCTCACAAACACTCCCAAAACTCCAAGAAACTGCCATAAAAATGATCAATAACATATATCCAACATCATACTTCGATTATAACAAGTTCTAACCGATTAATATACCATTTTCTTAGATTTCCACCAAAAACCCTAAACCTGATATTCTCTAAACTCTTCCAATAACAAAAACCCAATCAATCAAACACATACACAATCATATACAATGTTAAGATAACAAGATTTCACACCCTTACCCGATTGTTTCAATTCCTAGGAGCAATCTTGATGATTTTCCAACTTTTCCTCTTTTCTCCTCTTTTCTCTTCTCTTCCTTTTCTTTCTCTTCTATTTCTTTATATCTTTTATTTCTTTTTCTCACAACTCATAACTTTCTATCTATTTTCTATTCTTTCCACTCAATATTCATTTTCTCACAAAAATATAATTCTATCTAATTTCTAACTTATCATTAATTAATTAATGTCTAAAATACCCTCCAATCTAAATTTACCCGAAAATTCTCAAAAACGGTAAAATAATATCACACATCAATATATCACATAAACACACCAATTCAACGATTGAAACAATTATCATTTAATTTAAATAAAGGACTCAACAAAATGGAAAATAATCGAATCGGGGCGTTACAACTCTCCCCCGCTTTAGAAATTTTCGTCCTCGAAAATATTACCTGATTCAAACTACTCCGAATACGACTCTCGCATCCCACTCTCTAATTCCCAAGTCATATTACCTTTCGCAGCGCCTACCCATGCCACTTTCACAAGCGCAATATCCTTGCCTCTTAGCTTCTTGATTTCACGATCCAAAATCTTAATCGGCAAAGCTTCCACTGTAAGGTTATCTCTTACTTCAACCTCGTCCATAGGAATAACATATGACGGATCTGAAACATACTTTCGAAGTTGAGAAACATGGAACACATCATGCAATTTCGAAAGATTCGGAGGCAACGCCACACGGTCAGCCACAACACCAACTCGTGCAATAATCTGATACGGACCAATAAAACGAGAAGTCAACTTCTTCGACTTCAAAGAACGACCCACGCCCGTAACCGGTGTAACTCTAAAAAGCACATGGTTACCTTCCTGAAACTCAAGATCCTTCCTTCGTTTGTCATGATAACTCTTTTGTCTACTTTGAGAAGCTTTCATATTCTCTCGAATAAACTTCATTTTCTCCGTCGTTTGCTGTACCATCTCCGGTCCAACTACCGTTTTCTCATCGGCTTCATGCCAACACAAAGGTTTTCGACATCTCTGGCCATACAAAGCCTCAAATGGTGCCATACCTATACTCGAATGAAAACTGTTATTGTAAGTGAACTCAATCAACGCTAAATAACTATCCCAAACACCACCTTGCTCTAGCACACAAGCACGTAACAAATCCTCCAATGATTGAATTGTCCTCTCAGTTTGACCGTCCGTTTGCGGATGGTAAGCCGAACTCAATCTTAGCTTAGAACCCAAAGCCTTTTGTAAACTCTCCCAAAACCTCGATGTAAATCTAGGATCTCTATCCGATACAATGCTCTTAGGAACTTCATGCAACTTCAGAACCACAGAAACATAAATCTCAACTAACTTCTCCAAAGGATAACTAATATCAATCGGAATAAAGTGAGCAGATTTAGTAAGCCTATCAACAATCACTCAAATAGCATTATGACCTCTTTGTGTATTCGGAAATCCCGTAACAAAATCCATCGATATACTATCCCATTTCCATTCTGGAATATCCAACGGTTGCATCAAACCACTTGGCTTCTGATGTTCCACCTTAGACTTCTGACAAGTCAAACACGCATACACAAAATGAGTTATATCTCTCTTCAATCCGGACCACCAAAAGATCTTCTTCAAATCTTGATACATCTTATTCGCTCCTGGATGAATACTTAAGTTACTTCAGTGTCCCTCTTCCAATATCATTTACTTCAACTCTACATCATCGGGAATACAAATACGAGCACGGAATCTCAAAACTCCAAAATCATCAACCTTGAAATCCTCATTTGCATTCATCGTCAAATCAACAAACTTCAAATCCAACTTTTGTTTTTCACAAACGGTTGCAAGAAAATCATTCTTAACATGTAGCATACCAAGTCTCACACTTCTCGACGTCATCTCACAAACCAAACTCACGTCTCTAAAATCCTCCAAAAGTTCCCATTCTCTTATCGTCAATGTGGACATATGTAACAACTTACGACTTAAAGCATCGGCCATAACATTTGCCTTACCTGGATGGTGTCGCTCCCACCAAATGAGGATAAGTCAAATGGGGTACAGACGTGAACGGTCGGCGAAGGGGGAGAGAACACACAAGGGTGAACTCAGAAGAAAAGAGTCGCCAGCTAGGCATTTTTATCCCGGAGGAAAGGTAATGCTGCATAGACCTAGAAAGATATGGATAAGACGGTTGCGAACCAGAGAGACTGAGAAAGGGGGTTGGTTACAACCTGGGAAGGTATTAGCACCCAGATTGTCCGTCGTACTCGACGGGATCCACGCTTGAAAGATTTGTGCTTTAAAGGGGTAGTGTCAGTGCAATCTGTGTACCAAAGCTGGAAAGAATGCAAATGTCAGTGTAAAAGAAATGTGAAGTGTATAAGAGAAGTGTCAGTGTAAGAACAAGAGTGAAGTGCTCAAGACTATGAGGCTTAAAGAATAATGCTGGAAGAAGGGGGAATATTCAGAGACTTTTGTTCGATAACTGTTAAGTTATGCCTACGTATCCTCTCGTGCAATGAGGAAGTCAGAACACCGTAGTTCGACCCAAAGATACTAAAAGATAAATTGACTTGTGAACTGCTTACTTGTCTATGCTCAAGTGTATGACCTGTCTGGCTCAGGTGCAAACTGTCTTGCATTAGACAGAAGAAGCGAGTTCTCGTTTGTGAGTGAATGAGATGAGAAAAGAATCCTGAAGGAGACGATTATTGCTTGTTTTTAAGTTTTCAGTATTTTATTGCTTTTTGAAGTTTGTCATAAGTTAATGAGTTTAAGCCTAAACCAAGGGGTTAGCAAACTCATCACATCCTCCCTCTGATTAGGGGTAATGAGAATACCTTAAGTGTGAAGTCAGCATCTCACACTTAATCACCATGGTGTAGGATTAAGATCATTAACCTACTTGTGATTATTTAGATGTTTTTGTTGATTTTGTTTAGTGTTAAGTAATGAGATTAAGCCATAATCAAGGATTTAATGGACTCATTACACCATCCTAATAAAAGGATAATAAATGAGAACATTTAAGCTGAGAAAGACTCCTCAACTTAATCCATGATTAGGGATTAACCTCATGACAAAATAAGGCCTTTATTAGATGGATTTTAGTTAATGGATGAGATGAATAAGTGATTTTTATGGTTTGTAAGACAACTTGAGGGGGACTTGTCCATTAACACTAGGGTTAGTCCTTCTTAACCAGTTAAGGAAGAATTAGAACCCTAATGCAAGGCCCAAGTTACAAGCTTGATGTCTTAGTGATTATTAGATGAATTGATTAAAGGATGTAAACACATTAAGGATTTAACACTTAGGATTAAAGTTATACACTCCATCCTAATAGAAGGATGCAGGCATAAGCTTAATCACAAAGCCTTAAAGCCTTTAGGGTTTAGTCCTTGATTATGAGATGAGAAGAGAAGACTCAAAGAAGACACAAAGGTAAAAGCTAAATAGGGGACTAATCAAACCCTAATTGTGATCATGCTTGGTTGTTCCTAGGTTTAATGAGGCTTGCAAGAAGATCTTCAGATGAACCACCAAGAAGGGAGCAGATGAAAGGAGCAAGAAGCAGAGAGAAACAAGACAACTTGCTTCACTTAAGAAGACAAGTTGCTTAAAGAAAGAAAGTGAAAGATGAACATGAATGAGAAAGCTCACTCAAAAAGCACAAGATAAAATGCAGCAATGATGCATAAAAGAGATGAGAAGATATTGTGAGAAGTGAAGGCAAATTCACTTCCCAAAACAACTTACCACCTGAAAAGTTAGCAAAAGAAATGAAATGCAATGCAAATGAGATGAAATGTCATGATGCAAGGCAAAGTCAGAAGCATAAACATGATGTTAATGATGCTAAGAGATGATGCAAACACATGACAAGGGATGAGAATGATCATACAAGCCAAAGGATGCAAATGAGGCAAGCCTTGAACCATGAATGTTCAAGAAAAGTTTATTGAAATGCAATGGACATATAACATGGAAAATGAAATATGCAATGATCAAATATGATTCTAATATATCCTAAGATGTATTATGAATCATGTGGAGGCACAAAATTTCATGGCAAGTCATTGGATGCAAGCAAATGAAAGATGGATGCAAAGGAAGGTACAAATTAGGGTTACATACATCATGCAATGCAAAAATTCAAAACCAGAAGCAAATGACATGATAAAAAATTGAAAATGCAATCAAAGATACCCTAAACCTATACAAGTTCACTGCCCAAAGAAGGGGACCTAACCCTTAACCTAATGAAAGTAATGAATTTCCTAAGATTACTAGGGTTTTAAGGTACCTCAACAAGAAAAATGCAAAACAAATTGAAAATGGAAGATCAAATCAAACCAATTTTATCCTATAAACTACATGCTATGGAGGATGCAATGCAAGAAGAACCATCATCAAACTCTCAAGGGTTAGGCAGAATGAATTTTTCAAAGTTTGAACCAAAATATTGCCTTAAAATGAATTTAATTCTAATGAAAATGATCAAAAGGCATCAAGAACAAAAAAGAAATTTGCTTTGAGAGTTGGATAATGTTTCTAAATGTTTCTAAATGCAATGTGAATTTTTTGGGATTTTTAAATACCTAAATGCATTTTTAATTAATTAATTTCCATTAATTAATTAAAAATAAACATTTAAATAATTTAAAAATGATTTTTAATGCAAAAAATAAAAATAAAAATATTTTTGGGTTCTGAAAATTAATTAAATCTTTGACAAAAAATTTCAGAATTTTTAAATGCTTTTTGCTATTTAAAATAATTCGTACAAATTAAATGAAAAGAAAATGAAATAAAAATTAAAATATGAGAAGTATGCACAATGAAGGGATCAGATTGAGTCTGGGCTATGAGAGGTTGACTTGGCGCCACATCCAATGGCCCAAGTTCAAACCTGGCTAAATTTGTTTTATAATTAATTAATCCTAGGTTAATTAAATAAAACACTGATTAGAGCTTAATGTCCAGATCCTGTTCACTCATTCACGCGCGGGAAGGCAAATCCAAGGGCCTCAATTCAAAGTTGCTAATTAATCACACTTAACCCTAATTAACCTCAGGCGACCGGATATAAGCTCCGGTCGTCTTCTCCGGCCATCTCCTTCACTTGAATCACCCAAAACGCATCCCCCAGACTTCCAAATATCCAGAATCAATCCCCTAACAATGGGTAACAAGAATCCAGGGCCAGAAACAATTTATATTAACCATACAGTGAGAATCGAAGAAAACAAATTCTAGGGCAAAAGTTTCAGAACATCACAACATGCTCATTTCTGGCTCATTTTCAAAAATAAATAGATCCCCATGATCAGGGCAATACATAGAACAATATTCTAAAAAGAATTTAAAGTTCTGGAAAATTTGTTCATCATGTTACCTGAGATTGAGCTTTCAATCCAGGAGCTTTTTGCCTGCTTCTTTGCTTCAAAATGGCTCCAATGGTCCTCTTGATGAAGCTGTGAAGCTTGGTTGGGGTTTAAAGTGGCTGGTTTGTGAGATTGATCAAGTTCTGTTCAGTGAGGGATGAGAATCGTGTTTGAGTTTCAGGGGGTTTCAAGGCAAGGTGAAGGGTGGTAACTGGTCAGTGGATCATGGTGAGTGTTTCTGTGAAGTTTATTTTGATGTTTGATGCTTGTGTGCTGAGATTCGAAGGAAAGTGCATAAGAGGTGAGTTTTGAGAATGCTGGCTTGTGAGAGAGATCAGGATGAGTTGTGCTATGTGTTGAGTCTCATTTTGTCCATGTATCACACTGTGATAGGTCTGTGGAGTTGGTGTGGCCTATGCTGATTGGTATGGGCCATTTTGCATAAAGTCAATGTTTTGTGTAAGAGAGGCATGGGTCAATGGAAGGCCAAGGACAAAGGGGTGTCCTGTGCAGCAAGGATTAAGGAGAGCCATGGAATCAGTCTTGGGTCAAATTAGCAAGTGGATTAGGGTTTGTGAGAGGTTTTGCAACTTTGTGATCTTTTGGCCCTTTTGTGATTACTTGAAGCATAAGTCATGAAAATGTACAAATCCTTGGTGCATTCTGATTTTTAGGCATTGGTTTATGTTTGTGCAAAGGTTAGAAGTTCATTTGAAATCACATTTTGCCTTGGCAAGAGGTTTTGCAACTTTGCCTCTTTGGTGCAAAACTTGAAATTATGTGATTTTTCCGAACATTGACAAGCCATAACTTATGATCCAAAATGAATTAGGACAAGTTCTTGTACTTTTTGAAAAGGGAATGATCCATTCTAAAACTTTTATGACCAAAGTTTTCTCATTTGAAGCATTTTTGAATCAAAAAGAAAGGGTTGAAAAACTTTCCCAAAATAGCAAGTTTGCATTACAAGTCACTTTCCCAAAAAGGCAATTTTGCCAATGGCTTGAAATTCTTCAATTTTGTGAACTTATAACATCCTCTATGATCAAATAAAGATCATACACATTCAAAATGATGAAGAACACCCTTTGGTTGGGTCATTGGGGGCCTCAGATGCCCTGATTTTGCACTGACTTGCTCAAGAAGTCAACTCTTGATTAGATGCCTTCCCCATGGAATTTCTTCATGAAAATTGATATGCATGATCCTTATAACATATAGAGACCAATAGGAACAAGAATGACCATAAAATTTGGAGTTATGGCCTCTGAAACCAAAACCCTAATTCTAGGTCATCTGTGTAGTTAAACCTGGCTCTGCTTCCATGCCTTTCTCAGTTCTTGTGATTCTTTGACTTTCTTTACTTTGTGGGGATATAATATGATGCTTGGACATACATGGACCCTTTTGAAGTGATGGAAGACCTTTGGAGTGGCTCAAATGGCTCAGGGATGGCTCAGATCACAAACCCTAGATGTAGATGACTTAGAAACAATGCAGTGAAGCAAAAGATGCAATATGAGATGCTATGGTTGAACTTATGCATATGAAAGATCACAAGCCATGGTGTGGATGGGTGAGGTCAAATTTGGGGTGTTTACAGCTGCCCCTATTCAAACATGAGTTAGCTGTGTAGGATGTAAGCAACGGCTTAACAGGCAAACAAGATAACTTGTGGTTGAATACCAAAGACAGTCCAAAATTTGCACTCACTGAATGAAGAAGAAAAGGGATATAGATTGTAAAAGGAAAATAAAAGTATAATTATAAAGTGCGGGCGACGGAGGACGACCGTCGAGCAGAGGACGACTGTTGGGGGTAAGGCAATGACGGGGACGGCCGACATGCTGGGAAAAATGCGGGAAATAAAGCAATGACGGGGACGGCCGACAAGCTGGGGATGTAAGAGATTATGATGGGGACGACCATTAAGTAAAGATATAAGACTCTCTGGGGATTATAGGTAAATGAAATAAATGATGAGGTACGGTCATCAAAGGTGAAGGACGATCACCTAGCAGGGGACGGCTGCTCTGTTGGGGGATAAGATGAGGGACAATCATCTAAGGTGAAAGACGATCACCTAGCAGGGGACGGCTGCCGAAAGTATCACGACATAGGACGGATGTCGGATAAAAAGGTCGACGATGGGGACGGCCATCGGATAAGCATGATGAAGGACGATCATCAAGAGGTGAAAGACGATCACCTAGCAGGGGACGGCTGCTCTTGGGGCTTATCATGACATAGGACGAATGTCAGGTAACAAGATCAACGATGGGGACGGCCATCGGATAAAATGATGAAGGACGATCATCAGGAGGTGAAGGACGATCACCTAGCAGGGGACGGCTGCTAAAAGTATCACGACATAGGACGAATGTCGGATAGGAAGGGGTTCTAATGAAATAGAGACTCCACTAGGGATGATGAAGGACGATCATCAAAAAGGTGAATGACGATCACCTGGCAGGGTACGGATGCCGAAAGGTATCATGACATAGGACGAATGTCAGATAGAAGAGAAATTTTGCTGGGGACTTCGCTGGGGAAAAATAGACACGGACGAATGTCTAATCTCATGAAGACATAAGTGTTTGACACGGTGTATAGATTAAAGATGCGGACGAGCATCCTTAAGACTATGATACGGACGAGTATCAGTAGAAACCAACGCTTGACGCATGTTCAGAGATAATGATACGGACGAGTACCAACTGGTTAACAACGAACACGGACGAGTGTTGATTCTGAGGGGACTCTTCTGGGGAATAATAGACACAGACGAGTGTCTAAAATCAAGAAAAGGAAAAAGCATCTGTCATTGTGTATGGATTAAAGATGCGGACAAGCATCCTTAAGGCTATGATACAGACGAGTATCGGTAGAAACAAACGTTTGACGCATGTTCGGAGATGATGATACGGACGAGTACCAACTAGTTAACAAAGAACATGGACGAGTGTCGGTTCTGAGGGGATTTAAGTGATATATACAAGATACAGACGAGTATCTGTATGAGTAAAAAGTAATGAGTGAGATATAGACGAGTGTCCAATCTGCTGGGGAGGGTGACACGGACGAGTGTCAAAAGAGAAAGTGTATAAATTATGAATTGGAGTGTAATCTGTAGGGATAGGATGACACGGACGGGTGTCAGGGAGAGTGTATTATAAACAAGTATATGGTTTACAAAATGTTTAGGCAAATATGCTGGGGTAGGTGACACGGATGGGCGTCAAGGAATTGTGTATATATGTATCTGTGAGTGCAAAGGGGACGTTTTGGCTTTATACTGGGGATATGACACGGACGGGTGTCAAGGAGTATCTGTACTGTGTCTGCGAGAGAAATATCCTGGCTCTCTGCCGGGGAATTTTGGGGAGTATTCTGTATATCGTTGATGGATTGTCAGTATTTGCAAGCGTTTGATTCAGAACATGGCTTATGATTATGCAATATGTTTGATTTTTGCCGTAATGCTCCGTATTAGACGGAATGCTACGCTTTGTGGTGAAAATATGATGTGAATGCTATGATTATGCAAAGATAACGATCCGGGATTCGGATCCCGCTGCAGGGGAGATCTCTGACTGATCTGCTTGAAGTGGACATCCCAGCTGGGGATAAGATCATTGGTAGATCTGATAAGATGTATCTGCGTGGGAGAACAAATCACTGGTAGACCCATCTCAACAATGGGGGACCCAGCTGGGGTTTGCATAAGCTTTCTTCACTCTGTTGTGATTTATTCACGCGCTGCTCTTCTGGATAGAGGTTGAAACTCTGTGGGGAGGTAGTTCCCTGGTCGGCACTTGGCTGGGGAAGAAGAAAGATCACTGGAAGATCTTCCTAGAGATTTCTGTAGGGGTCCTGCTGAGGATGATACTTGTCAACTCAGCTGGGGATGTGAGCACCCTCTGGTACTGCTCCAAAGGAAATGCTGTATAAGTGATGCCTGACAGCTCTGGTGGGGAGAAAGCATCTCTGGCTTTGCACTTGTCTGAGGAGGAATGATGGCTGGCAACTCAGCTGGGGATAAAGCATCGCCGGTGCTTAGATGTGCCGAGTAAGTAATGATTTGGCAGCCTGCTGGGGAGAAGCTTTCATTCCCCATGTTGCGCTTTGAATACCTGCAATCTTGCATGACAAAGAAACGTACAAGTATCCCTAGGTATCCCTTACTGGATTCCATCATAGGAGTTTAGACACTCCCGGGAGTAAATATATTTCCTGTAAGCACATATTTTTTAGAAAAGATGCATCTGTGTTTATGCAATCAATATATCAAAGACATCGGACATTTTTCAAATGAAAATAAAATGTACAAGACAAAATATGACTGAAAAATCTGATTTTATTAATTTGCGTGCCCTGAATTGGCAAGATACAGTCAAAGAAACAGATCCCCTGAAATGAGGAGATTGTTACAAAATTGAGGAACAAAAAGGTGCTGGCAATGTTGATGACGCTTCAAGGAGCTTCTCTTTGCTATGACTTGCATGACATTTGACATTCTTCTTGACTTGCTTTCTGAAGAAGGCTGATTCTGACCGACGCTCGAACCTTTCGAAGCTCACCAAGTCGTAAGTGGTACAGACGAATTCAGAATGCAGTTGTTCGCTTATACCCTTATTTTGCATGGATCGCCCTTTCGGGTTTTCAATCCATCGGGATACCCTTTTTTGCCTGAGTCGTCCAGTGCGGCTTTTCGACTCAGCGGGTGTACATTTTTATTTATTTTCCCTTATTTTTGCCCGAGTCTTTTATTCTGTTTTTGACTCGCCGGGATGCCCTATTTTTGCCTGGACTTACATTCTGTTTTTATGTCCAGCGGGTCATTTTTATGCGAAGTATTTTTTAACTGCATCTGAATTCACAGGGGACAGGAAGTCTTCACCATCCATAGTGCTGAGCATCAGTGCTCCACCGGAAAAAACTTTCTTCACTACGAATGGCCCTTCATAGTTCGGAGTCCACTTGCCCCTGTGGTCTGTATGAGGAGGGAGGAGTCTTTTCAGCACAAGATCTCCTACTTGGTACTCTCGGAGCCTGACTTTCTGATCGAAGGCTTTCTTCATTCTCTTCTGATACAGCTGTCCATGACAAATAGCAGCCAATCTCTTTTCTTCAATCAGACTTAGTTGTTCGTATCGGGACCGAACCCATTCTGCTTCGTTCAGCTTAACATCCATTAGTACCTGCAGAGAGGGTAATTCAACTTCAACAGGTAGGACTGCCTCCATACCATACACAAGCTGATACGGTGTTGCCCCAGTGGATGTTCTGATTGACGTACGGTACCCATGCAAGGAAAATGGTAACATCTCATGCCAATCTTTGTAGGTGACCACCATTTTCTGTACAATCTTCTTGATATTCTTATTAGCTGCCTCAACAACGCCATTCATCTTTGGCCTGTAAGGAGAAGAATTGTGGTGTTGGATCTTGAAGTCTCGGCATAGTTCTGCCATCATTTTGTTGTTCAAGTTGGAACCATTATCAGTAATGATTCGCTTGGGTACTCCATACCGGCAGATGATGTCTTTCTTTAGAAATCGGGCTACCACTTGCCTGGTCACATTTGCATATGAAGCTGCTTCAACCCACTTGGTAAAATAGTCAATGGCTACCAGGATGAATTTGTGGCCATTTGAAGCAGTTGGTTCAATCTTGCCAATCATATCAATGCCCCACATGGCAAAGGGCCAGGGTGAAGACATCACATTCAGAGGATTGGGAGGTACATGCACTTTATCCGCATTAATCTGGCATTTATGGCATTTCCTGGCATAGGCACAACAGTCTGCGTCCATTGTGATCCAGTAATATCCTGATCTTAGCAACTTTTTAGCCTTAGCATGCCCTCCTGCATGGGTACCAAAGGATCCTTCGTGCACTTCGTGCATCAACAAGTCTGCTTCTGTCCTATCAACGCATCTGAGGAGTACCATATCAAAGTTTCTCTTATACAGGGAACCGTCAGTATTCAGGAAGAAACTACCAGCTAGCCTTCTCAATGTCTTCTTATCATTGGAAGATGCCCCCGGTGGGTACGTCTGATCCTCCAAGAAACATTTGATGTCATGAAACCAAGGCTTATCATCTTTAACAACATCTGCTGAGAACACGTATGCTGGTCTGTCAAGCTTGACCGTTGTGAAGAAAGTCAACAACCTCCTTGTATAATCCCGGTAAGGTATCAGATGATCCTGGTGTGTGTACCATTTGCCGTTGGTTTGATTAATCACCAGAGCTGAATCTCCGAATACAGTCAAAGTCTTGATCCTGAGGTCAATGGCTTCCTCAAGACCCATAATGCAAGCTTCGTATTCAGCTTCGTTGTTAGTGCAGTTAAAGGTGAGTTTTGCCGAGAAAGGCAGGTGAACTCCTTTAGGTGTAATGAGTACTGCACCCATACCACGACCATTCATGTTAACAGCCCCATCAAACATCATAGTCCATTCTTCTTCTGGGTCAGGCCCTTCAGTGTGAATAGGCTCTTCATGATCTTTTGCTTTTATGAACATGATGTCCTCATCAGGGAAGTCAAATCTCATAGGCTGGTAATCATCAATGGGTTGCTCAGTAAGATATTCAGACAATACACTGCCTTTGATGGCTTTTTGAGATGTGTACTGAATGTCATACTCCGTGAGGATCATTTGCCATCTTGCAACCCGTCCGGTAAGTGCTGGCTTCTCAAAGATATACTTGACTGGGTCCATCTTCGAGATCAATAAATTAGTGTGGGTCAACATATACTGCCTTAGTCGGCGAGCAGCCCACGCTAAAGCACAACAAGTTTTCTCGAGCAGTGAATAACGTTGTTCACAGTCGGTAAACTTTTTGCTTAGGTAGTATATTGCATACTCTTTTCTACCAGACTCGTCATGCTGGCCCAGCACACACCCCATTGATTCTTCTAATACTGTCAAGTACATTATTAGAGGTCTTCCTTCAACTGGAGGCATAAGGATCGGAGGTTCTTGTAAATATTCCTTGATTTTGTCAAAAGCCCTCTGGCAATCCTCATTCCACCTGACCGTTTGTTCTTTTCTTAACAACTTGAACAAAGGTTCACAGGTTGCTGTAAGGTGAGATATGAACCGTGAAATGTAGTTCAATCTACCTAGAAAACCTCGAACTTCTTTCTCAGACTTCGGTGCAGGCATCTCTTGAATGGCTTTGACTTTGTCAGGGTCAACTTCAATCCCTTTTTCACTTACGATAAATCCCAGCAGCTTACCGGATCGCACCCCGAATGTGCATTTGTTGGGGTTTAACTTTAGTTGGTACTTCCTCAGACGCTTGAATAGCTTCAACAGATTCACCAGGTGGTCTTCTTCTGTGAGGGACTTGACAATCATGTCATCCACATAACATTCAATTTCTTTATGGATCATGTCGTGGAATAATGTTACCATAGCCCGTTGATAAGTTGCACCCGCATTCTTCAGTCTGAATGGCATCACCTTATAACAGAACGTGCCCCAGGGTGTGATGAAAGTTGTCTTCTCCATGTCTTCAGGTGACATCTTGATCTGATTGTATCCTGAGAAACCGTCCATGAAGGAGAACACCGAGAACTGAGCCGTATTGTCAACCAATACATCAATGTGAGGTAATGGGAAATCATCTTTCGTGCTGGCTCTGTTCAGGTCCCGGTAATCCACACAAATTCGCACCTTGTCATCCTTCTTAGGCACAGGTACAATATTAGCAACCCACGGCGGATAGCTAGTCACAACAAGGAACCCGGCGTCCCACTGCTTTTGCACCTCTTCTTTTATCTTCATTGCCATATCTGGGCGAGTACGGTGCAGCTTCTGTTTCACTGGTGGACAATCTTCTTTCAAAGGCAGCTTGTGCACGACAATATCGGTGTCCAACCCTGGCATATCCTGATAAGACCAAGCAAAAACATCCACATACTCCCGAAGCATATCAATCAGTTGCTCTTTCACTGAATCTTGCAGGCAGGCCCCGATCTTAACCTCTTTCACATCTTCTTCCGTACCAAGATTAACCGTTTCGACCTCCTACTGATGAGGGGTGATAATCTTCTCCTCTTGCCTTAACAACCTGGCTAGCTCTTCAGGAAGCTCATAATCTTCTTCAACCCCTTCATCAGCTTGATTAATTGGATTGTCAAAGTCATACGAAGCCATAGCAGTGCTGTTGTCGGTGCAGTCTGGAGGGCACTTTCTGCAAGGGTTTAGATTGGTTTATTTTAGTGATCAATTTTAATCTTGTTTAGAAAAAGTGAAATGAAGTTATCATTTTGAAAAACATTGCCATTTTATTTTTGTACAAAAAGAAAAATGAAAAACAGTGAGCGGAAAAGGAAAAGACTCATTTGCAAAAGATGTCCGATATTCATTGATTAATCCATTTGCACAAAATTACAAGATGGCCCGATTACAAAATGAGTCTTGACATCTTGGGCAAGATGCAAGACTTGATGCATGCTTAAAAGTACAGGAAATAATAATTACCCTACAGGAGTAACCCTTATAATTTCCTGGGAAGACCAGTTAAGGACTTGGCTCCCCGGGATCCTTGGACGTATCCAGCTCTCCAGGTTGCGGTCGCTTTCCTCCTCGTCTTCCAAGTTGTTCACTGCATCTGGGGTGAGCATTCCCCCGCTGACAAAATTGGGCTTCTTGGCAGCCTCTGATTGATCTTGTTGAGTTGGTCTGTAACCCAACCCAAATCTGTCCTCTTTCTTTTCCACGGGCAGCAGCTTGCCCCAGCCTTGGGCAGTACCCTCTTCAACAACCTTCCGGGCTTGCTGATATGACGTTATGGAGGTTCCCAGTACAGCAGATGCTTCATTAATGTTCAGGGCCTCGAACCCCTGGCTCATAGTTTCATGGATCTCTCCATCCATTTCTATGTATTTGTACGTAGCCAGATGGCTAACAAAGATGTCCTCTTCCCCAAAGATGGTGATGATCTGGCCTTCCCACTCGAATTTCAGCTTCTGGTGAAGGGTAGACGTAACAGCGCCAGCGGCGTGGATCCAGGGTCTACCCAACAAACAGTTGTAGGCCGGCTAAATGTCCATCACATAGAAGGTAATTTTGAAGGTCTGCGGGCCAATCATCACAGGCAGATCAATCTCTCCAAGCACTGATCTTTTAGAGCCATCAAATGCTCTCACCACCAAATTACTCGGACGCAGTGCCAAGCCATCATATTCTAGCTTCACTAAGGCTTTCTTTGGTAGAACATTGAGCGAAGACCCAGTGTCCACCAGTACGTGTGATAGAATAGCACCCTTGCATTCCAAGGTGATATGTAAAGCCTTGTTGTGGTCACGTCTCTCTGTTGTTAAGTCAGCATTGGTGAAGCCCAGTCCATGACTAGTATTGACATTTGCCACCACAGTTTCCAGTTGATTAACAGTGATCTCCTCTGGCACGTATGCTGCGTGCAGGACTTTCAACAATGCATTCCGGTGAGCTTCAGAACACATCAGCAGTGATAATATGGAGATCTTTGAGGGAGTTTGGTGAAGCTGATCCACCACCTTGTAATCACTTCTCTTTATGATTCTCATGAACTCGTCTACATCTTGCTCAAAAGATGTCTTCTGAGTTTCTTTGACAGTCGGATCTTCAAATACCACACTCTTTCCTTTTGCTTTGGCAGCAGCTTTTGCTTCACCATTAGGTCTTTGCATTTGTGAGGCAAAAAGGCGTCCGCTTCTGGTGAAGCCTCCGCCTCCCCCAACATTATCAATCTGTAGAGAAGAGGTTGAAGAATCCAAAGTGATTTTCTCCCGTTGCAGTAAAGGTCAGATCCATAATGCTAAGGTATGGCATTGCTGCTTTCATAAGGAACTGGTCCAGGTACCGTGATGGTGACTGGACTGACTGCTGCAGAGGAGGGTACTGTAATAGTGTGCGGATCGTAGTAAATTGTGACCGGTGATATGGCAGGAGGTGCCACTGCTTGTTGCTGAAAGTTGTTGTTTGGAGGAACATGTAATGGATCATAGTAAATGGTGACTGCTGAGACATCTTTGTTGATTTCTGTTGGCGTTGTAGAAGATTCTGCTGATAAAAAGGATGCTGATGTTGTAGAAGTAATGGTTGTTGACATTTGATTTGTTGAAACGATGGATGAAGCCATTGTTGATGATATTGATGAATCAGTTGGAATGATTGTTGTTGCTGTTGTAGAAGAATCAGGAATTGTTGTCAAAGGAATTTCTGGATTTGTAGGCGCCGTTGTTGAGATCTGAAGGATACCATCCTTGATAAGACTATCTATGCCGCTTCTCAAATTATCACACCCGTTGACCGCAATGTTGCAATACCCACAACCGAGCTCACACCTGGGAAACACCTGGCCCTCTAGAAGCTGAGCTTTAATTTCTACCAGAGGTGTTCGAATTTGTGCAACACTGGTGATCAGAGTGGATGGTTTGTCTTCCTCGATGGCATTAATCCTTAGTCCACCATGATTGGGCATAGGATTTCTGTTGACATTTGGAGGAGGTGCGAAGTTGAGGGCTTTAGAATCCACCAGATCTTGAACTTTCATTTGCAAAGCCCTGCATTTTTCCGTATTGTGGCCTGGTGCATTGGAATGGAAAGCACACCTGGCGTTGACATCGTAATTCTTAGGGAGATTGGAGGGATCTGGCGGTGCCAATGTCCTTAACTCAACCAAGTTAAGCTTCAGGAGTTGTGGCAATAAGGCAGCATAAGGCATAGGGATAGGGTCAATCACCCTATTTGCCTGTGATGGTCTTTGTTGGAAGGGTCTTTGCTGTTGATTGCTATTGTTGTTGTTGTAGGTTCTCTGTTGCGGATACTATACTTGCTGTTGATAATGTGGTTGTTGTGGTTGTTGGTATGTTGGTTGCTGAGGAATTGGAGCTGGAATAGTGATAGCTGCTACTGATCTGTGGACATACTGAGGTCTGCCCCTGCTGGCATGAATGAAATTTGTCTCACCGGTCCTTCGGGGTCCCACAAAAGGCTTCCTGGGATTACTGGATGAACTTGCACCATTATCAGAAATCTTACCCATTTTCAAAAGACTTTCAATTCTTTCACCAGCTATAACTACGTCTGCGAAGCTGGTAGAAGAAAAGGCGGCCAACCTGTCAATGTATGTTCCCTGCAAAGTATTCATGAACATGTCGGCCATTTCTCTTTCCGACATGGGTGGCTGAACAGCAGCAGCAAGCTGTCTCCACCTCTGGGCATATTCTCTGAAGCTTTCTCTGGAAGATTGACACATTCCCATTAGGAGGGTCCTATTAGGAGCCATGTCTAGATTGTATTGATACTTCCTGATGAAAGCTTCAACTAGGTCCTTCCAGCATCTAATAGTAGCTCTGGTCAAGTGTGAATACCACTCCCTTGAAGCCCCAGTCAAACTGTCTTCAAAATAGAACATCCACAGCTTTTCATCCATGGTATATGCTTTAAGTCTCCCCAGAAAAGACTGCAGGTGAGTTCGTGGACAGGAGGTTCCATTGTATTTCTCAAAGCACGGGGGTTTGAACTTGTGGGGAATTCTCACCCCGTCTACTAACCCCATATCCATTACATCAAAACCCAGGGAGTTTTGAGACTCCAGAGATCTCAACTTCTCAGCAATTTCATCAAACCTCCTATCATAGACTTCATCCCCAGCTCCCATGACAGTAAATTGCTTCTCTTGGGGGTCTTCTTGTAAGATCCTTCCCCCAGTAGTATTTCCTTGCACATTACCCGGGATGTTGACTTCCGGATGTAGATGAGGTCCAAATACTGGTGGATTAACATGAGGCTGACCCCTTTCATTGTTACTTGTTCCTCCAGTTCCCAAATGGGGTTCTTCGGAGTTTGTCTTTCTACCAATGCCCTCAACCTTTCTTGACTTTGGGCCAAGCCAGTCATTACTTCCATGAATTGAGTCATTTGATTTCTCATCTCCAGCCTTTCATTAGCCATCTGAGTTCTGACCTCAGTCAGGTCTTGCTGTACTTGCTCCATTATAATACCCGAAAGATTGTTGCGAGTAGGATACCGGTGTGCACGGTTGACGGGGAACACTCTTCTGCGAGCAATATTTCCTGAACCACAACAGAGTTAGAAACAAACGAAATAATAACAAAACCTACAAAACAAAACAAAAGTTAGTATGCAATGCAGTATGCTTATTTATTTTCCAAGGTATCCGGCTTGGCTCTTGGTTTTGACCTTTCCAGACCTCGAGGAAGATGCTTTGATGTTGCTTGAGAGAAAGAAATCCAATGAATCAAACTGACAAATATATTACAAATGGTGCATAATACATAGTCTGTTTTTTTACAACACATGCCCCTAAAGGGTCAAAATACATCATAAAAGAAAAGTACATCAAATATGAAAGCAACAACAATCAAAAAGTCAGACATCTAGCCCAAACTCATCCTCCTTAACCTCCTTCAGAAGTGCCTCAGTTACTGGACCAGCCGGATGCTCTGTAATAGTCCTGATGAGGAGGTTTCTGGTGGCAATAGCAGTGGTCAGCCTCTTGTGCCTGTCTTGGTCCTTTGACCTTTTCAATCCAGCCCTAAGCTTCAATTCTGAAATCTCCTTCTGGGCTGCCAGCAAAGCTTCTTGTTGTTTCTTTTCATTGGCCTCTAACTGCTCAATCCTGGCTTGAGTTCTCTTATCTTCTTGAGTACGGGCCTCAGTGATCCTGACCCACCTAGCCTGACTTTCTTGCAGATAGAGTTCAGTCCTAGCCTTCTGAAGCTTGGCCTCTTTACAGGCATTCTTCAATATTTGCTCCCCAGCTCTTGATTTCTTGATGTAGTCCTCTGCTTTCTCAATCTTGGTCAGATGCTCCACTTTAAGCTTCTCCAACCTCTCAATGTCCAGACGACCATCACTCCTCTCCCAGAGGGTCTTCTTCAGAGCTTGAGACAGATTCTCATTCCTTTCCTTCAGTTTCTCAAATTCCTCCAGGCTGACAGTGGCTGCTGGCTGTATTGTAGAAGGTCCAGGTATGTCCTCAATGGTGAAAGACATTCCAGTAATCTGAGCTCTAACATGGGACCAATCATAGTACTGGGCCGAAGCAACATTATTACACTTCCCAAGTATAGCCACCCCTTTTGTCTGGATGTTGTCCCAAGCCCAGGATGCTTGTCTGACAACAGCTAAACTAGGTTTTACTTCACAATACAGGGTCTCAGCTAAATCTTGCACTCTAGGAGGGTGAACTAAAGCATAGCCCAGTTGTCTCTTAAACACCAAAGGATTGTAGTTGATGCAACCCTTTACTCCTATCAGAGGTACATTTGGGTATTGTCCACAGCTGGTGATAATGTCTTTGCCTTTGGTGCTCTGGGTGCACCATCTGATGTCATCTGAAGTCAAAGCAATAAGTCTCTTAGCCCAATTCTTCTGTTGGTGAGGATTCAGGAAAGAATCAGTCTTAGGTAAGTGTTTGAGCAGCCAGGTGTGAAATAGAGGAGCACATCATCTCACCAACTTTCCTCTCTGTTTCTCATTCCTTTGATGAATGGAATAATAGAAATCTCCCAGCAATGTGGGTACTGGGTTCCTCAGAAGGAAAAGATGAATGGCATTCTTGCTGATAAATTTGGGCTCATCTGCAAACAGTATAACCCCATATATACTGAGGGCTAACAATGCACAAACTGCCCTCCATTCTCCTAAGGAGGCCTTCAGGATGGCCTGAGAAATCAAGAAGTCTAAGTGCAAACCAGGGATCCCGGCCTTTGTTGTCATGTTCTGCTCAATCAAAATAGGTTCCAGGTACAATGCTTTTGCCACTTCTCCATTGCTGGGAGAAGTCATCTCTGGGTTGAAGGGAACACCACCCCTGACAGGTACTCCAATCAATGATGAAAACTCCTCCAAAAGAGGTCTTAGCTGAAAGTTTTGGAATGTGAAACATCTCAAAGGAGGGTCATAAAACTGTAGGCAGGTGTGGATCATACTCCTCTGAGAAGGGTCCAGGTCCATAACCATATCCAGGATACCTCCATAATGCTCTCTGAATAATGGGATGTGGTCTGGAGTGATAAGGGACTGGACCTGTCTGATGCCAGTCAACACAGGCTCAAAGAAATGGTATGAAATGTTGCTCTTCCTGGGTGCAGACATGAGTGCTGATGAAGAGCTGAAGACAAGTACTGATGAGAATCAAGACTGATACTGGAGATGAGCCACTGATAGGCTGATACTGGTGATGATGAAGATGGCTGAAGCAGATAACTGGTGAAGCAAAGGTCTATGCAGATGAAGGGGTCAAAACCAAGCCAGATATAATGTGGATACCCTGAAAAACAAATAAGCAAATGTTAAATGATGCAAATGATGAGTATGCAAATGATATGAAAGGGTTTGTGATCAAGCTGGATCTGATTATCTGTCTTGATATAAGTCCATATATGTTCAAAGAAGGCCAGATGGAGATTCAGAAATCCAGTAACCAAGGTGGGGGACTCAAATAAAGAGTCACATGTCCAGGGTTAAATCACAAGAACTGTCCAAAGTGAAGCACTCTTAATCAAACAAGTAATAGGGTATGATGTGGCCAAAGGTACCTGCAAACCTGTAAACAGCCCAACCCCCTCACAGGTGATGTTCTAAAACAAGGATCCTCAGACTTGGATCAGTTATGAGAAGTGTAAACACTTCTAACCCGGAGGTACAGTGTTTTCAATAACCATAAAAGATCCTCCTCTAATTCACCCCAGCTTCTGAAGGTCATAATAAAGGTCATCCAGACTTAGCAGGCTTCCCAAATAGCCCTAGCACTACAGGAAATCTGTAGCACAGAGTTCTCAAGAAGAAACCCATATCTGAACCGTGTTTCATATTCCCGCACCAAACCGAAATGTAATGGGAAAGAATATGAACCACTCTAGCCTAGGTGTCACTCAGGTCCCAGGTATAGGACCTTAAACTCTCAGTAGAACCCCACCCACCAAGACAAAAGAACAGATCCAGCAATGATAATGACAGTATGAAATATGGAAAACTGTAAAGGAAAGCAATAAATAAAGCTGTACATAAAGCAATAAATAAAGCATATAAACAAACACAATTAGCACATAACACCCCAGTAAACACAAATCAAACAAGCGCTAGGAGGAACCCACAAAAAGAACCAGAAGCCCTGGTTACAGTATAAGGTTCCCCAGCAGAGTCGCCAAGCTGTCGCTCCCACCAAATGAGGATAAGTCAAATGGGGTACAGACGCGAACGGTCGGCGAAGGGGGGGAGAACACACAAAGGTGAACTCAGAAGAAAAGAGTCGCCAGCTAGGCATTTTTATCCCGGAGGAAAGGTAATGCTGCATAGACCTAGAAAGATATGGATAAGACGGTTGCGAACCAGAGAGACTGAGAAAGGGGGTTGGTTACAACCTGGGAAGGTATTAGCACCCAGATTGTCCGTCGTACTCGACGGGATCCACGCTTGAAAGATTTGTGCTTTAAAGGGGTAGTGTTAGTGCAATCTGTGTACCAAAGCTGGAAAGAATGCAAATGTCAGTGTAAAAGAAATGTGAAGTGTATAAGAGAAGTGTTAGTGTAAGAACAAGAGTGAAGTGCTCAAGACTATGAGGCTTAAAGAATAATGCTGGAAGAAGGGGGAATATTCAGAGACTTTTGTTCGATAACTGTTAAGTTATGCCTACGTATCCTCTCGTGCAATGAGGAAGTCAGAACACCGTAGTTCGACCCAAAGAGACTGAAAGATAAATTGACTTGTGAACTGCTTACTTGTCTATGCTCAAGTGTATGACCTGTCTGGCTCAGGTGCAAACTATCTTGCATTAGACAGAAGAAGCGAGTTCTCGTTTGTGAGTGAATGAGATGAGAAAAGAATCCCGAAGGAGACGATTATTGCTTGTTTTTGAGTTTTCAGTCTTTTATTGCTTTTTGAAGTTTGTCATAAGTTAGTGAGTTTAAGCCTAAACCAAGGGGTTAGCAAACTCATCACATCCTCCCTCTGATTAGGGGTAATGAGAATACCTTAAGTGTGAAGTCAGCATCTCACACTTAATCACCATGGTGTAGGATTAAGATCATTAACCTACTTGTGATTATTTAGATGTTTTTGTTGATTTTGTTTAGTGTTAAGTAATGAGATTAAGCCATAATCAAGGATTTAATGGACTCATTACACCATCCTAATAGAAGGATAATAGATGAGAACATTTAAGCTGAGAAAGACTCCTCAACTTAATCCATGATTAGGGATTAACCTCATGATAAAACAAGGCCTTTATTAGATGGATTTTAGTTAACGGATGAGATGAAGAAGTGATTTTTATGGTTTGTAAGACAACTTGAGGGGGACTTGTCCATTAACACTAGGGTTAGTCCTTCTTAACTAGTTAAGGAAGAATTAGAACCCTAATGCAAGGCCCAAGTTACAAGCTTGATGTCTTAGTGATTATTAGATGAATTGATTAAAGGATGTAAACACATTAAGGATTTAACACTTAGGATTAAAGTTATGCACTCCATCCTAATAGAAGGATGCAGGCATAAGCTTTATCACAAAGCCTTAAAGCCTTTAGGGTTTAGTCCTTGATTATGAGATGAGAAGAGAAGACTCAAAGAAGACACAAAGGTAAAAGCTAAATGGGGGACTAATCAAACCCTAATTGTGATCATGCTTGGTTGTTCCTAGGGTTAATGAGGCTTTCAAGAAGATCTTCAGATGAACCACCAAGAAGGGAGCAGATGAAAGGAGCAAGAAGCAGAGAGAAACAAGACAACTTGCTTCACTTAAGAAGACAAGTTGATTAAAGAAAGAAAGTAAAATATGAACATGAATGAGAAAACTCACTCAAAAAGCACAAGATAAAATGCAGCAATGATGCATAAAAGAGATGAGAAGATATTGTGAGAAGTGAAGGCAAATTCACTTCCCAAAACAACTTACCACCTGAAAAGTTAGCAAAAGAAATGAAATGCAATGCAAATGAGATGAAATGTCATGATGCAAGGCAAAGTCAGAAGCATAAACATGATGTTAATGATGCTAAGAGATGATGCAAACACATGACAAGGGATGAGAATGATCATACAAGCCAAAGGATGCAAATGAGGCAAGCCTTGAACCATGAATGTTCAAGAAAGGTTTATTGAAATGAAATGGACATATAACATGGCAAATGAAAGATGCAATGATCAAATATGATTCTAATATGTCCTAAGATGTATTATGAATCATGTGGAGGCACAAAATGTCATGGCAAGTCATTGGATGCAAGCAAATGAAAGATGGATGCATACATCATGCAATGCAAAAATTCAAAACCAGAAGCAAATGACATGATAAAAAATTGAAAATGCAATCAAAGATACCCTAAACCTATACAAGTTCACTGCCCAAAGGAGGGGACCTAACCCTTAACCTAATGAAAGTAATGAATTTCCTAAGATTACTAGGGTTTTAAGGTACCTCAACAAGAAAAATGCAAAACAAATTGAAAATGGAAGATCAAATCAAACCAATTTTATCCTATAAACTACATGCTATGGAGGATGCAATGCAAGAAGAACCATCATCAAACTCTCAAGGGTTAGGCAGAATGAATTTTTCAAAGTTTGAACCAAAATATTGCCTTAAAATGAATTTAATTCTAATGAAAATGATCAAAAGGCATCAAGAACAAAAAAGAAATTTGCTTTGAGAGTTGGATAATGTTTCTAAATGTTTCTAAATGCAATGTGAATTTTTTGGGATTTTTAAATACCTAAATGCATTTTTAATTAATTAATTTCCATTAATTAATTAAAAATAAACATTTAAATAATTTAAAAATGATTTTTAATGCAAAAAATAAAAATAAAAATATTTTTGGGTTCTGAAAATTAATTAAATCTTTGACAAAAAATTTCAGAATTTTTAAATGCTTTTTGCTATTTAAAATAATTCGTACAAATTAAATGAAAAGAAAATGAAATAAAAATTAAAATATGAGAAGTATGCACAATGAAGGGATCAGATTGAGTCTGGGCTATGAGAGGTTGACTTGGCGCCACATCCAATGGCCCAAGTTCAAACCTGGCTAAATTTGTTTTATAATTAATTAATCCTAGGTTAATTAAATAAAACACTGATTAGGGCTTAATGACCAGATCCTGTCCAATCATTCACGCGCGGGAAGGCAAATCCAAGGGCCTCAATTCAAAGTTGCTAATTAATCACACTTAACCCTAATTAACCTCAGGCGACCGGAGATAAGCTCCGGTCGTCTTCTCCGGCCATCTCCTTCACCTGAATCACCCAAAACGCATCCCCCAGACTTCCAAATCTCCAGAATCAATCCCCCAACAATGGGTAACAAGAATCCAGGGCCAAAAACAATTTATATTAATCATACAGTGAGAATCGAAGAAAACAAATTCTAGGGCAAAAGTTTCAGAACATCATAACATGCTCATTTCTGGCTCATTTTCAAAAATAAATAGATCCCCATGATCAGGGCAACACATAGAACAATATTCTAAAAAGAATTTAAAGTTCTGGAAAATTTGTTCATCATGTTACCTGAGATTGAGCTTTCAATCCAAGAGCTTTTTGCCTGCTTCTTTGCTTCAAAATGGCTCCAATGATCCTCTTGATGAAGCTGTGAAGCTTGGTTGGGGTTTAAAGTGGCTGGTTTGTGAGATTGATCAAGTTCTGTTCAGTGAGGGATGAGAATCGTGTTTGAGTTTCAGGGGGTTTCAAGGCAAGGTGAAGGGTGGTAACTGGTCAGTGGATCATGGTGAGTGTTTCTGTGAAGTTTATTTTGATGTTTGATGCTTGTGTGCTGAGATTCGAAGGAAAGTGCATAAGAGGTGAGTTTTGAGAATGCTGGCTTGTGAGAGAGATCAGGATGAGTTGTGCTATGTGTTGAGTCTCATTTTGTCCATGTATCACACTGTGATAGGTCTGTGGAGTTGGTGTGGCCTATGCTGATTGGTATGGGCCATTTTGCATAAAGTCAATGTTTTGTGTGAGAGAGGCATGGGTCAATGGCAGGCCAAGGACAAAGGGGTGTCCTGTGCAACAAGGATTGAGGAGAGCCATGGAATCAGTCTTGGGGCCAATTAGCAAGTGGATTAGGGTTTGTGAGAGGTTTTGCAACTTTGTGATCTTTTGGCCCTTTTGTGATTACTTGAAGCATAAGTCATGAAAATGTACAAATCCTTGGTGCATTCTGATTTTTAGGCATTGCTTTATGTTTGTGCAAAGGTTAGAAGTTCATTTGAAATCACATTTTGCCTTGGCAAGAGGTTTTGCAACTTTGCCTCTTTGGTGCAAAACTTGAAATTATGTGATTTTCCCCAACTTTGACAAGCCATAACTTATGATCCAAAATGAATTAGGACAAGTTCTTGTACTTTTTGAAAAAGGGAATGATCCATTCTACAACTTTTATGACCAAAGTTTTCTCATTTGAAGCATTTTTGAATGAAAAAGAAAGGGTTGAAAAACTTTCCCAAAATAGCAAGTTTGCATTACAAGTCACTTTCCCAAAAAGGCAATTTTGCAAATGGCTTGAAATTCTTCAATTTTGTGAACTTCTAACATCCTATATGATCAAATAAAGATCATACACATTCAAAATGATGAAGAACACCCTTTGGTTGGGTCATTGGGGGCCTCAGATGCCCTGATTTTGCACTGACTTGCTCAAGAAGTCAACTCTTGATTAGATGCCTTCCCCATGGAATTTCTTCATGAAAATTGATATGCATGATCCTTATAACATATAGAGACCAATAGGAACAAGAATGACCAAAAAATTTGGAGTTATGGCCTCTGAAACCAAAACCCTAATTCTAGGTCATCTGTGCAGTTAAACCTGGCTCTGCTTCCATGCCTTTCTCAGTTCTTGTGAATCTTTGACTTTCTTGACTTTGTGGGGATATAATATGATGCTTGGACATACATGGACCCTTTTGAAGTGATGGAAGACCTTTGGAGTGGCTCAAATGGCTCAGGGATGGCTCAGATCACAAACCCTAGATGCAGATGACTTAGAAACAATGCAGTGAAGCAAAAGATGCAATATGAGATGCTATGGTTGAAATTATGCTTATGAAAGATCACAAGCCATGGTGTGGATGGGTGAGGGCAAATTTGGGGTGTTTACAGATGGTAATTCAAACCAAAATCATAATCCTTCAAAAGCTCTAACCATCTTCTTTGTCTCATGTTCAATTCCTTTTGATCAAATAAATACTTCAAACTCTTGTGATCACTAAAAAATTCAAATCTTGCACCATAAAGATAATGCCTCCAAATTTTCAAAACAAACACCACAACCGCTAATTCCAAATCATGCGTAGGATAATTCTTTTCATGCACTCTCAATTGTCTTGAAGCATAAGCTACAAATTTTCCATCTTGCATCAACACACCACCTAACCCAACCAATGAAGCATCACAAAACACCACAAATGGTTCTGTAGGATTTGGAAAAATAAAGATCGGAGCCGTTGTCAACCTTCTCTTAAGTTCCATGAAACTCTCCTCACAACGAATATCCCAAATGAAAGCCTTTCCCTTACAAGTCAACTGCGTTAATGGAAGTGCCAACTTTGAAAATCCTTCAATAAACCTCCGATAATAACCCGCCAAGCCTAAAAAGCTTCGAATCTCCGTAACCGATCTAGGAATTTCCCATTGGATTACCGCATCAATCTTGGATGGATTAACACTAATACCACCATCGAAAATAACATGCCCAAGAAAACTTACTTTCGACAACCAAAACTCGCACTTTGACAACTTAGCATACAATTGTTTCTCTTTTAAAATCTGTAACACAATCCTTAAATTCTCTTCATGTTCCTCTTGAGACTTAGAATAAATCAAAATGTCGTCGATGAAAACAACCACAAAACGATCCAACTGTTCATGAAAAATACGATTCATGTATTCCATAAACACGCACAACGCATTAGAAACTCCGAATGACATCACTGAATACTCGTAATGACCATATCGTGTCCTAAAAGTCGTCTTCTGAATATCCTCTTCTCTCACATGAATCTGGTGATATCCTGATCTTAAATCAATCTTACTAAAAACACGCACACCAACCAATTGGTCCATCAAATCATCGATCCTCGAAAGCGGATACTTGTTCTTAATTGTCACCTTGTTCAACTGTCGATAATCAATATATAACCGCATACTTCCATCCTTCTTCTTTACCAACAATACTGGAGCACCCCAAGGAGAAACACTCGGCCTAACAAATCTCTTGTCCAATAGGTCATTCAGTTGCTTCTTCAACTCTACCAACTCTGAAGCTGACATACGATACGGTGCCATCGAAATCAGTCTAGTACCCGGAACTAGATCAATAGAAAACTCAACTTCTTTTTTTGGCGGTACGTCCTCAATATCCTCCGAAAACACTTCTGGAAAATCACACACCACTAGGAATACACTAAGCTCCACTTTACTCTCCACTGACAATGATGCAAACAAACCAAACAATTGAGCCTCTTCCACTAAAAGTTTCTTCAACTCTTTCGTGGATAGGAAACTCTCATCTTCATCATCATCCAAAGAAGGAAACCTCACTAAATTATGATAGCAATCTATATGAACTCGATTGAATTGCAACCAGTTCATACCCAAGATTACGTCCAAACCCTCTAACGGCAAACAAACTAAGTCCATAACAAAATCTTTACCATACATGGTCAAAGAACAACTTACACACACCAAAGAAGTAGTTACCGACCCTGAAGCAGGAGTTTCAATAACCATCTCACCACCCCAAGAAGTCAAAAACAAATTCAGACGCTTAGCACACTCAAGAGAAATAAACGAATGAGTTGCTCCCGTATCAATAACAATAACAAAAGGTGTACTATTAATAAATCATGTACCTTTAATCAAACGGTCTGCACTAGTAGTGTCCTTCCCTTCTAATGCAAACAAATTTTCACCCGCTTGAGCTTGCTTCGACTTAGTACACTTAGTACTAATGTGTCCCACTTCTCCATAATTGAAGCACTTCACTACATTTCTTCTACACTCGATAGTAGCATGTCCAAGGCCTCCACAATTTGAACATTTCACTATGTTCTTCCCACACTCAAAAGACTTATGATCCAAATCACCACACTTGTAACACTTAACGGGACTAGAACTCCCTCCACCAGATCTCTTATCAAAGTTTCCCCTATGTTTTCCCTTATTAGCGAGTGCCACATAAGGTCCACTTCTAGCTTGTTGCTTTCATTTCTTCTCACTCAAACTCTTGTAATGTGTAGAACGAGCTTTTCTATCCTCCTAAAAAATTCTACAACATTCCGTCAAATCCGAAAACCTCCTTATTCTCTGATATCCCACAACTTGCTTAATCTCAAGACGCAAACCATTCTCATACTTAATACACTTCGAAAACTCAGCAGCAGTAGACCCATAATGAGGATGAAACTGAACCAACTCCACAAACTTCGCAGTATAGTCCACCACCGACATACTACCTTGCTTCAGTTCAAGGAACTCCATATCCTTCTTCCCTTTCACACTCTCGGGGTAATACTTCCCTAAGAACTCAGCACGAAAAACATCCCAAGTTATCTCTTCATCCTCTTCCTCAAGAGCTTGACTTCTACCGACCCACCAATCATCGACTTCTTCCTTCAGCATGTGAGAACCAAGCCTCACCTTACTCTCTTCAGCACAGTCCATGACTCTGAAGATTCTTTCAATCTCTTTCAACCAATTCTGAGCACCATCGGGATCAAATCTTCCTTTGAAGACCGGTGGTTGATTCTTCCTGAATTCATCTTTAGCATTCACATTCAGCGCTCCCTGCACCACCCTAGCCATTGCTTCCAAAGCAGCAGACATTGCATTGTCATTTCTACTAGCCATATTCTGATTATTCACAAAGACAACAACAAGATTAAACAAAATTTCAATCATCACAACAACAAGATAGACACAACTGACTCGAACACTGGCTCTGATACCACTTAATGTAACACCCCTCTCTATACCCCAAATAAACAATTAAATCATTTAGGCACATATTCAAAATTTCATCAGAGTATAATTAAAACATGGTATAAAATAGGCATGCTACATTATACGTGAAATTAAAACATACAACACCTGCTCATTCAAAGATACGCAACAAACGGGGTAACTTACAACAGAAGGATTTAATCCTTACACCCGTATCTCAAGAAGGATAACAGCGGAAACTAAAAACATTAAACAACATCAAACTTATATATATCATCAAGTTTGATTCACCAAATATATCATGTTTACATAAAACATTCATCGCCAAAATACATATACCAAATGTATCACAAAAGGCATCAAGCCGACCCTAGCTACCCGGTGCTACATATCAGAGTCGATCGACCAAAAAATGAAGACACGCTTCACCAAAAAGACCTCCAGCAACCTTCTCTGCAATGCCTCATAGAGCATCATAAAATAGCAGAAGGGTGAGAAATATTATCATAATAACGATGCATATAATTATATATCTCAACATAAAAATACACATATAAATTCTCACCATAATTCATTTCCCATCACACGTATACATCACAATGTATATTTCACACTAGCATATTCAATATGCACAATTCACATAAACATATATCTATTCATGTTTATCCATCAATGCCAATCATTCCGCATAAACATACATTATTCATCTTTATTCACCAACATCAATTAAAAATGATAAATTCAAATCATAGAGACTGACTCACGACTCTATGCAGATGCAAATGCGGTACCGACTCAATCATCTCAAGTTCACTCAGGAACTATTGGAACCATCGCTCGTTACCTAAAGTAACTCTCCGTCGGGCATACGATGTTCACCTATTGCTCACACCCCACATGGGCACACAATGTTTATGGATTTATCACACCCCACACGGGCACACAATCTGATTGCTCACATCCCACATGGGCACACAATCGTTCGTGATTAAATCATCCATTGCTCATACCCCACACGGGCACACAATGTTTATGGATTGCTCACACCCCACACAGGCACACAACCCGATTGCTCACACCCCACACGGGCACACAATAGTGTTGTAATCATCGCTCACACCCCACATGGGCATACATTATGCTTCACATGCAAAAATGACACACAACATTCTTGAAAATGCATACATATTCACAATATAATTATGCATTCATCTCATACAATCACAAACAAACCACATACTTTCGTATTAATTACGCCAAATGGTAACGAATTCCTTCACATCAACATGCATTTATATTCACTCAAGCAATGCATGCATTTTCCAAACAGCCACAATCTCATAATCAATCACACAACTCCATAATTAACTTAATTACGTTTCATCGAAAAAGTCGGTTAAAAGTCGGCTAAAAATTACATATTTTAGCATCAATAACTTCTACACGTTCTTAGCTTCAAAACGATATAAAGAACACTAAAAACGGATAACCGAAACTCAAGTTACAAACCAAAGAAAAATACCAAACCAAAACTCCCAGGCTCGCTGAGCGACCTGCTCGCTCGCTGAGCGAGGAAATCTATGGAAAACTCGCTGAGCGAAAGCTGCAAATTCAGAACATCTCAACTGTGCAACAATCCTCACAAACACTCCCAAGACTCCAAGAAACTCCCATAAACATGATCAATAACATATATCCAACATCATACTTCGATTATAACAAGTTCTAACCGATTAATATACCATTTTCTTAGATTTCCACCAAAAACCCTAAACCTAATATTTTCTAAACTCTTCCAATAACAAAAACCCAATCAATAAAACACATACACAATCATATACAATGTTAAGATAACAAGATTTCACACCCTTACCCGATTGTTTCGATTCCTTGGAGCAATCTTGATGATTTTCCAACTTTTCCTCTTTTCTCCTCTTTTCTCTTATCATCCTTTTCTTTCTCTTATATTTCTTTCTATCTTTTTTTTTTCACAACTCATAACTTTCTATCCATTTTCTATTCTTTCCACCCAATATTCATTTTCTCACAAAAATATAATTCTATCTAATTTCTAACTTATCACTAATTAGTAAATGTCTAAAATACCCTCCAATCTAAATTTACCCGAAAATTCTCAAAAACGGTAAAATAATATCACACATCAATATATCACATAAACACACCAATTCCACAATTGAAACAATTATCATTTAATTTAAATAAAGGACTCAACAAGATGGGAAATAATCGAATCGGGGCGTTACACACACCGCATCTTTTACCTCCTCCTCAGAAAAAGGTCTCTCGAGGAAGTCCCTCTCATAGCAATTAAGCATATTGAAAGAAACCCCTTCCATAATGGGCCTATTAAACTCCAGTTCCTTGAACTTTCTAGCAAAATGATTTCTCACCTCCTCCTTAACATCCTCAACCGACTCCAACACTCTTCTATGCGAATGAATGGAATCGATGTAGTTGCAGATCCTTCTTTCCTTCATAACACAATGAAAATACTGATTATTATTATCATATTCATTAAGCCACTTTAATCAAGATGTTTGAATAAGCATGTTCTTCTTAATCCTAAAATTCAACCAAAAAGGACTTGAGGCCTTCTTACGATTAGCTATTAAATCGTCTGTCAAAAAACCATTAACCACATCTGCCATATCATTTCCTTCATTGATTTTCTCCACAATTTATTCAACCTCCAAATCATACTTTCCAAACACCTCTCTATTCCAACTTCTAAGGTTATTTTTAAGTAACCTAAGTTTCGCCTTTAAGACGAAATCACTTCTTCCAAATACACATAAATTGTTTCGTTCCTTTTCGAAGAACGAAATGAAATTCTTATTATTGAACCATTCGTTATTAACTTTGAACAATTTAGGGCCCAATCTGAATAATCCACCACCAATAAACCGTGCAATGATCCGACAAATATCTCGATCCAATGAATTGGCCCAACACTCTCCACCTAATAATGGTCGCTTCCAAAATCAAAAAACGATCTAACCCGCTCATAGAAGAGACATCCCCACTATACCAAGATAATTCTTCCCTTTACAAGGAACATCAACCAACTCCTACCCGCAATAAAATTCGAAAACTCTATCATCTCGAAATTACAAATTCCCAAAGTCATACCCTTCCTTTACCGACAATTACTGGTTGCATTAAAATAACCCCTAATACAACATTTGCCATCCATGAAACGATTTTTCAAATCCACCAAAGAATTCTCTTCATCCCCAAATCGCAAGAGGAATACACATTAACAACATAGTAAAAACAAACCTTCCAACAAACTTTAACGCCCACGTATCCTTTCCCTTTAAAACTACTCAAAACCTCCACACTGACAACCTTCCACAAAATAATAATCCCTCTAGACATGCTTGTTGAACTGGATTAAGTCCAACTGATTTCCTCCTTGGACAAAAAACTACTCGCTAAAGCATATATCACCGAAGACAACTTTGATTCTTGAATCAAAAAATATCTGCATTACCCTTATTGATTATATGACTAATTTTCTTCCTCTTAACAAGACTACCATCCCATATAATATTGAAAGATCCAATAATCATTTTCACATCAATAATTTTTCCTACCCTCCCAATTTTCTATCCTATCCAATTTCTCCAATTCATCTATTCTGCTAATGTAATCATTCTTCAAATTTGTATTTTTAATTCTATGTTCTGAAATAGCCTCCCACAATTTAGCTCTTACTTTTGAATCCAAAATTTCCCATAATCGCATATTACTCCTGATAATATCTAACTCAACTGAGTTTTCTCCATGCAATACATAAGAGGACCTGGTTGCAACTACCTCGTTACTGTTGTTTCTAGAGATAAAAGGAAACAATTTTTATCTGAAAAACCATTGGAACATAGTCTTGGTTACAAACATTGTTCCTATTGCCTTTCCTTTTGTCGTTGTTCAAAATTCCATAATGTCATCTGGCCCACACAATTTCACGAATTTCACTTTTATATAATTTATTTTACTAACCGTGTGGTCCCTACTATTGACACTTGTTGTATTCTCCAAAGAGCATTGTACCCTAGACCCATCAGTATCCCTCAAGCTAGCTAAAGGTACCTTTATTACCACCTAATACCTCATCATCAGTACCCCTCACCAACTCACCTTATGCTACCTCCTTGAAGGGAGACACATCACTATTATCATTTGACCCTATGTCATCCTCTGAACATTCTATCGACTGCTCCCCATCACCTACTGACTCCCTACCCTCCTTCGTTGTATCTTAAGAAAAAGCACCAACAACAACTACCTTGTCTTCCTCCATATACTCTGCATCCTCTGATCACCATCTCTCTTTAGAATAGGAAGAAGATGAAAATACAACCTTCTTCTCAGGTGTAGAAGAAATCCATACCGGACCATAGGTGTCCTCTCGAAGAGTGATGTCAAACGTCCTTCCATCAATGGCCACATTCACTTTCTCTAGTAATGAAAAAAATAAAGAAACTCTCACCATAAATCTAGTTATATCCATGTTAACTCCAAGCAAGGTACTCCCATCAGCACAAATGTATGATCCAAAAGTGTTAGCAAGTTTCTCAAAAAAATCCAAATTCCACGCGTGACACAGTACGTCCTATGCTCTCACACAACTCGTTTGTAATCAACATCATCTTCCTTCCACTTCCTTATCTCTCTAAACCATTGTTTTCACCATGTTGAACCCTCTGCAATTAGATCTTCCATTGCTCCGCTTACCCTCTTTTCCAACAAACACATTTTAGAACCCATTGGAGTGACTTTGATGGAGAATACGCCTTCTGAGTCAAATCAAAGTTGCACATTATAAGACATCCCTGGGAAAATGGTTGAGCTAACATACACATGCAATCTACTTCTATCCTCCTGATTGGAAACATAGCTCACACCACTATACTCAGGTGAACAAGGTTTAGCACCTACAACCTCAGCAAAAGACTTTGAACAGTCATATACCTTAGTTTCAGAACCTCCCTTCGTCATGAACCTCAGTTGAAAGCCCAAAATATTCACTCCCTTCTTCCTTACACTGAAGTCATTCTTCTTCCCAACAATACCCCTCTTGGATCTAGGTGGATCGGCGTGAATCTTCCTTCCATCTATCAAAACGTTATAAAGTTTAATGCCCAAGAATCTAGGATCGTCAACCTCCTTGAATCTCGCAAAATCGAAGTGTCTCTCCTATTTGTTCCTCATAGGTGAAATCAGAACTTTAACCACGTTATCGATGCAGCCAAATAACACAAAAATATCTCTTGCGTTCATGCGATCAGGAAACTCATAGAAGAAAAAGGAGATGAGTTCATCTAATTCCCTCTTCCAGTTAGACTATAAATGTTCAAGTAAACCCTAGATCTAAAATTACATAGAAAGAAAATAAAGTAAAACAACTTTTCTTCTTACTTCATAACTCAAAACATCATACAATATATAGCTAGGTTAAATAGATTAAATGGGCCAAAGGCCATAACAAATAAAAATACCTAACACCCAATAACAATATATAAATTAGCCCAATATAAAATCCTTAAGTAAAACTGATTGCTTTTTCTTTCTAATGGGTTTAATGCAAGTCTTAACAATACTTCCTGGGCCCAAAAGAACCTTGTCCTCAAGGTTCAAAGTAGTAGGAAAGTGAGAGGAATCTGATGGGCCGGCCCACCCGAATTGGTTGTTGGAGCGGGTAGGACTAAGAGAGGGTGGAGAAAAACTGGGACATGTGGCGTCCGGAGGGAGAGCCGCGGATGAAGGGATAGGGTTAGTGGAAATATGTGGTTGGGAAATGTGGACAGCTGTGTTTGCGTGGGAAGGGGGAAGAATCTCTCCTATGGCAGTGTGCCCATTGGTATTAGGTTAACCCACAACCGCTTTATGAGCATTGGGGAGAGTGGCGTCACATGGGGTACAGCTGGTTCCCATAACAGCTTTATGACTTTGTGGAAATTTTTTGGCACGTGAAGATGTAAGGGTCTGCTGAGGATGCTTTTGAATGGGTGGTTGGGATGCTAGCAAAGGAGAGTCGTTGTGACACGTGGATGGTGGAAAAGAATATTTCGTGATTCTTGTACTCAGGAAGATCTGAGTACTTGAGTGAGTTGCACTTTGAACCTCTTCATTTTGTAAAGTCTTGTTTTTCGGAAGTGAGAGAGGTTCTAAAACACCAAGTCTTTTTCCTTTTTTCTTGTTCCAACTCTTCTCACCCAGATGAACTTTGTCAAACAATTTTTTTTTTTGAAGCTATTCTCATCACCGCTATTCTTCTCTTTCTTCGTTGTTGTGGTTTCTAAAATTTGTTCAACCCCTTGCATGTTGATGTTTTCAAAACGGATGGTGTTTGGAGGAAGTTGTGAGTGATGATCTATTTCCACAACTTGTCCATGGTAAGGCCGAAGGAGCGAAACATGCACCACTGGATGTATTCACGAAGAGGAAGGCAAATCCAACAAATAAGCCACATATCCCACATGTTTTATGATGCGAAAAGGGCCGAAAAAACGCTGAGACAATTTTTGTGAAGTGCGTCTCCTAACAAAGGTTTGACGGTACAGTTGGAGCTTTAACAATACTAAGTCACCTTCAGCAAAGGTAAAATCTTCCCGTGATTTGTTTGCTTGTTTTTTCATTTGTTTTCTGCTTTTCTGTAGATTCGCCTTTAACTGTGTAATTATTCGCTGTCTTTGTTGCAAGGACTCATCTAAAGAAACTTCTGATGTTGCGCCTGATAGGTAGTCAGGAATGGTGGGAGGGCCGCATCCATACAAAGCTTTAAAGGGGCTCATTTGGATAGCTATATGGAAGGAAGTATTGAACCAAAACTTAGCAAGGTGAAGATGTTTAAACCACTGACGAGGGTTGTCTCCCGCAAAGCAACGAATGTATGTCTCTATTGATTTGTTCACAACTTTTGTTTGCCCATCTGTCGGGGGGTGGTACAATGTGCTGTATTTTAATGTTGTTCCTTGTATTTTAAAGAACTCCTTCCAGAAGGCACTCAAGAACAAGGGGTCGCGGTCAGACACGATGGACTTCGGGATCCCATGCAGACGAAAAACTTCAACAACGAACCGAGATGCGAGATCTTTAGCCGTGAACTTCGAAGGCAGAGCGATGAAATGGACAAATTTGGTTAGTCGATCACAAATTACCCAAATGACGGTGTGTGCAAACGAGTTTGGCAGATTTGTGATGAAATCCATGGTAAGTTCATCCCAAACTTTCTGAGGAATGGGTAGTGGTTGCAAAAGGCCTTTCTTTTTTTGAGTCAAATACTTATTATATTGATATATATCATAACATCTGACTGTGTCTTTCACTTCTTCTGTGATTCCAGGCCAACAAAAAGAAAGTCTCGGACGGGCTAGGGTTGCTTTGACGCCTGAATGACCAGCTGAGGGTGTTGCATGATACTCCTATAAGAGATTATGGCGAAGTGTTGAGATTGCAGGTACAAAGATCCTATCTTTATAATATAGTAACCCTTTGTTGAAATTGTAAGATCTTCCATGTAAAGTGTGATTAGTTAACTGTTGAACTAACTCTTTTCCTGCGTCATCTGTTGCATAATGTAGATGTTAAGAATTGGCAGAATTTTTGACAAACAAGAATACATGAACTTAGTTCAGGATGTCACACCAGATGTTGTGACATTGACAAATAAAGTAAAAGTTAATGAACTTAGTTCAAGACATCAGGATCTCACACCAGATGTTGTGACATCGCAAACCTGCTATCTGACTTAAATGATGCATAACAGAAGTGAGTAAACCTGCTATGAAAGGCAACCCTGATTGCAGAACTCAAGACAACATGCAAAGAGCTGGATGAAAGGAAAAAGAAGCTTGAGGTCATAATTCAAAGGCTGGAGCTGGAAGAGGTTGCTGGAAATGTTGATGAATCTAATGCTGAGTCTGAGGATGCAGAAGATACTGAATATACTGAGTCTGAGTGAAGCTGTGTGTGGTGGAAAGTGTACTGCCTGTTCTGCATTGTAATTTTGAATGTTTTTTTTCTCTCTGCTTATGTAATGTTTGGCCCCAAATTTCTGTCTAACAAGGGGGAGAAGTGTACTGAACAATGTGAACAATGCCTGCTGCTGTTAATGCCTGTTTGATGAACAATGTTGATGTTATTTTTCTGTCTTCTGAACTAAGTTTTTTTTAATGCACATTGGTATATCAAAGTCTGTTGAACAAGTCATAGCAGTATACATACATGTTTGAGGGGGAGCAAATTATTAGCTCTCACATGATTCAACAGAAAAGAACTCTGCTGCTCTCTGATAAAAGAACTTTGCTGCTCTCTGATAAAACCAGAAGATTGTGTTAGCCAAAAATTAGCCAAAGGGGGAGTTTGTAGATGTTAAGAATTGGCAGAATTTTTGACAAACAAGAGTAAGTGAACTTAGTTCAGGATGTCACACCAGATGTTGTGACATTGACAAATAAAGTAAAAGTTAATGAACTTAGTTCAAGACATCAGGATGTCACACCAGTGTAACAGAATAACTAACTCACCTTGATTCAAGGAGATAACAAACTAACTAACCTTAATTCAAGGTGATGACTATGGGATTTATCAAGGTCTGGATAATTTTCAAAAAGCCCAAAAACCAAGCATCTATTTAAGGAACTGAAACTCTCAGAAAAGAGCACAAATTTTAGAAGACTGTAAAGGGTGTTTGTGAAGTATAGCAGGTTTTAATTGTTTGTCACTTTATGAGCTTTTAAGCAAAAAGTGAATTGTGTCTTGATTGAAACTTTTAAGTAAGATCAAGCTGTTGTGTTTGAAGTGTGACTTCAATTTTATTAATCATTGTAAAAGATCACTGTGTGATTGAGGGGGAGTGAGTAGGTACTCATATCTAAGTTGATTCTTAGGTAGAAATTGCCTTGGGTAGATATTAAGTGAAGGATTAAACTGTTTGGTTTAACTCCATAATTAATATTACTTATATTGGATTTCCTTCCTGGCTTGGTAGCCCCCAGATGTAAGTGTGGAGATACACTGAACTGGGTTAACAATTTCCTGTGTCATTTAAATTACCTGCTCATTAATTTTTGTTTAAGATTTCAAGTGTTTAAACATCTGGTTCGACATCACGTATCTGATCCCAGAATTTCAATTGGCATCAGAGCAGACACCCTGCCTGTATATTTGGGTGAGATCTAGGGACTGCAAATTTTGGGAACTTGGACAGAGATGTAGGATCTATGAATCGACCACCTATCTTGGATAGATCCAACTATGATTACTGGAAGCCAAGAATGGTAGAATTCTTGAAATCTCTTGATAGCAGGGCTTGGAAAGCAGTTAACAAAGGATGGGAGCACCCTGTCCAAGACAATAAGGATGGGGCAAAAGTGATGAAGCCTGAAGAAGAGTGGAACAAGGAGGAAGAAGATTCAGCACTTGGAAATTCCAAAGCCTTAAATGCCTTATTCAATGGCATTGACAGGAACATATTTAGGCTTGTGCATCACTGTGAGCTGGCCAAGGATGTTTGGGACACTCTCAAAACTACTCATGAAGGAACATCAAAGGTGAAGATGTCAAGACTTCAACTTCTCACCACCAAGTTTGAGAACTTGAGGATGAAGGAAGATGAGACCATTCATGAGTTTTACATGAACATCCTGGAAATTGCTAATACTTCTGGTGCTTTGGGAGAAAAGATGAGTGATGAAAAGATGGTAAGGAAGATTCTCAAATCACTACCAAAGAGGTTTGACATGAAGGTCACTGCTATAGAAGAAGCTCAGGACATCTGCACAATGAAGGTTGAGGAGCTCATTGGTTCTCTTCAAACCTTTGAGATGGGAATGAATGATACAATTGTGAAGAAAAACAAAAGCATAACCCTGGTCTCAAACACTGATAAAGAAGAAGAAAGTCATGAAGCAGGCTCTGAGGACAACTTATCATAATCAATTGCTATGCTTGGAAGACAATTTAACAAAATCCTCAAAAGAATGGAAAACAGGCCCAGACCAAGTGGAAGAAACTCAACCTCTGAGAATAAAAGACCTTATGACTCCAATAAAAGGTCAAACTATGATGAGAAGACTAACCAAGGAAAAGGAATCCAATGTCATGGATGTGAAGGGTATGGACACATTAGAAGTGAATGTCCAACCTATCTAAAGAAGAAAAAGAAAGGTTTCTTTGTGTCCTGGTCAGATGAAGACTCATGTAGTGAGTCAGAAGAAGAATATGCAAAACACATCACTGCTCTAGCTGGAGTATGTGAAACTGAAGAGGGATCCAGTGATGAGGAGCTGACATTTGAAGAGCTTGAAGCATCTTACAGGATGCTGTGTAAAAGGAGCACTGAAGTATGCATGGAAAATAAACAGCAGAAGAAGCAGATTGAAGAATTAAAGGGTGAAAAGGCAAGTCATATAGAGATCATTGACACTTTGAAAAGTGAAGTCAGCCTACTCAACTCCAAAATGGAGCATATGTCCAAATCTGTCAGAATGCCGAACAGTGGCTCAAACACACTGGATGTCATTCTCAACAACAGCAAGCATTCAGGGGATAAGACTGGACTGGGATTTAATAAAGCTCAAAACTTTGAGGCTAGCACCAGCCAAACAACTCCAAATCTCATGAAGCCAAACAAGATGTTCAAGCAGATGTCTCAACATCATGACAAGAACATGATGAAAAAGAAATATCAAAGATGGAGATGCCATCATTGTGGAAGGTTTGGTCACATCAAACCTTTTTGCTACAAGCTGCATGGATACCCCAATCAGAAGTCTCAGCACCCTCTTAAGCAGAAGACAGAGGTCACCAAGAAAATTTGGATACCTAAAGCTAGTATTCATACTGATCAAAGCTACCAGTACATGCCTAAGAACAAGGTCAACAGGAAACATTGGAACTCTAGAGATGGACACTACCCAGGGCAGATGCATCAAAGGAAACCTCACAACAGGCACAAATAGTCCAAGCAGGTTGTTGCCTCTATAGCACACACATCTCTCAGAGTATCTGCTAAAGAAGACTGGTATTTTGACAGTGGTTGTTCAAGGCACATGATTGGTCTGAAGAATCTGTTAGTAGATTTAAAGTCACACTCATCCAGCTATGTAACCTTTGGAGATGGAGCAAAGGGAGAAATCAAGGGAGTTGGGACCCTGGACTGCTCAGGTGTACCAAGTCTCGATGGTGTGCTGTTAGTAAAAGGATTAACTGCTAACTTGATCAGCATAAGTCAGTTATGTGACCAAGGTTATAGTGTCAACTTCACCAAAACTCAGTGCATAGTTTCTGATAAAGAACAGAAAGTTGTCATGAGAGGAGCCAGATCAAAAGACAACTGCTATATGTGGGAACCCCTGGATTTCAGCCTCACATCTACTTGTTCCTTAGCCAAAGAAGAAGAAGTGAAGTTGTGGCATCAAAGACTGGGTCATCTTCATCTCAGAGGAATAAAGAAGATCATATCTATGGAAGCTGTAAGAGGGATCCCAAGACTTAAGATTGATGAAAGTAAAGTGTGTGGTGAATGTCAAATAGGCAAGCAAACCAAGATGTCACACCCAAAGCTCCAACATCTGACAACTTCCAAAGTTTTGGAATTATTGCATATGGACCTTATGGGACCAATGCAGGTAGAGAGTCTTGGTGGAAAAAGATATGCCTATGTGGTTGTTGATGACTTCTCAAGATATACCTGGATAAGCTTCATCAAAGAAAAGTCTGATGTGTTTAAAGATCTGTGCTATAGAATCCAAAGAGAAAAAGCAAGCTGTGTGGTCAGAATAAGAAGTGATCATGGAAAGGAGTTTGAGAATCAAAAATTCTCAGACTTCTGCTCTTCGGAAGGGATCAATCATGAGTATTCTTCTCCTATCACCCCTCAACAGAATGGGATTGTTGAAAGGAAAAATAGAACTATTCAGGAGTCAGCTAGAGCCATGATTCATGCCAAGAAGTTACCCCTGTACTTTTGGGCTGAAGCTATGAACACAGCATGCTATATCCACAATAGAGTCACACTAAGAAAGGGAACTTTATCCACCATCTATGAAGTCTAGAAGGGCAGAAAACCTACAGTCAAGTACTTTCATGTGTTTGGAAGTAAGTGTTACATTCTGGCTGATAGGGATCAAAGAAGGAAGATGGACCCTAAGAGTGATGAAGGGATATTTCTTGGATACTCCATAAATAGCAGAGCTTACAGAGTATTTAACTCCAGAACCAAGGTTATAATGGAGTCAATAAATGTGATTATTGATGATGCCTATGTAGATGTTGCTGATGATGTTGGAACATCTGCTGACAATCAAACTAAAGTTGAAATAAAAAGTGATAATCTTGACTTCATTCTAACTGAGGCAAGGTCAGAACAATCCAACAAACCTCCCTCCATCAGAATCCATAAATATCATCCTAAAGAACTGATAATTGGGGATCCCAACAAAGGTGTCATCACTAGGTCAAGAGAGGTGATCTCAGGTTCCTGCTTTGTTTCAAAGATAGAACCTAAGAACATCAAGGAAGCTCTGAATTATGAGTATTGGATCTCTGCTATGCAGGAAGAATTAGGCCAGTTTACAAGGAATGAAGTATGGGATCTTGTTCCTAGGCCTGATGACATTAATGTGATTGGCACTAAGTGGGTGTACAAAAACAAGTCTAATGAGCAGGGAGTAGTTACAAAAAACAAGGCTAGGCTTGTAGCTCAAGGATATACACAGATTGAGGGAGTAGATTTTGATGAAACCTTTGCACCAGTAGCAAGGCTTGAATCAATCAGACTACTCCTAGGAATTGCTTGCATCCTGAAGTTCAAGCTATTTCAGATGGATGTTAAAAGTGCCTTCCTGAATGGGTACCTTAATAAAGAAGTATATGTGGAGCAACCAAAGGGATTTGTTGATCCAAGTTGTCCAGATCATGTATATAAATTGAGGAAGGCTCTGTATGGTCTAAAGCAAGCTCCCAGAGCATGGTATGAAAGACTGACCACCTTTCTCATTAAACATGGATACAGAAAAGGAGGAATAGACAAAACCCTGTTTGTAAAAGATGAAGAGGGAAAGGTTATGATTGCTCAGATATATGTGGATGACATAATGTTTGGTGGGATGTCAGACAGGATGGTTAAACATTTTGTTACTCAAATGGAGTCTGAGTTTGAAATGAGTCTAGTGGGAGAACTAACCTACTTCCTTGGACTGCAAATCAAACAGATGGAGGACTCCATGTTCATATCCCAAAGCAAGTATGCAAAGAACATTTTCAAGAAGTTTGGGATGGACAATGCAAGTCACAAGAGAACACCTGCCCCCACTCATTTAAAACTGACAAAGGATGACAAAGGTGAGAGTGTGGACCAAAGCTTGTACAGAAGCATGATTGGAAGCCTACTATATCTTACAGCTAGCAGACTAGATATAGCTTTTGCAGTAGGTGTGTGTGCAAGGTATCAAGCTGAACCAAAAGTGAGCCATCTAAACCAAGTGAAGAGGATCTTGAAATATGTAAATGGTACATGTAACTATGGCATAATGTACTCTCATGGTTGTGAACCAATCCTCACTGGTTTTTGTGATGCTGACTGGGCTGGAAGTGCTGATGATAGAAAGAGTACATCAGGAGGATGCTTCTTTCTAGGAAACAATTTAATTTCTTGGTTCAGTAAGAAACAAAATTGTGTGTCCTTATCCACTGCTGAAGCTGAATATATTGCAGCTGGTAGCAGTTGTTCACAGCTGGTATGGATGAAACAAATGCTCACAGAATACAATGTCCCACAAGATGTCATGACATTGTACTGTGACAATTTAAGTGCTATTAACATCTCCAAAAATCCTATCCAACATAGCAGAACTAAGCACATAGATATCAGACATCACTTCATCAGAGATCTTGTGGAAGAGAAGGTGATCACATTAGAGCATGTAGCCACAGAGCTGCAATTAGCTGGCATATTTACTAAGGCTTTGGATGCTACCCAATTTTAAAACCTAAGGGGTAAATTGGGAATCTGCATATGTGAAATATAGAAGTTATGGAGAAGTGCCAGCATGTCTTATGACATCGTGTGGCATGATCATCAGATGGCAGCACCAGTCTGGCCAATAACCGTTTGTATTCCACTCTTAAAAATTCCACTAGTAACGGATTCTATAAATGTACAAACGTGCTTTCAACTCCTCACATCCTCATTAGCTCCACTAAACGTTTTGCATGCTGAAGCTGAATTTCTAAACTCATCCAAATCTATCAAACCTAACTCCTTTTCCACTACAATCGAAAAAATGTCTCAACATCAAAACCCTAACTCCATTGATGAGGGTCTCAATCAAGAAGATGTAGTGCACGCAACTCCAATATTTGTAGTACCAATGAATGCTACTCCTATAGATGAGATCAGAGGAAGCATTCCTATTGCTCAAAAACCCAGGACTCCACATGCAAGAAGAGCTAAGGAGCCAGTTTTCAGCAAAAGCAAGGGAACTCCTTCATCTTCCAGCACCCCCAAAGCTTCTGCTTATGTGGACGGATCCATCAAAAAGCTTGTAAACATGATCCTTGCTAAACAAAGAATTGTGTCTGGGGTGTCTGTTCCCCTGAACAGTATGCCTGCTCCACAAGAAGAACCAAGCAACCAGGCTGAAAAGGACATACCTGCTCAACAGGATGTCCCAAGAAATGTTGAAGCATCTGAAGGCCAGGACAAAGACTCAACTGATGATGACAAAACTACTGATGATAAAGCCACTGATGATCAAGCTCCTGTTGATCAATCTGCTGAAAAAGTGGCTTCCCAACCTCCACCTATTGAAAACCTAGATGATGACTCTGACACAAAGATCATAGCATCTGTTAATCCTAGCATAGCCAAGAGGCTTAGGGATAGGAAGGAGAAGAAGCCAACTGCACATGCAACTCCTGAAAAGAAACAGTCAACTCCCAAGAAGGACAAGGTAAAAGTTGCCTTTGGACCTACTAAGAAATGGAGCAAGGTAAGCACCCAGAAGAGGAAGGCTACAACTCCATCTGACTCTGATGTTGAGGAGGATGTCCCAACATCCCAACCCAGGAAGAAGCCAGCACCTCCCAGGATTGCCACTGCTGTTCCTGAAGCACCTCTGGACAATGTGTCCTTCCATCATGTCTCCAGTGTAGGCAAGTGGAAGTATGTTTATCAAAGAAGGGTGGCTTTGGAAAGAGAGCTAGGTAGCAATGCTTTGGAGTGCACTGAGGTAATAGACTTAATCTCCAATGCTGGTTTATTCAAAACTGTCTCCAACTTTTCCCCTTTCTATGAACTACTGGTAAAAGAATTCATAGTCAATCTGCAAGAAGGGTGTGCTGATGGGAAATCTGAGGATTTCAGGAAGGTATATGTAAGGGGGAGATGTGTTGATTTTTCTCCTAGGGTGATAAATCAGTACCTAGGGAGAGAATCAGATGGGCCAAATGAGCTGGGCAAAACTGACAACCAAGTCTGCAAAATCATCACTGCCAACCAGGTCAAGTCATGGCCAATCAGCTTGCTAACAAGGAAGTATGCTATGCTGCACAGGATTGGAACAGTCAACTGGGTCCCCACAAACCACACTTCTTCTATAGCTACTGGGTTGGGAAGATTTATCTGTGCTGTAGGCACCCAAACAAAGTTGGACTATGGGGCATATATATTTGACCAGACTCTGAAGCATGCAGGAACATCAACAACCAAGCTTCCAATAACTTTTCCCTCTCTGCTTTGTGGAATCATTCTCAACCAATATCCAGGCATCCTTACTGATAAGGATTCTATCTGTAAGAGGGAGAGTCCATAGTGCTTTCACTACAAACTGTTTCTGAGCCATCATGCTGCAGGTGTTGAAGCTCCAAGTGGGCCATCTGCTAGGCCATCTGCTGTTAAGACTCCCATTTCAAAGGCAGCCCTGATTGCAGAACTCAAGACAACATGCAAAGAGCTGGATGAAAGGAAAAAGAAGCTTGAGGTCATAATTCAAAGGCTGGAGCTGGAAGAGGTTGCTGGAAATGTTGATGAATCTGATGTTGAGTCTAAGGATGCAGAAGATACTGAATATACTGAGTCTGAGTGAAGCTGTGTGTGGTGGAAAGTGTACTGCCTATTCTGCATTGTAATTTTGAATGTTTTTTTTCTCTCTGCTTATGTAATGTTTGGCCCCAAATTTTTGTCTAACAAGGGGGAGAAGTGTACTGAACAATGTGAACAATGCCTGCTGCTGTTAATGCCTGTTTGATGAACAATGCTGATGTTATTTTTCTGTCTTCTGAACTAAGTTTTTTTTAATGCACATTGGTATATCAAAGTCTGTTGAACAAGTCATAGCAGTATACATACATGTTTGAGGGGGAGCAAATTATTAGCTCTCACATGATTCAACAGAAAAGAACTTTGTTGCTCTCTGATAAAAGAACTTTGCTGCTCTCTGATAAAACCAAAAGATTGTGTTAGCCAAAAATTAGCCAAAGGGGGAGTTTGTAGATGTTAAGAATTGGCAGAATTTTTGACAAACAAGAATAAGTGAACTTAGTTCAGGATGTCACACCAGATGTTGTGACATTGACAAATAAAGTAAAAGTTAATGAACTTAGTTCAAGACATCAGGATGTCACACCAGATGTTGTGACATCGCAAACCTGCTATATGACTTAAATGATGCATAACAAAAGTGAGTAAATTCAGGGGAATTTATCTGGAATTAATTGAAAAGAGATAAGCACTCCAAGGTGCATCTGTAGGGAGCTTAGTTATCTGGTTTCAGTGTAACAGAATAACTAACTCACCTTGATTCAAGGAGATAACAAACTAACTAACCTTAATTCAAGGTGATGACTATGGGATTTATCAAGGTCTGGATAATTTTCAAAAAGCCCAAAAACCAAGCATCTATTTAAGGAACTGAAACTCTCAGAAAAGAGCACGAATTTTAGAAGACTGTAAAGGGTGTTTGTGAAGTATAGCAGGTTTTAATTGTTTGTCACTTTATGAGCTTTTAAGCAAAAAGTGAATTGTGTCTTGATTGAAACTTTTAAGTAAGATCAAGCTGTTGTGTTTGAAGTGTGACTTCAATTTTATTAATCATTGTAAAAGATCACTGTGTGATTGAGGGGGAGTGAGTAGGTACTCATATCTAAGTTGATTCTTAGGTAGAAATTGCCTTGGGTAGATATTAAGTGAAGGATTAAACTGTTTGGTTTAACTCCATAATTAATATTACTTATATTGGATTTCCTTCCTGGCTTGGTAGTCCCCAGATGTAATTGTGGAGATACACTGAATTGGGTTAACAATTTCCTGTGTCATTTAAATTACCTGCTCATTAATTTTTGTTTAAGATTTCAAGTGTTTAAACATCTGGTTCGACATCACGTATCTGATCCCAGAATTTCACATAAAATTGGCGGAGTGTGGTGACTAGATTCGGAACTGGGGAGGAAAGTGCCAGCATGTGAGGCTCATCTAGACCAAATTGCCGACTCAGAGCATCTGCAACTAGATTCAAACGTCCAGGTTTGTATGAAATTTCAAAGTTAAATCCTTGTAGATTTGAGGCCCATTTATGTTGTTCTGGTGTTTGGATCTGTTGCATAAGTAGAGATTTGAGACTTTTCTGATCTGTTTAAATGTGAAATTTCTGCCCGATAAGATACTGACGCCATTTCTTTACTACTTCTGTGACAACAAACATTTCTCGCACATAGACGGAAGCTGCTTGCATTCTGGGAAACATTTTCTTACTAAAGAACGTGATGGGATGACCGTCTTGTGACAAGACTGCACCAATTGCCACACCGGAAGCATATGTCTCTATGTTGAAAGTCTTTGTAAAATATGGTAAAACCAGGACCGACATGTCGGTCATATGTTTCTTCAACTCTGTAAAGGCCAAAGCTGCCTCTGAACTCCATGTAAATTTAGTGGAACGTAAAAAGTCGGTGAGAGGAGCGGCGAGAGAGGCGTAATTACGCACAAAGTGTCTATAAAATCCGGTGAGGCCCAAAAAGGCACGGAGAGTCGTGAGGGAGCGTGGTTAAGGCCATTCCAATATGGCTTTGAATTTATCAAGATCTGGTGCAACACCACCCACAGAAATCACATGGCCTAAGTAATGAATTGAATCTACTACAAAAACACACTTAGATTGCTTAAAAAAAACTGAGATTTCAACAAGTCAAACACCACCTGCAAATGAAAGACATGGTCATCGAAATTGTCACTATAAATCAGTATGTCATCAAAGAATACCAAAACAAATTTTCGCAAATGAGGTCATAGTAAATCGTTCATTACAGACTGAAAAGTAGATGGAGCGTTAGTAAGCCCAAATGGCATAACGAGAAATTCGTAATGTCCATCAAAGGTTCGAAAAGCTGTTTTATGTGTATCTTTCGATGCAACCCGGATCTGGTGGTAACTTGAACATAAATCTAATTTGGTGAAATATTTGGCAGAACCAAGTTCATTTATGAGTTCATCAATGGTAGGGATTGGGAAACAGTCTTTGATAGTGACAGCATTTAGAGCACGATAATCCACACAAAATTTCCAAGTTCCATCTTTCTTTTTAACTAGTAAAACGGGTGAGGAAAATGGGGCTATTGCTTGGAATTATAACAACTTGTGTCAACATCTCTTGAATTATTGTGGTCATAACATCTTTTTGTGAATGAGGGTAACGGTAAGGTTTGACATTGATAGGTTTGGTGTTAAGTTCAAGAGGGATGTGGTGGTCATGTGGTCTTTTAGGAGGAAGCCAGGGTTTTGATGAAATATTTCTTGGTAGTTCTTGAGTAAGGCAAGGATGTTTGGGTCAAGGTTGGATGGTAGAGGGTCATGGGTGGATTTTGGGGAGGGGAACTGGTTGAAAAGTAAGTAAGTGGAATGAAGAAACATAATTTGTATGAATTAGGTGTCGGAGTTGGTGGAAAGTTGTATGAGTTGGGTGAGCGGTTGGGTCACCTTTTTAAGTGATTGGATTGTCAAGATGAGTAAAAGTGATTGATGGAATCGAGAAGTCATCCTGAATTGGTCCTAATGTTCGTAACCAAGCCATGCCTAAGACCACATCAGCTCCTTCAATTGGCAGCAAGTAGAATGGTAGTTGAAAAGGCTTATTTTCTAAAACAATTCTGACATTATTACAAATTCCTTCACATTGTAAATGAGAGTCGTTGCCAACCATAACTGAAAATTGTGGGCTAGGAGATGCCTTAAGACTGAGATGATGAGCAATACGTGGCTGTAGAATATTATGCGTGCTTCCCGTGTCAACCAAAACCATTATCGGAAGGCCACCGATTAAGCCTTTGAACTTGAGGGTTTGGGGAGAAAATTGACCTGTTAGAGCTTGAGTGGATAATTGAAAGTAAGTATCTTGGTTGTCTTCTTCCACTTATGTACTTTCAAAAGTTTATTGAATTTGATCTTCTATACCTTCTTCCTCAGCCAAAAGAATTAGGAATCGAGAAGTAGAACACTTATGACCAGGTACAAACTTTTCATCACAATTAAAACATAAGCCTTGAGCTCTACGTTCTTGAAGTTAGGCTTGTGAAAGGCGGCAAATGGGGAACTTGGGGGGGTTAGTTTGAGGTTGCGGTTTTGAGGGGGTTGGTGTTTCAGAATTTTGTGGAATATGTGTTTTTGTAGTTGGATAGTTTGATGCGGCGGTGCTGTTTTTGTTGTAAGAGTCGTTGAAGGGTTTGGCATATTTTGGTTTAGAATCTTTGAGTTTTGATTCAATAAGTTTGGCAAGGCCAATGGCTTGAGAAATTGATGTAGGTTTGTGAATGACCATCTCATTACGAATTTGCAAAGTCAGCCCAGAAATGAAACAATTCAGAATTGCCTCAGGGGGTAAACCAAGAACTTGATTTCCTAGCTTTTCAAATTTAGTTTGATACTCCACAACAGTCCCTTCTTGCTTTAATTTAAATAATTCAGCTTGGTGATTTTCATAAGTGGAAGGACCAAAACGTAATTCTAAAGCTCTCGTAAAGGAAACCCAATCAGTCAACAATAAATTCTGATGCATCCATTTAAACCAGCCCAAAGCATCACCTTTCATATAAAAGGAAATTAAAGATAATCTATTCTCATGAGGCATGTTATAAAAACTGAAAAATTGTTCCGCTTGAAACAACCATTCAAGTGGATTTGAACCATCAAACATAGCTAATTCAAGTTTCAGAGATCGAAATGGGTGTAATGGGGGAATGTGATTGAATTGAGGGTATGTGTTTGGGTGAATATAAGGAATGTTAAAATTCTGGGTTGTATTAAAATTAGAGGCTGCTGAAAGTTGGGGTTGGAAATATGATGGGTGCGAGATTTGTAAAGTGTGTGGGGGCAGGGATAAGGTTGGGGGTGGCAGGTTTTGTGAAAACACAACAAAAGTTCTAATGGGAGTGTTGGTGGGTGTGAGAAATTGAGGGGGAGGTGTAGGGATAATATGGGAAAGGGTGTGCGAAATACCTGAAGGGCCAGCAACATTATGAACAGTAGCTGGAGTAGGTTGTTCTCTCCTAATGTTGAATTTATTGATAGCAACCATGAGTGTTTCAAAATGAGAGTCCTCTTCATGTTTTTCGTTATCCATTCTGCTGTGAATCTGTTCTATATGATGTGTCAAATCAACAACAACTCTATCAAATCTTTCATCCATTTGCTGCTGATTTTCAACCATGACATTGTTGATGTGAAGTTGAGATGTATGGACAACTTCTTCAACTATTTCTCTAGAGGAAGAGTTTGATGGTTTAGGGGGAGCCATGGAAGGGAGGATTAGGTCAAGATGAAAGCACCAAATGTTAGACTATAAATGTTCAAGTAAACCCTAGATCTAAAATTGCATAGAAAGAAAATAAAATAAAACAAATTTTCTTCTTACTTCATAACTCAAAACATCATACAATATATAGCTAGGTTAAATAGACTAAATGGGCCAAAAGCCATAACAAATAAAAATACCCAACACCCAATAACAATATATAAATCAACCCAATATAAAATCCTTAAGTAAAACTGATTGCTTTTTCTTTCTAATAGGTTTAATGCAAGTCTTAACACTTCCTCTCAAACCATATTACCAAAAGGAAATACATCTCATATATTGTATTGAATTTTCATCTTCCTTCTGTTGATAAGAAGATTTCTACAACTATATTTTTAAGATCTAGGGTTTAACCAAAGACTACAAAACTAGAATAATAGTGAAAAGATAAGTTCTCAATTTTTCTTCCTCCTTTCTCTTCAAGAGCAAAGAGTTTAAATACAACCAAACCCTAATGGGTCAAAGACCAAATAAAAAGGCTAGGCCCATTAATTATCAAGTAAAGTAAATTTAAAAAGATACTTATAATTAATTTAGTTCATAATTTTCCATCCATTTAGGTTTGCTTCTAATTCTTGTGGGCCTTGTATCATTACTCACCGACCCAAAATCATTCTTGTCCTCAAGAATTGGGGTATGAAGAATCCTGGATGGGGTGAAGCAAGAAGCCCATGTGGCTGGCCCAGAGACGCTGGCAGATAGTGGAATAGGTGGCTGATTTTTATGTACACAATTTGCTCCATGCGGAACAGCTGGTGTGGGAGTAGGAAGAGGGGTGGAATGTGGGACAGGTGGTGAGGTAGGGGACACGTGTGGAGGTGGAAGCGTGTCACTTGTGTGCATGCGTGGGACAGTTGGTGGAAGGGTGGGAACAGGGCGTGCATGTGGGCCAGATGGCACATGGGTTGTGAGAGGTGTCAAGGGTGAGGAGTGTTGAGGTGGCGAAATATTTGGGAGAGTGGTTGCATGCGGTACAGGTGGAAGGAAAGGGGAAGTTAAGTGTGGTACAACTGTGGTGCAGTTCCTAGAGTCCCGCAAATTTTTATGGGGCAGAGTAATATCATGAGAAAGCATGTTTTCCACCTTTTCTTTTTCACTTGGTAAGTTGTGCAACGGTTGGGATGAGGTTTTGTGCGGCCCAATAGTATCCAGCGGTGTGAGAGAATTTTGAGGAAAGTTATTGGGACACTCTAAGTCAGAAAGTTGGTGTACTTTGGTTGTCATGTCCCGTTGGCTCCATAATTGTTCATTTCTTTTCAGTTTCAATTTCTCCAAAGTCTCATTCAACTTTTCACTACTTCCTTCACCCTTTGCTTCAAACTCTTCAAAGTTTTCAACTCTATCTCCTTGCTGAGTTATTTCGGTGCCTCCCGGAGATGAAAAAATGGCCGGCGAAGGTGATGCATGCACATCAAAAATGTTGGTGGTAGCCGAAAATGGAGGGACGTCGTATTCAGACGGAAGCGACGTTGTGAGTTCAGACGGAACAGGGCCGATGAATGGTCTAAGTTGTGAGACATGAAAAACCGGATGAATCCTTGCGGTGTTTGGTAGCTCGAGTTTGTACGTAACTTTGCCGATTCGTTGTAGAACCTTGAAAGGCCCAAAGAAACGTTTTGAAAGCTTTTGGGACGAACGGTGTTGCACTGAAGATTGCCGGTAAGGTTGGAGGCGGAGCAAAACAGGATCACCGACGACAAAGGTAAAGTCTTGTCTTTTTTTATTAGCTTGATTCATCATTCTTTTCTGACTCTGACTCAGATTATGTTTCAACTCTTGTATGATTTCTTCCCGTTGGCGGAGATTGGCATCCACATCTGGAGATGGTGATGAACCAGTGATGTAATGAGTGAAAGCCGGAGGAGGTCTGCCATAAAGAGCTTCAAAGGGGGTCATTCCAAGCGAGCTATGGAGGGAGGTATTATGCCAAAACTCTGCTAAGTGTAAGTATTTGTACCATTGTTTTGGCTGTTCACTTGTAAAGCATCTCAGATAAGTTCCGAGGCAACGATTAATAACCTCAGTTTGTCCATCCGTTTCAGGGTGGTACGCAGTACTGTACTTCAGAGATGTACCTTGGGCTTTGAAGAGTTCTTTCCAGAAGTTACTAAGGAAGAGGGGGTCGCGGTCTGAAACAATAGACTTAGGGATGCCATGCAACCTACAGATCTCAACTGAGAATCGTAAAGCAAGATCTTTAGCTGAGAACTTAGTGGGTAGAGCAATGAAATGGCAGTATTTTGTGAGTCGATCGCAGATCACCCAGATTGTGGTGTGGCCAAAAGACATCGGTAAGTGCGTTATGAAATCCATTGTTATCTCTTCCCAAACATGTGAGAGTATAGGTAGAGGTTGGATTAGGCCCTGTTTCTTTTTTTTCATGTATTTGTTTTTTTTGGCAGACAACGCATTGACGCACAAAGTCTTTCGTGTCTCTGTACACTCCTGGCCAAAGAAAAGAAGATGAAAGACGAGCTAATGTTGGTTGGAGGCCTGAATGACCAGCAACTGGTATGGTGTGGAATTCGTGGAGGATATGTTGCCGTAACTCATCTACAGGAGGTATGTAGATCTTCTTTTTGTAATACAAAAGTTCATCATGAATCTGAAACAATGGTTGGGATGCTGGATCTGACTTGATTTTGTCCATGAGGGCTCGACCCTTCTCTTCTATCTTGTAGAACCGTTTCAAATGGGATATCAGAACTGGAATTGGGGAAGAAAGTGAGAAGAACAGCACTGGATCGGTTTCCTGGATACGACTCAAGGCATCAGCTACCTGATTAGATTTTCCAGGTTTGTAGAAAATTTCAAACTGAAATCCTTGAAGTTTGGCTGCACATTTTTGTTGTTCGGGAGTCTGAATAGTCTGATCCAATATGTTCTTCAGACTTTTTTGATCTGTATATATGTGAAAATGTCGTCTGATTAGATACTGACGCCACTTCTTTACTGATTCAGTGATGGCGTACATCTCGCGGACATACACAGAGGCAGCTTGAAGCCGGTTGCAGAGTTTTTTGCTGAAGAATGCCAGAGGATGTCCCTGTTGAGAAAGGACAACACCAATCGCCACAGCTGAAGCATCTGTTTCAAGGACAAAGAGCTTGGAGAAGTCCGGAAGAACCAAAACAGGAGTTTCTGTCATTTGTTTTTTTAATGTTGTAAATGCCTCATTGGCTGATGTAGTCCAAACTAATTTAGTGGAACGTAATAAATCGGTGAGTGGAGCGGCGAGTGAGGCGTACTGTCGAACAAATCGACGATAAAATCCGGTGAGACCTAGAAAACCCCTGAGTTGCATGAGAGAACGTGGTTGCGGCCAATCAATTATTGCTTGAATTTTCGTAGGGTCTGGGGTTACGCCATTACTTGAGATAATATGACCTAGGTAATCAACAGAAGTAACAACAAAAATGCATTTGGATAATTTAGCAAAGAAATGATTAGATAACAGCAAGTCTAAAATCAACTTCAAATGATGCCGATTGAAAAGAACTAGGAGCATTAGTAAGGCCAAAAGGCATCACTAGAAACTCATAGTGCCCGTCAAACGTTCTGAATGCAGTTTTGTGAGTGTCCTCGGTTTTTACCCAGATTTGGTGATAACCAGATCGTAAGTCAATCTTAGAAAATATAGTTGCAGAACCCAACTCATCAAAAAGTTCATCAATTGTTGGTATGGGAAATCGATCAGGAATTATAACAGCATTTAAGGCTCTATAATCAACACAAAAACGCCAAGAGCCATCTTTTTTTCGAACTAATAGAACGGGGGAGGAATAAGGACTGTTACTTGGTTTGATGATGCCTTCTTGGAGCATATCATGAATGATTTCAGTCATAGCTTCTTTTTGGGAATGGGGGTATCGGTAGGGTTTGACATTGATTGGGGCAGTATTAGGAAGAATAGGAATTTTGTGGTCATAGAATCTTGAGGGTGGAAGACCATGTGGTGGGTTGAAAACAGAAGCATGTGATTTTAAAATGGAATGGATAGGTTTGGGTAGAGATTTTGGGAGTGAATCTATAGGAGTGGGGAATGTTTGAGATTCGGTGGTAGGTTGGAAAAGCAAGAGATGGAGGGAGGCAATGGAATTGGTGTGTACAAGATGGCAAAATTGGTTATAGGAAGAGGGACGTGGAAGTGATTTGGGGTCGCCCATGATGGTTATGTCATTGTTATGATAGGTGAAAGAAATCTTTGGGATTGAAAAATCAGCCGTGATAGGACCAAGTGTTCGTAGCCATTCCATTCCTAAGACAACATCGGCTCCCTCAATTGGTAGCAAGTGAAAAGGAATATGAAAAAGGTTGTTTTGTAATGTTATGGGAACTTGAGGGCAAAGGCCTGTGCAAGATAAGGTGGATCCGTTGCCAACCATAACGGAAAAATTTGGGATTGGTTTAGTGGAAAGTTTGAGATGTTGGGCGATGTGGGGTTGTAAGATGTTATGTGTGCTGCCGGTGTCAATTAGGACTGTAACAGTAAGGCTGTTAATGAAACCATTAAACTTGAGAGTCTTAGGAGAAAAGTGGCCAATGGCACCTTGGGGTGAAAGTTGGAAGTATGTATCGTCAGCCTCATGATGTTGGGAGTGTTCATCAATCATGATAGTTGAGTCCGGAGAGAGAGTGTTTTCATCTTCATCATCCATTAATAAGAGAAATTTGCCGGAAGTACACTTATGGCCTGGAATAAATTTCTCATCACAATTGAAACACAAGCCTTGAGCACGGCGTTCCTGCAGTTGAGCATTAGAAAGTTTACGAATGGGAAGTTTGGGGTGGTGGTTTGGTGTTGAGGTTTTGTGGTTAGATGTAGAATTAGATACGGTTTGTTGGGCTGAGTTGGATTTGGTGAAAGAGGTGGCAAAGGGTTTTATGAACTTGGGCTTGGAATCCTTAATCTTAGACTCAATCAGCTTTGCTAGGCCAATAACTTGTGAAATTGAAACTGGTTTATGAATAGCAATTTCATTTTGGATATCTTGAGATAAACCAGAAATAAAACAATTGAGGATGGTATCTTGAGAGAGTCCCACCACTTGAGTACCCAATTTTTCAAAGGCAGCTTGGTACTCCACAACAGAACCTATTTGCTTTAATTTAAACAATTCAGCCTGGTGGTTAGCATAAGTAGATGGGCCAAATCGTAATTCCAAAGCCTTGGTAAATGACTGCCAATCAATTAATAAGTGACTTTGATACATCCATTTATACCAACATAAAGCACCACCTTTCATATAGAAAGACATCATAGACAATCTATTTTCAGGGGGTAGTTGATAAAAATCAAAGTATTGTTCCGCTTGAAATAACCACTCCAAAGGGTTGGAGCCATCAAACATTGGTAATTCTAATTTGGGGGTCCGAAATGGGGGTAAAGGTGTGGGTTGTGGAATTTGGGAAAAAGAGAGGGGTGGATATAAGGGAATGTGATAGTTTGGGTTTGACATTATTGTGCTGGTTTGTGTGGGTATGTGAGAGGTGAGAAATCGTGGTATATAGGTGGGAGTTGGTCTAATTGGTGTTGCAGCTTGGAATGGGGGAGTTAGTGTACTAGAGTGATTGATGGAGTGAGTAGGGCTGTTATAAACATGTTGTGTTTGGGACAAGTTGGGATTTTGGGAATTTGGGTGCTGGTAGGTTGTAAACATGGGGGAAGAATGTGTGATACCTGAATTTGCTACCGTATGAACAGTAGCCGGAGTAAAAGTGCTAACTCCGTGAACAGTGCCGACGTCATGACAGTGCTCGCTCCATGAACAGTGTTCGCGCCGTGAACAGTGCTTGCTCCGTGAACAGTACTGGGCCGATGAACAGTGGCAGTAGCCTGAATCGTTGATTTTGGCTGTTGGTCCTGCTGGGTGGTGAGTTTAGTGAGTAATCCCACAATATTTTCATATCTTGAATCAGAAATTTGTTTTTCATTGTCCATTCGGGTCTGAATTTGTTCCAAATCAGAATTTGTTTTATCAAATCTCTCATCCATGAGCTGTTGATTTTCACTCATTGCCATGTCAAGCCGAGTGTTAGCTGTTTGGACAGCCTCTTCAATGATTTCTCTATGGTTTGGGGGTTTGGGAGGGGCCATGAATACAAAAGATGAAAGCACCAAATTGATAAGAAGATTTCTACAACTATATTTTTAAGATCTAGGGTTTAACCAAAGACTACAAAACTAGAATAATAGTGAAAAGATAAGTTCTCAATTTTTCTTCCTCCTTTCTCTTCAAGAGCAAAGAGTTTAAATACAACCAAACCCTAATAGGTCAAAGACCAAATAAAAAGGCTAGGCCCATTAATTATCAAGTAAAGTAAATTTAAAAAGATACTTATAATTAATTTAGTTCATAATTTTCCATCCATTTGGGTTTGCTTCTAATTCTTGTGGGTCTTGTATCACGAGCTTACTGTTTTTCTTGTGTACAACGTGTCAGGTTGAATTTTAATACAAATCGTTTGATTCCAAAATATTTTTAAATTTATAATTCTATTTATTTAAATTTTATTTGTTAAAGATAGAAGTTTATTACCATATATTTTAGAAATAAAATAGAAGTTTGGTAAGATCTAAAAACGTATTATGAAATTTTAGTTTAGTCTTGTATGGTTAATTCGCGGGCAGAGATGTCGGTTTATACCAAAAAAAGTTGGTAAAAGCTTCCGCTTCTTAAATTAAAAGGACCCTCTTCCTTTCCATTTCGAATGAAAAATGATCCTAATCGCAATTAAACTTGTCTAGCCACCTAATTAATAACAACTACTGCACTTAATAATTAGCAACCCTTTAGTTCCCTAACCCTTTAGTAGGAAGAGGAAAGTTATCCTAATCAAATTAAATTATGATCTTGTTACTCGAAAATTCAATGGTCGTTTCGCATAACCTCTATACATTCATTAACAACGTCTTACGTTTCCGAGACTCAAAGATTAATAACAAGAATTACAATTAATTATTGATAGAAGAAAAAGAAAGCATGAGTTAAGTGAATTTGAAATCCCATTATGTACCTTTATATATGAATGCTCAAAACGTCTTACATATCAGTCCAAACCTGTCGGTTGCTAGTTGTTACTATCAATTATCATGGCTGCTGCTACTACTCAAACAGAGGAACATGTGTCTTTGAAGCTTGTGTTGAATGAAAAGGGTAACAAAGTGTTGTTTGCTGAAGCTGGTAAGGACTTTGTAGATGTTCTGTGTAGTTTCTTAACAATGCCCTTAGGAACAATTGCGAGACTTGTAGTGAAGGAATCCAGCATTGGACCGGTTACTGTTGGATGTCTAAACTCACTCTATCTAAGTGTCGCTGATCTCGATGAAAGTTGTTTCAGTAATGACATAATCAAACAAATGCTGCTTCAGCCAAGTAACTTTGCAGAAGATTATTGCAACACACTTAAACTCAACATTGATGACGTTCCACCCACCAAATATCCAGTTTTTCCTAAACATTTCCGCCAAGGATTTGTTAATGGTGTTGCAACTTTTGTTATAACTGATGATCTGATTGTCAGGCCTAGTTGTATTGACTATGCAAGCTTTGGGCTGCTCTTAGAATTTGGAATAAAAAACACAAGTTCTGTGACAGAAAGGGTTCTGAATGTCACTAAGAAAAAGGTTTTTTATTTGAATTTCTATTTCCCAAACAATTTTTTCTTAACTCTATGCATCTTTCATCAAAACAAGTAACAACATCATTTCTATTTGCTTCTCTTACGACAAATGCTACAAACACGTCTTTAAATATTTTGTTATTGATTATTTTTTTAAATATTTTTTTATCAATTATAATTACATATTTTTTCTTTTATTTGATATAGGTACTTGATTTGCTAAAATGTTCACTGCTATCCAATTCTACTTTGACTGAGTTATTTTTAGGGAAGAAACCATCCATTGTAGTTTCAAGGTTTTTCTCAACTGATTTTGAAATGAATGTCAATCTCCAAATCATTTTGAAACTTGTTATAAGAAAATCTGATGGCAAAGTTTTGTGTGCTCAAGGGGAACAAGATTTTGCTAACTTAATTTTAAGCTTTCTTACTTTTCCTTTGGGAGGAATCACGCGTATATTTGGAGAGACTTTTTCCTTGGGAAGTATTAATCAACTATACAAGAGCATGACTGAATTGAATGAATACAAATACTTCATATCAAAAGAAGCCAAGAATAGGCTTGTTGATCCTTGCATTTCGCCACATCTAATATCAAGCAAAGAAATATTACCAATTCTTCAGCCAGGTCTAATTGATTATTATTCTCATTACAATAATGGTCGATGTGTTCAATATTTCAAAGCTGGTGATGATACTAATTCTCTTGCACATTTGAAGAAAATGAATTTAGCTAATCCTCTATGTCATGAAGGTTATGTAAAGGGTCCAGCTATGTATGTTGTTACCGATGATTTGGTTATAGCACCATTGTCTCCCATTTCTGCATTAGCTTTACTTGCTCGATTCAAAACTCCGCTTAATGATGTGAAGGAACATGTTGTCACCATTGGTCTGAAGGAGGTTGATACAAGGCCCATCAGAATTAAAAGCAAACCTAAATGGTTGGAAAATTATGAACTAAATTAATTATAAGTGTCTCTTTAATTTTAAGTTACTTGTTGGTATTGGGCCTAGCCTTTTGTATTTGGTCTTTAACCCATTAGGGTTTGGTTTGGATTTAAACTCTTTTGTCTTGAAGAGAAAGTATGAAGAAAATTTGAGAACTTATCCTTTCACTTTTATTCTAGTTTTGTAGTCTTTGGTTGAACCCTAAATCTTAAGAATATAGTTGTAGAAAACTTCTTATCAATTTGGTGTTTTCATCTTTTGTATTCATGGCCCCTCCCAAACCCCCCAACCATAGAGAAATCATTGAAGAGGCTGTCCAAACAGCTAACACTCGGCTTGACATGGCAATGAGTGAAAATCAGCTGCTCATGGATGAGAGATTTGATAAAACAAATTCTGATTTGGAACAAATTCAGACCCGAATGGACAATGAAAAACAAATTTCTGATTCAAGATATGAAAATATTGTGGGATTACTCACTAAACTCACCACCCAGCAGGACCAACAGCCAAAATCAACGATTCAGGCTACTGATACTGTTCATCGGCCCAGTACTGTTCACGGAGCAAGTACTGTTCACGGCGCAAACACTGTTCATGACGCCGGCACTGTTCACGGAATCAGCACTTTTACTCCGGCTACTATTCATACGGTAGCAAATTCAGGTATCACACATTCTTCCCCCATGTTTACAACCTACCAGCACCCAAATTCCCAAAATACCAACTTTTCCCAAACACAACATGTTTATAACAGCCCTAATCACTCTAGCACACTAAATTCCCCATTCCAAGCAGCAACCCCAAATAGACCAACTCCCACCTATATACCAAGATTTATCACCTCTCCCATACCCACACAAACCAGCACAATAATGTCAAACCCAAACTATCACATTCCTTTGTATCCACCTTTCTCTTTTTCCCAAATTCCACAACCCACACCTTTACCCCCTTTTCGGACCCCCAAATTAGAATTACCAATGTTTGATGGCTCAAACCCTTTGGAATGGTTATTTCAAGCAGAACAATACTTTGATTTTTATCAACTACCCCCGGAAAATAGGCTGTCTATGATGTCTTTCTATATGAAAGGTGATGCTTTATGTTGGTATAAATGGATGTATCAAAGTCACTTATTAATGGATTGGCAATCTTTTACCAAGGCTTTGGAATTACGATTTGGCCCATCTACTTATGCTAACCACCAGGTCGAATTGTTTAAATTAAAGCAATAGGTTCTGTTGTGGAGTACCAAGCTGCCTTTGAAAAATTGGGAACTCAAGTGGTGGGACTCTCTCAAGATGCCATCCTCAATTGTTTTATTTCTGGTTTATCTCAAGATATCCAAAATGAAATTGCTATTCATAAACCAGTTTCAATTTCCCAAGCTATTGGCCTAGCAAAGCTGATTGAGTCTAAAATTAAGGATTCCAAGCCCAAGTTCATAAAACCCTTTGCCACCTCTCTCACCAAATCCAACTCAGCCCAACAAACCGTATCTAATTCTACATTTAACCAAAAAAACACCAACACCAACCCACCCCCCCAAACTTCCCATTCGTAAACTTTCTAATGCTCAACTGCAAGAACGCTGTGCTCAAGGCTTATGTTTCAATTGTGATGAGAAATTTATTCCTGGCCATAAGTGTACTTCCGACAAATTTCTCTTATTAATGGATGATGAAGATGACAACACTCTCTCTCCGGACTCAACTATCATGATTGATGAACACTCCCAACATCATGAGGCTGAAGATACATACTTCCAACTTTCACCCCAAGCTGCCATTGGCCATTTTTCTCCTAAGACTCTCAAGTTTAATGGTTTCATTAACAGCCTTTCTGTTACAGTCCTGATTGACACCGGCAGCACACATAACATCTTACAACCCCGCATCGCCCAACATCTCAAACTTTCCACTAGACCAATCCCAAAATTTTCCGTTATGGTTGGCAACGGATCCACTTTATCTTGCACAGGCCTTTGCCCTCAAGTTCCCATAACGTTACAAAACAACCTTTTCCATATTCCTTTCCACTTGCTACCGATTGAAGGAGCCGATGTTGTCTTAGGAATGGAATGGCTACGAACACTTGGTCCTATCACGGCTGATTTTTCAATCCCAAAGATTTCTTTCACCTATCATAACAATGACATAACCATCACGGGCGACCCCAAATCACTGCCACGTTCCTCTTCCTATAACCAAATTTGCCATCTTGTACACACCGATTCTATTGCCTCCCTCCATCTTTTGTTTTTCCAACCTCCCACCAACTCTCAACCAGCCACCACTCCTTTAGACTCACTTCCAAAATCTCTACCCAAATCTATCCATTCCATTTTAAAGTCACATGTTTCTGTTTTCAACCCACCACATGGCCTTCCACCCTCAAGATTCCATGACCACAAAATTCCTATTCTTCCTAATACTGCCCCAATCAATGTCAAACCCTACAGATACCCCCATTCCCAAAAAGAAGCTATGACTGAAATCATTCATGATATGCTCCAGGAAGGCATCATCAAACCAAGTAACAGTCCTTACTCCTCTCCCGTTCTATTAGTCCGAAAAAAAGACGGCTCTTGGCGTTTTTGTGTTGATTATAGAGCCTTAAATGCTGTTACAATTCCCGATCGATTTCCCATACCAACAATTGATGAACTTTTTGATGAGTTGGGTTCCGCAACTATATTTTCTAAGATTTACTTACGATCTGGTTATCACCAAATCCGGGTAAAAACCGAAGACACTCACAAAACTGCATTCAGAACGTTTGACGGGCACTATGAGTTTCTAGTTATGCCTTTTGGCCTTACTAATGCTCCTAGTTCTTTTCAATCGGCAATGAATGATTTGTTACGACCATACTTACGTCGGTTTGTTCTCGTTTTCTTTGATGATATATTAATTTATAGTTCATGCATTGCTGATCATACACATCATTTGAAGTTGATTTTAGATTTGCTGTTATCTAATCATTTCTTTGCTAAATTATCCAAATGTGTTTTTGCTGTTACTTCTGTTGATTACCTAGGTCATATTATCTCAAGTAATGGCGTAACCCCAGACCCTGCGAAAATTCAGGCAATAATTGATTGGCCGCAACCACGTTCTCTCACGCAACTCAGGGGTTTTCTAGGTCTCACCGGATTTTATCGTCGATTTGTTCGACAGTACGCCTCACTCGCCGCTCCACTCACCGATTTATTACGTTCCACTAAATTAGTTTGGACTACATCAGCCAATGAGGCATTTACAACATTAAAAAAACAGATGACAGAAACTCCTGTTTTGGTTCTTCTAGACTTCTCCAAGCTCTTTGTCCTTGAAACGGATGCTTCAGCTGTGGCGATTGGTGCTGTCCTTTCTCAACAGGGACACCCTCTGTCATACTTCAACAAAAAACTCTGCAACCGGCTTCAAGCTGCTTATGTGTATGTCCGCGAGATGTACGCCATCACTGAATCAGTCAAGAAGTGGCGTCAGTATCTAATTGGACGACATTTCCACATATATACAGATCAGAAAAGTTTGAACAATATATTGGACCAGACTATTCAGACTCCGGAACAACAAAAATGTGCAGCAAAACTTCAAGGGTTTCAGTTTGAAATTTTCTACAAACCTGGAAAATCTAATCAGGTAGCTGATGCTTTGAGTCGTATTCAGGAAACCGATCCAGTGCTGTTCTTCTCACTTTCGTCCCCAGTTCCAATTCTGATATCCCATTTGAAACGGTTCTACAAGATAGAAGAGCAGGGTCGAGCCCTCATGGACAAAATCAAGTCAGATCCAGCATCCCAACCATTGTTTCAGATTATTGATGAACTTTTGTATTACAAGAAGAAGATATACATACCTGCTGTAGATGAGCTGCGACAGCAGATCCTCCATGAATTCCACACCACACCAGTTGCTGGTCATTCAGGCCTCCAACCAACACTAGCTCGTCTTTCTTCTTCCTTTCTTTGGCCAGGAGTGTACCGAGACACCAAAGACTTTGTTGCGCAATGCGTTGTCTGCCAAAAAAACAAATACATGACAAAAAAAAAACAGGGCCTAATCCAGCCTCTACCGATACCCACACATGTTTGGGAAGAGTTAACAATGGATTTCATAACACACTTACCTATGTCTTTTGGCCACACCACAGTCTGGGTGATCTGCGATCGACTCACGAAATACTGCCACTTCATTGCTCTACCCACTAAGTTCTCAGCTAAAGACCTTGCCTTACGATTATCAGTGGAGATCTGTCGGTTGCATGGCATTCCTAAGTCCATCGTTTCAGACCGCGACCCCCTTTTCCTTAGTAACTTCTGGAAAGAACTCTTCAAAGCCCAAGGTACATCCTTGAAGTACAATACTGCGTATCACCCTGAAACGGATGGACAAACTGAGGTAGTTAATCGTTGCCTCGAAACTTATCTGCGATGTTTTACAAGTGATCAGCCAAAACAATGGTACAAATACTTACACTTAGCAGAGTTTTGGCACAATACCTCCCTCCATAGCTCGCTCGGAATGACTCCCTTTGAATCCCTTTATGGAAGACCTCCTCCGGCTCTGACTCATTACATTACTGGTTCATCCGCCTCTCCAGATGTGGATGCCGCTCTCCGCCAACGGGAAGACATCATGCAAGAGTTGAAACAGAATCTCAGTCAGAGTCAGAAACGAATGATGAATCAAGCAAATAAAAAACGGCAAGACGTTACCTTTTCCGTCGGTGATTCTGTTTTGCTCCGCCTTCAACCTTACCGCCAATCTTCAGTGCAACATCGTTCGTCCCAAAAACTGTCAAAACGTTTCTTTGGACCTTTCAAGGTTCTCCAACGAATCGGCTCCGTTGCGTACAAAATCGAGCTACCAAGCACAGCAAGGATTCATCCGGTTTTTCACGTCTCACAACTCAGACCATTCATCGGCCCTTTTCCGTCCAAACTCACAACGTCAATTCCTTTGGAATATGACGTCCCTCCATTCTCGGCCACCAGCAACATGTCTGATGTGCGTACCTCACCCTCGCCGGTAGAACAACACTGTGAAAACGCTAACAAATTTGACGCAGAGGGTGAAGGGAGGAGAGACGAAATGAATGAGATTTTGGAGGATTCAAAACTAACAAGTAATGAGAAGAGAGAAGAAATGAAAGAGTCTGTGAAGGATTTGAAACTGAAGAGAACTGAGACGTTGAAGGCTAAAAGGGACGTGACAACCAAAGTACATCCACCTTCTGACTTTGAGTATCCAAATGAATCTCCTCAAACCCCTCTCACACCGCTGGATCCCATTGGGCCTCTCAACCCCACATCTCAACCGTTGCACAAGTCACAAGGTGAAACAGAAAAACCAAAAGGCACGCTTCCTCTTGATAGTTATCTGCCCCATACAACTTTGTGGGACTCTAGAAAGTTCACCACAGTTGTACCGCATGCAAACCCTCTTCATAATCTTTCCCCACCTCACCTTTCCTCACCCGTGACACATCACACTCTTCACGTGCCACCTGGCCCACATGCACAACCCTCTCAGCCACATGCCCCACATGCACAACCCTCTCCGCCATCTGTCCCACATGCCTTCTCTCTCCCTTACCCCACACCACCTGTCCCGCATGAGGAAACGTATAACCAGCCAAGGCAGCCTCCTTTCCCATTTGCAGCCAGCGTACCTGGGCCTGGGCCAACCACATGGGCTAATTGTTTCAACCCTTCCTTGATTCCTCATACTCTCATTCTTGAGGACAAGAGTGTTTTTGGGCCGGTGAGTAATGATACAAGGCCCATCAGAATTAAAAGCAAACCTAAATGGTTGGAAAATTATGAACTAAATTAATTATAAGTGTCTCTTTAATTTTAAGTTACTTGTTGGTATTGGGCCTAGCCTTTTGTATTTGGTCTTTAACCCATTAGGGTTGGGTTTGTATTTAAACTCTTTTGTCTTGAAGAGAAAGTATGAAGAAAATTTGAGAACTTATCCTTTCACTTTTATTCTAGTTTTGTAGTCTTTGGTTGAACCCTAAATCTTAAGAATATAGTTGTAGAAAACTTCTTATCAGAGGTAATTAATTATTTTTTATGTTCACTAGTAGTTGTTTATTTACAGTTGAAATTTTGCTAAAGTTTTCCCTTTTTGTGTTTTTCAGTCTCTTAGCATATTGAAAGTTGCTTTAACTTCGACATCTGCCCTTACAAATGGTCTGGCTGACATTTTAACCGATGTTAAGCAGGAGAAATGAGAACTTGAAGTTTCGTTGTGTTGAATATTTCCCAAAGAGAAGTTTGTAATCGACAACAATACAAGCTTTCCTTTTTTTTTGTATGTTGGTTTTATTGTTATATCTTTGATATCTTTAAGCCATACATTTTCAGTTTTGAATGGCAGACTCTCATTTCTATTTCATGTTACTCTAATATTTTTACAATACTTATGGATTTTTTTTTCTAGTCATCATTGCTTTTGGTTAAATTGAATTGGTTAACAACAATTTTATTTTAAAAGCTAAACAAACGAAGTAAACACCGGAAACCTGCAGAGCCTAGAACTCCCCAAACAAGAATGAACCAAATGCAACACAAGGGATTTAAAATCCATTGACTAATAGCGAAACTTAAACCCGTAATCTTACTCTTAAGTTGTTTTATTTTTATTTTTTTATAAGCTAGAAATATATTAAAAAGAGAACTAAGGGTTTTCTAATCTGTTTACAAAAGATAGTTCATAAAAATTGCAATTGGAATGAGTAATGTTCTCGATGAACACACATCTCCAAATAAGAGCTTTAATGTTCCGAACCGCATTCATAACATTCCAAGAAGCGTTCGAAAAAATAATCTCATTCCTCAAAAGAAATAAATGTCAAATGATTGTCAACCAAAAACATCCTTCCTTTCCTTTCCTCATTCCCAATTGTTTACCTTTCCAACACCAAAGTAAGAAACTCTCCTTCAAGTTGTTAGTTTATGATATGCTACCGTCAATCCAATCTGCCACCTCCTTCCAAATCAATTTAGAAACCGGACAAGACAAAAACAAATGCTCTAACGATTCCGCTCGATCCTTACACAAAACACAATCTAAAGTGGAGTTTGAAGGAAGACACCCTCTATTTGAAAGATTGATTTTGGTTGGTAATCTATTTAAAAAGCCTCTCCATCCGAAACACCTAACCTTGTATGGGACCTCCATACGCCAAATATCGACAAACGCGTTGTCAAATTCTTCCGAAGGATCGAAAGGGATCCTAAAAGAATCCTTTAAAGCACTAAAACTTGATACCGAGAAAATCCCCAAAGTGTTCGGTTTCCAAACGATTCTATCAAAGATTCCCCCAACGGGACGATTACGCCTCAATAACGGGACGATCAACAACATCTTTCAGGAGAACATCGTCCGGAGTAACAGAAAGATGGAACTCCGCGGAAACATCATGTTGTTGATCTTCCTGCAGGTCTGAAATCGGACAACAACAGACATCAGTAGCCCAGACATAGCAACATGTGAAGCCTGAGCAGCAACAGACAGCAGCCCAAACAGGCTTTTTTCAACAACAGTAGCAAAATTGAAATTCTGCATAGCCTCCCTCTCATAATTGTGTAACAGTTCTGGGAGTAAGACATGGGTTTCATCTACAACAGAATAGCCCGAAGCAACAAAAAAATTCTACGTAACAACACCAGCAGCGAAACGATTTTTCGTAGAAAAAATACCATCAGAGTTGAGACCTGCTAGCTGATGCACAGACACGGGAATACAACAACAACTGTTATCAATAAAAGAAGGTACTGTAAGCGGTGGACCTACTGCATCTGAAGAATCAAGAGAAGTAGTTCTGCCACAATCCGCAAAAATATCCTCCGAAGTCGTACCTGTGAAATTACAACTATATAAAAATAAATCGATAACATCTCCAAAATCAATATCGATACTCCTTCAATCCCATTTATCACCAGACCATCCATCCATACAAGCGGCGGATACGTTTTTCAATTGGGATGCTTCAAAAAGATGCCGGAAATGATCCCTCAAGCATAAATCCTCAGCCCAAATAGAATGCAAAAAAGAAGCTTGATGACCATTCCCGATTGCGAAGACGCAATTAGAAGCAAAAATATCCACCGAAAAATAATTACCCAAATTAAGAAATTCCCTCCACCAAAAGGAAGCCCTCTCCACCTTAAACTTAAACTCTTTCGATCTCATTACCATCAAAGAGATACCACCATACCGAGCCTTGAGCACTTCGGTCCAAAGATAATTCTTCTCGGCTAATATCCTCCACCACCATTTATGCAAAAGCGCTATATTAAAATCGTCCACTCTTCTAAGACCAAGACCTCCCCTCTTCACCGGTAAGCACACCGAATTCCATCTAACCCAATGAATGCACTTTTTCCCCTCCTTACTTCCCCAAATAAAGTTGTTTTGGATTGAAGTGATCCTTTTCGCCACTTTATTAGGCACTTTATAAAAAGATAACATAAAAATTGCTAAGCTCGAAAGAACCGACTTCAAAAGAGTCAACCTTCCTCTAAAACTAAGGGAACGATTAGTCCAACAATGAAGTCTCCTCTTCATCTTCAAGATCACCTCCTCCCATATAGACCCATTATTAGTAACATGACCAATAGGAATCCCTAGAAAAGAGAACTTCGAATCTTCCCTCCTATAAGAGAGGAAATTAGAGGCCGCCTCCAACCGATGGGAACTAATGTTCAAACCAATGAGCTTGCTTTGATGAAAATTAATACCAAGACCCGACACCAATTCAAATCCCCATAGAACCGCCTTAATCACCCAAATATGCTTCCAACTTCCCTCTCCCACCAACAAAGTGTCATACGCAAATTGAAGAATGTCCACAAAGCAACTACTATTGAAATAAAAACCTTTAAAGTTATCATTTTCAACGGATTTACGAACCAAACCCCTTAGACCTTCCGCCACAATCACAAAAAAAAAAACGGAGATAGAGGATCCCATTGTCTCAAGCCTCTCTCTACAAAGAATTCCTTAGTAGGACTCCCATTCACCAAAACCGACATCTTACTAGTAAACACCATCGCCTCCATCCACCTCATCCAAACCTCCCCGAAACCCATCTTTCTAAGCATAAACCTAAGAAAATTCCACGAAAATTTATCATACGCCTTTTCAAAATCCACCTTAAAAAGTAAAGAACAAACTAAAATATATAAAAAAAAAATATTGAGTTTCTTGTAAAACACAAAAAAACCTATTAGGTTTTACGAATGAGGGAGAAGAAGGAAAAAAGAATAGGAATTGATTAAAATTGTTTTACTATTCACTCTCTCAATAAGGGTTCAAAGATTAACAAGTAACTACAAACAATTAATCTCTCTCAACAAACTGAGTGAACTAGTCTTTTTATAGACTGCTAAGCTAACTTATGTTACAAGTTAACTTAACAATTGGACTTACAAACAAGACCCAATTTGACATGCTAACTTAAGCACAAAACTAACATATTTCGACAACTTGCTAGAACAGAGTTTGACTACAACATGTACAACTCTTGTCGAACCATGAAGTTACCCTTGTCGACACTGGAGTTCAAACCAAATACCACAAATCTCCACCTTAAAACTAACTTTATACTAATAAGGGAACGAATTATGCATCCCAACAGAATTACAACAATATTTCACAACAAAATCAACAAGATCAAATAGGGATACTCACGGATTCGCAAAAAACAATCATATAATCGCATATTCATCACAAAATCTCATAAACAACGAAAATCCGACGAGGGAAGGAACCCCTCACTATCTCGTCATGTTAAATCCCCCAATTAGAATCCCTTTCTCCCCCTTACATCGAAATCAGATGAATTTTCCTGTGAATTTCTTCTAGGAATAATGCCCTAGTTGTTCTTTCTCTCCTAGCCCTCATTCGTTCTTTCACAAAAAGAACACAACTAATCCCTTCCTAATTCTGATTAATCCTTTATTATTGGTCTTTTACTAATTTCCTTTATTTTAATTAAAACTGAATAATAATAATAATATTAATACTAATTCTAATATTGCCAATATTATTTTCATAATAATAATATTAATAATAAAAATAGTTAGTAATTGGTCTTACTATTATTCCTACACCTACACCTACTAAACACACTATAATTCTACCCGTCACACTATGACACGACACCAAAACTATAAGACATACGCCTTAAACAAGGCCAACATTACACCAAAAATACCCGACAAATAAATATTAAAATGGGGTGTTACAACGTACATTGGTTTGCTTTGAATGTTGAAATACTTGTTCTAGTCTTGAGAGAGAGTAACATCGATGAAACTGCTGTACATATCACTTTCAATAGGTAAACCCTCAACTTGCTGTTCAAGGATAAGTTCAAGAAGATCTTCGTTTCCATAGAAGGTTCGGGGCATGATGACTCAAATTTGAACAAGATTAGATGTGTTTGGAAGGGGATGAATAAGAATGAGGAACACATCATGAACAAGTATGGCTTATATATACCCAAGGAGGTGATAAATGCCATAGCAGACTGAGAGACGAATCTAGATTGAGGACACAACAAAAGACAAGAATTTCAATAGAAGGGAATTGTGTGTTGTGATACTTTGAGGATTTGAACGTACTAACAAATTACAAAAATAGACTCTCAAGTAAATGAGCATTTATTATAAGCAAAACAAAGACTGACTAAAAAAAAGATTCTGAACATAATTGCTTGATCTCTTAGAAATGTTGATATCTTGCATATGTCATTCATTATTCAGACACATATTTTATGCTTATTCTCATGAAAGTTTATGTTTTCCATGTGATCTCTTATGATCATATGAGATTCACAATAATGACTGATGTCACAACCTATTTGAGTACAGTCTAGATAATCAATCCAAAAACTTGTCTCTATGGAGAGAGAATGATTATAATTATGAAATTTTCATTGACTGGAAAATTCACAATAAGATTAGAACTAACATCTATTACACTTCTGATTAGTATATCTCCTATCTATAGAAGTATTCTATTAGATAGTCAAATATGATAAAGGATTCAGACCTTGAAGTTTAGACGATCTTCATGTTGATCATTTATCTGAGTGTTTCCAGTTTAGACGATTTTCATGTTGATCATTTATATGAGTGTTTCCTTTTCTGATTCTGATTTTTGACTTGATCTTCTTACAGAACTTCTGATCAGCTTTTCTTCATTCAGGTTCTGAAGGTTGTTCTTCTTCTGAATGTTGACTTCGAGCTTGATGATCAGAACTTGTCTTCAGATCAAAACAGGTCTTAGAACTTCTGCAGGTTTTCCTTGCAACGTCTTTATCATCAGAACATTAATCTTCTTATCAAGAACTTCTTGACAAGAGACTGAATATTAGAGAATCAATAATTCCTTAGCTTGAACATAAACTTCTGAGAGGTTATGTGCTAGGGAGAATTAATTGACATCTCCTGATCTTCTGATTGTGCTTCCTTGCACAAATGTGAATCTTTGTCAGATACAAGTATCAACAAACTTAGACAAGTTTAAGTGACTATCTTGTTCTTTCCATACTGAGCTAACTTGATAAGAGTTAGTTCAACAAACATGGATAACTTATATACTTCTGAAAAGAATATCTACCGATTTCTTCAAGGTGAATAATATCAGTGATTTAAATTCTTTCTACTCAGAACAGATGACTTATATCCCAGGATCTCTGATTCTAGAATTCATTCATCATGAATTTTTTAGTAGAATGTTGGATGACATCCTGAAGAATTTTAGTTTGTATAATTGAGATAGAGACTCAATTTAACAGAACTTTAACTGTTAGAGTTACTTCCATCAAGTTCTCAGAATACTTCATTAATGAGGGATTTTAAGAAAAGAGGGATTTTAAGAAAAAGTGGAACTTTCACGTAGTAACCTGACACGAGCCGTGTCACAGGACACGGGTGGCCGTGTCACAGGACACGGGTGGCCGTGTCAGGCCACTGGAAGAAGAAGGGGGAATAATTTTGAAGAAAATGGGCATCAGTAAGTGTGACTCGGGTAGTGTCACATGACACGGGCGCCCGTGTCAGCCCTCTGGTTATGAGGAAAGTTTGTTGGTTTGAGGTGCGTGTGCAGAGCACCTGACACATGTCGTGTCAGGGGACACGGGAGGCCGTGTCAAGCCTCTCTATTTTGGAAAATCAAGGAATTTTAATACGGTTTTTACCCATTCTTTTAGTTTAGGTTTCTCCGAGTATTTAAGGTAATAAATTGAGGTTTAGTAATAAGTATAGGACTTGACAACTAAACTTTAGTGAATGAAATTGTGATGATTGTATTAGAGGCATAAGTTTACTAATATTGCAATTGAGTTGTATGAATTATGAACATGTGTTATATGTTTAACATAATTATATGATGATGTGATTGATAATTGATGAGATCATTTGGATCGTGAAGGCATGACTGTTGTCATGAGTATTGGTATTATGGTGTATGTGTTTGATTCTGCATATGCATACACATTTGGTGGAATGATCATGTCTCAGTGGAGCGTAAGTGATCATTCGGATCATTGTGAATCGTTGGTGCAGGGATGATCGTGTCTCGGTGTACCGTAAGCGATACATCCGGGTTCAAATTAATGAACCATTGTTGAAAGTCGGTACCGCATTGTTGCATTGTGTCACTAAGTCACATTGCATCTTTTTGAATGATTGTTGATGTTACTTGATGTGTATTTAAGTGTGATTATCTTTGAGGTGTTATTTGCACCGTTATGTTCTGAAACTATTTCTCACCCATTTGTCTGTTTTGTTGTGACTGTGCTTCTGCGAAAGTACAGATAATTCAGGTGCATGAGGAATGCTTTTGATGTTGATGTCCGCGTCCTAGGAGCTCTAATATGTAACGAGAACGGGGGATTTTTATCATAATATTTCTTTTGGTTTTCGTAAATTTTCTTATAATTAAGTACTGGGTTAATGAACAGTATTAAGATTGAATTGTAAGGCCTTTGGGCATTTTGATGTTAAACGATTTATTTCTGCTGCTTGTTTTGAATAAATGAAAGAAGCTTGGTTGATGATGTAGTGACTCACTTTAATGGATTAACTCTGATTTTATGAAAAATTTATATAATTTTAGAATGAGAAAAAGTGGGTGTTATAGCATTCCCCTCGTCGACTACACTACAAAGGACAACCTAAACTACAACAAAGTTGATCCCAGAGACGGGAAACTTATTACCCCGTCGCCTGAACCCGAAGATAATGGGATTCCACAATCTCGATCTCAAATTCGGCCGGTTGCCCCATTTCAGCCTATCCCAGTGCCCGTCGAAGGAGACGTCACCATGATAGCTATGGTGAACGCCCTCAACCAGACCAACTCCATGCTCTACAAGTAGCATGAGAGGATCATGGCCCTAGAAACTGACCGACCGGGGGATCGTCCCCAACATGGACGAGGGGTGTTGCATGAGAAGCAACGTCTAGAAGCTGCCAAGAAACGGGGACGTTCTCCTCCTTGGCGAGTTTGACACTCCCCCGAACCCAAGAAGAACAAATCCAGGATACGCCATGAGACCGATCGATCGAGGACCTCACCCCGACGCGAGTAGAGTCCTGGAAACGATGATTTTTCCCCGTTGAGAAGTGATGAGGAAGACCCCCATTGCCCGCTCTTGCAAGCTATTATGGATGCATCGCTCCCCAAAGGCATGGAGAAACCCCACACTTGGATATTTACAATGGGACGACTGAACCAGATGACCATGTCGACAACATCAATGTTATGCTCGACTACCACAATGACATCACCGAGCACCTAAAATGCAAGTTATTTTCAACAACTCTCAGAAAAGGAGCAATGGCCTGATATAAAAGCCTGGCCATTGAGTTTATCACATCCTGGAGAGTCATGAAATTCGTGTTCACGAGGCACTTCACGGCCTCCCAACGTCACCCTAAGACTGAGGCGACCCTTGAAGTTATAGTGTAGAGGAAAAATGAGACATTGCGCTCGTACATCGAGCGATTCAACCAAGAAGCTGTCGGGGTAGATACAACAGACTACATGAAGAAATATCTCCTCGAGAGGGGGCTCCTACCCGGAAGGGAACTCAGCAGGGTGGTCGGGATAGAGCCTCCCCGTACTCTGGACAAGCTCCTACACAAAGCCTAGGCTTACATTAGGTACGAAGAGAAACAAGTTGCCCATAATGATCGGAATAACCGCAATACTGATGACACCGGTCACCACAAGCGCGAGGACCACAACACTCCCCGCCGCAATGGGGACAAGCGAAAAGAGGAGAAACCCCACGAGATCCATGAAGGAAGAGGACCCGCAGGACGTTACAACGAGTACACGTTATTGACGGCTCCTCGCGAACACATCCTCGCCGAATGCATCAATTCCGAGTTTAAGCTGGGTAGGGTGAGGTTCCCCAAACCTTTTGCCCCCAAGCCCCATACCGACAAGTCCAAGTAGTGCCGTTTTCACAGAAGTCACTGATATGTGACCGAAGACTGCGTCCATCTGAAGGATGCGATTGAGATCCTGATTTTGGAGGACCATCTCAAACAGGACACCAAGAGGAACGATACTCCCCGGCACGAAGAGCAAGCGACGAAGAGAGCTCTCGAAGATTACACCACCCGACGATTCCTCATATCAGGTGGCCTTGTGCGTATCCTGCCCGGAGGACTTCCATCTCCTCGACTCAGGCCCAGGGGAACGACTTGCTGCCCTCAGCCCCTGGGAGGACTTCCCAACAGCTCTAGTTATATCATAAGGAGGGATGAACAACGAGAACACTGCTATTTCGATGAAACGCATATTCGACGAACTTCTACTGACCGTACCCGAACAGTTTGCGACATTGACAAAATATCGGGGAAAATCCAACCCGATATCTTTCTTCCTCGAAGAGCTGTCGGGCGGGTCTCCTAATTCAAGTATCCCCTTGCTGATAAGGGCCAAAATGGCGCGTTTTGATGTTTGACGCATCCTGGTCGACCAAAGCAATTCAGTGGATATGGTTGATGGTTTCAAGGAATTATGGAATTGTTCGATTCCGCTGAAAATTGTTCTGTTTGGTTGGAGACTTTTGTGGGATAGGTTACCAACTAAGGATCATTTAAAAAGAAGGGGGATGACTCAGAATTCGGAGTGCATTATGTGTGATTCGGGTGAAGAGAATCTTCATCATTTGTTGTTTTCTTGCAGGTTGGCAAAGTTGGTTTGGAGAAATATATGGTTGTGGTGTTGCAATTCTTCTTATTTCAATGGTAGTATGGAGAGATTTTGGTTAGACTGGTGTGTGGATAGTGGTAATCCTAAAGCAAAGAATTTTTTTAAAATCATTTGGTTAACAATAGTGTGGACTATATGGTGGGAAATAAATAATTTTATTTTAGGGGGGAGGGTATTAGTGTGAATAATGTTTGTTGGAATGTAACATTATTTGCTTGAAAATAGGATTGCATTAGTGATACTCCCTATTCCAACTCTACTTTCTACAATTTTTGCTTGAACCCTTTATAGATTGATGAGTTGGTAGGCAATCTCTCTTTGTCTTTGTAAGGGTTGGAATACCCCATTTGTATTCCTATATATTCTATTTGCCTTTTGAAAAAAAAATTAATGAAGTATAATTTTGTAAAACTCTTCATAATTTATTTTTTCCATACCATAATTATTACATTTCTTAATATGTGTAAAAAGTAAAAAACGACTTATAATAAAAAACGGAGGAATATTTTCATAAGAAATAAAAGATTCTCTTATCAAAATATTTAGTATATTACATACTACTAGTCTAATATATATATATAAAATCTAAAGTACCTGATAATTACATCTTAATCCCTCTGATTAAAAGGTTAATTTGACTTATTTAATAGGGTTAACTTTGGTAATGCAAATTTTAAAGGGTTTTGGTTCATTTGGCAATAAATGCAGCTGATGTGGCACATTCACATAATAAGTTGATGTTACAACCTACAAAATATTGTTCCACTATTAAAATTCTTTAGTTTTTAAAAATAGAAGGTCTAAGGTCTCCCTACATTTCATCCTTCATATTTACATTGGTTATTCAAAAGACACTTTGAAAGTTGAAATTAACATTAACTATTAACTTTTCCTTGATTTAAACAAATGGGCTACACCTTTCATCATTATCACTAAGTTGTTGTTGCTGCTAGGGTTTATCCTCCTTTTTCAATCTTCACCACATCGCCTTCAGGTTCGATTTTCTCTTCTCTCATTCTTCTTTATTCAAACACAGAGTGGTTAATCTATCAATAATTGCTATGACTTTGTACAGTTATGGAAGGCCACACCAAAATCAACTCAAACGTCGGTGACAGATATGTGATCGATTGCTTCCACTGGTGGTGGAACTGGTTGGAAAGACAACTACCTGCAACATCAACTCCACAAGAAAAACAATTCCTAAAGAATTTCCAACTCACGCCGCCAAAGGTCTGTAAATCTCTGTCCTTTGTTACTCCTAATCAAGAAATTTATTTTTGGTGTTCTCACATTTTCTTAGTCTTATGCAGGCTATTGGTGAATGGATATGATTTAACCGAAACTTCACCTGTTATTTCTGCTCCATGACTTGGTTAGTGATTATTCTGTAATTCAACATTTTCATAATTTGATAGTTCAGATTTAAACTACTTTCGCTAAACTCATACATGTTTCTTAGATGGTTTCTTTACTTATGATAAGTGTATTTCATTAACAGATGATCAACTTATTTCTTACATGGTTTGGATGTTTGGGGAAGGCATTGTCATCGAATACGATTGTTGAACCGAAGCGCATACCATTTGTTCTTGGAATGGATGCTATTAAGAAGGTTGCTATTGAAGTTGGAGCTTACGGATGCACTGGCAGTGGTTCTAGATCTACTGTTGTTGCTGACACGGATGATGAGGAAAAGGGACGCTTTATTGGTGAATAACTGGTTCTAGATCTACTGTTGTTGCTGACACGGATGCATGAATACTTATAATATCTTCTTTTATAACAATATTGCTTATCTCATTATTGTCCTTTTCACAGGTGATAATAATTTGGATGAGTTTTAGGTTTGATATTTGGGTCTGAGTTTGAAATGTTTTTTGGTGATTTGTAGCTTATTTAATGATTTTTCTGTTTGTTGATTTATTATTAGGTTTTCCTTTTTCTTATTGCAAAATGCAAAAGGTACTTCCATAACAAGTTGAAGCTGTAAAGGCTTTCCTGGCATGCCATGTACTGGAAGCAACATAAGAAGGTGAATCTTATTGCTTGAAAAACAAAAATATTATCATAACCCCTATTTGCATGTCTATTACTCTTATGAAAATGTTCATGTTGTGGTTATATTGACATGTCTATCACAATGGTTGGATTTAGATTTTACAGGTGCTTCTGCTTATATATTACTTAATGGATTGTCAAGTTTCTCCTTCAACCTGGGTCTGTGATATTTTTCCTTCAACTTCTTTCCCTTTATATAAAATTTGTAACTTTTGTTTTGGTAATTACTAGGGGATATCCACTATAAATCAAATGGTTTTTGGTGATACGGTGGCCATTGCATTTTGGTGAAATGGTGGGCATTGCGCTCATGGTAGCACATAATCTCACCCATGATGAGTATGTTGCGAATCATCCCGCCGGTAAAATCGGAAAGAGCCTCATCTTTAAGGTCTGTATTTCTGTTTCCTGTGAGTTTTTCTGCTTTTTACTATATTGAAATAACATAATCTGTATTTTCTGTTAAATTGAAAATACTATAGGTTTTCTCACTACAAAATACTACATAGAAGTTATAACTGACATTATCCATGATAATATTGAATGATTTTGGGGTTAGATATTCAACATATGTTTCTTCTACTTCACCATTTTCTCATTCTGTTAAGGATTTAAAGAATCTCAATGGGTCAAACATTTAAAGATCTTTCACTTACCTATGTTTGGTGTGTAGTTTGGAATATTTGTGATGAATATTACCTGCCCTTATGCTTTGGGTTTAGCCACGTCTACTGCTGTTATGGTTGGACTGGAGTTGGTGCATCTCAGGGTGTTTTGATAAAATTGGGTAAGTTTTGGAAATTGTACATATGGTCAACATTTGTTCTTAGAATTAGATTATCTCATCAACTTATGGAATTAGACATAATTTTCTTAAGAATTGCTAGCAGATAGTTTGTCTTGATTTCCGATTTGACGTTTTAACTTATAAGATCCTTTCATTGTACAGGGCAGTATTTTGTTTGTGTTTCATTTTCTACAATGCTTGGATATTCATCTTATCATATGATCCATTGATATTGTATTTGGGATGTTGTTTCATGCATGCAATGGGTATGTTCAGGGCTATTATTGCATTTAATCTATGTAACATTTACTGAATTTAAACCTAGAAATTTTGTAACTGTGTTACATGGGATGGATTTGTAATTCTCACATGTTTTCCTAATTGATTATGTTGAAGGTTTTAACACTGGTTAAACAACTTTCTTCCGGTTACATCTTTGAATTTATCTATTTATTTACTTTTTGGGCATGCTTTGCTTCTATTTTCATGAGGCGCCGACTTCCGGAGATTTGGTTTTCTTGCAGCAACTATGTACTACAATGTATTGGATGCTGTGGGCAGACCTGTCAGTTGCAATGGAGCGTTTGAGTCAGATTGGTGGGCCCTGTGGCGCGATAACAGAGTCTAAAGTAGACGCTAATGCAGAATTACGTTGTTGTTTCGCTAAATTGTTAATATATGTGACTTTCTGTTTCCTCAATGTTGTAGGTACAAGGGAGGCGGAGTTAAAATAATATAAGAGGAGGCAACATTAAAGACAGGATCTGAGGCGAGTCTGCAGTATACGCAACCGCCACTACGTTACATTGAAGCATCATTGGTAAATTATTTTGTGTCTTTTGTTATGCTTAAGGGAGTATTAATATTATATATCATGACTATGATTTCAGTTGGTTCTGCTATTTTGTTGTGCGTAGAATTTATGTATGATATTAGAATCCTAATAGGAGTTGTACATCCTTTGATCAATGTTATTGTTAGTTTTGAAAGTATTTGGTTTTTATATTTCTGGATATCATAATGTTTTGAGGCTATTCTGAATGATATGTAAGCCAATGAGATTTCATTTTATTGATTTGTAAATATTTAGTCTTAATTAACGAACAACAGAGTTCAGGTGGTGAACTATCAATATCGTCAAGTGGAGCTATTTTAGATTTAAGGAATTCGAGCCTGGTGGCCTTCCATTCTTGGCAGCAGGGTGGTTTATGTATGATATATTCCATAGAGAAAGATCTTTTATTGTAGCATTACAAAACAAACCTTTGTGGCATAGGTTTGTTGACATTCACTTTTCGATACCAAAAGTTTCTTACCTAAAAACAATTCTTGTCATTTATTCATTTAGTAGTTGAACATCCTGACATGCATATAATCTTGCCTATTTTTTCCTCTTTGACTTTGTAGGATAATCCATCAGACAAGGATATCAATCAAGGAACTTTGGTAGTTTTCAATTTGGATCCATCAGTTTCAAATGAAGACCTCCACCAAATATTTGGGGCTTACAGAGAGGTCAAAGAGGTGATAATTTTATCCTTTTTATAAACTTTTGCATTTGAGTATCTCAGGGAAACACACACAGTATGTGTGTGTTTTATTGTTCAAGTTTGAAATGGGTAGAGCTCAATGGTTCCCTTGAGGATGGTAATAATCATACAATTGGTACCATGTATAATGCTTTGAAGTTTGGAGTTAATGCTTACAAACATGTATAATGCATTGAAGTTTTGCAATATCAGTTTAAATACCTTCATGATTGGTTTGATTCCTTCATTTTTTATTTATTCTCACAACTGATAGATGATGACAGCTGGACATGATTGACATTGATGAAGCTCAATTCTTTGACGACCTTTAAGATTTCTGCCGTGAAGTTGTTGATCATGATGGAAAAATAGTAATAATTGCAGGACTTGATGGTAAATATTTGAGGTATTATTACATTTACATTTTATTTGATGTTGTAAGATATACCTTTGTTTTGGGAGGGCATCATCCCACTATTGTCATGTCGCAGTAAATTTCTGTCTTCAATACCCGATGGTATTTCTGAATTTACCGTTAGGAAGATATTTGATTTTGTACTTGATATAATTCCTCTTGCCGATTCTATAACTAAGTTAGCGAATCAATATGAAATATGTGGGAAGACTCTAGGCCTGAAGTATCTGATTCTTATTCAAATGATTTTCAAGAAAAATGGGTTGCAGACCAGGTGCCAATTGGTAGAGCTTTTGTTACATTGTTGCAGCAGATTTGGATAACACCTTTGTCCACACAGGTTAATTTGACCAAATGTGTTAATAAAATGAATGTGTTGTGTAATAATATAGAAACTTGATCAAATTAAAGTGTATGGAATTATCATCACTGGCTTGTCTTAACTTCCATATATCTTCCACCTTTGTATTCTGGTGTCCAAAAATGATGCATTAACATTTAATTTATATTATTTTAGTTTGATGCTCCAACTTAATTAAGAGCTTGACCATGACGAATCTCGAAGTTTTCGATATCCAGTGGGTTCACCTCTAGCCAACTCTCCACCAGGTTGGTTCGTTGAGATACTAAATATTTTGTCCCATTGGCATCATGAAGTAGTATATACTTTAGTTACCAAGATCATAAAATATTGCATTTGTTTTCTATTTGATGGGATTGAAATTGATTTAATGAAACTTTCATAACAGGTAATTGGTTACAGCTCAACAACCCTGTTGAAAAGAGTTCATTGCCAACTATCAATCATTCTCCCTCTTTATACATTATTTAATCATAGCATTTTGATGTATTATGATGCATTTACAATTGATTCCATTTTTTTAAATTATAAACCGTGTGTGATATAAAATTAATATTTATATACGGAAACAATTTTACTATTGATTCAATTTTTTATTATAAATTGTGTCAAATAATTTTAATTTTTATATACGGCAACAACTTGACTATTGATTCCAAATATTTTTCTTCCAAATATTGAATAATATTAATATAGATAAAATTTAATGTAATCTAATTTGTGTATTTACTTACGAGCAAAAATACATTGTTGATTCAAATATTTTGATACGGGAATAAATAAATTGTTGATTAATTTATTTATATATACGGGAAAAAAATATTATTCATATAAACGAAAACAATTTTAATTGTTCCAAATATTGAATAATATTTATTTATCAATTATATTATTGTTTCAAATATTGAATGATATTAATTTGTCAGTCATATTATTGTTACAAATATTAAATAATATTAGTATAAATAAAATTTGATTCAATTATATTATTGTGTATTTACTTACGACCAAAAATACATTGTTGATTCAAATATTTTTAAAGGGGAACAAATACATTCTTGATTAATTTATTTATATATACGAGAAGAAATATTATTCTTATAAATGGATACAACTTTAAGTGTTGCAAATATTTAATAATATTAATTTATCAATCATGTTATTGTTCCAAATATTTAATGATATTAATTTATCAATCATATTATTGAATCAAATATTTAATTGTATTAACATATATAAAATTTGATGTAATATAATTTGTGTATTTACGGCCAGAAATACATTGTTGATTCAAATATTATTATACGGTAAAATACAATGTTGATTACCTACCTATTCTGAGACTTTTGAATTGCTAATATTATTATTTTTAATGCCCATTCAATACTATATCTTTAATTTTGTTCCCCAACAATCTAATGATTTGATAAAATTTGAATTTTCTTTAATATCATCAGTTTTAATGTAAATAAATAAGTCTTTATTAGCCTTTGATTTGGTGCCTTAAATTGTGACAATAATAATAATTCACTATTAATATCAGTATTATGAGTAATAATAATAGAATATGACAATAAAAATGTGACAATCATAATAATGCACTAATAATATCAAATAAAAAAAATTGACCTAACCCTTTCTAAAGAAAATGTAAGATAATTCATTTTTATTTTAAATCTAATAAATAAATATAAATATTTATTGAATTTTTAAATCAAATTATTATAAATAATCGAGATAATTTCATTTTAAATGCTTTAAAACTACTATAATAATAAATTATTTATCAAATAATTTTTTCATAAATAATTTTTTGGAATACGTAAATTGCATCCCTTAAGAAAATGTGATTTCTAATGATTTGATAAAATTTGAATTTTCTTTAATATCATCAGTTTTAATGTAAATAAATAAGTCTTTATTAGCCTTTGATTTGGTGCCTTAAATTGTGACAATAATAATAATTCACTATTAATATCAGTATTATGAGTAATGATAATAGAATATGACAATAAAAATGTGACAATCATAATAATGCACTAATAATATCAAATAAAAAAAATTGACCTAACCCTTTCTAAAGAAAATGTAAGATAATTCATTTTTATTTTAAATCTAATAAATAAATATAAATATTTATTGAATTTTTAAATCAAATTATTATAAATAATCGAGATAATTTCATTTTAAATGCTTTAAAACTACTATAATAATAAATTATTTATCAAATAATTTTTTCATAAATAATTTTTTGGAATACGTAAATTGCATCCCTTAAGAAAATGTGATTTCTAATGATTTGATAAAATTTGAATTTTCTTTAATATCATCAGTTTTAATGTAAATAAATAAGTCTTTATTAGCCTTTGATTTGGTGCCTTAAATTGTGACAATAATAATAATTCACTATTAATATCAGTATTATGAGTAATGATAATAGAATATGACAATAAAAATGTGACAATCATAATAATGCACTAATAATATCAAATAAAAAAAATTGACCTAACCCTTTCTAAAGAAAATGTAAGATAATTCATTTTTATTTTAAATCTAATAAATAAATATAAATATTTATTGAATTTTTAAATCAAATTATTATAAATAATCGAGATAATTTCATTTTAAATGCTTTAAAACTACTATAATAATAAATTATTTATCAAATAATTTTTTCATAAATAATTTTTTGGAATACGTAAATTGCATCCCTTAAGAAAATGTGATTTCTAATGATTTGATAAAATTTGAATTTTCTTTAATATCATCAGTTTTAATGTAAATAAATAAGTCTTTATTAGCCTTTGATTTGGTGCCTTAAATTGTGACAATAATAATAATTCACTATTAATATCAGTATTATGAGTAATAATAATAGAATATGACAATAAAAATGTGACAATCATAATAATGCACTAATAATATCAAATAAAAAAAATTGACCTAACCCTTTCTAAAGAAAATGTAAGATAATTCATTTTTATTTTATATCTAATAAATAAATATAAATATTTATTGAATTTTTAAATCAAATTATTATAAATAATCGAGATAATTTTATTTTAAATGCTTTAAAACTACTATAATAATAAATTATTTATCAAATAATTTTTTCATAAATAATTTTTTGGAATACGTAAATTGCATCCCTTAAGAAAATGTGATTTCTAATGATATGATAAAATTTGAATTTTCTTTAATATCATCAGTTTTAATGTAAATAAATAAGTCTTTATTAGCCTTTGATTTGGTGCCTTAAATTTTGATAATAATAATAATTCACTATTAATATCAGTATTATGAGTAATGATAATAGAATATGACAATAAAAATGTGACAATCATAATAATGCACTAATAATATCAAATAAAAAAATTGACCCAACCCTTTCTAAAGAAAATGTAAGATAATTCATTTTTATTTTAAATCTAATAAATAAATATAAATATTTATTGAATTTTTAAATCAAATTATTATAAATAATCGAGATAATTTTATTTTAAATGCTTTAAAACTACTATAATAATAAATTATTTATCAAATAATTTTTACATAAATAATTTTTTGGAATACGTAAATTGCATCCCTTAAGAAATTATTGAAACACACTTAGACTATGGATGAATAAGATAATAAGATTATGGATGAATAAGACAATCAGACTATGGATGAATAAAAATTGCATTTTATAAATTTACATTTCGGTAAAATGCGTTTATAAACGAGCAAAAATATAATATTTATAAATTTACTTTTCGGTAAAATGCGTATATAAACGAGCAAAAATATACATGTTGATACACATATATGTGAATATATCTAATGATTATTTTATAAATGAGAATAAATTACCATTATTTTTATAAACATAAATAAATTACAAATAATTTTAAAAACATATCAAATTCAACTATTGATACAATTATTATTTTAAACGAAAATAAGTTAGAAATAGTTTTTTATAAATGTCAATAAATTAAAAATATTTTTATAAAAGGGAAAATTCTTTTATGTTCTAAGGTTTAATGTTGATATTTTTTATGTTTGAGGTTATTTTGATTCACATGGTTGTGGAAAAATTGTAAATATATGGTTGTTGTATGGAAGAAGAAAACGATTGTGATGAAGTGAATTTGGGGTAGTTTCAAATCCGATGCATTTTCTTTTTCTTTTGGCTGGATTGATTTTATTTTCATTCTTTTTCTTTTGGCTGGATTGATTTTATTTTATTTTTCTTTGTGACTTATAGCACATCTTGTGCATTTATTAATTCATTCTGACTTTAAAAAGAAAATGTGATTTCTAATGATTTGATAAAATTTGAATTTTCTTTAATATCATCGGTAAAATGCGTTTATAAACGAGCAAAAATATAATATTTATAAATTTACATTTCGGTAAAATGCGTTTATAAACGAGCAAAAATATACATGTTGATACACGTATATGTGAATATATCTAATGATTATTTTATAAATGAGAATAAATTACCATTATTTTTATAAACATAAATAAATTACAAATAATTTTAAAAACATATCAAATTCAACTATTGATACAATTATTATTTTAAACGAAAATAAGTTAGAAATAGTTTTTTATAAATGTCAATAAATTAAAAATATTTTTATAAAAGGGAAAATTCAACTATTTATACAATTATTTTTATAAACATGTTTAAGTTACAAATATTTATATTTTTATAAATTGACACACATGTTGAAGAAGCTTATAAATGAAAAAAAAACTACACATTGATACAATTATTTTTGTAAATAAAAATAAGTTACAAATATTTTTTAAACGAGAACAAGTTACAAATATTTTTATAATGAAAAATTAGATATTTATCATATATTTGCGGTATTTGACGGAAAACTGATATTTGACGAAAAACTGTTATAAATTTTAGGTTTGAACAAATTGACTAATATCTAAAAGATAATGTTATTTGAATTGGAACCATGCTTTTATTAATGTTTGTAGTTTTGGATTTACTCATCTGAATTCAACTGAATTTTGTTAATTACTGTAATTGCAAGCATGATCCACGGGTAAACGTGAACGTATCTATTACGTATCAGCGGTAAATTTGCCATTTTAATGTTAATGTATTAAATCTATAAGATACCAGTTATAGACTGATCATTTGAATTTTATTTTTCATACATTGAATTAAGTTTGGTACATCTACTCATTCTATTGTAGGAATGAAAAATTCTACCAGAATCACATTTTGTGTACGGAATGATATCACTATATATTTTTTAATACCATTGGTAAGAAGCATTAATTTTGTATTTGTAATTTATCCATATTATTGGTAAGAAGCATTAATTTTGTATTTGTAATTTATCCATATTATCTGGACAAAATTTAGACCTTGATAAAATGTGGTAGAGTTGACAAGTGGTATTTCGCAGTGTAGAGTGTGAATACAGACAGAACCCGTACGATAGCACGGGTATCCCGCTAGTATATTCTTAAAATTGGTTACCTAATTTAACTTTGGTAAATCTAAAACATTAGTAGTAATAGACAACTCAATTTAAAAAAATAAAATAAAAAATAAGAGAGAGATGCTTACTCTCGCACTTAATCATTGGCGGCATTTTAGTTACCTAAACCATGTAGTACTAATTAAATTCTATTCAACACTTAAAGCACAATCTTCTGATGTTGTGATTTGATCCCTTTCCAAGGATAGTTGTCGTAATCAAATTATGTTCTGGTTACTCGTAATTGTAAAGGTCGCTTCACATAACCTTTTTATGCATTCGATAAAGCCACCGTCTCTTATGTTTCCATGATTAATGGATATAAATAGATTAATGGAAATAAGTAATTTCACTATGAAAAATACATGTGCATGTTTATGATCCTTATATATGAACGCTCAAGAACTTAGAGTAAAAAATTAACCTTAAATTACGATGGCCACTTCTACCACTCAAAAAGAGGAGCATGTACCCTTGAAACTTCTGTTGAATGAAAAGGGTAACAAAGTGTTGTTTGCTGAAGCTGGAAAGGATTTTGTAGACATCCTTTGTAGCTTCTTAACAATGCCTCTTGGAACTATTGCTAGACTTGTAGAGAAGGAATCCAGCATAGGGCCAGTCACTCTTGGTTGTCTTAACTCACTCTATCACAGTGTGGCTGATCTTGATGAAAGTTATTTCAATAATGTCATAATCAAACAAATTCTGCTGCAGCCAAATAACCCTGCCGAAGATTATTGCAACACACTTAAGCTCAACATTGATGACACTCCGCCAACAAAATACTTCGCATGCGACAACGCTTCCTGCAGCTACAATGATCTGACGCCGTCAATATACAAAGATGAACATGACTGTGGTTGTGGCTGTAATTTTACCTCTTCAGTTATCCTTAATCGTTCTCGCCATGGATTTGTTACTAGAGCTGTTACTTTTGTCATAACAGACGATCTCAATGTAATTCCTAATGGCATTGACTATACAAGCCTTAGTCTGCTGCAGAAACTAGGCATAAAAAATCCTAGTTTGGTAAAAGAAGTAGTTCTGAATGTCACTAAAGGAAAGGTTTTAAATTTGAATTTTGCTTCTATTTAAAACCTATTTTCAAACCTCTCTCGGTTGTTTTTTCTAACCACAATTATTATTTTACATAGGTACTTGATCTGTTAAAGCATTCTTTGCTTTCCACCTCAACTTTGACAGACTTGTTTTTTGGAAAGAAACCATCCCTAGAGAATTCGATGTTCTACCCTGATTTTCAAAGTAGTGGCGGATATGAAATCACTATGAAGCTAGTTATAAGAAAATCAGATGAAAAATTATTGTATGCTCAAGTGGAAAATGAATTTGTAGACCTGCTTTTGAGTATGCTTTCTTTTCCTTTGGGTCTTGTTGCCCGAATATTTGAAGGGTATAGTTACTTAGGCAACATCAACGAATTGTACAAGAGTATATCTGATTTGGATGAAAACGAATATTTTATGTCAAAAGAAGCAAAGAAGATCCTTTTTGGTTCTGTTGAAGATGATAATAACCGTGTTCAATTTTTCAAACATTATGATGATAGGTTCTACTCTGGCAAAATTAAGAAATTGAGTTTCCTGTACGATGATATTGTTAAGAGTCCAGGTCTGTATTTTGTTACTGACCATTTGGTCATAGCACCGTTGACACCAATTTCAGCTTTAGGTTTACTTAACCGATTTAAAACTCCTCTCACTGATTTGAAGGAAAAAGTTGTCATCATTCATGACGATGAGGTAAAACATTAAGTTAATTTTCTTCATATTTTTTAACGTTTTTAAATTATCATAAAGAGATTATTTTTCAAGTGTTTATGTTGCCTTAATTGTCTGTTGCAGTTTGGTAGGATATCGAGGGCTGGTTTGATTTCGACATCTGCCCTAACAAATGGTTTGTCTCACTTGTTAACTTAAATTAAGGGGGAGAAATGACAAGACTTCAAATTTTCTGTTGTTCTTGAACATTCATAGAGGATATTTGTCATTTGTCAAGCATTCTGCGCTACTTTGTTTATTGTTTTTTATGTTATTTCTATTCTGTACTCTCACTGTCGTTTGAAGTTTTATTCAGCTTTCAAAGTTTACTCTCATTGTATTTTATTTTTAAAATATTATTTTTTGAATATTTGCAGTATTTCATATATTGTCCATAAATATTTGATTCATAATTTATTTGGAGTTGTTCCTATTCATCTTTCAACTTTAATGTAAGGGCCTAGAGTACAACACAAAAATACAATTCTCAATGTTTCAGCCACAACTATCTCGATTTATGTCTAAGCTTAGTCTTTTTAAGATCCAGCAAATTCCAGATTGAATCCACACTATTGATTTTATTTTCAACCAACTTTTCAATTCTGCCTCCATTTGCATTTGGTTTGGGGATTTTTTTTTGGCAAAAACTTAACCAAATCAATAAAATTTGATGTTAGTTTGTTCGGTCAACAGATTTTCAAAATTTTACTCGTAAGTCCATCTCCCCAAACTAATGATAATTAATTAATATAATATATGATATGTGGGTTTTGCTACTACCGATGAATTAGGGTTACCTAAAGAAGATAATACAAAATTAGAAAAAAAACAGTTAAATTTTGCTTGCATAAATTGGAGTAGAAAACTTCTTAAATACAAACCATATTAATGGATCTAAAACAAAGGATCCAGCTCAATTGAAGGAAGTAATTAAAATAACATAAAGTCATATTAAATATTTGGGCCTAATAATTCTTGATAAAGTTATGTTGCCATAGTGATTTCTTAGTCTTTCTTTTGGGTCTATTTAACTTCCTATCACTACTATTTGATCCAAAGAAAATCTTGTCCTAAAGGTTTGGGATATTGGATTGGATGTGTGGTGTAACACCCATCTAAAACCTCACAATATTTCAAAATTAATTTTAATTAAATCAATCAAATATCAAAACTCATCCATAAGTGTCACATCTTCATAACACATCATATAATAAATTGTTCTGCTTCGTAACACGGGTTTCAACATGCTTTACAAAAATAATATTTTTAACATCATAACTAAATCATTTAGAATACGCAACAAACTCAAGTCTCAAGCTTCATTATCAAATAAGCTCAATACCACGAAAGGTAGTTATCAGAATCTCGCAAATCAATATTAATTTGTGGTTTATAAACTCTTAATCCAAAAGAATAAAGTGAAAATCATAAAGCATAACATAATCTCCAAAACAACAAAAACACACAAGGCTCTAAATCAAGTGACCCCGACCCCAACCCCAATGTTACATATCAGAACATGACCCCCTTTATTTCTACGGAAATAAATAAGCACACTCCGAAGCAACTCCTAAGCTTTCATCCCTAATCTTGATTACTTGCAAGTTACCCACGTTTCGAGGTAACCTTTCCAAGCAAAAAGGGCGGATAATCATAATTATTATAAAAGACATAAGAAATAGACATAGTAGTGATAACATTTAAATAACCCCAACAGTTGATAAGTGCAAATTAGTGTGATTATTTAGTAGATTTTTTGGCACTTTTCAAGAGTTTATTTTGATCTCTAATGCTTTATCCCTTTGTTTCTTTCATTTATTCATAGTTTACTTTAAGCATTTTAAAAGTATCATTTATTTAACTTTTGTTTTTGTAATTTTAGGTTGCACATTTGAAATGAAGAGTGGATTGCATCAAGACTCCCTTTGTGAAGTTTTTGAAGAAATTGAAGAAATCAAGCTCGCTCCAAGCTCGCTCAGCGAGCTCCCAACGAAACTTCCAACAAGGTTTTCGCTCAGCGAGGTTTTTGCTCGCTCAGCGAACTATGGCGGCTTAAATTTTAAATGATAGCTCGCTCAGCGAGCACTGCGGTTTTCAGCTTGTATTTAAGCATTTGTTCCTCATTTTTCTTGGGATGTAACTCTTAACTTCAGACCTAAATACACCATAATCAATATTTTTATCTTGTTTCCGAAGAATTAGTGCATTCATTGCCAAGAGATTGTCATTGATGCTCATTCTTCTTCATTTCTCTCTTTAGATGGAAGATCCCATGGAAATGGAGAGCTAAACTCATAGTATGTCAATGTTAGAAGGTAGATAGGTCTTTATTTTGTATGTATAGGCTTTGATCCTCTTGTAAGAACTCTTGATGATGAATATATGATGAAAGCTTTGTTTTGATAAAATATCTTTTGTGTTGTTTCAAGATTGAGAAATTTGTTCAACATTGGACCTAGGTTTTCATCACCCAAAGAATATAAGCTAGAGATAATTATAGACTTGGAGTTCACTTTGTATTGAACTAAAATGTTATCATTTTAATAGATTGAGCGAGAGATCATTAATGGATCAAAATGGTAAATCCCACATTATGTATTAGAAATAAGCATTTTGAGAGTATATTGTGAATATGTTTATCATTGTAAAGAGTTTGTCACTTGATCAAAACTATATGTGCAAATGGACCTATCAAACCCTAACTTTGGCATACACTTTTTAGAATCTTTTATCAACCAATACTTTTAACTGTTAGAATTTATTTGAATGCAAAAGTCTTATTTTCGATACAAAAACCAAAACCTTTTTGTTACCTTGAGTATCAAACTAGCGCAACTATAGAATGGCTTAAATATCACACAACAATCTCTGTGGATCGATAACAAAACCCTTACACTATTTGTACACCAACAAATTGGCGCTGTTGTCGGGGATTGTTATTTGATATTTAAAGTATCGCAATAGTTGCTAGGTTTAGACTTGTTTATTCTTTTTCTTGAACTGTTTAATTTGTTTGGTTACTATTTGCAGCTTCTGTTTATGCGTGGAAAGCTTCTCGCGAACCAACTTCTTTTTTATCCTGAGATTGAAAGAACCGCTCGGAAGTTAAATAACATAACAAGACGGAGGAGGCAACTAGCTAAGGAAATAAGAGAACAAGAACAAGGATCAACTTCTACGTCAACTCCCCTCACTCCACAGTTGACACCACTCATGGCGGATCCACCTCCACCTCCAATTTCGGCACCTTGTGTAAATAGTCCTCGCAATACGGCTCGGTTTGTCAACAACGCCCATAATGGCCGACAAGCTGAGATGAAGACCGACACCCTTAATTTATTGTACGAAAGTCCTTTCACCGGAATAGACAACGAAGACCCATTTGCTTTTCTCACAAAATTTTATGAGATAGCATTGGCGGAGGGTGTTGATCAAAACTAAGAGCTAGCTTTGTTTCGAAGACTTTTTCCTCATCCTTTGCTTGGCAAGGCAAATGATTGATATCTAGATCAAAGTCCCGCGGTGATGACAAATTGAAATGTTTTATAAGAAAAGTTCATTGAGAGATTCTTCTCACACAACCGTTTTATGGAATCAAAGACCGTGATCTCCGTCTTCTCTCAAGGTACTAATGAGTCCTTGAGTGAAGCATGGGAACGTTTCAAATCCATGTTACAGAAGTGTAAGGGCCACAGATTCGACGAATTGACACAAATTCATATCTTTCGAAATGGTCTTTGTAACGCCCTGATTCGATTATTCCACTTTTGTTGAGTCTTTTATTTAAATTGAATGATAATTGTTTTAATTATGAAATTGGTGTGTTTATGTGATATGTTGATGTGTTATATTATTTTACCGTTTTGAGAATTTTCGGGTAAAATTAGATTGGAGGGTATTTTAGATATTTGCTAATTAATGTTAAGTTATAAAATTATGTAGAATTATATTTTGAGAGAAAATGATATTTGGTAGAAAATAGGAAATAGAATAGATAGAAAGATATAAGTAGTAAAGAGAAAAGAAAAAGAGAGAAAGGAAAGAAAAGGAGAAGAAGAGAAAATAGGAGAAAAAGGGAAAAGCTTGGAAATTCTTCAAGATAGCTCTTAGGAATCGAAACAATCGGGTAAGGGTGTGAAATATTGTTATCTTATCAATGTGTATCATTATGTATGTGATTGTTTGAATGTGTTCTTGTTGTGGTTGAGTTTAGAGGTTATGAGTTTTTAGGGTATTTTGTGAGAAATCCTAAAATCGGTGATTTAAACGGTTAAAACTCGATTAAAATGAAGTATGATAGTTAGTATGTGATAACTATCATGTTTGTATTTTGTTTCCACTGATTTGGTGAAGTTTTGATGGATTTTGGAGGTTTGGGATGGTTTTTCCGTAGCTAGCGTTTTTGGGATTTCTGCTAAGTTCGCCCCGCGAACATAGTTCACCCCGCGAACTGAAGCATTTTTCCCAGTTCGTCCCGCGAACAAAGTTCACCCCACGAACTGTAACTTTCAGGTAGCATTGTGTTTTTTTAAAAAGAATTATGTTTTCTTTCATAACTTTTGAACCGGGAATCCGTTTTTAGCGTTCCACATATCGATTCAAAGCTAAAAACATGTAGAAACTAATGATGCTAAAAGATGTAATTTTTAGCCGACTTTTACCCGACTTTTTCCGATAAAACGTAATTATGTTAGTTAAGGAATTATGGGATTGATTGTGGTATAGTGGTCGTTTGGAAAATAAATGCATTTCGTGAAGTGAATATTAATGCATGTTGATAGTGAAAGAGTTTGTTGCCGTTTGGCGTAATTGATGCGAAAGTGTATAGTTTGTTTGTGATTGTATGAGATGAATGCATAATTATATTGTGAATATGTATGCATTTTCAAGAATGTTGTGGGTCTTTTTGCATGTGAAGTATAATGTATGCATTCTTGTATTGTGGGGTTCTATGTGAATCCGTTGTAACATCGTGTGCCCATGTGAGGTGTGAGCGGTGATTAAAACATGATTGTGTGCCCGTGTGGGGTGTGAGCAATCAGATTGTGTGCCCGTGTGGGGTATGACCAATCCATAAACATTGTGTGCCCGTGTGGGGTGTGAGTAATGGGTGATTTAATTACAAATGATTGTGTGCCCGTGTGGGGTGTGAGCAATCAGATTATGTGCCCGTTTGGGGTGTGAGAAATCCATAAACATTGTGTGCCTATGTGGGGTTTGAGCAATGGGTGAACATCGTATTCCCGACGGGGAGTTACTTTAGGTAACGAGCGATGATTCCAATAAGTTCCCGAGTGAACTTGAGATGATTGAGTCGGTACCGCGTTGCATTTGCATAGAGTCGTGAGTCGGTCTCTATGATTTGCATTTATCATCTATAATTGAAAATTGGTGAATAAACATGAATAATATATGTTTATGTAGAATGATGTGAAATGGTGAAATTGTGCATGATGAATATGCTTGGTTTGTTTATATACATTGTGATGTATATTTGTGAGGAGAAATGAATTGTGGTGAGAATATGTATAATGTGTATTTTTATGTTAGGTATATAATTATATGCATTGTTATTATGATAATATTTCTCACCCTTATGTTGTTTTATGATGCTCTATGAGGCATTGCAGAGTAGGTTTGCTGGAGGTCTTTTTGTGAAGCGTGTCTTTATTCTTTTGGCCAGTCGACTCTGATATGTAGCATCGGTAGCTAGGGTCGGCTTGATGCCTTTTTGTGATGCATTTGTATATGTATCTTGGTGATGAATGTTTATATAAACATGAATTATGTTGGTGAATAAAACTTGATGATATATATATATATATATATATATATATATATATATATATATATATATATATATATATATATTTGTATATATGTTGGATGTTATTCAATGTTTAGATTTTCCGCTTTTATTCTATATATTGAAATATGGGTGCAAGTATTTAGCTATTCCACTGTTGCATATCTATTGTTGAGCAGGTGTTGGAAGTTTTAATCTCATGTATAATGTGACATACCTCTTTTATATTATGTTTAAATTATACTCTGATGGAATTTTAATATATGCCTAAATGATTATTTGATTATTTGGGGGTATAGAAAAGGGGTGTTACAGTCTCCAACCTAATTGCAAAACCTTGTTGGATGCTACTTCGGGGGGAGCGTTATTGTCAAAAAGCGCGGAAGAGGCGACAAATATAATCAACCGGATGGCTCTTAATGACTTACAAAGTCAAAATCGTGGAAATTCTATGAAGAAGCCCGGGGTGCTTTAGTTAGGGACAAATGATGCGATCCTTGCGCAAAACAAGATTCTTTCTCATCAAGTAGAGCTTTTGACGCAACAAATGTCGAAGCTACCACAACAATTAAGGAGATGCAAGATTATTTGGGAAAGAACAAGAAAGTTGCTAGTTGTGAATTATACAAGGGAGATCATGATACCGGTTATTGTCCACCACCGGGAAATGAAGAAGTAAACTACATGCACAATAATCAAGGATTTCAAAGACAACAACAACAACCTTATCAACATCAACAACAACAACCTTATCAACATCAAAAACAACCTTCACAATAACACCATTACCAACAACAACATCAAGGATATTAACCTCGGAGCAATTACCAAAATAACCAAGGTTATGGCGGTAATTCATCTAATTGACAAAATCCTTATGTTGCTCCACCACCACCACCGGTTGCAAACACTAATTTGGAAGACACATTGAATCAATTTATTCAAATTTATATGGCCAACCAAAAGTAAAATGATGCGGAGAACCTTGAAAATCAAGTTGGGCACTTGCAACACAAATAGCCAAGAGCCAATCGGGACCATCTTTTTCCGCCAAAACTCAAGTGAATCCTAAAGAGCATTGCAAAGCCATTGTTACTAGGAGCGGGAAGAAGTTGGCTCAACCAAAACAGAAACTTGTGGTGAAAGAAAAGAATGATGGTGTAGTAGAAGAATGTAGTGATGAGGAGGAGGTTGTGACAAAGAAAAAAATAGAGGAAGTAGTTGAAAAGAATTTTGATAATTTGGATGTAGTTGAAGATATACAAGTGGAGGATGAGAAGAGAAAAGAGGTGAACAAAAGAGTGAGGAAGGGAAAAGAAGTGATGAACCAAATTCCTACAAACATGCCATATCCGCATGTACCATCAAAGAAGGACAATGAAAGTCAATATGCTCGGTTCATGGATATTTTCAAACAACTTCAAATTAATTTTCCATTTTCCGAAGCTCTTGAGAAAATGCCAAAATATGCTAAGTTCTTGAAGGACATTCTCTCAAAAAGTCGGAAGTATACGGAACCGAAAACTGTTATTCTAACGGCTAATTGTAGTTCTATCATCCAACACACTCTTCCTAAAAAAGAAGTCGATCTGGGACGTGTCACTTTGTTGGTCACCAATGGAAACATGTTTGTAGGAAATGGCCTTATTGATTTGGGTTCAAGCATCAATCTTATACATCTCTCGATTGTAAAAAGGCTTGATAACATTGATATCAAAGGAATACGAATGACGTTACAACTAGTCGACAAATCTACCACTCACCCAATTGGGGTGGCAAGAGATGTTTTGGTAAAGGTGGACAAATTCTTCTTTCTGGTGGATTTCATTGTTATTGACATGGAGGAAGATGATGACGCTCCTTTGATTCTTGGTCTCCCTTTCATGAAGACGACCCGAATGATGATATATGTTGATGACGGACTCACGAAAGTGAGGGTGCTAAATGAAGAGGTCAATTTTAATTTGTTTGAAGCAATGAAACATTCGAAGGAAAAACATGATAATTTCCGCATTGACGCCTCCGATATGGATATTATGGAAGTTGCAAAACATATTCATGTGGAAACTTCGTTAGAGATAGCACTAGGTGAGGAAATTGACACACTCACTAGTGAAGAAGAAAGAGAACTTGAAGAATATTTAAAAGAATTAGAAGTTTTGAAAGAGTTACAACCATGAGAATTTTCCATAAAAGAATTTACAAGAGAAACAAATGATGAGAAAGTTGAAATAGAATTGAAGATGCTACCTTCGAACCTCAAGTATGCCTTTTTGGATGATAGTGGAAGAAAAACGGTAATTATTAGCAATGCATTGTCTCCCGATGAAGAGTTTTGTTTGGTTAATATGCTCAATGTAAACACCCCAAATTTAACATCACCTTTTTCTTACACCATGGCTTGTGATCTTTTCATATTGCATTGCATAAACATATCATGTCACATTGCATATTTGTTTCATCTACATAACTGCATAGCTAGGGTTTGTGATCAGGTGAATCCAAGGAGTGATCTGAGCCATCTCAAAGGTCTTGAAACATGCCAAAAGGGTCAATGAGTGGTCTATGATCTTATTACATACCCAAGAAGTCTTTGAAGTCACAAAATCACAAAGCATTGCAAAGGCATGAAGGCAGACTGAAGATTTCTTGCACAGATGTCCTAAAATTAGGGTTTTGGGTTTGAGGCCTTTAACCTAAATTTTTTTGTTCATTATTGTTTCTAATGGTCTTAATATGTTATAAGGAGCATGTGTACCAAATTTGATAAAGAAATTCATTATGGAAGTCATCTGATCAACGGGTAACTTATTGTGCAAGAAAAGTCAGAATCAGGGCATTTGAGGCCCCCAACAATGGTACCAAAGGGTCATTTTCATCATTTTGAGGTCCTATGATCTTTATTTGATCTTATAAGTGGTTAGAAGTTCACAAGATTGAAGAATTTCAAGCCATTTGCAAACTTTCCATTTTTGGACATGACTTGTAATGAAAACTTTCCATTTTGGGAAAGATTTTCAACCTCCTATTTCTTGATCAAAAATGCTTCAAATGAAAAATCTTCAAACATGAAAGTTGTAGATTGGATCTTCCAATTTTCAAAAAGTACAAAAACTCCTCTTGATTCATCCTAGAACTTAAGATATGATGTTTCAAAGTTGGGAAAAATCTTGTAATTTTCAAGTATGCGCCAAAGAGGGATTTTTGCAAAATCAAGTTTCAAGTCTTCTAATGACCTCTAATCCACCTCTAAGCATCATAACATGATTATGCAACTTTCCTTGATAAAAATTGTGCCAAGAATCACAAGTTTTCATGCCTTGCACTTCAAGAAATTTCAAAGAGGGAAATTTTCAAAATCCATGCTATCTATTTGGAAGGCAACTGGTGGTAAAGTTAATGAAGGAGATTTGATTACTGCCACCTCTTTCTTCTTCACTGAATTTCCGGATGATCATTTTGCCAAAGATATGTACGGGATATTCAAAGAGTTCGGCACGGTCTTGGAGGTTTACATCCCGGCTAGATTTGACAAAAGAAAGAGACGATTTGGGTTCGTTCGGTTCAAACAGGTGAGTGATGAAAAAGTATTTGCCAATGAACTTGATAATATCATTATCAATGGTAGGAAGATTTTTGTGAACACGCCTAGATTTAAGAAGGATGATCAATGGAAGACATCATCTGTGAGAAATGAATCTCTCTATCAAAGCAGAATGAATCCAACTTTTAATGGCCGGAGACAGTACGAAGAAAAATCAAATTTTAGGGGGAAATCATATGCTCAGGCTATAAAGACTGGAAATTTTATCTATAAGCATGATAATATTAACCCCAACAAACCCCTTATGGGAGACAAGCCAAAATTCACAAATTTGAGCTTCAATGTCGACTCTGAACAAATGGAAAGATTTGATCAGGCTTTTGTTGGAGTAATGAATATTCCGGGATCCTCGTTTGAATTTCAGGAAGCATTATACACTGAAGGTTATTTCAAGATTAAAGCTACTCCTCTTGGAGCTAATTTGGTTTTACTTGAAGAAGAGATTACTGGAGATATTAGGAAGCTGGTGGTTGAAGACAAAGCATGGATTGAGAAATGGTTTGTAGATGTACACCCTTGGTCTCCTTCTGATGTTGACAAAGAAAGGCTCATTTGGGTCAGCTGTTTTGGTGCTCCATGCCATGTTTAGGGAGAAACATTTTTCAAGTTCCTTGCATCTAAAGTGGGTGTGTTTGTAAGGATGGATGAAGATACCCAAAAACACAAAAGGCTGGATGACGCTCGATTCCTGATTAGGACGAAATTTGCTATTAATCTGAATGAGGTGATAAATATTAATATAAATGATCATAGTTATTGCATTAAAGTCGTGGAAGACTCATATGGTATTTGCTCCTTTAAATCGTTTCCGGATAACAATTATGTGTTTGAAGTTAATCCGGAAGTGAGTTCGGACGAGATTTCTTCAGATGAAGATTTGGAATTTGGTTTGGAAGAAGATGACACAGTGCAGGGGTATAATGGTACATGTCATATTCATAAGTCAATAAGTAAAGATTTAGAGGAGCTGGAAAATACATGTGCTGGAGAAGGCTGTAGGCGTGTAGAAGTGGAAGATACCAGCTTGCCAGACGACAGTGACAAGTTGGCGCAGCATCTTAATGACGAGTCACATCAACTTTACTATATGACAGGTGGTTTCTTAAAAGCAAGCCAGGTACATATTTCCCCATGTGCTGGTGGAGCCTTGGAATCACGGGTGGCTAGTAGTATCGACGGGACATGGACAGGTGGAAACAATTTGGTTAATAATTTTAATATTCCAAATGTGCTTTTGGATACTGCCGGTAAGTCTGCTGCATTTATGGAAAATATAAAGGAAAGTTTCTCTCTCCCAGGGGCGGAATCTATGGATGATGAGACTATAGGTAATGGTAACCAAAAGAATGATGGACATGTCCTTGGTGATCCGTGTAATTTAGTGGAAAATCCAGGCTTGATACATAACAAAGGTGATGGTCAAAACAATTGTAGGGATAATAATAGGGATACTAGTAGGAGAATTAATTTATGTGTAGAGGTGGACACGGAAACTGACCCTATTAGTCCTGAAATTCAGACTAAAAGGAAAAAGCAAGGTAGGAAAAAAATTGATTGAAGAAATATATGAAAAAATCAAGATTCCTTTTGCTCCTTCATATTATTCTACTCTACTCCTTGCTGATAATACAACAGAAGGGATTTCTGGTCGGATTGGAGGAAAATCTGCGGATGCGATCAATAGTGATTCGTCACAAGACTCTATTTGCAATCAATCAGATGATTCAGAATCGGTGGCTGATTCGATAGGAGATTCAGAGGTTATGAAGAGCAATTCCAGAATTAAAAAGAAATTGGATAGTCTACCTAACAAAATTTGGGATTCTATTAAAAAGCTCGGAGTGGAAGCAGGCATAGAAGATGAGGGTGCTGAATCGATCATTCGTAACTTGGAATTAAAGAAGAAATCCAAGGGCAAGAAGGTTGTTGCTAGTAGTAAACCATGAACTTTTTGACATACAATATTAGAGGGTGTGGAAGTAATATCAAAAGGAGGAAAATAAAGGAATTGACAACAAAGATAGGAGTGGATTTATTATTCTTACAAGAAACAAAAAATGCCAATATCATAGATAAGTTAGTATCGAGTTTATGGGGAAATGGCGCATGTCAATGGTCATATTCAAATGCAGAAGGTTTATCAGGAGGTATGTTAACTATATGGAGGACCAATGTTTTTCAACCTATATGTAGTTTCAAAGGTAAAGGTTTTTTGGGATTGAATGCTTTTTGGAAAGGAATTAACTGTTATTTCATAAACATATACTCTTCTTGTAATATGGTGGAAAAAAGAGTTTTGTGGAGCGAAATCTTACGTCTCAAGTCATCTATGGTGGCTGGTGAATGGGTGATTGGAGGTGATTTTAATGCTGTGAAGTGTGCTAATGAGAGGGTGGGTAGATCAAACACAAATAAAAGGAATATGGAAGAATTTCGAGACTTCATTGAGTTATCCGGATGCATCGACTTACTAGTTATAGGTAATAATTATACTTGGTTTAATTCTTCTGGTAAATCATGCAGTAGGTTGGATAGATTTATTGTTTCCAATGGTTTATTGAACGAATGGAATGCGGTAACTCAAAGAGTTGGAGATAGAGACATTTCAGATCATAGACCCGTTTGGATATCTGCTAGAAATGTTAATTGGGGTCCAAAACCATTTAGATTTTTGAATTGTTGGTTAGATCATCCAGATTTCATGGAATTTATGAAAGAATCATGGGAGGCATCTGTATATCATGGGAATGCATTTTTTATCTTTACAAAGAAACTTCAGTCCTTAAGATCAAAATTGAAAGAGTGGAATAAAAAGGTTTTTGGATGGATTGATACTAATATCATTGAAAATGTTCAAGTTATCAATGACATAGAAGACCTAATTGATCAACATAATGGTTTAGTGGACGAAGAAGATCTTTCGACTAGAAGTAAAGTCGTGGATGAGATGTGGAGCAAGTTAAAAATTAAGGAAAGGCTTTTACAGCAGAAGGCTCGTATTAAATGGATTGAAGAAGGAGATTACAACACAAAATTCTTTTATGCAGCTATTAAAAAAAGATTCGTTTCTAATTCTATCTCATCGATTAAGGTGGATAATCAGTTTGTGGAAGATGTAGCGGGTATCAAACAAGCTGTTTTTGATCATTTTCAGCTTCAATTCCAAAAAGCGGATAAACCTATGATGTTGTTGGGTCAGGAAGGTTTTAAAAAGCTATCTACGGTAGATAGCCTGAACTTAGAAAAGCAAGTCACACCGGAAGAGATCAGGCGTGTAGTTTTCAGTTGTAGTGGTGGTAAAACTCCAGGACCTGATGGATTTAATTTTGATTTCTTTAAACAATGTTGGGAGATAATTAGTGTGGATTTCACTAATTGTGTTATGGAATTCTTTGAAAAGGGTTATTTACCAAAAGTGCTTTGTTCCTCATTCCTTGCTTTAATTCCCAAATCTGATATTTCTAAATCTCTTGATGACTATAGACCCATCTGTTTGATTGGGAGCATATACAAAGTGATTTCCAAAATTCTTGCAGATAGGATTAAAAAGGTAATGGGAAGTATTATCTCAACTTCTCAAACCGCTTTCATAGAAGGAAGAAGTCTTCTAGATGGAGTTCTTGCTTTAAATGAAACAGTTGATTTCATTAAGAGAGACAAGAGGAAAGCACTGTTGATGAAGGTGGATTTTGCAAAAGCCTACGATTGTGTAGATTGGTCTTATCTTTCTAAAGTGTTGAATTATATGGGATTTGGGGAAAAGTGGATATCTTGGATTAAAGGTGGTGTCATGCAGAGTTATATGTCTATTTTGGTTAATGGAAGTCCTTCTAAAGAGTTTAGGGTCTCGAGAGGTCTTCGCCAAGGAGATCCCCTCTCTCCATTTCTTTTTGCGATTGCGGCTGAAGGCTTAGCGGTTCTTTTGGATAGAGCGGTGACTAGACAAGCTTTTAAAGGTATTGTCCATGATCAAAATACTTGTTTTAATTTATTACAATATGCGGATGATACAGTTATAATAGGCGAAGGCTCTTGGGACAATATTTGGTCTTTAAAGATTATTTTGAAAGGTTTCCAATTGTGTTCGGGCTTAGACATCAATTTTGGAAAAAGTTCCATTATTGGATGTGGATTGGAAGATGACTTCATGAATGCCGTGAAAATTTTTCTTGCTTGTAAAATTAATAGTTGTCCTTTCAAGTTCCTAGGCATTATGGTTGGTGGCAATCATAGGCTAATTAATTTTTGGAAGCCGGTTATTGATAAGGTTAAAATTATATTAGCTTCTTGGAAGGGGCGATTCGTGTCAATGGGAGGGAGATTAACTTTCATCAATTCGGTGTTATCTAATTTACCTATTCATTATATGGCTTTCTTTATTATGCCATCCAAAGTTACAAAGATTATTACCACAATTCAAAGGAGATTTTTTTTGGAATGGTTCAATTTGTAAAAGAGGGATTTCGTGGATTAGTTGGAATTTGATGTGCAAGAATAAAAATGAAGGGGGGCTTGGTATTAAAGACATGCGGAAGTTCAATTTAGCTCTTATGGCAAAATGGGTGTGGAAGATAGTTGGTTCAAAAAAATTTTTATGGAGGAATATTTTGAGATATAGATATAATGATTATGTTTTTCCTTTGATCCTTGGTGATTTACCAAAATATAATGTGATGCCATCACTTTGGTGGAGGGATCTTTTTAAGATTATTGCTAAGTTTGGTGATAAACAATTTGGAGCCCGTTTGCAAGGAAAATTAAATGATGGCAAAATGTTATATTTTTGGGAATCTAGATGGATTGGAAGTGAACCTCTTTCTTTGTTATATCCTTCTCTTTGGGAGATGTCTTCTAATAAACAAGGATACATTTTCGATTTTGGGAATTGGATTGATAATCATTGGGTTTGGAATGTTGATTTATTATTTCCATCATTAGCTAGTAGAGGGGCGGAGGATATTTTGGCATTAGAATTTGAAAATCTTCGTTATCTTCTTGATTCGGTTGAGATGAAAAGGAATGGCAATGATGAATACCATTGGCCTTACGATTCTTCTCGAGTATATACGGTAAAATCCAGATATGTTTGGTTGATGGAGTTAGATGATCCGGTCAATTTACAAGACCTTCACTTGGATGCCTTCAAACTTGCTTGGGGTGCTTTATCACCTCTTAAAACAATCATTTTTGGGTGGAGGATCTTTCACAATAGACTTCCGACGAGGGATAATCTAAAGGTTCGTCATATCATTTCTAATTCTCTTGATTTAGTTTGTCCTTTTTGTTCATTGGTTGAAGAATCACTTTATCACACTTTAGTTGGTTGTTGCAAAAGTCAAAAAGTTTGGAAATCTATGTATTCTTGGTTGGAAATAGAGGTGAATAATGGCACTAATACTCTTGATCATTTCTTTAATTGGGTAAATGCCTTGAAGATAAATTATATTGCACCCAAGATTAGTGTTGCTCTTTGGTTAGTTTGTTGTTGGTATATTTGGCTTTGTAGGAATTCAATTATTTTCAAGGATGGATTATGGGAAGAAGAACAAGTAATCCAAAATATTATTTTATCTTCTTGGTGGTGGATTGGAAAGAAGCATAGGAAGAAATTTAGCTGTAGTTATTATGATTGGTACACACATCCTAAGGAATTTTTGTTATAATTTCCGGGATTAGGTGGTGCTATATTTTTTGTATGTATACGGGTTGAATACATCTTTGTATTCTTGATATATATATATATATATATATATATATATATATATATATATTTTGCTTAGTAAAAAAAAATCCATGCTATCTCTTGCATCAAGCTATCCAACTCACAAAATTTGATCTAAGAGACCTCCTTGATGCTAGCTGAGGCAGGACAAGCCACAAGATCACCTATCTCCCATATCATACCTCTTATGACACAAACTTTGAATTTTTGCAAAACCTCCCATACCAATCACACTATGCCACAACAACTCTCTGGCCAATCAATACCTCTTATGCAAACCCTAAGCAACTCATTTCATACAATACACAAGCCTGAAACCACACCATAATCAGATTGCAAGAAAATCACTCAAAAATTCTCATTTTCTATTCTCCCAAACCAACCACTAAAACTCAAAAATTCTTTCACCAACAAGTCACACTTCATCCATAGAACAAAACCCAACCCTCAAAAAGGCCTGAAACATCACAAACACAAACCTCCATTTCTGCTACACCAGAACTGAAACACACAAACTAGCCACTCTCAAAGCTTTTCAAGCATTCCATTAGCCTCAGGAGGATCAAATGAAGCTTTTTGCACGAAGGAGAGGCTCTGAAAGCTCACATTTGTAGTTCATCAGCTCAGGTATGCCTAAGAACAAAATCTTTCAGAACTTCAATTTCTTGTTATAAAATGAAAATATATGTTATGGGGACCACACTGATGCTTTTAGATTTGAAAATGATTAAGAAATGAGCATTTCACGAGCTTCTAAAAATTTGTCCATGAATATGTTTTGATTCGATTCTCTCTGATTGTGTGATATAAATTGTGTTTGATGAGTGTTTTGAGTTGCATTTGATGTGAGGATCATTTTTTGGTGGTTTAGAGGTCTTGATTTTGCCTAGGGATGAAGTTAGGTTTTGGGGTTTGCCGGAGAAGACGACCGGAGCACTGTTCCGGTCGCCTGAAGGTTATTAGGATTTAATTAGGGTTTAGTGTCCAGATTGCATATGGACCCTTAGATCTTGATTAACTTAGGTGATTGAACGGATCAAATTAGTTCATTAGCCTTAATTTCTAATTAATTAAAATAAACATAATTAATTAGCCATATTCAATCCCAGCCATCCAAACGCGCACGCAGTCTCCCCCGATTTGAATCTGGACCATATATCTTCCTGACTTTCATTTTCTTTTGTTTTATTTTCATTTTATTTCTTTTGTTTTCTCATAATTATTAAAAATAACAAAAACACTTTTAAAAATCTCATTTTCAGCATTTTCACTTTAAATATTTTTCTTAACTCAAAAATATTTTTTATTTTAATTTTTGAATTAAAAAGTATTTTTAAATCATTTAAATGTTTTATTTAATTAATTAATTGATTTTAATTAATTAAAAAGTATTCGTCAAATAGATTTGGACGAAGGTGTTTTTAGTTTTCCTCATTCGGAGATAATCGGAATAGAGGATATTTAGCAGATTCTCAAGTATCAAACGTTAGACATCGGTGTTATGCATGACTATATCTGGTACTCCGATCAATCTATTATTTATTTACTTGAACAATTTATTGGAACATTTCAATGAAAATAGTCTAATGTCTATTATTTGTTTTTATTTAAGGTACTTGTATGACAAACTCATGCGCGGGTCAGAATTGTTAAACCGATTTCGCTTTCTTGCTTCCACTAGTGTCAATTGTACGACAATTGGTTTGAATGCGGATTCAGTAAGACAATACATAGTTGACAGATACCTGGCATCCAATGCAGAGAGTTTTTTTTACCGTATAATACTGGACACAAGTAATATTGTCATTCTAATTTCATTCTAATCTTTGTATCTTTTGCGTATAAGTTATCCATCTAAACTTTTGTTATATTTTACAGTGGACACTGGTTGTTGGTTGCACTTAATCCTACAAGAGAATTGGTCTATTATTTGAATTCAATGGAGCATGATTGGTCAACATATCCGAGTATGAAGGAAGTGGTTGATACGTAAGTGAGATTGTTCAAAAAAATCGTGTATTTGTATATTTAATTATTTCTGTGAGATTGTTCTAAATTTACGTTTTTCTTTTATAGATCTATACTAGTGTACCGAGCACAAAGATATTATCGAGTTGCACGGGCTAAAGCAAACAATATTCCATGGATAGGGGTGTGCATGGTTCATAAACCAATCCAAATTGGTCTATATATATGGTTCGGTGTGGTTCTTAGAACCATTTCTATAAAACCGGTTTATTTTTTCAAAACCGGATTATATTTGGATCGGTTCAGTTTAAAACCGGTTCTTAATAGAAAGTGGTTTTCTATATAAACCAATTTTAAAACTGTTTTTTTTCTTTCAAAACCAGAAATATCAAAGTAAATTTTTTCTTTTTATTACTTCAATCAATTTTTTCAATAAATATGCATGGTTAACCACTGTAGTATGTTCTGGTTTGATAAACCAGATCTTTTGTCACAAATCAGTTCTAAATGATTTTAATAAATATGTGGCTCTAAATTGATTTTTAGTTTAAAATGAAATTTAAATTCTACTCTTTGGAGTTGTACTACTCCTAGTGTAATATGATGGGAACATATAATACTGAGCACGTCATTTAGCTCCGTTATATTTCACATGAATCTAATAAAAAATATATAAAATTGATGCTCAATATTTAAGTAATTTAATTTTTTTTTTAAAACAAATATAATATTTTCTCAAAACTGAATTAATAGCTTTCTAGTTATTCTCAAAACTGGTAATTTTTTATAAAAAAACAACAACTTTAAACCAGTTATTTTCAAATCAATTTTTATTTTCTTTAAAAAACAGTTTTATAAAAAAAAAATCAATTTCAAAACCAATTTTTTAAGTTGAAATAAGAAACTTTACATATCCACAACAATAATAATAATAATAATAATAATAATAATAATAATAATAATAATAATAATAAATAAATAAAAACAATACAGGGTTAATTTTTAATGCAATAAGAGAATGATCTGAATGACAACATGACGCAACTAACAATTCGGTAAGCAAAATATTCATCAAAATTTTGAAAATTTATAATTTATTAAATTAAAAATACTGTTACAAAGAAATGAAAACATTGCTTATGGTTGGTTGAGTGGCAGGATCTAGCAGCAAAGCATTCTTTGGAGAAAGAGTATTGAACCTCAAATAAAATGTGGTATCCAATAAATTAATCCAGTTTAGAATATAGTTACCGGTTTTTGTAAAATTTTATTAAATGGACCACCAAATCTAAAATATACTATTGGACTGGATTTTAAAATTTGGATTAATTTGGATAGGAATTTGGTTTATGGTTATTGGTTTTTCTGCACACCCCTATCCATGGATCCAAGTGCAGGTAATTAATTTAATTTTCACAATGTTACTTATTAGTGATGCTACTTTATAACACAAATTTGTTTGTTTATGTGTAGTGTCCTCGACAGAAAAAGGGCATAGACTGCGGGTACTACGTTTTGAGGTTCATGAGAGAAATCATTCAATTGGATCAATTATAGATTTCTAATCAGGTATGCATAGATTTATAACTTAGGATTTATTTTAATATCGTATATTATGCATATTATCGGATATTAACTAATTAATGCATATTTTGTTTTGTTATGTAGTACTTTGAAGAATTCGCGTGCCCTCATTATACGGCCGAAAAAATTGATGAAATTATGGAAGAATTGTGTGAATTTATTGTAGAAAAACGAATAATTTAAGGTATAAATATGTTAATATTGTGGTATATATGTACATGACTTGTGGTGTAAATGAATTGGTTTGGAATGGATAGAAATGAATTGGTTTAACGTGTATATATATATATATATATATATATATATATATATATATATATATATATATATATATATATATATATATATATATATATATATATATATAGTTTTCGGTGATAAATACCGATAATATTGAGATTGTTTATATTGGTTTGAAATGAATTGTTTATAATGGTTTGAAATGAATTAGTTTATAATAATGTGAATTATACTGGTAGAATGATTTTATACTGGTATACTGCTTAAAAAAGGCATTTACAGGTTCTGCGTTTAAAATGGAAAAATGGGATGTTTTGAAAAAAATCATTAAAATTATAGGTACACCTAAGAGAGCGCTTTTAAGAGAAAGCGCTCTCTTAGGTCCACAATAGAAAGAACTTTCTATTAAAAGCGCACTCTAAAGTGATACAAAAAATAAAATAAAAATTATTGGTAGCCTTTAGAAAGCGCTTTTCAAAAGCGCTCTCTAATGGGGACCAAAGAAAGCGCTTTCTTCATAAAAACGCTCTCTAAAGTAATGTAAAAATAATTATTAAAATTTTGAACATATACAATAGAAAGCGCTTTAAAAGCGTTGTCTAATGGCATAACTTAGAGAGCTCTTTATGAGGAAAAAACGTTTTATAAGGCCTACTTTAGAAAGCGTTTTTTCTTAAAAAGCGCTATCTATTTGGGACCTTTTAAAGCGCTTTTTCCTTAAAAAAAGCATTTTCTTTACCTAAGACATCACAATCTTTTACAGCGCTTTAAAGCACTCTCTAAGGTCAAAAAAGCGCTCTTTAAGCCCTATTTTCTCGTAGTGTTTGCTTGGAAATGGGGTTGCATTAGTGATATTCCTTATTCCAACTCTACTTTCTACAATTTTTGCTTGAACCCTTTGTAGATTGATGAGTTGGTAGGCAATTTCTCTTTGTCTTTGTAAGAGTTGGAATACCCCATTTGTATTCCTATATATTCTATTTGCCTTTGGAAAAAAAAATTAATGAAGTATAATTGTGTAAAACTCTTCATAATTTATCTTTTCCATACCATAATTATTACATTTCTTAATATGTGTAAAAAGTAAAAAACGACTTAAAATAAAAAACGGAGGGAATAATTTCATAAGAAATAAAAGGTTCTTTTATCAAAATATTTAGTATATTACATACTACTAGTATATTCTTAAAATTGGTTACCTAATTTAACTTTGGTAAATCTAAAACATTAGTAGTAATAGACAATTCAATTTAAAAAAATAAAATAAAAAATAAGAGAGAGATGCTTACTCTCGCACTTAATCATTGGCGGCATTTTAGTTACCTAAACCATGTAGTACTAATTAAATTCTATTCAACACTTAAAGCACAATCTTCTGATGTTGTGATTTGATCCCTTTCCAAGGAAAGTTATCGTAATCAAATTATGTTCTGGTTACTCGTAATTGTAAAGGTCGCTTCACATAACCTTTTTATGCATTCGATAAAGCCACCATCTCTTATGTTTCCAAGATTAATGGAAATAAATAATTTCACTATGAATAATACATGTGCATGTTTATGATCCTTATATATGAACGCTCAAGAACTTAGAGTAAAAAATTAATTCCAAACCTTAAATTACTATGGCCACTTCTACCACTCAAAAAGAGGAGCATGTATCCTTGAAACTTGTGTTGAATGAAAAGGGTAACAAAGTGTTGTTTGCTGAAGCTGGAAAGGATTTTGTAGACATTCTTTGTAGCTTCTTAACAATGCCTCTTGGAACTATTGCTAGACTTGTAGAGAAGGAATCCAGCATAGGGCCAGTCACTGTTGGTTGTCTTAACTCACTCTATCACAGTGTGGCTGATCTTGATGAAAGTTATTTCAATAATATTATAATCAAACAAATTCTGCTGCAGCCAAGTAACCCTGCCGAAGATTATTGCAACACACTTAAGCTCAACATTGATGACACTCCGCCAACAAAATACTTTGCATGCAACAACGATTACTGCAGCTACCATGATCTGACGCCGTCAATATACAAATATGAACATGACTGTGGTTGTGGCAGTTATTTTACCTCTTCAGTTATCCTTAATCATTCTCGCCATGGATTTGTTACTGGAGCTGATACTTTTGTCATAACAGACGATCTCAATGTAATTCCAAATGGCATTGACTATACAAGCCTTAGTCTGCTGCAAAAACTAGGCATAAAAAATCCTAGTTTGGTAAAAGAAGTAGTTCTGAATGTCACTAAAGGAAAGGTTTTAAATTTGAATTTTGCTTCTATTTAAAACCTATTTTCAAACCTCTCTCAATTGTTTTTATAACCACAATTATTATTTTACATAGGTACTTGATCTGTTAAAGCATTCTTTGCTTTCCACCTCAACTTTGACAGACTTTTTTTTTGGAAAGAAACCATCCCTAGAGAATTCAATGTTTTTCTTGCCTGATTTTCAAGGTAGTGGCGTAATTGAAATCACTGTGAAGCTAGTTATAAGAAAATCAGATGGAAAATTATTGTATGTTCAAGCGGAAAAAGATTTTGCAGACAGGCTTTTGAGCATTCTTTTTTTTCCTTTGGGTTTTGTTGCCCAAAAATTTGAAGGGAATTGTTCCTTGGGCAACATCAACAGATTGTACAAGAGTATATCTGATTTAAACATAAACAAATATTTTATGTCAAAAGAAGCAAAGAATAGCCTTTTTGATGATGATGATGATGATAACGGCGTTTAATTTATCAAATCTATTGATAATGGGTTCTATACCGGCAATATTAAGATAATGAGTTCTCTCCTTGACTATGATTTTGTTAAGAGTTCAGGTATGTATGTTGTTACGGATGATTTGGTCATATCACCCTTGTCACCAATTTCAGCCTTAGATTTACTTAAACGATTTAAAACTCCTCCTACTGATTTGGAGGAGAAAGTTGTCATCATTCGCAACAAAGAGGTAAAACATTTAGCAAACTTTCTGAATATATTATAATGTTTTTAAATTATCATACTGAAATTATTTTTCAATTGTTTATATTGCCTTAATTGTCTGTTGCAGTTTCGTAGAATATGGATGGCTGGTTTGACTTCGACATCTGCCCTAACAAATGGTTTGGCTCACATGTTAGCTGAAGTTAAGAGGGAGAAATGACAAGACTTCAAGTTTTCTGTTGTTCTTGAACATTCTTAGAGGATATTTGTCATTTGTCAAGCATACTGCGTTACTTGGTTTATTGTTTTTTATGTTATTTCTATTCTGTACTCTCATTATCGTTTGAAGTTTTATTCAGCTCTCAAAGTCGAATATTTGCAGTATTTCATATATTGTTCATAAATATTTGATTCATAAATTATTTGCAGTTGTTCCTATTCATCTTTCAACTTTAATGTAAGGGCCTAGAGTACAACACAAAAATACAATCCTCAATGTTTCAACCACAACTATCTCGATTTATGTCTAAGCCTACTCTTCTTAAGATCCAGCAAATTCCACATTGAATCCACACTATTGATTTTATCTTCAACCAACTTTTCAATTCTACCTCCATTTGCATTTGGTTTGGTGATTTTTTTGGACAAAATCTGAACCAAACCAATAAAATTTGATGTTAATACAAAACTAGAAAACAAAAACATAGTTTATTTTTTTTACACCCATATACTTAGGAGAAAGGGGCTCTAGAAATCCAGAGTTCGGCCAGAGAGATATCTGGTCTAGTCAAGATATTGTTCACACCAAAAATCGAATTCGATATTCTCCGAATCTTCGTTTCTTAGCAAAAGGCAGAAGCTCGTTGACCACTCGAGCTCAAATGCTTGGTTAAATATAGTTAAATTTTGCTTGCATAAAATGGAGTAGAAAACTTCTTAAATACAAACCATATAAATGGATCTAAAACAAAGGATCCAACTCAATTGAAGGAAGTAAAAAAAATAAAGACATATTAAATATTTGGGCCTAATAATGCTTGATAAAGTTATGTTGCCAGAGGCAGTGTTTTAAAAACCGGATTGGACCGGCCGGTCGGACCGGGAACCGGTCAGATAACCGGTCTGGTTCAATTGTTGGATCGCTTATGTCGTTGAACCGGTAAAAATCGGTGTAAACCGGGAAAACCGGAAAAACCGGCGGTTTTCATAAACCGTCGGTTTAATTGCAATTTCTTTTAAAAATTAATTTTTTTAATTATTTTAATTAAAAAATTAAAATAAAAAATGAAATAAATGAAATAAAAATTAAAAATAAAAATTTAAAAATAAAATTTAAAACATAGTAATGATATCATTGACGAGAAAATTATTGTGGATGCGGTTAATTTTACTATAAATCATTTTAATATTAAAGAAGAAGATCTCAATATTGAAACAATTTTCCCTCCTTTAAACTAAATTTGATACACATTTAAGTTATTTTGTTATAAACTATTTAATTAAATTATATTGCAATTAGACTTTGTTTGCAATTCGACTTTGTAATTTTATATTATTTTATTATGTGTAATACCTTTATTTAAAATTTGAATTTAGATTATGAATTTGTGAATTTATGATATGATATTTAAAAAAAATTAAGTGTTATTTATATTTTGTAGAGGCTGAATTATCTGATTCGATCGGTTTTATACCTATATAGTTTTCTTATAAAGACCGGTCTATTTAACCGAGTTATCCGGTTTAATCCGGTTTGGTCATGCGGTTCGACCAGTGACCCAGTGGTTCAACCAATATACCAGTGACCCAGTACCCTCACCGGTTTGATGACCGGTCCGGTTTTTAAAACACTGGTCAGAGGGGTTTCTTAGTCTTTCTCTTGGGTCTAGTTAACTTCATATCACTATTATTCGGTCTGAAGAAAATCTTGTCCTCAAGGTTTGGGATATTGGATTAGATGTGTGGTGTAACACCCAACTAAAACCTTACAATATTTCATAATTAATTTTAATTAAATCAATCAAACATCAAAACTCATCCATGAGTGTCACATCTTCATAAGACATCATACAATAAATTGTTCTACTCTGTAATACGGGTTATAACATACTTTACAAAAATAGTATTTTTAACATCATAACTAAATCATTTAGAATATGCAACAAACTCAAGTCTCAAGCTTCTGTATTAAATAAACTTAATACCACGAAAGGTAGTTATCAGAATCACATAAATCAATATTAATTCATGGTTTATAAACTTTTAATCTAAAAGAATAAAGTGAAAATTATAAAGCATAACATAATATCCAAAACAACAAAAACACATAAGGCTCTAAACCAAGTGACCCCAACCCCAATGTTACATATCAGAGCAAAATCCCATTTATTTCTACGGAAATAAATAAACACACTCTGAAGCAACTCCTAAGCTTCCTTCCCTAATCTTGATTACCTACAAGTTACCCACGTTTCGAGGTAACATTTCCAAGCATAAAGGGTGAATAATCATAATTATTATAAAAGACATAAGAAATAAACATAGTAGTGATAACATTTAAATAACCCCAACGGTGCAAACTGTAACACCTCACTTTCCCAAATAAACAAAATTAACATTTATACATCGAAAACCAGAGTTTAAAGTGGAATGTCACATTTACAATATTTATAACCAACAAAATTTTCACTCATTAGAAACAACAGAATAATAATCATTTTCAAAACAACAAAGGCAATAAGCTAGTTTCAACAAAATATCCTCAATATGTTTAATTCCATAAAAACTGAAACGTAACGGAAATAAAATAACAACAGAAAGATCCTCATCCCATGTTACATATCAGAACATCCTAAGACCCGAACACAATAACACGACTCCACACACTCTAAGTACCTGGATTATTTGTATTTCCAAAGAAGCACATACACAACAACAACAATAACAGAGGAGTGAGAAACAAATTCAAATATAAACGACACATATAACATATATAGGATAGTTTCTCACGCAGTCAACAACAACAATTATCACAACATTCACCAATAATCCACAATGACAATTACAACAATAATTATGCACAATAGCAAAAATAAGTATGCAATGTGACTCAACACGACACAATGCATGTGGTACCAGGTTTTGTTCATTTAATCGAACACGGATAATCACATACACCCATCCGACAATGATTATCCCCACACTCTCCATAACGGAGTACGGATGATCGTATTCGCCCATCTGGCCGATCATCCCAATAATAAATGACAAATGCATGCATGACAATGAAAAAGCACACATTATGTATAATTCACCATATTATACATCTACACGATCCATCCGATCAAAACACAACAAAGTTTCCTCCAAAATTCACTAATATTTACCTCACGCGATTTAATAGATTTTCCGACTAAATTAACCCACCCAAATTCAAACATTGATTCGTTCTCCAAGTTAAATCTCGATTAAACATGTTTTAAGATTCATTTCAATGCCTCACACCAAAAAAATTGGCTACGCACGCAAAATCGGGAGAGAAGTCGCAAAACCGCACGTTTTTGCACCACACACTGGCCATACGCGTATTGGCCTGGCCAATAAGCCCTATACACCCATACGCCCTAATACACGTATCTATGCCCCCATATGCGTATTGGCCCAATCTCAAGCCCTCCATACGCGTATTGGCCTAGTCCATACGCGTATGGGCAGAAACAATGTGTTTTTTTGGTTTTTCTGCATAATTTCATATCTATACCTCATTCAATCGATTTTGTGGTTCATATCTTTCCTAAAATCGTTTCTACACCAATTTTACTCTCCAATCTCCATCTATCTTTCATCTATGTTACCATATTCTGATTAATTTTCGTTCTAGATATAAATCTCATTATGTTCATCAACAACAACAATATTCATCAGAACAACAACATCAGTATATCAACGAATCATCATCAGAACCATCATCATAAACACAAATTCATACAAACATCATACAATTCACAGATTCATCATAAACATCATGAATAACAAGAATCCCTAAGAGGGAAGGATACCCCCAATTACCCATCATGTTAAATCACCTGAATTTAAACCGTTCTCCCCCCTTACCTCGAATTGGGTGAAAAATCCTGCGAATTTCCTCAAGGTTGAATGCCCTAGATGAAGTTCTTCCTTCCTAGCCCCTTTTCTCTTCTCACTAATTTTCACGATTAATCGTTCTACTAATTTTTCTGTTTTTATTAATTCACTATTAACCCTCCCTTAACAAATTACTAAACTGCCCCTTAATCCAGTTATTAATAATATTAATATTAATTATAATATTTACTAATATTGGTTTTTATAAAATAATTAATTATAATAAAAATAATAAATAAATAGTCTTATTAACATTCACACTCTCTCTATTACTAATCACACCCGATTATACCCGTCTCACTAGGAATATTTTCGTCCTCTAAAATGTACCTGATGAGAAAAGTTCCGGATACGACTCCCGCATCCTGCTTTCTAGCTCCCATGTTACACCCCCACCAACAGCTCCTTCCCAAGCCACTCTCACTAGAGGAATCTTTTTACCTCTGAGTTGTTTCATCTTGTGATCCTCAATTCTTATCGGCATCGCTTCCACGATAAGATTCTCTCTAACCTGCACCTCATCCCTCTGAATAACATGAGATTGGTCAGACACATACTTCCGAAGTTGCGACACATGAAGCAAATCATGCAAATTCGAAAGCTCTAGAGGCAACGCCACCCTGTATGTAATGGTACCAACTCTCTTCAAAATCTGATATGGTCCAATGAACTTAGGATCCAAAATCTTCGATTTCAAAGCACGATCAACACATGTCATTGGATTAATCCTAAAAAATACATGTTCACCTTCAGCAAATTCTAATTCTTTTCTCCGATTATCATGATAACTTTTCTGTCTACTCTGAGACACTTTCATCTTTTCTCGGATCATCTGAATTTCCTCAGTAGTCTGATGTACAATTCCAGGTTCAAGCACCACATTTTCACCAGTTTCATACCAACATAAAGACGTTCTACACCTTCTACCATACAAAGCTTCAAACGGCGCCATTCCAATACTAGAATGGAAACTATTATTGTACGTGAACCCAATCAATGGCAAATGAGTATCCCACGCACCACCTTGTTCCAACACACAAGTTCTCAACAAATCTTCCAAAGTCTGAATAGTCCTTTTTGACTGACCGTCCGTCTGCGGATGTGTAGGCACATAATTTCGACACCATGAGTTAAGATGTAAAATCATGTTTTTACTAAGGAAATGGTCACCAGATAAAGGAGAAAGAAAATAAAGATATTCAGAAGAAGTTTTGATATTTTCGACAAGACCAGATGTTCAAATACTTCGACAGGAATATGAGAAATGTTTCAGCAGACAAAGTTTGAAGAACTTTCATTACAGTTCAGCATTTGACAGAATTTGAAGAATTGGTATGCTTTTCGACATTTCGACAGAAGATAGGTTGGAAGAGATTTCGACAAAGGCATTATCCTATAAAGTTTGAAGAGTTTTGTTCTCTTCGACAATTCAACAAAACGAAGAGATGCAGCGTTTCGTCACAAAGAGGAAGAATTCAAATTCAAAAGTTACAACATTTGGCAGTTGGACGCGTGGAAGCTTCAGGAAAAGAAGAATACATGCAGATTGACAAGTGTCAAATAGTTAGGATTTTTTCCGTTTTAGGCAGTATTTTATTTGTATATAAATAGGGTAGTTGTTGTAGAATCATGTGTGTGAAAAACTTGTACAATAATCCTGTAAAAAATACTCTAAGTACCCAGTGTGAGAGAAACGAGTTTGATATTTGGAGAAATGTACGTGTTGAACAAAATTTTATTCAAGTTATTTAAATTACAAGTCTTTTTCGTCCAATTCTTTTACTTCCAGTTTCTTTACTTTTCTGCAAAATTTATGGTCTTTTTGCCATTTTTCTTTACTTTTTGTTCAACTTTTAGTTTACTTTACTTTTACATTCAAACATTTAAGATTTTAATATCATTGACAAAACAAACCACAAACAATTATCAAACACTAAGAGTAGTCTGACAACAAAATTGCACATGTGTCCTAGGACTTGTTTGGTTGGTCCTACTAGTAACCCAGTCCTGTAAAAGATTGGTTAACCAGAGGTTGTTCGTCAGAAATCACAGCGAACAAATTGGCATGCCCAGTGGGACCAGTGCAATTGTAAAATTTAATACAAATCCTCTTAGTTAGAAAGTTTCTTATTGCGTTGTATGATTCTTAGAAGCGGTAAATTAGCCGTAACCGACGTAGAAAGACCAAAAAGAACAAGAGGAAGAAAGATGGCTAATCCGCCAAATACTTCAAACAATCCTAATGAAATCATTCCAGTATCTAATCCTATCCCTTCGTCAGAAGGAAGTGCAGGTTTTGGCCCTGTTTTAGAACAGATTGTGCCTTCATCAGCAGATTCGATACCAGCGGTTTCAGGATCCCAAAATGCGCCTGGTTCTTCCACAATAGGACACCCAATGCCCATGGGAACACCTCCTCCTGGAGGAAGTAACTTTAGGCCATTCTTTAATCATTCCATGCCCATGTTTGGTAGAGAACAACCATACGGAATGCCAACTTCAATGATGGAAAATTTACATAATTCATCACCATTGTTTTCTGATGCTATGGTTCAAATGTCTTCACCATTACAAGGGTCAGGATATGGTGGAAATGGGAGTAGATTAAATCAGATTCCACCAGGATTCCAAATGCCAACTATTACGAACCATTCTGCGCAAGTAATTCGTCAACAGATGGATGAAAGTAACCATGGTATGGTACAGGCATTGACACAACAAATGGGAGAAGTGTTCAACCCTTTAATACAGAACACTACCCAAACAAACCAGATATTGGCAGAACAAATGGCACGTATTGCTAGTTTCTTTGGAGTTCCTCAAACACAACAAAGAATACAAATAAATCAAAATCTTGTTAATAGGCTTGTCGAAGAAGAACCTACCATAAACCAAAGGCCATTAGAAAATCCTCAGGAAAATCCTAGGGACCAAGAAGTAGTAGTCGAACAGCCTCGTGTAGAAAATCCTGTTCGACAGGAACCTAGGAGAATAATAGTTCAAAGAGACCAGAACGCTGATGAAATATTGCAGCAAAGAATGCGTTGTAACAATTTGCCTGTCGAAAATAACATTGCAGCCATGGTCGAAAGAATAATGGCACAAAATGGGGTAAACGTAGGATTACAAAGGCCTAGTTATACTTCCCCTTTGTTTGAATACGTTTTGCAACAAGAATTACCACCAAGGTGGAAAGTCCCTAAATTCACCAAATTTTCAGGGGATACTAGTGAATCCACCATAGAGCACATAACACGTTATTTGATCGAAGCAGGGGAAATAGCCAATAATGAGAACTTAAGAATGAAATATTTTCCAAGTTCTTTGACAAAAAATGCTTTTACTTGGTTTACTTCCTTGCCTGCGAATTCAATATTTACATGGACCCAATTAGAAAGATTGTTCCATGAATAATTCTATATGGGGCAAACTAAGATAAGTTTGAAGGAATTAGCAAGTGTCAATAGATGACTATCTAAATAGGTTTAGATTATTGAAGGCTAGATGTTTTACACAAGTGCCAGAACAAGAATTAGTCGAAATGGCTACAGGGGGTCTGAATTATTCCATAAGGAAAAAATTAGACACCCAGTATTTAAGAGACATGGCACAACTAGTAGATAGAGTAAGACAAATAGAAAGGCTAAAAACGGAGAAATTTAGATCAAATAAAAATAAAAAGGAAAGAGTGGCCTATGTAGGGATATGTCAAGACGAAGATTATGATGAAAACGAATCCGTCATTTTCGACGAACAAGAAATTAATCTGGCAGAATTAAAACAAGGCCCACCGTATTCGTGTAAAGTTTTAGCTCCGTCGAATGGAAAAAATCCAGTCGAAATTGAAAGGAATGATAGGTTCCCTGAAAGAACTTACACATTCGACATCACCAAGTGTGATGAAATTTTCGACTTATTAGTTAAAGATGGTTAATTGATAAAACCAGCAGGCACTAAAGAGCCTCCTATAGACCAACAGAAAAAGAGAGGGTTTTTGCAAATACCATAATTTTTTGGGTCATAAAACTTCTCAATGTTACCTTTTCAGGGATCTTATTCAGAATGCAATTCAGAACGGAAGGCTGAAATTTGGAGACAAAGCTAAGCAATAGATGAGGATCGACTCTAATCCCATGCAGGTTATGGAAGCCAACTATGCTGAACCGGAGATGGTGAACATGGTCGAAATGGAAGTGATGTCTGAAGGAAGTTTTGAAATGGTAGAAGCTACTGAGGGCTTCGACACCAACTTCACCATGATAGAAGCTGCTGAGGGCTTCGACACCCATGTAAACATGATGGAAGCTGTTGAAGGCTTCGACACCCATGTAAACATGGTGGAGGGTGCTGATGATCTCACTGATCAGGCTGAGGAGGTAATATTCTGAAGGCTCTGTGGCAAAACCAGCCATAATCAAGGTTGCTGAGGATCTTGACACTAAAGAAATAAATGATTACACCAACACAGAAGAAACTAATGATAGTTTCGACAGCCAGGAAGAAGTCAAAGCTACTGAAGGCTTCGACAGAGAGAACATAATTAAAGCTACTGAAGGCTTCGACGGAGGGAACACAGTCAAAGCTAGTGAAGGCTTCGACAAGAAGAATAACAACAAAGGTACTGAGCATGGAGTGGTTTGGGACACTCTAGGAGAGCCCAGTGGAAAGTTTGACTTCATGGTGAAGTATTCTGCACCACCAAGCTCTAAAACTGACATCAATGAAATCAAACCCACAGGATGGGGAGATTTCTTCAGAGATGTTGACGAGGTAACAGATAACAAGGTCCTCATTACCAAAAAAGAGGCCACTGAAAGCCTTAGTCATGACAAAATTGAGGAAATAGGAATTGCTGACAATGTCAACACTGTCGAACCAGTCAATAAAAGCGTTACCAGAATTAAAGAAGATGTTGCTGAAAGTTTCGTGCAGCCCACCCCTCATGGAATTCTGCGCAGAATAATGGAAGATCCAAAAGAAAAGTCAGTTGCGCAATGTTGTAAGTACATCCACAAAGGCTTACGCCCAAAAAGCAGTTTGGATCAGTTAAAAGGAAATATCTCTAAGGAGATGATGTTAATTGAAAAAATGAACAAACTAAAGATTACAAGTGATCAGAATGCACATGTTCATATGGTAGAGGTCACTCAGAAAACACAAGCAGATACCAATAAAAGGAATCATCAAGAGGAACATCAGAAGTCTGTTTATCCAAAAGAAGACGAAAGTCTGGTGGAATTCATCCAAAGATGCCAGAAAAAGAATGCAGAGGTCATGCTTTGTCTAAGGTGTAGTGCTGTATTCGACAGAAAAGCAGCCAACAATCTGGAAGCAGTAGAGAAGGCCAAAAAGAGAGGAAACTGGGGAGCAGTCCCACCAATCAGAAATGAGAGGTTTGATCCAAGAAAAAGGGAACATCATAACCAGAGAATGGGAGAAAGGCGTTATAGTACCTATAAGCCATCCAACAAGGCAAATGATGACAAGTGGGTCCAGCCTATAAGGGATGCCCAAGGTCAGAAAAGGTGGAAAATTTTTGAAGTAAATAGGGGTGCTTCGATAGAAGCAAAAAGGAGTTAGAAAAACCAAAACCAAAATACATATTTGAAAATTACAAGGGGAAGAACCCCATGTCGAGGTCTCAATGGAGGAGGTTTCAAAGGCAAAAGAGAGCCGAAAAAGAAACTACAGAACAGACCATGGATGGTAAAAATAAAGCTGAATCAAGTAAGTTTATGCAGGCAATAAGCAAAGGAGAGTCTCTGCCAAAAGAAGAGCCTTCTCAGAAAAACAAATCAAGCAACATAACAGAAATGTCAAAGACTAACAACAAAATGCCAGAAGATGAAGAAGTGACTGATGACTTCAAGCCAGATTCTGAAGCGTCCTTCGACGGAACATGCAATGTGGTTTCAGTATTGCCTAGAGATTATGACAGAACAATGGAAGTGGAGGACGAAGAGGATGATATGGTAGATGACAGCATAGGGCTTAAGCCTGTGTGTTACTATGTAATGAATAATGGCTGTGTCGAAGAGCAGAATGCGTTCTTTGAAAAGCCAGACGATGCAATGAAGGCCCATTTGAAGCCCTTGTTTCTAAAAGGGAAAGTAGAGAATGTGGGTGTAAACAAGATCTTGGTAGACGGAGGAGCAGCTGTCAATCTAATCCCTCATTATATGATAAAGAAGATTGGCAAAGATGACTCAGACACCAAACCTCACAACATGGTGTTATCTAACTATGAAGGTAAGGTAGGAACCATAATGGGGGTGATACAGTTGAACCTAACTGTGGGAACCATTACCAGACCTACAATGTTTATGGTTATAGCATCAAGAGCAAACTACAATTTGTTGCTAGGAAGAGAGTGGATCCATGGGATTGAGGTTGTACCTTCATCCATGCATCAGAGGATAGCAATTTGGAGGCCAGACGGGATCGTCGAGAACATAGAGGCAGACCAAAGTTACTTCATGGATGATGTGAACAACGTTAATAGTCGTAATTTCGACAAAAACTTGGATCACATAGCACCTTACAATCCTACTGGGTTCGACTTGACATCTCCGACAATGCATATTGTTCCATGTATCTCCACCCTACGCATGGATTCCAATGGGACAAGGAGATAATTGGAGAGACGAATTATGCTTGGGGAACCACTCACGTAGATCTAACTGGGTGGGGAAGTGAATTTAGTGAAAATGACTGAAGCATCGACAATGAAAAGGATTACGGCTTATATAGCCGAAAACAAACTCAAAGCGGCCCTTGAGGCCGAAGTAAAATATATGGCTATCGAAGCCAACGCACAAAGTGTCGAAGGACAACATCCTCAACAAACTGTCAAAGAACAACATCCTCAAGAGAATGTTGAGGAACAATGTCCAAAACAAAGTATTGAAGAAAACTTTAATGACAACCAAAATGGCGAATGGCAAAATCAAAGGCTTGACGCCATTTATGATGACGAACCCCTGGGGTTTGAAAAAGATCCAGTACCAACAAATATGAAGATGGTGGCGCAGGATCCCTTAGAAGAAATTAATTTAGGACTGGGGGAAGAAAAAAGGCCAACTTACATCAGTGCCAAGATGGATCCTCAGTTCAGAGTCGAAGTAATCCAATTACTGAATGAGTTTAAAGACTGCTTTGCATGGGATTATGACGAAATGCCTGGTTTAGACAGGAACTTGGTCGAATTGAAGTTGCCAATAATGGAGGGAAAAAAGCCAGTAAAGCAAACTCCCAGACGCTTCGCACCAGAGATCCTGTCGAAAATTAAAGAAGAAGTCGAAAGACTTCTAAAATGCAAATTCATCCGTACAACGAGGTATGTCGAATGGATTGCTAATATTGTTCATGTGATTAAGAAAAATGGCAAGCTTAGGGTATGCATTGACTTTAGAGATTTAAACTCAGCTACCCCTAAGGATGAATATCCTATGCCAGTAGCAGAAATGCTTATAGATTCTGCAGCAGGCCATGAGTATTTGAGTATGCTTGATGGATACTCTGGCTACAACCAGATTTTTATTGATGAAGAAGATGTTCCAAAGACAGCTTTTCGTTGTCCTGGGGCAATAGGAACATATGAATGGGTAGTAATGCCCTTTGGTTTAAAGAATGCTGGAGCCACTTATCAAAGGGCAATGAATTCTATTTTTCATGATTTCATTGAGACATTTATGAAAATTTATATAGATGATATTGTGATTAAGTCTGTCTCAGGTTCAAGCCATATTGACCATCTTCGACAATCCTTTGAAAGGATGAGGAAGTTTGGTTTAAAAATGAATCCCCTTAAATGTGCTTTTGGTGTGCAGGCGGGTGATTTCTTAGGTTTTGTGGTCCACAAGAAAGGGATTGAAATTAATGAGAACAAAGCCAAAGCCATAATGGAAGCGAAAGCACCATCGACAAAGAAGGGATTGCAGTCTCTACTAGGGAAAATCAACTTTCTTAGAAGGTTCATCTCCAACCTTAGTGGAAAGACACAGGCTTTCTCACCTCTACTTCGACTGAAGAAGGAAGATTTCACTTGGGGGCAAGAGCAACAAGATGCTTTCGACAAAATCAAAGAGTATCTGGCTAGTCCTCCAGTTCTAATGTCTCCTTGTCGAAAAAGAAGTATGAGGCTTTACATCTCAGCATCTGACAGAACATTGGGAAGCATGCTTTGTCAGGAAGATGAAGATGGTGTCGAAAGGGCCATCTATTACCTCAGCAGAGTCTTAAATGATGCTGAAACTAGATATAGTATAATAGAAAAACTATGTTTATGTGTATATTTCTCTTGTACAAAGTTAAAGCATTATATAAAACCTATTGATGTATATGTATCCTCTCATTTAGACGTAATAAAATATATGTTATCTAAATCCATTTTACATAGTCGAATTGGGAAATGGGCCTTGGCATTAACTGAATATTCTTTGAAGTATATGCCTCTAAAGGCTGTCAAAGGACAAGTGGTTGCTAATTTTATAGCTGACCACTCAATAAATGAAAGTGAAATAAAATATGTCGAAGTAGAACCTTGGACATTATATTTCGACGGTTCTAGTCACAAGAATGGAACTGGTATTGGGATGTTGATTATTTCTCCTAATAAAATTCCAACAAAATTCAAGTACAAAGTATAAGGCTTGTGTTCAAATAATGAAGCAGAATATGAGGCTTTGATTGCTGGACTTGAAATATTGTTGGAATTGGGGGCAACAAGAGTCGAAATAATGGGTGACTCTGAGTTGGTAATAAAGCAATTGACAAAAGAATACAAATGTGTCAAGGAGAATTTGATCATGTACTTTGTAATAGCCAATAGACTCCTCAAGAAATTCGACAGTGTAGCCTTTAAACACATTCCTAGATTGGAAAATCAGGAAGCAAATGACTTGGCTCAACTGGCATCAGGCTACAAAGTGTCGAAAGAAAATTTGGAGAAAGCTATTGAAGTAAGAGGAAGAGTATTATCCACCAAATTGTCCCTATCAGATTTGGAGACAATAAGACTGGGTTATGGTGACGAAGAAAATTTTGAAATTTTTAATGTAGATGATCCAGAGGTGGGAGATTGGAGAAGACCTATTAAGGATTATTTACAAGACCCAAACCAGACAGTCGAAAGAAAAATAAAGTATAGGGCTTTAAGCTACGTACTTTTTGGAAATGAGTTATTTAAAAAGACTACAGAAGGAGTCTTACTAAAATGCTTAGGTGAGAGTGAAGCTTATATAGCTTTGTCAAACGTGCACAGTGGTGCATGTGGTGCACACCAGGCAGGTCACAAGATGAAGTGGTTACTATTTCGAAAAGGGATGTATTGGCCAACAATGCTAAAGGACTGTGTCGAATTTGCAAAAGGGTGTCAAGAATGCCAAATTCATGCAAGCATACCTCATATACCTGCAAATGAGTTACACTCTATTATAAAGCCTTGGCCATTCAGAGGTTGGGCTTTAGATTTAGTTGGGGAAATTCGACCAGCTTCTTCAAAGGGGCAAAGATACATTTTGGTTGGAGTAGACTATTTTACTAAGTGGATTGAAGCTATACCACTGACGAATGTAGATCAGGAGGCAGTTATAGAATTCATCCAGAAACACATAATTCATAGGTTTGGAATACCAGAAACCATAACCACTGATCAAGGATCTGTGTTTACTGGGAAAAACATGCAGGCATTTGCAAAAGAAACAGGTTTTAAGTTGTTAACTTCGACACCCTATTATGCCCAAGCAAATGGACAGGTCGAAGCAGCCAACAAAGTTGTGATAAATCTGATAAAAAAGCATGTTGGTAAAAAACCTAAAAATTGGCACAAGACTCTGGATCAAATTCTTTGGGCTTGTTGAACGTATCCTAAAGAGGCAACTAATTCTACCCCATTTAGGTTAACTTATGGGCATGATGCAGTATTACCAGTTGAAATCTATTTACAATCAATACGAATTCAAAGGCATCATGAAATTCCATCTGAGACTTATTGGAGTATGATGATGGATGAGTTAGTTGACTTAGATGAGGAGAGGTTGCGTGCGTTGGAGTTGATAAAGAGGCAGAAAGAAAGAGTCGAAAAGTTTTACAATAAGAAAGTAAAATTTAAAGCCTTTTTAGTTGGTGATCTTGTTTGGAAGGTAATTTTGCCCATGGACAAGAAAGATAGATTAATGGGAAAATGGTCTCCTAAATGGGAAAGACCTTTCCAAATCTTAAGAGTTTTTTCAAATGGCGCATATGAAGTCGAAGAAATAGAAAAAGATAAAAGGATACTGAAAATAAATGGCAGGTATTTGAAAAAATATAAGCCAACATTGCAATAAATAAAAATAGAAATGGAATAAATTCATAAACTGAAAAAATATGTCTTTGCCAAACAGATGGCGTTGGTAACATTACAGATAAAAGCCTTGAAAGGCTGCCAAAACGAAACAAATGTAAAAACCTATTTCTATCACAAATTATCGTCGAAGAAAAGTTTCTTTGAGTTCGTCAAATTTCTTCTGTTGAAGTTGAATTCGACGTTCACAAAGGATTTTACCAACGGACAATTCGTCAATTTCTCGATTAAGTTGCTGAGCCATTTCTGCATGTTGAAGCCCCTTTTGAAGTTCTCTATCAATGTCCTCTTGGTTAGGTTGCTGAAGGTTGGCTTGGCATTCTTTCTCTTGAAGGATTTTCTTCTGAAGTTCGACAATTTGAGCCTGGAAAGTCTGGATTTTGCTTTCACATTCAGTAGCAGCTTTGGAGTAGTCTTCAGAAAGTTTGTTTAATTCTGATATTTTTTCGGTCGAAGAAGCTACAACATTCCACTCTGAAACTTGTTTCTCAGACTTAGTTGAGATGTTCTGGGAAAACTCCTTTTGGCGAAGAAAGTCAGCACTCACCGAGTCGATCATAGAAATCAAGTCCATTACCAGAAGGCTTTCCTCAGTAGAAGCCTCTAAGAGATTAGCTTGTTTAAGAAGTTTTTTCAACTCATATTGAGTAGAAGGTTTTTCGACCAAAACTTTAAACAAGTCTATGCCAAGAATTTGTCGATCTGCTGCAGGAGGAATCCTGAAAGTTATGTCGAGAACTAAGAAGAGCCTTCAGATATTCTAAAGGTTTTTTCCCTTTCTGTAAGCCCATGATTTCGACATTGTGAAATTTGGAATTAGAAGTCTTTTCTGTTGCTGAGAAGGTAATCAGTAGAGAAGGATAGGAAGAAGTGAAGATGTTCAAGAGATGTTGACAAGGCTTAAAGCTCAAGTGCTTAGACGGGAAGATAAAGAATATCCTGGCAAACCAGGTTTTGGGACCTATTTATAATTGGGTGTTCGACAGGCTCATTACATCATTCGACAGTTCGACAGAGAGAAGGTGTTTGACAGAAGCATTGGTTTGTAAAAGTGGGAGAGTTTCTTCTTCTTCAGCGTTTCGACATATGAAGAGATGTAATGTTTCGTCACCAAAGGAAATAGTTCAAAATTTAAAAGTTGCAACCTTTGACAGTTGGACACATGGAAGTGTCAGAGAAGGAAATTGCATGCAGGCTGACACTTGTCATTTAGTTATGATTTTCCCGTTCTAGGTAGTTATTTTGTTTGTGTATAAATAGGATAGTTTGTGTTTAGAATGTGTGTGTGAAAACTTATACAAAATTCCTGTAAATACTCTAAGTACCCAGTGTGAGAGAAAATGAGTTTGATATTTGGAACCATGTACGTTTGAACACCATTTCTCTTTTAAGTTATTTAAATTATCAGTTTGTTTCATCAAGTTTATTTTATCTTCAAACTTTATTTACTTTCCTGCAAGTTTTATCATTTCGCCATTTTTTTTCTTACTTTTGTCTAAAATTAAACTTTATTTTACTTTCAAAATCAAAGCATTTAACACTTTGACATTATTAACAAAGCAAACCACAAATCATTCACAACACTAAGAGTAGTTCGACAAAATAATTGCACATGTGTCCTAGGACTTGTTTGGTTGGTCCTGCAAGTAACCCAGTTTTCTGAGAGATTGGTTAACCAGAGGTTGTTCGACAGAAATCACTGCGAACAAATTGGCACGTCCAGTGGGACCAGTGCAGTTAATAAGAATTAATAGAGAACCCTCTTAGACAATTTGTTCCTTGATGCGTTGTATGATTCTTAGAAGCGGTAAACTAGCCGTAACCGACGTAGAAAGACCAAAGAGAACAAGAGGAAGAAGGATGGCTAACTTGCCAAATGCTTCAAACAATCCTAGCGAAACCATTCCAGTTTCCAATCCTATCCCTTCGTCAGAAGGAATAGCAGTTTCTGGCCCTGTGTTAGAACAGATTAGGCCTCCATTAGGGGATTCAATACCAACGGGTTCAGGGTCCCAAAATGCGCCTAGTTCTTCCACCATGGGACACTCAAGGCCTATGGGAACCCCTCCCCCTGGAGGAAACGCCTTTAGGCCATTTACTAATTTTACCATGCCCTTGTCTGGGAGAGAGCAACCATATGGAATGCCAACTTCAATGATGGCAAGTCTACATAATTCGTCACCATTATTCTCTGATGATATGGTTCAAATGTCTTCACCATTGCAAGGATCAGGATATGGTGGAAATGGAAGTAGATTAAATCAAGTTCCACCAGGATTCCATATGCCTGCTATAACAAACCATTCTGCACAAGTAATTCGTCAACAGATGGATGAAAGCAATCATGATATGGTGCAGGCATTGACAGAACAGATGGGGGAAGTGTTTAACCCTTTAATACAAAACACTACCCAAACAAACCAGATATTGGCAGAACAGATGGCACGCATTGCTGATTTTTTTGGAGTCCCTCAAGCACAGCAAAGAATGCAATTGAATCAAAATCCTGCCAATAGGCCTGTCGAAGAGGAACTTACTATAAACCAAAGGCCAGTAGGAAACCCTCAAGAAAATCCCAGGGGCCAAGAGGTAATAGTCGAACAACCTAACGTAGAGGAACCCATTCGACAGGAACCAAGAAGAATAATAGTCCAGAGAAACCAAAATGCTGATGAAATATTACAGCAGAGAATTCGTTACAACAACCTGCCTGTCGAAAATAATATTGCAACCATGGTTGAGAGAATAATGGCGCAAAATGGAGTAAACGTAGGATTACAAAGGCCTAGTTATACTCCCCCCTTGTCTGAATTTGTTTTACAACAAGAATTACCACCAAGGTGGAAAGTCCCCAAATTCACCAAATTCTCAGGGGATACTAGTGAGTCCACCATAGAACACCTAGCGCGTTATTTGATAGAGGCAGGAGAGATTGCTAATAATGAGAACTTAAGGATGAAATATTTCCCAACTTCTTTGACAAAAAATGCTTTCACTTGGTTTACTTCTCTTCCTGCAACTTCAATATTCACATGGACCCAATTAGAAAGATTGTTCCATGAACAATTCTATATGGGACAAACTAAGATAAGTTTGAAAGAATTGGCAAGTGTCAAAAGAAAATTCTCTGAACCTATAGATGATTATTTGAATAGGTTTAGATTATTAAAAGCCAGATGCTTTACACAAATGCCAGAGCAAGAACTAGTCGAAATGGCTGCAGGGGGTCTAGATTATTCCATAAGGAAAAAACTAGATACCCAGTACTTGAGAGACATGGCACAACTAGCAGACAGAGTGAGGCAAATAGAAAGGCTAAAAAATGAAAAATTTAGATCAAATAAAAACAAGAAGGAAAGAGTGGCCTATGTAGGAATAGTTCAAGAAGATGATTATGACGAAAATGAACCAGTCATTTTCGACCAGCAAGAAGTTGATCTGGTAGAACTAAAACAAGGCCCTCCATATTCCTGTAAAGTTTTAGCCCCGTCGAATGGAAAAAATCCAGTCGAAGTGGAAAAGAATGACAGGTTCCCTAAAAGAACCTATACATTCGACATCACCAAATGTGATGAAATTTTTGATTTATTAGTCAAAGATGGTCAGTTAATAAAACCAGCAGGCGCTAAGGAGCCTCCTGTAGACCAACATAAAAAGAGAGGTTTTTGCAAATACCATAATTTTTTGGGTCATAAAACTTCTCAATGTTACCTTTTCAGGGACCTGGTCCAGAATGCAATCCAGAATGGAAGGCTGAAGTTTGGAGACAAAGCTAAGCAACATATGAGAATTGACTCCAATCCCATGCAAGTGGTGGAAGCCAATTATGCTGAACCAGAAATGGGGAATATGGTCGAATGGGAAGTCATGTTTGGGGAAAGCTTTGAGATAGTCGAAGCCACTGAAGGTTTCGACACCAACTTCAACATGATAGAGGCTGCTGAGGGCTTCGACACCCATGTAAATGTGGTGGAGGGGGCTGATGACCTTACAGACCAGGCTGAGGAGGAAGAATTCAAAGCTTCTGAAAACTTCGACAGAGAGAACACCATTGAAACTACTGAAGGTTTCGACGAAAGAAATACAGTCAAGGTGGGCAGAAGCTTCGACAAGTAACACTATAAAAGAGATGCTGGGCAGGGGGTGATCTGGGACACTCTAGGAGAATCCAATGGGAAGTTCGACTTCATGGTGAAATATTCAGCACCACCAAGCTCCAAAACGGATATCAGCAAAATCAAACCCACAGGATGGGGAGATTCTTTCAAAAATGATAATGAAGAGGAAGATAACAAAACCCTCATTGTCCAAAAAGAGGCCACTGAAGGCCTTGGTCATGACAAGATCAAAAGATCAGAGACTACTGACAATGCCCTCATTGTCGAACCAATAAACAGAAGTACCATCAAAACTGAAGAAGATTTTGTCGAAGGTGTTGCACAGTGCTGCAAATACATCTATGAGGGCTTACACCCAAAGGGCAGTGTGAATCAGTTAAAGGAGAACATCCCTGAGAAAATGATGCTAGTTGAAAAAATGAACAAATTGAAAATCTCAACTGAACAAAATGCAAGGATTCATATGGTGGAAGTCACTCAGAAGATGGGACCAAACACCAACAAGGGAAAGAAGCATCAAGAGAAGCATCAGAAGCTGGTGTACCCAGAAGAGAATGAAAGTCTTGTCGAATTCATCCAGAGGTGTCAGAAGAAGAACGCAGAAGTTATGCTTTTCCCAAGATGCAGCGCTGTGTTCGACAGGAAAGCAGCTGATGACTTAGAAACGGCAGAAAAGACCCAGAGGAAAAGAAACTGGGGGGCAGTCCCACAAATCAGAAATGAAAGGTTCAACCCAAGAAGAAGGGAGCATCATATCCAAGAAATGGGAGAAAGACGTTACAACACCTATAAACCGTCCAACAGACCGAGCGATGACAAATGGGTTCAACCTATAAGAGATGCCCAAGGTCAGAAGAGATGGAAGAGTTTTGAAGTGAATAGGGGTGCCTCAATAGAAGTAAAAAAGGAGGCAGTAAAAGCAAAGCCAAAGTACGTCTCTGAAAACTACAAAGGGAAGAATCCTATGTCCAGGTCCCAATGGAGAATATTCCAAAGGCAGAAGAGAATGGAAAAAGAAACTGCAGAATACAAAAGGTTTGGGCAGAAGGAAGCTGAGTCAAGCAAGTGTGTGCAGGCTACAAGCAAAGGGAGATCTTTGGCGAAGGAAAAACCCCCTCAGAAGAATGGATCTAGTGACACCACAGAAATGCAGAAAACAAACAACAAAATACCAGAAGACGAAGAAGTTACAGATGACTTCAGTTCAGAGTCTGATGCGTCCTTCGACGTAACTTGCAATGTGGTTTCTGTGTTGCCCAGAGACTATGACAGGATAATGGAAGTCGAAGACGAAGAGGATGATATGGCGGATGATAGCATAGGCCTTAAGCCTGTATGCTACTACATAATGAATAATGGCTGTGTCGAAGAGCAAAATTCTTTCTTCGAAAAGCCAGATGATGCAATGAAGGCTCACTTAAAGCCTCTTTTCATAAAAGGAAAGGTAGAAAACGTGGGTGTCAACAAAATTCTGATAGATGGAGGAGTAGCTGTGAATCTAATTCCTCATTATATGATAAAGAGGATTGGAAAAGATGACTCCGACACCAAGCCTCACAACATGGTGTTGTCCAACTATGAAGGTAAGGTAGGGACAACGTTGGGGGTAATACAATTGAACATGACTGTAGGATCCATTACCAGGCCTACAATGTTTGTGGTGATAGCATCAAAAGAAAATTACAACTTGTTGTTGGGAAGAGAGTGGATCCATGGAATTGGGGCTGTGCCATCCTCCATGCATCAAAGGATAGCAATCTGAAGGCCAGATGGGATTGTCGAAAACATAGAAGCAGATCAAAGTTACTTCACGGTTGATGTGAACAACATCACTAGTCGTAACTTCGACAAGAACCTGGCCCATATAGCACCATGCAATCCTGTTGGTTTCGACCTAACAGCCTCCGACAACGCTTATTGTTCCATGTACCTCCACCCTACGCATGGCTTCCAGTGGGATAAAGAAATAATTGGAGAGACAAATTACACTTGGGGAACTGCCCATGTCAACCCAACTGGTTGGGGGAGTGAGTTCAGTGAAAATGACTAAAGCATCAACAATAGAAAAGATTTCGGCTTATATAGCCGAAAAACAACTCAAAGCGGCCCTTGAGGCCGAAGTAAGAAATATGGCTGTTGAATCTAGCACACATGTTGTCGAAGAACAACATCCTCAAGAAAATATTGAGGAACAACATACAAAGCAGAGTTTTGAAGAAGACTCTGATGGCGAATGGCGAAGTCAAAGGCTTGATGCCATTTATGATGACGAACCCTTGGGGTTTGAAAAAGATCCAACCCCAACCAATATGAAAATGGTGGCACAAGATCCTTTAGAAGAGATTAATCTGGGACTGGGGGCAGAGAAAAGGCCAACTTACATCAGTGCCAAGATGGATCCTCAGCTCAGAGTCGAAATAATCCAACTGCTGAATGAGTTTAAAGACTGCTTCGCATGGGATTATGACGAAATGCCTGGTTTAGACAGAAATTTGGTCGAATTGAAGTTGCCAATACTGGAAGGGAAAAAGCCAATAAAGCAGACCCCCAGACGATTCGCACCGGAAATTCTGTCGAAAATCAAAGAGGAAGTCGAAAGGCTTCTGAAATGCAAGTTCATCCGTACAACAAGGTATGTCGAATGGATTGCTAATATTGTTCCTGTGATTAAGAAAAATGGCAAACTAAGGGTATGCATTGATTTTAGAGACCTAAACTCAGCTACCCCTGTTGCACCCCAAAATTTGCCCTCACAATACAAGACTTTGTGTGCTAAGAAGGTTCACAAGGTTCACAAGATTCACAACATTTACAAGACCTTTCATGAGGTTCATGAAGTTTGCAAGACACTTTATGAGGTTCACAAGGTTCACAAGATTTACAATGCTTACAAAGACCTTTCATGAGGTTCATGAAGTTTGCAAGACACTTTATGAGGTTCACAAGGTTCACAAGATTTACAATGCTTACAAAGACCTTTCATGAGGTTCATGAAGTCTACAAGTCACTTTATGAGGTTCACAAGGTTCACAAGGTTCACAATGCTTACAAAGACCTTTCATGAGGTTCATGAAGTCTACAAGTCATTTTATGAGGTTCACAAGGTTCACAATGCTTACAAGACCTTTCATGAGGTTCATGAAGTCTACAAGATACTTTATGAGGTTCACAAGGTTCACAAAACCTCCCATGAGGTTCACAAGACATTTTATGATGGTTCACAAGGTTCACAAAGTTCATAATTGGTCAGAAGAGTTGACAATTCCCTCAGACAATGCACCTCCTAAGCAGTGCATCCAAAACTAGGGTTTTGACTTTAATCAGGCTAAATGGATTTCCAAGACTTCAAGTGAGCTTCATAACATCTTATATGTGTCTAAGAATCCCCATGACAAGTTTCAAGACTTTTCTCAAAGGTTTGCTCAGTCAAATGATCAGATAAGTCAAAATCAGTCAAAGCAGTTAAAAAGTCAAACTGAGGTCAACTGTGGTCAAACCAAAGTCAAACTTCATGATTTTTTGCCAACATCAAGTATATGAAGTAAAATTCATCATTTGATCAAGGGTTGATCATGATTCATCAAGGAGATTTCAGATCATCAAGAATCAGGAGTTTCTAAATTAGGGTTTCCTCAGTAAAAGTCAACTGAACTTTGACCAGCCATAACTTTCACATGCTTCATCACCAAGTCTCCATCCAAAGCTCATTTTGAAGGAAATTGAATTCTTTACAACTTTGTGTCTCACAAGCCAAGCCCAAAAATGCTTCATTTGGAAGGTATGAGCTAAGACATTATAGGTCCTTTTGAAAGTCAACAAAAAGTCAACAACTTCAAAAGGGCATAACTTGAGAATGGTAAATGATATGGACATGAAACCAGTGGGGTTGGTTAGAGGACTCTTCAAGATTTCAAAAATGTCCAAGAACACCTTCATAGCATTAAAAGTGAAGGATGTGTGCCCTTGCAAAGTTGGGAAATTTTTAGTTGATTTATGAAGAAAATGGAGGTCTAAAACCAATTTCTTCTAAATGGGCTTGCCATATGATGACCCAATCCATACTATGACCTTATGCACGACCCAAGTCAACAAAAATCAGATTTTTTATCATTTTATTTTTATTTATTTTGATTTAATTCATTAAAAATCATTTTAAATTAAAATAAAATATAAAAGTCTAAGATTTAAAAAAGATCAAGCTTCTAGAAATTCATAAACATGATTGGAATTAAAGTGGAAAGAAGATCATGATGATTGGCCTAAAATAGCAAGTGTTTATGCAAAAAATATTTGATTTTTAAAGCCTATCTTTTTTGAATCTTTTTGGATCAAATTTCTCACACAAGTATCCAACTTTTCTGACCTAATGCATTGTTCTATAAGTACATGATTGAACCCTAACACAAGGCCACGAATTTCCAGCCTCCAAGAGTAAGTTTCACATTTCAAAAATTCAAGCAAAAACTCCAATTCGGTTTGGCACTTATAGCCCTTTTCAAGACAAACCAAAGGTTGCAATTGATTCCTTGAAGTTCAGTGATTGATTTTGAATCATAACATCATTCATTCATGCCCTAAATCGTGAAAACCGAATGCACTTTGTTCATGTTTTAAAAATTTTTGATTTGAATGATTTACATATTATTAATGAAAACTAACTGTTGGTTTGTGTTTATGATGATGTTTGGATGCTTTCTGGATAAATTAATTTGATTTTAGGTTCAAGATGGAGGAATCACCATTGCTAGGGTTTCGGCCAAGCTTTTAGGGTTCCATGATAAACCTAAAATAAATAAATTCTAAGAACACAGCACAATTGTGTGACCTCTGGGAATCATTATACACAAATTAATTTTGAGAAATTTCACTGTTTTGATGGTATTCCAAATTTCGTAGGTTTATGTTTTGGAAAATTCGCAGGAAATTGTGTAAGAGATTTTGCAGGTGATTTCGCAGGTAAAAGGTAGAAGAAGAAGAAGATGCGCGCGTTTTCCAGAATTTGAATATTGTATATAATATTTTATGAATTAGTTATGGTTTTGTTTCACAGTTGGTTGCTTGGCCCAGTGGTATGATGTGCGCATATATTGCTTATGGTCAGGAGTTCGAGTCCTGGCTTCACCATCTTTTTTTCTTGTTTTTCATATAATTAGCAATGTTAATATATTATGAGCTGTAGTGGGATTGTAGACAGGCTCGCTCATCCAGCAGGAATGGTAAGGTGTTTGTGTATTGCTTGCAAGGTCCTGGGTTCGATCCCCCCAGGCCTTTTGTTTTCTTTTTATTTTCCTTGATTTTTCAGGATATGGAATAAAACCAATTCAACTCTCCTTTTTACTGCCTGCGCGCATGATGGCCTGGTGGTGTGTGTTTGTGGTCTGGGTATTGTCAAGCAGGGTGTCCTGGGTTCAACTCCCAGCCAGGTAAGTTCCAATTTTTTTTATTTTGTTTAATTTATTTTGTTTAATTATATTAATAATAATTATAAATAATCATATAAATATCTTATATTTTCAAAGTTCCAAAATTATTTTCTAAATTCTAAAATTAGTCTCTTTTTATTATTATGTGCTTAAATTATAATATGTATATATTTGTTTAGTTAATAAGTTATTATTAAACTCTAATATTTTTTGTATATAACTTAAACCCTAATTATTTTCTAAAAAAACCTAATTCTTGTTTATAATTTTAATTAATAAATAAAATTTTATTATAATCCTTAAATTTATAAATATAATTGTATGATCATTTTTTTTATCATGTATATATTTTATTAAATTTTGTAAATGTAATCATAATTTTTTTTTTAATATGGAAATATGACCTAAATTATTTATATTCTTAATTTTTGCATTTTAATAATTGTTAATATATGCTTAGGAATAACTAAAATTGTTAAAATGATTTTATAATTATAATTTTATTTTCATAATATGTTTAAAATTAAGTTAATTTTTCATAATTTGTATACAATTCAAATTTTTATAATAATTGCTTAATTGTTCATATTTTTTTTTAATTTTAAATAATTGTTTATATTAAAATCTAATCTTTAATTATTATATTTTGCTTATTATTTTAATTATGTTCTTATGATATTTTTTACTAACCCCCTTTTATTTTTAAATTGTGATTATTATTATTTCACTAACCCAATTTTTATTATTATTATATATTTCGCTTTATTTATTTAAATTATTTATTTATCATTGTTGTAATTGCTCCTTGGTGTAAATATTTTTTATAATGTTTAAATTATTTAATTTTTATGCTATGGTTAGTAAATAGGAAGTGAAAACTATTTGTATTTAAAATTGAATTTAGATCATTTAAATTATAAGATAAATATTGAAATTGAACACCCACACACGTAAGTCGATCATTGATCGCCATCTCACTTTCTAGGGTTACCTCTCATTGTTGCCTAAAATAAAAGGTCAAGTAGGGTGTATAAAGCAAAAGTCCCTTAAAAGAAAAGTCATCTAGTCCCTTAACAATAAAAGATCAAGTCCCTTAAATGGTTGCCTTTATAAAGATCTTGTCCCTTTCGAATAATGATGACAGTCCCTCCAAAATGCTTAATACACCTTACAGTTGCCTTCATCAAACAGATGTCCCTCACTTGTCCCTCACATCCAAGGTAATGACTACCTATTCCTTAATAATAGGGATAGTCTTACCATTTAAAGGATTCAAGAACAGAAAAGACTTAAGCTTAGGGTAGGTTCCTCTTAGATACTTGCTCACTTTTCAAAAACATTTCAAACACTTCACACATTTCAAACAATTTTCAAAACAAAGGTTTTTTACGCATCCGTACATGGATCATTATAAAACTCTTAAGAAAATTTCTATTCACACACTTCACATTTCAAAAACATTTTAAAGTGAGCTAAGTAACTAAGAGCCCATGGATAACCATGGATGTAAAGGGTGCTAACACCTTCCCTTTACATAACCTACCCCCCGGACCCAAAAAATCTTTTAAAAGGTCTTTCCTGTTCTTTTATGCCTTTCCTTTGGATAAAATAAAAGTAGGTGGCAACTCTTGCTATCCGCAACATAACTAAAGTCAGTTCTCCCACCGTGTTACAGAACTGGCGACTCTGCTAGGGATATAATATTAAAGAGGGGTACCCTTAGGAATTAGATCACTTTAAATTGTTTGCCTTGTTTGCTTTACTTTACTTGTTGGGCTCTTATGTGTGAAAGATCCTAACCCGGATCTAGGGTACCTTAGGTAAATGGCAATAGACCAAGGAAACTGTACGGCGTATACCGATATGGTTGATCTGGTGGCCATAGTTAGTGTGACTTCTTGGTTGGTGCTTATGTTCCTTAAGTAAAGTTGAGGATAATATGAGGCTGCCATATGTTGTCAATACACTAACTAACTTTTAGAACCTTAGTTATCCCATCTTGGCCCTTAGAAAAGTAGTGAGATAGCCGGCTTTGGTGCAGACTGAAGTTGGTTGATACTCGATGCTACGCTCATTGAGATTCTAAACTTGGAGGGTTTTGGTTGGCAAGTAAGTTGCCTACTTGTCGCTCCCGACAAATGACACCGGGTCATATGAAGGTACAGACGCGAACGGTCGGCGAGAGGGACAATGAGAACACACAGCCGTAAACTCACTGGAGATGAAAAGAGTCGCCAGCTAGGCATTTTTATCCCGGAGGAAAGGTAATGCTGCATAGACCTAGAAAAAGATGGATAAGACGGTCGCGAACCAGAGAGACTGAGAAAGGGGGTTGGTTACAACCTGGGAAGGTATTAGCACCCAGATTGTCCGTCGTACTCGACGGGATCCACGCTTAAAAGATTTGTGTTTTAAAGGGGTAGTGTCAGTGCAATCTGTGTGTAAAATGGCTGGGAAGGAATGTACAGGTGTCAGTGCAAAAGAAGTGAAGTGTATAGTGATGTGTCGGTGTAAGAACAGAGTGAAATGCTCAAAATCATGAGGCTAAAAGAATGAAGCTGGAAAGAGGGGGAATATACAGAGACTTTTGTTCGATAACTGTTAAGTTATGCCTACGTATCCTCTCGTGCAATGAGGAAGTCAGAACACCGTAGTTCGACCCAAAGAGACTGAAAGGTGAATTGACTTGTGAACTGCTTGCTTGTCAATGCTCAAGTGTATGACCTGTCTGGCTCAGGTGCTTACTGTCTTGCATTAGACGGAAGAAGCAAGTTCTCGATTGTGAGTGAAGATGATGAGAAAAGAATCCCGGAGGAGACGATTATTGTTTGTTTTTGAGTTTTCAGTCTTTTATTGCTTTTGAAGTTTGTCATAGGATAATGAGCTTAAGCCTAAACCAATGGGTTAGTAAACTCATCACATCTTCCCTCTGATTAGGGGTAATGAGAATACCTTAAGTGTGAAGTCAGATTCTCACACTTAGTCACCTTTGATGTAGGATTAAGATCATTAACCTACTTGTGATTATTTAGATGTTTTTGTGATTTTGTTTAGTGTTAAGTAATGAGGTTAAGCCATAATCATGGATTAAACAGACTCATTACATCATCCTAATAGAAGGATAATAGACGAGAATGTTTAAGCTGAGGAAGGCTCCTCAACTTAATCCATGATTAGGGATTAAACTTATGACAAAACAAACCTTCGATTAAGTGAATTTTATTAATGACATGGTGATGAAATGGATTTTATTGTTTGCAAGACAACTTGAGGGGGACTTGTCCATTAACACTAGGGTTAGTCCTTCTTAACCATTTAAGGAAGAATTAGAACCCTAATGCAAGGCCCAAGTTACAAGTGTGATGTCTTGATGATTATTAGGTGAATTGATTAAGAGATTTAAACACCTTAAGGGTTTAATACTTAGGATTAAAGTTATACACTCCATCCTAAAAGAAGGATACAGGCATAAGCTTAATCACAAAGTCTTAAAGCCTTTAGGGTTTAGTCCCTGATTGTGAGATGAGAAGAGAAGACTCAAAGAGAGACACAAAGGTAAAACTATGAGGGGAAACTAATCAAAACCCTAATTCATTGTCATGCTTGGTTGGTCCTAAGGTTTGTGAGGCTTCACCAAGAAGATCTTCAATGGAACCACCAGGAGGCAGATGAACAGGATCAAGGGAAGCAAAGTGACTTGCTTCATTTAGGAAGTCAAGTCACTTGAAGAAAGAAAGTGGGAGAAGCAAGAATGAGCAAGCTCAAACTCAAGCACAAGTAAAAATGCAGCAATGGATGCAAGGGAGATGAAAAGAAAAGGTATGAGAAGTGAAGGCAAATCCACTTCTCATGTTTACTTACCACCTGAAAAGTTAGAAAGAAATGCAATGCAATACAAGATGAGATGAAATGATATGATGCTAAGCAAGACCAGAAGCATGTTGATGATGATTATGATGTTATGAAGTGTTGCAAACATGAGACAAGGCATAGGGATGTTCATACAAAGTCATGGATGCAAATGATGCAAGTTAAGGAACATGAATAAACATGAAATGTCATGAAGCATACAAGACAAATGGCATGGCAAAGATGTAATGCAATGATCAATGATGTTTCATACATGTCTTAATATGTCAAATGAATCATAAGAAAACACAAAATGCAATGGCAAGTCAACTTATGTAAAAGAATGCAAGAAGGATGCAAGAGAAAGCCCAAATTAGGGTTTATGAAACAAACATCAAACCAAAACCAAAACAGAAACAAATCTCAACATAAAAAATGGAAAATGGTACCCAAAGAAACCCTAGACCTATAATGAATCACTGCCCAAAGGGGAACTCTCAACTCTTTACCAATCTCAAGTTATGATTTTTACAAATTATTAGGGTTTTTTAGGGTTCTTAACAAAAGAAATGCCAATCAATTTGAAAATGCAAGAACAAATCATGGCCTTTTTATCCTTGAAAATACATGCAAAATGGAAAACAATGCAAGAAGAATCAATGTCTCAACCTTCACCAATAGGCAGAAATGAATTTTTAAACTTGTGATCAAAATAATGCATACAAAGTGATTTAATTCAATGGAAAATTCTCAAAATGCATCAAGATCAAAAAAGAAATTTGGTTTGAAGGTTGGACAATGTTTCTAAATGTCTTAGAACATTTCATGAATTTTTTTGTAATTTTTAAATACCTAAAAGTATTTTTAATTAATTAAATCCCATTAATCAATTAAAAATAATCTTTTAAATATTTAAAAATACTTTTTTAATGATAAAAAATAAAATAAAAATATTTTTGTGTCATAAAAATTAATAAAACCTTAAAGAAAAAGTTTCATAATTTTTATGAATTTTCTGCTATTTTAAATAAATTGTACAAATTAATTGAAATAAAAATGAAATAAAACAAATAAAATGAGAAGTAATCAGAATGGACGCGTGAGATTGATTCTGAGTTTAAAAGTGTTGACTGCGCGCCAGAATGAGAGGCCCAGATTGTTTCTGATTAAATTAACTAAAATATGATTAATTAACCCTAACACGTGGATTAGGGTTAATCAAAGAGATCCTGGCCCTTCCCTTGCGCGCGTAGTCAACAAATTCAACGCATCCTACGGCCAATATTCAAACCAGCATTAATTATGGGATTAAACCCTAATCACACTCAGGTGGCCGGAGAAGACTTCCGGTCGTCTTCTCCGGCCAGAAGCTCACCTGAAAATCTTCAAACTTCCTAAAAACGTAACATAAATGGAATCTAAGACCAGGGAAATGATCCTCTCACTCTCACGAATCAAACCCCTAACCTAAAACAAATTTATCTTTCCTAAATCATCTGAATCGAAGAGGGAAAGTTCTAGGGTTCGTGAGCTTCAAACACAAATTAAATTCTCAAAACACAACCATTTCAAAAACTAAAAGCATCAGGATGATCAGGAGAGCATAAAGAACAAGTTTGTAACAAGAAAAATCATTTCTGGAAAAATCAATTTCGAGCTACCTGAGATTTGCAACTTTCAATTTAGGAACTTTCAGGCCTCTTCCTTCAGTGCAAGCTGCTCCTCTTGGTCCCCCAAGTGTGTTTGAATGCTCAAAATGAGTTTGTGTTGGCTGGAAAAGAAGATTCGAAAGGAACTGCTTCAGTTCAGTCAACAATGGCAGATGAGATTCTGGCACTCTCAGGCTGTGAAAAGGGGTTGTTTGTGATCTATGAAGTGTGTTGAGAAGGTTTGTGGTGTTGGATGGTGTGTTTGTGAGCTAGGATAAGAGTTTCGAATGAAACTGCAGTTTGAGGTGAATGATGGCAATGGAGTTTTCAGGCTTGTTTTAGGCTTATGCTTAGGGTGTTTCTTGTCTATGAGGTGTGGTGAGTTGAGTGATGATGAGAGTTTTAGTGTTTGAAGACTGTGGAGAGTGATTCGAAGGAACTTGCAATGAGGTGAGTTTTGTGTAAGTGGTGAATGTTGTTTTCTTTAGTCTTGGTTCTCATGTGTTATGGCCAGCAAACTGATTCAATAAACAAATGCAAGTGGCTGATGGATGTGACCTGGCCTGCAGAGATAGGTGTGGCTACTTTTGCTCAAAGTCCACTTTTGTGTAAGATAGGGCATGGCTCAAGTTTAGGCAAGTACAAGTTGGGTTCTGGTGCAGCATGGTGAGTGTGAGAGGTTGGCTTGACTCAAGGATCAATGCAGCAAGTTGGTGAAAAGGCCATGAGTGTTTTGCAACTTGGTTAGCTTTATGGATTTTCATGAGAAAAGTCAAGTTACATGAACCAAACCATGAGCAAACTTGATCCAAATCTGATTTTTGTGACTTAGAGGATGTTTACATAATGGTTTGACATGAATTAGAGGCTGCATAGTGCAATTGTTCAAGACTTTGCAAAATTTCCTTTTTGTGCATAACTTGAAAATCAATGATTTTTGCTAACTTTGCAATGTCATAACTTTTGATCCAAGAAGAGTTTGATCATGTTCTTGTACTTTTTGAAAAGGGAAAGATGAGATCTACAACTTTCATGACCAAAGTTTTTCCATTTGAAGCCTCTTTGGATCATGAATCAAGGCTTGAAAATTGGCCTAAAATGAGGCATTCTTGAAAAGTCAACCATGCCTCAAAAAGTCAACTTTTGCAAAAACCCTAAATTCTTGATTTTATGCATTTCAACCTTCTTCCATGATCAAATAAAGATCATATACACTCAAAATGATGAAGATCACCCATTGGTTGGGTCATTGGGGGCCTCAGATGCCCTGATTTTGCACTGACTTGTCTGAAAAGTCAACTCTTGATCAGATGACTTCCCCATGGAATTTCTTCATGAAAATTGATATGCATATTCCCTATACCATATAGAGACCAATGGAAACAAGAATGACCAAAAAAAAAAAATGAGATTATGGCCTCTGAAACCAAAACCCTAATTTTAGGTCAACTGTGCAGTTCAACCTGGCTCTGCATCCACTCAAACCCTAGTTCTTGTGATTCCTCTGCAATTTTGACTCTGTGAGGATGTAACATGATACAAGAACACACATGGACCCTTCTGAGATGATTGGTGGCCTTTGGAATGGCTCAAGATGCTTTGGGATTGCTCAGATCACAAACCCTAGGTGCAGATGCCTTGAAAACTATGCAGTGAATCAAAAATGAAATGTGAGATGATATGATTGTGTTTATGCATATGAAATGATCACAAGCCATGGTGTGAATGGGTGAGGGCAAATTTGGGGTGTTTACAGCTGCCCCTATTCAAACATGAGTTAGCTGTGCAGGGTGTAAGCGACGGCTTAACAGGCAAACAAGATAACTTGTGGTTGAATACCAAAGACAGTCCAAAATTTGCACTCACGGAAATGAAGAAGAAAAGGGATATAGATTGAGTAAGGTATATTGTAAGTGTGGGCGACGGAGGACGACCGTCGAGCAGAGGACGACTGCTGGGTAAATAGCAATGACGGGGACGGCCGACATGCTGGGAAAAGTGTGTAAAGTAAAGCGATGACGGGGACGGCCGACATGCTGGGGATATAAGGAAAAGCTAAGACGGGGACGGCCGACTAGCTGGGGAAAGTCAAAATATGATGGGGACGGCCATCAAGATAAAGTAGGGTTCTCTGGGAATTAATGAAACATGACGGGGACGGCCATCAAGTTCATAAAGGTAAAGTAACCAACGATGGGGACGGCCATCGGGCTAAAAGGAAAAGGGATCACGACGGGGACGGCCATCGGGTTAAAGAATAAATGAAATAAACAGATGATGGGGTACGGCCATCAAAGGTGAAGGACGATCACCTAGCAGGGGACGGCTGCTCTGTTGGGAATAAAAGTAAATATGATGGGGACGGCCATCAAAGGTGGAGGACGACCACCTGGCAGGGTACGGCTGCCGAAGATATCGACGATGGGGACGGCCATCGGATAGAAAAGGTCAACGATGGGGACGGCCATCGGACGAGCATGATGGAGGACGACCATCAAGAAGTGGAGGACGACCACTCAGCAGGGGACGGCTGCTCTCAGGGTTTATCATGACATAGGACGAATGTCAGATAACCAAAATCAACAATGGGGACGGCCATTGGATAAAATGATGAAGGACGATCATCAAGAGGTGGAGGACGACCACCTAGCAGGGGACGGCTGCTAAAATCAACGATGGGGACGGCCATCGGATGAGCATGATGGAGGACGACCATCAAGAAGTGGAGGACGACCACTCAGCAGGGGACGGCTGCTCTCAGGGTTATCATAACACAGGACGAGTGTTAGATAAAAAGGAAAGATTTGCTTTGTTGGCGACCTACTGGGGAGATAGTAAACACGGGCGAGCGTTTACATCCAAGAAACAAAAGGTATAAGTGTTTGGTATTGTGTATAGATTAAAGATGCGGACGAGCATCCTTAAGACTATGATACGGACGAGTATCACGTAGAAACAAACTGACACATGTTCAGAGATGATGATACGGACGAGTATCAACTGGTTAACAAAGAACACGGACGAGTGTTGCATCTGAAGGGACTCTTCTGGGGAATAGTAGACACAGACGAGTATCTATATTCAGGAAGACATAAGTGTTTGACATGGTGTATGGATCAAAGATGCGGACGAGCATCCTTAAGACTATGATACGGACGAGTATCATGTAGAAACAAACACTAGACGCAATGTTCGGAGATGATGGTACAGACGAGTACCAACTGGTTAACAAAGAACAAGGACTACTGCCGAATCTGTGGGGATATGAGTGGTGATGTATACAAGATACGGACGAGCATCTGCATAAGTGTACCAATGAGTAGCGAGTGTATATATATTGTATTGATGAGTGTTTATCTGCTGGGGAGAATGACACGGACGGGTGCCAAGAGAGAAAAGTATAATATTAACAAGTATATGGGTTGCAAAAGTGTGAGCGACTGCGCTAGGGATATGACACGGACGGGTGTCAAGAAAGTGTATATACAAGTATGTGTGAGTGCAAAGAGGGTGTCTTTGGCTTTCTGTTGGTGATTTGACACGGATGGGTGTCAGGGAGTATCTGTAATACGGGTGATCTGTTTGTAAAGGGTGTTCAGGCGACTTTACTGGGGAAAGATGACGCGGACGGGTGCCAAAAGGTGTATATACTGGTGTTTGTGATTGTGGGGCAACTGCTTTTGCTGGGACTCTGATGGGGAATAGTAATCTGTATTCACAAGCGTTTAATTCACAACATGACTTATGATTATGCTATGCATTTGATTTTTGCCGTAATGCTCCGTATTAGACGGAATGCCACGCTCTGGGGGGTGAATATGATGCGGATGCCATGATTATGCAAAGGGGCACAGATCCGGGATTCGGATCCCGTTGCTGTGAAGATCTCTGGTCGATCTGCTTGAAATGGACATCCCAGCTGGGGATGAGATCACTGGTAGATCTAATGATGTATCTGTTTGGGGATATAGGTCGCCGATTGACATATCCTTATAATATGGGACCCAGCTGGGGTTTGCAGAAGCTTCCTGTACTCTGTTGCGATCTTCATGCATTACTCTTCTGGATAGAGGCTGGGGATTCTGTGGGGAGATGATTCCCTGATTTCCGCGTTCTGCTGAGGAAGAATGGCAACTCGGCTGGGGAATTGTGAGAGGCAACTCAGCTGGGGAGAGCAACTCAGCTGGGGATAGAACATTTCAGATGCTGTATGTTGATTTGGCAACTTTGCTGGGGGAAGCAATGGGGAGCAACTCATCTGAGGATAGAGCATTTCGGATGCTGAGATTGAGTGCATGCTGATTCGGCAGCTCCGCTGGGGAAATGGGCACCTTCGATGCTGTATGTTGAAGATAGACCGAGTTGATAATGATTCGCCTACTTGTTGAGACGTAACCTGCATGCCCCAGGTTGCGTTCTGGATACCTGCAATCCTGCAAAGGTAAGGAAACGTACAAAAGGTCCCGAGGTATCCCTTACTGGATTCCGTCATAGGAGATAAGTACTTTCGAGAGTAAGTATATTCCCTGTAAGCATGTGTCTTTATTTTTTAGAGAAAGGCATCTGTACTTATGCAATTGTATTTTAGAGATATCAGACAACTCTTTGCAAAACATAAATGTGAAAACGACACATGACTGCAAAATCTGATTTTATTAATTCATGTGCCCTGAATTGGCAAGATACAGTCAAGGAAACATATCTCCTGAAATGAAGAGACTGTTACAAATTGAGAAATAAAGTGCTGGCGGTGTTGACGACGCTTTAAGGAGCTCCCTCTCCTGCTATGAATCGTATGACAATGACGTTCTTCTCGTCTTGCTTTCTGGAGAGAGTTGATTCTGATTGAAGCTCGATCCTTTGGAGCTTACCAAGTTGTAGGTGATACAGACGAATTCAGAATGCAGTTGTTCGCTTATTCCCTTATTTTGCATGGATCGCCCTTTCGGGTTTTCAATCCATCGGGATACCCATTTTTGCCTGAGCTGTCCAATGCGGCTTTTCAACTCAGCGGGTGTACATTTTTTTATTCATTTTCCCTTACTTTTGCCCGAGTCTTTTATTCTGTTTTTTTTTTGACTCGCCGGGATGCCCTATTTTTTGCCTGGACTTACATTCTGTTTTTATGTCCAGCGGGTCATTTTATGCGAAGTATTTTTTAACTGCATCTGAATTCACAGGGGATGGGAAATCTTCACCATCCATGGTGCTGAGCATCAGTGCTCCACCAGAGAAAACTTTCCTTACAACAAATGGTCCTTCATAATTTGGAGTCCATTTTCCCCTGTGGTCTGTATGAGGAGGGAGGATTCTTTTCAGCACAAGATCTCCCACTTGGTACTCTCGGTGCCTGACTTTCTGATCGAAGGCCTTCTTCATTCTCTTCTGATATAACTGCCCGTGACAGATTGCAGCCAATCTTTTCTCTTCGATTAGACTCAGCTGTTCGTATCGGGACCGTACCCATTCTGCTTCACTCAGTTTAACATCCATCAACACCCGTAAGGAAGGCAATTCAACTTCAACAGGTAGGACTGCTTCCATACCATACACAAGCTGATACGGCGTTGCCCCAGTGGATGTCCTGATTGATGTGCGGTACCCATGCAAGGCGAATGGTAGCATTTCGTGCCAGTCTTTGTAGGTGACTACCATCTTCTGCACAATCTTCTTAATATTCTTATTCGCCACCTCTACAGCGCCATTCATCTTTGGCCTGTAAGGAGAAGAATTGTGATGTTGGATCTTGAAGTCCCGACATAATTCAGCCATCATTTTGTTGTTGAGATTGGAACCATTATCAGTAATGATTCGCTCGGGCACTCCATATCTACAGATGATATCTCTTTTCAAAAATCGCGCTACCACTTGCCTGGTGACATTTGCATATGAGGCTGCTTCGACCCACTTTGTGAAATAGTCGATGGCAACCAGGATGAATCTGTGGCCATTTGAAGCAGTTGGCTCAATCTTACCAATCATATCGATGCCCCACATGGCAAAGGGCCAGGGTGAAGACATTATGTTCAAAGGATTGGGAGGTACATGCACTTTATCTGCGTAGATCTGGCACTTACGACATTTCCTGGCATAGGCACAACAGTCTGCATCCATTGTGATCCAGTAATAGCCTGATCTTAACAGCTTCTTAGCCATTGCATGCCCTCCAGCATGAGTACCGAAAGAGCCTTCATGCACTTCATGCATCAGTAGATCTGCTTCCGTCTTGTCAACACATCTGAGGAGTACCATATCAAAATTCCTCTTGTATAAAGATCCATCAGCATTCAGAAAGAAACTTCCAGCAAGCCTTCTTAAAGTCTTCTTATCATTGGAAGATGCCCCAGGTGGGTATGTCTGATCCTCCAAGAAGCACTTGATGTCGTGGAACCAAGGCTTATCATCTTTGGCAATATCTGCCGCAAATACATATGCTGGTCTATCAAGTCTCGATACTGAAATCTGAGGTACAAAGTTAGCAGCTTGAACTTTGATCATGGATGAAATGGTAGCAAGAGCATCTGCAAACTGATTCTCGTCCCGAGGGATATACTCAAGTTTGACTGTTGTGAAGAAAGTCAATAATCTTCTTGTATAATCCCTGTAAGGTATCAGATGATCTTGGTGGGTGTACCATTTTCCGTTGGTCTGATTGATTACCAAAGCTGAATCTCCGAATACGGTCAATGTCTTGATCCTGAGGTCAATGGCTTCCTCAAGACCCATAATGCAAGCTTCGTATTCAGCTTCGTTGTTAGTGCAGTTGAAAGTGAGTTTTGCCGAGAAAGGCATGTGAACTCCTTTGGGTGTAATGAGCACTGCACCAACACCACGACCATTCATATTAACAGCCCCGTCAAACATCATAGTCCATTCTTCTTCCGGGTCGGGCCCTTCAGTGTGAATAGGCTCTTCGTGATCTTTTGCTTTAATGAACATGATGTCTTCATCAGGGAAGTCAAACCTCATTGGCTGGTAGTCATCAATGGGTTGCTCAGCAAGATATTCAGATAGTACACTGCCTTTGATGGCTTTCTGAGATGTGTACTGTATGTCATATTCTGTGAGAATCATCTGCCATCTTGCAACCCGTCCGGTAAGAGCTGGTTTCTCGAATATGTACTTGACTGGGTCCATTTTTGAGATTAACAAGGTAGTGTGGGTCAACATATACTGTCTCAGTCGGCGAGCAGCCCACGCTAAAGCACAGCAAGTTTTCTCGAGCAGTGAATAACGCTGTTCACAGTCGGTAAACTTTTTGCTTAGGTAGTATATTGCATACTCTTTTCGACCAGACTCGTCATGCTGACCTAGTACACACCCCATTGACTCTTCTAATACTGTCAAGTACATAATCAGAGGTCTTCCTTCAACTGGCGGCATAAGGATTGAAGGTTCTTGCAAATACTCCTTGATCTTGTCAAAAGCCTTCTGGCAATCTTCGTTCCACCTGACCGTTTGTTCCTTTCTTAATAGCTTGAATAAAGGCTCACAGGTTGCTGTGAGGTGAGATATGAACCGCGAGATGTAGTTCAATCGACCTAAGAACCCTCGAACTTCTTTCTCAGTTTTCGGTGCAGGCATCTCTTGGATGGCTTTGACTTTATCAGGGTCAACCTCAATCCCTTTCTCGCTTACAATAAAGCCCAGCAGTTTACCGGATCGCACCCCGAATGTGCATTTGCTGGGGTTTAACTTTAGTTGGTACTTCCTCAGACGCTTGAATAACTTGAGCAGATTCACCAGATGGTCTTCCTCTGTAAGGGACTTGGCAATCATGTCATCCACATAGCACTCGATTTCCTTATGGATCATATCGTGGAATAATGTCACCATAGCCCGTTGATATGTGGCACCAGCATTCTTCAGTCCGAATGGCATCACTTTGTAGCAGAACGTGCCCCAGGGTGTAATGAATGTCGTCTTCTCCATGTCTTCAGGTGACATTTTGATCTGATTGTACCCTGAAAATCCATCCATGAAGGAGAATACCGAGAACTGAGCCGTATTATCTACCAATACGTCAATGTGAGGTAATGGGAAATCGTCCTTCGGGCTGGCTCTGTTCAGATCCCGGTAATCAACACACATTCTTACTTTGCCATCCTTCTTAGGCACAGGTACTATGTTAGCAACCCACGGCGGATAGCTAGTTACGGCAAGGAACCCGGCGTCCCATTGCTTTTGTACCTCTTCCTTGATTTTCATAGCCATGTCTGGACGAGTTCGGCGCAGCTTTTGTTTCACTGGTGGGCATTCTTCCCTCAAAGGCAGCTTGTGCACAACTATATCGGTATCCAACCCTGGCATATCTTGATACGACCAAGCAAACACATCAACATACTCTTGAAGCAGATCTGTCAGTTGTCTCTTCACTGAGTCTTGCAGGCAGGCCCCGATTTTAACTTCTTTCACGTCTTCGTCAGTACCAAGATTAATCACTTCAACCTCCTCCTGGTGAGGAGTAATAACCTTTTCCTCTTGCCTTAACAATCTGGCTAGCTCTTCAGGAAGCCCATATTCTTCATCAACCCCTTCTTCAGCTTGATTGATCGGATTGTCGAAGTCATACGATGTCATAGCCGTGCCGTTGTCGGTGCGGTCAGGAAGGCACTCTCTGCAAGGGTTAAGTTTGTTCGTTTTAGTGATTGATTTTAATCTTGCTTTTAGAAAAAGTGAAATGAAGTTATCATTTTGAAAACACCGCCATTTATTTTTGTACAAAAAGAAAAAGTGGAAAAACAGTGAGCAGAAAAGAAAAGACTCGTTTGCAAAAAGACGTCTGATATTTCATTAATTTAATCTTGTTTGCACAAAAGTACATATGGCCCTGATTACAAAATGAATCTTGTCATCTCGGGCAAGATGCAAGACTTTGATGCATGCTTATAAAATACAGGAAATAATAATTACTCTGCTCGAGTAACACTTATAATTTCCTGGGAAGACCAGTTCGAGACACTGCTCCCCGGGACCTTCGGACGAATCCAAATCTCCAGGTTGCGCTCCTCTTCCAGCTCGTCTTCCAGACAGTTGATAGCATCGGGGGTAAGCATCCCCCCACTGACAAAACCAGGCTCTGCAGCAGCCTTTGCTTGATGTTGAGTTGGTCTGTAACCCAACCCAAACTTGTCCTTCTTCTCCTCCACAGCTAAAACCTTGCCCCAGCCTAGGGCAGTTCCTTCTTCAACAACCTTCCGGGCTTGTTGATAAGACGACATTGGGGTACCAGATACAGCAGATGCTTCATTCACATTCAACGCTTCAAACCCCTGGCTCATTGTTTCATGGATCTCTCCATCCATTTCAATGTACTTGTAGGTTGCCAGGTGGCTGACAAAAATGTCCTCCTCTCCACAGATTGTGACAACTTGACCTTCCCACTCAAATTTTAACTTTTGGTGAAGGGTGGACGTTATTGCGCCAGCGGCGTGGATCCAGGGTCTACCCAACAAACAGCTGTAGGCGGGCTGAATGTCCATCACATAAAAGATAGTTTTAAAGGTCTGCGGGCCAATTGTCACGGGCAGCTCAATCTCTCCCAGAACCGATCTCTTCGAACCATCGAAGGCTCGTACCACCAAGTTGCTGGGTCTCAATGCCAGTCCATCATATTCAAGCTTCACCAGAGCCTTCTTTGGTAAGACATTCAGGGATGATCCTGTGTCCACCAGCACATGTGAAAGGACAGCTCCTTTGCATTCCACGGTTATGTGCAAGGCCTTGTTGTGGTTGCGGCCATCTACTGTCAGGTCAGAATTGGTAAACCCTAGCCCATTGCTAGCAGTAACATTTCCAACCACGGTTTCCAATTGGTTGACAGTAATCTCCTCGGGCACGTAAGCCGCGTGCAAGACCTTAAGTAGTGCATTCCGATGGGCTTCGGAGCACATAAGCAGTGAGAGGATGGAGATTTTGGATGGCGTCTGGTGAAGTTGATCCACAATTTTGTAGTCACTCTTTTTGATGATTCTCATAAACTCATCAACTTCCTGATCGAATGGAGTTTTCAGGGCTTCTTTGGCAGCTAGATCTTCCTGCACCGGGCCTTTACCCTTTGCCTTGGCAGCAGCTTCTGCTTCGGCAGTAGGTTTTTGAACTTGTGAGGCGAAGAGACGTCCGCTTCGAGTGAAGCCTCCGCCTCCCCCCACATTATCTACTTGTGGTGCAGGTGTTGTTGTGTCAAGAGTGATTCTTTTTCCTTCGCAGTATACGTCAGAGCCATAGTGCCAAGGGATGGCCCTATTGCTTTCATATGGTACTGGTCCAGGCACCGTGACAGTGACCGGACTGATTGCTGCTGCTGAAGGGACTGTTATTGTTTGTGGATCATAAAAGATTGTAACTGGTGCTCTGGCGGGAGCAGCACCTTCTGAATGGTAGGCGGAGTTATTTTCTGGATCGTAGAATATGGTAACTGTGGAGACATCTTCATGATTGTTTGCTGGAGTTGCAGGAGGTACTGTTGGAAGGACTGTTGTTGTTGTTGACGGAGAGTCGAAATGGAATGAAGCTGAAGTTGTAGCAGGAGTAACTGTTGAAAACTGATCATTTGGTAGGACAGATGGAGTACTTGCTGATGCCGCTGATGAATTATCGGGAACAATTGTTGTTGCATTTGTAGGTGGATCTGAAACCGTTGTCGATGAAGTTGCTTGAGTTGCCGGAAATGATGTAGTGATCTGTAGCAGGCCACTCTTAATAAGGCTGTCAATGCCATTCCTCAAGTCTTCACACCCATTCCAAGAAATATTGCAGTAGGGGCACCCTAGTTCACACCCCGGAAATATATTGTTTTCACGGAGTTGAGCTTTGATTTCCACCAATGGTGTCCTGATCTGATCCACACTGGTTATGAAATAAGACGGTGTGTCTTCTTCAATTGCGTTAATTCGAGGACCACCATGGTTTGGCATTGGGTTTTTGTTGACATTGGGCGGAGGTGCAAAATTCAGAGCCTTGGAGTCTACCAAGTCTTGTACCTTCATATGCAGAGCCCTGCATTTTTCTGTACTGTGACCAGGTGCGTTTGAATGGAAAGCACACCTAGCATTGGAGTCATAGTTCCTTGGTAGACTGTTGGGATCCGGAGGTGCCAACGTTCTTAGCTCAACTAGGTTGAGTTTCAGAAGTTGTGGCAGCAAGGCAGCATACGGCATTGGGATCGGGTCGATCACTCTGTTAGCTTGGGATGGCCTTTGTTGGAATGGCCTCTGTTGATTGTTGTTGTTGGAGTTGTTGTTGTTGTAGTTTCTTGGAGGATATTGATTCTGCTGATGATACTGAGGTTGTTGTTGGAAGTTTTGTTGAGGAGGTTGATAGATTGGCTGTGGATGAACTGGAGCAGGGATAGCGACTGCTGCTATTGTCCTTGGAACATATTGGGGCCTACCCCTGTTGGTGTGAATGGCATTGGCCTCGCCAGTTCTTCTCGGGCCTGCGAAAGGCTTTCTTGTACTACTGGACGAGCTTGCACCGTTGTCTGAGATCTTACCCATCTTTAACAGGCTTTCAATTCTCTCCCCAGCTATGACAACATCGGCGAAGCTGGTGGAAGAGAAAGCAGCCAACCTGTCAATATACGTTCCCTGAAGAGTGTTCATAAACATGTCTGCCATTTCTCTCTCAGACATTGGTGGTTGAACAGCAGCAGCCAGTTGCCTCCACCTTTGGGCGTATTCTCGGAAACTCTCCCTCGAAGACTGTGACATTCCCATTAGGAGGGTCCTGTTGGGTGCCATATCTAGATTATACTGATACTGTCTGATGAAGGCCTCTGCCAGGTCCTTCCAGCATCTCACAGTTGCTCTTGTCAAGTGGGAATACCATTCCCTCGATGCTCCAGTCAAGCTATCTTCAAAGTAGAACATCCACAATTTCTCATCCATTGTATAGGCCTTCAGCCTTCCCAGAAATGATTGCAAATGCGTTCGAGGGCATGAAGTCCCATTATACTTTTCGAAACATGGAGGCTTGAACTTGTGGGGGATCCTGACCCCTTCTACCAAACCCATGTCCATGACGTCGAACCCTAAAGAATTTTGAGACTCCAGTGATCTCAACTTCTCAGCTATCTCTTCGAGTCTCCTATCATAAGCATCCTCTCCAGCACCCATTACTGTAAATTGGTCCTCCTGAGGATCTTCTTGAAGTACTCTGGCCGCGGTGGCTGTCCCTTGAACGTTTGCAGGGATATTAATCTCAGGATGTAGATGTGGACCAAACACAGGGGGATTCACATGTGGTTGCACCCTTTCATTATTACTGGTGCCTGCAGTCCCCACATGAGGCTCATCTTGGTTCTGCCTTTCCACCATAGCTCTCAGTCTCTCCTGGCTCTGAGCCATGTTGTTCATAACCTCCATGAACTGCGTCATCTGTGTTCTCATCTCCAATCTTTCATTGGCTAGCTGATTTCTGACGTCAGCAAGATCTTGTTGAACTTGATCCATCTGAATTCCCGGAAGGTTGTTTCTAGTTGGATACCTGTGTGGCCTGTTGAGAGGAAATACCCGGCGGCGAGCAATAATTCCTGAGATTCACAACAGAGATTAGTAACAATAAAACAAAAACCTACAAAACAAACAAAAGGGTTAGCATGCAATGCAGTTATGCTTATTTGCTATCAAGGTATCCGGTTTGGTCTTCAGTTTTGACCCTTCCAGACCCTTGAATGATGATGCTGTTGAAGTTGCTTTTGAAGTGACTCTGATAGAAGCCAACACAAATATATTACAAAAGGGTAAAATAACACAATTTGTTCAATTTACGACACAAGCCCTCAAAGGGGTCGAAATACACCATAAAAGCAAAAGTACATGAAATAGGAACAACAACAAGCAAATGATCAAACTCCAAGGCCAAACTCATCCTCACGAACTTCCTTGAGAAGTGCTTCGGTCACAGGATCAGCCGGGCGCTCCGTGAGACTCCTGATGAGAAGGTTTCTTGTTGCAACAGCTGCAGTCAATTTCTTGCTCTGACTTTGGTCCTTAGACCTCTTCAATCCTGCTTTGATTTTCAGCTCTGATATTTCTTCCTGGGCTGCTGCCAGGGCCTTTTCCATCTGCTCCATCTTGTCTTGAACTCTCTTGTTTTCTAGAGTACGGGCCTCAGTGATCCGGACCCACCTGGCCTGACTTTCTTTCAAATACAAGTCTGTTCTTGCTCTTTGGAACTGGGCTTCTTTACAAGCATTCTTCAGAATCTGCTCACCAGCTTTAGACTTGTTGATATACTCCCCAGACTTCTCTATCTTGGTCAAGTGTTCCACCCTCAATTTCTCCAATCTCTCAATCTCCCTCACACCTTCACTCCTCTCCCTGAGGGTCTTCTGCAAGGCTTGAGTTAACTTCTCATTCCTTTCCTTCAGGCTTTCAAACTCCTCCAAACTGATAGTGGCGGGGGGTGGTGCTGAAGATGACTCAGGCATGTCTTCTATGGTGAAGGGCATTCCAGAGAATTGGGCCCTAGCATGGGACCACTCATAATATTGGACTGATGCCACATTATTGCACTTCCCCAGAATGGTGATTCCCTTGGTTTGAACATGATCCCAGGCCCAGGCAGCCTGCCTAACAACAGTCAAACTAATCTTGTTCTCACAGTAGAGGGTCTCCACCAAATCTTGTTCCCTAGGAGTATGAACCAGTGCATAGCCTAATTGCCTTCTGAACAGCAGAGGGTTGTAATTGATACTTCCCTTAACTCCTATCAAAGGCACATTGGGAAAGTGCCCACAACTTGTGATCATGTCTCTGCCCTTGGTGCTCTGAGTACACCATCTGATATCTGCTGAAGTTAGGACGGTGAGTCTCTTAGCCCAATTGCTTTGCTGATGAGGATTGAGAAATGCATCTGTCCTGGGTAGATGCCTGAGAAGCCAAGCATGGAATAATGGAGCACAAATTCTTACTAATCTCCCCCTTTGCTTCTCATTTCTCTGATGGACTGAATAATAAAGATCACCCAGTAAAGTTGGCACAGGGTTCTTCAGGATGAACAAATGGATTGCATTCTTGCTAATGAAACGAGGCTCATCTGCAAACAATACAATCCCATATACACTCAAGGCCAATAGAGCACAAACAGCTTTCCAATCCCCCAAGGAAGCCTTCAAACTAGCTTGAGAAATCAGGAAGTCCAGATGGAATCCAAGGATCCCAGCTTTAGAGGTCAAGTGTTGTTCAATCAACAGAGGTTCCAGGTGCAAAGCTTTTGCTATCTCTCCATTGCTGGGAAAGACCATTTCAGGGTTGAAAGGGATTTCTCTCTTGATAGGCAAACCAACCAAATATGAGTATTCTTCCAAAAGAGGACCCAACTGAAAGTCTTGAAAGGTGAAACATCTCAATGGAGGATCATAAAACTGAATGCAGGTGTGGATGAGGCTCCTCTGAGAAGGGTCCAGATCCATAACCATGTCCAGTATATCTCCATAACTCTCCCTGAACAAAGGAACGTGATCTGGAGTGATCAGGGTTTGGATCCTCCTGATGTCTGATAAGTCTGGTTGGAAGAAATGATAGGTGATGTTGCTTTTCTTTGGAGCCATGATGCTGAAGACTGAATAGGGTGCTGATGAAGATGCTGAAAGAGTGAACCACTGATTGGCTGGTGCTAGTGACTGAAGTATATGACTGACAAACTGATGCAAGTGCTGGTGGAGATAGGTCAAAACTGCAGATGGGGTCAAAACCTAAACCAGATGAGAAATGGATACCCTGAAACACAAATAAGCACATGTTAATATGATGCAATGAGTATGTATGCAAATGAAATGCAAGGGTTTGTGACTGAGCTGGATCTGATAAACTGCCTTGGTATAGATCCATGTGTGTTCAAGAATTCCGGATGGAGGTCTATAAATCCAGTAACCAGGATGGGGGACTCAAATAAAGAGCCACAAGTCCAAGGTTTCAGAATCACGAGAACTGTCCAACATGGAGCATTCTTAACAAAGTCAAAGTAACAGGGTATTCTGAGGTCAAGGTACCTGCAAACCTGTAAACAGCCCAACCCCCTCACAGGTGGTGATCTAGAACAAGGATCCTCAGACTTGGATCAGTTATGAGAAGTGTAAACACTTCTAACCCGGAGGTACAGTGTTTACAATAACCATAACAATTCCTCCTCTAATTCACCTCAGTTTCTGAAGGTCAGTACTAAAAGGTCATCCAGACTTAGCAGGCTTCCTAGATAGCCCTAGCATTGCAGGAAATCTGCAACACAGAGTTCTCAAGAAGAAACCCATATCTGAACCGTGTTTCATATTCCCGCACCAGACCGAAATGGAATGGGAAAGAATATGATTCACTCTAGCCTAGGTGTCACTCAGGTCCCAGGTATAGGACCTTAACTCTCAATGAAACACCCACCCACCAAAGCAAACAGATCCAGCCAGCAACAATGACAGTATGATATATACAAATGCAATAAAGAAAGCAGTAAAGCAAACTGTACATGAAGCAATAAACAAAAAATAAATACAAGCACAAACAAGCACATAACACCCCAGTAAACACAAATCAATCAAGCGCTAGGAGGAACCCACAAAAAGAACCAGAAGCCCTGGTTGCAATATAAGTTCCCCAGCAGAGTCGCCAAGCTGTCGCTCCCGACAAATGACACCGGGTCATATGAAGGTACAGACGCGAACGGTCGGCGAGAGGGACAATGAGAACACACAGCCGTGAACTCACTGGAGATGAAAAGAGTCGCCAGCTAGGCATTTTTATCCCGGAGGAAAGGTAATGCTGCATAGACCTAGAAAAAGATGGATAAGACGGTCGCGAACCAGAGAGACTGAGAAAGGGGGTTGGTTACAACCTGGGAAGGTATTAGCACCCAGATTGTCCGTCGTACTCGACGGGATCCACGCTTAAAAGATTTGTGTTTTAAAGGGGTAGTGTCAGTGCAATCTGTGTGTAAAATGGCTGGGAAGGAATGTACAGGTGTCAGTGCAAAAGAAGTGAAGTGTATAGTGATGTGTCGGTGTAAGAACAGAGTGAAATGCTCAAAATCATGAGGCTAAAAGAATGAAGCTGGAAAGAGGGGGAATATACAGAGACTTTTGTTCGATAACTGTTAAGTTATGCCTACGTATCCTCTCGTGCAATGAGGAAGTCAGAACACCGTAGTTCGACCCAAAGAGACTGAAAGGTGAATTGACTTGTGAACTGCTTGCTTGTCAATGCTCAAGTGTATGACCTGTCTGGCTCAGGTGCTTACTGTCTTGCATTAGACGGAAGAAGCAAGTTCTCGATTGTGAGTGAAGATGATGAGAAAAGAATCCCGGAGGAGACGATTATTGTTTGTTTTTGAGTTTTCAGTCTTTTATTGCTTTTGAAGTTTGTCATAGGATAATGAGCTTAAGCCTAAACCAATGGGTTAGTAAACTCATCACATCTTCCCTCTGATTAGGGGTAATGAGAATACCTTAAGTGTGAAGTCAGATTCTCACACTTAGTCACCTTTGATGTAGGATTAAGATCATTAACCTACTTGTGATTATTTAGATGTTTTTGTGATTTTGTTTAGTGTTAAGTAATGAGGTTAAGCCATAATCATGGATTAAACAGACTCATTACATCATCCTAATAGAAGGATAATAGACGAGAATGTTTAAGCTGAGGAAGGCTCCTCAACTTAATCCATGATTAGGGATTAAACTTATGACAAAACAAACCTTCGATTAAGTGAATTTTATTAATGACATGGTGATGAAATGGATTTTATTGTTTGCAAGACAACTTGAGGGGGACTTGTCCATTAACACTAGGGTTAGTCCTTCTTAACCATTTAAGGAAGAATTAGAACCCTAATGCAAGGCCCAAGTTACAAGTGTGATGTCTTGATGATTATTAGGTGAATTGATTAAGAGATTTAAACACCTTAAGGGTTTAATACTTAGGATTAAAGTTATACACTCCATCCTAAAAGAAGGATACAGGCATAAGCTTAATCACAAAGTCTTAAAGCCTTTAGGGTTTAGTCCCTGATTGTGAGATGAGAAGAGAAGACTCAAAGAGAGACACAAAGGTAAAACTATGAGGGGAAACTAATCAAAACCCTAATTCATTGTCATGCTTGGTTGGTCCTAAGGTTTGTGAGGCTTCACCAAGAAGATCTTCAATGGAACCACCAGGAGGCAGATGAACAGGATCAAGGGAAGCAAAGTGACTTGCTTCATTTAGGAAGTCAAGTCACTTGAAGAAAGAAAGTGGGAGAAGCAAGAATGAGCAAGCTCAAACTCAAGCACAAGTAAAAATGCAGCAATGGATGCAAGGGAGATGAAAAGAAAAGGTATGAGAAGTGAAGGCAAATCCACTTCTCATGTTTACTTACCACCTGAAAAGTTAGAAAGAAATGCAATGCAATACAAGATGAGATGAAATGATATGATGCTAAGCAAGACCAGAAGCATGTTGATGATGATTATGATGTTATGAAGTGTTGCAAACATGAGACAAGGCATAGGGATGTTCATACAAAGTCATGGATGCAAATGATGCAAGTTAAGGAACATGAATAAACATGAAATGTCATGAAGCATACAAGACAAATGGCATGGCAAAGATGTAATGCAATGATCAATGATGTTTCATACATGTCTTAAGATGTCAAATGAATCATAAGAAAACACAAAATGCAATGGCAAGTCAACTTATGTAAAAGAATGCAAGAAGGATGCAAGAGAAAGCCCAAATTAGGGTTTATGAAACAAACATCAAACCAAAACCAAAACAGAAACAAATCTCAACATAAAAAATGGAAAATGGTACCCAAAGAAACCCTAGACCTATAATGAATCACTGCCCAAAGGGGAACTCTCAACTCTTTACCAATCTCAAGTTATGATTTTTACAAATTATTAGGGTTTTTTAGGGTTCTTAACAAAAGAAATGCCAATCAATTTGAAAATGCAAGAACAAATCATGGCCTTTTTATCCTTGAAAATACATGCAAAATGGAAAACAATGCAAGAAGAATCAATGTCTCAACCTTCACCAATAGGCAGAAATGAATTTTTAAACTTGTGATCAAAATAATGCATACAAAGTGATTTAATTCAATGGAAAATTCTCAAAATGCATCAAGATCAAAAAAGAAATTTGGTTTGAAGGTTGGACAATGTTTCTAAATGTCTTAGAACATTTCATGAATTTTTTTGTAATTTTTAAATACCTAAAAGTATTTTTAATTAATTAAATCCCATTAATCAATTAAAAATAATCTTTTAAATATTTAAAAATACTTTTTTAATGATAAAAAATAAAATAAAAATATTTTTGTGTCATAAAAATTAATAAAACCTTAAAGAAAAAGTTTCATAATTTTTATGAATTTTCTGCTATTTTAAATAAATTGTACAAATTAATTGAAATAAAAATGAAATAAAACAAATAAAATGAGAAGTAATCAGAATGGACGCGTGAGATTGATTCTGAGTTTAAAAGTGTTGACTGCGCGCCAGAATGAGAGGCCCAGATTGTTTCTGATTAAATTAACTAAAATATGATTAATTAACCCTAACACGTGGATTAGGGTTAATCAAAGAGATCCTGGCCCTTCCCTTGCGCGCGTAGTCAACAAATTCAACGCATCCTACGGCCAATATTCAAACCAGCATTAATTATGGGATTAAACCCTAATCACACTCAGGTGGCCGGAGAAGACTTCCGGTCGTCTTCTCCGGCCAGAAGCTCACCTGAAAATCTTCAAACTTCCTAAAAACGTAACATAAATGGAATCTAAGACCAGGGAAATGATCCTCTCACTCTCACGAATCAAACCCCTAACCTAAAACAAATTTATCTTTCCTAAATCATCTGAATCGAAGAGGGAAAGTTCTAGGGTTCGTGAGCTTCAAACACAAATTAAATTCTCAAAACACAACCATTTCAAAAACTAAAAGCATCAGGATGATCAGGAGAGCATAAAGAACAAGTTTGTAACAAGAAAAATCATTTCTGGAAAAATCAATTTCGAGCTACCTGAGATTTGCAACTTTCAATTTAGGAACTTTCAGGCCTCTTCCTTCAGTGCAAGCTGCTCCTCTTGGTCCCCCAAGTGTGTTTGAATGCTCAAAATGAGTTTGTGTTGGCTGGAAAAGAAGATTCGAAAGGAACTGCTTCAGTTCAGTCAACAATGGCAGATGAGATTCTGGCACTCTCAGGCTGTGAAAAGGGGTTGTTTGTGATCTATGAAGTGTGTTGAGAAGGTTTGTGGTGTTGGATGGTGTGTTTGTGAGCTAGGATAAGAGTTTCGAATGAAACTGCAGTTTGAGGTGAATGATGGCAATGGAGTTTTCAGGCTTGTTTTAGGCTTATGCTTGGGGTGTTTCTTGTCTATGAGGTGTGGTGAGTTGAGTGATGATGAGAGTTTTAGTGTTTGAAGACTGTGGAGAGTGATTCGAAGGAACTTGCAATGAGGTGAGTTTTGTGTAAGTGGTGAATGTTGTTTTCTTTAGTCTTGGTTCTCATGTGTTATGGCCAGCAAACTGATTCAATAAACAAATGCAAGTGGCTGATGGATGTGACCTGGCCTGCAGAGATAGGTGTGGCTACTTTTGCTCAAAGTCCACTTTTGTGTAAGATAGGGCATGGCTCAAGTTTAGGCAAGTACAAGTTGGGTTCTGGTGCAGCATGGTGAGTGTGAGAGGTTGGCTTGACTCAAGGATCAATGCAGCAAGTTGGTGAAAAGGCCATGAGTGTTTTGCAACTTGGTTAGCTTTATGGATTTTCATGAGAAAAGTCAAGTTACATGAACCAAACCATGAGCAAACTTGATCCAAATCTGATTTTTGTGACTTAGAGGATGTTTACATAATGGTTTGACATGAATTAGAGGCTGCATAGTGCAATTGTTCAAGACTTTGCAAAATTTCCTTTTTGTGCATAACTTGAAAATCAATGATTTTTGCTAACTTTGCAATGTCATAACTTTTGATCCAAGAAGAGTTTGATCATGTTCTTGTACTTTTTGAAAAGGGAAAGATGAGATCTACAACTTTCATGACCAAAGTTTTTCCATTTGAAGCCTCTTTGGATCATGAATCAAGGCTTGAAAATTGGCCTAAAATGAGGCATTCTTGAAAAGTCAACCATGCCTCAAAAAGTCAACTTTTGCAAAAACCCTAAATTCTTGATTTTATGCATTTCAACCTTCTTCCATGATCAAATAAAGATCATATACACTCAAAATGATGAAGATCACCCATTGGTTGGGTCATTGGGGGCCTCAGATGCCCTGATTTTGCACTGACTTGTCTGAAAAGTCAACTCTTGATCAGATGACTTCCCCATGGAATTTCTTCATGAAAATTGATATGCATATTCCCTATACCATATAGAGACCAATGGAAACAAGAATGACCAAAAAAAAAAATGAGATTATGGCCTCTGAAACCAAAACCCTAATTTTAGGTCAACTGTGCAGTTCAACCTGGCTCTGCATCCACTCAAACCCTAGTTCTTGTGATTCCTCTGCAATTTTGACTCTGTGAGGATGTAACATGATACAAGAACACACATGGACCCTTCTGAGATGATTGGTGGCCTTTGGAATGGCTCAAGATGCTTTGGGATTGCTCAGATCACAAACCCTAGGTGCAGATGCCTTGAAAACTATGCAGTGAATCAAAAATGAAATGTGAGATGATATGATTGTGTTTATGCATATGAAATGATCACAAGCCATGGTGTGAATGGGTGAGGGCAAATTTGGGGTGTTTACACTACTGAACAACCACCCTTGTGAAGGATCAATGATATTGAGATCCCTTAGAACCTGGTTACTTTATAGGACAGGATGAACCATCTAAACTTCAGGGGAGGGTACTTACCTTTAAACCTCATACAAGCCTTCAAACCTAGGGCTATTGTGTGACTTGTTTGTGTGTGCCACATGTTTGTGATTGAACATAACATCATGACATCATCATGCATCATAAGCATAGCATTTTCACTAATCATTTCAAGGACCAAAGGATTTATCTTTGTTCTTTGTTGCAGGTCATGGCTTCTGCTCATAGAAACACTATCAGGATCAACTTTGTGGGCATACCTGCTAAGCTTAAAGAGTTGGTTTCCCAAGTGTCTGATCACTCCCAGTTCATCAAGAGACATGGTCACCTATTGGATCTAGTCACTTCAGGATTCAATGAAGACATGATGAGTGTTCTGTTCCAGTTCTTTGACCCCAAGCACCATTGCTTCACATTCCCCGACTATCAGCTAGTTCCTACAATGGAAGAGTTCTCTAAACTTCTGGGTATACCTGTTCTTGATCAAAGACCCTTCACAGGCTTGGAGAAGGAGCTTAAACCAGAGGTTATTGCTGCAGCTCTACATCTGAAGAAGTCTGATATTGTTCTAGAAACGAGAAGTGGAGTTAAGGGTATTCTTGCCAAGGTGTTGATAGAGAAAGCTCAGGTGTTCTTGAAGGCCATGAGCTATGATGCTTTTGAGGAGATCTTAGCCTTGCTGATATATGGCTTAGTATTGTTCCCCAATCCAGATCAGTTCATAGACGTTCATGCCATCAATATATTTCTGAGTCACAACCCAGTGCCTACTTTACTTGGAGACATCTTGCATTCTCTTCATACCCGTACTATAAGGGCAAGAGGAACTTTGATGTGCTGCATACCTTTGCTTTCTAGGTGGTTTATTTCTCACCTTCCCCGTTCAGTAATGAAGAATGAGCACGGGTTCAGGTGGTCTAAAAGGATCATGTCACTCTCGCATTCAGATATCCATTGGTGCTCCAGATCTATGGAGAATGTCACTATCATTGACCGTTGTGGGGAGTTTCCTAATGTGCCACTTCTAGGCATAAGAGGAGGCATCACCTACAACCCTTCTCTAGCTTTACGACAGTTTGGTTACGCTCGGAGTGATGGTCCACATGACATGTTGATTCAGGGCATTGTGTTTGACTACGACAACGATATTCAAGGTTACCGTCAGAGATTCATACGAGCATGGGGAAAAGTGAACAGGATTGACAGCAAGACACTGGAGCCTAAGTACACTATTCCTATGGAAGCTTATCTCAGATGGGTGCGATCTCGTGCTCAGACTCTCATGATGCCATATCCTGCTATCCTGCCAGTTACCATGGAACCTGTTGCTGAAGGAGATACTGCTTATACCATCCTTCACCCAGACATGCCTACTGACATGGAAGACTTACAGAGATCCTGGATCCAGTTGAAGGAGCAAAGGGATACTTTTGAGGCTCATTACAAAGCAAGCCAAGAAAGAATCCTAGAACTAACAAAGCAACTTCACGAGGAACGGAATCTCAACTCATACCTCAACACAAAGAGGAAACGTCCATGGGAGACTTAAAACCCCATCTCTTGTATTTATTGCATTTCATTTCCTGTAAGCCCAAGAGGCAAAACAAGCTTATTACTAATAAAAGTTTACCTTCTTGTTTGTTTAAGCAAATTTAAATCCTGCGGTCCTTGAAAACATTGCATACGCATTCACATATCATTTCATTGCATCACAGGTTTATTATGCACAGGTTTCTCATCTTCTCGCTGTTTATTTCAGCAATGGCTCTTGAACAAACAGTTAAGGATCTCCAGGCACAAAATGCACAGTTCCAAGAGCTGATTCTGAACTTGTCCAAGGGGCAGGATGAATTGAAGACACTGCTGGCCAAGAAGACTAAGAAGACTAGAAGGTCAGGTGGCCTGATCAACATGGGAAGAAGGTTCAGAGGTCCTGTCAAGACCAAAGAACAAGTTGAAGACTATGAGTCTGAAGAGTCTGAAAAAGAGGGAGGCAGTCTCCACAATACTATGGGGGACTCTGATTCTGAGGCAAATTATTACCATGAGCCTAATGAAGACAAATTCAAAATGCTGGTGGATAGAATGGATGCTATGGAGTTGCAGAAGTCTTCTGGGCTGGATTTTGAAGATTTGAGTCTGATATCTGGGGTAGTCATACCCATTGGTTTCAAGGTTCCTACCTTTGTTGTTTATGATGGGGTCTCCTGTCCCAAGCTGCATCTGAGGTCTTATGTCAGAAGAATTCAACCCCACACTGCTGATAAGAAGTTGTGGATTCATTTCTTCCAAGAGAGCTTATCTGGAGCTCAATTGGAGTGGTATTATCAGTTGGAGAGTGTCAACATCAGAGATTGGAATGATCTTGCTGAAGCTTTCTATAAGCAGTATCAATACAATGCTGATTTAGCCCCCACTCGCATGCAGCTGCAAAGCATGTCTATGGGTGCCAAAGAAAGTTTCAAGGAGTATGCTCAGAAGTGGAGAGACTTAGCTGGAAGAGTACAACCCCCTTTAACTGACAGGGAATTGGTTGATATGTTCATGTGTACGCTGAATGGTCCTTTTTACAGTCATCTCATTGGAAGCTCATCATCTGGCTTCACTGAGTTGATAATGACAGGAGAGCGCGTGGAAAATGGTATAAAGAGTGGCAAGATCCAAGTGGGTACTTCTTCATCAGGTGCTGCAAAGAAGCCTCCCACTGGGAAGAAAGAATCCAATGCTGTTTATGGTCAACCTGATCGAAATAAAAGGCATCAGTCTGTGAGTGCAGTTCATATTTCAAATCCAACTCCTACAACACCAGAGCAGCCACAGGGCCACCAACAGAGGGCTAGAAGGCAGTTCACAAAGATCAACATGTCAATGGCTCAGGCATTGCAACACTTGTTGAAGGCTGAACTTATTACTCTGAAAGAGGCTCCTCAGAATCCCAATGTTACCTCTCCCAGGTACAATCCCAATGCACGATGTGCATATCATTCAAATTGTCAAGGACATGATACTAATAGTTGCTGGGTCTTGAAGAACAAAATTCAAGATATGATTGAGGCTGGAGAGATTGAGTTTGACCCTCCGGGTACTCCAAATGTGATTACTGCTCCCATGCCAAATCACGAGAAGACTGTCAATGCCATTGATGAAGATTTACATATCTATTCAGTTACAGAGTTGACCACACCATTGTCTGTTATCAAGAAGAAGTTAGTACAAGCTGGGTTCTTTCCAGGTTGTCGTGAAGATTGTCTGTATTGTACCTATAAGCCGGATAGCTGCTGGAGATTGAGAGATGGAATTCAACGTCTCATGGATAAGTATACCATAGTGTTTGAGAGGACTCCATCGTCTGTAGAAAGTATGGTGGATCATATTACTAAAGGTAGGAAGATTGAAGAGGTTGACATGGTTGACAAAGCGCCGGTAAGGATCACTTCAAAGGGACCTGTTAAAATCACTCATAAGGGTCCAATTAAGATTACTGCTGAAGGCCCTGTGAAGGTTGTTGCTGAAGCCAGAGTGGCTCCTATGGTCATTACCACTCCTGGTCCTATTCCGTATACGTCTGATAAAGCTGTGCCTTGGCATTATGGGTCTGATGTTTATATCCATGGTGTTAAGCAGGAACCTTTAGCTGATATGCATGTTGATGTTGATAATATTGCTGGGTCTAGTAAGATCACACGAAGTGGAAGAGTCTTCTCTCCTCCAGTGATTTCCAAGAATGCAGTTACTCCTGCTGTCACCTCCACCACTGATGCTCGGGGCAAAGGTCCTGTTATTGAGCCTATACATGCTGATGTGCCAGCTGCTGATGACCTCTCTAAGCAGATGGAAGAAGTATTGAAAATCATTCGCAAGAGTGATTATGACATTGTTGATCAGTTGGGGCATACTCCCTCCAAGATTTCTATGCTGTCCTTGTTATTATGTTCTGAGGCTCATGCCAAAGCCCTGATTAAGTTTCTGAAGACTGCTCATGTACCCAATGCAATTTCTGTTGACCAGTTTGAGAATTGTGTTGCCCACCTGACTTATGATAATGGGTTAGGGTTTTCTGATGCTGATTTGACCCCTGCCAAGAGGGATCATAACAGGGCTCTGCATATCTCAATTGAATGCAGGGGCACTACCCTGTCACATGTATTGATAGACAATGGTTCCTCTCTGAATGTGTTGCCCAAGGAAGTCCTGAATAAGCTGAGTCCCGAAGATGCTGTGCTGAAGCCCAGTAGTATAGTGGTAAAGGCTTTTGATGGTTCTAGAAGAGTAGTGCATGGAGAAATTGATCTCCCAATCAAAGTTGGGTCTCAGGTTTTCAATGCTACATTTTATGTGATGGATATTCGTCCTTCGTACTCTTGTCTGCTTGGTCGTCCCTGGATCCATGGGGCAGGTGCTGTAACCTCTACATTACATCAGAAGTTGAGATATCCGGTAGAAGGAAAGGTTGTTACTGTCTATGGAGAGGAAGAATATTTTGTCAGCCATGTGAATACCTTCAAGTATCTGGAAGTGGAAGGTGAATACGTTGAAACTCCGTGTCAGACATTCGAAGTGGTTCCTTGGATTGTTAATGATTATGTAGCTCCTCCGGTTGTCAAGAAAGTTCATGTGGTCACCAGAATACCTCCAACAATGGCCTCCCTCAAGGATGCTAGAGCTGTAGTGGATGAAGAGTCCCAGAAGGCTGTTCGTCGTGCTCGTGCTGTTCGTATCACCAATCAAGGGGTTATGAAAGATCAGATCAATGCTATGGGAGACTATGATGAAGACTACAATCTGGATGCTTGAATCTTTCCTACTGTGGGTGCTGGACTCAATAATTGGAAAGCTGAAGATGTTATCCCTATCTCCTTTAGTCAGGAGTAAATACTATTACTGTGTTGTTGCTTTTAAGTTTGTAATTTCTTGAACAATTGAACTCTTAAGCCTTGTGCCTTACCCGGGGCACAATGGTGTGCTTGTTACGGGATGTCATTTCATTTGCATACTTCATTCAATAAAAATCAGTGGACGTTTCGTTTTAGTAAATATTGTTATCCTTGTCTTTCTTTTATTTTATTTTTTACCTTTATCAGCTATGTGTTCTTACACACACCCACGTCACTAAAATGCAGATCCTTATCCACTCTGGATCCTGTTGATAACAGTTCTACTATTGCCAATTATAATTTCGAGAATCCGATCTATCAAACTGAAGACGGAAATGAGGACGATTGTGAAGTACCTGTAGAGCTTGCTAGGTTGTTACAACAAGAAGAGAAAGCTATACAGCCACATGAAGAGCCAGTCGAAGTTGTGAATCTGGGAACTGAAGAAAACAGGAAGGAAGTCAAGATAGGGGCTGATTTAGAGGATAGTGTCAAGAGCAGGTTGATTCAGATGTTACGTGACTATGTGGAGATCTTTGCTTGGTCCTATGAAGATATGCCAGGGTTGGATACAGACATTGTGGTTCACCGTTTACCAGTGAAAGAAGATTGTCGTCCAAAGAAGCAGAAGGTTCGTCGTATGCGTCCTGAAATTTCAGAAAAGATCAAAGCAGAAGTGATGAAACAGTTCAATGCAGGGTTCTTAGCTGTGACTTCTTATCCTCAGTGGATTGCAAATGTTGTACCAGTTCCTAAGAAAGATGGTAAGGTACGTATGTGTGTAGACTATAGAGATTTGAACAAGGCCAGCCCTAAAGATGACTTTCCACTTCCTCATATTGATGTTCTGGTAGACAACACTGCTCAGCATAAGGTATTCTCTTTTATGGATGGTTTCTCTGGTTACAATCAAATCAAGATGGCTCCTGAAGATATGGAGAAGACAACATTTGTTACACAGTGGGGCACTTTATGTTATAAGGTGATGCCATTTTGTTTGAAGAATGCAGGGGCAACATATCAGCGTGCTATGGTGGCTTTGTTTCATGATATGATTCATCATGAGATAGAGGTATATGTGGATGATATGATAGCCAGATCCCAGAATGAAGAACAACATCTTGATCATTTGCATAAGTTGTTTGAGAGGTTGAAGAAATACAAGTTGAGATTGAACCCAAACAAATGTACTTTTGGAGTTAGATCTGGTAAGCTCCTGGGTTTCATTGTCAGTGGAAAAGGTATTGAAGTGGATCCTGCAAAAGTGAAAGCTATACGAGAGATGCCAGCTCCCCGTACTGAGAAGGAGGTTAGAGGTTTCTTGGGACGATTGAATTACATTGCAAGATTTATTTCCCAATTGACTGCCATCTGTGAGCCAATCTTTAAGTTGCTGAAGAAAGACCAGGTGATGGAATGGAATGATGAGTGCCAGACTGCCTTTGATGAAATCAAGAGATATCTGCTGGAACCACCAATTTTGATGCCACCAGTTGATGGAAGACCCTTGATTATGTACTTAACAGTGTTAGACAACTCAATGGGGTGTGTGGTGGGGCAACATGACGAGTCCGGTCGAAAAGAGCAGGCAATATACTACCTTAGCAAAACGTTTACCGACTGTGAAACAAGATACTCACTGCTCGAGAAAACTTGATGCGCTTTGGCATGGGCTGCTCGCCGACTAAGACAGTATATGTTGACTCATACTACCTTGTTGATTTCGAAGATGGATCCAATCAAGTACATATTCGAGAAACCTGCTCTCTCCGGAAGAATTGCAAGATGGCAAATGATCTTGACAGAATATGACATACAGTATACTACTCAGAAGGCCATTAAAGGAAGTGTTGTGGCTGATCATTTGGCTCATCAAGCAGTGGATGATTATCAGTCAATGAGTTTTGAATTTCCTGATGAAGACATTATGATTATTACCAAAGAACCTGGACAATATGACGGACCTGAACAAGGATCCCGATGGACTATGGTTTTTGATGGTGCTTCCAATGCACTTGGTAATGGTGTTGGTGTTGTGATTAGTTCCCCTGAAGGTTGTCATACCCCGATTACTGCCAGACTTTGTTTCTATTGCACTAATAATATGGCTGAGTATGAGGCATGTATCCTGGGTATTAAAACTGCTATTGATATGAAGATTCAGTTCCTTGATGTGTATGGTGATTCAGCCCTGGTAGTAAGTCAGATTAAAGGAGATTGGGATACCAAGCATGATAATCTCATTCCTTACAGAGAACATGTGTTGTCTTTGATCCCATATTTTAAAGAGATTACCTTTGGACATATTCCACGAAGAGAGAACCAGTTGGAAGATGCTTTAGCCACCATGGCATCCATGTTTGAGATCAGCTGGGATGATGAAGCTCCCAAAATTACTATTGATAGATTTGAAAAGCCTGCATACTGCAATGAGATTGACACTGAAGGGGTAGAGGAGAAGCCTTGGTTTTATGAAGTGAAAAGATATCTTGAAGCTCAGGAGTTCCCTGAAGGGGCATCTGTCAAAGATAGGAAGTTTTTGAGAAGGTTTTCTGCTAAGTTCTTTTTGAGTAATGGGATTTTGTACAAGCGCAATCATGACTCAACTATGCTTCGTTGTGTGGATAAGAAGGAAGCAACATAGATTATGGAAGATATGCATGATGGGATCTTTGGCACTCATTCTAGTGGACATACTATGGCAAAGAAGATATTGAGGGCAGGTTACTATTGGTCTACCATGGAAGCTGATTGCTATCAACACTCCAGAACATGTCACAAGTGTCAAATCTATGCTGATAAAGTCCACATACCTCCATCACCATTGAATGTGTTAACTGCTCCTTGGCCTTTTGCCATGTGGGGCATTGATATGATTGGCGAGATCAAACCTACTGCTTCTAATGGGCATCGTTTCATCCTAGTTGCTATTGATTACTTCACGAAGTGGGTAGAGGCAGCTTCATTTGCATCTGTTACCAAGAATGTTGTGGCTCGATTCATCAAGAATAATCTCATATGTAGGTATGGCATCCCTGAAAGGATTATCACTGACAATGGCTCTAATCTGAACAACACTATGATTACTGATCTCTGCACGCAGTTCAAGATTAAGCATCACAACTCTTCTCCGTATCGTCCAAAGATGAATGGGGCAGTTGAAGCTGCTAATAAGAACATTAAGAAGATTGTACAGAAGATGACTGTTACTTATAAGGATTGGCATGAGATGTTACCATTTTCTCTTCATGGTTATCGTACTACAATACGTACTTCAACAGGGGCAACCCCATTCTCCTTGGTCTATGGTATGGAAGCAGTTCTGCCCATTGAAGTTCAGATTCCCTCCTTAAGAATTATGAAGGATGCAGGCTTGGATGAAGATGAGTGGATTCAGACTCGACTTGACCAGATAAATTTGATTGATGAGAAGAGGCTAGCAGCAGTTTGTTATGGCCAGATGTACCAGAAACGAATGATCAAAGCTTTTAACAAGAAGGTTAAGCCAAAGGTATATCAGGTTGGTGATTTGGTAATCAAGCGTATCATATTACCACAGGGTGATCCTAGGGGCAAGTGGACTCCAACATATGAAGGACCATTTGTAGTCAAGACAGTGTTCTCAGGAGGTGCCATGATACTCACTACAATGGATGGTGAAGACTTCCCGCAGCCTGTAAACGCAGATATAGTTAAAAAATACTACGCATAGAAAGAGACCCGTTAGGTTGACAGGCCTAGGCAAAAATAAGGGCATCCCGGCAAACCAAAAGGGTTTGGGCAAAAATTAGGGATATATATAAAAAAAATGTACACCCGGCAAGTCGAAAACCTGAAAAGGCGGCTTGGGCAAAAAAGGGTATCCCGGTGGATTGAAAACCTGAAAGGGCAATCCAGGCAAAAGTTAGGGATTAAAAGCGTATGACTATGTCTCGTTTGGATCACTCATGAAACTGCAACTAGTTGTGTTACTTACTCAAGTTTGAACAGATAAAGCTCAATCCAATCGTTTCCGTCTCAACAGCAGAAGATGAGATACTTGAAGATAATGGCAATAATAGGATAGAAACTCAATAGGATTATTTCCCACATAGCTGATTCTCCTTGTTTTGTAAGATCTTCATGACAAAATCCTCTTACTAGGGTTTATGTCTCCTTGTACAAACTTACCTATGTATAGGTCACTCTTTGATATAAATAAAATTCCATTTTTGAATCCTGATTTACTTTTACCCTATTTACATAAGCGAAACGTCCATTGGTTGTGTTTGAATGTATGTATGCTTTTGAATATGATTGATGTTTACCAGAAATGCATGTATGCTTAATATGATTGATGTTTACCAGAAATGCATGAAAATGCAGTAATAGTATTTACTAAGGACGGACGAGGGAAGGATTTCAACGAAGCTTCACCGGTTCATCTCTACAAAACAGCTGCAAACCCTCAGTAGGACAAATCCATCTCCAGAAAGTCACATCTCCCCTGGAATTTATATCCATCTCTTTTATCCTCATACGGATATTCGGGAATTTACTTTCCAATAAGAGTACGACGAACGAAGACGGGAGGTTATGTATACCCTACTATCAAACGAAGACAGGAGGTTATGTATACCTTGCTATCCCCAGCAGACGGGAGGTTATGTATACCTTGCTATCCCCAGCATACGGGAGGTTATGTATAATATATTATCAAACAAGACAGGAATAAGTTCCTCATTTTTCGTCAGCAACAAACCGGGATTTATCTTCCCTGGCCAGCAGTTGTCATACGAAGATATCCAGACGCTTCCGGCAGCATCATATCATACATACATCATTTACATCATACCATAGCATACATATCCATGGATGCATAATACATTACTTAAGTGAGTCATGTCATACATGCATACATGATGCATAAACTAATACTACCATATAAAATGCTACCTTGTTTTCAGGTTAATCCTCCAACAGACAGACTTCATCCACAACTTGTGACTATTGGGCCGTTGTTTATCTTCCCAAAAGTTATTATTTCCTCAGGATTGCTTTATCCTCCTGAAAGCATACTACTACTTCAGGATTGCTTTATCCTCCTGAAAGCATACTACTACTTCAGGACTGCTTTATCCTCCTGAAATCTTACTCCCTCAGGACTGCTTTATCCTCCTGAAAGCTTACTATCTCCTCGGGACGTTGTGTATCTTCCTGAAAGCTATCTCCACTTCCTCAGGATATTGTTATCCTCCTGAAAGCATATTATCTCCTCGGGACGTTGTTTATCTTCCTGAAAGCTATCACCCCTACCTCAGGACTGCTCTATCCTCCTGAAAGCATATTCATACCTCAGAACGTTGTTCATCTTTCTGAAAGCATATCATCACCTCAGGATGTTATTTACCCTCCTGAAAGTATATTATCAATCCCACAGGACTGCTTTATCCTCCTGAAAGCATATTCATACCTCATAACGTTGTTCATCTTTCTGAAAGCATATCATCACCTCAGGATGTTATTTACCCTCCTGAAAGCATATTATCAATCCCACAGGACTGCTTTATCCTCCTGAAAGCATATTCATACCTCAGAACGTTGTTCATCTTTCTGAAAGCATATCATCACCTCAGGATGTTGTTTACCCTCCTGAAAGCATATTATCAATCCCACAGGACTGCTTTATCCTCCTGAAAGCATATCATTACCTCGGGATTGCTTTATCTTCCTGAAAGCTATCATTATATCCTCATATTTTGGACTGCTTTATCCTCCAAGAAATGTACCTGAAGAATTTTTCTCTAAGTGGCATCTTTAAGCCCACACAAGCATATTCAACTAGTCGTCTATATCACTCTACGCACTGGTGAGTGCAAATTTTTGGGCTTTTGTGTTCAATCCCTTTCAACCTTCCAGGTCACGACTGGCAAATATACCAATCTAACCCCTCAGGTTTCAGAAAATTGAACAGGGGCAGCTGTTGCACCCCAAAATTTGCCCTCACAATACAAGACTTTGTGTGCTAAGAAGGTTCACAAGGTTCACAAGATTCACAACATTTACAAGACCTTTCATGAGGTTCATGAAGTTTGCAAGACACTTTATGAGGTTCACAAGGTTCACAAGATTTACAATGCTTACAAAGACCTTTCATGAGGTTCATGAAGTTTGCAAGACACTTTATGAGGTTCACAAGGTTCACAAGATTTACAATGCTTACAAAGACCTTTCATGAGGTTCATGAAGTCTACAAGTCACTTTATGAGGTTCACAAGGTTCACAAGGTTCACAATGCTTACAAAGACCTTTCATGAGGTTCATGAAGTCTACAAGTCATTTTATGAGGTTCACAAGGTTCACAAGGTTCACAATGCTTACAAGACCTTTCATGAGGTTCATGAAGTCTACAAGATACTTTATGAGGTTCACAAGGTTCACAAGGTTCACAAGACCTACCATGAGGTTCACAAGACATTTTATGATGGTTCACAAGGTTCACAAAGTTCACAATTGGTCAGAAGAGTTGACAATTCCCTCAGACAATGTACCTCCTAAGCAGTGCATCCAAAACTAGGGTTTTGACTTTAATCAGGATAAATGGATTTCCAAGACTTAAAGTGAGCTTCATAACATCTTATATGTGTCTAAGAATCCCCATGACAAGTTTCAAGACTTTTCTCAAAGGTTTGCTCAGTCAGATGATCAGATAAGTCAAAATCAGTCAAAGCAGTTAAAAAGTCAAACTGAGATCAACTGTGGTCAAACCAAAGTCAAAATTCATGATTTTTTGCCAACATCAAGTATATGAAGTAAAATTCATCATTTTATCAAGGGTTTATCATGATTCATCAAGGAGATTTCAGATCATCAAGAATCAGGAGTTTCTAAATTAGGGTTTCCTCAGTAAAAGTCAACTGAACTTTGACCAGCCATAACTTTCACAGGCTTCATCACCAAGTCTCCATCCAAAGCTCATTTTGAAGGAAATTGAATTCTTTACAACTTTGTGTCTCACAAGCCAAGCCAAAAAATGCTTCATTTGGAAGGTATGAGCTAAGACATTATAGGTCCTTTTGAATGTCAACAAAAAGTCAACAACTTCAAAAGGGCATAACTTGAGAATGGTAAATGATATGGACATAAAACTAGTGGGGTTGGTTAGAGGACTCTTCAATCTTTCCAAAATGTCCAAGAACACCTTCATAGCATTAAAATTGAAGGATGTGTGCCCTTGCAAAGTTGGGAAATTTTTGGTTGATTTATGAAGAAAATGGAGGTCTAAAACCAATTTCTTCTAAATGGGCTTGCCATATGATGACCCAATCCATACTATGACCTCATGCACGACCCAAGTCAACAAAAATCAGATTTTTTATCATTTTATTTTTATTTATTTTGATTTAATTCATTAAAAATCATTTTAAATTAAAATAAAATTTAAAAGTCTAAGATTTAAAAAAGATCAAGCTTCTAGAAATTCATAAACATGATTGGAATTAAAGTGGAAAGAAGATCATGATGATTGGCCTAAAATAGCAAGTGTTTATGCAAAAAATATTTGATTTTTAAAGCCTATCTTTTTTGAATCTTTTTGGATCAAATTTCTCACACAAGTATCCAACTTTTCTAACCTAATGCATTGTTCTATAAGTACATGATTGAACCCTAACACAAGGCCACGAATTTCCAGCCTCCAAGAGTAAGTTTCACATTTCAAAAATTCAAGCAAAAACTCCAATTCGGTTTGGCACTTATAGCCATTTTCAAGACAAACCAAAGGTTGCAATTGATTCCTTGAAGTTCAGTGATTGATTTTGAATCATAACATCATTCATTCATGCCCTAAATCGTGAAAACCGAATGCACTTTGTTCATGTTTTAAAAATTTTCGATTTGAATGATTTACATATTATTAATGAAAACTAACTGTTGGTTTGTGTTTATGATGATGTTTGGATGCTTTCTGGATAAATTAATTTGATTTTAGGTTCAAGATGGAGGAATCACCATTGCTAGGGTTTCGGCCAAGCTTTTAGGGTTCCATGATAAACCTAAAATAAATAAATTCTAAGAACACAACACAATTGTGTGACCTCTGGGAATCATTATACACAAATTAATTTTGAGAAATTTCACTGTTTTGATGGTATTCCAAATTTCGTAGGTTTATGTTTTGGAAAATTCGCAGGAAATTGTGTAAGAGATTTTGCAGGTGATTTTGCAGGTAAAAGGTAGAAGAAGAAGAAGCTGCGCGCGTTTTCCAGAATTTGAATATTGTATATAATATTTTATGAATTAGTTATGGTTTTGTTTCACAGTTGGTTGCTTGGCCCAGTGGTATGATGTGCGCATATATTGCTTATGGTCAGGAGTTCGAGTCCTGGCTTCACCATCTTTTTTTCTTGTTTTTCATATAATTAGCAATATTAATATATTATGAGTTGTAGTGGGATTGTAGACAGGCTCGCTCATCCAGCAGGAATGGTAAGGTGTTTGTGTATTGCTTGCAAGGTCCTGGGTTCGATCCCCCCAGGCCTTTTGTTTCCTTTTTATTTTCCTTGATTTTTCAGGATATGGAATAAAACCAATTCAACTCTCCTTTTTACTGCCTGCGCGCATGATGGCCTGGTGGTGTGTGTTTGTGGTCTGGGTATTGGCAAGTAGGGTGTCCTGGGTTCAACTCCCAGCCAGGTAAGTTCCAATTTTTTTTATTTTGTTTAATTTATTTTGTTTAATTATATTAATAATAATTATAAATAATCATATAAATATCTTATATTTTCAAAGTTCCAAAATTATTTTCTAAATTCTAAAATTAGTCTCTTTTTATTATTATGTGCTTAAATTATAATATGTATATATTTGTTTAGTTAATAAGTTATTATTAAACTCTAATATTTTTTGTATATAACTTAAACCCTAATTATTTTCTAAAAAAACCTAATTCTTGTTTATAATTTTAATTAATAAATAAAATTTTATTATAATCCTTAAATTTATAAATATAATTGTATGATCATTTTTTTTATCATGTATATATTTTATTAAATTTTGTAAATGTAATCATAATTTTTTTTTAATATGTAAATATGACCTAAATTATTTATATTCTTAATTTTTGCATTTTAATAATTGTTAATATATGCTTAGGAATAACTAAAATTGTTAAAATGATTTTATAATTATAATTTTATTTTCATAATATGTTTAAAATTAATTTAATTTTTCATAATTTGTATACAATTCAAATTTTTATAATAATTGCTTAATTGTTCATATTTTTTTTAATTTTAAATAATTGTTTATATTAAAATCTAATCTTTAATTATTATATTTTGCTTATTATTTTAATTATGTTCTTATGATATTTTTTACTAACCCCCTTTTATTTTTAAATTGTGATTATTATTATTTCACTAACCCAATTTTTATTATTATTATATATTTCGCTTTATTTATTTAAATTATTTATTTATCATTGTTGTAATTGCTCCTTGGTGTAAATATTTTTTATAATGTTTAAATTATTTAATTTTTATGCTATGGTTAGTAAATAGGGAGTGAAAACTATTTGTATTTAAAATTGAATTTAGATCATTTAAATTATAAGATAAATATTGAAATTGAACACCCACACACGTAAGTCGATCTTTGATCGCCATCTCACTTTCTAGGGTTACCTCTCATTGTTGCCTAAAATAAAAGGTCAAGTAGGGTGTATAAAGCAAAAGTCCCTTAAAAGAAAAGTCATCTAGTCCCTTAACAATAAAAGATCAAGTCCCTTAAATGGTTGCCTTTATAAAGATCTTGTCCCTTTCGAATAATGATGACAGTCCCTCCAAAATGCTTAATACACCTTACAGTTGCCTTCATCAAACAGATGTCCCTCACTTGTCCCTCACATCCAAGGTAATGACTACCTATTCCTTAATAATAGGGATAGTCTTACCATTTAAAGGATTCAAGAACAGAAAAGACTTAAGCTTAGGGTAGGTTCCTCTTAGATACTTGCTCACTTTTCAAAAACATTTCAAACACTTCACACATTTCAAAAAAATTTCAAAACAAAGGTTTTTTACGCATCCGTACATGGATCATTATAAAACTCTTAAGAAAATTTCTATTCACACACTTCACATTTCAAAAACATTTTAAAATGAGCTAAGTAACTAAGAGCCCATGGATAACCATGGATGTAAAGGGTGCTAACACCTTCCCTTTACATAACCTACCCCCCGGACCCAAAAAATCTTTTAAAAGGTCTTTCCTGTTCTTTTATGCCTTTCCTTTGGATAAAATAAAAGTCGGTGGCGACTCTTGCTATCCGCAACATAACTAAAGTCAGTTCTCCCACCGTGTTACAACCCCTAAGGATGAATATCCTATGCCAGTAGCAGAAATGCTAGTAGATTCTGCAGCAGGCCATGAGTATTTAAGTATGCTTGATGGGTATTCTGGTTATAACCAGATTTTCATTGCTGAAGAAGACGTTCCAAAAACAGCTTTCCGTTGTCCAGGAGCAATAGGAACATATGAGTGGGTAGTCATGCCCTTTGGTTTAAAAAATGCTGGAGCTACTTACCAAAGGGCCATGAATTCTATTTTTCATGATTTCATTGAAACATTTATGCAAATTTATATAGATGATATTGTGATTAAATCTACCTCAGGCTCAGACCATATTGACCACCTTCGACAGTCCTTTGAAAGGATGAGGAAGTTTGGTTTGAAAATGAATCCCCTTAAATGTGCTTTTGGTGTGCAGGCAGGTGATTTCTTAGGCTTTGTGGTCCACAAGAAGGGGATTGAAATTAATGAAAACAAAGCCAAGGCCATAATGGAAGCGAAAGCGCCATCGACAAAGAAGGAGCTGCAGTCTCTACTAGGGAAAATCAACTTTCTTAGAAGGTTCATCTCCAACCTTAGTGGAAAAACACATGCCTTCTCACCTCTACTTCGACTGAAGAAGGAGGGCTTCACTTGGGGGCAAGAACAGCAAGATGCCTTCGACAAGATCAAGGAATATCTGGCAAGTCCTCCAGTTTTAATGTCTCCTTGTTAAAAAAGAAGTATGAGGCTCTACATCTCAGCGTCCGACAGAACATTGGGAAGCATGCTTTGTCAGGAAGATGAACATGGTGTCGAAAGAGCCATCTATTATCTCAGCAGAGTCTTAAATGATGCTGAAACTAGATATAGTATGATAGAGAAATTATGTTTATGTGTATATTTCTCTTGTACAAAGTTAAAGCATTATATAAAACCCATTGATGTATATATATCTTCTCATTTCGACGTAATAAAACATATGTTGTCTAAATCTATTCTACATAGTCGAATTGGAAAATGGGCTTTAGCCTTGACTGAGTATTCTTTAAAATATATGCCTCTAAAAGCTGTCAAGGGACAAGTGGTTGCTGACTTTATAGCTGACCACTCCATACTTGGAGATGAAATAAAGTATGTCGAAAGAGAACCTTGGAGGTTATATTTCGACGGTTCCAGTCATAGGAATGGAATAGGAGTTGGGGTGTTAATCATTTCTCCCAATAAAATTCCAACAAAGTTCAAGTACAAAATAAAAGGTTGTTGTTCGAATAATGAAGCAGAATATAAAGCTTTAATTACTGGACTTGAAATATTGTTGGAATTGGGGGCAACAGAGGTCGAAATAATGGGTGACTCTGAGTTGGTAATAAAACAATTGACGAAAGAATACAAATGTGTCAAAGAGAATTTGATCATGTATTTTGTGATAGCCAACAGACTCCTCAAGAGATTCGACAGTGCAACCTTTAGACACATTCCTAGATTAGAAAATCAGGAAGCAAATGACTTGGCTCAACTAGCATCAGGCTACAGAGTGTCGAAGGAAAACCTAGAGAAAGTTGTCGAAGTAAGAGGAAAAGTATTATCCACTAGACTGTCCCCATCTGATTTGGAGACCATAAGACTGGGATATGGTGATGAAGAAAATTTTGAAATTTTCAATATAGATGATCCAGGGGTAGGAGATTGGAGAAAACCTATCAAGGATTATTTGAAAAATCCAAACCAGACGGTCGAAAGAAAGATAAAGTATAGAGCTTTAAGCTATGTACTCTTTGGAAATGAGTTGTTTAAAAAGACTGCAGAAGGAGTCTTACTAAAGTGCTTAGGAGAGACTGAAGCTTATATAGCTTTGTCGAACGTGCATAGTGGTGCGTGTGGTGCACACCAGGCAGGGCACAAAATAAAATGGTTACTATTTCGACAGGGGATGTATTGGCCAACAATGTTGAAGGATCGTGTCGAATTTGCAAAGGGATGCCAAGAATGTCAAATTCACGCAGGCATACCTCATGTGCCTGCAAATGAGTTACATTCCATTATAAAGCCTTGGCCATTCAGAGGTTGGGCTTTAGATTTGATTGGTGAAATTCGACCAGCCTCTTCAAAAGGGCAGAAGTACATTTTAGTTGGGGTAGACTACTTCACTAAATGGATTGAAGCCATACCACTGACGAATGTAGATCAGGAAGCAGTCATAGATTTCATCCAGAAACATATAATGTATAGATTTGGAATACCAGAGACTATAACCACTGGTCAAGGATCAGTGTTCACTGGAAGAAATATGCAGGCATTTGCAAAAGAGACAGGTTTTAAGTTGCTCACTTCGACACCTTATTATGCCCAAGCAAATGGTCAGGTCGAAGCAGCCAACAAAGTGGTGATAAATCTAATAAAGAAGCACGTGGGTAAAAAACCTAGAAATTGGCACAAGACTCTGGATCAAATCCTTTGGGCTTGTCGAACGTCTCCCAAAGAAGCAACTAATTCTACCCCATTTAAATTAACTTACGGATATGATGCAGTATTACCAGTCAAAATCTGTTTACAGTCAATACGAATTCAAAGGCTTCATGAGATTCCATATGAGATTTATTGGAATATGATGATGGATGAGTTGGTTGATTTAGATGAAGAAAGGTTACGTGCTTTAGAATTAATAAGAAGGCAGAAAGAAAGAGTCGAAAAGTTTTACAATAAGAAAGTAAAATTTAAAGCCTTTTTAGTTGATGATTTAGTTTGGAAGGTAATTTTACCCATGGAGAAGAAAGATAGATTGATGGGAAAATGGTCCCCCAAATGGGAAGGACCTTTCAGAATTTTAAGAGTTTTTTCAAACGGTGCATATGAAGTCGAAGAAATAGAAAAGGACAGGAGAGTGCTGAAAATAAATGGCAAATATTTGAATAAGTATAAACCAACATTGCAAGAAATAAAGATAGGAATAGAATAAAATTGCAAACAAACTTGTCTTCGCCAAACAGATGGCGTTAAGTAACATTACATATGAAATTGCTAAAACTCTTAAAACAATAAAATTTCCTATTTTCTATTACAAACTACTGTTGAAGGAAAGTTGCTTTGAGTTAGTCAAATTTCTTCTTTTGAAGCTGGATTCGACGTTCGCAGAGACTCTTACTAACAGTCAGTTCGTCAATCGCTCTATGAAGTTGTTGGGCTGTTTCTGCATGTTGGAGACCTTTTTGAGGCTCCCTGTCAATTTCTTCCTGGTTGGGCTGTTGGAGGGTGGCCTGACGTTCCTTCTCTTGGAGGATCTTCTTCTGAAGTTCAGCAATCTGAGCTTGATAAGCCTGGATGTTGTTTTCGCACTCAGCAGCAGCTTTGGAGTAATCTTCAGAAAGCTTGTTTAGCTCTGAGATTCTTTCTGTCGAAGAGGCTACGACATTCCATTCTGAGACTTGTTCTTCAGATTTGGCTGTGATGTTCTGAGAAAATTCTTTTTGACGAACCAAGTCAGCGCTTACAGAGTCAATCATTGACATGAGGTCCATCACCAGACGACTCTCTTCAGTCGAAGCCTCCGGGAGATTGGCTCGTTTTAGGAGTTTCTTCAAGTCATATTATGCAGAAGGATTTTCAGCCAGAGTCTCAAACAGGTCCACCCCAAGGATTTTCGCCTTAATCTCCTCCATGATAACACTGATGGGTTGAATGTCAGAAGTAGCCCCTGAAGCTGTCGAACTGCTGTGGGAAGAGTCTTGGAAGTTGTACCTAGAATTGAGTAAAGCTTTTAAATATTCTAGAGGCTTTCTTACTTTCAAGCTTTCAATTTCCTCGTGTGACAAGCTTGTCGAACCCGTATCCAAAGGGGTTTCTGCTGGGGTTTCTGTTGGAGTAGGAACAGTTTGGGTACCTCCTCCAGGGTTCAAGTTTGTCTCTGGTTGCTTCAACAGGTCATCTTCTTCTTCGACAGTTTCTCTAGCAGCCTCTGTTGTGTCAATTGGCCCTTGAGGTTGTACATCCTGGGCTGGGGCAGCCTTTTCAACTTCTGTTGTATCAATTGGCCTTTGAGTTGGTGCATCCTGGTCTGGGGCAGTCTTTTCCTCCACAGTAAAATCTGGGCGAAGAGGAGAGTTATTGCCAGAAGACTCAGAGTCACTGATGTCGAAATCGTCGAAAGTTTGAGGGCCATAGACACCAACATCTGGAGTGGCTTCTTCTTGAAGCCTTTCAGCCAAAGTCTTCTCAGAGTCAGAAGGAATAACTTCTTCTTGAACCTTAGAAGTTTCTTCGACGTCAATGATAACTTGAAGAAAACAGAAAAGGGAAGTTTAAAAAAAAATAAAAAAAAATATATGCAGTTAAGACTATGAATACTGTCAGTCGAAAATTAATACCTGAGGGATCTCAGTGTGAATGCTTGAATCCCCACTTTTCTCACTTCTTGAGGGGATTTTGTTGGTTGGACTGGCAGGAGGAGTTCGTCTATGAACTATGGATCTCTGGGAAGCCACTGTTTTTATTTTCATACCTTTGTTTCTTTTCAGAGGTTGAGGTTCAGGAGATTCATCCTCAGACTCTTCGACACTCACCTCTTTTTCTTCTTGTTTTCTTTTCTTGGCTGGTGTGCGAGTTACCTGAGGTATGCAAAAAGAAGAGATGTTCAGTATGAGAGAATATTGAAATATGTAATAAGAAGAAGAGTGAGGTGTTTTTATTCGTCGAAACCTTTTTGGCAGCTATGGGCGATTTTTCGACTGTTTTGGAGGAGGTCCCTTCACCAGGAGTTTTCTTGACAATTCTAACAGCTGAAAGAGAAAGAATTGCATAAACATTGGTATAAAATATAAAATGAGTTAGAAATAAGAAGAGGAATGTAATTTCTTTGACACCTTCAAGAATGGGTTCTTCCACACTAACATGTTCTATTCCAACATGAAGGTGCCCAGTGAAGTTGCCCAGATAATACTTCGTCGGAACCACACGTTCGGCAAGTTTCTTGCTGGACTCGCGAAGCAGCTTTAAGTGAGATCCACACACAAACCAATCTGGAAATGGAGGGCACAAGGCCACACCAAATTCTGCAAAAGGGAGTGGGGGAAACTTTGGGGGAAATGAAGTATAGGCGAAGTTGTAACGTGCATGTGGTGGAATGTACGAAGGCACCCCCAACCTATCCAACTTTTCTGAAAATTTTTGTTTTAAAGTTACTGCTGCTTCGCCTATGGTTCGACGAAGATCACTGGGCCTGTAAATAGTTTCAAAATATTTTTGAAAATTTTGAATTTCTTTGATATGCTTATCTGTACCTTTCTTCTTCTTGTCCTGCACAAAAGCAAAGGCATTCATCAGGAGAGTGTTGAAAGTTGCTACATCAAATAATTTGTTAATATAATACTCTTTCCACCAAACGTCGAAGTCTTCAGTGCATAAGAAGTTTGGTCGAAATATGGTGGGGTAAACTTCCAAAGATGCGTCGAAGAATTTGTTGTACAATTCTAAACTTCTCTCAAAATTTTGAAATGAGTTGTAGAACAGAATAGAGCCTTTCTTGTTGTAAATGGGTTTCGTCTTCGTCTGTGTTAGCCCAAATTGCCTAGCCACCAGGTTAGGTTGGTAGACAATGAGAGAAACTTTAGTGTTGTTGAGACTGTGATGGGAGAAAAGGTGACTTGGCATAAGGAAAGCTTCCCAGATGGATATGTAGGAGTCTTCTTCTTTTTGGTTTTCGACTGGGAGTTGTCTTGTGAACCATCTGGGACCGACAGTTCTGTTGGCAAAGGGTTCCATAGATGGGGTGAACTTATAACGTTTGGCGAACATCATTACGTAACTTGTGAAGGCTTGTCGAAGACTAACACTTTCGTCAGTGGGTGTCAGCTGAACTAACCTAGGCCATTCGACGCGCCTGTCTTTCACCTCTTCTTCGTCAACTGGCATTTTGATAGGGATGCAGGCTTCGAAAGTTGCGTTCAGCCATAACTGTAAGAGCCAGAAGAGACCTGTAAGACTCATGGTTCCCTTGTCCTTGAGGGTCTTTAAGTTACTCACACTTTCACTCAGAGATTCATAGAGATTTGCCAGAAGTAATTCACTAAGACAAAATGCAACTCCATTATGAAGTTGATTAGCCATGATGATATAGCTTCTGGCAACCTGGAGTGACCTAGTGCAGAAGACGAACTTGGCTAGCCATAGAGTAAGGAAAGCAATGTGTTCTCTGTCGGACACTTCCTCAGTTCCTTCACCTTGATGATAAGCAATGAATACGGAGTAGCCAGCGTGCTTGGTGTCGAATCCTATGGGATCTTTATTTAGGTGCTCAGGATTGAAAATTTCTCCTAAGGGACTGAGGCCAGTGATGGCTGCTATGTCGAAAAGGGTAGGAGTAACCATACCACAGGGTAAATGGAAGTTGTTGTAGGTACTATCCCAGAAATACAAAGAGGCCATCAGCATATTCTGACAATAGCGTGAACCTTCCTTCGACAGTTGGATCAGATCGTAAATGCCAGTTTTCTTCCAGAATTTCTCTTTGACCTTTTCGACTCTAGTGAGCCAAGCTAAATAGTCTGAAGGATCTTTTGTTAGGGGAGGGCTCCTAAAAATCCTAGTTTGATTTAAGTAGGACAGATCTAATTTTGTCGAAGCTATGGGAATTTCAGGTTTCTTGGAAGATGTTTCGATAGACCTAGGGTTCTTACTAGCAGCTATTGGTTTAGAGGCAGAATAGCAAGGATAAAAATCCTTTAAACGATTTGGGTCAGCATTAGGATCAAAGATGGGACCTAGCATAGCATGATGAACTCCAAAAACTGAGATAGGGATCATTACCTGAGATCTGTAGATACTAGCTTTCTCCCTCTCATTTGGGGGTTCTGGGATGTATTGTTGTTGCTGCACTTGCATGGGTCCAGGCAGTGTGTGAGCAGGAGGGAGATCAGCAGTTTTCTTTGTCTTCTTGGCACTACGATCAACAACAGTTTTTGGAGGCGCCATTGGTATGAGAAGTTGATAAGCTGAAGTAACAGAAAGCTTGAGAGGGTTTCAATGGAGATTTTCTTTTTAAGAGAAGGAGAGTTTGAGAGCGTAAAAGGAAGAAAGGTTTTGGAAGTTGGTATTTATAGAAGGTGGTAAGATATAAAAATAAATAAAAAAGAAAAGAAAAGACTTTTCAGTTTAGGTAATGGGGGACATGCGTTTGATCCAATGGTGTTGATTAAAGGTGACGGTTGGTAGGGAGCCATGATTTAGCTAGGATATAGGGTTATGGAAGGTTGTGTAAACGTGGGCTAGACGTGACGTTTTTCAGAAAGTGGAAATCATGGTGTTTTCTTGGGACTCAACGAAGTCACTTTATAATTAATGAGACAGTCAGAATGTCAAAAGTCATTTCGACAGCAAAAGATATTTCTCCAGAATTAGTCGAAAACATCTTTGCTGGGGGGCAATTTGTAAGCCCATGATTTCGACATTGTGAAATTTGGAATTAGAAGTCTTTTCTGTTGCTGAGAAGGTAATCAGTAGAGAAGGATAGGAAGAAGTGAAGATGTTCACGAGATGTTGACAAGGCTTAAAGCTCAAGTGCTTCGACGGGAAGATAAAGAATATCCTGGCAAACCAGGTTTTGGGACCTATTTATAATTGGGTGTTCGACAGGCTCAGTACATCATTCGACAGTTCGACAGAGAGAAGGTGTTTGACAGAAGCATTGGTTCGTAAAAGTGGGAGAGTTTCTTCTTCTTCAGCGTTTCGACATATGAAGAGATGTAATGTTTCGTCACCAAAGGAAAGAGTTCAAAATTTAAAAGTTGCAACCTTTGACAGTTGGACACATGGAAGTGTCAGAGAAGGAAATTGCATGCAGGCTGACACTTGTCATTTAGCTATGATTTTCCCGTTCTAGGCAGTTATTTTGTTTGTGTATAAATAGGATAGTTTGTGTTTAGAATGTGTGTGTGAAAACTTATACAAAATTCCTGTAAATACTCTAAGTACCCAGTGTGAGAGAAAATGAGTTTGATATTTGGAACCATGTACGTTTGAACACCATTTCTCTTTTAAGTTATTTAAATTATCAGTTTGTTTCATCAAGTTTATTTTATCTTCAAACTTTATTTACTTTCCTGCAAGTTTTATCATTTCGCCATTTTTTTTCTTACTTTTGTCTAAACTTAAACTTTATTTTACTTTCAAAATCAAAGCATTTAACACTTTGACATTATTAACAAAGCAAACCACAAATCATTCACAACACTAAGAGTAGTTCGACAAAATAATTGCACATGTGTCCTAGGACTTGTTTGGTTGGTCCTGCAAGTAACCCAGTTTTCTGAGAGATTGGTTAACCAGAGGTTGTTTGACAGAAATCACTGCGAACACTTTCAGACTCTCAATCTCTTCACGAGATGAGCTTGTCGAACGCGTTGTTGGAGGAGTTTCTGTTTGAATGGGAATAGGTTGGGCACTTCCTCCAGGATTCAAGCTAATATCTGATTGTTTCGACATATCTTCTTCCTCTTTGACAATCTTCTTGTCAGCTTCAACTATATCAATTGGCCCTTGCATTTGTTCGTCTTGGTCCTTATCAGCTTTTTCTTCCGCGGTAAATCCTGGGCGAACATGGGAGTCGTTGTCAGAAGATTCTTGTTCGCTGATGTTGAAGTCACTATTGGTCTGAGGTCCATGAATACCAGTGCCTGGAGTGGCCTCTTCCAGAAGTCGCTCAGCCAAAGTTTTTTCAGAATCAGAAGAGATAAGCATTTCTTGGACTTTGGAAGTCCCTTCGACATCAAGATCAACCTGAAGTCAACAGCAAAAGGAAATTAAAAGAAGAAACAATGCAAGTAAAAATTTGAATACTGTCAGTCGAAGTAAAAAATACCTGAGGAATCTCAATATGGGTACTTGAATTCCAACTTTTTTCACTTTTTGAGTGAGTTTTGGTGATTGGACTGGTAGGGGGAGTTTTTCTAGATTTGACGATAGATTTCTGAGATGCTACCGTTTTTATTTTTACAACCTTTTTTCTTTTGAGAGGCTGTGGCTCAGGGGATTCGTCTTCGGACTCTTCGACACCCACCTTTTTCTCTTCTTGTTTCCTCTTGGTTGTTGGTGTGCGAGTTATCTGAGGCATACAGAAAATAAATTTGTTCAGCTTAAGAATAATAAAGTTTATATAAGAGAGGTTGAATGCTTTTGCGTGTCGAAACCTTCTTTGCAGCAACAGGTGATTTTTCGACCTGTTTGGTGGAAGTCCCTTCGCCAGGGGTTTTCCTGCTAGCAATCTTGACAGCTGAAAGGAAGGAAAATAAATAAACATGGATATAAAACATATAAGAAAGTTAGAAATAAAAAGAGAAGTTGTATTTCTTCGACACCTTCAAGAATAGGAGATTCCACGCGAACGTGTTATATTCCAATATGAAGGTGCCCTGGGAAGTTGTCCAAATGATACATCATCGGAACCACACGATCAGCAAGTTTTTTGCAAGACTCACGAAGCAGCTTTAAGTCAGACCCACACACAAACCAATATGGAAATGGAGGGCGCAAGGCCACACCAAATTCCGCAGAAGGAAGTGGGGGAAACTTTGGAGGATACGTGCTAAACGCAAAGTTATAGCGTGCATGTGGTGGAATATATGGAGGCAACTCCAGCTTATCCATTTTTTCTGAAAACTTCTGTTTTAGGGTCACTGCTGCTTCGCCTATGGTTCGACGAAGATCATTTGGCCTGTAAATGGTTTCAAAATATTTTTGGAAATTTTGAATCTCTTTGATGTGTTTGTCCGTACCTTTCTTCTTTTTGTCCTGCACAAAATTAAAAGCGTTCGTCAGGTGTGTTGTAAAAGCTTCTACGTCGAAGAATTTGGTAAGATAGTATTCTCTCCACTAGATGTCGAAGTCCTCAGTGCACAAATAGGTTGGTCGAAAAATCACAGGTCAGACTTCCAAGGTTTCGTCAAAAAACTTATGATACAGCTCTAAACTTTTTTCTAAATTGTGAAAAGAATTGTAAAATAAGATAGAACCTTTCTTGGGATAGATAGGTTTGGTTTTTGTTTGGATTAACCCAAATTGTCTAGCCACTAAATTAGGCTGATAGACAATGAGAGAAATCTTTGTGTTATTCATGATATGGTGAGAAAAGAAATGCCTTGGCGTGAGGAATGATGCCCAGATAGATATGTATGAATCCTCTTCTTTCTGATGTTCTAAAGGAAGTTGTCTGATGAACCATTTAGGACCTATAGTCCTGTTGGCGAAAGGTGCCATGGATGGTGTGAAATTGTAGCGTTTGGCAAACATCATCACATAGCCGGTAAAGGCTTGTCGAAGGCTTATCCCTTCATCAGTTGGAGTCAGTTTGACCAGCCTAGGCCATTCGACACGCCTGTCCTTTACCTCTTCTTCGTCTATTTGGTTCTTGATGGGAATGCAGGTTTCAAAAGTGGCATTCAGCCACAATTGTAGAAGCCAAAAAGGAACTGTCAGGCTGATATTTCCTTTTTCTTTACTAGTCTTCAGGGCGTTTACACTTTCACTAAGGGATTCATAAAGATTCGCCAGAATCATTTCACTTAGACAAAGATTAACTCTGGCATGAAGTTGGTTAGCAATGGTGATGTAACTCTTGGCAACTTTAAGAGATCTAGTGCAGAAGACGAATTTTGCTAGCTACAAAGTTAGGAAAGCCACATGTTCCTTATCAGAAACCTCTTCAGTGTCTTCACCATGGTGGTGCGCAATGAACAGGGAGTAACCAGCATGTTTGGTGTCGAAGCCTATAGGGTCTTTATTTAAATGCTCAGGGTTTAAAATTTCACCTATAGGACTAAGACCTGTGATGGCTGCTAGATCAAAAAGGGTTGGGGTGACCATCCCACAAGGGAGGTGAGAATTGTTGTAAGTACTGTCCCAAAAATATAGGGAAGCCAACAACATGTTTTGGCAATAACGTGGTCCATCTCTAGACAATTGGATTAGGTCATAAATGCCTATTTTCTTCCAAAAATTTCCCTTAGCCCCTTCGACTCTATTTAACCAAGCTAAGTAATCCTTGGGGTCTTTTGTCAATGGAGGGCTCTTAAAAATACTATTTTGATTTAGATATAATAAATCTAGGTCTGTCGAAGCTGAAGAGCTTTCAGGATTTTTGGAGGTTGTTTCCGTAGGTTGAGGTTTTCTACCTGCACCTATGGGTTTTGAAGCAGAGTAAGAAGGGTAAAGTTCTTTTAAACGGTCCTGATCAGTGTTAGGATCAGAGAGTGGGCCTAACAGTGCTTGGCAAACTCTAGAGATTAAAACAGGGATAAGTACCTGAGATCGATAGATGCTAGCCTTTTCTCTCTCATTAGGAGGCTCTGGAATATATTGTTGTTTGTTTACCTGCACTGGCCCAGGTAGCGTGTGAGCATGAGGAAGATTAGTTGTTCTTTTTGCTTTCTTATCACCTTGGTCAGCAGCGTTCTTTGGAGGAGCCATTGTTGAGAGAAGTTTGAGTGAAAGTTGCAGAGGAAGTAATGGAATTGAAATATGGGTTTGATAAAGAAGAGAAAGTTCAAGAGCGTAAAAAATGAAAAGATTGGTAAAAAGAGGTATTTATAGGAAGAAAAGTGATAAAGTAAAAAGAAGAAGAAGAAAAAACGTTTCAGTTTTATGATGATCATGGGGTACGTGTCATGTTAATCAACGGTGATGATCAAAAAGTTGATAGTTGGAGAAAACCCATGATTAACTAGTTTGTAGGGTTATGGAAGATCATGTCTAAAACGTGGGATAAATGAGACATTTTCAGAAAAATTGTAATCATGGATTTTCTTGGGACTTAACGAAGTCACGTCACAATTAATGAAGCTGACATGGTGTCAAAATAATTTCGACAGCAAAGGATGATTTCTCCAGAGTTAGTCGAAACATCTTTGCTGGGGGGGCAATTTGTAGGCACATAATTTCGACACCATGAGTTAAGATGTAAAATCATGTTTTTACTAAGGAAATGGTCACTAGATAAAGGAGAAAGAAAATAAAGATATTCAGAAGAAGTTTTGATATTTTCGACAAGACCAGATGTTCAAATACTTCAACAGGAATATGAGGAATGTTTCAGCAGACAAAGTTTGAAGAACTTTCATTACAGTTTAGCATTTGAAAAAATTTGAAGAATTGGTGTGCTTTTCGACATTTTGACAGAAGATAGGTTGGAAGAGATTTCGACAAAGGCATTATCCTATAAAGTTTGAAGAGTTTTGTTCTCTTCGACAATTCGACAAAACGAAGAGATGCAGCGTTTCGTCACAAAGAGGAAGAATTCAAATTCAAAAGTTACAACATTTGGCAGTTGGACGCGTGGAAGCTTCAGGAAAAGAAGAATACATGCAGATTGACAAGTGTCAAATAGTTAGGATTTTTTCCGTTTTAGGCAGTTATTTTATTTGTATATAAATAGGGTAGTTGTTGTAGAATCATGTGTGTGAAAAACTTGTACAATAATCCTGTAAAAAATACTCTAAGTACCCAGTGTGAGAGAAACGAGTTTGATATTTGGAGAAATGTACGTGTTGAACACCAATTTTATTCAAGTTATTTAAATTACAAGTCTTTTTCGTCCAATTCTTTTAATTCCAATTTCTTTACTTTTCTGCAAAATTTATGGTCTTTTTGCCATTTTTCTTTACTTTTTGTTCAACTTTTAGTTTACTTTACTTTTACATTCAAACATTCAAGATTTTAATATCATTGACAAAACAAACCACAAATAATTATCAAACACTAAGAGTAGTCTGACAACAAAATTGCACATGTGTCCTAGGACTTGTTTGGTTGGTCCTGCAAGTAACCCAGTCCTATAAAAGATTGGTTAACCAGAGGTTATTCGTCAGAAATCACAGCGAACAGGATGATAAGCTGAACTCAATTTCAACTTCGAACTCAAAGCCTCTTGCAAACGTTTCCAAAATTCAGACATAAATCTTGGATCTCTATCCGACACTATACTCGATGGAACACCATGTAGTTTCACAATTACCCTGATGTAAATCTCAGCCAACTTCGTCAACGGAAAACTCATATTAATAGGAATAAAGTTTGCAGATTTTGTAAGTCTGTCCACAACCACCCAAATAGCATCAAATCCTCTCACCGTATTCGGCAAACTAGTAAAAAAATCCATCGCAATACTATCCCACTTCCATTCTGGAATTTCCAACGGTTGCATCAATCCCAAAGGTTTCTGATGCTCCACCTTCGATTTCTGACACACAAACAAGCATACACAAATTGTGCAATATCTCTCTTCATACCAAACCACCAAAATAACTTCTTTAAGTTCTGATACATCTTCGTAGCTCCTGGATGAATACTCAAGCTACTACGATGAGTTTCTTCTAAAATTGCTTTCTTTAGATCAACATTGTCCGACACACAAATTCTACCCCGGAACCTCAATACACCAACATTATCCACCTGGAAATCACTTTAAGGATCATTGTCTCCTGAAGGCATCAAATCAACTATCTTCACATCAAGTCTTTGATTCTCTCAAATAATATCTAAGAAATCATTATTCACTTTCAACATTCCAAGTCTAACACTCTCAGGTGTCGTCTCGTAAATCATACTCAAATCTCTAAATTGTTCAATTAATTCCAATTCCTTTACCATCAACGCTGACATATGAATTGTCTTGCAACTCAAAGCATGTGCTACAACATTAGCCTTACCCGAATGATAACTCAGATTAAAATCATAATCCTTCAGAAATTCTAACCATCTTCTTTGCCTCATATTTAGCTCTTTCTGATCAAACAAATACTTTAAACTTGTATAATCACTAAACACTTCAAATCTTGACCCATACAAGTAATGCCTCTAAATCTTCAACACAAAAACCACTGCATCTAATTCAAGATCGTGAGTAGGGTAATTCCTTTCATGCACTCTTAATTGTCTAGAAGCATAGGCTACCACCTTACCATATTGCAGTAATACACCACCTAGTCCCATCTTGGATGCATCACAATAAACAACAAAAGGTTCACCAGGACTTGGTAAAATCAACACTGGTGCCATAGTCAATTTCTTCTTTAATTCCTCAAAATTTTCTTCACAAGCTGCATCCCAAATAAACACTTGACTTTTCCTAGTCAACTGAGTCAACGGTAACGCCAAATTAGAAAATCCCTGAATAAATCTTCTATAATAACCTGCTAAACCAAGAAAACTTCGAATCTCCGTTACAGTCTTCGGAGATTTCCATTGCAACATAACGCTCACTTTAGAAGGATCCACTGATATACCATCACCAGAAATAACATGACCTAAGAAACTTACATTATTAAGCCTAAATTCACACTTCGATAACTTAGCAAACAACTTATTATCTTTCAGCACCTGCAAAGCAAATCTCAAATGTTCCTTATGATCATCTTCATTCTTAGAATAAATAAGTATATCATCGATAAACACCACAAAAAATTGATCCAAATAAGAATGAAAAATACGATTCATATACTCCATAAATACACCTGGCGTATTAGACACTCCAAACGGCATCACAACATATTCATAATGTCCATATCGAGTTCTAAATACAGTCTTCTGAATATCACCTTCTTTCACTCGAATCTTTTTGAACCTGACCTCAGATCAATCTTACGGAAAACACGATCACCAATTAGTTGATCCATTAAATCATCAATCCTTGGAAGTGTATACTTATTCTTAATGGTCACCTTGTTCAACTGACGGTAATCGATGCATAGACGCATACTACCATCTTTCTTCTTCACCAACAACACTGGAGCTCCCCACGGCGACACACTTAGTCTGATAAACTTCTTATCAAGCAATTCACCAATCTGAGTCTTCAACTCAGCTAACTCTGATGCAAACATCATTTACGGCGCCATAGAAATAGGTCTTGTACCAGGAATAAGATCAATAGTAAACTCAACTTCTCTCTTCGGAGGTAATTTCGTAATATCATTAGGAAATACTTTTGGAAACTCATTCACAACTGGAAACTCCATAATGGATACTTTACTTCCAACAGATGACGATGCAAATAATGCAAACATCATCGCCTCATCTTTCAACAAGGTCCTCAAGTCTTTCGTAGATAACGAATTAGCCAACGCTTCCTCTTCAGGAGTAAGGAACAACAATTTCTTCATATAGTAGTCAATATAGACCCGGTTGAATTCCAACCAGTTCATCCCCAGAATAACATCCATACTACCAAGCGGTAAACAAATTAAATCCACATAGAAATCTCTGTCAAAAATACTAATCGGAAACTTCATACATACTAACGATGTAATCACAAAACCAATAAACAAAGATTCAATAGTCATTCTCCGTTCTAGAGTAGACGGAACAATCCCTAATCTCTTCACACAATCAACGAAAATAAACGAGTGTGTTGCACCCGTATCGATAATAGCAACCAAAGGAGTATTATTAATAAGTTAAATACCTTTAACAGAATGCTCCTTGTTAGTGGACTGGGCTCCCACTAATGCAAACATTTTACCACTAGTTCCTTGGGTCTTCTTTGGTTTCTGACAAGTTGTACTGATATGACCCTATTCACCACAATTAAAACAAGTAGGCATAGTCTCTCTACAGTCATCTACCACATGGCTTTTCCTTCCTCACTTGAAGCACTTCTTGACTTCATTCTGACAAGTATTAACATGATGGCCTGTGCTTCCAGACCTGAAACACTTCATATGATTGGTATTTTCCCCTCCCCCCACTTGGCTTCTTGTCAGCAACAACTTTTTGTTTACCTTTATCAGCCGAAGCACTATAAGGAGTACCCCCAAACCTCTGCTTACTCTTTTTATCATTCACCGCTTTATAGTGAGATCATGCACGACCCAATTCTCATTTATTCTGATTTTTATAATTTATTTTTTATTTATTTGGATTTTATTCATTAAAATTCAATTTAAATATAAATAAAATCTGAAAAGCCAAATAAATCACAAAATCTTTGATTAAAGATGATTGGAATTATATTTAGAATGATTGAAAACCAACCAAAGTCAGATTTGATCAAAATTGGAAAGGTTTTTTTGAATATTTAAGATAGAAATTTTGTCATGATCAAGCAATCCAATTTTGTACAAGGCCCATGGTTTTTTCTGACCTAATTTATTCTCTACATATACATGAAGCATTGAGAAAATTAGGGGACAAAAATTGAGACTTGGAGAGGCATTGTTCATACTCAAAATTTTGGAAGAAAAGTGTAATTAGGTTTCACTCTTTTAATCAATCAATCAAGGTTTTAAAAGTCTCATAATGTTCCTTAGAGTATTCTGAATGCAAATACATCATTAACATCATCAAATTCAGCCCATAGTGCATGAACCGATTGCATAATTGTGACTTTTCTTGATTTTTTATCCGATTTGTATGTATGAAGTATGATTTTGTGTTTCTAACCATTGATTATTGTTTGTAGTAATGCAAGAATGGTTTCTGGGAAAAAACATTTGAGTGTCGTGGCCAAATGAGCAAAACACCATTGTTAGGGTTTGGTGTTCATAATTAGGGTTCTTTGATTCAGCCTCCACCAAAGTCTTTTAGTAGCATAATTGAATTGTGCATGACCTGGGCTTTCGATTGATATAAAATTTATGTGTTAACTCTCTGTATTTCAGGATATTGAAAGAAGCAGGTCAATTAGCTACGAATGAATTTGTAGCTAAATCGAAGCAAATTCGTGGCTAAAACGATAGGTCCAAGGAAGAAGATGACTGAAGGCGCGCGAATATTTTTTCAAATTTTTGACTTATTATATTATGTTATGTGTTGAATTGTATATCAGAATTGCCCTTGTGGCGTGATGGTTGAGTGCGCGTGCTGGCTGGCTGAGGACCTGGGTTCGATCCTAGGTTTTGGTTCTTTTTTTATATATAATTTTTCAATTTTGTAGATTGTTTATATTATGAATGATGGTCAACATACAAACAACAAAAACACCTGGATCAACTGGTAGATGGTGACGCCTTGGAAGGTATAGGGACTGGGTTCGAATCTCAAGTCCTTTTATGTTATGTTTTCTTGTTTTTTAATATATTTACTTATTTAATTAATTTAATAAACAAATAATTAACTAAAAAAACCAATTAATAATTGTCACTCCCCGGATTTCCATCCTGGTACAAATGCGAAAGTGGCGCGGGAAAAGAATAGAGTCGCCAGCCAGGCATTTTTATCCCAAAGAACGGGAATGGTAATGCTGCACAAACCAAAAGAAAAGAAAAGGAAGGACACAGGTCATGCGAACTAAAGAGACTGAGCTCGGGAGTCGGTTACGACCTGGGAAGGTATTAGCACCCCAGATCGTCCGCCGTACCCGATGGGATCCATGCTTGCAAAGGAAACTGTTTCAAAGGGTGAGAGTATGAAAGCTGCTGCAAAAGAAAATAAAATGAACTGGATAAAAGAACTGAGAAAGAAACTGGAATGAGAAATGAAAAGGAAAAAATGTAGGGAAAATAAAGATTGTGCTCGAACGGGCCCTACCCCGCTGCCTATGTACCTCATCAAGACAATGAGGATCAGAGACGCCGCAGTTCCCTTAACTAGGGGTGGCAAGGAATTGCTTGTGAATTAAAGCTTGAATTGCCTATGCCATTGCTCAGGTGTTGCAAACTCGGACGACGAGTGCGTAACCGTCTTGCAAAGTGACAAGTAGGAGCAAGTTCGCGTACGGAGCGAAGGAGATGAGAAAAGAATTCCCGAAGGAAAGATGCTTATTGTTTGTTTGTGTTTTTTATGAAGCTTTTATGAGTGTGTCACAAGAAAGTGAACTCAAGCTCTTTTCCATGGAATGTGCACTTGTCACTACATTCCAAGATGGAATAATAGAACAAGCACACTCAAGTAAGAAGAAGATCCCCAAAACTTGAATCCAGAGATTAGGGCCTAAGCTCACTAACTGATTTAATTTATTAAGTGTTTTTGGTATTTACAATGAAGAAGTGTTTTTTATGATTTTCTTGGTGAAGAAGATACCTTGATCAGACTTGTGCATCACAAGATAAGCTTGTACTATCCCAAGATGGAAAGACTACAAGTACCTCATGGGATAAGGCTATTGCTCAAGGCATCACTTCGAACTTTATTAAGTGTTTTCTTTAAGATTATGAGATGAGAAGAGAAGAAGAACCAAAAGGATCACAAAGGCAAAAGTCTAATGGGGGACTAAAGAAATCTAAGTGTTGTCATGCATGGATATCCTAAGGTTAATGTGGCTTAATATCCTAGAGAAGGAAGAAAGAATAAGAGAAGAAGAAGAATAAAAGGGGATGAATAAGGCCTAAGCCCAACAACTAAAGGGTTAGCACAATAAAGAATACGAAGAGAAGAGATGAGATTTGGAGATGTGGGAATCATTTCCACACCTCTCACTTACCATAGCCCCTGCAAGGTTAGCAACATAAGCATACAAGTGAAATGAAATGAACTTAATGACATGCCAACATCATACAAACAGAAGTGAAGTCATATATACAAATGCTCAATGCAAATGCAAGCTACAAGAATGAGGGAAGAAACATGCAAGGCAATTATGAAGCAAAATGAATCACATGGCAAAGTAAAGGTACACTTAATGAGATGCAAAGCAAAAATGCACAAACATGAACTCAAGGTGCACAACCAGAACCAAATCAAGTCAAAGAAGAGCTTTAGAAGCAAAGGAGATGAAGAGAAGAGACACACAAGACCAAACAATCACATTATGGAAGGAGAGAAGTAAAGAGATGAGGTGAAAGCACATAATAAATGGATGAACTTAAAAGGTAAGCAAAACACAAAATCTCAAGACACAAACCCTAGACCAAGACCAGGAAGGTACCCATACCCGAAAGAGACCCCAAATGAGAAGAAGAAGTTGGCACAAGTGCCCTTCTAAGCTAATAAGAGACTTTATGATCACAAAGAAGCAAAATGGGACAAGGTAAGAACAAATATTCACATCAAATCAACAATGCATCTAAAAATTCCACAACCTAGGACAAATGATCCTCAAACATGATATAACAAGACACCAAAAGGATTAGGAGAAATTTAGAGGATAGATAGGTCAAATGAGGACAAGAACATGAACTAGGGTTAAGAAACTTCCATCACAAGGCAAGGACCAAAACCCAATGAACAAATTTATAAAAATCAGGGGAAAAAACACACATAAACTACATCCTCTTATGGATCCAGAGCAAAAAGAACCATCACAAAACTCAAAATAATGAACACTATGGAAAATGGACAAGGCAGGGTGCTCAAAAAGGATTTAAAAAAGAATTAATGAAGAGGAACAATTGAATGACACGTGGATATTAAGAAAAAAAATGGAAAATAAAAAAATGGAAAATTAGAGAAAACTCAATTGGACTACCATGAATTAAATTGGAATTTTTAGACACTTGGAGGTATTTTTAATAAATGGAAACCAAAATGAAATAAAGAAACAAAAAGAAAAAAGAAATAAAATGAGAGAAATGGACTGGAGGTGCGAATAGTCAGGATTATAGTTCAAATGATTTGGGCTTAGAATGCAGGGGGTGTGAATATCACTCTGGGCCCAATGGACTTGCGCTGGTTCATGAAAGTAAGGGTGGATATTCAGGAAAATAGAGGAAAATAACATGGCCATGAGATGGAACGAACGCATCTGGTGACATGGTTCATTAATTGACGTGGCGTTTTGGATGGATAAGGAGTGAGGAACATGTACGTTACCATGGGGTGCATAACATGAAGCACATTCAGAAACCAAAATTAGAAAAGAAAGCACGTGAATGGGAGCCTCCCTCATTAAATGAGGTGGCAAGATCTGGAGTGAAGAGAGGAAATGATCCAAGGGCAGAGGACCCTTCTTCAACCTTGCGAAACCCTAAAAAAACCATTTTCCAGATTCTGGTGACCGGAGCTAGGGCTCTGGCACCGGAAGTTACACAGATGAACAAACAACAATAAAACTTAACAAGGACCTCCAGATTGACTAATTGATGTGTCCTGAGTTCAAAAATGACCATGAAAAAGTCCATAGATCCATGGATTCTCTGGATCGAACACAAATAGCTATGACCAAGAAACATCAAACTCACATAATTAACTCATTAGTGCATCAATTTTGAAACCAAGACCAGCAGAATGATCAGCGAAGCAAGAGGATTATAATGCACATAATCAATTTCAATTTCAGATCTGAAGATTCAGAGGCATACCTGAGTTTGCAGAGCTTGAAAATGCTTGCTAGAAGTCCAGATGATGAAGCAAAATCACTCCAAATGCTCTCTAGTTGCAAAATAAATGCAACTAGAGCCTTGAATCTTGCTGGATCTTGAGCTTTGCAAGCAACTGCCCTGAAATGGCAAGGTTCTTGATCTTGAGAGATAGCTTGAACAAGTGTGTGATTAATGATCCTGAGCTTCCAAGGATCAAGGATCTACAATTTGTTTTTGGAGAGATCTATTGTGTGAGGAGATTTGAGAGAAAATGCAGTTTGTGCAAGAACTTTGAAACTGAAGAATGAGAGAGAACTGAAGAAAGATGAAACCCTAATTTGTTTTATATCACCTCATGAACCAATGCTGAAAAAATGAAGGAGTTTGCACGTGTAGATCACAAGTTTTGGTGATTTTTCAAATTTTGCAATTTGTGATGAGAGCATGAAAACACTCATGCTTTCTCTTTCCTTCAGCCCCATGTGCACTCTAAATCCAGCCCTTGATTTGAATCCAAAAGATCTTGGCCCTTAGATTAAGTTGTCACACTTTTCTCATGAATATGCAAAATTTGCACTTTTGAAGCAACATTCTCACTTGGCACGAATTTGGTGCATTATCTTGAGCAAAATGATCCATTTGCAATGCATTTTAACTTTCGAACCTCACTTGATCCATACCAATACTCAAAATTGAGTTTTGTGACTTTTGGCCCTTGATGCATGCATGAAAATCAACATTTGCCCTAATTCTAGCCAAATTTTCGAGGGGCTTAGATTCCAAACTGCCGCTCCCACCAAATGACACCTCGGGTCAAGAGGGGTACAGACGCGAACGGTCGGCAAAAAGAGAAGAGAACACACAGGGGTGAACTCAGAAAGACAAGAGTCGCCAGCTAGGCATTTTTATCCCGGAGGAAAGGTAATGCTGCATAGACCTGGGAAGATATGGATAAGACGGTTGCGAACCAGAGAGACTGAGAAAGGGGGTTGGTTACAACCTGGGAAGGTATTAGCACCCAGATTGTCCGCCGTACTCGACGGGATCCACGCTTAAAAGATTTGTGTTTTCAAAGGGGTAGTGTCAGTGCCATTTGTGTATCAAAACTGGAAAGAATGCAAGTGTCAGTGTAAAAGAGGTGTGAAGTGTATAAATGAAGTGTCAGTGTAAGGAAAAAAGTGAAATGCTCATGATAATGAGGCTTAAAGAATAAGGCTAGAAAGAGGGGGAATATACAGAGACTTTTGTTCGATAACTGTTAAGTTATGCCTACGTATCCTCTCGTGCAATGAAGAAGTCAAAACACCGTAGTTCGACCCAAAGAGACTGAAAGATAAATTGACTTGTGAACTGCTTACTAGTCTATGCTCAAGTGTATGACCTGTCTGGCTCAGGTGCAAACTGTCTTGCTTTAGACGGAAGAAGCAAGTTCTCGTTTATGAGTGAATGAGGTGAGAAAAGAATCCCGGAGGAGACGATCATTGTTTGTTTTTCGTGTTTTCAGTCTTTTATTGCTTTTTGAAGTTTGTCATAAGAAAATGAGCTTAAGCCTAAACCAATGGGTTAGTAAACTCATCACATCCTCCCTCTGATCAGGGGTAATGAGAATACCTTAAGTGTGAAGTCAGTATCTCACACTTAATCACCCTGATGTAGGATTAAGATCATTAACCTACTTGTGATTATTTAGATGTTTTTGTTGTTTTTGTTTAGTGTTGAGTAATGAGATTAAGCCATAATCAAGGATTTAATGGACTCATTACACCATCCTAATAGAAGGATAATAGATGAGAACATTTAAGCTGAGAAAGACTCCTCAACTTAATCCATGATTAGGGATTAACCTCATGACAAAACAAAACCTTTATTAAAGTGGATTTTACTTAATGATAAGATTAAGAAGTGAATTTTATGGTTTGTTAGACAGCTTGAGGGGGACTTGTCCATTAACACTAGGGTTAGTCCTTCTTAACCAATTAAGGAAGAATTAGAACCCTAATGCAAGGCCCAAGTTACAAGCTTGATGTCTTGATGATTATTAAGTGGATTGATTAAAGGATTTAAACACATTAAGGGTTTAACACTTAGGATTAAAGTTATACACTCCATCCTAATAGAAGGATGCAGGCATAAGCTTAATCTCAAAGCATTAAAACCTTTAGGGTTTAGTCCTTGATTATGAGGTGAGGAGAGAAGACTCAATGATAACACAAAGGTAAAACTGATGGGGGACTAATCAAACACTAATTATGATCATGCTTGGTTGTTCCTAGGGTTTATGGGGCTTAAGAGAGAAAGATCTTCAGAGAAACCACCAGGAAGGAAGCAGATGAAAGGAGCAAGAAGCAAAGAGAAGCAAAACAACTTGCTTCACTTAAGAAGACAAGTTGCTTGAAGAAAGAAAGTAAGAGATGAACATGAATGAGCAAACTCACTCTAATACACATACATAATGCAGCAAAGATGCAAAAGAGATGAAAAGAGATTGTGAGAAGTGAAGGCAAATTCACTTCTCAATACAACTTACCACCTGAAAAGTTAGTAAAAGAAATGAAATGCAATGCAAATGAGATGCAATGTCATGATGCAAACCAAAACCAGGAGCAAGAGCATGAAATTAATGATGCTAAGAGATGATACAAACATGAGGCAAGACATGAGAATGATCATACAAGGCAATGGATGCAGATGAAGCATGCTTTGAACCATGAATGCACATGAAAAGTTATGAAATGCAATGGACATATAACATGGCAAATGAAAGATGCAATGATCAAATATGATCCTAATATGTCCTAAGATTTATTATGATTCAAAAGAATGCACAAAATGTCATGGCAAGTTATGGTATGCAAGCAAATGAGAAATGGATGCAAAGGAAGACATAAACTAGGGTTTATGATCAACACACAAAGCAAAATTCAAAACCAGAAGCAAATGACAAGATGAAAAATTGAAAATAGGATCAAAGATACCCTAAACCTATACAAACTCGCTGCCCAAAGGAGGGGATCCAACTCTTAATCTAGTGGAAGTTATGAATTTCCTAAGATTGCTAGGGTTTTGGGGTACCTTGTCAAGAAGAATCTTAAACAAATTGAAAATGCAAGATCAAATCAAACCAATTTTATCCTATAAACTACATGCTATGCTAGATGCAATGCCAAAAGAATCATCATCCAACTCTCAATGGTTAGGCAGAAACAAATTTTTGAAGTTTGAAACAAAATATTGCCTTGAAATGAAATTAAATCCAATGAAAATGATCAAAAGGCATCAAGAACAAAAAAGAAATTTGGTTTGAGAGTTGGACAATGTTTCTAAATGTTCTTAAATGCTATGTGAATTTTTTTGTGATTTTTAAATACCTAAATGTATTTTTAATTAATTAATCTTCATTAACTAATTAAAAATAATCATTTAAATGATTTAAAAATGATTTTTAATGCAAAAAATAAAAATAAAAATATTTTTGTGTTCTGAAAATTCATGAAACTCTTGACAAAAATTTTCATAATTTTTTAATGATTTTTGCTATTTTAAATAAAATGCACAAAATAAATGACAAGAAAATAAAATAAATATGAATAAAAAGAAAAGTCAGCGCATCCTAAGGCCGACATTCAAACTGGGAGTGGAGGGAAAGATTGGCGCACTATCCTACGGCTCTCATTCAAACTGGGCCAATTAAATTAAACTGGATTAATTAAATTAATTAAGTGAGATTAGGGTTTTAATGACACATCCTGGCCATTGAAACGCGCGGGAGTCAACAAAAGTCAGCCAGATCAAGGGTCCACATTTAAACTTTGCCCTAAACGCATTTAAAGTCCTAATCACTTTCAGGTCACCGGAGAAGAGCTCCGGTCGTCTTCTCCGGTGACATCCTCCCTGAGAAAACTCAAACTCACTCTCCTGGTCATTTTAAGAGCTGTAAAGCTCCAGATCAAACCTCTCCATCTCTCTAAACATGAATCTACCCTCAAAATTCATTTCTTTTCACTCAAAACCAAGATTCGAATCAAAAACATAAAAATGGCCAAACTTTCAGAGATGCAATACATGCTCAATACTCAATCATTTTTAAAAGTACAAAGTGCAAAACAATCAGGGGAACATGTAGATCATTTTAGTAACTTAAAACAAGGTTTCTGGAAAAAATAATTTTTGAAGCTACCTGAAGTGAAGCTTTCAGTTTGGAGCTTTCAGCCTGCTTCCTTGCTTCCAATCAACTCTAATGACTTCCCTCAGATGTTTGCAAGGCTTGTTTGGAGTTTATCTGGGCTAGTTTGAGAGATTGATGGGGTTCTGTTCAGAGAGGGGAGGAAATCGTGTTTTGATTTCAGGGAGTTTTAGGGCAAAGTGAAGGGTCAGGGATGATCAGTGAGGCATTTTGAGATCAATGGTGAAGTTTGTTTGAAGATTGGTTGAGTGAGCTGAGAGTTTTGAAAGGTTTTGCAAGTTGGAGGATTTTTGATAACTATGGCAATCTGAGGTTTCAACTTGTGTTCTTGTGTGTTATGGCTTGCCTTTGGTCCACTTATCACTCATGGATAGGTCTGTGGAGTGGTTGTGCCATATTGTGATTGGTATGGGTCTTTATGCAAAAAGTCAAGTTTTGTGTAAGAGAGGTATGGGCTGTGGCAGTGAAGGTACAAAGCATGGCTTGGCTGCAGCTTGAATCAGGGAGAGCCATGGAAAAGGTTTAGAGGCAATGCAGCAAGTGGATTAGGGTTTATCATAGGTTTTGCAACTTTGTGACCTTTGGCCCCTTTTGTGATTGCTTGATCCATAAGTCATGAAAATGGGCCAACTCTTGGTGAATTCTGATTTTTAGGCATTGGTTCATGTTTATACAAAGATTAGAAGTCACTTTGAGGTCTCATTTTGCCTTGGCGAGGGATTTTGCAACTTTGCCTCTTTGGTAGAAAACTTGAAATTATGTGATTTTTCCCAACTTTGACAAGCCATAACTTTTGATCCAAAATGAATTAGAATGAGTTCTTGTACTTTTTGAAAAGGGAATGATCCATTCTACAACTTTCATGACCAAAGTTTTCTCATTTGAAGCATTTTTGAATCAAAAAGCAAGGGTTGAAAAAGTTTCCCAAAATGGCAAGTTTCCATTACAAGTCATTTTCCCAAAAAGGCAACTTTGCAAAAGGCTTGAAATTCTTCAATTTTGTGAACTTCCAACATCTTCTATAATCAAATAAAGACCATACACATTCAAAATGATGAAGAACACCCCTTGGTTGGGTCATTGGGGGCCTCAGATGCCCTGACTTTGTATTGACTTGCTCAAGAAGTCAACTCTTGATCAGATGACTTCCTCATGGAGTTTCTTCATGAAAATTGATATGCATGATCCATATACCATATAGAGACCAATAGAAACAAAAATGACCAAAAAAATTGGAGTTATGGCCTTTGAAACCAAAACCCTAATTCTGGGTCATCTGTGCAGTTAAACCTGGCTCTGCTTCCATGCCATTCTCAGTTCTTGTGATTTTTGAATTTCTTGACTTTGAGAGGATATAATATGATGCTTGAACATACATGGACCCTTTTGAAGTGATTGATGACCTTTGGAGTGGCTCAAATAGCTCTTGGATTGCCCAGGTCACAAACCCTAGATGCAGATGACTTTGAATCAATGCAGTGGATCAAAAATGTAATATGAGATGCTATGATTGAACTTATGCATATGAAAAGACCACAAGCCATGGTGTGAATGGGTGAGGGCAAATTTGGGGTGTTTACAGCTGCCCCTATTCAAGCATGAGTTAACTGTGCAGGATGTAAGCAACGGCTTAACAGGCGAACAAGATAACTTGTGGTTGTATACCAAAGACAATCCAAAATTTGCACTCAAAGAATGAAGAAGAAAAGGGATATAGATTGTAAAGGAAAATAAAGTATAATTATAAAGTGCGGGCGACGGAGGACGACCGTCGAGCAAAGGGCGACTGCTGGGGAAAGAGCAATGACGAGGACGACCGACATGCTGGGGATACAAGAGATTATGATGGGGACGGCCATCAGGTGAAGCTATAAGATTCTCTGGGGATTAGAGGTAAATGAAAATAAAAGGATGAGGTACGGTCATCAAAGGTGAAGGACGATCACCTAGCAGGGGACGGCTGCTCTGTTGGGGGATAAGATGAGGGACGGTCATCTAAGGTGAAGGACGATCACCGGGCAGGGTACGGTTGCCAAAAGTATCGCGACATAGGACGAATGCCGGATAAAAAAGTCGACGATGGGTACGACCATCGGGTAAGCATGATGAAGGACGATCATCAAGAGGTGAAGCACGATCACCTAGCAGGGTACGGCTGCTCTCAGGGTTTATCATGACATAGGACGAATGCCAGATAACGAGGTCAATGACGGGGACGACCGTCGGATAAAATGATGAAGGACGATCATCAAGAGGGTGAAGGACGATCACCTAGTAGGGGACGGCTGCTCTGTATCACGACATAGGACGAATGTCGGATAGAAAAGGGTTCCAATAATGGAGACTCCGCTGGGGAAAGGATGAGGGACGGTCATCCAAAGGTGAAGGACGATCACCTGGCAGGGTACGGCTGCCGAAAGTATCATGACATAGGACGAATGTCAGATAGAAAAGAAATAGTTCACTGGGATTTGCTGGGACAAGTGAACACGAACGAGTGTCTATATCCAAGGAATGAGAGGTATAAGTGTTTGGGTACTGTGTATATACTAAAGATGCGGACGAGCATCCTTAAGACTATGATACGGACGGGTATCAGGTAGAAACAAATACTAATACATGTCCAGAGATGATGATACAGACGAGTACCAACTGGTTAAAAAAGAACACGGACGAGTATTGGATCTGAAGGGACTCTTCTGGGGAATAGTAGACACAGACGAGTGTCTAAATTCAAGAGGATATAAGTGTTTGACACGGTGTATAGATTAAAGATACGGACGAGCATCCTTAAGACTACGATACAGACGAGTATCGGGTAGAAACAAACGCCTGACGCATGTTCTGAGATGATGATACGGACGAGTATCAACTGGTTAACAAAGAACACGGACGAGTGTCGGAACTGAGGATGTATACAAGATGTGAATAAGTATCTGTACGAGTGAAACAAGAGTAACAAGTATGAGTGGTGCACAGATGAGTGTTTAACTTGCTAGGAAGAGTGACACGGACGAGTGTCAAAAGAGGAAAGTGTAATATAAACAAGTGTATGGTTCACAAAATGTTTAGGCAACTATGCTGGGGGTGACACGGACGGGTGTCAGAGAATTTGTACAAGTATATGTATCTGTGAGTGCAAAGGGGACGCTTTGGCTTTCTACCGGGGATATGACACGGACGGGTGCCAGGAAGTATCTGTAACATATAAGTGTCTATTTGTAAATAATGCTCGGGAGACTTTACTGGGGAATCATGACACGGACGGGTGCCAAAAGGAGTGTGCATTGGTATTTATGAGTGCAAGGCAAATGCCTTGGCTTTCTGCCGGGGAATTCGGGGAGTTTTTTGTATCTCGTTGCTGGATTGCCAGTATTTACATGTGTTTGATTCAGAACATGGCTTATGATTATGCAATATGTTTGATTTTTGCCGTAATGCTCCGTATTAGACGAAATGATACGCTCTGCGGGGAGAATATGATGCGAATGCTATGATTATGCAAAGAGACCGATCCGGGATTCGAATCCCATTGCTGCGAAGATCTCTGGTTGATCTGCTTGAAATGGATGTCCCAGCTGGGGATGAGATCATTGGTAGATCTGACATATGGGACTCTGCTCGGGGATATAGGTCACTGATAGACCTATTTTGGTAACAAGGGACCCATCTGGGGTTTGTAGCAGCTTTCTTCACCCTGTTGTGAGATCTCCAGGCGTTGCTCTTCTGGATAGAGGTTGAGACTCTGTGGGGAGGTGGTTCCCTGGCTTTTGCACTTGGCTGAGGAGGAAACAACAAATGGCAACTCAGCTGGGAGAAAGCACCTCCGGTGCCAAGACTGAGCAGATAATGATTTGCCCGCTTGCTGGGATGAAGCTCTCATGCCCCATGTTGTGCTTTGAATACCTGCAATCCTGAAAAGTCAGAGAAACGCGCAAGTAATCCCAAGGTATCCTTTACCAGATTCCATCCTAAGAGTTTTGGCACTCCTGGGAGTGAGTATACTTCCTGCAAGCACGTATTTTTAGAAGAGAAGCATCTGTATTTATGCAATCAGTATCTTAGAGACATCGGACATTTTTGCAAATGAAGATAAAATGTACGAAACGAGACATGACTGAAAATCTGATTTTATTAATTCATGAGCCCTGGATTGGCAAGATACAGTCAAAGAAACAGATCCCCTAAAATGAGGAGATTGTTACAAATTGAGAAATAAAAGGATTGTTGGCAAGGTTGATGACGCTTCACGGAGCTTCCCTTTGCTATGACTCATATGACATTTGACGTTCTTCTCATCTTGCTTTCTGAAGAAGGCTGGTTCTGACCGGCGCTTGACCCTTCCGAAGCTTACCAAGTGATACAGATGAATTCAGAATGCAGTTGTTCGCTTATTCCCTTATTTTGCGTGGATCGCCCTTTCAGGTTTTCAATCCACCGGGATACCCATTTTTGCCTGAGCTGTCCGATGCGGCTTTTCAACTCAGCGGGTGTACATTTTTTATTTATTTTCCCTTATTTTTTCCCGAGTCTTTTATTCGGTTTTTGACTCGCCGGGATGCCCTATTTTTGCCTGGACTCACATTCTATTTTCATGTCCAGCGGGTCATTTTATGCGAAGTATTTTTTAACTGCATCTGAATTCACAGGGGACGGGAAGTCTTCACCATCCATAGTACTGAGCATGAGTGCCCCACCGGAGAAAACTCTCTTTACTACGAATGGCCCTTCATAATTCGGACTCCACTTGCCCCTGTGGTCTGTATGAGGAGGAAGGAGTCTCTTCAGCACAAGATCTCCTACTGGGTACTCTCGAAGCCTGACTTTCTGATCGAAGGCTTTCTTCATCCTTTTCTGATATAATTGCCCATGAAAAATTGCAGCTAATCTCTTCTCTTCGATCAGACTCAGTTGTTCGTATCGGGATCGGACCCATTCTACTTCATTTAGTTTAACATCCATCAATACCCGCAATGAGGGTAATTCAACTTCAACAGGTAGGACTGCCTCCATACCGTAAACAAGCTGGTACGGTGTTGCCCCAGTGGATGTTCTGATTGACGTTCGGTACCCATGCAAGGCAAACGGTAGCATTTCATGCCAGTCCTTATAAGTGACTACCATCTTCTGCACAATCTTCTTGATATTCTTATTAGCTGCCTCAACAGCGCCATTCATCTTTGGCCTGTAAGGAGAAGAATTGTGGTGTTGGATCTTGAAGTCCCGGCACAGTTCTGCCATCATTTTGTTATTCAAGTTGGAACCATTATCAGTAATGATTCGCTCGGAAACTCCGTACCGACAGATGATATCTCTCTTCAGAAATCGGGCTACCACTTGCCTTGTAACATTTGCATAAGAAGCCGCTTCAACCCACTTGGTAAAATAGTCAATGGCAACCAGGATGAATCTGTGGCCATTTGAAGCAGTCGGTTCAATCTTGCCAATCATATCGATGCCCCACATGGCAAAGGGCCAGGGTGAAGACATCACATTCAGGGGATTTGGAGGCACATGCACTTTATCCGCATAGATCTGGTATTTATGGCATTTCCTGGCATAAGCACAACAGTCTGCGTCCATTGTGATCCAGTAATAGCCTGATCTTAACAACATTTTAGCCATTGCATGCCCTCCAGCATAGGTACCAAAGGATCCTTCGTGCACCTCGTGCATCAACAAGTCTGCTTCTGTTTTATCAACGCATCTGAGAAGTACCATATCAAAGTTTCTCTTGTACAGGGAACCGTCAGTATTCAGGAAGAAACTACCAGCTAGCCTTCTTAATGTCTTCTTATCATTGGAAGATGCCCCAGATGGGTATGTTTGATCCTCCAAGAAACATTTGATGTCATGGAACCAAGGCTTATCATCTTTAACAACATCTGCTGAGAACACATATGCTGGTCTGTCAAGTCTGGATACTGAAATCCGAGGTACAAAGTTGGCAGCTTGAACTTCGATCATGGATGAAATGGTGGCAAGAGCATCTGCAAATTGATTCTCGTCCCGAGGGATATACTCAAGCTTGACTGTGGTGAAGAAAGTCAATAACCTTCTTGTATAATCCCTGTAAGGTATCAGATGATCCTGGTGTGTGTACCATTTGCCATTGGTTTGATTGATTACCAGAGCTGAATCTCCGAACACAGTCAAAGTCTTGATCCTGAGGTAAATGGCTTCCTCAAGACCCATAATACAAGCTTCGTATTCAGCTTCGTTGTTAGTGCAGTTGAAAGTGAGCTTTGCTGAGAAAGGCATGTGAACTCCCTTAGGTGTAATGAGTACTGCACCAACACCACGACCATTCATATTAACAGCCCCGTCAAACATCATAGTCCATTCTTCTTCTGGGTCAGGCCCTTCAGTGTGAACAGGCTCTTCATGATCTTTTGCTTTTATGAACATGATGTCTTCATCAGGGAAGTCAAATCTCATAGGCTGGTAATCATCAATGGGTTGCTCAGCAAGATAATCAGACAATACAATGCCCTTGATGGCTTTCTGAGATGTGTACTGAATGTCATATTCTGTGAGGATCATTTGCCATCTCGCAACCCGTCCGGTAAGAGCTGGCTTCTCAAAAATGTACTTAACTGGGTCCATCTTTGATATCAATAAAGTGGTGTGGGTCAACATATACTGCCTTAGTCGGCGAGCAGCCGACGCTAAAGCACAACAAGTTTTCTCGAGCAGTGAATAACGCTGTTCACAGTCGGTAAACTTTTTTGCTTAGGTAGTATATTGCATACTCTTTTCGACCAGACTCGTCATGCTGGCCCAGCACGCACCCCATTGACTCTTCTAATACTGTCAAGTACATGATTAGAGGTCTTCCTTCAACTGGAGGCATAAGGATTGGAGGCTCTTGTAAGTATTCCTTGATCTTGTCAAAGGCCCTCCGGCAGTCTTCGTTCCACCTGACTGTTTGTTCTTTTCTTAACAGCTTGAACAAAGGTTCACAGGTCGCAGTAAGGTGAGATATGAACCGTGAGATGTAGTTCAATCTACCTAGAAACCCTCGAACTTATTTTTCTGACTTTGGTGCAGGCATTTCTTGAATGGCTTTGACTTTATCAGGGTCAACTTCAATCCCTTTCTCACTTACAATAAATCCCAGCAGCTTACCAGATCGCACCCCGAATGTGCATTTGTTGGGGTTCAACTTCAATTGGTACTTCCTCAGACGCTTGAATAACTTCAACAGATTCCTCAGGTGGTCTTCTTCTGTGAGGGACTTGGCAATCATGTCATCCACATAACATTCAATTTCTTTATGGATCATGTCATGGAATAATGTTACCATAGCCCGTTGATATGTTGCACCAGCATTCTTCAGTCCGAATGGCATCACCTTGTAACAGAACGTGCCCCAAGGTGTGATGAAAGTTGTCTTCTCCATGTCTTCAGGTGACATTTTGATCTGATTGTATCCTGAAAATCCGTCCATGAAGGAGAATACCGAGAACTGAGCTGTATTATCAACCAATACATCAATGTGAGGTAAAGGGAAATCATCTTTCGGGCTGGCTCTGTTCAGGTCCCGGTAATCTACACACATCCTCACCTTGCCGTCTTTCTTGGGCACGGGTACAATATTAGCTACCTGTAAACACCCCAAATTTTCCCTCACTCATTAACACCATGGCTTGTGATCATTTCATATGCACAAACACAATCATAACACCCCATAGTACATTTTTGAATCTTTGCATTGGTTCTAAGTCATCTGCATCTAGGGTTTGTGATCTGAGTAATCCAAGAACTTCTTGAGCCACTCCAAAGGCCATCAACCACTTCAAAGGGGTCCATGTGTGTTCAAGTATCATATCACATCTTCTCAAAGTCAAGAATGCCAAAGAATCACAAGAACTGGGATTGGTATGGAGGCAGAGCCAGGTTTGACTGCACAGATGACCTAAAATTAGGGTTTTGGTTTCAGAGGCCATAACTCCAAATTTTTTGGTCATTCTTGTTTCTATTGGTCTCTATATGGTATAGGGAGTATGCATATCAATTTTCATGAAGAAATTCCATGGGGAAGTCATCTGATCAAGAGTTGACTTTCTGGACAAGTCAGTGCAAAATCAGGGCATCTGAGGCCCCCAATGACCCAACCAAGGGGTGATCTTCATCATTTTGAGTGTATTTGATCTTTATTTGATCATGGAAGAAGGTTGAAGTTCACAAAATTCAAGAATTACAAGTTTTTGCAAAGTTGACTTTTCAGGGCAAGGTTGACTTTTGAAGAATGTGTCATTTTATGCCATTTTTCAAACCTTACTTTTTGATCCAAAAATGCTTCAAATAAAAAAACTTTGGTCATGAAAGTTGTAGATTAGATCTTTCCCTTTTCAAAAAGTACAAGAACATGACCTAATTCATTTTGGATCAAAAGTTATGGTGTGTCAAAGTTGGCAAAAATCATTAAAATTCAAGTTATGCACCAAATGGAAAACTTGCAAATTCATGTACCAAGCATTCTAGTGACTTCAAAATGACTTCAAAACTTCATCATATGATCATGCCTGACCCCAAAAACAGAATTGGCCCAAGGGATTTTGCATTGCTTACTTTGGTTTTCAAAGATTTCTAAGGCATTTTCCATAAGAGTGCAAAGAGGGATTCTTGGCAAAATCATCTTCCCATGAGTTATGTGATCACTAAATGACTCCTATGCATTGCCATGACTAAATGTAACATTGTGCAACAAAATTCAGCAAGAGTTTTTTCATGTACATAGCACAAAATCATGAGGAAACATCAAGTGGGCAAGTTGCAAAAGCTAGCATAGCTTGTGATCCATATGTTGCAGTCAGCTACAAGCAATCCAAGGGCCCTCCTCAACTCAAGCTGGAGCAAGACATGACTTAAAACTGCTGCTGCCATGACCCATGCTTCTAGTACAAGCCCACTTGACTTTTTGGCAAAAGTTCCCATACTCATGGCACAGTGAGCAGCCACCCTACTGACCTGCCCCACAGGCTATCCACACAACTTGGAGATGTTATAGCAAAGCATTGAGCATTGAAGAAGACCAGAACACAGCATACCACAAAACTGTCAAAGAGCTTCTTCTCTTCGATTCTCATTTTCCAGCCACCAAACATCAAAACTCTCTTCACCAACAAATCAAACACAAAAAGAGGAACCAGAATCAGCCATTAACAGAGCTTGAAACCACTCACACACAAACTCCATTTTCTGATACACCAGAACTGGACTTCTCAAAATAGCTTGTTTAAGCTCATTCCAAGCCTACCATTAGCATCAGGAGAACCATTGGGGTGAGTCTACATCAAGGAGAAGCCCAGAAACAGGATCTTCCATCTCAGGTATGGCCATGAAATTTTTCTCTCAGAGCTTGCATTTTAAGTTATAAATGGATTGTGTATGTCTTGCTGATCATGGGGATGGGTTTAGATTTAGAAATAAGTGAGAAATGAGGATTTACCAGGGCTCTGAAACTTTGCCCGTGAATCTTCATGGTTTCGATTCTCTTCATTTGAGCATGAGAAATTTAGTTTGAAAGTTGATTTGAGTGAGGATTGAGTAGAGGAGCATTTCCCTGGCTTTAATTTGAAGTATAGTGGTCTGAATCATGATCTAGGGTTTTGATGCTGCCGGAGAAGATGACCGGAGCTTCCCTCCGGTCACCTGAATTTGTTTAACCCTAATCCTGTAATTAAATGAGGTTTAAATCTTGAGCGTTGGATCATCTGACTTGCCTTGACTTCGCGCGTGGATGAGTGGTTCAGATGGGTCCACTGTGCCCTAATCACCATTAATCCATTTAATTATTTTATAAAACTTAATTAAGGTCAGAATCAATCCAGACCCTTCATTAGCGCGCGTGGTCAAACTTTCCTTCCCAGATTCAAATCTCAGCCATCAGATCTGCTTACCTTTTCATTTATGTATTTTTATTTTCATTTTCTTTCATTTAACTTCCACAATTTATTAAAAATAGCAAAAATGCTTTAAAAATTATGAAATTTTTTACCAAAGGTTTCATTAATTTTTAAAACACAAAAATATTTTTATTTTTATTTTTAGCATTAAAAAAAGTATTTTTAAATATTTAAAAGTTTATTTTTAATTGATTAATGAAAATTAATTTATTAAAAATACTTTTAGGTATTTAAAAATCACCAAAAAATTCATGAAATGTTTTAAGACATTTAGAAACATTGTCCAACCTTCAAACCAAATTTATTTTTTGATCTTGATGAATTTTGAGAATTTTTCATTGAATTAAAATCATTTTGATGCATTATTTTGATCCAAACTTCAAAAAATCATTTCTGCCTAACCCTAAAGAGTTGGACCTTGATTCTTTTTGCATTGCATTGTGTTTAGCATGTAGTTTGTGAGATTAAATGGCCATGATTTGATCTTTCATTTTCAATTTGTTTGATAATTTTCTTGTTAAGGAACCCTAAAACCCTAGAAATCTTAAGAAAATCATAACTTGAATTTGGTTAGGAGTTGAGACCTCTCCTTTGGGAAGTGGGTTAGTATAGGATTAGGGGTCTTTTGAGTGCATTTTCAATTTTTTATAATGTTGTTTGCTTCTGGTTTTGGTTTGTGTTTGATGCTTTGATCATAAACCCTAATTTGGGCTTCCATATGCATTCATCTTGCTTTTTGCTTGCATAACATGACTTGCCATGACATTCCATGCCTCCATTTGATTCATTTAACATCATAAGACATATTGAAAGCATGTTTTATCATTGCATCTTGCATTTGTCATGTTGTATGCCATGTGCCTTCCATAATTTTTCATGTATGTTCTTGGTTCTTAACTTGCTCCATTTGCATCCATAAGCTTGTTTGATCATCTCCATTTGTTGTCTCATGTTTGTACCACTTCATAACATCATTACCATCATAAACATGCTTCTGGTTTTGATTTACTTCATACCATTCCATCCCATTTTGCATTGCATTGCATTTCTTTTCTAACCTTTCAGGTGGTAAGTGATTTTGAGAAGTGAATTTGCCTTCACTTCTCATACTTTCTTCTCATCTCTCTCTTATGCATCCTTGCTGCATTTATGCTTGTGTTTGAGATTGAGCTTGCTCATTCTTCTTCTCCTTACTTTCTTTCTTCAGGTGACTTGACTTCTTGAATGAAGCAAGTTGCTTTGCTTCTCTTGATCCTTTCATCTGTTTCCTGGTGGTTCCATTGGAGATCTTTCTTGTTTAACCTCACAAACCTTAGGAACAACCAAGCATGACAATGATTAGGGTTTTGATTAGTCTCCCCACTTAGTTTTACCTTTGTGTCTCTTTGAGTCTTCTCTTCTCATCTCATAATCAGGGACTAAACCCTAAAGGCTTTAAGGCTTTGTGATTAAGCTTATGCCTGCATCCTTCTCTTAGGATGGAGTGTATAACTTTAATCCTAAGTGTTAAAACCTTAATGTGTTTAACTCCCTCAATCAATTCACTTAATAATCATCAAGACATCACACTTGTAACTTGGGCCTTGCATCAGGGTTCTAATTCTTCCTTAAATGGTTAAGAAGGACTAACCCTAGTGTTAATGGACAAGTCCCCCTCAAGTTGTCTTACAAACCCTAAAAATCACTTCATCATCTCACCATTGAATAAAATCCACTTAATCAAAGACTTGTTTTGTCATGAGTTTAATCCCTAATCATGGATTAAGTTGAGGAGCTTTCCTCAACTTAAACATTCTCATCTATTATCCTTCTATTAGGATGGTGTAATGAGTCTGTTTAATCCCTGATTATGGCTTAATCTCATTACCTAACACTAAACAAAAACACCAAAAACATCTAATTAATCACAAGTAGGTTAATGGTCTTAATCCTGCACCAAGGGTGATTAAGTGTGAGAATCTGACTTCACACTTAAGGTATTCTCATTACCCCTAATCAGAGGGAAGATGTGATGAGTTTACTAACCCATTGGTTTAGGCTTAAGCTCATTAACTTATGACAAACATCCAAAAGCAATAAAAGACTGAAAACTCAAAAACAAACAATAATCGTCTCCTTCGGGATTCTTTTCTCATCATCTTCACTCACAACCGAGAACTTGCTTCTTCCGTCTAATGCAAGACAGTTTGCATCTGTGCCAGACAGATCATACACTTGAGCATAGGCAAGTAAGCAGTTCACAAGTCAATTCATCTATCAGTCTCTTTGGGTCGAACTACGGTGTTCTGACTTCCTCATTGCACGAGAGGATACGTAGGCATAACTTAACAGTTATCGAACAAAAGTCTCTGTATATTCCCCCTCTTTCCAGCTTCATTCTTTAAAGCCTCATTATCATGAGCAACTCCTTCTCATCCTTACACTGACACATCATTTATACATATCACACTTCACATTTCTTTTACACCGACACCTGTACATCTTTTCCAGCTATTTTATACACAAATTGCACTGACACTACCCCTTTAAAACACAAATCTTTTAAGCGTGGATCCCGTCGAGTACGACGGACAATCTGGGTGCTAATACCTTCCCAGGTTGTAACCAACCCCCTTTCTCAGTCTCTCTGGTTCGCAAACCGTCTTATCCATTCTTTTTCTAGGTCTATGCAGCATTACCTTTCCTCCGGGATAAAAATGCATAGCTGGCGACTCTATTCATCTCCAGTGAGTTCACTGCTGTGTGTTCTCATTGTCCCTTTCGCCGACCGTTCGCGTCTGTACCTTTATTTGGGCCAGTCCCATTTATCGGGAGCGACAGCTTGGCGACTCTGCTGGGGATCCTTATACTGCAGCCAGGGCTTCTGGTTCTTTTTGTGGGTTCCTCCTAGCGCTTGATTGATTTGTGTTTACTGGGGTGTTATGTGCTTATTTGTGTTTGTATTTATTTTTGCTTTATGTACATTTGTTTTACTGCTTTCCTTATAGCTTTGCATTATATCATATTGTCATACTGTGCTGCTGGTTGGATCTGTTGTTTGCTTTGGTGGGTGGGTGTTCCATTGAGAGTTAAGGTCCTATACCTGGGACCTGAGTGACACCTAGGCTAGAGTGGTTCATATTCTTTCCCATTCCATCTCGGTCTGGTGCGGGAATATGAAACACGGTTCAGATATGGGTTTCTTCTTGAGAACTCTGTGTTGCAGATTTCCTGCAATGCTAGGGCTATCTGGGAAGCCTGCTAAGTCTGGATGACCTTTAGTATTGACCTTCAGAAACTGAGGTGAATTAGAGGAGGAACTTTTATGGTTATTGTAAACACTGTACCTCCGGGTTAGAAGTGTTTACACTTCTCATAACTGATCCAAGTCTGAGGATCCTTGTTTTAGAACACCACCTGTGAGGGGGGTTGGGCTGTTTACAGGTTTGCAGGTACCCTTGGCCTCAACATACCCTGTTACTTTGATTTGATTAAGAATACTCCATGTTGGAACAGTTCTTGTGATTCTAAACCCTGGACATATGGCTCTTTATTTGAGCCCCCCACCTTGGTTACTGGACTTATAGACCTCCATCTGGACTTCTTGAACATATGGGGACCTATATCAGAACACTTGATCAGATCCAGCTCAGTCACAAACCCTTGCATATCATTTGCATGCATCCTCATTGCATCATTTTAAGATGTGTTTGTTTGTTTTTCAGGGTATCCATACTTTACTTTGGCTTGGTTTTGACCCTATCATCAGCATAGGCCTATCTTCACCAGTATCTACTCCTGCTTCAGCCACTTGCATCCTCAGTCTCAGCCTATCAGTGGCCCATCCTCAGTGTTGTCCTCAGTCATCATCATCAGCACCTTTTCTTCATCAACATGGCTCCTAAAAAGAGCAACATCACCTACCACTTCTTCTAGCCAGAGCTATCTGACATCAGGAGGATTCAGACCCTGATCACTCCAGACCATATACCACTGTTCAGGGAACACTATGGAGATATACTTGATGTGGTTATGGATCTGGACCCTTCACAAAGGAGCTTGATTCACACTTGCCTTCAGTTTTATGATCCCCCACTGAGGTGTTTCACTTTTCAGGACTTTCAGCTGGGCCCTTTATTGGAAGAATACTCATCATTGGTTGGTATACCTATCAGGGGTGGAGTCCCTTTCAACCCTGAGATGGTCTTTCCTGGTAATGAAGAGGTAGCAAAGGCATTGCATCTGGAATCAGTTCTAATTGGACAGCACATGACCACTAAGGCTGGAATCCCTGGCCTGCATCTGGATTTCTTGATCTCTCAAGCTACCCTGAAAGCTTCTCTGGGAGAGTGGAAAGCAGTCTGTGCTTTATTGGCCTTGAGCATATATGGGATCATACTTTTTGCAGATGAGCCTAGGTTTGTTAGCAAGAATGCAGTCCATCTTTTCTTCCTGAGAAACCCAGTGCCTACCTTACTGGGAGATCTTTATTACTCAGTTCATCAAAGGAATGAAAAGCAAAGGGGAAGATTAGTAAGATGCTGTGCTCCTTTGTTCTACTCTTGGCTGCTCAAGCATTTGCCAAAGACTGATGCATTCCTGAACCCTCACCAGCAGAAGAACTGGGCTAAGAGGCTTGTTGCTCTAACCTCAGATGATATCAGATGGTTTACTCAGAGTACTAAGGGCAGAGACATCATAACAAGTTGTGGACAATTTCCCAATGTGCCTCTGATTGGAGTGAAAGGGTGCATCAATTACAACCCTCTGCTGTTCAAAAGACAACTGGGCTATGCATTAGTCCATCCTCCTAGAGCACAGGATCTGACTGAAACCCTTTATATTGAAATCAAGCCTAATCTAGCTGTTGTCAGGCAAGCAGCCTGGGCCTGGGACAATGTGCAGACTAAAGGGGTAACCATCCTGGGGAAGTGCAACAATGTGGCATCAGCACAGTACTATGATTGGTCCCATGCCAGGGCTCAATTTTCTAGGATGCCCTTTACTATTGAAGATATGCCTGGGCCTTCCACAACACCACCTCCTGCCACTGTCAGCTTAGAGGAGTTTGAGAAATTGAAAGAAAGAAATGAGAAGCTGACTCAGGCCCTACAGAAGACCCTCTGGGAGAGGAGTGATGGTAGGTTGGACATTGAAAGGTTGGAGAAGTTGAAGGTGGAGCATTTGGCTAGAATTGAGAAGTCTGAGGATTATATTAAGAAGTCTAGGGCTGGAGAACAAATCTTGAAGAATGCCTGCAAGGAAGCTCAGTTCCAGAAGGCCAGGACTGATTTGTATCTGAAGGAGAGTCAAGCTAGGTGGGTCAGAATCACCGAAGCTCGTACTCAAGAGGACAAAAGGACTCAGGATAAGATGGAGCAGATGGAAGCTAGTGCAAAAAAGCAACAGGAAACCCTGGCAGCAGCCCAGAGGGAGATCTCAGAGCTGAAGATCAGAGCCGGTGTGAAGAGGTCAAAGGACCAAAGTCAACACAAGAAGCTAACTGCAGCTGTTACTACCAGGAATCTCCTTATCAGGAACCTTACGGAGCGTCCTGCTGATCCTGTGACTGAAGCACTTCTCAAGGAAGTTCAGGAGGATGAGTTTGGTCTTGGTGTTTGACTTTTGTTTGTTGTTGCTTTCATTCTATGTACTTTTATTTTCTTATGATGTATTTTGACACCTCAGAGGGCTTGTATTGTAAAAAGAAACAAGTTATGTATTATTTTACTTTTTGTAATATATATATGTGTGTTGGTTTGTTTCATCTGAGTTTTCGTCAAGCAACATCACAAGCATCTTCAAGGGTCTGGAAGGGTCAAAACCAAGTGCCAAGCCGGATACCTTGGAAACAAATAGACACGCTGCATTGCATACTAACCTTTTGTTTTGTTTTGTAGGTTTTTGTTTATTTGTTACTAACTCTGTTGTGATCTCAGGAATTATTGCTCGGCGACGTGTGTTTCCACTTAACCGTCCACATAGATATCCAACCCGTAACAACCTTCCGGGCATACAGATGGATCAAATGCAGCAGGACCTTACAGAGGTCAGAAATCAGATGACCAACGAGAGGTTGGAAATGCGGAATCAGATGACGCAATTCATGGAGGTGATGAACAATATGGCTCAAAGCCAGGAGAGGTTGAGAGCACTGGTAGAAGGGAGGAATCAGGAAGATCATCATCCAGGGACTGCTGGGACAAGCAACAATGAAAGAGTCCAACCTCATGTCAATCCCCCAGTCTTTGGACCCCACCTACATCCAGAGGTCAACATCCCTGCAAATGTTCAAGGGACTGCCACTGCAGGCAGAGTGCTGCAAGAAGACCCCCAGGAAGATCAGTTCACAGTAATGGGAGTTGGGGAGGAAGCTTATGATAGAAGGCTGGATGAGATAGCTGAGAAATTAAGATCCTTAGAGTCTCAAAACTCTTTGGGTTTTGACGTTATGGACATGGGCTTGGTAGACGGGGTCAGGATTCCCCATAAGTTTAAGCCTCCTTGTTTTGAAAAATACAACGGGACTTCATGCCCCAGAACCCATTTACAATCATTCCTGGGGAGACTAAAGGCCTATACCATGGACGAGAAGCTCTGGATGTTCTATTTTGAGGATAGCTTGACGGGAGCTTCAAGAGAATGGTACTCTCATCTGACGAGAGCAACTATCAGGTGTTGGAAGGACCTGGCAGAGGCCTTTATCAGGCAGTATCAGTACAACTTAGATATGGCACCCAACAGGACCCTCCTAATGGGAATGTCACAGTCGTCTAGAGAAAGTTTCCGAGAGTATGCCCAGAGATGGAGGCAATTAGCTGCTGCTGTTCAGCCTCCTATGTCAGAGAGGGAGATGGCAGATATGTTCATGAACACCCTCCAGGGGACTTACATTGATAGGCTAGCTGCCTTCTCGTCTACCAGCTTTGCAGATGTAGTCATAGCAGGGGAGAGAATTGAAAGCCTATTGAAGATGGGTAAGATCTCAGACAACGGTGCAAGCTCATCCAGTAATGCAAGAAAGCCTTTTGCAGGCCCAAGAAGAACTGGCGAGACCAATGCCATCCACACCAACAGGGGCAGACCCCAGTATGTTCATAGGTCTGTGGCAGCAGTCACCATTCCCGCTCCAGCTCATCCACAACCGGCTTATCAACCTCCGCAACAAAACTATCAGCCACAACCTCAGTACCATCAACAAGCTCAGTATCCTCCGAGAAACTACAACAACAATCAGCAAAGGCCATTTCAGCAGAGGCCATCTCAAGCCAATAGGGTGATCGATCCGATCCCTATGCCATATGCTACATTGCTGCCACAACTCCTGAAACTCAACCTGGTTGAGCTAAGGACGTTGGCACCTCCAGATCCTACCAGTCTGCCCAGGAATTATGACTCCAACGCCAGATGTGCTTTTCATTCGAATGCGCCTGGCCACAGTACAGAAAAGTGCAGAGCCTTGCACATGAAGGTACAAGACCTGGTAGACTCTAAGGCCCTGAATTTCGCACCACCACCCAATGTTAATAAGAACCCTATGCCTAACCACGGGGGTCCCAGAATCAATGCTATTGAAGAAGACAAGCCGTCTTATTTAATAACCAGTGTGGGTCAAATCCGGACACTGTTGGTAGAGATTAAGGCTCAGCTCCTCGAATATCAAATGTTCCCGGGGTGTGAGTTAGGGTGTGCTTACTGCAATATTTCAGTAAATGGGTGCGATAACCTGAGTAATGGCATAGATGGTCTCATTCAGAGTGGCCAACTTCAAATCACCACATCATTTCCCACAAATCCAGCAATCTCATCAGCAACAATTCCAGTGGCTCCTACAACTGCAACAACCATTGTTCCCGACAATTCTTCAGCTTCATCAACAAGTGCTTCATCTGTCATTTCAACTGACCAGATATCAACAAATGTTCCTTCTACAGCTTCAGCACCACTTCATTTTGAAACTCCTACAACAACAACACCCATCCTTCCAACAATGTCTCCTACAACATCAGCAGCAAACAATGAAGATGTCTCGACCGTTACAATTTACTATGATCCTGAAAACGATTCTGCTTACAACTCACAAAGTGCTACTCCCGTCAGAGCACCAGTCACGATATATTACGATCCACAAACTATCACAATCCCTTCTGCAGCTGCCATCAGTCCAGTCACTTATGAAAGCAGTAAGGCCATCCCTTGGCATTACGGCTCTGACGTGTACTGCGAAGGAAAGAAAATCACTCTTGAACCATCAACACCTGCACCACAAATAGACAATGTGGGAGGAGGCGGAGGCTTCACTCGAAGCGGACGTCTCTTTGCTCCACAAATTCAAAGACCCACTGCCGAAGCAGAAGCTGCTGCCAAGGCAAAAGGAAAGAGCCCGGTGCAGGAAGATCAAGCTATTAAGGAAACTTTGAAAACACCCTTTGATCAGGAAGTTGATGAGTTCATGAGAATCATCAAGAAGAGTGATTACAAAATAGTGGATCAGCTTCATCAGACGCCTTCCAAGATCTCTATCCTATCATTGCTTATGTGCTCCGAAGCCCATCGGAATGCACTACTTAAAGTCTTGCACGCAGCTTACGTGCCTGAAGAGATCACCGTCAATCAGTTGGAAACTGTGGTCGGAAATGTTACTGCTAGCAATGGGCTAGGGTTCACCAATACTGATTTGACTATGGAAGGCCGCAATCATAACAAGGCCTTGCACATCACCATGGAATGTAAAGGTGCAGTCCTTTCCCATGTGCTGGTAGACACAGGATCATCCCTTAATGTCTTACCGAAAAAGGCCCTGGTGAAGCTAGAGTATGAAGGATTGGCATTGCGTCCCAGTAACCTGGTAGTAAGAGCCTTTGATGGTTCTAAGAGATCGGTTCTGGGGGAAATTGAGCTGCCTGTAACGATTGGCCCACAAACCTTTAAAACGATCTTCTACGTGATGGACATTCAGCCTGCCTACAGCTGTTTGTTGGGTAGACCATGGATTCATGCCGCTGGCGCAGTAACGTCTACCCTTCACCAGAAGTTAAAATTTGAGTGGGAAGGCCAAGTCGTTACTATCTGTGGAGAGGAGGATATTTTTGTTAGCCATCTGGCTACCTACAAATACATTGAGATGGATGGGGAGATCCATGAGACGATGAGTCAAGGGTTTGAGGCCCTGAACGTGAATGAAACATCTGCTGTACCTGGAATCTCCATGTCATCTTATCAACAAGCCCGGAAGGTTGTTGAAGAAGGAACTGCCCAAGCCTGGGGCAAGGTTTTATCTGTGGAAGAGAAGAAGGACAAATTTGGGTTGGGTTATAGACCAACTCAACAGAATCAAGCAGAGGCTGCTGAGAAGCCCGGTTTTGTCAGTGGGGGGATGCTCACCCCTGATGCTATCAACAATTTGGAAGACGAGCTGGAAGAAGAACGCAATCTGGAGAATTGGATTCGTCCAAAGATCCCGGGGAGCAGTATCTCAAACTGGTCTTCCCAGGAAATTATAAGAGTTACTCATGCAGAGTAATTATTATTTCCTGTATTTTTATAGCATGCATCAAAGTCTTGCATCTTGCCCAAGATGACAAGACTCATTTTGTAATCGGGCCATCTGTACTTTTTGTGCAAACAAGATTAATCAATGAAATATCAGACATCTTTTTGCAAATGAGTCTTTTTTTCTTTTCCGCTCACTGTTTTTCCATTTTTTCTTTTTGTACAAAAAATAAATGGCGATGTTTTCAAAATGACAACTTTATTCCACTTTTTAAACAAGATTAAAATCAATCACTAAAATGAACAAACTAAACCCTTGCAGAGAATGCCTTCCAGACAGCACCGACAACAGCACGGCTATGACTTCGTATGGCTTTGACAATCCAATCAATCAAGCTGATGAAGGGGTTGAAGAAGAATATGAGCTTCCTGAAGAGCTAGCCAGGTTGTTGAGACAAGAGGAGAAGGTTATCACTCCTCATCAGGAGGAGGTGGAAACAATTAATCTTGGTACAGATGAAGACGTGAAAGAAGTTAAAATCGGGGCCTGTCTACAAGACTCAGTGAAGAGACAACTGATTGATCTGCTTCAAGAATATGTGGACGTGTTTGCTTGGTCTTATCAAGATATGCCAGGGTTGGACACCGACATTGTTGTGCACAAGCTGCCTTTAAGAGAAGAATGCCCGCCGGTTAAACAGAAACTGCGCCGTACTCGCCCAGACATGGCAATGAAAATCAAAGAAGAGGTACAAAAGCAGTGGGACGCCGGGTTCCTTGCTGTAACTAGCTATCCGCCGTGGGTTGCTAATATAGTACCTGTGCCTAAGAAAGACGGCAAAGTAAGGATGTGTGTTGATTACCGGGACCTGAACAGAGCCAGCCCGAAAGATGACTTCCCATTACCTCACATTGATGTATTGGTAGATAACACGGCTCAGTTCTCCGTATTCTCCTTCATGGACGGATTTTCAGGATACAATCAGATTAAAATGTCACCTGAAGACATGGAGAAGACAACCTTCATCACACCTTGGGGAACGTTCTGTTACAAGGTGATGCCATTCGGGTTGAAGAATGCTGGTGCAACATATCAACGGGCTATGGTGACATTATTCCACGATATGATCCATAAAGAAATAGAATGTTATGTGGATGACATGATCGCCAAGTCCCTTACTGAAGAAGAACACCTGGTGAATCTGCTGAAGCTATTCAAGCGTCTGAGGAAGTACCAACTGAAGTTGAACCCCAACAAGTGCACATTCGGGGTGCGATCCGGTAAGCTGCTGGGATTTATTGTAAGCGAGAAAGGGATTGAAGTTGACCCTGATAAAGTCAAAGCTATTCAAGAGATGCCTGCACCGAAAACTGAGAAAGAAGTCCGAGGGTTTCTAGGTAGATTGAACTACATCTCACGGTTCATATCTCACCTTACAGCAACCTGTGAACCTTTGTTTAAACTGTTAAGAAAAGAACAGACGGTCAGGTGGAACGAAGACTGCCAGAAGGCTTTTGACAAGATCAAGGAATACTTACAAGAACCTCCAATCCTTATGCCTCCAGTTGAAGGAAGACCTCTGATAATGTACCTGACAGTATTAGAAGATTCAATGGGGTGTGTGCTGGGTCAGCATGACGAGTCTGGTCGAAAAGAGTATGCAATATACTACCTGAGCAAAAAGTTTACCGACTGTGAACAACGTTATTCACTGCTCGAGAAAACTTGCTGTGCTTTAGCGTGGGCTGCTCGCTGACTGAGACAGTATATGTTGACCCACACTACCTTATTGATTTCAAAGATGGACCCAGTCAAGTACATATTTGAGAAGCCAGCTCTTACTGGACGGGTTGCAAGATGGCAAATGATTCTCACGGAATATGACATCCAGTACACATCTCAGAAAGCCATCAAAGGCAGTGTATTGTCTGAATATCTTGCTGAGCAACCTATTGATGATTACCAGCCTATGAGGTTTGACTTCCCCGATGAAGACATCATGTTCATAAAAGCGAAAGATCATGAAGAGCCTGTTCACACTGAAGGGCCTGACCTGGAAGAAGAATGGACTATGATGTTTGATGGGGCTGTTAATATGAATGGTCGTGGTGTTGGTGCAGTACTCATTACACCCAAAGGAGTTCACATGCCTTTCTCGGCAAAACTCACTTTCAACTGCACTAACAACGAAGCTGAATACGAAGCTTGCATTATGGGTCTTGAGGAAGCCATTGACCTCAGGATCAAGACATTGACTGTATTCGGAGATTCAGCTCTGGTAGTTAATCAAACCAACGGCAAATGGTACACCCACCAGGATCATCTGATACCTTACAGGGATTATACAAGGAGGTTATTGACTTTCTTTACAACGGTCAAGCTTGAGTATATCCCTCGGGACGAAAATCAGTTTGCAGATGCTCTGGCCACCATTTCATCCATGATCAAAGTTCAAGCTGCTAACTTTGTACCTCAGATTTCAGTGTCCAGACTTGATAGACCGGCATATGTATTTGCAGCAGATGTTGTCAAAGATGATAAGCCTTGGTTTCATGACATTAAGTGCTTCTTGGAGGATCAGACATACCCGCCTGGGGCATCTTCCAATGATAAGAAGACTTTGAGAAGGCTTGCTGGTAGTTTCTTCTTGAACACTGATGGATCTTTATACAAAAGGAACTTTGATATGGTACTCCTCAGATGTGTTGACAAGACGGAAGCAGACTTGCTGATGCATGAAGTGCACGAAGGATCTTTTGGTACCCATGCAGGAGGGCATGCCATGGCTAAGAAGTTGTTAAGATCAGGTTATTACTGGATCACGATGGATGCAGACTGTTGTGCTTATGCCAGGAAATGCCACAAATGCCAAATTTATGCAGACAAGGTGCATGTACCTCCCAATCCTTTGAACATAATGTCTTCACCATGTGGGGCATTGATATGATTGGCAAGATTGAGCCAACTGCTTCAAATGGCCACAGATTCATCCTGGTCGCCATTGATTATTTCACCAAGTGGGTTGAAGCAGCCTCATATGCAAATGTCACAAGACAAGTGGTAGCCCGATTCCTGAAGAGAGATATCATCTGTCGGTATGGAGTTCCCGAGCGAATCATTACTGACAATGGTTCCAACTTAAACAACAAAATGATGGCTGAGCTATGCCGGGACTTCAATATCCAACACCACAATTCTTCTCCTTACAGGCCAAAGATGAATGGCGCTGTTGAGGCGGCTAACAAGAATATCAAGAAGATTGTGCAGAAGATGGTAGTCGCCTACAAAGACTGGCATGAGATGCTGCCATTTGCCTTGCATGGGTACCGCACGTCGATCAGAACATCCACTGGGGCAACACCGTATCAACTTGTGTATGGTATGGAAGCAGTCCTACCTGTTGAAGTTGAATTACCCTCTCTACGGGTACTGATGGATGTTAAGCTGAATGAAGCAGAATGGGTCCGGTCCCGATATGAGCAACTGAGTCTGATTGAAGAGAAAAGATTGGCTGCAATCTGCCATGGGCAGCTATATCAGAAAAGAATGAAGAAAGCCTTCGATCAGAAAGTCAGGCACCGAGAGTACCAAGTGGGAGATCTTGTGTTGAAAAGAATCCTCCCTCCTCATACAGACCACAGGGGCAAATGGACTCCGAACTATGAAGGACCATTTGTGGTAAAGAAAGTTTTTTCCGGCGGAGCACTGATGCTCAGCACCATGGATGGTGAAGATTTCCCGTCCCCTGTAAATTCAGATGCAGTTAAAAAATACTTCGCATAAAAATGACCCGCTGGACATAAAAACAGAATGTAAGTCCAGGCAAAAATAGGGCATCCCGGCGAGTCAAAAACAGAATAAAAGACTCGGGCAAAAATAAGGGAAATAAAGAGAAAAAATGTACACCCGCTGAGTTGAAAAGCCTCATTGGACAACTCAGGCAAAAATGGGTATCCCGATGGATTGAAAACCCGAAAGGGCGATCCATGCAAAATAAGGGAATAAGCGAACAACTGCATTCTGAATTCGTCTGTATCGCCTGCAACTCGGCAAACCTCGAAAGGATCAAGTTTCAATCAGAATCAGCCTTCTTCAGAAAGCAAGACGAGAAGAACGTCGAAAGTCATACGAGTCATAGCGAAAGAGGAAGCTCCTTTGAAAGCGTCGTCAACATCGCCAGCACTTTGTTTCTCAATTTGTAACAGTCCCCTCATTTCAGGAGATTTGTTTCTTTGACTGTATCTCGCCAATTCAGGGCATTTGAATTAATAAAATCAGATTTTTCAGTCATGTTTCGTCTTATACATTTTATTTGCAAAGAATGTCTGATGTCTCTAAAAAACTGATTGTATAAAGTACAGATGCTTTTCTTCAAAAAAATAATAAAACACATGCTTGCAGGGAATATACTTACTCTCAGAAGTGTCTAAACTCCTATGACGGAATCCAGTGAAGGATACCTCGGGATCACTTGTGCGTTTCTCTATCTTTGCAGGATTGCAGGTGTCCAAAACACAACTTGGGGCATGTAAGCTTCACCCCAGCAAGCTGACAAGTCAACACTCATTCTCAGCACCCGAGGTGCTTTCTCCCCAGCTGAGTTGCCACTAATAACTTCCCCAGTTAAGTTGCCACTTGTCACTCCTCCCAGCCGAGGTGCCAATCATTCTTCCTCAGCAAAATACAAAAGTCAGGGAACCATCTCCCCACAGAGCTTCAGCCTCTATTCAGAAGAGCAACGCATGAAGGAGTCACAACAGAGTACGGAAAGCTTCTACAAACCCCAGCTGGGTCCCATATTACAAGGATATGTCAATCAGTGACCTAGATCCCCAAGCAAATACATCTCACCAGATCTATCAATGATCTCATCCCCAGCTGGGAGGTCCATTTCAAACAGATCGGCCAGAGATCTTCGCATGCAACGGGATCCGGATCCCAGACCGTTATCTTTGCATAATCATGACATTTGCATCATATTCACCCACAAAGCGTAGCATTCCGTCTAATACGGAACATTACGGCAAAATTCAAACACATAGCATAATCATAAGCCATGTTGTGAATCGAACACTTGTGAATAATCGCCATTCATCAACAATATACAGAAAAACCCCCCAGAGTCCCCAACAAAAGCAGTTGCCTCACAATTCACACACACCAGTACATGCTCGTTTTGACAACCCGTCCGTGGCATCACTCCCCAGTAAAGTCACCTGAACTTTCTTTGCAAACAAAACCACTCGTACTATAGAAGCTTCCTGACACCCGTCCGTGTCATACCCCCAGCAGAAAGCCAAAGACATCATCTTTGCACTCACCTATACTTGTATATCTATATTTTCTTGACACCCGTCCGTGTCATATCCCCAGCGCAGTCGCCTACACTTTTACAACCCATATACTTGTTGATACTATACTTTTCTTTTTCTGACACTCGTCCGTGTCACTCTCCCCAGCAGTTAAAATATTCATCTATACAATACTCATACTCGCTACTCATGTTACACTTATACAGATGCTCGTCCGTATCTTGTATACACCATTTATATCCCCACAGATTCAACATTGGTCCTTGTTCTTTGTTAACCAGTTGGTACTCGTCCGTACCATCATCTCAGAACATGCGTCAAGCGTTTGTTTCTACCTGATACTCGTCCGTATCATAGCCTTAGGGATGCTCGTCCGCATCTTTAATCCATACACTGTGTCAAACACTTTTGTCTTTTCGAATATAGACACTCGTCTGTGTCTACCATTCCCCAGAAGAGTCCCTTCGGATTCAACACTCGTCCGTGTTCCTTGTTAACCAGTTGATACTCGTCCGTATCATCATCTCTGAACATGTGTCAGTTTTTGTTTCTACTTGGTACTCGTCCGTATCATAGTCTTAGGAATGCTCGTCCGCATCCTTAATCTATACACAGCATCTAAACACTTATACCTTTTGTTTCTTGGATATAAACGCTCGTCCGTGTTTACTATTCCCCAGTAGATCGCCCGCAAAACAAAGTTTTCCTTCTTATCTGACACTCGTCCTGTGTTATGATAAACCCTGAGAGCAGCCGTACCCTGCTAGGTGGTCGTCCTCCACCTCTTGATGGTCGTCCTCCATCATGCTCATCCGATGGCCGTCCCCATCGTTGATATTTTAGCAGCCGTCCCCTGCTAGGTGGTCGTCCTCCACCTTTTGATGATCGTCCTTCATCATTTTATCCAATGGCCGTCCCCATTGTGGATCTTTGGTTATCTGACATTCGTCCTATGTCATGATAAACCTTGAGAGCAGCCGTCCCCTGCTAGGTGGTCGTCCTCCACCTCTTGATGGTCGTCCTCCATCATGCTCATCCGATGGCCGTCCCCATCGTTGACCTTTTATCCGACATTCGTCCTATGTCGCGATATTTTCGGCAGCCGTACCCTGCCAGGTGGTCGTCCTCCACCTTAGATGACCGTCCCTCATCTTATCCCCAACAGAGCAGCCGTCCCCTGCTAGGTGATCGTCCTTCACCTTTGATGACCGTACCTCATCATCTGTTTATTTCATTTATTCTTTAACCCGATGGCCGTCCCCGTCGTGGTCCCTTTTCTTCTAGCCCGATGGCCGTCCCCATCGTTGGTTACTTTGCTATATGGACTTGATGGCCGTCCCCGTCATGTTTCATCAATCCCCAGAGAACTTACAGCTTTACTTGATGGCCGTTCCCATCATAATATCTTATTTTTCCCAGCTAGTCGGCCGTCCCCGTCTTGGCTTTACCTTTTATCCCCAGCATGTCGGCCGTCCCCGTCATCGCTTTACTTCACACACTTTCCCTAGCATGTCGGCCGTCCCCGTCATTGCTCTTTACCCGGCAGTCGTCCTCTGCTTGACGGTCGTCCTCCGTCGCCCACACTTTATAATATACTTTACTTTCTTTTACAATCTATATCCCTTTTCTTCTTCATTCTGTGAGTGCAAATTTTGGACTGTCTTTGGTATTCAACCACAAGTTATCTTGTTTGCCTGTTAAGCCGTTGCTTACATCCTGCACAGCTAACTCATGTTTGAATAGGGGCAGCTGTAAACACCCCAAATTTGCCCTCACTCATTCACACCATGGCTTGTGATCATTTCATATGCACAAACACAATCATAACACCCCATAGTACATTCTTGGATCTTTGCATTGGTTCTAAGTCATCTGCATCTAGGGTTTGTGATCTGAGTAATCCAAGAACTTCTTGAGCTACTCCAAAGGCCATCAACCACTTCAAAGGGGTCCATGTGTGTTCAAGTATCATATCACATCTTCTCAAAGTCAAGAATGCCAAAGAATCACAAGAACTGGGATTGGTATGGAGGCAGAGCCAGGTTTGACTGCACAGATGACCTAAAATTAGGGTTTTGGTTTCAGAGGCCATAACTCCAAATTTTTTGGTCATTCTTGTTTCTATTGGTCTCTATATGGTATAGGGAGTATGCATATCAATTTTCATGAAGAAATTCCATGGGGAAGTCATCTGATCAAGAGTTGACTTTCTGGACAAGTCAGTGCAAAATCAGGGCATCTGAGGCCCCCAATGACCCAACCAAGGGGTGATCTTCATCATTTTGAGTGTATTTGATCTTTATTTGATCATGGAAGAAGGTTGAAGTTCACAAAATTCAAGAATTACAAGTTTTTGCAAAGTTGACTTTTCAGGGCAAGGTTGACTTTTGAAGAATGTGTCATTTTATGCCATTTTTCAAACCTTACTTTTTGATCCAAAAATGCTTCAAATAAAAAAACTTTGGTCATGAAAGTTGTAGATTAGATCTTTCCCTTTTCAAAAAGTACAAGAACATGACCTAATTCATTTTGGATCAAAAGTTATGGTGTGTCAAAGTTGGCAAAAATCATTAAAATTCAAGTTATGCACCAAATGGAAAACTTGCAAATTCATGTACCAAGCATTCTAGTGACTTCAAAATGACTTCAAAACTTCATCATATGATCATGCCTGACCCCAAAAACAGAATTGGCCCAAGGGATTTTGCATTGCTTACTTTGGTTTTCAAAGATTTCTAAGGCATTTTCCATAAGAGTGCAAAGAGGGATTCTTGGCAAAATCATCTTCCCATGAGTTATGTGATCACTAAATGACTCCTATGCATTGCCATGACTAAATGTAACATTGTGCAACAAAATTCAGCAAGAGTTTTTTCATGTACATAGCACAAAATCATGAGGAAACATCAAGTGGGCAAGTTGCAAAAGCTAGCATAGCATGTGATCCATATGTTGCAGTCAGCTACAAGCAATCCAAGGGCCCTCCTCAACTCAAGCTGGAGCAAGACATGACTTAAAACTGCTGCTGCCATGACCCATGCTTCTAGTACAAGCCCACTTGACTTTTTGGCAAAAGTTCCCATACTCATGGCACAATGAGCAGCCACCCTACTGACCTGCCCCACAGGCTATCCACACAACTTGGAGATGTTATAGCAAAGCATTGAGCATTGAAGCAGGCCAGAACACAGCATACCACAAAACTGTCAAAGAGCTTCTTCTCTTCGATTCTCATTTTCCAGCCACCAAACATCAAAACTCTCTTCACCAACAAATCAAACACAAAAAGAGGAACCAGAATCAGCCATTAACAGAGCTTGAAACCACTCACACACAAACTCCATTTTCTGATACACCAAAACTGGACTTCTCAAAATAGCTTGTTTAAGCTCATTCCAAGCCTACCATTAGCATCAGGAGAACCATTGGGGTGAGTCTACATCAAGGAGAAGCCCAGAAAGCCCAGAAACAGGATCTTCCATCTCAGGTATGGCCATGAAATTTTTCTCTCAGAGCTTGCATTTTAAGTTATAAATGGATTGTGTATGTCTTGCTGATCATGGGGATGGGTTTAGATTTAGAAATAAGTGAGAAATGAGGATTTACCAGGGCTCTGAAACTTTGCCCGTGAATCTTCATGGTTTCGATTCTCTTCATTTGAGCATGAGAAATTTAGTTTGAAAGTTGATTTGAGTGAGGATTGAGTAGAGGAGCATTTCCCTGGCTTTAATTAGAAGTATAGTGGCCTGAATCATGATCTAGGGTTTTGATGCTGCCGGAGAAGATGATCGGAGCTTCCCTCCGGTCACCTGAATTTGTTTAACCCTAATCCTGTAATTAAATGAGGTTTAAATCTTGAGCGTTGGATCATCTGACTTGCCTTGACTTCGCGCGTGGATGAGTGGTTCAGATGGGTCCACTGTGCCCTAATCACCATTAATCCATTTAATTATTTTATAAAACTTAATTAAGGTCAGAATCAATCCAGACCCTTCATTAGCGCGCGTGGTCAAACTTTCCTTCCCAGATTCAAATCTCAGCCATCAGATATGCTTACCTTTTCATTTATGTATTTTTATTTTCATTTTCTTTCATTTAACTTCCACAATTTATTAAAAATAGCAAAAATGCTTTAAAAATTATGAAATTTTTTACCAAAGGTTTCATTAATTTTTAAAACACAAAAATATTTTTATTTTTATTTTTAGCATTAAAAAAAGTATTTTTAAATATTTAAAAGTTTATTTTTAATTGATTAATGAAAATTAATTTATTAAAAATACTTTTAGGTATTTAAAAATCACCAAAAAATTCATGAAATGTTTTAAGACATTTAGAAACATTGTCCAACCTTCAAACCAAATTTATTTTTTGATCTTGATGCATTTTGAGAATTTTTCATTGAATTAAAATCATTTTGATGCATTATTTTGATCCAAACTTCAAAAAATCATTTCTGCCTAACCCTAAAGAGTTGGACCTTGATTCTTTTTGAATTGCATTGTGTTTAGCATGTAGTTTGTGAGATTAAATGGCCATGATTTGATCTTTCATTTTCAATTTGTTTGATAATTTTCTTGTTAAGGAACCCTAAAACCCTAGAAATCTTAAGAAAATCATAACTTGAATTTGGTTAGGAGTTGAGACCTCTCCTTTGGGCAGTGGGTTAGTATAGGATTAGGGGTCTTTTGAGTGCATTTTCAATTTTTTATAATGTTGTTTGCTTCTGGTTTTGGTTTGTGTTTGATGCTTTGATCATAAACCCTAATTTGGGCTTCCATATGCATTCATCTTGCTTTTTGCTTGCATAACATGACTTGCCATGACATTCCATGCCTCCATTTGATTCATTTAACATCATAAGACATATTGAAAGCATGTTTTATCATTGCATCTTGCATTTGTCATGTTGTATGCCATGTTCCTTCCATAATTTTTCATGTATGTTCTTGGTTCTTAACTTGCTCCATTTGCATCCATAAGCTTGTTTGATCATCTCCATTTGTTGTCTCATGTTTGTACCACTTCATAACATCATTACCATCATAAACATGCTTCTGGTTTTGATTTACTTCATACCATTCCATCCCATTTTGCATTGCATTGCATTTCTTTTCTAACCTTTCAGGTGGTAAGTGATTTTGAGAAGTGAATTTGCCTTCACTTCTCATACTTTCTTCTCATCTCTCTCTTATGCATCCTTGCTGCATTTATGCTTGTGTTTGAGATTGAGCTTGCTCATTCTTCTTCTCCTTACTTTCTTTCTTCAGGTGACTTGACTTCTTGAATGAAGCAAGTTGCTTTGCTTCTCTTGATCCTTTCATCTGTTTCCTGGTGGTTCCATTGGAGATCTTTCTTGTTTAACCTCACAAACCTTAGGAACAACCAAGCATGACAATGATTAGGGTTTTGATTAGTCTCCCCACTTAGTTTTACCTTTGTGTCTCTTTGAGTCTTCTCTTCTCATCTCATAATCAGGGACTAAAACCTAAAGGCTTTAAGGCTTTGTGATTAAGCTTATGCCTGCATCCTTCTCTTAGGATGGAGTGTATAACTTTAATCCTAAGTGTTAAACCCTTAATGTGTTTAACTCCCTCAATCAATTCACTTAATAATCATCAAGACATCACACTTGTAACTTGGGCCTTGCATCAGGGTTCTAATTCTTCCTTAAATGGTTAAGAAGGACTAACCTTAGTGTTAATGGACAAGTCCCCCTCAAGTTGTCTTACAAACCCTAAAAATCACTTCATCATCTCACCATTGAATAAAATCCACTTAATCAAAGACTTGTTTTGTCATGAGTTTAATCCCTAATCATGGATTAAGTTGAGGAGCTTTCCTCAACTTAAACATTCTCATCTATTATCCTTCTATTAGGATGGTGTAATGAGTCTGTTTAATCCCTGATTATGGCTTAATCTCATTACATAACACTAAACAAAAACACCAAAAACATCTAATTAATCACAAGTAGGTTAATGGTCTTAATCCTGCACCAAGGGTGATTAAGTGTGAGAATCTGACTTCACACTTAAGGTATTCTCATTACCCCTAATCAGAGGGAAGATGTGATGAGTTTACTAACCCATTGGTTTAGGCTTAAGCTCATTAACTTATGACAAACATCCAAAAGCAATAAAAGACTGAAAACTCAAAAACAAACAATAATCGTCTCCTTCGAGATTCTTTTCTCATCATCTTCACTCACAACCGAGAACTTGCTTCTTCCGTCTAATGCAAGACAGTTTGCATCTGTGCCAGACAGATCATACACTTGAGCATAGGCAAGTAAGCAGTTCACAAGTCAATTCATCTATCAGTCTCTTTGGGTCGAACTACGGTGTTCTGACTTCCTCATTGCACGAGAGGATACGTAGGCATAACTTAACAGTTATCGAACAAAAGTCTCTGTATATTCCCCCTCTTTCCAGCTTCATTCTTTAAAGCCTCATTATCATGAGCAACTCCTTCTCATCCTTACACTGACACATCATTTATACATATCACACTTCACATTTCTTTTACACCGACACCTGTACATCTTTTCCAGCTATTTTATACACAAATTGCACTGACACTACCCCTTTAAAACACAAATCTTTTAAGCGTGGATCCCGTCGAGTACGACGGACAATCTGGGTGCTAATACCTTCCCAGGTTGTAACCAACCCCCTTTCTCAGTCTCTCTGGTTCGCAAACCGTCTTATCCATTCTTTTTCTAGGTCTATGCAGCATTACCTTTCCTCCGGGATAAAAATGCATAGCTGGCGACTCTATTCATCTCCAGTGAGTTCACTGCTGTGTGTTCTCATTGTCCCTTTCGCCGACCGTTCGCGTCTGTACCTTTATTTGGGCCAGTCCCATTTATCGGGAGCGACACTACCCACGGCGGATAGCTAGTCACAGCAAGGAACCCGGCGTCCCACTGCTTTTGTACCTCTTCTTTGATCTTCATTGCCATATCTGGGCGAGTACGGCGCAGTTTCTGTTTAACCGGTGGGCAATCTTCTTTTAAAGGAAGCTTGTGCATGACAATATCGGTGTCCAACCCTGGCATATCCTGATAAGACCAAGCAAATACATCCACATACTCCCGAAGCATGTCAATCAGTTGCTCTTTTACTGAATCTTGTAGGCAGGCCCCGATTTTAACTTCTTTCACATCTTCATCCGTACCAAGATTAACCGTTTCGACCTCCTCCTGATGAGGAGTGATAACCTTCTCCTCTTGCCTTAACAACCTGGCTAGCTCTTCAGGAAGCTCATAATCTTCTTCAACCCCTTCATCAGCTTGATTGATTGGATTGTCAAAGTCATATAGAGTCATAGCTGTGTTGTTGTCGGTGCAGTCTGAAAGGCACTCTCTGCAAGGGTTTAGATTGTTCATTTTAGTGATCGATTTTAATCTTTGTTTAGAAAAAGTGAAGTAAAGTTATCATTTTGGAAAACATTGCCATTTTATTTTTGTACAAAAAGAAAAATGGAAAACAGTGAGCGGAAAAGAAAAAAGACTCATTTGCAAAAGACGTCCAATATTCATTGATTGATCTGTTTGCACAAAATTACAAGATGGCCCGATTACAAAATGAGTCTTGTCATCTTGGGCAAGATGCAAGACTTGATGCATGCTTAAAAATACAGGAAATAATAATTACTCTGCAGGAGTAACCCTTAATTTCCTGGGTAGACCAGTTTGAGATACGGCTCCCTGGGATCCTCGGCCGTATCCAGCTCTCCAGGTTGCGCTCATCTTCCGACTCATCTTCCAAGTTGTTCACTGCATCCGGGGTGAGCATTCCCCCGCTGACAAAACTGGGCTTCTTGGCAGCCTCTGATTGATCTTGTTGAGTTGGTATGTAACCCAACCCAAATCTGTCCTCCTTCTTCTCCACAGGCAACAGCTTGCCCCAGCCTTGGGCAGTACCCTCTTCAACAACCTTCTTGGCTTGCTGATAAGACGTCATGGAGGTTCCCAGTACAGCAGATGCTTCATTAATGTTCAGGGCCTCAAACCCCTGGCTCATGGTTTCATGGATTTCTCCGTCCATTTCAATGTACTTGTACGTAGCCAGGTGGCTAACAAAGATGTCCTCTTCACCATAGATGGTGATGATTTGGCCTTCCCACTCGAATTTCGGCTTCTGGTGAAGGGTAGACGTAACAGCGCCAGCGGCATGGATCCAAGGTCTACCCAACAAACAGCTGTAGGCCGGCTGAATGTCCATCACATAGAAGGTAATTTTAAAAGTCTGCGGGCCAATCATCACAGGCAGATCAATCTCCCCTAGCACTGATCTTTTAGAGCCATCGAAAGCTCTCACCACCAGATTACTCGGACGCAATGCCAAGCCATCATACTCCAGCTTCACTAAGGCTTTCTTTGGTAGAACATTGAGTGATGACCCAATATCCACCATTACATGAGATAGAACAGCACCCTTGCATTCTAGAGTGATGTGTAAAGCCTTGTTGTGGTTACACCCCTCAGTTGTTAAGTCAGCATTGGTAAAGCCCAGCCCATGACTGGTGTTGACATTTGCTACCACAGTTTCTAGCTGATTAACAGTGATCTCCTCTGGCACGTATGCTGCGTGCAAGACCTTTAGTAATGCATTCCTGTGAGCTTCAGAACACATTAACAAAGATAATATGGAGATCTTTGAGGGAGTTTGGTGAAGCTGATTCACCACCTTGTAATCACTTCTCTTTATAATTCTCATAAACTGGTATACATCTTGCTCAAAAGATGTCTTCTGAGTTTCCTTGACAACCGGCTCTTCAAATGCCACACTCTTTCCTTTTGCTTTGGCAGCAGCTTCTGCTTCGGCATTAGGTCTTTGAGCTTGTGAGGAAAAAAGGCGTCCGCTTCTGGTGAAGTCTCCGCCTCCCCCATCATTATCAATTTGCGGAGAAGAGGTTGAAGAATCCAAAGTGATTTTCTCCCTGTTGCAGTAGAGGTCAGAGCCATAATGCCAAGGTATGGCATTACTGCTTTCATATGGAACTGGTCCAGGCACCGTAATGGTAACTGGACTGACTGCTGCAGAGGAGGGTATTGAAATGGTGTGCGGATCATAGTAAATGGTGACTGGTGACCTGGCAGGAGGTGCCACTGTTTGCTGCTGAAAGTTGTTGTTTGGAGGAACATTTGACGGGTCATAGTAGATGGTGACTGCTGAGATATCCTCATTAAGTCTTGCTGGTGTTGTAGAAGATTCCGCTGAATAAATGGATGATGATGTTGTAGAAGAAAAGGTTGTTGTCATTTGATTTGTTGAAGTGATGGATGGAGCCATTGTTGATGATATTGATGAATCAGTAGGAATGATTGTTGCTGCAGTTGTAGAAGACTCAGGGATTGTTGTCAAAGGAATTGCTGGATTTGTAGGCGCCGTTGTTGTGATCTGAAGTATACCACTTCTGATAAGACCATCTATGTCGCTTCTCAAGTTATCACACCCGTTAACCGAAATGTTGCAAAAACCACAACCAAGCTCACACCCGGGAAACATCGGGTACTCTAGAAGCTGAGCTTTAATTTCGACCACAGGTGTTCGAATCTGCCCAACACTGGTTATCAAGAAAGATGGCTTGTCTTCCTCAATGGCATTAATTCTTGGCCCTCCATGATTGGGCATGGGATTCTTATTGACATTTGGAGGGGGTGCAAAGTTGAGGGCTTTAGAATCCACCAGATCTTGTACTTTCATTTGTAAAGCCCTGCATTTCTCCGTATTGTGGCCAGGTGCATTGGAGTGGAAGGCACATCTGGCGTTGACATCATAATTTCTTGGCAGATTGGAGGGGTCTGGTGGTGCCAATGTCCTTAACTCAACCATGTTGAGCTTCAGGAGTTGTGGCAATAAGGCAGCATAGGGCATAGGGATAGGATCAATCACCCTATTTGCCTGTGATGGTCTTTGCTAAAAAGGTCTTTGCTGTTGATTGCTGTTGTTGTTGTTGTAGGTTCTTGGTGGTGGATACTGAACTTGCTGTTGATAATGTGGTTGTGGTTGTTGTTGTTGTTGATATGCTGGTTGCTGAGGAATCGGAGCTGGAATAGTGACAGCTGCTATTGATCTGTGGACATACTAAGGTCTGCCCCTGCTGGCATGAACGGCATTTGTCTCACCGGTTCTTCTAGGTCCCACAAAAGGCTTCCTGGGATTACTGGACGAACTTGCACCGTTATCAGAAATCTTACCCATCTTCAGAAGGCTTTCAATCCTTTCTCCAGCTATAACTACGTCTGCGAAGCTGGTGGAAGAGAAGGCAGCTAGCCTATCAATATAAGTTCCTTTCAGAGTGTTCATGAACATGTCGGCCATTTCTCTTTCCGACATGGGTGGCTGGACAGCAGCAGCAAGCTGTCTCCATCTCTGGGCGTATTCCCTGAAGCTTTCTCTAGAGGACTGAGACATTCCCATCAAGAGGGTCCTGTTAGGAGCCATGTCCAGATTGTATTGGTACTGTCTGATGAAAGCTTCAGCTAGGTCCTTCCAGCACCTGATAGTAGCCCTGGTCAAGTGAGAGTACCACTCCCTTGAAGCCCCAGTCAAACTGTCTTCAAAGTAAAACATCCACAGTTTCTCATCCATGGTGTATGCCTTAAGTCTTCCCAGAAAGGACTGTAAGTGAGTTCGTGGACAGGAAGTTCCATTGTACTTCTCGAAGCACGGGGGTTTAAACTTGTGGGGAATTCTTACCCCGTCCACTAACCCCATATACATGACATCAAAACCTAGGGAATTTTGAGACTCCAGAGATCTCAACTTCTCAGCAATTTCATCAAACCTCCTATCATAAACTTCATCCCCAGCTCCCATTACAGTAAACTGCTCTTCTTGGGGGTCTTCTTGTAAGATCCTTCCTCCAGTAGTATTTCCTTGCACATTACCCGGGATGTTGACTTCCGGATGTAGATGAGGCCCATATACTGGTGGATTAACATGAGGCTGCCCCCTTTCATTGTTACTTGTTCCTCCAGTTCCCAGAGGAGGTTCTTCCGGGGTTTGTCTTTCTACCAATGCCCTCAACCTTTCTTGACTTTGAGCCAAGCCATTCATCACTTCCAAGAATTGGGTCATTTGGTTTCTCATCTCCAGCCTTTCGTTAGCCATCTGAGTTCTGACCTCTGTCAGGTCTTGTTGTACTTGATCCATTTGGATACCAGGAAGGTTGTTGCGAGTAGGATACCGGTGCGGACGGTTGAGAGGGAACACCCGGCGGCGAGCAATATTTCCTGAACCACAACAGAGTTAGAAAAAAAATAACAAAATGACAAAACCTACAAAACAAAACAAAAGTTAGCATGCAATGCAGTATGCTTATTTGCTTTCCAAGGTATCCGGCTTGGCTCTTGGTTTTGACCTTTCCAGACCCTGAGGAAGATATTTTGATGTTGCTTGAGAGAAAGAGACTTAATGAAACAAACCAACAAATACATTACAAATGGTGAACCATACATAGTTTGTTTTTACAACATACGCCCCTGAGGGGTCAAAATACAACATAAAAGAAAAATACATCAAATGGAAATAACAACAAGCAAAGTAGTCAAACATCTAAGCCAAACTCATCCTCCTTGACCTCCTTCAAAAGTGCTTCAGTTACAGGACCAGCCGGATGCTCTGTGATGTTCCTGATAAGAAGGTTTCTGGTGGCAATAGCAGTGGTCAGCTTCTTGTGTCTGTCTTGGTCCTTTGACCTCTTCACACCAGCCCTGAGCTTCAATTCTGAAATTTCCTTCTGGGCTGCCAGCAAAGCCTCCTGTTGCTTCTTCTCATTGGCCTCCAACTGCTCAATCCTAGCTTGAGTTCTCTTATCTTCTTGAGTGCGAGCTTCAGTGATCCTGACCCACCTAGCTTGACTTTCCTCTAGATAGAGATCAGTCCTAGCCTTCTGGAACTGGGCCTCTTTACAGGCATTCTTCAATATTTGCTCTCCAGCTCTTGATTTCTTGATGTAGTCCTCTGCTTTCTCAATCTTGGCCAGATGCTCCACCTTAAGCTTCTCCAACCTCTCAATGTCTAGACGACCATCACTCCTCTCCCAGAGGGTCTTCTTCAGAGCTTGAGACAGATTCTCATTCCTTTCCTTCAGCTTCTCAAATTCTTCCAGGTTGACAGTGGCTGGAGGTGGTACTATGGATGGTCCAGGTACATCCTCAATGGTGAAAGGCATCCCAGAAATCTGAGCTCTAGCATGGGGCCATTCATAATACTGAGCTGAAGCCACATTATTGCATCTCCCAAGAATGGCCATCCCTTTGGTCTGGATGTTGTCCCAAGCCCAGGATGCTTGTCTGACAACAGCTAGATTAGGCTTTATTTCACAATACAGGGTTTCAGCCAAGTCTTGCACTCTAGGAGGGTGGACCAAAGCATAGCCCAATTGTCTCTTAAACAGCAAAGGATTGTAGTTGATGCATCCCTTCACTCCTATTAGAGGTACATTGGGGTACTGCCCACAACTAGTGATTATGTCTCTGCCCTTGGTGCTCTGGGTGCACCATCTGATGTCATCTGAAGTCAGAGCAATAAGTCTCTTAGCCCAATTCTTCTGTTGGTGAGGATTCAAGAAGGCATCAGTCCTAGGTAAGTGTTTGAGCAACCAAGTGTGAAATAGAGGAGCACAGCATCTCACCAACTTTCCTCTTTGCTTCTCATTCCTTTGGTGAACAGAATAATAGAAATCCCCCAGTAAGGTGGGTACTGGGTTCCCCAAAAGGAATAGATGAATGGAATTCTTGCTGATAAACTTGGGTTCATCTGCAAATAGTATAACCCCATATATACTGAGGGCTAACAATGCACAAAATTCCCTCCATTCTCCCAAGGAGGCCTTCAGGATAGCTTGAGAAGTCAGAAAATCTAAGTGCAAACCAGGGATCCCAGCTTTTGTTGTCATGTTCTGCTCAATCAATATGGGCTCCAAGTATAGTGCCTTTGCCACTTCTCCATTGTTGGGAGAAGTCATCTCAGGGTTGAAGGGGACACCACCCCTGACAGGTACTCCAATTAGTGATGAGAACTCCTCCAGCAGAGGTCCTAACTGAAAGTTCTGGAAAGTGAAGCATCTCAAAGAAGGGTCATAAAACTGTAGGCAAGTGTGGATCAAACTCCTCTGAGAAGGGTCTAAGTCCATAACCATATCAAGGATGCCTCCATAATGCTCTCTGAATAATGGGATGTGGTCTGGAGTAATAAGTGCCTGGACCTGCCATGACAACACAGGCTCAAAGAAATGGTATGAAATGTTGCTCTTCTTGGGTGCCATGACTGCTGATGAAGAGCTGAAAATAGATGCTGATGATGAAGACTGATACTGGAGATGAGCCACTGATAGGCTGAGGCTGGTGATGGAGGTAGCTGAAGCAGGCAACTGATGAAGATAGCTGAAGCAGATAGCTGATGAAGATAGCTGATGAAACAGAGGTCTATGCAGATGAAGGGGTCAAAACCAAGCCAGATGTAATGTGGATACCCTGAAAAACAAATAAAAAAATGTTAAATGATGCAAATGATGAGTATGCAAATGATATGCAAGGGTTTCTGATCAAGCTGGATCTGATTACTGCCTTGGTATAAAGGTCCATGTATGTTTAAGAAGTCCAGATGGAGGTTCAGAAGTCCAGTAACCAAGGTGGGGGACTCAAATAAAGAGCCACATGTCCAGGGTTAAATCACAAGAACTGTCCAAAGTGGGGTGCTCTTAATCAAACAAGTAACAGGGTATGATGTGGCCAAGGGTACCTGCAAACCTGTAAACAGCCCAACCCCCTCACAGGTGATGTTCTAAAACAAGGATCCTCATACTTGGATCAGTTATGAGAAGTGTAAACACTTCTAACCCGGAGGTACAGTGTTTACAATAACCATAAAAGATCCTCCTCTAATTCTCCTCAGTTTCTGAAGGTCATAATAAAGGTCATCCAGACTTAGCAGGCTTCCCATATAGCCCTAGCACTACAGGAAATCTGTAGCACAGAGTTCTCAAGAAGAAACCCACATCTGAACCGTGTTTCATATTCTCGCACCAGACCGAAATGGAATGGGAAAGAACATGAACCACTCTAGCCTAGGTGTCACTCAGGTCCCAGGTATAGGACCTTAAACTCTCAATAGAACCCCACCCACCAAAACAAAAACCAGATCCAGCCAGATGACAGTATGACAGTATGATATATAAAGTTGAGAAGCAAGCAATAAATAACTGTACATAAAGCAATAAATAAAGCAACTATATAAACACAATTAGCACATAACACCCCAGTAAACACAAATCAAACAAGCGCTAGGAGGAACCCACAAAAAGAACCAGAAGCCCTGGTTACAGTATAAGGGTCCCCAGCAGAGTCGCCAAGTTGTCGCTCCCACCAAATGACACCTCGGGTCAAGAGGGGTACAGACGCGAACGATCGGCGAAAAGAGAAGAGAACACACAAGGGTGAACTCAGAAAGACAAGAGTCGCCAGCTAGGCATTTTTATCCCGGAGGAAAGGTAATGCTGCATAGACCTGGGAAGATATGGATAAGACGGTTGCGAACCAGAGAGACTGAGAAAGGGGGTTGGTTACAACCTGGGAAGGTATTAGCACCCAGATTGTCCGCCGTACTCGACGGGATCCACGCTTAAAAGATTTGTGTTTTCAAAGGGGTAGTGTCAGTGCCATTTGTGTATCAAAACTGGAAAGAATGCAAGTGTCAGTGTAAAAGAGGTGTGAAGTGTATAAATGAAGTGTCAGTGTAAGGAAAAAAAGTGAAATGCTCATGATAATGAGGCTTAAAGAATAAGGCTAGAAAGAGGGGGAATATACAGAGACTTTTGTTCGATAACTGTTAAGTTATGCCTACGTATCCTCTCGTGCAATGAGGAAGTCAGAACACCGTAGTGCGACCCAAAGAGACTGAAAGATAAATTGACTTGTGAACTGCTTACTAGTCTATGCTCAAGTGTATGACCTGTCTGGCTCAGGTGCAAATTGTCTTGCTTTAGACGGAAGAAGCAAGTTCTCGTTTATGAGTGAATGAGGTGAGAAAAGAATCCCGGAGGAGACGATCATTGTTTGTTTTTCGTGTTTTCAGTCTTTTATTGCTTTTTGAAGTTTGTCATAAGAAAATGAGCTTAAGCCTAAACCAATGGGTTAGTAAACTCATCACATCCTCCCTCTGATCAGGGGTAATGAGAATACCTTAAGTGTGAAGTCAGTATCTCACACTTAATCACCCTGATGTAGGATTAAGATCATTAACCTACTTGTGATTATTTAGATGTTTTTGTTGTTTTTGTTTAGTGTTGAGTAATGAGATTAAGCCATAATCAAGGATTTAATGGACTCATTACACCATCCTAATAGAAGGATAATAGATGAGAACATTTAAGCTGAGAAAGACTCCTCAACTTAATCCATGATTAGGGATTAACCTCATGACAAAACAAAACCTTTATTAAAGTGGATTTTACTTAATGATAAGATTAAGAAGTGAATTTTATGGTTTGTTAGACAGCTTGAGGGGGACTTGTCCATTAACACTAGGGTTAGTCCTTCTTAACCAATTAAGGAAGAATTAGAACCCTAATGCAAGGCCCAAGTTACAAGCTTGATGTCTTGATGATTATTAAGTGGATTGATTAAAGGATTTAAACACATTAAGGGTTTAACACTTAGGATTAAAGTTATACACTCCATCCTAATAGAAGGATGCAGGCATAAGCTTAATCTCAAAGCATTAAAACCTTTAGGGTTTAGTCCTTGATTATGAGGTGAGGAGAGAAGACTCAATGATAACACAAAGGTAAAACTGATGGGGGACTAATCAAACACTAATTATGATCATGCTTGGTTGTTCCTAGGGTTTATGGGGCTTAAGAGAGAAAGATCTTCAGAGAAACCACCAGGAAGGAAGCAGATGAAAGGAGCAAGAAGCAAAGAGAAGCAAAACAACTTGCTTCACTTAAGAAGACAAGTTGCTTGAAGAAAGAAAGTAAGAGATGAACATGAATGAGCAAACTCACTCTAATACACATACATAATGCAGCAAATATGCAAGAGAGATGAAAAGAGATTGTGAGAAGTGAAGGCAAATTCACTTCTCAATACAACTTACCACCTGAAAAGTTAGTAAAAGAAATGAAATGCAATGCAAATGAGATGCAATGTCATGATGCAAACCAAAACCAGGAGCAAGAGCATGAAATTAATGATGCTAAGAGATGATACAAACATGAGGCAAGACATGAGAATGATCATACAAGGCAATGGATGCAGATGAAGCATGCTTTGAACCATGAATGCACATGAAAAGTTATGAAATGCAATGGACATATAACATGGCAAATGAAAGATGCAATGATCAAATATGATCCTAATATGTCCTAAGATGTATTATGATTCAAAAGAATGCACAAAATGTCATGGCAAGTCATGGTATGCAAGCAAATGAGAAATGGATGCAAAGGAAGACATAAACTAGGGTTTATGATCAACACACAAAGCAAAATTCAAAACCAGAAGCAAATGACAAGATGAAAAATTGAAAATAGGATCAAAGATACCCTAAACCTATACAAACTCGCTGCCCAAAGGAGGGGATCCAACTCTTAATCTAGTGGAAGTTATGAATTTCCTAAGATTGCTAGGGTTTTGGGGTACCTTGTCAAGAAGAATCTTAAACAAATTGAAAATGCAAGATCAAATCAAACCAATTTTATCCTATAAACTACATGCTATGCTAGATGCAATGCCAAAAGAATCATCATCCAACTCTCAATGGTTAGGCAGAAACAAATTTTTGAAGTTTGAAACAAAATATTGCCTTGAAATGAAATTAAATCCAATGAAAATGATCAAAAGGCATCAAGAACAAAAAAGAAATTTGGTTTGAGAGTTGGACAATGTTTCTAAATGTTCTTAAATGCTATGTGAATTTTTTTGTGATTTTTAAATACCTAAATGTATTTTTAATTAATTAATCTTCATTAACTAATTAAAAATAATCATTTAAATGATTTAAAAATGATTTTTAATGCAAAAAATAAAAATAAAAATATTTTTGTGTTCTGAAAATTCATGAAACTCTTGACAAAAATTTTCATGATTTTTTAATGATTTTTGCTATTTTAAATAAAATGCACAAAATAAATGACAAGAAAATAAAATAAATATGAATAAAAAGAAAAGTCAGCGCATCCTAAGGCTGACATTCAAACTGGGAGTGGAGGGAAAGACTGGCGCGCTATCCTACGGCTCTCATTCAAACTGGGCCAATTAAATTAAACTGGATTAATTAAATTAATTAAGTGAGATTAGGGTTTTAATGACACATCCTGGCCATTGAAACGCGCGGGAGTCAACAAAAGTCAGCCAGATCAAGGGTCCACATTTAAACTTTGCCCTAAACGCATTTAAAGTCCTAATCACTTTCAGGTCACCGGAGAAGAGCTCTGGTCGTCTTCTCCGGTGACATCCTCCCTGAGAAAACTCAAACTCACTCTCCTGGTCATTTTAAGAGCTGTAAAGCTCCAGATCAAACCTCTCCATCTCCCTAAACATGAATCTACCCTCAAAATTCATTTCTTTTCACTCAAAACCAAGATTCGAATCAAAAACATAAAAATGGCCAAACTTTCAGAGATGCAATACATGCTCAATACTCAATCATTTTTAAAAGTACAAAGTGCAAAACAATCAGGGGAACATGTAGATCATTTTAGTAACTTAAAACAAGGTTTCTGGAAAAAATAATTTTTGAAGCTACCTGAAGTGAAGCTTTCAGTTTGGAGCTTTCAGCCTGCTTCCTTGCTTCCAATCAACTCTAATGACTTCCCTCAGATGTTTGCAAGGCTTGTTTGGAGTTTATTTGGGCTAGTTTGAGAGATTGATGGGGTTCTGTTCAGAGAGGGGAGGAAATCGTGTTTTGATTTCAGGGAGTTTTAGGGCAAAGTGAAGGGTCAGGGATGATCAGTGAGGCATTTTGAGATCAATGGTGAATTTTGTTTGAAGATTGGTTGAGTGAGCTGAGAGTTTCGAAAGGTTTTGCAAGTTGGAGGATTTTTTATAACTATGGCAATCTGAGGTTTCAGCTTGTGTTCTTGTGTGTTATGACTTGCCTTTGGTCCACTTATCACTCATGGATAGGTCTGTGGAGTGGTTGTGCCCTATTGTGATTGGTATGGGTCTTTATGCAAAAAGTCAAGTTTTGTGTAAGAGAGGTATGGGCTGTGGCAGTGAAGGTACAAAGCATGGCTTGGCAACAGCTTGAATCAGGGAGAGCCATGGAAAAGGTTTAGAGGCAATGCAACAAGTGGATTAGGGTTTATCATAGGTTTTGCAACTTTGTGACCTTTGGCCCCTTTTGTGATTTCTTGATCCATAAGTCATGAAAATGGGCCAACTCTTGGTGAATTCTGATTTTTAGACATTGGTTCATGTTTATACAAAGATTAGAAGTCACTTTGATGTCTCATTTTGCCTTGGCGAGGGATTTTGCAACTTTGCCTCTTTGGTAGAAAACTTGAAATTATGTGATTTTTCCCAACTTTGACAAGCCATAACTTTTGATCCAAAATGAATTAGAATGAGTTCTTGTACTTTTTGAAAAGGGAATGATCCATTCTACAACTTTCATGACCAAAGTTTTCTCAGTTGAAGCATTTTTGAATCAAAAAGCAAGGGTTGAAAAAGTTTCCCAAAATGGCAAGTTTCCATTACAAGTCATTTTCCCAAAAAGGCAACTTTGCAAAAGGCTTGAAATTCTTCAATTTTGTGAACTTACAACATCTTCTATGATCAACTAAAGACCATACACATTCAAAATGATGAAGAACACCCCCTGGTTGGGTCATTGGGGGCCTCAGATGCCCTGACTTTGTATTGACTTGCTCAAGAAGTCAACTCTTGATCAGATGACTTCCCCATGGAGTTTCTTCATGAAAATTGATATGCATGATCCATATACCATATAGAGACCAATAGAAACAAAAATGACCAAAAAAATTGGAGTTATGGCCTTTGAAACCAAAACCCTAATTCTGGGTCATCTGTGTAGTTAAACCTGGCTCTGCTTCCATGCCATTCTCAGTTCTTGTGATTTTTGACTTTCTTGACTTTGAGAGGATATAATATGATGCTTGAACATACATGGACCCCTTTGAAGTGATTGATGACCTTTGGAGTGGCTCAAATAGCTCTTGGATTGCCCAGGTCACAAACCCTAGATGCAGATGACTTTGAATCAATGCAGTGGATCAAAAATGTAATATGAGATGCTATGATTGAACTTATGCATATGAAAAGACCACAAGCCATGGTGTGAATGGGTGAGGGAAAATTTGGGGTGTTTACACAAACCACACATACTATGAAAAAGTACTTGTACTTTTTGAAAATGGGAGGCCTTAATCTCCACCTTTCATTTTTGACTTTGGTCCATTTGAAGAATTTTTGATTAAGTTAAGCTCACTTGAATTTTAGGGCAAAAGTTGCTAAAAATGGAATTTTCTTAAAACCAACTTTGTACCAATTTTGCAAAAACCCTCAAAACTTCATGATTCTTGATCTTTGAACTTGCCAAACCTCTTATAACATTGTAAGAACATCCCTTGGCTAGAAAAATTGGGTTGGACCCCTTGAAATCACACAGTTGACCTTTTAAAGGCACAGTTGACCAATTACTTCATCTGCAAGCAACTGAAGAATTTCTTGACTTCCACAAGGAATTTTCTCATGAAATTTGGTACCTAGGATCCTCTTGACATATAAAAGACTTTGCCCAAATGAAATGGCCAAAGTTTTAAGATTTTCAAGCTTGAATCTCAAACCCTAGTTTAGGACCATTGTGTAGGAGCTTTGCCCTAGCCTGGAATCCTTGATGATCTTCCAACCTTCTGAGCTTTTTCAAATGAACTTGAACTTGTAAATGCAATGTAGACCCCTCATAGGGCTTGTACAAAACCATTGGGACCCTTGTCATAGCTTATGATGCTTCAAGAACCTCCACAGATGATCATATGCCTAATGCTAGGTCATGAGAAATGTTACACCTCACCTTTCCATGCTAGGATGCCAAGAATATGATATGTTTATGATGAATAGGATGTGATATGATGCTTAAAATGAAGAGGGCAAATTTGGGGTGTTACAGCTGCCTCTATTCAAACAACTGTTAATCTGAAAAGGACGGTAGCACGGGCTATCGACCGTTCAAGATAAACTGTGGTTGAATACCAAGAAGACCTGAAATTTGAACTCTGACGAAGAATGCAAAACTGGGAAATAAACCCGACCAAATGACGCTTTGGTGACTGCAGGGGAGAAGAAAGCATACGAGCTTCTTCCAAGTTGAAACTGTTATCTGGAATCAGAATACTTTGACAGACGAGTCTTCTTCAAACAATCCTGTGACGCCAGGAGCTGGACATACGAGTCCTCACACTACAAGAACTTGTGACTTGAGACAGACGAATCTCTTTCGGATATACCTGTTACGCCAGGACCGGTGATGCACTAAAGCCTGTGGGATAGACATGCATAATCAAGGTAGACGAACCTTCTTCATATATTATCCGTGGATATATGGTATAAGACAGACGAGTCTTCTTCGAGAAAACCTGTTACGCTAGTTGCAACAATAATAACTGGTACTTGAGACAGACGAGCCCCCTTCGGATAAACCTATTACGCCAGGACCGGTAACCATTTTGACGTTTATTCCCACAGTCAGGATTTTAAACCTCTTCAATACAAACGAGTATTGGATAATCATCAAGATAACATAGACGAGTGTCATAAGTCCATGATACAGACGAGTATCAGACGATGATCTAAGAAACACAGACGAGCGCTTCAGGCAATGATATATACGAGTATCAGCCACTGGTATAGACGAATACCAGAAATTCAAACACAGACGAGCATTTGGAGTAGCAATACAGAGGAGTACCAGGATAATCAGCAAATCCACACATACAGATATAAGCTAACACAGACGAGTGTTAAGGATGATACAGACGAGTATCCAAACAAAGCAGACGAGCTTCAAACAGATAAACACACAGACGAGTGCCGGAAAATGCAGAAGAGCAAACAAATATCATATTCCAAGCACAGACGAGTGTTGGAAATTGCAGACGAGCAAACAACAAAGACTACATATCCAACACAGACGAGTGTTGGGAATTGCAGACGAGCAACCACAAACATTAAATACCATACACATACGAGTGCTGGAAATTGCAGACGAGCAAATAACAAATACCATATACCAACCACAGACGAGTGTTGGAAATTGCAGACGAGCAATATCAAGGTAATCATGGACCACTGCTGGGGAAAGCAAACGAGCAATACCAAACTGATAACGCAAACGAGCGTTGAAAATTGCGGACGAGCAATAATAAAGTACGAACACAGTCAAGTGCTGGAGAAGTGCAGGCGAGTAAACAAACAAAAGCCTGATTGACCACAAGAGTTACAACCCTGCAGGGGAAGAACAAGTCAAGAGGCATTGACACCTAACTCTGACTGGGGTGATGAATACCTGACTGTATCATCATATTAACCAAAAGAATGGCAACTTTGCTGGGGAATATTTCACTGATGGAAGTGAAAATCAAATATGAACTCTTTGGGGAAGGATCATCTTCAGACTTGGCTAGGAAATATGCTTCAACAATGCTCTAGCTGAGGAGAGAATTTTGCTAATTCTAGCTCTGTGGGGAAACCAGGCATTCAGCCTCCTGCTGGGCACTCCACCGGGGAATAATAAACGACTTGGGCTATCTGCCAAGACTCAGCTGGGGAAACTTCTGTTTGGGAGAATGTGACGCCATCCTGCAACCTGCAACAACATAAAACACAAGTGTACCCCGGGGATTTGCATGGTATGATCTGTTCATCCATCGTCACCCGACACTCAAAGAAGGTTTCAAATGTTTCCATGCAATGTCATTTTCTTTCAAATTATCACCATGTTTTAATGCAATGCTATTTTTGCCAAAAATTCAGGACATTTTGCAAACAAAAATAAACACAACACAGCTTTTTGACTGAATATTATTTTTATTGAAAAAGCCTCTGAATAGGCAAAGATTTTACATCAGGAAACAACCACCTGGAAAGAGGTAGCCACCATAAAATTGAGACAAGAAACTATCCTAATGGCAATGGGCACGACATCCCAATGAGTTCCATTTCTGCTATGACCAGCATGTCTTCAAAACTCTCCATTCTTGCCTTTGCTTTCTGAGAAGATGAGGGGACTGATTCCTATCCTTCTGATATTTTCAAGCTATATGACACGATGATTTGGTTCAGATTACTCGGATCGCAGTTGTTCGCTTATTCCCTTATTTTGCGTGGATCGCCCTTTCGGGTTTTCAATCCACCGGGATACCCTTTTTTGCCTGAGCTGTCCAATGTATCTTTTCAACTCAGCGGGTGTACATTTTTTTACTTATTTTCCCTAACTTTTTCCCGAGCTTTTTATTCTGTTTTTAGCTCGCCGGGATGCCCTTTTCTTGCCTGGACTTTAATTCTGTTTTTGTGTCCAGCGGTGTTGCACCCCAAAATTTGCCCTCACAATTCAAGACTTTGTGTGCTAAGAGGTTCACAAGGTTCACAGGACCTTTCATGAGGTTCATGAAGTTTACAAGACACTTTATGAGGTTCACAAGGTTCACAAGATTCACAATACTTACAAGACCTTTCATGAGGTTCATGGAGTCTACAAGTCACTTTATGAGGTTCACAAGGTTCACAAGACCTCCCATGAGGTTCACAAGGTTCACAAGACCTCCCATGAGGTTCACAAGGTTCACAAGACATCTTATGATGGTTCACAAGGTTCACAAAGTTCACAAATAGTCAGAAGATTTGACATTTCCCTCAGACAATGCATCCTCCTAAGCAATGCATCCTAAATTAGGGTTTTGACTTTAATCAGGCTAAATGGACTTACAAGACTTCAAGTGAGCTTCATAACATCTTATATGTGTTTAAGAATCCTCATGACAAGTTTCAAGACTTTTCTCAAAAGTTTGCTCAGTCAGATGATCAGATAAGTCAAAATCAATCAAAGTAGTTAAAAAGTCAAATTGAGGTCAACTGTGGTCAAACCAAGGTCAAACTTCATGATTTTTTGCCAACATCAAGTATATGAAGTAAAATTCATCATTTGATCAAGGGTTGATCATGATTCATCAAGGAGATTTCAGATCATCAAGAATCAGGAGTTTCTAAATTAGGGTTTCCTCAGTAAAAGTCAACTGAACTTTGACCAGCCATAACTTTCACATGCTTCATCACCAAGTTTCCATCCAAAGCTCATTTTGAAGGAAATTGAATTCTCTACAACTTTGTGTATCACAAGCCAAGCCCAAAAATGCTTCATTTGGAAGGTATGAGCTAAGACATTATAGGTCCTTTTGAAAGTCAACAAAAAGTCAACAACTTCAAAAGGGCATAACTTGAGAATGGTGAATGATATGAACATGAAACCAGTGGGGTTGGTTAGAGGACTCTTCAAGCTTTCCAAAATGTCCAAGAACACCCTCATAGCATTAAAATTGAAGGATGTGTGCCCTTTCAAAGTTGGGAAATTTTTGGTTGGTTTATGAAGAAAATGGAGGCCTAAAACCAATTTCTTCTAAATGGGCTTGCTATATGATGACCCAATCCATACTATGACCTCATGCACGACCCAAGTCAACAAAAATCAGATTTTTTATCATTTTATTTTTATTTATTTTGATTTAATTTATTAAAAATCATTTTAAATTAAAATAAAATATAAAAGTCTAAGATTTAAAAAAGATCAAGCTTCTAGAAATTTATAAATATGATTGGAATTAAAGTGGTAAGAAGATCATGATGATTGGCCTAAAATAGCAAGTGTTTATGCAAAAATATTTTATTTTTAAAGCCTATCTTTTTGAATCTTTTTGGATCAAACTTCTCACACAAGTATCAAGTTTTTCTGACCTAATTGATCACTCTATAAGTACATTACACAACCCTAACACAAAGCCACGAATTCCAGCCTCCCAAGAGTAAGTTTCAAAAACCAAAAATCATCCAAAAATCAATTTTCGGGTTCTTCATTTGAGGGCATTTGAAGGTATTCTAAGGACACAACAATGATCCATAGGCTTCACTGAATGTGTACCAATGTTCATATGCATCCATAACACCTTAAATCATACAAACCGAATCCTTTTTGTTCTTGAAATTATTTTTTTTCGATTTCAATTGTTTAACCATTATTAATGAAATTTGTTTGTTGATTTGTTATTGTGTGAAGCTTTGGATGAATTCTGGATGGTTTGATTTGGTTTTCATGAGCAGATGCGAATTTCACCATGGCTAGGGTTTCGGCCATGGATTTAGGGCTTTGACTTAAACCTAATATAAATAAAATCTAAGAACATATGACAACTCTAGGGACCTTGGGGATTATGAAACAATGATCATTGTTGAGAAATTTTACTGTTTTGATGCTTATCCAATTTCGTAGGTTCTGGATATGATGAATTTCGCAGGAAAACACGCAACAAAATTCCTAAATATTTTCGCAGGAAATTTGAAGAAGATGAAGCTGGCCTGGCGCGAAAAACATAATTTGAATATTGAACTTATTTTATTATAATATTGTTTCTGTTTTATATCACAAGCTTGTGCTTGTCCCAGTGGTATGATGTGCGCGTGTATTGCTTATGGGCAGGAGTTCGAATCCTGGCTTCACCACATTTTTGTTGTTTTTCCAGATAATTAGACGTTATAATATATTATGAATTATGGTGAAGTTATGTACTGGTGCGCTCTCCCAGCTGGAATGGTTAAGATGCTTGTGTGATATTGAGAAGGTCCTGGGTTCGATCCCCCCAGGCCTTTTGCTTTTTCTTTCTTTTTTGTGATTTTTCAGGAATAACACAACAAAACCAATTCAACCCCCCCCCCCCTTTACTGCCTGCGCGCGTGATGGCCTGGTGATAGAGATTGCTGGCCTGAGTATTTGCAATCCAAGTGTGCTGGGTTCAATTCCCAGCCAGGTAAGTTTCAGTTTTTTTTTTATTTAATTGTTTTTGTTAATTATTTTATATAATCATGTTTAATGTATAATTCTAGGAAAATAATATATAAATATGTTATATTTTCTAAGAAAAAAACTTCTAATTTATTTTTCTAAAATTCTAAACATAGTTTTTTTTATTATTATATATTTAAAATTAAAAATATGTATATATGTATTTAGTTATTAAGTTTATATTATTAGAAACCCTAATTTATTTTTTAAAAAAAAAACTTATTCTTTTCAAACCCTAATTTTCTTCTTTTATTATTTATATTTAAAAATTCTTGAGTTAATTTTTGTTAATACATAAATTGTTTATAATTTAATTTTTTGTACATAAATATGTTTAAAGATTAAAATGCTTAATTTTTTTTTTTTTTAATAATATGAAAGTATTCTCTAATTGTTTAGAATTTAATTTTTTGCATGTAAATAATTTCTAAAAATTGCTAATTTAATTTTTATTTTTCATAATATGTTCATAATTGATTTAATTTTTATAATTTACATATAATTTCAAGTTTTATAATAATTAATATGATTGTTTATATTTTCTTATTAACTTTTAAATTTTGTTTATTATAATATCTTTGTTTATTTCATTATTATTATTAATTATGTTTATATGATTATTACTAACCCCATTTATCTTTAAATTATTATTATTATTATTTTCACTAACCTAATTATAATAGCTTATTTATTTTGCTTATTAATATTTTGATTATTTATTTAAATTGCTTTATTATTATTATTGTAATTGCTCCTGGATGTAATATTTTATAATGTTCAAATTATTTATTTTTATGCCATGGTTAGTAAAAATAGGGAGTGTAACATATATGTTTATTTAAAATTAATTTAGGTCATTTAAATTTAAAGATAAATATTAAATTGTACACTCACACACGTAAGTCGATCTTTGATCGCCATCTCACTTCCTTAGGGATACCTCTCATTGTTGCCTAATCAAAAAGGTCAAGTAGGGTGTATAAAGCAAAAGTCCCTCAAAATAAAGTCATCTAGTCCCTTAACAAATAAAAGATCAAGTCCCTTTCGAATGTTGCCTTCGTAATGATCTTGTCCCTTTCGAATAAAGATGACAGTCCCTCCAAAATTGCTTAATACACCCCACAGTTGCCTAAATAAACAGATGTCCCTTCACTTGTCCCTCACATCCAAGGTAATGACCACCTATTCCTTAATAATAGGGATAGTCTTACCATTTAAAGGATTCTAGAACAGAAAAGACTTAAACTTAGGGTAGGTTCCTCATAGTTGCTTGTTCACTCTTCAAAACTTTTCAAACACTTCACAAATTTCAAACAATTTTCAAACACAAGTTTTTTACGCATCCGTACATGGATCATTATCAAACTCTTATGAAAATTTTTATTCACACACTTCACATTTTCAAAAACATTTTAAAGTGAGCTAAGCAACTAAGAGCCCATGGATAACCATGGATGTAAAGGGTGCTAACACCTTCCCTTTACATAACCTACCCCCCGGACCCAAAAATCTTTTAAAAGGTCTTTCCTGTTCTTTTATGCCTTTCCTTTGGATAAAATAAAAGTCGGTGGCGACTCTTGCTATCCGCAACATAACATAAAGTCAGTTCTCCCACCGTGTTACAGAACTGGCGACTCTGCTGGGGAATTAAATTAAAGAGGGGTACCCTTAGGAATTAGATCACTTTAAAATTGTTTGCCTTGTTTGCTTTATACTTATCTGTTGGGTGCTCTTATGTGTGAAAGATCCTAACCCGGATCTAGTGTACCTTAGGTAAATGGCAATAGACCAAGGAAACTGTACGGCGTATACCGATATGGTTGATCTGGTGGCCATAGTTAGTGTGACTTCTTGGTTGGTGCTTATGTTCCTTAAGTCAAGTTGAGGATAATATGAGGCTGCCATATGTTGTCAATGCACTAACTAACTTTTAGAACCCTAGTTATCCCATCTTGGCCTTTAGAAAAGTAGTGAGATAACCGGCTTTGGTGCAGACGAAAGTTGGTTGATACTCGATACTACGCTCATTGAGATCTTAAACTTGGAGGGTTTTGGTTGGCAAGTAAGTTGCCTACTGAACAACCACCCTTGTGAAGGATCAATGATATTGAGATCCCTTAGAACCTGGTTACTTTTGTAGGACAGGATGAACCATCTAACTTCAGGGGAGGGTACTTACCTTTAAACCTCATGCAGGCTTTCAAACCTAGGGCTATTGTGTGACTTGTTTGTGTGTGCCACATGTTTGTGATTGAGCATAACATCATGACATCATCATGCATCATAAGCATAGCATTTTCACTAACCATTTCAAGGACCAAAGGATTTATCTTTGTTCTTTGTTGCAGGTCATGGCTGCTGCTCGTAGAAACACCATCAGGATCAACTTTGTGGGCATACCTGCTAAGCTTAAAGAGTTGGTTTCTCAAGTGTCTGATCATTCCCAGTTCATCAAGAGACATGGTCACCTATTGGATCTAGTCACTTCAGGGTTCAATGAAGACATGATGAGTGTGCTGTTTCAGTTCTTTGACCCTAAGCACCATTGCTTTACATTCCCTGACTATCAGCTGGTTCCTACAATGGAAGAATTCTCTAAACTTCTGGGTATACCTGTTCTTTATCAAAGACCATTCACAGGCTTGGAAAGAGAGCCTAAACCTGAGGTTATTGCTGCAGCTCTACACCTGAAGAAGTCTAACATTGTTCTAGAAACGAGAAGCGGAGTTAAGGGCATTCTTGCTAAGGTATTAGTGGATAAAGCTCAAGTGTTCTTAAAAGCTATGAGCTATGATGCTTTTGAGGAGATCTTAGCCTTGTTGATATATGGCTTAGTGTTGTTCCCCAATCCTGATCAGTTCATAGACGTTCATGCCATCAATATATTCCTGAGTCACAATCCAGTGCCTACCTTACTTGGAGACATCCTGCATTCTCTTCATACTCGTACTACAAGGGCAAGAGGAACTTTGATGTGCTACATACCTTTACTTTCTAGGTGGTTTATTTCTCACCTTCCTCGCTCAGTAATGAAGAATGAGCAAGGGTTCAGGTGGTCCAAGAGGATCATGTCACTCTCGCATTCGGATATCCATTGGTGCTCCAGATCTATGGAGAATGTCACTATCATTGACCGTTGTGGGGAGTTTCCTAATGTGCCACTTCTAGGCATAAGAGGAGGCATTACTTACAACCCTTCTTTAGCTTTACGACAGTTTGGTTACGCTCGGAGTGATGGCCCACATGACATGTTGATTCAAGGCATTGTGTTTGACTACGACAACGATCTTCAAGGTTACCGTCAGAGATTCATACGAGCATGGGGAAAAGTGAGCAAGGTTGACAGCAAGACTCTGGAGCCTAAGTATACTATTCCTATGAAAGCTTATCTCAGGTGGGTGCGATCTCGTGCTCAGACTCTCATGATGCCATATCCTGCTATCCTGCCAGTTACCATGGAACCTGTTGCTGAAGGAGATACTGCTTATACCATCCTTCACCCAGACATGCCTACTGACATGGAAGACTTACAGAGATCCTGGATCCAGTTGAAGGAGCAAAGGGATACTTTCGAGGCTCATTACAAAGCAAGCCAAGAAAGAATCCTGGAACTAACAAAGCAACTTCACGAGGAACGGAATCTCAACTCGTACCTCAACACAAAGAGGAAACGTCCATGGGAGACTTAAAACCCCATCTTTTGTATTTATTTCATTTCATTTTTGTAAGCCCAAAAGGCAAAACAAATTTATTACTAATAAAAGTTTACCTTCTTGTTTGTTTAAGCAAATTTAAATCCTGCGGTCCTTGAAAACATTGCATATGCATTCACATATCATATCATTGCATCACAGGTTTATAATTGTGTACAGGTTTCTCATCTTCTCGCTGTTTATTTCAGCAATGGCTCTTGAACAAACAATTAAGGATCTCCAGACACAAAATGCACAGTTCCAAGAGCTGATCCTGAACCTGACCAAGGGGCAGGATGAATTGAAGACAATGCTGGCCAAGAAGAATAAGAAGACTAGAAGGTCAGGTGGCCTGATTAACATGGGAAGAAGGTTCAAAGGTCTTGCCAAGACCAAAGAACCGGTTGAAGACTATGAATCTGAAGAGTCTGAAAAAGAGGGAGGCAGTCTCCACAACACTATGGGGGATTCTGATTCTGAGGCTAATTACTACCATGAGCCTAATGAAGACAAATTCAAAATGCTGGTGGATAGATGGATGCTATGGAGTTGCAGAAGTCTTCTGGGCTGGATTTTGAAGATTTGAGTCTGATATCTGGGGTAGTCATACCCATTGGTTTCAAGGTTCCTACTTTTGTTGTTTATGATGGGGTCTCTTGTCCCAAGCTGCATCTGAGGTCTTATGTTAGAAGAATCCAACCTCACACTGCTGATAAGAAGTTGTGGATCCATTTTTTCCAAGAGAGCTTATCTGGAGCTCAATTGGAGTGGTATTATCAATTGGAGAGTGTCAACATCAGGGATTGGAATGATCTTGCTGAAGCTTTCTATAAGAAATATCAATACAATGCTGACTTAGCTCCCACTCGCATGCAGCTGCAAAGCATGTCTATGGGTGCCAAAGAAAGTTTCAAGGAGTATGCTCAGAAGTGTAGAGATTTAGCTGGAAGAGTTCAACCCCCTTTAACTGACAGGGAATTGGTTGATATGTTCATGTGTACGCTGAATGGTCCTTTTTACAGTCATCTCATTGGAAGCTCATCATCTGGCTTCACTGAGTTGATAATGACAGGAGAGCGCGTGGAAAATGGTATAAAGAGTGGCAAGATTCAAGTGGGTACTTCTTCATCAGGTGCTGCAAAGAAGCCTTCCACTGGGAAGAAAGAATCCAATGTTGTTTATGGTCAACCTGATCGTAATAGAAGGCATCAATCTGTGAGTGCAGTTCATATTTCAAATCCAACTCCTGCAACAACAGAGCAACCACAGGGCAACCAACAGAGGGCTAGAAGGCAGTTCACAAAGATCAACATGTCAATGGCTCAGGCATTGCAACACTTGTTGAAGGCTGAACTTATTACTCTGAAAGAGGCTCCTCAGAATCCTAATGTTACCTCACCCAGGTACAACCCCAATGCACGATGTGCATATCATTCAAACTGTCAGGGACATGATACTAATAGTTGCTGGGTCTTGAAGAACAAAATTCAAGATATGATTGAGGCTGGAGAGATTGAGTTTGACCCTCCGGGTACTCCAAATGTGATTACTGCTCCCATGCCAAATCACGAGAAGACTGTCAATGCCATTGATGAAGATTTACATATCTATTCAGTTGCAGAGTTGACCACACCATTGTCTGTTATCAAGAAGAAGTTAGTACAAGCTGGGTTCTTTCCAGGTTGTCGTGAAGATTGTTTGTATTGTACTTATAAGCCGGATAGTTGCTGGAGATTGAGAGATGGAATTCAACGTCTCATGGATAAGTATACCATAGTGTTTGAGAGGACTCCATCGTATGTAGAAAGTATGGTGGATCATATTACTAAAGGTAGGAAGACTGAAGAGGTTGACATGGTTGATAAAGTACCGGTAAGAATCCCTTCAAAGGGACCTGTTAAAATCACTCATAAGGGTCCAATTAAGATTACTGCTGAAGGCCCTGTGAAGGTTGTTGCTGAAGCCAGAGTGGCTCCCATGGTCATTACTACTCCTGGTCCTATTCCGTATACGTCTGATAAAGCTGTGCCTTGGCATTATGGATCTGATGTTTACATCCATGGTGTTAAGCAAGAACCCTTAGCTGATGTGCCTGTTGATGTTGATAATATCGCTGGGTCTAGTAAGATCACACGAAGTGGAAGGGTCTTCTCTCCTCCAGTGACTTCCAAGAATGCAGTTACTCCTGCTGCTACTTCCACCACTGATGCTCGGGGCAAAGGTCCTGTTATTGAGCCTATACCTACTGATGTACCAGCTGCTGATGATCTCTCTAAGCAGATGGAAGAAGTACTGAAAATCATTCGCAAGAGTGATTATGACATTGTTGATCAGTTGGGGCATACTCCCTCCAAGATTTCTATGTTGTCTTTGTTGTTATGTTCTGAAGCTCATGCCAAAGCTTTGATCAAGTTTCTGAAGACTGCTCATGTACCCAATGCAATTTCTGTTGACCAATTTGAGAATTGTGTTGCCCACCTGACCTATGATAACGGGTTAGGGTTTTCTGATGCTGATTTGACCCCTGCCAAGAGGGATCATAACAGGGCTCTGCATATCTCAATTGAATGCAGGGGCACTACCCTGTCACATGTATTGATAGACAATGGTTCCTCTCTGAATGTGTTGCCCAAAGAAGTCCTGAACAAGCTGAGTCCTGAAGATGCCGTGCTGAAGCCCAGTAGTATAGTGGTGAAGGCTTTTGATGGTTCAAGGAGAGTGGTGCATGGAGAAATTGACCTGCCCATCAAAGTTGGTTCCCATATTTTTAATGCTACATTTTATGTGATGGATATCCGTCCTTCGTACTCTTGTCTGCTTGGTCGTCCTTGGATCCATGGGGCAGGTGCTGTAACCTCTACATTACACCAGAAGCTGAGATATCCGGTAGAAGGAAAGGTTGTTACTGTCTATGGAGAGGAAGAATATTTTGTCAGCCAGGTGAATACCTTCAAGTATCTGGAAGTGGACGGTGAATACGTTGAAACTCCGTGTCAGACCTTTGAAGTGGTTCCTTGGATTGTTAATGATTATGTAGCTCCTCCGGTTGTCAAGAAGGTTCCTGTGGTCACCAGAGTACCTCCAACAATGGCCTCCCTCAAAGATGCTAGAGCTGTAGTGGATGAAGGTGGTTGTACTATTTGGGGCCAGCTTCCTGATATCCCATACAAGTCTGACAAATTTGGTTTGGGTTTCACTGCAGAGTCCCAGAAGGCTGTTCGTCGTGCTCGTGCTGTTCGTATCACCAATCAAGGGGTTATGAAAGATCAGATCAATGTTGTGGGTGACTATGATGAAGACTACAATTTGGATGCTTGGATTTTTCCTACTGTGGGTGCTGGACTCAATAATTGGAAAGCTGAAGATGTTATCCCTATCTCCTTTAGTCAGGAGTAAATACTATTACTGTTTTGTTGCTTTTAAGTTTGTAATTTCTTGAACAATTAAACTCTTAAGCCTTGTGCCTTACCCGGGGCACAATGGTGTGCTTGTTACGGGATGTCATTTCATTTGCATACTTCATTCAATAAAAATCAGTGGACGTTTCGTTTTCGTAAATATTGTGTTCTTTGTCTTTCTTTTCTTTTATTTTTGTTTTATCAGCTATGTGTTCTTACACACACCCACATCACTAAAATGCAGATCCTCATCCACTCTGGATCCTGTTGATAACAGTTCTACTATAGCCAATTATAATTTCGAGAATCCGATCTATCAAACTGAAGACGGAAATGAGGACGATTGTGAAGTACCTGTAGAGCTTTCTAGGTTATTACAACAAGAAGAGAAAGCTATACAGCCACATGAAGAACCAGTCGAAGTTGTGAATCTGGGAACTGAAGAAAACAGGAAAGAGGTCAAGATAGGGGCTGAATTAGAGGATAGTGTCAAGAGCAGGTTGATTCAGATGTTACGTGACTATGTGGAGATCTTTGCTTGGTCCTATGAAGATATGCCAGGGTTAGATACAGACATTGTGGTTCAACATTTACCAGTAAAAGAAGATTGTCGTCCAAAGAAACAGAAGGTTCGTCGTATGCGTCCTGAAATGTCAGAGAAGATCAAAGCAGAGGTAATGAAACAGTTTGATGCAGGGTTTTAGCTGTGACTTCTTATCCTCAGTGGGTTGCAAATGTGGTACCAGTTCCTAAGAAAGATGGTAAGGTACGTATGTGTGTAGACTATAGGGATTTGAACAAGGCCAGCCCCAAAGATGACTTCCCACTTCCTCATATTGATGTTCTGGTAGACAACACTGCTCAGCATAAGGTATTCTCTTTTATGGATGGTTTCTCTGGTTACAATCAAATCAAGATGGCTCCCGAAGATATGGAGAAGACAACATTTGTTACACAGTGGGGCACTTTTTGTTATAAGGTGATGCCATTTGGTTTGAAGAATGCAGGGGCAACATATCAGCGTGCTATGGTGGCTTTGTTTCATGATATGATACATCATGAGATAGAGGTATATGTGGATGATATGATAGCCAGGTCCCAAAATGAAGAGCAACATCTTGATCATTTGCATAAATTGTTTGAGAGGTTGAAGAAATACAAGTTGAGATTGAACCCGAACAAGTGTACTTTTGGAGTTAGGTCTGGTAAACTCCTGGGTTTCATTGTCAGTGGAAAAGGTATTGAAGTGGATCCTGCAAAAGTGAAAGCTATACGAGAGATGCCAGCTCCCCGTACTGAGAAGGAGGTTAGAGGTTTCTTGGGACGATTGAATTACATTGCAAGATTTATTTCCCAATTAACTGCCATCTGTGAGCCAATCTTCAAGTTGTTGAAGAAAGACCAGGTGATGGAATGGAATGATGAGTGCCAAACTGCCTTTGATGAAATCAAGAGATATCTGCTGGAACCACCAATTTTGATGCCACCAGTTGATGGAAGACCCTTGATTATGTACTTAACAGTGTTAGACAACTCAATGGGGTGTGTCTTGGGGCAACATGACGAGTCTGGTCGAAAAGAGCAGGCAATATACTACCTTAGAAAAAAGTTTACCGACTGTGAAACAAGATACTCACTGCTCGAGAAAACTTGCTGCGCTTTGGCATGGGCTGCTCGCCGACTAAGACAGTATATGTTGACCCATACTACCTTGTTGATTTCAAAGATGGATCCAATCAAGTACATATTTGAGAAACCTGCTCTCTCCGGAAGAATTGCAAGATGGCAAATGATCTTGACAGAATATGATATACAGTATACTACTCAGAAGGCCATCAAAGGAAGTGTTGTTGCTGATCATTTGGCTCATCAAGCAGTGGATGATTACCAGTCAATGAGTTTTGAGTTCCCTGATGAAGACATTATGATTATTACCAAAGAACCTGGACAATATGACGGACCTGAACAAGGATCCCGATGGACTATGGTTTTTGATGGTGCATCCAATGCACTTGGTAATGGTGTTGGTGTTGTGATTAGTTCCCCTGAAGGTTGTCATACCCCGATTACTGCCAGACTTTGTTTCTATTGTACCAATAACATGGTTGAGTATGAGGCATGTATCCTGGGTATTAAAGCTGCTATTAATATGAAGGTTCAGTTCCTTGACGTGTATGGAGATTCAGCCCTGGTAGTTAGTCAGATCAAAGGAGATTGGGATACCAAGCATGATAACCTCATTCCTTACAGAGAGCATGTGTTGTCTCTGATCCCACATTTTAAAGAGATTACCTTTGGACATATTCCACGGAGAGAGAATCAGTTGGCAGATGCATTAGCCACCATGGCATCCATGTTTGAGATCAGCTGGGATGATGAAGCTCCCAAAATTACTATTGACAGATTTGAGAAGCCTGCATACTGCAATGAGATTGACAATGAAGAAACAGAGGAGAAGCCTTGGTTCTATGAAGTGAAAAGATATCTTGAAGCTCAGAAGTTCCCTGAAGGGGCATCTGTCAAAGATAGGAAGTTTCTTAGGAGATTCTCTGCTAAGTTCTTTTTGAGTAATGGCATTTTGTACAAACGCAATCATGATTCAACTTTGCTTCGTTGTGTGGATAAGAAGGAAGCAACTGAGATTATGGAGGATATGCATGATGGGATCTTTGGCACTCATTTTAGTGGTCATACCATGGCAAAGAAGATATTGAGAGCAGGTTACTATTGGTCTACCATGGAAGCTGATTGCTATCAACACTCCAGAACGTGTCACAAGTGTCAAATTTATGCTGATAAAGTACATATACCTCCATCACCATTGAATGTGTTGACTGCTCCTTGGCCATTTGCCATGTGGGGCATTGATATGATTGGTGAGATCAAACCTACTGCTTCCAATGGGCATCGTTTCATCCTGGTTGCTATTGATTACTTCACGAAGTGGGTAGAGGCAGCTTCATTTGCATCTGTTACTAAGAATGTGGTGGCTCGATTCATTAAGAATAATCTCATATGTAGGTATGGCATCCCTGAAAGGATTATCACTGACAATGGCTCTAATCTGAACAACACTATGATTACTGATCTCTGCACGCAGTTCAAGATTAAGCATCACAACTCTTCTCCGTATCGTCCAAAGATGAATGGGGCAGTAGAGGCTGCTAATAAGAACATTAAGAAGATTGTACAGAAGATGACTGTTACTTACAAGGATTGGCATGAGATGTTACCCTTTGCTCTTCATGGTTATCGTACTACAATACGTACTTCAACAGGGGCAACCCCATTCTCCTTAGTCTATGGTATGGAAGCAGTTCTGCCCATTGAAGTTCAGATTCCCTCCTTAAGAATTATGAAGGATGCAGGCTTGGATGAAGATGAATGGATTCAGACTCGACGTGACCAGATAAATTTGATTGATGAGAAAAGGTTAGCAGTAGTTTGTCATGGCCAGATGTACCAAAAACGAATGATCAAAGCTTTTAACAAGAAGGTTAAGCCAAAGGTATATCAGGCTGGTGACTTGGTAATCAAGCGTATCATATTACCACAGGGTGATCCTAGGGGCAAGTGGACTCCTACATATGAAGGACCATTCGTAGTCAAGACATTATTTTCAGGAGGTGCCATGATACTTACTACTATGGATGGTGAAGACTTCCCACAGCCTGTAAACGCAGACATAGTTAAAAAATACTACGCATGAAAAGAGACCCGCTAGGTTGACAGGCCTAGGCAAAAATAAGGGCATCCCGGCAAACCAAAAGGGTTTGGGCAAAAATTAGGGATATATATAAAAAGATGTACACCCGGCAAGTTGAAAACCTGAAAAGGCAGCTTGGGCAAAAAAGGGTATCCCGGTGGATTGAAAACCTGAAATGGCAATCCAGGCAAAAGTTAGGGATTAAAGCGTATGACTATGTCTCGTTTGGATCACCCATAAAACTGCAACCAGTTGTGCTACTTACTCAAGTTTGAACAGATAAAGCTCAATCCAATCGTTTCCGTCTCAACAGCAGAAGATGAGATACTTGAAGATAATGGCAATAGTAGAATTGAAACTCAATAGGATTATTTCCCACATAGCTGATTCTCCTTGTTTTGTAAAATTTTATGACAAAATCCTCTTACTAGGGTTTATGTTTCCTTGTACAAACTTACCTATGTATAGGTCACTCTTTGATATAAATAAAATTCCATTTTTGAATCCTGATTTACTTTTACCCTATTTACATAAGTGAGACGTCCATTGGTTGTGTTTGAATGTATGTATGCTTTTGAATATGATTGATGATTACCAGAAATGCATGTATGCTTAATATGATTGATGTTTACCAGAAATGCATAAAAATGCAGTAATAGTATTTACTAAGGACGAACGAGGGAAGGATTTCAACGAAGCTTCGCCGGTGCATCCCTACAAAACAGCTACAAACCCTCAGTAGGACAAATCCATCTTCATAAAGTCACATCTCCCCTGGAATTTATATCCATCTCTTTTATCCTCATACGGATATTCGGGAATTTACTTTCCAATAGGAGTACGACGAACGAAGACGGGAGGTTATATATACCCTACTATCAAACGAAGCCGGGAAGTTATATATACCTTGCTATCCCCAGCAGACAGGAGGTTATGATATCCCCAGCATACGGGAGGTTATGTATAATATATTATCAAACAAGACGGGAATGAGTTCCTCATATTCTTCAGCAACAAACCGGGATTTATTTTCCCTGGCCAGTAGTTGTTATACGAAGATATCCAGATGCTTCGGGCAGCAACATGTCATACATACATCATTTACATCATACCATAACATACATATCCATGAATACATAATACATTACTTAAGTGCATCATATTATACATGCATACATAATGCATAAACTAATATTATCATACAGAATGCTACCTTGTTTTCAGGTTAATTCTCCAGCAAACAGACTTGTGACTATCAGGACTGCTTTATCCTCCTGAAGGTTATCATTCCCTCAGGACTGCTTTATCCTCCTGAAAGCTTCTTATACCTCAGGACGTTGTTATCCTCCTGAAAGCATATTATCTCCTCAGGACGTTGTTTATCTTCCTGAAAGCTATCACCACTACCTCAGGACGTTGTTATCCTCCTGAAAGCATATTATCTACTTTGGGCCGTTGTTATCTTCCCAAAGGTTACCACTTCCTCAGGACATTGTTATCCTCCTGAAAGCATATTATTACTTCAGGACGTTGTTTATCTTCCTGAAAGCTATCACCACTACCTCAGGACGTTGTTATCCTCCTGAAAGCATATTATCTACTTTGGGCCGTTGTTATCTTCCCAAAGGTTACCACTTCCTCAGGACGTTGTTATCCTCCTGAAAGCATATTATTACTTTGGGCCGTTGTTATCTTCCCAAAGGTTACCACTTCCTCGGGACGTTGTTTATCTTCCTGAAAGCTATCACCCCTACCTCAGGACGTTGTTATCTTCCTGAAAGCATATCATTACCTCGGGACGTTGTTTATCTTCCTGAAAGCTATCACCCCTACCTCAGGACGTTGTTATCTTCCTGAAAGCATACCATTACCTCAGGACTGCTTTATCCTCCTGAAAGCATATCATTACTTCAGGACGTTGTTATCCTCCTGAAAGCATATTATCTCCTCAGGACTGCTGTATCCTCCTGAAAGCATATTACTATTTCGGGACGTTGTTTATCTTCCTGAAAGCTATCATTATATCTTCATATTTTGGACTGCTTTATCCTCCAAGAAATGTACCTGAAGAATTTTTCTCCAAGTAGCATCTTTAAGCCCAATCAAGCATATTCAACTAGTCATCAGTATCACTCTACACACCGGTGAGTGCAAATTTTTGGGCTTTTGTGTTCAATCCCCTTCAACCTTCCAAGTTACGACTGGCACATATACCAATCTAACCCCTCAGGTTTCAGAAAATTGAACAGGGGCAGCTGTTGCACCCCAAAATTTGCCCTCACAATTCAAGACTTTGTGTGCTAAGAGGTTCACAAGGTTCACAGGACCTTTCATGAGGTTCATGAAGTTTACAAGACACTTTATGAGGTTCACAAGGTTCACAAGATTCACAATACTTACAAGACCTTTCATGAGGTTCATGGAGTCTACAAGTCACTTTATGAGGTTCAAAAGGTTCACAAGACCTCCCATGAGGTTCACAAGGTTCACAAGACCTCCCATGAGGTTCACAAGGTTCACAAGACATCTTATGATGGTTCACAAGGTTCACAAAGTTCACAAATAGTCAGAAGATTTGACATTTCCCTCAGACAATGCATCCTCCGAAGCAATGCATCCTAAATTAGGGTTTTGACTTTAATCAGGCTAAATGGACTTCCAAGACTTCAAGTGAGCTTCATAACATCTTATATGTGTTTAAGAATCCTCATGACAAGTTTCAAGACTTTTCTCAAAAGTTTGCTCAGTCAGATGATCAGATAAGTCAAAATCAGTCAAAGTAGTTAAAAAGTCAAACTGAGGTCAACTGTGGTCAAACCAAGGTCAAACTTCATGATTTTTTGCCAACATCAAGTATATGAAGTAAAATTCATCATTTGATCAAGGGTTGATCATGATTCATCAAGGAGATTTCAGATCATCAAGAATCAGGAGTTTCTAAATTAGGGTTTCCTTAGTAAAAGTCAACTGAACTTTGACCAGCCATAACTTTCACATGCTTCATCACCAAGTTTCCATCCAAAGCTCATTTTAAAGGAAATTGAATTCTCTACAACTTTGTGTCTCACAAGCCAAGCCCAAAAATGCTTCATTTGGAAGGTATGAGCTAAGACATTATAGGTCCTTTTGAAAGTCAACAAAAAGTCAACAACTTCAAAAGGGCATAACTTGAGAATGGTGAATGATATGAACATTAAACCAGTGGGGTTGGTTAGAGGACTCTTCAAGCTTTCCAAAATGTCCAAGAACACCCTCATAGCATTAAAATTGAAGGATGTGTGCCCTTGCAAAGTTGGGAAATTTTTGGTTGGTTTATGAAGAAAATGGAGGTCTAAAACCAATTTCTTCTAAATGGGCTTGCTATATGATGACCCAATCCATACTATGACCTCATGCACGACCCAAGTCAACAAAAATCAGATTTTTTATCATTTTATTTTTATTTATTTTGATTTAATTCATTAAAAATCATTTTAAATTAAAATAAAATATAAAAGTCTAAGATTTAAAAAAGATCAAGCTTCTAGAAATTCATAAATATGATTGGAATTAAAGTGGTAAGAAGATCATGATGATTGGCCTAAAATAGCAAGTTTTTATGCAAAAATATTTTATTTTTAAAGCCTATCTTTTTGAATCTTTTTGGATCAAACTTCTCACACAAGTATCATGTTTTTCTGACCTAATTGATCACTCTATAAGTACATTACACAACCCTAACACAAAGCCACGAATTCCAGCCTCCCAAGAGTAAGTTTCAAAAACCAAAAATCATCCAAAAATCAATTTTCGGGTTCTTCATTTGAGGGCATTTGAAGGTATTCTAAGGACACAACAATGATCCCTAGGCTTCACTGAATGTGTACCAATGTTCATATGCATCCATAACACCTTAAATCATACAAACCAAATCCTTTTTGTTCTTGAAATTATTTTTTTTCGATTTCAATTGTTTAACCATTATTAATGAAATTTGTTTGTTGATTTGTTATTGTGTGAAGCTTTGGATGAATTCTGGATGGTTTGATTTGGTTTTCATGAGCAGATGCGAATTTCACCATGGCTAGGGTTTCGGCCATGGATTTAGGGCTTTGACTTAAACCTAATATAAATAAAATCTAAGAACATAGGACAACTCTAGGGACCTTGGGGATTATGAAACACTGATCATTGTTGAGAAATTTTACTGTTTTGATGCTTATCCAATTTCGTAGGTTCTGGATATGATGAATTTCGCAGGAAAACACGCAACAAAATTCCTAAATATTTTCGCAGGAAATTTGAAGAATATGAAGCTGGCCTGGCGCGAAAAACATAATTTGAATATTGAACTTATTTTATTATAATATTGTTTCTGTTTTATATCACAAGCTTGTGCTTGTCCCAGTGGTATGATGTGCGCGTGTATTGCTTATGGGCAGGAGTTCGAATCCTGGCTTCACCACATTTTTGTTGTTTTTCCAGATAATTAGACGTTATAATATATTATGAATTATGGTGAAGTTATGTACAGGTGCGCTCTCCCAGCTGGAATGGTTAAGATGCTTGTGTGATATTGAGAAGGTCCTGGGTTCGATCCCCCCAGGCCTTTTGCTTTTTCTTTCTTTTTTGTGATTTTTCAAGAATAACACAACAAAACCAATTCAACCCCCCCCCCCCTTTACTGCCTGCGCGCGTGATGGCCTGGTGGTAGAGATTGCTGGCCTGAGTATTTGCAATCCAAGTGTGCTGGGTTCAATTCCCAGCCAGGTAAGTTTCAGTTTTTTTTATTTAATTGTTTTTGTTAATTATTTTATATAATCATGTTTAATGTATAATTCTAGGAAAATAATATATAAATATGTTATATTTTCTAAGAAAAAAACTTCTAATTTATTTTTCTAAAATTCTAAACATAGTTTTTTTTATTATTATATATTTAAAATTAAAAATATGTATATATGTATTTAGTTATTAAGTTTATATTATTAGAAACCCTAATTTATTTTTTAAAAAAAAACTTATTCTTTTCAAACCCTAATTTTCTTCTTTTATTATTTATATTTAAAAATTCTTGAGTTAATTTTTGTTAATACATAAATTGTTTATAATTTAAATTTTTGTACATAAATATGTTTAAAGATTAAAATGCTTAATTTTTTTTTTTTAATAATATGAAAGTATTCTCTAATTGTTTAGAATTTAATTTTTTGCATGTAAATAATTTCTAAAAATTGCTAATTTAATTTTTATAATTATAATTTATTTTTCATAATATGTTCATAATTGATTTAATTTTTATAATTTACATATAATTTCAAGTTTTATAATAATTAATATGATTGTTTATATTTTCTTATTAACTTTTAAATTTTGTTTATTATAATATCTTTGTTTATTTCATTATTATTATTAATTATGTTTATATGATTATTACTAACCCCATTTATCTTTAAATTATTATTATTATTATTTTCACTAACCCAATTATAATAGCTTATTTATTTTGCTTATTAATATTTTGATTATTTATTTAAATTGCTTTATTATTATTATTGTAATTGCTCCTGGATGTAATATTTTATAATGTTCAAATTATTTATTTTTATGCCATGGTTAGTAAAAATAGGGAGTGTAACATATATGTTTATTTAAAATTAATTTAGGTCATTTAAATTTAAAGATAAATATTAAATTGTACACTCACACACGTAAGTCGATCTTTGATCGCCATCTCACTTCCTTAGGGATACCTCTCATTGTTGCCTAATCAAAAAGGTCAAGTAGGGTGTATAAAGCAAAAGTCCCTCAAAATAAAGTCATCTAGTCCCTTAACAAATAAAAGATCAAGTCCCTTTCGAATGTTGCCTTCGTAATGATCTTGTCCCTTTCGAATAAAGATGACAGTCCCTCCAAAATTGCTTAATACACCCCACAGTTGCCTAAATAAACAGATGTCCCTTCACTTGTCCCTCACATCCAAGGTAATGACTACCTATTCCTTAATAATAGGGATAGTCTTACCATTTAAAGGATTCGAGAACAGAAAAGACTTAAACTTAGGGTAGGTTCCTCATAGTTGCTTGTTCACTCTTCAAAACTTTTCAAACACTTCACAAATTTCAAACAATTTTCAAACATAAGTTTTTTACGCATCCGTACATGGATCATTATCAAACTCTTATGAAAATTTCTATTCACACACTTCACATTTTCAAAAACATTTTAAAGTGAGCTAAGCAACTAAGAGCCCATGGATAACCATGGATGTAAAGGGTGCTAACACCTTCCCTTTACATAACCTACCCCCCGGACCCAAAAATCTTTTAAAAGGTCTTTCCTGTTCTTTTATGCCTTTCCTTTGGATAAAATAAAAGTCGGTGGTGACTCTTACTATCCGCAACATAACATAAAGTCAGTTCTCCCACCGTGTTACAAGCGGGTCTTTTTATGCGAAGTATTTTTTAACTGCGTCCGAGTTAACAGGGGACTGGAAGTCATCTCCATCCATAGTGGTGAGCATCAGTGCTCCTCCTGAAAAGACTTTCTTCACTATGAATGGTCCTTCGTAATTTGGGGTCCACTTGCCCCTGTGATCTGAACCTGGAGGAATGATCCTTTTGAGCACAAACTCTCCCACTTGATACTCCCGAGTACGTACTCGTTGGTCGAATGCACGGTTCATTCTCCTCTGATAAAGCTGACCATGACAGATAGCCGCTAATCTCTTTTCCTCAATTAGACATAGCTGATTGTAACGAGCACGCACCCATTCAGCCTCATCAAGCTTCATATCCATCATCACACGCAATGAAGGAATCTCTCCTTCAACAGGCAAGACTGCTTTCATGCCATATACCAGAGAGAAGGGAGTTGCCCCAGTTGACGTCATGACTGACGTTCGGTACCCATGCAGCGCAAATGGTAATATCTCATGCCAATCTTTGTAAGTGACAACCATTTTTTGCACAATCTTCTTGATATTCTTGTTTGCTGCCTCTACCGCACCATTCATCTTTGGTTGGTAAGGAGAAGAATTGTGATGCTGGATCTTGAAGTCCCGACACAACTCTGCCATCATCTTGTTATTCAGATTAGAACCATTGTCAGTAATGATCCTTTCGGGCACTCCGTATCTGCAAATGATGTCTCTTTTCAGAAATCTGGCAACCACTTGACGAGTGACGTTGGCATAAGATGCTGCTTCAACCCACTTTATGAAGTAAACAATCGCAACCAGGATGAAGCGATGACCATTTGAAGCAGTAGGCTCTATTTTCCCGATCATGTCAATGCCCCACATAGAAAAGGGGCAAGGAGATGACATGACGTTGAGCGGGCTCAGAGGAACATGCATTTTGTCTGCATAAATCTGGCACTTGTGGCACTTACGAGCAAATGAACAACAGTCTGCATCTATTGTCATCTAGTAATACCCCGATCTCATCAATTTCTTAGCCATAACATGCCCTCCTGCATGGGTACCGAAAGATCCCTCGTGGACTTCCTGCATTAACAGGCTTTCTTCGTGTCTATCCACGCATCTAAGCAAGACCATGTCAAAGTTTCTCTTGTACAAAACCCCGTATGTATTCAAGAAGAAGCTAGCAGCAAGTCGCCTCAAGGTCTTCTTGTCATTGGAAGATGCCCCAGCTGGGTATTCTTGCTTTTCCAGGAATAGCTTGATATCAAAATATCAAGGTTTCTCGTCAGACACTGCGTCTACAGAGAAGGCATGAGCTGGAGCGTCAAGCCTGGATATGTCAATTCTGGGCACATAATTCCAACACAAGACTTTGATAGAAGAAGAAAGAGTGGCCAATGCGTCGGCAAACTGATTTTCATCACGTGGTATATACTGAAGCTTAACTGTCGTGAAGAACGTCAACAGTTTTCTAGCATAATCCCTGTATGGAATTAGATGCTCTTGATGCGTATACCACTTGCCGGTAACCTGGTTAATGACGAGGCTGAAACCCCCAATATATCGAGGTTCTTAATCCAAAGATTAATAGCCTCCTCTATTCCCATTATGCATGCCTCGTATTCCGCTTCATTGTTGGTGCAGCCAAAAGTAATTTTGGAAGCGAAGGGAAAGTGAACACCTTCGGGAGTGATAAGAACGACACCAAATCCACGTCCATTGATATTGACTGCCCCATCAAACATCAACTTCCATTTGGATTCAGGGTCTGGCCCCTCCTCCGGAAGTGGTTCCTCGTAATTGTTTGCTTTGATGTACATGATGTCCTCATCAGGGAAATCAAACTTCATTGGCTGATAATCATCTTCAAGAGGTTGATGTGCAAGGTAATCTGACAATACACTTCCTTTGATGGCTTTCTGAGAAGTATATTGGATGTCATATTTAGTTAAAATCATTTTCCACCTAGCAAACCTTCCGATTAACGCTGGTTTCTCAAAGATGTACTTAACAGGATCCATTTTGGAGATTAGCAGTGTGGTATGAGTCAACATGTACTGTCTCAGTCGGCGAGAAGCCCATACCAAAGCGCAGCAAGTTTTCTCGAGCAGTGAGTAACGAAATTCACAGTCGGTAAACTTTTTGCTAAGGTAATAAATAGCATACTCTTTTCGACCAGACTCGTCATGTTGGCCTAGAACACACCCCATTGACCCTTCTAGCACGGTCAAGTACATGATTAAAGGTCTTCCTTCAACTGGAGGCATTAGAATTGGAGGCTCCTGCAAATATTCTTTTATCTTGTCGAAAGCTCTTTGACAATCATCATTCCACCTGACCGTTTGCTCTTTTCTTAGCAATTTGAATATTGGTTCGAACGTGGCAGTTAGATGAGATATGAACCAAGAAATGTAGTTCAACCTCCCTAAAAACCCGCGCATTTCTTTTTCTGTTCTCGGTGCAAGCATATCTTGAATTGCTTTTACCTTTGCAGGATCTACCTCAATTCCTTTCTGACTAACAATGAAACCCAGCAGTTTCCCGGAACGCACTCTGAAAGTGCACTTGTTTGGATTCAACCTCAGCTTGTATTTTATCAGTCTATCAAACAGCTTCTTGAGATTGACCAGATGCTCTTCTTTGTCTCGGGACTTAGCGATCATATCGTCCACATAACACTCAATCTCCTTGTGTATCATAATGTGGAACAATGTGACCATGGCGCGCTGATAAGTTGCCCCGACGTTCTTCAAACCAAAAGGCATGACCTTATAACAGAATGTACCCCACGGGGTAATGAACGTTGTTTTCTCCATGTCTTCTGGGGCCATCTTAATCTGATTATATCCGGAGAAGCCATCCATGAAGGAAAATACCGAGAATTGAGCAGTATTGTCTACCAGCACATCAATGTGTGCTAACGGAAAGTCATCTTTTGGGCTTGCTCTATTCAAATCCCGGTAGTCAACGCACATCCGGACCTTGCCGTCCTTCTTTGGTACAGGTACAATGTTAGCTACCCAAGGTGGGTAACTAGTTACGGCAAGGAACCCGACATCCCATTGCTTCTGAACCTCCTCTTTGATCTTCATCGTCATGTCAGGACGAGTCCTTCTCAACTTCTGTTTCACAGGAGGATAGTCTTCTATCAATGGTAGCTTATGCACAACGATGTCGGTATCCAACCCTGGCATATCTTGGTATGACCAAGCAAAGATATCCACATACTCTCGCAACATACTGATCAGCTCTTTCTTGACCTCGGCCTGCAGACTGGCCCCAATTTTGATCTCCTTCTTCACATCTTCCGTGTCGATGTTGATGATCTCAATTTCTTCCTGATGAGGCTGAATAACCCGTTCCTCTTGTTTCAACAATCTGACCAATTCTTCAGGGAGTTCACAGTCTTCCTCAACCCCTTCATCAACTTGGTAGACAGGATTGTCAAAGTCATGTGTGGTCATAGCAGGAATGTTATCAATGGAATCCGGATGATCAACACTGTACAGATGATGTGCTTATTTCAGAATCTGCTTATTTTGCAAAGAGACGCAAACACAAAAACAAAAAGGAAAAACACCATTGCCATTTTTATATTTTTTTGTGAAAAATTTAAAAACAAAAGAAAGAGAACACAATTTGTCTGAAAATGTCCTTTATTTCATGGTAAAATAAGTGCATAACAAACATGGTGGCCCAATACAATGGATCCTAGCATCTTGGGCCGAATGCTGAATTTGACAATGCAGTATGATAAGAAAAGGAAACAAATCAATTACTCTGAGTGCCAGGTAACTTGGACAATGTCTTCAGCAAACCAGTTCTTCAGCTCCTCTCCGGGCGCATACGGATGAATCCAGTTGTCCCAGTCACCATCACTGTCTCCATCTTGGCTTGTCACACAGATTTGGTTGCGGTCGAGCATCTCAGCGCTTGTAAAAGTAATGGCTTTACCACTTGGAGTAGATCCACCAGGCTGATAACCCAAACCAAACTTGTCGTCTTTCTTTTCCAACTCCAGCAATTTTCCCCAGCCTTGGGCGCTTCCGGACTGAACCACCTCCTTTGCCTGCTTGTAGGAATGAATGGAGGTACCTTCTTTCTCACTGCTCTTCTCTACAGGAGTCAAGATGCTGACGTTAACTGCTTCGAAGGCTTGACATAGAGTCTCATGGATCTCTCCATCCATCTCCACATATTTGAACGTTGATAAGTGGCTTACAAATATGTCTTCCTCTCCGCACACTATGATTACTTGGCCATCAACCACATATTTGAGCTTCTGATGCAGGGTGGAAGTTACAGCTCCAACAACATGAATCCACAGGCGTCCTAACAAGCAGCTGTATACGGGATGAATGTCCATGACATAGAAGATACTTTTGAATACTTGAGAGCCTATTTTCACGGGTAACTCAACTTCTCCAAAAACTGACCTTCTGGACCCATCAAAAGCTTTGACAATCAAATCACTGGGTCTTAGGACTATACCATCAACATTGAGCTTCATTAATGCTTTCTTCGAAAGTACATTAAGAGAGGAGCCTGTGTCTACAAGGACATGTGACAACACATCACCCTTGCACTCCATAGTAATATGCAGCGCTTTGTTATGGTTACGGCCCTCTGACGTAAGGTTTCTGTCTGTAAAACCCAGTATGTGGTTTGCATTCACACTGCCCACTACAGCTTCAAGTTGGTTGACAGTTATTTCTTGAGGAACATAGGCCATCTGCAACACTTTCAACAAGGCCTCTCTGTGTGCAGGAGAACACATCAGAAAAGATAGAATGGATATCTTGGAAGGTGTCTGGTTCAACTGCTCGACCACCTTATAATCACTCTTTTTAATGATCCGCATAAATTCCTCGACCTCCTTCTCAAAGGCACCCTGCCCAGCAACAGGATTTGTTGTCTCATCAGTCACAGCTTGCTTTCCCTTAGCCTTTGCCGAAGCTTCAGCCTCAGGATCCCCTCTCAACATTGGGGAGAAAATAGACGACCACTTCTTGTAAAGCCTCCAACCCCTCCGACGTTCACTACAGTCGGGTCAATAGCAACAAACTTACTCTCAACTTTTTGTCCAGCCACGTACACATCTGAGCTGTAATGCCATGGAATGGCCTTATCATCTGTATTAGGAACAGGCCCAGGCACGGTGATAGTCACAGGACTAACCTCAGGAGCATAAATGGTTACAGGCTCCCTTCTGGCAGGCATCTCAGCTTTATCATAGAATATGGTTATAGTGGACACATCATCAACTTCATTACCAACCTTGTTAAACTGCAAAGATCCCTCATCCATCAGATTCTGCAATCCTCTCTTCAGGTCTTCACATCCGTTCTCTGAATTCATACACTTCTCACAATCAAGACTGCATCCTGGAAACACTTGACCTTTCAGCAACCTCTCTTTCACTACCAACAACAGAGTCTTCACTTCTTCAATACTCAGCATCAGACTTAACTTTTTACCACCCTCGACAACATTGATTCTAGCCCCTCCGTGATTAGGAATAGGGTTCGAAGTAACATTTGGCGGTGGTGCAAAATTAATCGCCTTGGAGTCTATCAGGTCTTGAACTTTGTGTTGTAGCGCCCTGCACTTCTCAGTTGAGTGCCCGGGTGCCCCTGAATGGAAAACGCATCTTGCATTGACATCGTACCCCACTGGAAGCTCTCCAAGAGGTGGTGGTGCCAAAGTTCTCAATTGAATCAGATTCAGGTCCAGCAATCTTGGTAGCAAAGCACCATAAGTCATGGGGATCGCTTCAAGCACCCTATTAGCCGGGCGAGTCTGCCTTGGCTGATAAGGTCTTTGTTGGTAGTTGTTACGTTGTGGTTGTTGTTGTTGAGGTGGTGCCTGCTGCCCAGGATTGGAAGGAATTGTGACTGCTGCCACATGTTCATATGGTCTTCTATATCCTCGGCCTCGTCCTCGGCCAAACACAGCACTGGTCTCGCCTTCCCTTCTTCTAGGAGGTCCACTGAAAGCTTTTCTTGCTCCATTCGAGCTGCTTGCACTCGTAACCTGGATCTTTCCCATCTTCAACAAGGTCTCTACCCTCTCTCCAGCAATGACTATATCGTTGAACTTGGTAGCCGAACAAGACGTCAATCTTTCAATAAACACACCTTGCAATGTCCCCATAAACATATCGGCCATCTCATTCTCCAGCAGCGGTGGTTGCACTCTGGCAGCGAGTTGACACCACCTTTGAGCATATTCTTTGAAACCCTCCTTAGTAGTTTGAGACATGTGTTGCAATTGAGTGTGATTTGGAGCCATGTCCAAATTATACTGGTATTGTCTCACAAAAGCCTATGCCAGGTCCTTCCAGCTCTTAATGTTGACTCTGCTTAGCTTCATATACCATTCCAGGGAGGCCCCAACCAGGCTGCCTGGAAATAGTACATCCATAGATTTTCATCATCAGTGTGAGCAGCAATCCTTCCTACGAAGGACTGAAGATGTGTCTTTGGGCATGTTGTGCCATTGGATTTCTCAAAAGTTGGAACCTTGAACTTGTAAGGGATTCTAACCCCTGGAACCAAGCCCAAGTCAGTAATGTCAAATCCCAAAGAATTCTGGGATTGAATAGCCTTGATTTGTTCTGCCATTTCCTCAAACTTCATGTTCATCTCAGCCCCCTGACCTTCAACTTCGTCCAGCAGAGTGAACTGTTCGTCTTGTCCGTCCATTTGCACATTGTTAAGCCCATCATTAATTATAGTAACCCCTGGCTGTGTTACATGGATTTCAACTTGACGTGCGCCCGCACCATTCCGATTACCTCCCTCACCAGTACCATTGTTCCTTGCTTGACCATTTTCTATCAACTCCCGCAGACGTTCTTGATTCTGACCCATGCCTGCCATCAAGGTCATAAAGTTGTCCATCCTTAGTCTCAAATCAGCTAAGTTAGCTTGCATTTGATCCTTGATTCTCTCTCTGTTGACCTTTGTTGGATATCTGTGTGCGACTGGCTGTTCCCGAACTTTCCTGGGAGCTATAGTGCCTGAAACACAAAAGACATTAGAAACTGAAGCATTACCTGCAAAACAAACAAACACGTCATATGCAATGCAATGTAACTGCTCATGTTCCCAAGTTTTTAAGAATTTTCATGCCCCAGTTCTGGCATCTACTCCAGACAGACACTTTGAGTATTAGCTTTCAAACTTTCTCTTTGATAAGTGTTCAGACATTAGCAGTACCAGACAAACGAGCCTTGCGCATTCAGAAAAGATAATTTGCATATTAACACTGTATCTCATGGACAAACCACTGCCGGCCAAAAGTTAGAGCACAAACAGAAATATTCCCCGAAGGGTTACAAGCTAATACATGAATAAAAGACAAAAGAAATAAAGCAAGACTCCTACAACAGGTCTGTAGGTAATCTGAAAAATAAACTAAACTAGAGACCCAGGCTCTGCCACCTCTGCTCTGTTCTTCTTGACACCCGCTCTCAGCTTGAGCTCTTCAATCTCCTTCCGTGCCTCCTCCAAGGCTAACTGGCTTTGTGCTAACTGCTGAGTCTTTTCCCTCCGGATGTTGTGGACTTGCTCCACCTCTTCCTTCTTATAGGCCATTTGCACTTCAAAAAACTCTTCTTTCTCTTTGAACTTCTTCTGCTCTTCCTCCCTTTGGCCTTGCAACCAAACAATGGATTGACGAGCTTCCTTGAGAGTCTTCAAAGTCTTTTTGCGCTCAGCTTCCCTCTTTGCTTCCATCATACCCAACCTGTGAAAGTGAGCTTCCCTTCCAGCAAAGTATTTCTCTTTAGCTTCCAAAGAGGCATGGATCTTCTGCAGCTTTCCTTCTGCTTCATTCTTGGCCCTGTGGCAAGATGGTACAGGCTTACCATTTCAGCATTCTCCACTCGAACTTCATGCAGCTGAGCTTCCAATTTCTTGTACTCTTCAAGGGAAACAGTACTACTTTGGCTTGGAACTTCTCTGGGATAAAGTGGAGCTTCAACTGAGAAGGGCATGAGAACCTCTTCTACATGTTTTTGCAACCACGCAGCAAAAGGTGGATACGTCTTGGGATCTACTCTGCCAAAGTCTTTCTTACCCTTCCTTATCCTGTGAGCCCAAGCTTAGGAGGCTTGCAGAACTAACTCATTGTTTCCTTCCACAGGAAAATACAAAGACTCAGCAAACTCTTCCATTTGTGGAGGATCTCTTAAAGGATAACCAAACTGCTTCCTGGCTAATGTTGGATAATAACTGATCACACCTTTCCTTCCCAGCAAAGGTACTCCAACAAATCTTCCACAACTGACCAGCAATTCTTTACCTAGAAGATCTTTGTCATATCCCCAGGCAATATCTTCAGCAGTTAGCCCCATCAACCTTCTTGACCATCTCCACTCATCCCTCATTTCCTTGAAGGCACCTGATTTTGGCAATTGTCTGGCAAACCACTCAGCAAACAAAGAAGCACAACAGACTACTGGTCCACCCCTACATTTCTCATTCCTGTAATGAACACTGTAATAGAAGTCACCCAACAGAGTTGGCACAGGGTTGCCCTTGGCAAAGATAGAGATCACTTCCAAGATTACAAATTCCTTCTCTCCAGGGAACAAGCTAGACCCATACACCATCAAAGCTAACAAAGCACCAAAGTTACCCCAACTACCCTATTTAGCATATCTCTCAGCCTCTGGTATGAGCACACTCCAAGGAAGTCATTTGTCCTCACTATCCTTCAGAGCCTTCTTGACTGTAGTAGCTGGCAAACGACAAACTTTAGCTATGTCTTCTTCTTTAAGCACCACCTCATACCCATAGAAAGGTAAGGTCTCTCTGACTGACACATTCAGAATGCTGGCAATCTCCTCCAAGGTGGGAGCTAAGATGTAATCTGGAAACACAAAGCAACGCAACAGAGGATCATAAAACTGCAACAAGGTATGCAAACTGTCCTTCTGGTCTGCAGTGGGCTTGTCCACATACTTCAATATTTGGCCATATCTTTTCCTGAAATTGCCCAAGACTTGGTCATTCATCAGACCTTCTAATTTCTGAAAACTTTTGACTTCAAGTTGAAGAAAAGTATAGTGAACATTCTTTTTCCTTGTAACTCTTCTGATTTCTGCCATCTGGAGATAAGATTTACCAGAACTGGGAGCTGATTATGAACAATGACCTAAAAAATGGAAACATAAACAGTTAATGCAAGAATGATGCAAATGCAAATGCAATGCAGGCATATGATCAACTGGGACCATCTGGATACTGGACACTGAACACAAGGACCCTCTGAATACTGGCAATCAAAATCCACTGAATCACAACTCTCTGATAGAAGATCTCAGAACCACAGTACCAAGAAAACCAGAACACCAGAACTATAGGACCATAGGACCAGAAATCATAATAAGGACCACTGATAATGAGTGTATATAGAGGCCAAGGTTTCCTACAAACCTGTAAACCCCTCCCAATCTCACTAGTATGCTCCGGGTCAAACATCACGGACTCTCAAAGCCGAATAGCAATAATACTTTCACCATCTCCGAGAAATGGATCATGACCAAATCAGGGAATCGGTTTGGCATTATATACTACGCAGGGAGGCCTCAGCTGAGTCCAGGAAACAAGGTCATCCTATGTGAGTCCCAGGTGGTCTCTCGGATGCAAATGGGTTTGCCACACAATGTGGTGTGCCACTGTCATCACTAAAGAGGGATGTTTCCACAAGGTTCTCAATGATCGGTCCCCAGCTGCACATAACTGTCAAGGTTATGAAATGAGAGAGGAAGATCCCCAAATCAAGACATTTCCAATACGGTCGCAAATTCGGGCGTGGAACTCACTACTACCCTCATGACAAGATCTCATGAGGCCAAAGTGGAACCACTCTAAGTCCTAAGGTGCACTCGAGTCGTGGTATTGAGCTCATCTCTCAGAAACAGTATCACCCATCCCACCAAACAGAAAATCCAGTCCAGACAGTCCAGTAATAATATGATGCAGGAAATAAATACTGAAAACTGTAAATAAAGCTGTAAATGAAACTGTAAATAAACAACAGTAAAATACAACACACAACAGCAAACAATCAACACCCAAAGAAACAGAAACATGAAAGCACTATGAGAGACTCACAGGGGAACCAGAGATTCTGGGTTCGATCCCCAGCAGAGTCGCCAACAGTCGCTCCCCGGATTTCCATCCTGGTACAAATGCGAAAGTGGCGCGGGAAAAGAATTGAGTCGCCAGCCAGGCATTTTTATCCCAAAGAACGGGAATGGTAATGCTGCACAAACCAAAAGAAAAGAAAAGGAAGGACACGGGTCCTGCGAACCAAAGAGACTGAGCTCGGGAGTCGGTTACGACCTGGGAAGGTATTAGCACCCCAGATCGTCCGCCGTACCCGACGGGATCCACGCTTGCAAAGGAAACTGTTTCAAAGGGTGAGAGTATGAACGTTGCTGCAAAAGAAAATAAAATGAACTGGATAAAAGAACTGAGAAAGAAACTGGAATGAGAAATGAAAAGGAAAAAATGTAGGGAAAATAAAGATTGTGCTCGAACGGGCCCTACCCCGCTGCCTACGTACCTCTACAGGACAATGAGAATCAGAGACGCTGCAGTTCCCCTAACTAGGGGTGGCAAGGAAATTGCTTGTGAATTAAAGCTTGAACTGCCTATGCCATTGCTCAGGTGTTGCAGACTCGGACGACGAGTGCGTAACCATCTTGCAAAGTGACAAGTAGGAGCAAGTTCGCGTACGGAGCGAAGGAGATGAGAAAAGAATTCCCGAAGGAAAGACGTTTATTGTTTTTTTGTATTTTTTATGAAGCTTTTATGAGTGTGTGTCGCTCCCAAAAGATGAGACTGACTCAAATAAGGTACAGACGCGAACGGTCGGCGAAGGGATGAAATGAAAAGAGTCGCCAGCTAGGCATTTTTATCCCGAAGGAAAGGTAATGCTGCATAGACCTAGAAAGATGCGGATAAGACGGTTGCGAACCAGAGAGACTGAGAAAGGGGGTTGGTTACAACCTGGGAAGGTATTAGCACCCAGATTGTCCGTCGTACTCGACGGGATCCACGCTTAAAAGATTTGTGTTTCAAAGGGGTAGTGTCAGTGCAATTTGTGTACAAAAGAGCTGAAACAGGATGTATAGGTGTCTGTGTGAAAGAAATAAAGTGTATAAATGTACAGTGTCAGTGTAGGAATGAGATGCCCAACGATCATGAGGCTAAAAGAATAATGCTGGAAGGAGGGGGGATATACAGAGACTTTTGTTCGATAACTGTTAAGTTATGCCTACGTATCCTCTCGTGCAATGAGGAAGTCAGAACACCGTAGTTCGACCCAAAGAGACTGAAAGATGAATTGACTTGTGAACTGCTTGCTTGCCTATGCTCAAGTGTATGACCTGTCTGGCTCAGGTGCTAAATGTCTTGCATTAGACGGAAGAAGCAAGTTCTCGTTTATGAGAGAATGAGATGAGAAAAGAATCCCGGAGGAAACGATTATTGCTTGTTTTTGTGTTTTTAGTCTTTTATTGCTTTTGAAAGTTTGTCATAAGTTAATGAGCTTAAGCCTAAACCAATGGGTTAGTAAACTCATCACATCTTCCCTCTGATTAGGGGTAATGAGAATACCTTAAGTGTGAAGTCAGCTTCTCACACCTAATCACCTTTGGTGTAGGGTTAAGATCATTAACCTACTTGTGATTATTTAGATGTTTTTGTTGTTTTGTTTAGTGTTAAGTAATGAGATTAAGCCATAATCAGGGATTAAACAGACTCATTACACCATCCTAATAGAAGGATAATAGATGAGAATGTCTAAGCTGAGGAAAACTCCTCAACTTAATCCATGATTAGGGATTAAACCCATGACAAAACAAAGCCTTTATTAAATGGATTTTAGATAATGATATGATTAAGAAATGAGTTTTATGATTTGTAAGACAATTTGAAGGGGACTTGTCCATTAACACTAGGGTTAGTCTTTCTTAACCTATTAAGGAAGAATTAGAACCCTAATGCAAGGCCCAAGTTACAAGCTTGATGTCTTGGTGATTATTAGATGGATTGATTAAAGGAGTTAAACACATTAAGGGTTTAACACTTAGGATTAAAGTTATACACTCCATCCTAATAGAAGGATACAGGTATAAGCTTAATCACAAAGCCTTAAAACCTTTAGGGTTTAGTCCTTGATTGTGAGATGAGAAGAGAAGACTCAATGAGACACAAAGGTAAAACTAAGTGGGGAAACTAATCAAAACCCTAATCATTGTCATGCTTGGTTGTTCCTAAGGTTTGTGAGGTTTACAAGAAAGATCTTCAGAGAAACCACCAGGAAGCAGATGAAAGGAGCAAAGAGAAGCAAAGTAACTTGCTTCATTTAAGAAGACAAGTCACTTGAAGAATGAAAGTAAGAAGAGCAAGAATGAGCAAGCTCAATCTCAAGCACAAGACAAAATGCAGCAATGATGCATAAGAGGAGATGAAAAGAAATTGTGAGAAGTGAAGGCAAATCCACTTCTCAAAGTAACTTACCACCTGAAAGATTAGTGAAAGAAATGCAATGCAATACAAAATGAGATGAAATGACATGATGCAAACCAAAACCAGAAGCATGAGTGTGATGCTAATGATGCTATGAGATGATGCAAACATGAAACAAGGCATGAGGATGATCACAAACATATGGATGCAGGAGAAGCATGCTTAGAACCATGAACATACATGAAAAGTTATGAAATGCAAATGACATACAACATGGCAAATGAAAGATGCAATGATCAAACATGATTCTAATATGTCCTAAGATGTATTATGAATCAAATGGATGCACAAAATGTCATGGCAAGTCATGGTATGCAAACAAATGGAAGATGGATGCAAATGAAAGCCCAAATTAGGGTTTATGATCAATGCACAAAACCAAAATCAAAACCAGAAGCAAACATCATAATAAAAAATTGAAAATGCATTCAAAGGAACCCTAAACCTATACAAACTCATTGTCCAAAGGGGGGGTTCTAACTCTTAACCTAATGAGGGTTATGAATTTCTCAAGATTGTTAGGGTTTTAAGATACCTTGTCAAGAAAAATGCCAAACAAAAAGGAAATGCAAGATCAATTCATGCCAATTTAATCCTATAAACTACATGCTATACAAGATGCAATGCAAAAAGAATCAAAGTCCAACTCTTAAAGGCTAGGCAAAAATGAATTTTTGAAGATTGGATCAAAATAATGCCTTGAAATGAAATTAATTCCATGGAAAATTGTCAAAAGACATCAAGATCAAAAAAGAAATTTGGTTTGAAGGTTGGGCAATGTTTCTAAATGATTTTAAATGTTTCATGAATTTTTTTGTGATTTTTAAATACCTAAAAATATTTTTAATTAATTAATTCTCATTAATTAATTAAAAATAATCTTTTAAATGATTTAAAAATATTTTTTAATGCAAAAAATAAAAATAAAATTTTTTTTGGTTTCTGAAAATTAATAAAAGCTTGAATAAAAATTTTCAGAATTTTTCAATGATTTTTACTATTTTAAATAAAATGTAGAAAACAAATGAAATAAAAAGAAAATAAAATGAATTTAAACTGAAAAATATGGAAGTCAACAGAATCAATGGCTGAGGTTCAAACTCACACGCGCGCGAATTGACTTGGCGCTCATCTGGACGGCCAGCATTCAAAATCTCCTAATTATGATTAAACCCTAATTAAATGCCCTAATGACTTTCAGATGACCGGAACAGTGGTTCCGGTCATCTTCTCCGACGAGCCAAATCTCTAACTCTCTCTACACGCAATGAAAATGAAATCTAATTTCCCAGAATCCATCCCCATTCAACACTGAATCAAAACCCCCAAACAAACATCATTTTTCATCCATTAATCAAGCAAATCGAAGCAAAACACATTTAGGGCAAAAAGTTTCAGACAGCTCATACATGCTCAATATTCCACCATTTTCATTTTTAAACACATCATGATGATCAGGATAAAATATAGAATCAATTTATAACAAGTAAAATGAGTTCTGGAAAATTTGTTCTTGATGGATACCTGAACTGAAGTGCTTCGAACAGGAGCTTTCTGACCCTTTCTCCTATGCAAACTCACTCCTTTGGTCCCCCTGAGTTCAATGGAATGCTTCACAACTCTTGTTGATGGCTAGTTTGAGAGATGGCAGAAGTTCTGTTCAAGGGAGGGTGGTGATCGTGTTCTTGTTTCAGTGGCTTTCAGGCTATGGTGATGAGTGGTTTTTGATCAGTGAAGCATGTTGAGTTTGTTTGTGAAGTTTGTTTGTGTGTTTGCAGCTTGTGGAGAGTGTTTCGAAGAGTTTTGCAAATGGGGTGGAAAATGAGAGTGTTGTGTTCTTGGTGCTTTCAGCCTTGTGTCTTGAGTGAAATGGCTCGCTTTTGGTTTGTATAAACAAGTGTGATAGGTCAGATGAGTTGATGTGTACTGTTGTGATTGGTATGGCTCAAGTTGCCAAAATGTCAAATTTGTGTAAGAGAGGTATGGGCTCCTAGCTAGCCAAGGACAAATGGGGTGTCCTGCGCAGCAAGAAGTGTGGAGAGCCCTAGGATTGATTATGAAGTCAGCAAGCAAGTGGATTCATCCTTGAGTGAGGTTTTGCAACTTGCTCCATTCTTGGCTCTTTTGAAATTTCTTGTTCCACAAGTCACAAAAATGATCAAACTCTTGGTGAATTCTGATCTTTAGGCATTGGCTTATGTTTGTATGATGATTAGAAGTCCATTTGGTAGCACAATTTGCTTTGGCAAGTGATTTTGCAACTTTGCCTCTTTGGTAGAAAACTTCAAATTTTGTGATTTTAGCCAACTTTGACAAGCCATAACTTTTGATCCAAAATGAATTAGGTCATGTTCTTGTACTTTTTGAAAAGGGAATGATCCATTCTATAACTTTCATGACCAAAGTTTTTTCATTTGAAGCATTTTTGAATCAAAAAGCAAGGGTTGAAAAAGTTTCCCAAAATGGCAATTTTCATTATAAGTCAACTTTCCCAAAAAGTCAACTTTGCAAGTGACTTGAAATTCTTCAATTTTGTGAAGTTCCAACATCTTCTATGATCAAATAAAGATCATACATGTAACAGCCCGGGCCCCTCGCAAGGCAATCCCGGCACTGCCACCTCACGATCTTCTCTACTCCCCTCACTAGTAGAGTTTTTGCCTTCCGTGGGAATCGAACCCTGTACCCTGGGGTTCAAGTACATGTTCATTCCATTCCCACTACCAATTGAGCTACTAGCTCAAGTGGTAGTGGGAATGGAATGAACATGTACTTGAACCCCAGGGTACAGGGTTCGATTCCCACGGAAGGCAAAAACTCTACTAGTGAGGGGAGTAGAGAAGATCGTGAGGTGGCAGTGCCGGGATTGCCTTGCGAGGGGCCCGGGCTGTTACAAAAAAAGGCGCCTTTTTTTGTAACAGCCCGGGCCCCTCGCAAGGCAATCCCGACACTGCCACCTCACGATCTTCTCTACTCCCCTCACTAGTAGAGTTTTTGCCTTCCGTGGGAATCGAACTCTGTACCCTGGGGTTCAAGTACATGTTCATTCCATTCCCACTACCAATTGAGCTAGTTGTAACGCTCTGTTTATTAATTAATTATTTAATTAATTATATTCGCGTTATTGGCGTTGATTTATGTTGAATTATCAGAGTGGTTTGTGATAAATTGCTAAGTTCGTTTGAATTAAGTTGAATGAGTCGATTTAAGTTGTGGGAATTGATGTGGAATATTCTCCCGTTTATGGTTGGATAAGTTGTTTAGATGCTTGGACCATTTGGTCAAATGTTGGAGGATAATCTAATTAAGTCGGGAGAAAATAATTAGTCGTGAATTATTAATTGATTTTCAACGTTATGGTAAATTAAGTTGTTAAATCGGAAAATCGAAGAAATAATATTATCATTGGTAGTATTGATTATTGGAGCATGTTGGTTATTGGGCTTGGATTTCGTCGGAATTAGCAATTAAAGGGGTGCAGTGTTTAGGCCCATTAATTGTTTTATTGGATTATTATTATTTTAATAAAAAGGAATAATAGAATGAGTCAAAAGGGAATAGTGGAAATTAGGGAAAACGAGGAAAAAGTCTTAGAGAAAAATAAGGGTTTTAGAGGAGAGAAAACAACTTGGGAGAAAAGAAGGAGAAAGAAGGATTCATGTTCATATCTTAATTTTCGCACATACGGTACAACCTCTACTAAACAGGTGATAACTTTTTACTCGTAATTCTGATTAAAACGATTCTTGGATTTTTGGAAAGCTTACGAAATTCCCTTCGAATTGATATATAATTTCGTGTCAATAAGTTTAGTATTGAATGAGAAAAATGCATTTGAAGTTTGGAAGTTCATGCTGGAAATTGGTCAAATAGTGGTTACGGGATTGATGGTGATGAAGGCTAAATTTTGGTCAAGATATGAACTCAATGGCAGCATGTTCGTATTTCTAATCTCTATGGATGAAAGAGGAGAGGAAAAAGGGCCACATAGGCAAAGGATTGGAAATTCGATCGGAGATTCGAAGCGGCCATCGATTAAGGTAAGGGGGAGAAAAGGGTTTATAATTGGTGATAGGACATAGAAGGGTAATTGGGAGTTCCTTCCTCCCTTAGGTATATTAAGAGATTATGATAATAATGATTGAATTATATGAATATGTAGATTGTTATGATTGTGAATAACATGAGATATGTGTATGCTTTGTGTGTGAATAAGATGCACTGATGGTTGGTTGATGAGATCATGATGATCGTAAAGCATGATGTGTTCATGTGTATTGTGATATGGTATGCGTTGTTGTGTCTGCATGCGCATACATTTGATGGAATAATCATGTCGTGGATGTGATTATTCGGGATTCGTTGAGAATCGTGGTTGCAGGGATGATCGTGTCTTGTTGGAGACGTTAACGATGCATTCGGGGTTCTATTGATGAACCGTTATTATGAGTCGGTACCGCATTTGCATTGTGCATTAGAGTCACATTGCATTATGATTGATTGAATATTATGATTGATTGAATAATATGATTGATTGAATAATATGATTGATAGTTTGGTGTGATTAGGGGTGAATTACTTCTTCATATATGTCGTATGTGCCGTTATATTATGAATCTATTTCTCACCCCTATTGTTTATTTTGTTGTGTCTGTGCCTCTTCGGAAGTACAGATAATTCAGGTGCGTGAGGAACGCTTTTGATGTTGATGTCTGTGTCCTAGGAGCTCTGATATGTAACGGGAACGGGGATTTTTAATATAATATTTCATTTGATTTTTATAAACTTTTATATAACTAAGTATTGAGTTAAGGAACATTGTTATGAATGAATTGTAATGCTTTTGAGCAATTTGATATTAAAGCTTTATTTCCGCTGCTTACTTTTGAATAAAAGAATGATGGTTGATTGATGATGTAGCGACTCACTTTAGTTGATTAACTCTGATTTAATGAAAAATTTATATAATTTTGAAAATGGGAAAAGTGGGTGTTACAATTGGTATCAGAGCAGGTCGGTCCGTCCGGCCAAAGTTGTCTAGCGTTGTTAATTCCTTAGTATGCGACATGTGTGTGAAACACTGTCGGTACTTGTTGTTAGTTTCTAGTCGTTGTCTGCAGGTGTTTATTGGAATTAAGTGGGGGAGAAGCTTGACTCTCAGACTGTTGTTGGAATGTCGAAGTTGGTTCAAAGTTGATGTTTACTGTAAGAGTGCAAGGTTGTTGAAGAGATGTTGTTGCAGACCGGCAAGAGCATGGACTCATGAGTTCATATCGGTCGAATTTGAGAAGTGCGTATATTTTATATGAGAATTGTTTGAGGAGGAAGATTTATTTTGATGGAAATGATAAGTTGAAGGACTAAGTCGGTATATTGTTTCGCTTTGAGTGTAGTTGGATTAAGTCGGGTAATTTTCTAAGTCGGAAGAAGAGTAAGATTCTTGGTAGAGCTTGGAAGTAAGAGCAAGAGAGATAGAACTTATGTTCGCCAATCTCAAAAATCTGGTTTTTGCAATGTTGGAGCAGCTGTCACGAGAAGTGGCATAAATTTTTAACCGTGAATCGGATTGAAGCGGTTCTGGATTTTTTTGAAAGCTTACAAAATTCCCTACAATTTGCATATAAGATTTTCATTCAGGAGGTTTATAATTAGGGAGATAAATGTATTTTAATAATTGGGTCTGCTACTGATTTTTTTTTTTTTTGAAATTCTGCATACGGTAATTCTAAATCAGTCTCATTGTAAGGAGGATAACTTCTTACTCGTAAGTTGGATCCAAGCGGTTTTTGAAGTTCTGGAATCTTCACGAAATTCTCTTCATATTAGAATATAATTTTGTGAGTTAGAGGTTTTTATTGGAAGATATAATTGTGTTTGAAGTTGAATGTCTATTGCTGAAAATTTGGAAAGATAAAAATGTTATTAAAGAATAAAATGTTGGTATCGGAGAATGCATAAAGATACAATTTATATCAAATGAGGAAAATTAAAGTGTCTATTCTAGATGATGGTGATGTTGAGAGGAAGACCGAAGTTGAGTAGTGTTGTTAAATATTTTAACTTGGATGAGAGTTGTAATTGGAGCGAACCGAATTAGATTATGTTGATGTTGTGGCGGCTCTGGTGTTTGAAGGATATTTAAAGTTGTGTTGCGCTTGGAGCATGTATAAGAGATTGCGTATCGAATTTTGGATGCGTTGGTGTAATTGACGAAGTCGAAAATTTTAGAGACTAAGGAGAAGTGGATAAGCCGTAGAAAGTTGGCAGAGCATTATACTTACGGACTTTGGGCACAAGTTGAAGTATGCTATTATGTTGAGTAATGATTATTTATGCCACCGTTATGGTTGACGGATGTCTATTGACAAATTGAGGAACTGATCACCCTTAATCTATTGTTGATAGAAGACGAAATTATAATGGATGGATAGATGTGTCATACCGACTAGTATGGTATATGAGTTAAATCAGTTGAAGTCGAGCTGGGCAATTGAGTATTGTTTGAATTGTTCATGAAGAATCATGTATAAGAATGTTAGTCAGATTTAAGAGTGATGGTATGAAGTTGCGTTGGGATTAAATAGTATTATGGAAATTCGTAGTTGAATGTTGGATAATGAGAATGTTGTTTGTGATGATTTAAATGGTACGAGGCCTGAAGTTTTCTTGGAGATAATTCAAAAGTAAAGTATATGGTAAAGTAAAACCAAGATTGTCAAGAATGTAGGATAGAGTTGAGTTGCAAGAGCCAGACAAAGTGGAATTATGAGTGGGTTTATTAAAGCGTGATTTTGATTAGAACATGGATAGTTGTTTTGGTTGCGTTGGTTCGGATAAGAATTTATGAAAGGTTGTGTTAGTATGAGTAAGAATCGAAGATTCGATACGTTGGATTAGTTAGAAGTAGAGAAATATGAGTTATCTTATGGAAACTGTTATATCGATGCACCTTATATTGTCCTAATGATGTAATGTGTTAAGATGATTTTCGAAGAATGTGTTATTTTAAGATGATAAAGTTGTAGTTGTGTTGAGAATAATTGAGAAATCATGAAGCATATAGTTATTGTCCAAAATTTGGAAGTTGTCGTAGTTGTATCTATGTTGAACGTTCAGAGGTGTTGCCTTATGAATCTAAGTTGCAAGTATTAGAAGAAATGAAATTATAAGTTGGTGTATTAGAGTGGGGTTTTGGTTGTAACAAGAAGAGCCATTTTGAGGTGTTGACTTGGAAAAGAATCTATGAAGCATAGTGTCCATATAAGTAGGAATCGATGATTTGGTTGTTAGATTCGTTAGGAGCGAAGAAAATGATTGATCTGGTTGGAGTTAAGTGAACTCAGATGTTATATGTTGTTGTAATGATGTTAAGTATTTTAGAGGGCATGTTAATGAAAGATAGTAAAGTTGTAGTCTATGTTGATGATAATTGGGAATTCATAGAAGTATATGAATATTTTATCCAAGATTTGGAAGTAGTCGCAGTTGTTATTGGTTGAATGTTTAGAGGCGTTATCTTAAGGATCTAATTTGTAACTATTCGGTAACTACAAGAGTTAGAATACCTGTTGGAACGGAATTCCAAAGGATTAAGTCGGAGGCTTTGTTTATATGTCGATTTTGGTGAGTGTAAGTTGGAGTTAAACTCAGTAAATTTGGTAGTGTGTAATTAATCAGAGTGCGCAGCGAAGGCGCGATGTCATGTAATTGTTATTATCTGAATTACAACGATGTTGGTAGCTTTGTTGTATTATATGTTGTGTTTAAGTTATGTATTATTGTTTGTGGTATATGTGGGTTGCCTTTGGAATGAGAGTTGATTAGTCTGATGGAATAAGTAGTTGGAGTAGTTTAATCGGATAAATTTTCGAGGACGAAAATATCCTAAGTGGGGGAGAGTTGTAACGCTCTGTTTATTAATTAATTATTTAATTAATTATATTCGCGTTATTGGCGTTGATTTATGTTGAATTATCAGAGTGGTTTGTGATAAATTGCTAAGTTCGTTTGAATTAAGTTGAATGAGTCGATTTAAGTTGTGGGAATTGATGTGGAATATTCTCCCGTTTATGGTTGGATAAGTTGTTTAGATGCTTGGACCATTTGGTCAAATGTTGGAGGATAATCTAATTAAGTCGGGAGAAAATAATTAGTCGTGAATTATTAATTGATTTTCAACGTTATGCTAAATTAAGTTGTTAAATCGGAAAATCGAAGAAATAATATTATCATTGGTAGTATTGATTATTGGAGCATGTTGGTTATTGGGCTTGGATTTCGTCGGAATTAGCAATTAAAGGGGTGCAGTGTTTAGGCCCATTAATTGTTTTATTGGATTATTATTATTTTAATAAAAAGGAATAATAGAATGAGTCAAAAGGGAATAGTGGAAATTAGGGAAAACGAGGAAAAAGTCTTAGAGAAAAATAAGGGTTTTAGAGGAGAGAAAACAACTTGGGAGAAAAGAAGGAGAAAGAAGGATTCATGTTCATATCTTAATTTTCGCACATACGGTACAACCTCTACTAAACAGGTGATAACTTTTTACTCGTAATTCTGATTAAAACGATTCTTGGATTTTTGGAAAGCTTACGAAATTCCCTTCGAATTGATATATAATTTCGTGTCAATAAGTTTAGTATTGAATGAGAAAAATGCATTTGAAGTTTGGAAGTTCATGCTGGAAATTGGTCAAATAGTGGTTACGGGATTGATGGTGATGAAGGCTAAATTTTGGTCAAGATATGAACTCAATGGTAGCATGTTCGTATTTCTAATCTCTATGGATGAAAGAGGAGAGGAAAAAGGGCCACATAGGCAAAGGATTGGAAATTCGATCGGAGATTCGAAGCGGCCATCGATTAAGGTAAGGGGGAGAAAAGGGTTTATAATTGGTGATAGGACATAGAAGGGTAATTGGGAGTTCCTTCCTCCCTTAGGTATATTAAGAGATTATGATAATAATGATTGAATTATATGAATATGTAGATTGTTATGATTGTGAATAACATGAGATATGTGTATGCTTTGTGTGTGAATAAGATGCACTGATGGTTGGTTGATGAGATCATGATGATCGTAAAGCATGATGTGTTCATGTGTATTGTGATATGGTATGCGTTGTTGTGTCTGCATGCGCATACATTTGATGGAATAATCATGTCGTGGATGTGATTATTCGGGATTCGTTGAGAATCGTGGTTGCAGGGATGTTCGTGTCTTGTTGGAGACGTTAACGATGCATTCGGGGTTCTATTGATGAACCGTTATTATGAGTCGGTACCGCATTTGCATTGTGCATTAGAGTCACATTGCATTATGATTGATTGAATATTATGATTGATTGAATAATATGATTGATTGAATAATATGATTGATAGTTTGGTGTGATTAGGGGTGAATTACTTCTTCATATATGTCGTATGTGCCGTTATATTATGAATCTATTTCTCACCCCTATTGTTTATTTTGTTGTGTCTGTGCTTCTTCGGAAGTACAGATAATTCAGGTGCGTGAGGAACGCTTTTGATGTTGATGTCTGTGTCCTAGGAGCTCTGATATGTAACGGGAACGGGGATTTTTAATATAATATTTCATTTGATTTTTATAAACTTTTATATAACTAAGTATTGAGTTAAGGAACATTGTTATGAATGAATTGTAATGCTTTTGAGCAATTTGATATTAAAGCTTTATTTCCGCTGCTTACTTTTGAATAAAAGAATGATGGTTGATTGATGATGTAGCGACTCACTTTAGTTGATTAACTCTGATTTAATGAAAAATTTATATAATTTTGAAAATGGGAAAAGTGGGTGTTACAATACACAATCAAAATGATGAAGAACACCCTTTGGTTGGGTCATTGGGGGCCTCAGATGTCCTGATTTTACACTGACTTGCTCAAAAAGTCAACTCTTGACCAGATGACTTCCCCATTGAATTTCTTCATGAAAATTGATATGCATGCTCCCTATACCATATAGAGACCAATAGAAACAAGAATGACCAAAAAATTTGGAGTTATGGCCTTTGAAACCAAAACCCTAATTCTAGGTCATCTGTGCAGTTAAACCTGGCTCTGCTTCTATGCCATTCTCAGTTCTTGTGATTCTTTGACATTATTGACTTTGAGGGGATATAATATGATGCTTGAACATACATGGACCCCTTTGAAGTGATTGATGACCTTTGGAGTGGCTCAAGAAGCTCTTTGATTGCTCAGATCACAAACCCTAGATGCAGATGACTTTGAACCAATGCAATGAATCAAAAATGTGATATGAGATGCTATGATTGAGTTTATGCATATGAGGAGATCACAAGACATGGTGTGAATGGGTGAGGGAAAATTTGGGGTGTTTACAGCTGCCCCTATTCAAACATGAGTTAGCTGTGCAGGATGTAAGCAACGGCTTAACAGGCAAACAAGATAGCTTGTGGTTGAATACCAAAGACAGACCAAAATTTGCACTCACAGAATGAAGAAGAAAAGGGATATAGATTGTAAAATAAAATAAAGTATATTATAAAGTGCGGGAGACGGAGGACGACCGTCGAGCAGAGGACAACTGTTGGGGAAAGAGCAATGACGGGGACGGCCGACACGCTGGGAAAAGTGCGGGAAATAAAGCAATGACGGGGACGGCCGACAAGCTGGGGATAAAAGGGATTATGATGGGGACGACCATCAAGTAAAGCTATACGACTCTCTGGGGATTAATGAAAAATGATGGGGACGGCCATCAGTTTCATAAAGTAATGTAAACAACGATGGGGGCGGCCATCGGGCTAAACTGATGAAGGACGATCATCAGGAAAAGGAAAAGGGACCACGACGGGGACGACCATCGGGTTAAAGAATAAATGAAATAATGATGAGGGACGGTCATCAAAGGTGAAGGACGATCACCTAGCAGGGGACGGCTGCCGAAAATATCGCGACATAGGACGAATGCCGGATAAAAGGTCAACGATGGGGACAACCATCGGATGAGCATGATGAAGGACGATCATCAAGAGGTGAAGGACGATCACCTAGCAGGGGACGACTGCTCTCAAGGTTTATCATGACATAGGACGTATGTCAGATAACAATATCAACGATGGGGACGGCCATCGGATAAAATGATGAAGGACGATCATCAAAAAAAGGTGAAGGACGAATCACCTAGCAAGGTACGGCTGCTAAAAATATCACGACATAGGACGAATGTCGGATAGAAAAGATCAACGATGGGGACGGCCATCGGATGAGCATGATGAAGGACGATCATCAAGAGGTGAAGGACGATCACCTAGCAGGGTACGGCTGCTCTCAGGGTTTATCATGACACAGGATGAATGTCAGATAGAAAAGAAATTTTGCTTTGCTGGCGATCTACTGGGGAATAGTAAACACGGACGAGTGTTTATATCCAAGAAATAAAGGTATAAGTGTTTTGACGCTGTGTATAGATTAAAGATGCGGACGAGCATCCCTAAGACTACGATATGGACGAATATCGGGTAGAAACAAATACTGACACATGTTCAGAGATGATGATACGGACGAGTATCAACTGGTTAACAGAGAACACGGACGAGTGTCGCATCTGAGGGGACTCTTCTGGGGAATAGTAGACACAGACGAGTGTCTAAATTCAAGATGACATGAGCGTTTGACACGTGTATGGATTAAAGATGCGGACGAGCATCCTTAAGACTATGATACGGACGAGTATCAGGTAGAAACAAACGCTTGACGCATGTCCTGAGATGATGGTACGGACGAGTACCAACTGGTTAACAAAGAACATGGACTAGTGTCGAATCTGAGATGATATAAGTGGTGTATACAAGATACGGACGAGTATCTGTATAAGCGAGATAAGAGTAATAAGTATGAGTAGTGTATAGACGGGTATTTAACCTGCTAGGGAGAGTGACACAGACGAGTGTCGAAAGAAGAAAAGTATAGTATAAACAAATATCTGATATACAAAGTGTTTAGGTTACTGTGCTGGGGAAGGTGACACGGACGAGTATCAAGGAATTGTGTATGTATGTATCTGTGAGTGCAAAGAGGATGCTTTGGCTTTCTGCTGGGGATATGACACGGACGGGTGCCACAAGGAGGTACTTGTTTTGTGAGAGAAATGTTTGGGCTCTCTGCCGGGGAATCTGGTGAGCATTCTGTATATTGTTGATGGATTGTCATTATTCCCAAGTGTTTGATTCAGAACATGGCTTATGATTATGCAATATGTTTGATTTTTGTCGTAATGCTCCGTTTTAGACGGAATGCTACGCTTTGTGGGGGCGAATATGATGCGAATGCTATGATTAAGCAAAGATAACGATCCGGGATTCGGATCTCGATACCACGAAGATCCCTGGTCGATCTGTTTGAAGTGGACATCCCAGCTGGGGGTGAGATCATTGGTAGATCTGATGAGATGTATCTGCTTGGGGGAGTAGGTCACTGATAGACCCATCCTTGGTAATGAGGAACCCATCTGGGGTTTGTAGAAGCCTTCGTCACTCTGTTGTGATTCCTTCGTGTATTGTTCTTTTCAGGATAGAGGCTGAAACTCTGTGGGGGAGATGGTTCCCTGGCTTTTATACCTGGCTGCGGAGGAATAGTAGATAGCAATTCGGCTGGGGAGAAATAACAAGTGGCACCTCAGCTGGGGAGAAAACACTTTGGGTGCTAAGACTGAGTGAGTGTTGATTTGCCAGCTTGCCGGGATGAAGCTTACATGCCCCATGTTGCGCTTTGAGTACCTGCAATCCTGCAAAGACAGAAGGACGCACAAGTAATCCCGAGGTATCCTTTACTGGATCCCATCATGAGAGTTCAGACACTCCCGGGAGTAAGTATATTTCCTGCAAGCACGTAGTTTCAGAAAGACGCATCTGTATTTATGCAATCAATATATTAATAACATCGGACATCTTTGCAAATAAAAGAGTACGAGACAACGTGTGACTAAAAATCTGATTTTATTAATTCATGTGCTCTGAATTGGCAAGACACAGTCAAAGAAACACATCCCCTAAAATGAGGAGATTGTTACAAATTGGGAAACAAAATGCTGGCAATGTTGACGACGCTTCAAGGAGCTTCCCTTTTGCTATGACTCGTATGACATTTGACGCTCTTCTCGTCTTGCTTTCTGAAGAAGGCTGATTCTGAGAGAAGCTTGATCTTTTCGAGGTTTACCAAGTTGTAGGTGATACAGACGAATTCAGAATGCAGTTGTTCGCTTACCCCCTTATTTTGCATGGATCGCCCTTTCGGGTTTTCAATCCATCGGGATACCCATTTTGGCCTGAGTTGTCCAATGCGGCTTTTCAACTCAGCGGGTGTGCACACACATTTTTTTTATTTTCCCTTATTTTTGCCCGAGTCTTTTATTCTGTTTTTGACTCGCCGGGATGCCCTATTTTTGCCTGGACTTACATTCTGTTTTTATGTCCAGCGGGTCATTTTTTATGCGAAGTATTTTTTAACTGCATCTGAATTCACAGGGGACGGGAAGTCTTCACCATCCATAGTGCTGAGCATCAGAGCTCCACCCGAGAAAACTTTCTTTACTATGAATGGTCCTTCATAGTTCGGAGTCCATTTGCCCCTGTGGTCTGTATGAGGAGGGAGGATTCTTTTCAGCACAAGATCTCCTACTTGGTACTCTCGGTGCTTGACTTTCTGATCGAAGGCTCTCTTCATTCTTTTCTGATATAACTGCCCATGACAGATTGCAGCCAATCTTTTCTCTTCAATTAGACTCAGTTGTTCGTATCGGGATCGGACCCATTCTGCTTCGTTCAGCTTAACATCCATCAGTACCCGTAGGGAGGGTAATTCAACTTCAACAGGTAGGACTGCCTCCATACCATACACAAGCTGATACGGTGTTGCCCCCGTGGATGTTCTGATTGACGTGCGGTACCCATGCAAGGCAAACGGTAGCATTTCATGCCAGTCTTTATAAGTAACTACCATCTTCTGCACAATCTTCTTGATATTCTTATTAGCTGCCTCAACAACGCCGTTCATCTTTGGCCTGTAAGGAGAAGAATTGTGGTGTTGGATCCTGAAGTCCCGGCACAGCTCTGCCATCATTTTGTTGTTTAAGTTGGAACCATTGTCAGTAATGATTCGCTCGGGAACTCCGTATCGACAGATGATATCCCTCTTCAGAAATCTGGCTACCACTTGCCTTGTAACGTTTGCATATGAAGCTGCTTCGACCCACTTGGTGAAATAGTCAATGGCAACCAGGATGAATCTGTGGCCATTTGAAGCAGTCGGTTCAATCTTGCCAATCATATCAATGCCCCACATAGCAAAGGGCCAGGGTGAAGACATCACATTCAAAGGATTGGGAGGCACATGCACCTTATCCGCATAAATCTGGCATTTATGGCACTTTCTGGCGTAGGCACAACAGTCGGCATCCATTGTGATCCAGTAATAACCTGATCTTAGCAACTTCTTGGCCATGGAATTCCCTCCTGCATGGGTACCAAAGGATCCTTCGTGCACCTCGTGCATTAACAAGTCTGCTTCTGTTCTATCAACGCATCTGAGGAGTACCATATCAAAGTTTCTCTTGTACAGGGAACCGTCAGTGTTCAGAAAGAAACTACCAGCTAGCCTTCTTAATGTCTTCTTATCATTGGAAGATGCCCCAGGTGGGTATGTCTGATCCTCCAAGAAGCACTTAATGTCGTGGAACCAAGGCTTATCATCTTTGATGATGTCTACTGAAAATACATATGCTGGTCTGTCAAGTCTGGACACTGAAATCCGAGGTATAAAGTTGGCAGCTTGAACTTTGATCATGGATGAAATGGTAGCCAGAGCATCTGCAAATTGATTCTCGTCCCGAGGGATATACTCAAGCTTGACTGTTGTAAAGAAAGTCAATAACCTCCTTGTATAATCCCTGTAAGGTATCAGATGATCTTGGTGTGTGTACCATTTGTCGTTGGTTTGATTGATTACCAGAGCTGAATCTCCAAATACAGTCAAAGTCTTGATCCTGAGGTCAATGGCTTCCTCAAGACCCATAATACAAGCTTCGTATTCAGCTTCGTTGTTAGTGCAGTTAAAGGTGAGTTTTGCCGAGAAAGGCATGTGAACTCCCTTAGGTGTGATGAGTACTGCACCAACACCACGACCATTCATATTAACAGCCCCATCAAACATCATAGTCCATCCTTCTTTCGGGTCAGGCCCTTCAGTGTGAATAGGCTCTTCATGATCTTTTGCTTTTATGAACATGATGTCTTCATCAGGGAAGTCAAATCTCATAGGCTGGTAATCATCAATAGGTTGCTCAGCAAGATATTCAGACAATACACTGCCTTTGATGGCTTTCTGAGATGTGTACTGGATGTCATATTCTATGAGGATCATTTGCCATCTTGCAACCCGTCCGGTAAGTGCTGGCTTCTCAAAAATGTACTTGACTGGGTCCATCTTTGATATCAATAAAGTAGTGTGGGTCAACATATACTGCCTCAGTCGGCGAGCAGCCCACGCTAAAGCACAACAAGTTTTCTCGAGCAGTGAATAACGTTGTTCACAGTCGGTAAACTTTTTGCTTAGGTAGTAAATTGCATACTCTTTTCGACCAAACTCGTCATGCTGGCCCAGCACACACCCCATCGACTCTTCTAATACTGTCAAGTACATTATTAGAGGTCTTCCTTCAACTGGAGGCATAAGGATTGGAGGCTCTTGCAAGTATTCCTTGATTTTGTCAAAAGCCCTCTGGCAGTCTTCGTTCCAACTGACCGTCTGTTCTTTTCTCAATAGCTTAAACAAAGGTTCACAGGTTGCTGTAAGGTGAGATATGAACCTTGAAATGTAGTTCAATCTACCTAGAAAACCTCGAACCTCTTTTTCTGTCTTTGGTGCAGGCATTTCTTGAATGGCTTTGACTTTATCAGGGTCAACTTCAATCCCTTTCTCGCTTACAATAAATCCCAGCAGCTTACCAGATCGCACCCCGAATGTGCACTTGTTGGGGTTCAACTTCAGTTGGTATTTCCTCAGACGCTTGAATAACTTCAGCAGATTTACCAGGTGGTCTTCTTCTGTGAGGGACTTGGCAATCATGTCATCCACATAACACTCGATTTCTTTATGGATCATGTCATGGAATAGTGTTACCATAGCCCGTTGATAGGTTGCACCAGCATTCTTCAGTCCGAATGGCATCACCTTATAACAGAACGTGCCCCAGGGTGTGATGAAAGTTGTCTTCTCTATGTCTTCAGGTGACATTTTGATCTGATTGTATCCTGAAAATCCGTCCATGAAGGAGAACACCGAGAACTGAGCCGTATTATCCACCAATACATCAATGTGAGGTAAAGGGAAATCATCTTTCGGATTGGCTCTGTTCAGATCCCGGTAGTCAACACACATTCTCACTTTGCCGTCTTTCTTAGGCACAGGTACTATATTAGCGACCCACGGCGGATAGCTAGTTACAGCAAGGAACCCGGCGTCCCACTGTTTTTGTACCTCTTCCTTTATCTTCATTGCCATGTCTGGGCGAGTACGGCGCAACTTCTGTTTTACTGGCGGGCAGTCCTCTTTCAAAGGCAGCTTGTGCATGACGATATCGGTGTCCAACCCTGGCATATCCTGGTAAGACCAAGCAAACACATCCACATACTCCCGAAGCATGTCAATCAACTGTTCTTTCACTGAGTCTTGTAGGCAGGCCCCGATTTTAACCTCTTTCACTTCTTCTTTCGTACCAAGATTAACCGTTTCGATCTCCTCCTGATGAGGAGTGATAACCTTCTCCTCTTGCCTTAACAACCTGGCTAGCTCTTCAGGAAGCTCATAATCTTCTTCAACCCCTTCATCAGCTTGATTGATCGGATTGTCAAAGTCATACGAAGCCATAACTGTGTTGTTGTCGGTGCAGTCTGAGAGGCACTCTCTGCAAGGGTTTAGATTGTTCATTTTAGTGATTGATTTTAATCTTGTTTTAGAAAAAAGTGAAGTAAAGTTATCATTTTGAAAACATTGCCTTTTTATTTTTGTACAAAAAGAAAGAAAAAAAATGAAAAACAGTGAGCGGAAAAGGAAAAGACTCATTTGCAAAAGATGTCCGATATTCATTGATTGATCTGTTTGCACAAAATTACAGATGGCTCGATTACAAAATGAGTCTTGTCATCTTGGGCAAGATGCAAGACTTGATGCATGCTTAAAAATACAGGAAATAATAATTACTCTGCAGGAGTAACTCTTATAATTTCCTGGGAAGACCAGTTTGAGATACGACTCCCCGGGATCCTTGGACGTATCCAGCTCTCCAGGTTGTGCTCATCTTCCGACTCATCTTCCAAGTTGTTCACTGCATTAGGGGTGAGCATCCCCCCACTGACAAAACTGGGCTTCTTAGCAGCCTCTGATTGATCTTGTTGAGTTGGTTTGTAACCCAACCCAAATCTGTCCTCTTTCTTTTCCACGGGCAACAGCTTGCCCCAGCCTTGGGCAGTCCCTTCCTCAACAACCTTCCTGGCTTGCTGATAAGATGTCATGGAGGTTCCAAGTACAGCAGATGCTTCATTTATGTTCAGGGCTTCAAATCCCTGGCTCATGGTTTCATGGATCTCTCCATCCATCTCAATATATTTGTATGTAGCCAGATGGCTAACAAAAATATCTTCTTCACCATAAATGGTGATGATCTGGCCCTCCCACTCGAATTTCAGCTTCTGGTGAAGGGTAGACGTAACTGCGCCAGCGGCATGGATCCAAGGTCTACCCAACAAACAGCTGTAGGCCGGCTGAATGTCCATCACGTAGAAGGTAATTTTAAAAGTCTGCGGGCCAATCATCACAGGCAGATCAATCTCACCTAGCACTGATCTCTTAGAGCCATCAAATTCTCTTACCACCAAATTACTTGGACGTAATGCCAAGCCATCATATTCCAGCTTCACCAGGGCTTTCTTTGGTAAAACATTGAGTGAAGACCCAGTGTCTACCAGTACATGTGATAGGACAGCACCCTTACATTCCAGGATGATGTGCAAAGCCTTGTTGTGGTTGCACCCCTCAGTTGTTAAATCAGCATTGGTAAAGCCCAACCCATGGCTGGTATTGACATTTGCTACCACGGTCTCCAGCTGATTAACGGTGATCTCCTCTGGCACATATGCTGCGTGCAAAACTTTTAGTAATGCATTCCGGTGAGCTTCGGAACACATCAGCAGGGATAAAATGGAGATTTTTGAGGGAGTTTGGTGAAGCTGATCCACCACCTTGTTATCACTCCTCTTGATAATTCTCATAAACTCGTCTACATCTTGTTCAAAAGATGTCTTCTGTGTTTCCTTAAGAATGGGTTCTTCAGATATTACACTCTTTCCCTTTGCTTTGGCAGCAGCTTCTGCTTCGGCATTAGGTCTCTGTGATTACGAGGCAAAGAGGCGTCCTCTTCTGGTGAAGCCTCCGCCTCCCCCGACATTGTCAATCTGTGGAGAAGAGGTTGAAGAGTCAAGAGTGATTTTCTCCCCATTGTAGTAAAGGTCAGAGCCATAATGCCAAGGGATGGCATTACTGCTTTCATATGGAACCGGTCCAGGTACCGTGATGGTAACCGGACTGACTGCAGCAGAGGAGGGTGTTGAAATAGTGTGTGGATCGTAGTAGATGGTAACCGGTGACCTGGCAGGAGATGCCACTATTTGCTGTTGAAAATTGTTGTTAGGAGGAACATATGACGAATCATAATAAATGGTGACAGCTGAAATATCTGTTGGTGTTGTAGAAGATTCTGTTGATTGGATGGGTGTTGTTGTTGTAGAAGATTCTGAATAAAGGGGTGCTGATGTTGTAGAAGGAATGTTTGTTGACGTATGGTTTGTTGATATGATGGATGGAGCCATTGTTGATAGTGCTGATGAATTGCTTGGACTGACTGTTGTTGCAGTTGTAGGAGACTCGGGAATTGTTGCCAAAGAGATTGCTGGATTTGAAGGTGTTGATGTCGTGATTTGAAGTAGGCCACTCTGGATAAGACCATCTATGCCGCTTCTCAAGTTATCACACCCATTTACCGAAATGTTGCAATAACCGCACCCGAGCTCACACCCCGGGAACATCTGGCATTCAAGGAGTTGAGCTTTAATCTCTACCAGGGGTGTCCGAATCTGCCCCACACTGGTTATTAAGAAAGAAGGCTTATCTTCCTCAATAGCATTAATCCTGGGTCCTCCATGGTTGGGGATGGGGTTCTTGTTCACATTTGGCGGGGGTGCAAAGTTTAGAGCTTTAGAATCTACCAGGTCTTGTACCTTCATTTGTAAAGCTCTGCACTTCTCTGTACTGTGGCCAGGTGCATTGGAGTGAAAAGCACATTTGGCGTTGGCGTCATAATTTCTTGGCAGGCTGGAAGGATCTGGTGGTGCCAACGTCCTTAACTCAACCAAGTTGAGCTTCAGGAGCTGTGGCAATAAAGCGGCATAAGGCATAGGGATTGGATCAATCACCCTATTGGCCTGAGATGGTCTCTGCTGAAAAGGTCTTTGTTGATTGTTGTTGTTGTTGTTGTTGTTGTAGTTTCTCTGAGGTGGATATTGAACTTGTTGCTGGTAGTGGGGTTGTTGCTGTGGCTGATATGCTGGTTGCTGAGGAATTGGAGCGGGAATAGTGACAGCTGCCACTGATCTACGAACATACTGTGGTCTGCCCCTGTTGGCCTGAATAGCATTAGTCTCACCGGTTCTTCTCGGGCCCACAAAAGGCTTTCTTGGGTTGCTGGACGAGCTCACACCGTTGTCAGAAATTTTGCCCATCTTCAATAGGCTTTCAATTCTTTCCCCAGCTATGACTACGTCAGCGAAGCTGGTGGAAGAAAAGGCAGCTAGCCTGTCAATGTATGTCCCTTGAAGGGTGTTCATAAACATGTCGGCCATTTCCCTTTCCGACATGGGTGGCTGGACAGCAGCAGCAAGCTGTCTCCACCTCTGGGCGTATTCCCGGAAGCTTTCCCTGGATGATTGAGACATTCCCATCAGGAGGGTCCTGTTAGGAGCCATATCCAAGTTGTACTGGTACTGTCTGATGAAGGCCTCAGCTAGGTCCTTCGAGCATCTGATGGTTGCTCTGATTAAATGAGAGTACCATTCCCTTGAAGCTCCTGTTAAAATGTCTTCGAAATAAAACATCCACAACTTTTCATCCATGGTGTATGCCTTCAGCCTCCCCAGAAAGGATTGCAAGTGGGTTCGTGGACAGGAGGTTCCGTTGTACTTCTCAAAGCACGGAGGTTTAAACTTGTGGGGAATCCTTACCCCGTCCACTAATCCCATGTCCATGACATCAAAGCCCAGGGAATTTTGAGACTCCAGAGATCTCAATTTTTCAGCAATTTCATCTAGCCTTCTGTCATAGGCTTCATCCCCAGCTCCCATCACAGTGAATTGATCCTCTTGGGGGTCTTCTTGTAATACTCTGCCTGCAGTGGCATTCCCTTGTACATTAGCAGGGATGTTGATCTCTGGATGAAGATGAGGCCCATACACAGGTGGATTAACATGAGGCTGAACCCTCTCATTGTTGCTCGTTCCTCCAGTACCTAGATGGGGTTCCTCCTGGGTCTGCCTTTCTACCAATGCCCTTAATCTTTCTTGGCTTTGAGCCAAACCATTCATCACCTCCATGAACTGGGTCATCTGGTTTCTCATTTCCAACCTCTCATTGGCCATTTGAGCCCTGACTTCTGTAAGGTCCTGTTGTACTTGGTCCATTTGTATACCCGGAAGGTTGTTGCGGGTAGGATATCTGTGCGGACGGTTGAGTGGGAACACCCGACGTCGAGCAATAGTTCCTGAACCACAACAGAGTTAGTAACAAAACCTACAAAACAAGACAAAAGTTAGTATGCAATGCAGTATGCTTATTTGTTTCCAAGGTATCCGGCTTGGCATTTGGTTTTGACCTTTCCAGACCCCTGAGGAAGGTGCTTTTGATGTTGCTTTGAAAGAACTCAGATGAAATAAACTAATGAATATATTACAAATGATAAATCATACATAGTTTGTTTTTTTTTTTTTTTTTTTTTTTTTTTTTTTTTTTTTTTTACAATACATGCCCCAGAGGGGTCAAAATACAACATAAAAAGAAGAAAAGTACATGAAATGAAAGCAACAACAAACAAAAGTCAGACACCAAGACCAAACTCATCCTCCTTAACTTCCTTCAGAAGTGTTTCAGTCACGGGGTCAGCTGGATGCTCTGTGAGATTCCTGATAAGAAGATTCCTGGTGGTGATAGCAGTGGTTAGCTTCTTGTGTCTGCCTTGGTCCTTTGACCTCTTCACACCAGCCCTAAGCCTCAATTCTGAGATCTCCTTCTGGGCTGCTAGCAGGGCTTCCTGTTGCTCCTTTGCATTAGCCTCCAACTGCTCAATCTTGTCCTGAGTCCTCTTATCTTCCTGAGTGCGAGCTTCAGTGATCCTGACCCACCTAGCTTGACTTTCTTTCAGATAGAGATCAGTCCTAGCCTTCTGAAACTGGGCCTCTTTGCAGGCATTCTTCAGAATTTGCTCCCTAGCTCTTGACTTCTTGATGTAGTCCTCTGACTTCTCAATCCTGGCTAGATGCTCCACCTTTAGCTTTTCTAACCTTTCAATGTCCAGACGACCATCACTCCTCTCCCAGAGGGTCTTCTGCAGAGCTTGAGTCAGATTCTCATTCCTCTCTTTTAGTTTCTCAAACTCTTCCATGCTGACAGTGGCTGGAGGAGGTGCTGTGGATGGTCCAGGTGCATCCTCAATGGTGAAGGGCATCCCAGAAATTTGAGCCCTGGCATGAGACCACTCATAGTACTGAGCTGAGGCCACATTGTTGCATCTCCCAAGAATGGCCATCCCTTTGGTCTGGACATTGTCCCAAGCCCAGGATGCTTGCCTGACAACAGCTAGATTAGGCTTAATCTCACAATAAAGGGTTTCAGCCAAGTCTTGTGCTCTAGGAGGGTGGACCAACGCATAGCCCAATTGTCTTTTGAATAGCAGAGGGTAGTAGTTGATGCAACCCTTCACTCCTATCAGAGGTACATTGGGGAACTGCCCACAACTAGCAATGATGTCCCTGCCTTTGGTGCTCTGGGTGCACCACCTGATGTCATCTGAGGTCAAAGCAATAAGTCTTCTAGCCCAATTCTTCTGTTGGTGAGGATTCAAGAATGCATCAGTCTTGGGCAGGTGTTTGAGCAGCCAAGTATGGAACAGGGGAGCACAGCATCTCACCAATCTTCCTCTTTGCTTTTCATTCCTTTGATGAATAGAGTAGTAGAAATCTCCCAGTAAGGTGGGCACTGGGTTCCTCAGGATGAAAATGTGAATGACATTCTTGCTAATAAACTTAGGCTCATCTGCAAAAAGTATAACCCCATATACACTGAGGGCTAACAATGCACAGACTGCCTTCCATTCTCCCAAGGAGGCCTTCAGGATAGCCTGAGAAGTCAAGAAATCCAAGTGTAGACCAGAGATCCCAGCCTTGGTTGTCATGTTCTGCTCAATCAGAAAAGGTTCCAGATACAGTGCTTTTGCCACTTCTTCATTGCTGGGAAAAACCATTTCTGGGTTGAAGGGGATACCACCCCTGACAGGTACTCCAACCAGTGATGAATACCCCTCTAATAAAGGCCCCAACTGAAAATCCTGGAAAGTAAAACACCTCAAAGGAGGATCATAGAACTGTAGGCAAGTGTGAATCAAGCTCCTCTGAGAAGGGTCCAAATCCATAACCACATCAAAAATGCCTCCAAAATGTTCTCTGAATAGTGGTATATGGTCTGGAGTAATAAGGGCCTGGATCTTCCTGATGCCAGTCAGCTCAGGCTCAAAGAAATGATATGAGATGTTGCTCTTCTTGGGTGCCATGTCTGCTGATGAAGAGCTGAGACAGATGCTGATGATGATGACTGATACTAGAAGATGGGCCACTGATAGGCTGATGCTGGTGATGCAGGTGACTGAAGCAGGTAGCTGATGAATGTAGCTGAAGAAGGTAACTGAAGCAGATAGTTGGTGAACAAGGGCCTATGCAGATGAAGGGGTCAAAACCAAGCCAAATGTAATGTGGATACCCTGAAAAACAAATAAGCAAATGTTAAATGATGCAATGATGATGTATGCAAATGATATGCAAGGGTTTGTGATCAAGCTGGATCTGATTAACTGCCTTGATATAAGTCCATGTATGTTCAAGAAATCCAGATGGAGGTTCATAAGTCCAGTAACCAAGGTGGGGGACTCAAATAAAGAGTCACATGTCCAGGGTTAAAATCACAAGAACTGTCCCAAAATGGAGTACTCTTAATCAAAACAAAGTAACAGGGTATGCTGAGGTCAAGGGTACCTGCAAACCTGTAAACAGCCCAACCCCCTCACAGGTGGTGTTCTAAAACAAGGATCCTCAGACTTGGATCAGTTATGAGAAGTGTAAACACTTCTAACCCGGAGGTACAGTGTTTACAATAACCATAAAAGATCCTCCTCTAATTCACCTCAGTTTCTGAAGGTCAATACTAAAGGTCATCCAGACTTAGCAGGCTTCCCAGATAGCCCTAGCACTACAGGAAATCTGTAGCACAGAGTTCTCAAGAAGAAACCCATATCTGAACCGTGTTTCATATTCCCGCACCAGACCGAAATGGAATGGGAAAGAACATGAACCTCTCTAGCCTAGGCGTCACTCAGGTCCCAGGTATAGGACCTTAAACTCTCAATAGAACCCCACCCACCAAGACAAAACCAGATCCAGCCAAACACAGTATGACAGTATGATGTATATAAATCTATAAAGAAAGCAATAAAACAACTGCACATAAAGCAATAAACAAAATAAATATACAAACACAAATAGCATATAACACCCCAGTAAACACAAATCAAACAAGCGCTAGGAGGAACCCACAAAAAGAACCAGAAGCCCTGGTTGCAGTATAAGGATTCCCCAGCAGAGTCGCCAAGCTGTCGCTCCCAAAAGATGAGACTGGCTCAAATAAGGTACAGACGCGAACGGTCGGCGAAGGGATGAAATGAAAAGAGTCGCCAGCTAGGCATTTTTATCCCGAAGGAAAGGTAATGCTGCATAGACCTAGAAAGATGCGGATAAGACGGTTGCGAACCAGAGAGACTGAGAAAGGGGGTTGGTTACAACCTGGGAAGGTATTAGCACCCAGATTGTCCGTCGTACTCGACGGGATCCACGCTTAAAAGATTTGTGTTTCAAAGGGGTAGTGTCAGTGCAATTTGTGTACAAAAGAGCTGAAACAGGATGTACAGGTGTCTGTGTGAAAGAAATAAAGTGTATAAATGTACAGTGTCAGTGTAGGAATGAGATGCCCAACGATCATGAGGCTAAAAGAATAATGCTGGAAGGAGGGGGGATATACAGATACTTTTGTTCGATAACTGTTAAGTTATGCCTACGTATCCTCTCGTGCAATGAGGAAGTCAGAACACCGTAGTTCGACCCAAAGAGACTGAAAGATGAATTGACTTGTGAACTGCTTGCTTGCCTATGCTCAAGTGTATGACCTGTCTGGCTCAGGTGCTAACTGTCTTGCATTAGACGGAAGAAGCAAGTTCTCGTTTATGAGAGAATGAGATGAGAAAAGAATCCTGGAGGAAACGATTATTGCTTGTTTTTGTGTTTTTAGTCTTTTATTGCTTTTGAAAGTTTGTCATAAGTTAATGAGCTTAAGCCTAAACCAATGGGTTAGTAAACTCATCACATCTTCCCTCTGATTAGGGGTAATGAGAATACCTTAAGTGTGAAGTCAGCTTCTCACACCTAATCACCTTTGGTGTAGGGTTAAGATCATTAACCTACTTGTGATTATTTAGATGTTTTTGTTGTTTTATTTAGTGTTAAGTAATGAGATTAAGCCATAATCAGGGATTAAACAGACTCATTACACCATCCTAATAGAAGGATAATAGATGAGAATGTCTAAGCTGAGGAAAACTCCTCAACTTAATCCATGATTAGGGATTGAACCCATGACAAAACAAAGCCTTTATTAAATGGATTTTAGATAATGATATGATTAAGAAATGAGTTTTATGATTTGTAAGACAATTTGAAGGGGACTTGTCCATTAACACTAGGGTTAGTCTTTCTTAACCTATTAAGGAAGAATTAGAACCCTAATGCAAGGCCCAAGTTACAAGCTTGATGTCTTGGTGATTATTAGATGGACTGATTAAAGGAGTTAAACACATTAAGGGTTTAACACTTAGGATTAAAGTTATACACTCCATCCTAATAGAAGGATACAGGTATAAGCTTAATCACAAAGCCTTAAAACCTTTAGGGTTTAGTCCTTGATTGTGAGATGAGAAGAGAAGACTCAATGAGACACAAAGGTAAAACTAAGTGGGGAAACTAATCAAAACCCTAATCATTGTCATGCTTGGTTGTTCCTAAGGTTTGTGAGGTTTACAAGAAAGATCTTCAGAGAAACCACCAGGAAGCAGATGAAAGGAGCAAAGAGAAGCAAAGTAACTTGCTTCATTTAAGAAGACAAGTCACTTGAAGAATGAAAGTAAGAAGAGCAAGAATGAGCAAGCTCAATCTCAAGCACAAGACAAAATGCAGCAATGATGCATAAGAGGAGATGAAAAGAAATTGTGAGAAGTGAAGGCAAATCCACTTCTCAAAGTAACTTACCACCTGAAAGATTAGTGAAAGAAATGCAATGCAATACAAAATGAGATGAAATGACATGATGCAAACCAAAACCAGAAGCATGAGTGTGATGCTAATGATGCTATGAGATGATGCAAACATGAAACAAGGCATGAGGATGATCATACAAACATATGGATGCAGGAGAAGCATGCTTAGAACCATGAACATACATGAAAAGTTATGAAATGCAAATGACATACAACATGGCAAATGAAAGATGCAATGATCAAACATGATTCTAATATGTCCTAAGATGTATTATGAATCAAATGGATGCACAAAATGTCATGGCAAGTCATGGTATGCAAACAAATGGAAGATAGATGCAAATGAAAGCCCAAATTAGGGTTTATGATCAATGCACAAAACCAAAATCAAAACCAGAAGCAAACATCATAATAAAAAATTGAAAATGCATTCAAAGGAACCCTAAACCTATACAAACTCACTGTCCAAAGGGGGGGGGGTTCTAACTCTTAACCTAATGAGGGTTATGAATTTCTCAAGATTGTTAGGGTTTTAAGATACCTTGTCAAGAAAAATGCCAAACAAAAAGGAAATTCAAGATCAATTCATGCCAATTTAATCCTATAAACTACATGCTATACAAGATGCAATGCAAAAAGAATCAAAGTCCAACTCTTAAAGGCTAGGCAAAAATGAATTTTTGAAGATTGGATCAAAATAATGCCTTGAAATGAAATTAATTCCATGGAAAATTGTCAAAAGACATCAAGATCAAAAAAGAAATTTGGTTTGAAGGTTGGGCAATGTTTCTAAATGATTTTAAATGTTTCATGAATTTTTTTTGTGATTTTTAAATACCTAAAAATATTTTTAATTAATTAATTCTCATTAATTAATTAAAAATAATCTTTTAAATGATTTAAAAATATTTTTTAATGCAAAAAATAAAAATAAAAATGTTTTTGGTTTCTGAAAATTAATAAAAGCTTGAATAAAAATTTTCAGAATTTTTCAATGATTTTTACTATTTTAAATAAAATGTAGAAAACAAATGAAATAAAAAGAAAATAAAATGAATTTAAACTGAAAAATATGGAAGTCAACAGAATCAATGGCTGAGGTTCAAACTCACACGCGCGCGAATTGACTTGGCGCTCATCTGGACGGCCAGCATTCAAAATCTCCTAATTATGATTAAACCCTAATTAAATGCCCTAATGACTTTCAGATGACCGGAACAGTGGTTCCGGTCATCTTCTCCGACGAGCCAAATCTTTAACTCTCTCTACACGCAATGAAAATGAAATCTAATTGCCCAGAATCCATCCCCATTCAACACTAAATCAAAACCCCCAAACAAACATCATTTTTCATCCATTAATCAAGCAAATCGAAGCAAAACACATTTAGGGCAAAAAGTTTCAGACAGCTCATACATGCTCAATATTCCACCATTTTCATTTTTAAACACATCATGATGATCAGGATAACATATAGAATCAATTTATAACAAGTAAAATGAGTTCTGGAAAATTTGTTCTTGATGGATACCTGAACTGAAGTGCTTCGAACAGGAGCTTTCTGACCCTTTCTCCTATGCAAACTCACTCCTTTGGTCCCCCTGAGTTCAATGGAATGCTTCACAACTCTTGTTGATGGCTAGTTTGAGAGATGGCAGAAGTTCTGTTCAAGGGAGGGTGGTGATCGTGTTCTTGTTTCAGTGGCTTTCAGGCTATGGTGATGAGTGGTTTTTGATCAGTGAAGCATGTTGAGTTTGTTTGTGAAGTTTGTTTGTGTGTTTGCAGCTTGTGGAGAGTGTTTCGAAGAGTTTTGCAAATGGGGTGGAAAATGAGAGTGTTGTGTTCTTGGTGCTTTCAGGCTTGTGTCTTGAGTGAAATGGCTCGCTTTTGGTTTGTATAAACAAGTGTGATAGGTCAGATGAGTTGATGTGTACTGTTGTGATTGGTATGGCTCAAGTTGCCAAAATGTCAAATTTGTGTAAGAGAGGTATGGGCTCCTAGCTAGCCAAGGAAAAATGGGGTGTCCTGCGCAGCAAGAAGTGTGGAGAGCCCTAGGATTGATTATGAAGTCAGCAAGCAAGTGGATTCATCCTTGAGTAAGGTTTTGCAACTTGCTCCATTCTTGGCTCTTTTGAAATTTCTTGTTCCACAAGTCACAAAAATGATCAAACTCTTGGTGAATTCTGATCTTTAGGCATTGGCTTATGTTTGTATGATGATTAGAAGTCCATTTGGTAGCACAATTTGCTTTGGCAAGTGATTTTGCAACTTTGCCTCTTTGGTAGAAAACTTCAAATTTTGTGATTTTAGCCAACTTTGACAAGCCATAACTTTTGATCCAAAATGAATTAGGTCATGTTCTTGTACTTTTTGAAAAGGGAATGATCCATTCTATAACTTTCATGACCAAAGTTTTTTCATTTGAAGCATTTTTGAATCAAAAAGCAAGGGTTGAAAAAGTTTCCCAAAATGGCAATTTTCATTATAAGTCAACTTTCCCAAAAAGTCAACTTTGCAAGTGACTTGAAATTCTTCAATTTTGTGAACTTCCAACATCTTCTATGATCAAATAAAGATCATACACAATCAAAATGATGAATAACACCCTTTGGTTGGGTCATTGGGGGCCTCAGATGTCCTGATTTTACACTGACTTGCTCAAAAAGTCAACTCTTGACCAGATGACTTCCCCATTGAATTTCTTCATGAAAATTGATTTGCATGCTCCCTATACCATATAGAGACCAATAGAAACAAGAATGACCAAAAATTTGGAGTTATGGCCTTTGAAACCAAAACCCTAATTCTAGGTCATCTGTGCAGTTAAACCTGGCTCTGCTTCTATGCCATTCTCAGTTCTTGTGATTCTTTGACATTCTTGACTTTGAGGGGATATAATATGATGCTTGAACATACATGGACCCCTTTGAAGTGATTGATGACCTTTGGAGTGGCTCAAGAAGCTTTTGGATTGCTCAGATCACAAACCCTAGATGCAAATGACTTTGAACCAATGCAATGAATCAAAAATGTGATATGAGATGCTATGATTGAATTTATGCATATGAGGAGATCACAAGCCATGGTGTGAATGGGTGAGGGCAAATTTGGGGTGTTTACAGTGTGTCACAAGAAAGTGAACTCAAGCTCTTTTCCATGGAATGTGCACTTGTCACTACATTCCAAGATGGAATAATAGAACAAGCACACTCAAGTAAGGAGAAGATCCCCAAAACCTGAATCCAGAGATTAGGGCCTAAGCTCACTAACTCATTTAATTTATTAAGTGTTTTTGGTATTTACAATGAAGAAGTTTTTTTTATGATTTTCTTGGTGAAGAAGATACCTTGATCAGACTTGTGCATCACAAGATAAGCTTGTACTATCCCAAGATGGGAAGACTACAAGTACCTCATGGGATAAGGCTATTGCTCAAGGCATCACTTAGAACTTTATTAAGTGTTTTCTTTAAGATTATGAGATGAGAAGAGAAGAAGAACCAAAAGGATCACAAAGGCAAAAGTCTAATGGGGGACTAAAGAAATCCTAAGTGTTGTCATGCATGGATATCCTAAGGTTAATGTGGCTTACTATCTTAGAGAAGGAAGAAAGAAGAAGAGAAGAAGAAGAATAAAAGGGGATGAATAAGGCCTAAGCCCAACAACCAAAGGGTTAGCACAATAAAGAATAAGAAGATAAGAGATGAGATTTGGAGATGTGGGAATCATTTCCACACCTTTCACTTACCATAGCCCCTGCAAGGTTAGCAACATAAGTATACAAGTGAAATGAAATGAACTTAATGACATGCCAACATCATACAAACAGAAGTGAAGTCATATATACAAATGCTCAATGCAAATGCAAGCTACAAGAATGAGGGAAGAAACATGCAAGGCAATTATGAAGCAAAATGAATCACATGGCAAAGTAAAGGTACACTTAATGAGATGCAAAGCAAAAATGCACAAACATGAACTCAAGGTGCACAACCAGAACCAAATCAGGTCAAAGAAGAGCTTTAGAAGCAAAGGAGATGAAGAGAAGAGACATACAAGACCAAACAATCACATTATGGAAGGAGAAAAGTAAAGAGATGAGGTGAAAGCACATAATAAATGGATGAACTTAAAAGGTAAGCAACACACAAAATCTCAAGACACAAACCCTAGACCAAGACCATGAAGGTACCCATACCCCAAAGAGACCCCAAATGAGAAGAAGAAGTTGGCACAAGTGCCCTTCTAAGCTAATAAGAGACTTTATGATCACAAAGAAGCAAAATGGGACAAGGTAAGAACAAATATTCACATCAAATCAACAATGCATCTAAAATTTCCACAACCTAGGACAAATGATCCTCAAACATGATATAACAAGACACCAAAAGTATTGGGAGAAATTCAGAGGCTAGATAGGTCAAATGAGGACAAGAACATGAACTAGGGTTAAGAAACTTCCATCACAAGGAAAGGACCAAAACCCAATGAACAAATTTCTAAAAATCAGGGGAAAATACACACATAAACTACACCCTCTTATGGATCCAGAGCAAAAAGAACCATCACAAAACTCAAAATAATGAACACTATGGAAAATGGACAAGGCAGGGTGCTCAAAAAGGATTTAAAAAAGAATTAATGAAGAGGAACAATTGAATGACACGTGGATATTAAGAAAAAAATGGAAAATAAAAATATGGAAAATTAGAGAAAACTCAATTGGACTACCATGAATTAAATTGGAATTTTTAGACACTTGGAGGTATTTTTAATAAATGGAAACCAAAATGAAATAAAGAAACAAAAAGAAAAAAGAAATAAAATGAGAGAAATGGACTGGAGGTGCGAATAGTCAGGATTATAGTTCAAATGATTTGGGCTTAGAATGAAGGGGGTGTGAATATCACTTTGGGCCCAATGGACTTGCGCTGGTTCATGAAAGTAAGGGTGGATATTCAGGAAAATAGAGGAAAATAACATGGCCATGAGATGGAACGAACGCATCTGGTGACATGGTTCATTAATTGACGTGGCGTTTTGGCTGGATGAGGAGTGAGGAACATGTACGTTACCATGGGGTGCATAACATGAAGCACATTCAGAAACCAAAATTAGAAAAGAAAGCACGTGAATGGGAGCCTCCCTCATTAAATGAGGTGGCAAGATCTGGAGTGAAGAGAGGAAATGATCTAAGGGCAGAGGACCCTTCTTCAACCTTGTGAAACCCTAAAAAAACCATTTTCCAGATTCTGGTGACCGGAGCTAGGGCTCTAGCACCGGAAGTTACACAGATGAACGAACAACAATAAAACTTAACAAGGACCTCCAGATTGACTAATTGATGTGTCCTGAGTTCAAAAATGACCATGAAAAAGTCCATAGATCCATGGATTCTCTGGATCGAACACAAACAGCTATGACCAAGAAAAATCAAACTCACATAACTAACTCATTAGTGCATAAATTTCGAAACCAAGACCAGTAGAATGATCAGTGAAGCAAGAGGATTATAATGCACATAATCAATTTCAATTTCAGATCTGAAGATTCAGAGGCATACCTGAGTTTGCAGAGCTTGAAAATGCTTGCTAAAAGTCCAGATGATGAAGCAAAATCACTCCAAATGCTCTTTAGTTGCAAAATAAATGCAACTAGAGCCTTGAATCTTGCTGGATCTTGAGCTTTGCAAGCAACTGCCCTGAAATGGCAAGGTTCTTGATCTTGAGAGATAGCTTGAACAAGTGTGTGATTAATGATCCTGAGCTTCCAAGGATCAAGGATCTACAATTTGTTTTTGGAGATATCTATTGTGTGACGAGAGTTGTGAGAAAATTCAGTTTGTGCAAGAACTTTGAAACTGAAGAATGAGAGAGAACTGAAGCAAGCTGAAACCCTAATTTGTTTTATATCACCTCATGAACCAATGCTGAAAAAATGAAGGAGTTTGCACGTGTAGATCACAAGTTTTGGTGATTTTGCAAATTTTGCAATTTGTGATGAGAGCATGAAACACTCATGCCTTCTCTTGCCTTCAGCCCCATGTGCACTCTAAATCCAGCCCTTGATTTGAATCCAAAAGATCTTGGCCCTTAGATTAAGTTGTCACACTTTTCTCATGAATATGCAAAATTTGCACTTTTGAAGCAACATTCTCACTTGGCACGAATTTGGTGCATTCTCTTGAGAAAAATGATCCATCTGCAATGCATTTTAACTTTGAAACCTCACTTGATCCATACCAATACTCAAAATTGAGTTTTGTGACTTTTGGCCCTTGGTGCATGCATGGAAATCAACATTTGCCCTAATTCTAGCCAAATTTTCGAGGGGCTTAGATTCCAAACCACACATGCTATGAAAAAGTACTTGTACTTTTTTAAAATGGGAGGCCTTAATCTCCAACTTTCATGTTTGACTTTGGTCCATTTGAAGAATTTTTGATAAAGTTAAGGTCACTTGAATTTTAGGGCAAAAGTTGCTAAAAATGGAATTTTCTTAAAACCAACTTTGTACCAATTTTGCAAAAACCCTCAAAACTTCATGATTCTTGATCTTTGAACTTGCCAAACCTCTTATAACATTGTAAGAACATCCCTTGGCTAGAAAAATTGGGTTGGATCCCTTGAAATCACACAGTTGACTTTTTAAAGGCACAGTTGACCAATTACTTCATCTGCAAGCAACTGAAGAATTTCTTGACTTCCACAAGGAATTTTCTCATGAAATTTGGTACCTAGGATCCTCTTGACATATAAAAGACTTTGCCCAAATGAAATGGCCAAAGTTTTAAGGTTTTCAAGCTTGAATCTCAAACCCTAGTTTAGGACCATTGTGTAGGAGCTTTGCCCTAGCCTGGAGTCCTTGATGATCTTCCAACCTTCTGAGCTTTTGCAAATGAACTTGAACTTGTAAATGCAATGTAGACCCCTCATAGGGCTTGTAAAAAACCATTGGGACCCTTGTCATAGCTTATGATTCTTCAAGAACCCCCACAGATGATCATATGTCTAATGCTAGGTCATGAGAAATGTTACGCCTTACCTTTCCATGCTAGGATGCCAAGAATATGATATGTTTATGATGAATATGATGTGATATGATGCTTAAAATTAAGAGGGAAAATTTGGGGTGTTACAATAATTAACTAAAATTAATTTATAATTAGTTATTCATAACATATTACTTATAAAAGAACATAACTAAATATACACATAATACAAAGATATCCGTACTCGTTAATAAATTATAATAATTACTTAAATATTAGTTTATTATACTCTATCATTTCATCATCTATAAAAATGGTCTTCTCATTTATATTTTTTTTAAAGTTTTCTTTGAAGAAAACCTTTTATATTGCATACAAAATATATTGGTCATTTTATATTTAAGCATCTTCTTTACTTCATACCTCACTTCAACAATTCAATTTCACTGTCCAACCAACCATTTTTCCTATCCAACCAATGTCTTCCTTTCAACTCCTATATCGTCCTCTCTTTCACCACAACTCACAATCACAATATCTTTCATTTTTTTGTTAAAAAGGAAATGTATGAATATTATATTTTGTTGAAAATGAAGGAAATTAATGTGATGTTATTTTGTTGTTAAAATAAGAGATTTATATGGATGTTATGTGAAAATAACTTTTCGTGTCTTTAAAAGAAGTTGATTTTTTTAAATAATTCAAAATGATTGTTATCCATGGATATTTGTAAATATCTGCGGATACCTTAAGATCTGCAGATTATCCATTTAGAGGATACCAACACGGATATGGGGAAAATACGAATATCATATTTATCCAATGGGACTGACACGTATATTATACTATTCGTCCCCATCGATATTCGTCTACATCCTATACAAAATTGAATGTACACATATCCAAAATGGTACATCAAGAGAACCTATGTATATTTGAAAACATAATTATAATGATAAAATCAAATACATATATGTGTAAAAGAAAACCTATACACAATATTTTCAACAAAAACATTACAGTTGTTGAGATTTATAAGAAGATAGGAAGTAACCGACCCAACTTGACCTGATGTCATCTATATCTTCTTGTGGGAATGATGTTGGGTTATTAAAGACCTATAATTTGAACAAATTTAACTTAGGATAACCCAAAAGCAACAACATTAAAAATTCAATCTCAACATAAACCTTTTAACACAACCCTTTTACTAGCTAACATCCGATAGTGTAGTTGTTGGAGACATCGCGCAGGAAACAAAATCTATTTTGAATATTATGTGGAACTCTTTGGCTCCCTTAAATGTTAAGGTTTTTTCTTGGCGTTTGGTTCATAATCGGCTTCCAACTCGGAATAACTTGGCGGCAAGGGGGATTATCACTAATACGAATGATTTAGCTTGTTTGTTATGCTCTTTGGATTGCGAGGATTTAACCTATCTATTCTTTTCTTGTCCAAAGTCGGTCGATGTTTGGAAATTGGTGTATGTTTGGGTGGGAATTAGTACGATTGGGATGGTTGATTGTTGGAGTATTTGGAGGGCTCACAATGACGTAGTATTTGGTTTTTCACTTGTTGGAGTATTTGGAGGGCTCACAATGACATAGTATTCAATGATGAGACATGTAATGCCAATAATATTTTTTTAAATATCGTTCTATCTTCTTGGAGGTGGTTGGGGGTAGAAAAGAATAGTAGGATGAAATGTAGCTTTTATTGTTGGCTCAAATACCCCCTAGATTTACTTTGATTTGTTGTTGTTAGGGTGTCTTTAATTGCTTTGCCTTGTAAGATTGATAGCTTGTATTCTTAAGGTTGGAGATCCTATTATTCTCTCCTTAATGAATCTTTTTTCCTATAAAATAAACAATATTAACTTAACTATTATAAATAAATTACATGATTGTGAATATAATTAATACCTTAACTCATGAATCAATAATGCTTTCAGAGACAATATCAAACATATGTTTCATAACATAGTACTCACACAAATATTCATTGGGTTGTTTTCGTGTTTATAAATAGTGTTCATATTGTTATTAATACACACATAGTACGTGTAATACATTAGCGAAAATAAAAAATATATCAAAAAGTGCAAATAATTCTTATTTTTGGTAAAAATAATCTTGAATTTTTACCTCTTACTTTACGAGACATTAAATTGCATCCCTCTATAACTTTATATGTTGGTAAAAATTAAACATGAATAAAAATTATTCAAAATTAAAGATAAAATTTAAGTATTACAAATAATACCAATTATGTGCTCAAAATGTCTTTTCTAACACCCCGACTTAATTAACCTTATTTAATGAATTATTTGTTTGATTTAAATTGATTAATTTATTTAAATAATTATTTTATGTTTTCAAATTCCCGTTTCACTAATCCGAAAATACACTTTCAAATTTGTCACCGAGTCATTAAATTAGAAAATCTAATATGTGGTGGATCTACGAAGACCCTTTAAGTTTCTCACATAAGTTCGCCTTTTTATATGGTTTTTCTAATCTATGCAATATTGCATATTATAAGGGATAGTTATACACTATTTTTATTGAAATATCATATATTAGTTACTATTTTAGTGATAATTTATTAGTGAAACATCGCTATGCAATATTGCATTGGATAAGATGCAATATATATATATATATATATATATATATATATATATATATATATATATATATATATATATATATATATATATATATATATATATATATATATATATATATATATATCAATAAAAATGGTGTATTAATTATTTCTTATCCTATACAATATTGCATAGGTTAGACAAACCATTTTTATATTTATATATTTATATTTTAAAAACTCATAGAAAAATATATTTAATGATAAAATCCACTTTCTATTTATTTTTGTTTAACTATTCAAATTTTTTATTCTAAAAATAATTGGACGTTTCCTATCTCACTGACTATAAGTTAACACCCTAATAATTAGCAACCCTTAAGTTCCCTAACCCCTAATTCTTTGGATTTTATGGTTATTTACTAGTCCCTTTACTAGGAAAGTTAATCCTAATCAAATTTTGATCTTTGTACTCGTAAATGTCAACGTTACTTTGTATAATAACCTTTGAAGTACTCATTTTTTTACTCTGCTTCTTGTGGTATACTCCCTCCATTCTTATTTTTAAATAAATTTTAATTTTTAACTTTTAAGGTTACCCGGGGACTTCGTCAAGGCGACCCATTATCACCATTTTTGTTTGCCATTGCTGCGGAAGGTTTAACAACTTTAATGAATAAAGCTGTGGAAGATTCTATGTTTTGAGGGTGCAGGTTTGATAATGGAACAACGTTCGAGATTCTACAATATGCTGATGACACTATCATTATAGGAGAAGGATCTTGGAGTAATTTGTGGACTATTAAAGCACTGTTAAAGGGATTCCAAATGGTATCAGGATTAGAGATCAATTACAACAAAAGCTCAATTTATGGTATAGGAACTGAAGATGTTTATTTGAAGGCGGGTGAGGGTTTTCTTAGATGTAAAATTGATACTTTCCCATTTAAATTCCTTGGAATCATGGTGGGTGGAAATCCTAGATTAATTTCATTTTGGAAACCAATGATTGAAAAGATTAAATCTAGGCTGGCAACCTGGAAGGGTAAACTCATTTCCATGGGTGGAAGAGTTTTACTCATCAATTCAGTGTTGTCAAATATTCCAATACATTATATGTCTTTCTACAAGATGCCAATCAAGGTTTGTCAAATGTTGACTTCAATCCAAAGACGGTTTTTGTGGAGTGGTTCGTCGTTGAAGGAAAGTGTGAATTGGATTAAGTGGAAGACAGTTTGTAAGACGAAGCATCCCAAAGGCCTTGTGTAACACCCCAAATTTGCCCTCTTCATTTTAAGCATCATATCACATCATATTCATCATGAAAATATCATTTTCTTATCATCCTAACATGGAAAGATGAGGCATAACATCCCTCATGTCCTAGCATCAAACATATGGTCATCTGTGGAGGTCCTTGAAGCATTTCAAGCCATGACAAGGGTCCCAATGGTTTTGTACAATTCTTATGGTGATTCTACAATCCATTTGCAAGTTCAAGTCCATTGGCAAAAGCTCAGAAGATTGCATGATCATCAGAGGTCTCAGGACAAGGCAAAGCTCCTATACAAGGCACCCAAATTAGGGTTTGTGATTCAAGCACCAAGATCTCACAACTTTGGCCATTTCATTTGGGTAAAGTCTTCTATATGTTAATAGGATCCTAGGTGTCAATTTTCATGAGAAAATTTCATGTGGAAGTCAGACAATTCCTCAGTTGCTTGCAGATGAAGTAAAAAGTCAATTGTGCCCTTAAAAAGTCAACTGCTTGATTTCAAGGGGTCTAACCCAAATTTTTTGGCCAAGAGGGGTCCTTAAAATTTTATAAGAGGTTTGGAATGATCAAAGTTCAAGAATCATGGAGGTTTGAAGGGTTTTGCAAAAATGGTACAAAGTTGGTTTTTGAAGTTTTCCAAATTTAGCAACGTTTGCCCTAATTTTCAAATGGCCTTAACATGATCAAAAACTCTTCAAATGGACCAAAGTCAAACATGAAAGTTGGAGAGTAAGGGCTCCTATTTTCAAAAAATACAAGTACATTTTCATAGGATTTTTGGTTTTTCCTCTAGGTCCTTCGAAAGTTTCATGATTTTAGTGCAAATTTCACATTTCCATGCATGCACCAAATGCAAGAAGCTTCAAAACTCAATTTCAAGACATGGTATTGGTTCAAACTTGTTTCAAACTTAAAATGCATCACATTTGAATCATTTTGCTCCAAATAAAATCACATTTTCGTGCACTACAAGAAAATCACTCCAAACATGCAAAATTGGCCAAATCATGAAATAAGTGTGATGCTTGGATCTAAAGGCCAGGATTGATTGGATTTGGATCAAGGGTTGAAAATGCATTGCACATGTGCTGAGAGGCCCAAGGAAGCATGAGCATGGCATGCTTATCTCACATGTTGCAAAAATTGAAAAATCACAAAAAACTCATGATTCACTCGTACAAATGCTTTTATTTTTTCAGCAAGGGTTGGTGACCTCATATATAAACAGCTAGGGTTTCAGCCTGCCTCATCTCTCTCTCATTCTCTAATTCTCAAACTTCTTGCAACTTTGCATTTTTTTCCATTTCTCTCCATTCAAGCAAGCAATCTCAAAACCAATTAACGATTTGTGATCAGTGAGAGTTCTAGATCATTAAGCACACACTCATTGAAGCTATCTCTCAAGTTTGGCCAGCTTGCCATTTCAGGGAAGGTGTGAGAGAAACCTCAGATCTAGCTTTATTCAAGACCTTAGATGCATTTATTTTTCATCTAAGGTGAAATAGGAGTGTATTGCATCTATCATTGGGCTTTCTATCTTACTGAATCAGGATCTACACCTCAGGTATGGCTTGAATTCTTTGGATCTGGAAATGAAATTAATGATGCATTTTGTAATCCTTGATCTTCATTGAGTATTCTGAAAGCATTGATTTCCATTTTAGTGCATTTTTGAGTGAGTTATGTGACTTTCAAGTTTCATGGTGCAAGTTGTTTCTCTTTGATCCCTTTGATTCATTAGCTTTTAGGAGTTTTTGACCTCATATTTGAATTCAGGGCATGTGATTTAGTGGATCTGGGCTATTTTTGTTCATTTATTTGTTTGTTTAAGGTTCTGGTGTGAATTCCGGTGCCGGAGCCCTAGCTCCGGTCACCGGAAACTGGGTTTTGTGCTAGGGTTTGCTCAAGGAAGAAGACAGGTTCACAGCCCTTTGATATGCTCATCCAAGCGTCCATATTCGTCCATCTAGCCCTAGCCAGCACCTCCCCTGCACGTGAATCATTTTATTTCATTTAATGCATTGTGTTTCTCAGTACACCATAAGCCCTGTGTTCTCTCCACTCACCTCTCTCCATTCTGCCAGCTCATTTAATGAGCTTCTCACCTACGTGCGTCAGATTCATCTCACGTTCCTTGATTTTTTCCATTTTTATTTCATTAATTTCCACCATAAAACCATGAGCCTGCGCCAGAATTGGGCCTTCAGCATGCTATTCGCACCCTCCCTCACACTAAGCCCATTTCATTTTCAGTTCAAACTCTTGCTTCCTACACCTCCCTCACCTTTTCCTTTTAATTTCTTTTTCTTTTTATTTCTTTTATTCAGTTTCAATTTCTATTTTATTAAAATAGTTCCCATTAATAAAAAATTCTCAAAAAAATCATGAGTCATATTTAAAGTGTCTTTTATTTTTCCATTTTTTATTTTCTTTTTTTCCATGTCCACGTGTCATATTTAAATCATTGTTTCACTTAACTTCTTTTTAAGTTCTTTGTGAGTACCCTGCCTTGTCAATTTTCCATACACTTCATTATTTTGAGTTATGATCTCATTCTTTTAGCTCTGGATTCTTAAGGCAATGTACTTCTCATGTGATTTTCCCCCTGATTTTTAGAATTTTATTTCTTGAGTCTTGGTCCTTTGACTTGTGATGGAAGTTTGTAACCCTAGCTTGTGTTTAAGCCTCCATTTGACCTAGTTTGCTTCTGAATTTTTCCAAACCCTTTTAGCCCATTGATATAACATGTTTGAAGATCACTTGACTTGAGTTGGGGAATTTTTTAGATGTTTGGTTGATTTAGTGTGAATTTTATCTTGAGCCTTGTCCCATTTTGCTTCTTTTGCTTCTTTAGGTCTCATATAAGCTTAGAAGGGCACTTGTGCCAACTTCTTCTTCTCATTTGGGGTTCTTTTGGGGTATGGGTGCCTTCCTGGTCCTAGGATAGGGTTTGTGTCTTTGGAATTTTGGTGTCTTGCTTCCTTTTGAGTTCTTTCTTCCTTAAGTTTGCTTTCACTTTCTTTCTCACTTCTTTCACTCCCATTTGGTGATTGTTTGGTCTTGTACCTCCTTTCTCTTCATCTTGTTGGCTTCTTGAGCCTTTCTTCATCTCATTTTGGTTCTGGTTGTGTGCATGGTGTCCATACTTATGCATATTTGCTTTGCATTCTCCTTAAGTGTGCATTTGTTTTCATTTGTGTTTCATGTTGCATCTTTTGCTTGTAAGCTTCATATCTCATCCTCTTGAGTTGCATTTGCATTGAGCATGTGTACATATCATTTAATTTTTGTTTGTGTGATGTTAGCATGATATCTTGTTCACTTTGTGTCACTTGTATGCATGATACTAACCTTGGAGGGGCTATGGTAGGTGTGAGGTGTGGAAGTTGAGTTCCACATCTCCAAATCTCATCTCTTCTTCTGTTTATTTGTACTAACTCTTTTGTTGTTGGGCTTAGGCCTTTCTCATCTCTTCTTCTATCTTCTTCTTCTCTTCTTTCTTCCTTCTTCATTAGGATAAAAACCTCACTAACCCTTAGGACATCCATGCATGTTAACACTTAGGATTATTTAGTCCCCCTTTAGAATTTTTCCTTTGTGATCCTTTTGGTTCTTCTCTTCTCATATCATAACTCTTAAAAAGCATCTTAATAAGTTTGAAGTGATGTCTTGATCCATAGCCTTATCCCATGAGGTATGCTTGTAGTCTTCCCATCATGGGATAGTACACGTTTACCTTGTGATGTACAAGTCTGATCAAGGTATCTTCTTCATAAAAGAAAAGCATAAAAAACACTTCTTCATCTGTAAATAACCAAAAACACTTAATAATTTAACAAGTTAGTGAGCCTAAGCCCTAATCTTTGGGTTCAAGTTTTGGGGATCTTCTCCTTACTTGAGTGTACTTGTTCTATTATTCCATCTTGGAATGTAGTGACAAGTGCACATTCCATTGAAGAGAGCTTGAGTTCACTTCCTTGTGACACACTCCTAAAAGCTTCATAAAAAACACAAACAAACAATAAGTGTCTTTCCTTCGGGAATTCTTTTCGCATCTCATTCACTCCTTAGGTGAACTTGCTCTTACTTGTCACTTTGCAAGACGGTTACGCACTCGTCGTCCGAGTCTGCAACACCTGAGCAATGGCATAGGCAGTTCAAGCCTTAATTCACAAGCAACTTCCTTGTTATCCCTAGTTAGGGGAACTACGGCGTCTCTGATCCTCATTATCCTGATGAGGTACGTAGGCAGCGGGGTAGGGCCCGTTCGAGCACAATCTTTATTTTCCCTACATTTTTCCTTTTCATTTCTTCTTTGGTTCTTTTCTCAGTTTCTTTTCCCGTTCATTTTATTTTCTTTAGCAGCATCTTTCATACCCTCACCCTTTGAAATAGTTTTCTTTGCAAGCGTGGATCTCGTCGGGTACGGCGGACGGTCTGGGTGCTAATACCTTCCCAGGTCGTAACCGACTCCCGAACTCAGTCTCTTTGGTTCGTAGGACCTGTGTCCTTCCTTTTCTTTCTTCTGGTTTGAGCACCATTACCATTCTCGTTCTTCCGGGATAAAAATGTCTGGCTGGCGACTCTAACCTTTTCCGCGCCACTTTCGCGTTTGTACCAGGATGGAAATCCGGGGAGCGACAGCTGGCGACTCTGCTGGGGACCGAACCCAGAATCTCTAGTTCCCCTGTGAGTGTCTCCTAGTGCTTGTTTGTTTCTGTTTTCTTGGGTGATGTTTGTTTGTTGTGGCTTGTTGTATTTTATTGTTGTTTGTTTACAGTTTTATTTACAACTTTATTTACAGTTTTCAGTATTTATTTTCTGCATCATGTATATATATTGGACTGTCTGGACTGGTTTTCTGTTTGGTGGGATGGGTGTTACTTGTTTCTGAGAGATGAGCTCATTACCACGGCTCGAGAGCACCTTAGGACTTAGAGTGGTTCCACTTTGGCCTCATGAGATCTTGTCATGCGGGTAGTAGTGAGTTCCACACCCAGGTTGTGATTGTCTTGGAAATGTCTTGATTTGGGGATCTTCCTCTCTCATTACATAACCTTGACAGTTATGTGCAGCTGAGGACCGATCTTTGAGAACCTTGTGGAAACATCCCTCTTTAGTGATGACAGTGGCAGCCCACATTTTGTGGCAAACCCATTCGCATCCGAGGGCCCACCTGGGACTTACATAGGATGACCTTGTGTCCTGGACTCAGCTGAGGCCTACCTGTTTAGTATATAATGCCAAACTGATTCCCTGATGTGGTCATGAGCCATTTCTCGGAGACGCTGACAGTATTATTGCTATTCGGCTTTGAGAGTCCGTGATGTCTGACCCGGAGCCTATTACCAGTGAGATTGGGAGGGGTTTACAGGTGTGCAGGAACCCATGGCCTCAACATACACTCATTTATTCAGTGGTCCTTGTTATGATTTGTGGTCCTATGATTATGATTTTTGGTCCTATAGTTCTATGGTTCTGGAGTTCTGGTTTTCTGGAGTTCTGGTTTCCTTGTTCTGGTATTCTTGGTACTGTGGTTCTGAGAACTTCTATCAGAGAGTTGTGATTATTAGAGTGTTATGACTCAGAGGACTTTTGGTTTGTCATTGATCATAGGGGCCCTTGTCAGTGTCCAGTTCATATGGTCCCAGTTGATCATATGCTTGCATTGCATTGCATTTGCATCATTCTTTGCATTAACTGTTTATGTTTCCCATTTTTCAGGTCATTACTCTTAATCAGTTCCCAGTTCTGGTAAATCTTATCTCCATGGCAGAAATCAGAAGAGTTCCAAGGAAAAAGAATGTGCACTATACCTTTCTTCAGCCTGAAGTTAGAAGTGTTCAGAAGTTAGCAGGTCTGATGAATGACCAAGTCTTGGGCAATTTCAAGAAAAGATATGGCCAGATACTGAAGTTTGTGGACAAACCCAGTGCAGACCAGAATGACAGTTTGCATACTTTGTTGCAGTTTTATGATCCTCTACTGCGTTGCTTTGTTTTCCCAGGTTACATCTTAGCTCCTACATTGGAAGAGATCTCTAGCATGCTGAATGTTCCAGTCAGAGAGACATTGCCATTCTATGGGTCTGAGGTTGTGCTTAAAGATGAAGACATAGTCAAGGTTTGTAGGTTGCCAGCTGCTACAATCAAGAGGGCTCTGAATGAGAATGAAGGCAAAGGGCTACCTTGGAGTGTGCTCATCCCAGAGGCAGAGAGGTATGCTACAGAGGCTAAGTGGAATGACTTTGGTGCTTTGCTTGCATTGATGGTGTATGGGTCCAGCTTGTTCCCTAGAGAGAAAGAATTTGTCAGCTTGGAGGTGATCTCAATCTTTGCAAAAGGCAATCCGGTGCCTACTCTTTTGGGTGACTTCTACTACAGTGTCTATTACAGGAATGAGAAGGGTAGGGGTGGTCCAGTAGTCTGCTGTGCTCCTTTGTTTGCTGAGTGGCTTGCCAGACAACTACCAAAGTCAGGTGCCTTCAAGGAGACGAGGGATGAGTGGAGATGGTCCAAAAGACTGATGGGGTTGACTGTTGAAGATATTGCTTGGGGATATGACAGAGATCTGCTAGGTAAGGAGTTGCTGGTCAGTTGCGGAAGATTTGCTGGAGTGCCTTTGCTGGGAAGGAAGGGTGTCATCAGTTATTATCCAACATTAGCAAGGAAACAGTTTGGTTACCCTTTGAAAGATCCTCTACAGATGGAAGAGTTTGCTGAATATTTGTACTTTCCTGTTGAAGGAAACAAGGAGTTAGTTCAACAAGCAGTCCAAGCCTGGGCTCACAGGATAAGAAAGGGTAAGAAAGACTTCGGCAGAGTTGATCCTAAGACGTATCCACCATATGCCGCATGGTTGCAAAGACATGTAGAAGCAGTTCTCATGCCTTTCTTAGTTAAGGCTCCACTTTATCCCAGAGAAGTTCCTAGTCAGAGTAGTACTGTCTCCCTTGAAGAGTACAAGAAGCTAGAAGCTCGGTTGCATGAAGTTAGAGTGGAAAATGTTGAAATGGTAAGTTTGTACCACCATGCCAACAGGGCCAAGAATGAAGATGAAGACAAGCTGCAGAAGCTCCAAGCCTCTGTGGAAGCCAAAGAGAAGGACTTTGCTGGCAGAGAAGCACACTTCCACAGGTTGGGTCTAATGGAGGCAAAGAGAGAAGCTGAACGCAAAAAGACTTTGAAGACTCTCAAGGATGCTCGTCAATCCATTGTTTGGTTGCAAGGCCAAAGGGAAGAGGAGCAGAAGAAATTCAGAGAGAAAGAAGAGTTCTTTGAAGTTCAGATGGCCTTCAAGAAGGAAGAGGTGGAGCAAGTCCACACCATCCGGAGGGAAAAGACTCAGCAGCTAGCACAAAGCCAGTTAGCCCTGAAGGAAGCAAGGAAAGAGATTGAAGAGCTCAAGCTGAGAGCGGGTGTCAAGAAGAGCAAAGCAGAGGTGGCAGAGCCTGGGTCTTTAGCTTAGTTAGTTTATATTTTTCAGACTACCTACAGACTTGTTGTAGGAGTCTTGCTTATTTTATTTTTGTATTTGGTCTTTTATTCATGTATTGGCTTGTAACCCTTCGGGGAATATTTCTGGTTGTATTCTGACTTTTAGTCGGCAGTTGGTTTGTCCATATACAGTATTAATGTGCAAGTTATCATTTTGAATGTGCAAGACTCGTTTGTCTGATTACTGCTAATGTCTGAACACTCATCAAAGAGAAAGCTTGAAAGTTAAACACTAAAAGTGACTGTCTGAGAATAGATGCCAGAACCGAGGCATACAAATGCTTAAAACCTGGGAACATGAACAGTTACATTGCATTGCATATAACCTGTTTGTTTGTTTTGCAGGTAGTGTCTCAGTTGCTAATGTGTTTTGTGTTTCAGGCACTATAGCTCCCCGGAAAGTTCAGGAACAACCGGTCGCACACAGATATCCAACAAAGATTAACAGAGAGCGAATCATGGACCAGATGCAAGCTGACTTAGCTGACCTGAGGCTGAGAATGGATAACTTTATGACATTGATGGCAGGAATGGGTCAGAACCAAAAGCGTCTGCAGGAGATGATAGAAAATGGTCAACCCAGGAATAACACTGCTGCTGCTGATAATCGTAACGGTGCGGGCGCACGTCAGGTTGAAGCTCCTGTAACACAGCCAGGGGTGACTATAATCAATGATGGGTTGAATAATATGCAAATGGATAATCAGGACGAACAGTTCACTCTACTTGACGAAGCTGAGGGTCAGGGTGCTGAGATGAACAAGAGGTTTGAGGAAATGGTAGAACAAATCAGAGCCATTCAATCCCAGAGCTCTTTGGGATTTGACATAACATACTTGGGCTTGGTTCCTGGGGTCAGGATCCCATACAAGTTCAAAGTTCCAACATTTGAGAAATATAATGGCACTGCATGCCCGAAGACCCATCTTCAATCCTTCGTAGGAAGGATCACTGCTCATACCGATGATGAAAAAATCTGGATGTACTATTTCCAAGACAACTTGGTTGGAGCTTCTCTGGAATGGTATATGAAGCTTAGCAGAGTCAATATCAAGAGCTGGAAAGACCTAGCAGAAGCTTTTGTGAGACAATATCAATATAATTTGGACATGGCTCCAAATCGTACGCAATTGCAGCACATGTCTCAGACTGCAAAAGAGGGTTTCAAAGAATATGCTCATAGGTGGCGTCAGCTCGCTGCCAGAGTACAACCACCGCTGCTAGAGAACGAAATGGCTGACATGTTTATGGGGACTTTGCAGGGTGTGTTTCTTAAAAGGTTGGCGTCCAGTTCTGCCACCAAATTCAATGATATTGTTATTGCTGGAGAGAGGGTTGAGACCTTGCTGAAGATGGGGAAGATCCAAGATCCAAGTGCTAGCAGCTCGAATGGAGCGAGGAAAGCTTTCAGTGGACCTCCTAGAAGAAGAGAAGGGGAGACAAATGTTGTATTTGGCCGAGGCCGGGGCCGTGGTTATAGAAGACCATATGAGCAGGTGGCAGCAGTCACAATTCCTTCTGCTCCTGTGCAACAGATGCAACCTCAACAATAGCAACATCAGCAACAACATCAACAACCCTGTAACAACTATCAGCAGAGACCGTATCAGCCAAGGCAAACTCGCCCGGCTAATAGGGTGATTGAGGCTATCCCCATGACTTATGCTGCTTTGCTTCCAAGACTGTTGGACTTGAATCTGATTCAATTGAGAACTTTGGCACCACCACCTCTTGGAGAGCTTCCAGTTGGTTATGATGTCAATGCACGATGCGCTTTCCACTCTGGGGCACCCGGGAACTCGACTGAGAAGTGCAGGGCTTTGCATCACAAGGTTCAAGACCTTATAGACTCCAAAGCAATCAACTTTGCGCCACCGCCGAATGTTAATTCGAACCCTATTCCGAATCATGGAGGGGCAAGAATTAATGCTGTTGAGGATGGTGAAAAGTTAAGTCTTGTGCTGAGTATTGAAGAAGTAAAGACTCCTTTGAGAGTAGTGAAATAGAGATTGCTGAATGGTCAAGTGTTTCCTGGTTGCAGTGCTGACTGTGAAGAATGTCTGAATTCTGGGAATGGATGTGAGAACTTGAAGAGAGGATTGCAGGGTTTGATTGATGATGGATCCTTACAGTTCAACAAAGTTGGTAATGATGAAGCTGATGATGTATCAACAATTACCATATTCTATGATGAAGCTGACATGCCTGTCAGAAGAGAGCCTGTTACCATTTATGCTCCAGAGATCAGTCCCGTGACTATCACCGTGCCTGGGCCTGTTCCGTACACAGACGATAAAGCCATTCCCTGGAATTATGGCTCAGATGTTTATGTAGCTGGACAGAAGATTGAGAGCAAGTCTGTTGATGTTGACCCGACTGTAGAGAATGTCAGAGGAGTTGGAGGCTTCACAAGAAGTGGTCGTTTATTTGCTCCCCCTGTGCTGAGAGGGGATCCTGAGGCTGAGGCTTCATCCAAAGCCAAAGGAAAGCAAGCTGTGACTGATGAATCAACTACTCCTGTGGCTGGGCAGGGTACATTTGAAAAAGAGGTCGAGGAATTCATGCGGATTATCAAAAAGAGTGACTATAAGGTGGTCGATCAGCTGAACCAGACACCTTCCAAGATATCCATCTTATCACTGCTGATGTGTTCTCCCGCACACAGAGAGGCCTTATTGAAAGTATTGCAAATGGCCAATGTTCCTCAGGAAATCACTGTCAACCAACTTGAAGCTGTTGTAGGCAGTGTCAATGCAAGCCATGGCCTAGGCTTTACAGACAGAGACCTAACGTCAGAGGGCAGAAACCACAACAAAGCACTACATATCACTATGGAGTGCAAGGGTGCTGTGTTGTCACATGTTCTTGTTGATACAGGCTCTTCCCTTAATGTGCTTCCGAAGAAGGCACTAATGAAGCTCAATGTTGATGGGATAGTCCTGAGACCAAGTGATCTGATTGTCAAGGCTTTTGATGGTTCGAGAAGATCAGTTTTTGGAGAAGTTGAGTTGCCCGTCAAAATAGGCTTTCAAGTTTTCAAAAGTGTCTTCTATGTCATGGACATCCATCCTGCGTATAGCTGCTTGTTGGGACGCCCATGGATACATGCTGCTGGAGCTGTTACTTCAACCCTGCATCAGAAGCTCAAATATGTGGTTGACGGCCAGGTTATCACAGTCTGCGGAGAGGAGGACATCTTCCTAAACCACTTGTCGACATTCAAGTATGTAGAGATGGATGGAGAGATCCATGAAACTTTATGTCAAGCTTTCGAAGCAGTCAACGTCAGCATCTTGACTCCTGTGGAGAAGAGCAGCGAGAAAGAGGGTACATCCATCCATTCTTATAAAGAAGCAAAAGAGGTTGTTCAATTAGGAAGTGCCCAAGGCTGGGGCAAGCTGTTGGAGCTGGAAAAGAAAGACGACAAGTTTGGCTTGGGTTATCAGCCTGGTGGATCTACTCCGAGTGGTAAAGCCATCACCTTTACAAGTGTTGGGTTGCTCGACCGCAACCAGATCTGTACAGCAAGCCAAGATGGGGACAGTGACGGTGACTGGGACAACTGGATTCACCCGTGTGCGCCCGGCGAGGAGCTAACAAACTGGTCTGCTGAAGACATCATACAAGTCACATGGCACTCAGAGTAATTATTTTGTTTCCTTTTATTAGCATACTGCATTGTCAAATCCAGCATTCTGCCCAAGATGCTAGGATCCATTGTATGGGCCACCATGTTTTGTATTGCATCTTATTTTGCTATGAAATAAAAGGACATTTTCAGACAAATTGCGTTCTCTTTCTTTGTTTTAAAATCTTTTTACAAAAATATAAAAATGGCAATGTGTTTTCCTTTTTGTTTTTGTGTTAGCGTCTCTTTTTCAAAATAAGCAGATTCTGAATAAGCACATCATCTGTGCAGTGTTGATCATCCGGATTCCATTGATAACGTTCCTGCTATGACCACGCATGACTTTGACAATCCAGTCCACCAAGCTGATGAAGGGGTTTTGGAAGATTGTGACCTCCCTGAAGAATTGGTCAGATTGTTGAAACAAGAGGAACGGGTCACTACAACATTTTTATCCTACGACAACGCCTAATTTTAGAGAAGTAAAAAGACCGTTCTCGTAGAGTATAATAAACAACAAATTTTGTATTTTGTTGTGATAGGGTATATATTTTTTGCAAATTTTATGCAACGGCTCAATATCATTCTGATAGATGATAAAGAGAACGGTTTTTTATTACAACAGGTAAAACTGTTCTCATATATTTTTACTTACTTTAATAAAATATTTATATATATATATTTGACCGTTCTCCTATGTTGTCTAAAACAAACTAAAAACAATTTCAATTTTCTTTCAGTATTCTCAAAGTAAGCTAAAATATTTCATGACCGCTAAAAGTGAAAAAATCTTCCCTCCCAAATTCATCAAACTCTCAATTTCTTTTTCCAAACCCTAAAAATATTACTTCTTCTCAATCATCAATCAAGAACCCTCAATCTAAAATTCAATATCAGAACATGATCTACTTCACCTAACCCTAGCCCCAACCTTTTCTTCTCCTGTATACCCTCACCTTCAACTTTCTTTGCCTACCCATACGAGTTATCCGTAAACTTCTTCTCCTGTGTACGAGTTCTCCATCAATGTTACCTTTATTCTCGGGTCGCAACACTCATTTTACAAACCTAACCTTTTCTTTTTCGTCATCAAAAACCTTAATAACTCAAGTTAGAGAACACCCTGTAAAAGGAGAACATAGCGGCGAAAACAGAAATCGAGATTAGTATGCGAAGCAACATTGACCAGCGTGGCTGGTAGCGGAATGCGATATTTTACACATGGATCATGTGAAGCATATTACAGGGATATGAGAAATTTCTTCCGTATCCATTACTTTTGTCTTTTAAGTAAACTAATTATTTTTATGATTTACTGTTCTAATGATTATTACAGATTGATACACTCTCAAGTGGACTTAATGGTGGTTTAGACCCTCCTACATTTTAGTGTACTGAGAAGTTTAGAATGATAAAGTCGTATTCTAAGGAGAATGCTAATAAATCAGATGATGTAAGTACAACTAGGGCTTATGGCAGTATGCATTTACTTTTGTAACTATCAGAGAGTAGAAAACTTCATATATGTTCATATATTTTAAAGCACTAATAAGATTTGTAGGTACTTTAGACTTAGATGAATGTTCAATTTATAAAGTGAGCACTGAGTTCCTTGAAAGAGTGAGTGTTTAAATCGTTTCGGTGTCTGATATCCCTTCAATCGTGTGTATTTTCTTAAATCATTATCATTGTCCATTTGTTAGTATTGGTGTTGTATCTTGTGTTTGAATATATGTCAGCACTTTATAGATCAAATGACTTTAAGTGGACTTCAACATTGACTTGTTACTACCATTAAAATATGTAAACTCGTTGTCAACTTATCTCTTCTGTAAGAATAAGCTTTTAGAAAGTTAGTTAGATGAACATGTCCATTTGTTAAACCATATATATGAGCATCTAACACCACAATCATTAAAGAGCCATTAACTAATACAATTAAAAAATCGTGTTTGTTTGTTTGTTTGTTTGATTCAAATGGTGCATTCGAGAGCCAAATAGAGTTACATGCCTCTGAGCCTAAAAGTATTGGAGGGCGATTTTATTTCTCTTAGTGCTATTATAATTTCCCAGCTTACAGTTTTTGAATCTAGTTTGCTTGAAATGCTTTCAGGGGTTGATGAAGAATATAAAACCACTAAACAAGTTGATCATGATATATCACATATAGAAGATGATATGAACATAAAAACGCAAGATGAATAAAAAAGTCTCTCTGATATTGATGAGAAGGAGGTGATTAACAAATTCCATGCTTACTGCATTGGCTTTTCTTGCCATGGTGATGTATTATTCATCATTTACTACAAATTTGTCCGTTGATTTTTTTTTGATTTTGTTAGTTTTTGAGTTGTGTAGGGGAGAAGATGGACAATTAGGTCATGGTGATACTGTTGATAGAATTTTTCCTACTCAACTTAGTGCATTGGATGCGCAACAAATTGCAGACAGTGAATAGAAAATGTATGCAATGAACAAGCTGTTAATAGAAGAGATTGATTGTCTGCGGAAGCAAGTCTCTCATATGGTTTATCAGAATGGATACATGAAGTTATATATTCAAAGTGTGAGTGTGAGACACTATTACTTTCTGTTTAAATGATTTTATTTCCTCTCTTATTTATTAATGTTTTCATTAGATGCAGTAAACAAGTTTATTGTTTGAAGTTTACAAGTTAGTTTTGATCATTCACATGCCCTGTTTTTTAACAGGCTTCTGCTGCAACTACCACAAAGGGATGCAAACAACCTAGTTGGGTTATTGGCAAATTTTTTGCATTGAATATTGATGTTATCTTATTTCAATTTCAATGTTTAAATTATTCATTGTTTTTTGGCTAATTAGTCTTCTCGCTGTGGCTGAGGAGACCTTGGCAGAGTTCCTTTCCAAGGCAAATTGAATTGTTGTCGATGAGGAAATGATTGGTTAGAAAGATTTGGTTAGATCCAATTATCTTCCACTCTATTTGTTTTTTATTGCTGAAATTTTGTTTCTATGTGATGCTCGAAGGTGCATATTATGAGGAAATGATTGGTTAGAAAGATCTTTTGACATAATTTTGGGGAAATCCATGAGTTATACCAGAGGTAAAGCATGGCCTAAAGACCAGTGATTAGCTTTTCTGGTAATGTATAGATTGTTACAACTCAGAATTTTGGAGTAAAGCATGGCTTCCCAATGGTACAACAGTCATGCCATACGACAGTAGAGTTGTACTCAGCACCACAATTCGGCTATTATGTACAAAAGTAGGTGACACCATTTACAACAATTTTTTTTTAATTTAGAGCTTTAAAACAGGTAGATCCTTATTAGATTTTATTTATGATTTCATAACAATATCCCTTACTTTTATATTTAAGAATTAAGAATTGAACATGTAGTTTAATCCCATTTTTTGATGATGTCTAGTTGATGAATATCAAGTTTATATTGTATTTTGGTAGAATAATTTTGAAATATGAATTGTGGTTACTTGTAAAAGGGGAACTAGAATACTGTGTATCGAAACACCCTTGTTCTCAAATGTAACATTTATGATATTACCAATATATTAGTATTTAAATATAGATAGTACCCATTTTATTCTATCTATTATTTACTTTACAAGTTTGTTGTAGTTATACAATAATTATTTTTAGAGAACTGATTGACAATATAATGAAAGATCATTTCACAAATTTGAATTTCACTATTATTATATCAAAGAACATTATGAATGATGTTATAATCAGGTTTATAAAATAAAATGTTTGTTTTATTAAAAAAATTTATTTCTTACAACGGTTAAAAAATGTTGTTGTACTATAGAAAGCGTTGGCATAGCCTATTAAAAAGAAATTAAGATATGTATCTATTAGAACAGTTTCAAATTTACTACAGTTACAATTCGTTGCAATATCTTGTAAATAGCCGTTCTCTAATAAAACCCAATACAACAACGGTTTTTATTTAAAAACACAATTCGACCGTTGCTGTTTGAGACCGTTCTCTAAGGAAAAATACAACAACGGTTCTGAACGAGGTGTAGCCATTGGATAAAAAAACCGTTCCTAAAGCCTAGAGCAGCGCCTCGGTTCGGAACAACCTAAAAACCGTTCTCATAGATAAAGGCAACAGTTTTTTTAGATTTCGCAACGGTATTTTTGCGTTCTCGTATAGTTAAAATGTTGTAGTGCTGGGTAAAGCCATCACCTTTACAAGTGCTGGGTTGCTCGACCGCAACCAGATCTGTACAGTAAGCCAAGATGGGGACAGTGACAGTGACTGGGACAACTGGATTCACCCGTGTGCGCCCGGCGAGGAGCTAACAAACTGGTCTGCTGAAGACATCATACAAGTCACATGGCACTCAGAGTAATTATTTTGTTTCCTTTTATTAGCATACTGCATTGTCAAATCCAGCATTCTGCCCAAGATGCTAGGATCCATTGTATGGGCCACCATTTTTGTATTGCATCTTATTTTGCTATGAAATAAAAGGACATTTTCAGACAAATTGTGTTCTCTTTCTTTGTTTTAAATTTTTTTTACAAAAATATAAAAATGGCAATGTGTTTTCATCTTTGTTTTTGTGTTAGCGTCTCTTTTTCAAAATAAGCAGATTCTGAATAAGCACGTCATCTGTGCAGTGTTGATCATCCGGATTCCATTGATAACGTTCCTTCTATGACCATGCATGACTTCGACAATCCAGTCCACCAAGTTGATGAAGGGGTTGAGGAAGATTGTGACCTCCCTGAAGAATTGGTCAGATTGTTGAAACAAGAGGAACGGGTTATTCAGCCTCATCAAGAAGAAATTGAGGTCATCAACATTGGCAGTGAAGATGTGAAGAAAGAGATCAAAATTGGGGCCAGTCTGCAGGCCGACGTCAAGAAAGAGCTGATCAGTATGCTGAGAGAGTATGTGGATATCTTTGCTTGGTCATATCAAGATATGCCAAGGTTGGATACCGACATCGTTGTGTATAAGCTACCTTTGAGAGAGGACTGTCCTCATGTGAAACAGAAATTGAGAAGAACTCGTCTTGACATGGCGATGAAGATTAAATAGGAGGTTCAAAAGCAATGGGATGCCGGTTTCCTTGCTGTTACTAGTTACCCACCTTGGGTAGCTAACATTGTACCTGTACCAAAGAAGGACGGCAAGGTCCTGATGTGCATTGATTACCGGGATTTGAATAGAGCGAGCCCAAAAGATGACTTTTCGTTGCCACACATTGATGTGTTGGTAGACAATACTGCTCAATTCTCGGTATTTTCCTTCATGGATGGCTTCTCCGGATATAATCAGATTAAGATGGCGCCGGAAGACATGGAGAAGACAACGTTCATTACCCCTTGGGGTACATTCTGCTATAAGGTCATGCCCTTTGGTTTGAAGAACACCGGGGCAACTTATCAGCGGGCGATGGTCACATTGTTCCATGACATGATACACAAGGAGATTGAGTGTTATGTGGACGATATGATTGCTAAGTCCCGAGACAAAGAGGAGCATCTGGTCAACCTGAAGAAGTTGTTTGATAGACTGATCAAGTACAAGCTGAGGTTGAATCCAAACAAGTGCACTTTCGGAGTGCGTTCCGGGAAACTGCTGGGTTTCATTGTTAGTCAAAGAGGAATTGAGGTAGATCCTGCCAAAGTAAAAGTTATTCAAGATATGCCTGCACCGAGAACAGAAAAAGAAGTGCGCGGGTTTTTAGGGAGGTTGAACTACATTTCTCGGTTCATATCTCGTCTAACGGCCACGTGCGAACCGATATTCAAATTGCTAAGAAAAGAGCAAACGGTCAGGTGGAATGATGACTGCCAAAGAGCTTTCGACAAAATAAAAGAGTATTTGCAGGAGCCTCCAATTCTAATGCCTCCAGTTGAAGGAAGGCCTTTAATCATGTACTTGACAAAGCTAGAAGGGTCAATGGGGTGTGTTCTAGGCCAATATGACGAGTTTGGTCGAAAAGAGTACGCTATTTATTACCTTAGCAAAAAGTTTACCGACTGTGAATCCCGTTACTCACTGCTCGAGAAAACTTGCTGCGCTTTGGTATGGGCTGCTCGCCGACTGAGGCAGTACATGTTGACTCATACCATACTGCTCATTTCCAAAATGGATCCTGTCAAGTACATCTTTGAGAAACCAGCGTTAACCGGAAGGGTTGCTAGGTGGCATATGATTTTAACTGAATACGACATCCAATATACTTCTCAGAAAGCCATCAAGGGAAGTGTATTGTCGGATTACCTTGCACAGCAACCTCTTGAAGATGATTATCAGCCAATGAAGTTTGATTTCCCTGATGAGGACATCATGTACCTCAAAGAAAACGATTACGAGGAACCACTTCCGGAGGAGGGGCCAGACCCTGAATCCAAATGGAAGTTGATGTTTGATGGGGCAGTCAATATCAATGGTCGTGGAGTTGGTGCCGTTCTTATCACTCATGAAGGTGTTCACTTACCCTTCACTGCCAGAATTACTTTTGGCTGCACCAACAATGAAGCGGAATACGAGGCATGCATAATGGGAATAGAGGAGGCTATTAATCTTCGGATTAAGAACCTCGACATATTCGGAGATTCATCCCTCGTCATTAACCAAGTTACCGACAAGTGGTATACGCATCAGGAGCATCTAATTCCATACAGGGATTATGCTAGAAAACTGTTGACATTCTTCACGACAGTTAAGCTTCAATACATACCACGTGATTAAAATCAGTTTTCCGACGCATTGGCCACTCTCTCTTCGTCAATCAAAGTCTTGTGTTGGAATTATGTGCCCAGAATTGATATATCCAGGCTTGACGCTCCAGCTCATGCCTTCTCTGTAGACGCCGTGTCTGACGAGAAACCTTGGTATTTTGATATCAAGTTATTCCTGGAAAAGCAAGAATACCCAGCCGGGGCATCTTCCAATGACAAGAAGACTTTAAGGCGACTTGCTGCTAGCTTCTTCTTGAACACAGACGGTGTTTTGTACAAGAGATACTTTGACATGGTCTTTCTCAGATGCGTGGATAGACACGAAGCAAGCCTGTTGATGCAGGAAGTCCACGAGGTATCTTTCGGTACCCATGCAGGAGGACATGTTATGGCTAAGAAATTGCTGAGGTCAGGGTATTACTGGATGACAATGGATGCAGACTGTTGTTCATTCGCTCGTAAGTGCCACAAGTGTCAGATATATGCAGACAAAGTGCATGTTCCTTCAAGTCCGCTCAACGTCATGTCATCTCCTTGGCCCTTTTCTATGTGGGGCATTGACATGATCGGGAAGATAGAGCCAAGTGCTTCAAATGGCCATCGCTTCATCCTGGTCGCGATTGATTACTTTACCAAATGGGTAGAAGCAGCATGTTATGCCAACGTCACTCGTCAAGTGGTGGCAAGATTTCTGAAAAGAGATATCATATGTAGATACGGAGTGCCCGAAAGGATCATTACTGACAATGGTTCTAATCTCAACAACAAGATGATGGCAGACTTGTGTCGGGACTTCAAGATACAGCATCACAATTCTTCCCCTTACCGACCAAAAATGAATGGTGCGGTAGAAGCAGCAAACAAGAATATCAAGAAGATTGTGCAGAAAATGGTTGTCACTTACAAAGATTGGCATGAGATGTTACCATTTGCGCTGCATGGGTACCGAACGTCAGTCAGGACGTCAACAGGGGCAACTCCCTTCTCTCTGGTATATGGTATGGAAGCAGTCCTACCTGTTGAAGTAGAGATTCCTTCATTGCGTGTGATGATGGATGTGAAGCTGGATGAGGCTGAATGGGTGCGTGCTCGTTACAATCAGCTATGTCTAATTGAGGAAAAGAGATTAGCGGCTATCTGTCATGGTCAGCTTTATCAGAGAAGAACGAAGCGTGCATTCGACCAACGAGTACGTACTCGAGAGTATCAAGTGGGAGAGCTTGTGTTGAAGAGGATCGTTCCTCCAGGTTCAAATCACAGGGGCAAGTGGACCCCAAACTACGAAGGACCATTCATAGTGAAGAAAGTATTCTCAGAAGGAGCACTGATTCTCACCACTATGGATGGAGATGACTTCCAATCCCCTGTTAACTCGGACGCAGTTAAAAAATACTTCGCATAAAGAGACCCGCTGGACACAAAAACAGAATTATAGTCCAGGCAAGAAAAGGGCATCCCGGCGAGCTAAAAATAGAATAAAAAGCTCGGGCAAAAGTTAGGGAAATAAATATAAAAAAATGTGTACACCCGCTGAGTTGAAAAGCCACATTGGACAGCTCAGGCAAAAAAGGGTATCCCGGTGGATTGAAAACCCGAAAGGGCGATCCACGCAAAACAAGGGAATAAGCGAACAACTGCGATCTGAGTAATCTGAACCAGGTCATTGTTTCGTACAACTTGACAATATCAGAAGGATAGGAAACAACCCCTCATCCTCTCAGAAAGCCAAAGCAGAATGGAGAGTCTCGAAGACATGCTGGTCATAGCAGAAATGGAACTCCTTAGAATGTCGTGCCCATTGCCATTAGGATAGTTTATTTTCTCAATTGTATGGTAGCTACCTCTTTCCAGGTGGTTGCTTCCTAATGTAAAATCTTTGCCTATTCAGAGGCCACTCAATAAAAAGAATATTCAGTTAAAAAGTCGTGTGTGTTTATTTTTGTTTGCAAAATGTCCTGAATTTTTAGCAAAAATAGCATTGCATTTAAACATGGCGATAATTTTAAAAAGGGAAAAAATGACATGCATGGAAACTGTAACCCTCTTTGAGTGTCAGGTGACGATGGATGAACAGATCATACCATGCAAGTCCCCAGGGGCACACTTGTGTTTTCTGTTGTTGCAGGTTTCAGGATGGCGTCACATTCTCCCAAGCAATTTACTCTTCCCCAGTAGAGTATATCCAGCAGAATTATATCCCCAGCAAGGGTCACAACCAGAATTCAGAATCAGCAAATGTTCTCCCCAGCCAGAGCATTGTTGAAACATCTTTCCAAGCCAAGTCTGAAGATGATTCTGTCCCCACAGAGTTCATATTTGATTTTTCACCTCTGTCAGTGAAATATTCCCCAGCAAAGTTGCCATGCTTTTGGGAAAAATTGATGATACAGTCAGGTATTCATCACCTCAGTCAGAGTGAGGTGTCCAGACCTCTTGACTTGTCTTTCCCTGCAGAGTTGTACCTTTTGATGCCAATCAGGCATTCGTTTGTTGCTCGTTTGTAATCCTCAACACTCGTCTGTGTTATCCCTAAGCAGAGTTTTCCCCAGCAGTGACATATTATTGCTTTGTTTGTTGCTCGTCTGCATCTTTCAACACTCGTCTGTGTTATCTCTGTAGTATTGCTCGTTTACTTTCCCCAACAGTGGTTCATGATTACCTTGATATTGCTCGTCTGCAATTTCAAACACTTGTCTGTGTTTTGAGGTCCTGATTTTCATTTGATTTTGCTCGTCTGCAAGTTCCAACACTCGTCTGTGTTTGGCATTTAATCCCTGATGTTGCTCGTCTGCAATTTTCAACACTCGTTTGTGTTATCACTTTGTTGTTTGCTCGTCTTCAATTTCCAGCACTCGTCTGTGCTTGATATCTATTTCTGATTGCTTGTCTGCATTCCCCAGCACTCGTCTGTGTTGATTATCTGTTTGAAGCTCGTCTGCTTTGCTTGGATACGCGTCTGTGTCATCCCCAACACTCGTCTGTGTTAGCTTATATCTGTATGTGAGGATTTACTGTTATCCTGTTACCCTTATCTGTATTGATACTTCGAATGCTCGTCTGTGTTTGAATTTCTGGTATTCGTCTATACCAGTTGCTGATACTCGTTTGTATCATTGCCTGAAGCGCTCGTCTGTGTTTCTTGGATCATCGTATGATACTCGTCGGTATCATTGACTTATGGCACTCGTCTGTGTTATCTTGATGATCATCCAATACTCGTCTGTATTGAAGAGGTTTAAAATCCTGACAATGGGAATAAATGTCAAAATGGTTACCGGTCCTGGCGTAACAAGTAAATCCGAAGGAGGCTCGTCTGTCTCAGCCAATTATTATTGCTGCACCTGGCGTCACAGGTTTGCTCAGAAGACTCGTCTGTCTTATACCATATATCCACGGATAGTATATGAAGAAGGTTCGTCTACCTTGAAGAAGGTTCGTCTACCTTGAAGAAGACTCGTCTGTCTTAGCGTTCTTATTCCAGATATCAGTTTCAACTTAGAAGAAGCTCGTCTGCTTTCTTCTCCCCTTCATGTCACCAAAGCGTCATTTGGTTGGATTTATTTCCCAGTGTTGCATTCTTCGTCAGAGTGCAAATTTCCGGTCTACTTGCTATTCAACCACAATTTATCTTGAATGGTCGATAGCTCGTGCTACCGTCCTTTTCAGATTAACTGATGATTGAATAGGGGCAGCTGTAACACCCCAAATTTGCCCTCTTCATTTTAAGCATCATATCACATCATATTCATCATGAACATATCATTTTCTTATCATCCTAACATGGAAAGATGAGGCATAACATCCATCATGTCTTAGCATCAAACATATGGTCATCTGTGGAGGTCCTTGAATCATTTCAAGCCATGACAAGGGTCCCAATGGTTTTGTATAGGTATTATGGTGAGTCTACACTCCATTTGCAAGTTCAAGTCCATTGGCAAAAGCTCAGAAGATTGCATGATCATCAGAGGTCTCAGGACAAGGCAAAGCTCATATACAAGGCACCCAAATTAGGGTTTGTGATTCAAGCACCAAGATCTCACAACTTTGGCCATTTCATTTGGTCAAAGTCTTCTATATGTTAAGAGGATCCTAGGTGTCAATTTTCATGAGAAAATTTCATGTGGAAGTCAGACAATTCCTCAGTTGCTTGCAGATGAAGTAAAAAGTCAATTGTGCCCTTAAAAAGTCAACTGCTTGATTTCAAGGGGTCTAACCCAAATTTTTTGGCCAAGAGGGGTCCTTACAATGTTATAAGAGGTTTGTAATGATCAAAGTTCAAGAATCATGGAGGTTTGAAGGGTTTTGCAAAAATGGTACAAAGTTGGTTTTTGAAGTTTTCCAAATTTAGCAACTTTTGCCCTAATTTTCAAATGGCCTTAACATGATCAAAAACTCTTCAAATGGACCAAAGTCAAACATGAAAGTCGGAGAGTAAGGGCTCCCATTTTCAAAAAATACAAGTACATTTTCATAGGATTTGTGGTTTTTCCTCTAAGTCCTTCGAAAGTTTCATGATTTTAGGGCAAATTTCACATTTCCATGCATGCACCAAATGCAAGAAGCTTCAAAACTCAATTTAAAGACTTGGTATTGCTTCAAACTTGTTTCAAACTTAAAATGCATCACATTTGAATCATTTTGCTCCAAATAAAATCACATTTTCGTGCACTACAAGAAAATCACTCCAAACATGCAAAATTGGCCAAATCATGAAATAAGTGTGATGCTTGGATCTAAAGGCCAAGATTGATTGGATTTGGATCAAGGGTTGAAAATGCATTGCACATGTGCTGAGAGGACCAAGGAAGCATGAGCATGGCATTCTTATCTCGCATGTCGCAAAAATTGTAAAATCACAAAAAACTCATGATTCACTCGTGCAAATGCTTTTATTTTTTCAGCAAGGGTTGGTGACCTCATACATAAACAGCTAGGGTTTCAGCCTGCCTCATCTCTCTCTCATTCTCTCATTCTCAAACTTCTTGCAACTTTGAATTTTTTTCCATTTCTCTCCATTCAAGCAAGCAATCTCAAAACCAATTGCAGATTTGTGATCAGTGAGAGTTCTAGATCATTAAGCACACACTCATTGAAGTTATCTCTCAAGTTTGGCCAGCTTGCCATTTCAGGGCAGGTGTGAGAGAAACCTCAGATCTAGCTTTATTCAAGACCATAGATGCATTTATTTTGCATCTAAGGTGAAAGAGGAGTGTATTGCATCTATCATTGGGCTTTCTATCTTACTGAATCAGGATCTACACCTCAGGTATGGCTTGAATTCTTTGGATCTGGAAATGAAATTAATGATGCATTTTGTAATCCTTGATCTTCACTGAGTATTCTGCAAGCATTGGTTTCCATTTTAGTGCATTTTTGAGTGAGTTATGTGACTTTCAAGTTTCATGGTGCAAGTTGTTTCTCTTCAATCCCTTTGATTCATTAGCTTTTAGGAGTTTTTGACCTCATATTTGAATTCAGGGCATGTGATTTAGTGGATCTGGGCTATTTTTGTTCATTTATTTGTTTGTTTAAGGTTCTGGTGTGAATTCCGGTGCCGGAGCCCTAGCTCCGGTCACCGGAAACTGGGTTTTGTGCTAGGGTTTGCTCAAGGAAGAAGACAGGTTCACAGCCCTTTGATATGCTCATCCAAGCGTCCATATTCGTCCACCTAGCCCTAGCCAGCACCTCCCCTGCACGTGAATCATTTTATTTCATTTAATGCATTGTGTTGCTCAGTACACCATAAGCCCTATGTTCTCTCCACTCACCTCTCTCCATTCTGCCAGCTCATTTAATGAGCTTCTCACCTACGCGCGTCAGATTCATCTCACGTTCCTTGATTTTTTCCATTTTTATTTCATTAATTTCCACCATAAAACCATGAGCCTGCGCCAGAATTGGGCCTTCAGCGTTCTATTCGCACCCTCCCTCACACTAAGCCCATTTCATTTTCAGTTCAAACTCTTGCTTCCTACACCTCCCTCACCTTTTCCTTTTAATTTCTTTTTCTTTTTATTTCTTTTATTCAGTTTCAATTTCTATTTTATTAAAATAGTTCCCATTAATAAAAAATTCTCAAAAAAATCATGAGTCATATTTAAAGTGTCTTTTATTTTTCCATATTTTTATTTTCTTTTTTTCCATGTCCACGTGTCATATTTAAATCATTGTTTCACTTATTTTCTTTTTAAGTTCATTGTGAGTACCCTGCCTTGTCAATTTTCCATACACTTCATTATTTTGAGTTTTGATCTCGTTCTATTTGCTCTGGATTCTTAAGGCAATGTACTTCTCATGTGATTTTCCCCCTGATTTTTAGAATTTTATTTCTTGAGTCTTGGTCCTTTGACTTGTGATGGAAGTTTGTAACCCTAGCTTGTGTTTAAGCCTCCATTTGACCTAGTTTGCTTCTGAATTTTTCCAAACCCTTTTGGCCCATTGATATAACATGTTTGAAGATCACTTGACTTGAGTTGGGGAATTTTTTAGATGTTTGGTTGATTTAGTGTGAATTTTATCTTGAGCCTTGTCCCATTTTGCTTCTTTTGCTTCTTTAGATCTCATATAAGCTTAGAAGGGCACTTGTGCCAACTTCTTCTTCTCATTTGGGGTTCTTTTGGGGTATGGGTGCCTTCCTGGTCCTAGGATAGGGTTTGTGTCTTTGGAATTTTGGTGTCTTGCTTCCTTTTGAGTTCTTTCTTCCTTAAGTTTGCTTTCACTTTCTTTCTCACTTCTTTCACTCCCATTTGGTGATTGTTTGGTCTTGTACCTCCTTTCTCTTCATCTTGTTGGCTTCTTGAGCCTTTCTTCATCTCATTTTGGTTCTGGTTGTGTGCATGGTGTCCATACTTATGCATATTTGCTTTGCATTCTCCTTAAGTGTGCATTTGTTTTCATTTGTGTTTCATGTTGTATCTTTTGCTTGTAAGCTTCATATCTCATCCTCTTGAGTTGCATTTTCATTGAGCATGTATACATATCATTTCATTTCTTTTTGTGTGATGTTAGCATGATATCTTGTTCACTTTGTGTCACTTGTATGCATGATACTAACCTTGCAGGGGCTATGGTAGGTGTGAGGTGTGGAAGTTGAGTTCCACATCTCCAAATCTCATCTCTTCTTCTGTTTATTTGTACTAACTCTTTTGTTGTTGGGCTTAGGCCTTTCTCATCTCTTCTTCTATCTTCTTCTTCTCTTCTTTCTTCCTTCTTCATTAGGATAAAAACATCACTAACCCTTAGGACATCCATGCATGTTAACACTTAGGATTATTTAGTCCCCCTTTAGAATTTTTCCTTTGTGATCTTTTTGGTTCTTCTCTTCTCATCTCATAACTCTTAAAAAGCATCTTAATAAGTTTGAAGTGATGTCTTGATCCATAGCCTTATCCCATGAGGTAAGCTTGTAGTCTTCCCATCTTGGGATAGTACACGTTTACCTTGTGATGCACATGTCTGATCAAGGTATCTTCTTCATAAAAGAAAAGCATAAAAAACACTTCTTCATCTGTAAATAACCAAAAACACTTAATAATTTAACAAGTTAGTGAGCCTAAGCCCTAATCTTTGGGTTCAAGTTTTGGGGAACTTCTCCTTACTTGAGTGTACTTGTTCTATTATTCCATCTTGGAATGTAGTGACAAGTGCACATTCCATTGAAGAGAGCTTGAGTTCACTTCCTTGTGACACACTCCTAAAAGCTTCATAAAAAACACAAACAAACAATAAGCGTCTTTCCTTCGGGAATTCTTTTCTCATCTCATTCACTCCTTACGTGAACTTGCTCCTACTTGTCACTTTGCAAGACGGTTACGCACTCGTCGTCCGAGTCTGCAACACCTGAGCAATGGCATAGGCAGTTCAAGCCTTAATTCACAAGCAACTTCCTTGTTACCCCTAGTTAGGGGAACTACGGCGTCTCTGATCCTCATTATCCTGATGAGGTACGTAGGCAGCGGGGTAGGGCCCGTTCGAGCACAATCTTTATTTTCCCTACATTTTTCCTTTTCATTTCTTCTTTGGTTCTTTTCTCAGTTTCTTTTCCCGTTCATTTTATTTTCTTTAGCAGCAGCTTTCATACCCTCACCCTTTGAAATAGTTTTCTTTGCAAGCGTGGATCCCGTCGGGTACGGCGGACGGTCTGGGTGCTAATACCTTCCCAGGTCGTAACCGACTCCCGAACTCAGTCTCTTTGGTTCGTAGGACCTGTGTCCTTCCTTTTCTTTCTTCTGGTTTGTGCAACATTACCATTCCCGTTCTTCCGGGATAAAAATGCCTGGCTGGCGACTCTAACCTTTTCCGTGCCACTTTCGCGTTTGTACTAGGATGGAAATCCGGGGAGCGACACCTTGGAATAAAGAATTTACAATTATTCAACATGGCTTTGATGTCAAAATGGTTATGGAAGATGGTCAAAAACAAAAAAAAATTTATGGTCTAGCTTAATACAAGCACGATATGGAAATTTTGCTTCTGACTTGATCCAAGATAAAATTGCGAAATATAGAGTAAAACCATCTCTATGGTGGAAGGATCTATTCTCAATATCGGATGCATTCGGTACTGATGGTTTTTTTGGTTGGACTGTATGTGAAGTGGGCAACGGGAAGGTGGCGTCTTTTTGGAAATCAAAATGGTTGGGGAATGCAAATTTGGCTGAAACATTCCCGGATTTGTATTCGGCTGCGACAAATAAAGGCGGTTCAGTGTCAAAATTTTGTTCTTTTACTAATAATGATTGCAGGTGGAATATACAGGTGGATCAAATCTTGAGTAATCACTTGGTGGTGGAACAACATAGGCAATTGTTGGATAGCGTTCGTGGCTTCACTTTTAAGGAAGATGAACAAGATGCATGGATTTGGTCGGCAGATTCGACAGGTGAGTTTTCGGTTAATACTGGATATACCATTTTGGATTCTTTGCTGGATTGTGGAAATAGTATAGGGAATGTTGAGTTGAATGCTATTAGACTATGTTGGAATTCTACGACGCCAGAAAAGATTAAGACTTTTTCTTGGAGATTATTTTACAACAGATTACCAATGCGAGATAACCTTCACCGACGTCAAATCATCGCGAATAATAGGGACCTCCCGTGTCCTTTATGTTTTTTGGTGGAGGAGGAGCACTTTCACTTATTCATTATGTGTTGTAAAAGTAATCAGAATTGGAATTTATTGGGTTCTTGGTTGAGAATTTTGTTGGAACAACAAAATAATTTAATAGAACATTTTGAAAGTTGGTGTCAGAAGCTAGCGGTTCGGAACATTTCCAATGCAAATGCTGCGGCTATGTGGATGTCCATATGTTGGATTATTTGGAATTGTAGAAATAAGATTATGTTTAGTGGGGAATTTTGGGATGAGGATCAAGTTCTAAATGCTTATATCACTTTTACATGGTGGTGGATTGGAAAAAGATCAAATATTAATTGTAATTATCACAGTTGGTATAATTGCCCAGTTGAATTTTTGTAGTTATATTCACTGAGGAATAGGTGACTTTGTATACGGTTGGGTGCCACTTTGCACCCTTTTTTGAATGAATTTTTGATTATATAAAAAAAAACTTTTAAGGTTTATTGAATAATTGATGTATCTAACTAATATGTAGTCCAAATACATCATTTATTAAATGAACCTAAAAAATCTAAATTTCCTTATAAATAAAAATGGAGGGGGTAACGTTTAATAGAAAATTAATTCTATTTAACTTTTAAAATTACAAATGCTTAATTCTAGTGAAAAAGTATAAATAAATAAAAAAAGTAAGTGAATTTGAAATCCCATTATGTACCGTATATAAATGCTCAAAACGTCTTACAAAGTAAAATCCCACTATGTACCGTAGGGGTGGACACGCAACCGAGAACCGACCCAACCCACATCAACCGATTGGTAAAAAATGAATTGGGCCAGATGTATTCAGGTTTTCGGTTTTGCGGGTCCAAATAACGGTTTCGTAAGGGTTCAATTGGGCGGGTCCGGTTCAACATATTGAAACTGTGGGTACCCCTACCCGCCCGGCTGTAAGTATGTGCTTCTAATTTCTAAATGGTATTTCTAAACGATTACTTTCCATTCTCCAGTATCATTAAACACATCATTTCATTTGAAAACTACAATCCAAAAATTTTCTTCTCTCTCTTTTCATCATGTCACAAACCCTAAATATGAACATCCCCTTCCATTCGTCGCCGTAGATCCCCTTCCATTTGCCGCCGTAGATCCTCTTCCGTCTCTTCTCATCTGTTCGTAAATATCCGCTCTTCAAACACGGGAAAGTACCATTTCATTTTGAAGATTCGATTTGAATCGTGATTTTTATTTTCGTTTTGAATCAAGCGTATATTCATCTCCATTTTCGTTTTGAATAATGTGTTTTTCCTTAATAAACTTCATTTATCGTCATCCTTTCTATGTTCTGAAGAAAATAGGATTAGGGTTTAGAACTTTACTGTTAAGAGTTTTTTTTCTTGTTCTATTTCTCTTTTCTATTGTTTTGATGATGTGTATAATGTTTTAAATTGCAGATATTTCCAATTCCAAAAGCATTTTATAGAGGGGTAACAGATCTTATATCACTCTCTTGTTGAAAAGTATGTTCTAATTTGTTTCTCTACTCTCTCTATAGATGGTTATAATGTTTCTCACTCTCTCTATAACGATGAATTTATGCATGTTATTTGACTTATTTTGGCCAATTATTTACAGGTGATTAAGGCTTTCAAACATTTGTGTATAGATGGATCGAGGTCAACATAGAATGGAAGGAGTCTTAGAGCAAGAACAATGCAACTTGTTGCGGTGAGAATTGGATACCAAACTATTGATTAAGCTTGAAACGCAAAACTTTTATGTTCACCACCGACTTTAATTTAATCCAAAGGGAAAAGGGAAAAAGATCGTAAAAACCCTAAATGAGGAGAAACTAGGTTCGGGGGTTGATTATACCTAGGGAAGGTGTTAGCATCCTAAGCATCCGCAGTATCCTACGGGAACCTCTTGTTAATATTTGTGTTATTGTTATTTATTGCTTGCTAAAACTAAGGGAACCTAAGGCTTTTATTTCTAATGGTGCTCGCACAACATCGCATCGATGCCTACGTATCGGGTATAGAATCAGAGCACTCGTAGTTCTCCTAAGGATTAACGAACACTTGGTTATGCTCAAGGTTCGCGGGGGAAGGTAAGTGTTATGGCAAACACTCACGTGACTTCAGGAAAGTCACAAAAAGTTCTAAAATAAAAAGTCCTAATGGCTAAGGTAAAAAAGGTAACTAGGGATGGCTAAACTTCCTATGACATTGAGTCAACTGCAGGAGTTCTTTCCCTTTTGGATTGAAATGCGAAAAAATAAAGTAAATAAATGAGGGTGCAAGCTCCTAAGTCTAAGACATAGGTTGCTACTTGCAAACAAAATGGAGTGAATGAAGTAAATGGAAATGCAAGGTAAAAGGCTTAGTAACCGGGCTATGACTCGATATATGGATCGAGAATGCGGGGGTGGAAGACAAGCGCGGTGCGTCAAATTGCTTAAGTTGGAAAGTTGTGAAGTGTAACGAATGTGCCGATGGCGATCATAAAATGACCGACTTACGTGTGTGAGTGAAGTGTATGTGAACTCAACTTGGCGTTGGGCCAAGAATTATTATCTTGAAAATTAAAGTTTCAAAAGTGTGCGCTTTCAATTTTATCTTAACAATATATGGTCATAGTACAAGATCAAATTCAATACGAGCTCATGGAAATATATACAACCAGGACATCAGAAGATTAAAATAAAAACTCACACTAAGAGATAAACCTATATCTAAACCTCTCACACTAATAGGATCTAAAACTAAGCTAAACAAATCTCTATCTTAAACGAAAAAAAGAACTAAACAAATATCTTTTTGGATTTTTATATAAAAATAAATAAATGACTAATTAAATATATAATAACAATAAGATAGAAAAGAAAAAATTGAATTCGAAATATATATTTTTTTTTGTTGTATTTTTTATATGTATATATAAATATCTATCTAAAATAGAAAAGAAAGTATTGAAATTAAAATGCCTATTTATTTATTTGTATATAATAATTTAACTAAATATTTAATAAAAAAAAACCTAATAAGTAGATTAGTTAATATTAAATATAAAGATTTAATTGAATTATAAAAATATTTTTTAGATTTTTTTATGAAAAATAGAAAAAGTAATTGGGCTGATTTTTTAAGTAAACAGAGGGTGCAGGAAGCAGGTCCATGACCTGGAGGCCCAAAGAGGCGCTGAAATGGGAAGGGTGGATGGATTAGGTCCGACCCGCGACCCATATCCGGCTTGGTCTAAAACGAAAAGGGCAAAGGAAAAACCCAAGGGAACCCTAGCCGCTGCATACTCTTCCCAAAATCGGAAATCAAACAAACTCCCCTTTCCAGATCGCTCTGCTTCTCTCAATGTCACTAAGAAATGTGCTTTCATCCCCAAGCCAACACATTTCTCTTCGTCACCTTCAATCGATTTGCACCATTGAGGTGGCCTTCATCTTCATTCGCGACTTTCCTTCTACGTTTCAGTCTTCGTCAAATTGCATTGCGCTCTCTCTCGGTGTATCGATCGCACGGCTTGTTCTCCGTCTTCAAAAATCGTCATCGAAAACTCAACAACGCCGAAAATCAGTTCTTGTCGCTCTTCGCTCAAACATCCGGCGAGTTCGACCCCTCTCATCTCGGCTTCAGTGAGTTTCGGATCTACTTCCGCGGTTTAAACTCTTCTTCCTCCGTTCTCAGTTCTCGATCTGCTTTCTCTTCATCTCTTTTTTTCTGTTTTTGTTTTGGTTCTGTGTTATTGTTGTTGTTGCTTGGTTGTGGCTGGAGAGTTTGATTTGTTGTGGTTGAAGTTGTTAAGGAGAAGATGGAGGTCAGCGAGGATGAAGGGCGGATTCAGTGGCGGTGAATGGTTTGTGTCGGATCTGATGGAGTTGTGTGGAGGTTGGTTGGTTTAAGGTTTGTTTTGGATTTGGTTGAATGTTGTTATTGATGATGGTGGTGTGCGGTGAAAATGAGAGGTTGTGGTTATTGAAGTGTATGAAGGTTATGTGAAGTGTGTTGTAAGGGTTTTTTTGAAAACAATGGAAGAGGAAGCTTATGTTATGTGGTTTGTGTTTTATTTGAGAGTGAGTGAGGGTTTATTGTTGGGTGTTGAAGGGTGAACAATGAAAAAGACGAAAGGGGTAGGTTCGGTGATGGATGTGTTGTTCATTGAAGATAAAAGCACGGTAGTGCTTGTGGTGAATCGGTTCAGGAAAGTGAGGGTTCTTAGCGGGCTTTGCAGCAGTAGACTTCGCCGGCAGGGCTTTGCGGCTGGCTTGGCAGCGACAGCCTTAGCTAGTTTGGCAGCTGGCTTAGCTTTCTGAGTTTGTGAGGAAGTTGGAAAGAGTAACAGTGAAGTATTTCTAGATTCAACTCATCTTTCTTTTTTGGTTTGTTTTTATTTTTTGTTTGCTGAATTTTTTTTGGTGATTTTGTTTGAAGGTTTGGCGTTTAATGGTTGTAAATGGTTTTGCAGGTTTTGTTTAGAGGTTGAAAATGGAGATGAAAGGCTTATGGTTTATGAACATTGGATTTGAAGATTGATTCTGAGTTTTTGTTTTGATGAGTATTGAAATTTGGTTTTTTTTTTTTGGAGTTTTTCGAGTTGCTTTTGTGTATTTTTTCTGAAGCTTGAATCTGTTTTTTTTTTTTTGCAGGTTTTTTCCTTATGTGTCTGCTGTGAGGTTGGAGGGATTGAGGAGGTGCAGGTCGGTTTGGTTTGATGGAATGAAAAGGATTGCAGTTGAAGTTTGCGAAGAAGATTGATGAAGGCTGAGTGTTATGAGAAGACGGAAAACGGTTTTGGTATGTGATGATGTCTTTGCTTTATGGTTTTTGTTTGATGTTGCTGTATTTTTGTTTTTTATATGAAGTTGCTGCTGAGTTTTTGTTTGCAGTATACAATTCCATGATGGTGTTTTTTATGAATTTTGTGTATGCAGTATGAGGAGTGACGAAATGAAACTGAAAAAGAAACCTAGCTATTCGGAATCGAAATCAAACCGTAAACATAAACATGGCTAAAAGCGGAATCAAGTAAGATGAACAATATGCTGAAAGAGGTGGAGGAAAAGGAGAACATTACCGACCCGAAAGTTATCGGGGTGAAGAATCCGCAATGGTAAGCTCCACTTGTACCTTCTTTCTTCTTCTATTCTTCTTCTGTGCAGCTTCTTCCCTACTCCTTGCTACTGCTGGTGTGATTATTAGTTGGCAGTGGTTATTGATTTTTTTGATGTTGCTGAATTTTTCGGTTTGCTTTTGTTTTTTGAATCCTCTTTTATGAATGAAACAGTTCTGGTTTTATAGGGAGAAATTAGGGTTTTTTGGTTTGAATTTCTGTACCCTATTGCTTGTTGATGAAGGGTTGGGACAAGGGAGACAAAATCTGAGTTTGTGTGTAGTAGTGGGGAGGTGGAGCAGACTGCTTTTGTGTGCTGTCAAACTGCTTTGTCTTGCTATTATTCTGCTGGTTTTTGTCTGCTAGTAGAGAGAAAATGGTCCCCTCTTCTTGTACTGATGTTGTAGAGTTATATAAAAAAAACAGAAAAAATGCAAAATGATATGAATGATATATGTGAATGAATTAGAACTTGAATGCTGGATTTTTGAATAATGGTATGCTTGAATGAAATATTTGAGAATGATGAATGGTATGTTAATGAAATTGGCTTGAAATCTTATGTAACATATATGGGGCTGTTTTGAATTAACATGAAATTGGAAAGATAATATTTGAAAATGAATATGTTTTGAATCAAATGTATGAACATGCTTTGACTTGGTGGTTTGCTTCTTTTGTAGGTTGATGCAACATGGACTATGCAAGGAAAAGCTTGAAGATGCTTAAAGAGAAATAAAAATCTAACACTTACACACTAACACTTGTAGTTTAAAGCCTTGTAAACTTGTAATGACACAAACTAGGATGCAAACTCTTCTTGTAGTAATCTTTGAAAACAACTTGGAATGAATTGGTATTTGAAAATCATGGACATGAATTCAAAATGAAATTAGACATGAAATGCCATTTATCTAAATTTGGAAATGTGAAATAGAACTTAAATTTGAATGGAGTTAGAAATACTTTGGAAAATTGAGTTTAGAGTCTTGAAGAAAAGTTGAATTTCTTTGTCATGGATTATGTAATGAATTGATCATGATTTGAAAAATGTTTGGATGAATGAATTGCCATGAAATGGCAAATTGGAAATGATATGGTAACTTTGACATGAGTTCTCCATTAGGAAAGAACTTGAAACTAACAACTTGAAATAGAAGTTTAGAAATTGAAATTAGAATTGGAATAAAATGAAAATGAAAAAAAAAAGATCTTGGAATTAAAATTTAAAATGAATTAAAATAAAAAAATTGGAAATTGGAATTAAGTCAGAAATAGAATCTTAAAAAAAGTAAATTAGAAATAAAATTAGAAATTGAAATCAAATTAGAAATAGAAACTTGAAAATGGATTAAAAAATAAAAATTGGAGATTACAATTAAATTAGAAATGGAAAATAAAAAAAGTGAATTAAAAATAAAAGTTAAAAAAATAAAATTATATTAAGAGATAAAACTTTGAAAGTTGAAAATAGAAATAAAATTACATTTAGAAATAAAACTTTGAAAATTGGAAATAAAATTACATTTTTTAACAAAACTTTGAAAATAAATGGAAATAAAATTTAAGTTTTAAACATTTAGGAATGAATTAAAATTTTGAAATAGAATTTGAAATAATTAATTTTTTTTAAAAAGAACTTAAAAAATAAAAATAAAATAGAAATTAAAATTAAAATTAAAATTAAAATTAAAAACACGAAAATGAATTAAAAAGTTAGAAATGAGAAATAGAAATTAAATTTAAAATGGAAGCTTGGAAGTGAAAAGAAATTAAAATTAAATTAATAAATAGCTTGAAAATGAGTTGAAAGCAACAGAAAATTAAATCTCGTAATTTCTCTGTTAAATGATGAATGTATGATGCAAGCAGTTAGGGGTAAAATTTGGGGTGTGACAGTTGCCCCCATTTAAATAACTTCACTGGATGGCGTGAGTGATGGTAATCCTCATGGAATCAGTGTGAAAGGTATTTAAATATAGAAATAACCGGAAATTTTGCCCCTAAATGCAATGTTATGCTGGACTACAAACTATCTAACTCTGTAACTCTTATGCAATGAATGATGATTATGGTATGAATGATTAGAATGAGATAAATCGACGACCACAAGCCAAGACCCACTGAGGATGACATACACTGGGGATAAAGAAACGAAAACGGGAAGCATTCGAAGTGATAAAATCAACAGGTTCAAGTGTAACTGTTGACACTAAGAATAACAAAAGACGGGAACAAAAGGAAATCCAACGAGTTGGATCATCGAACACAGGTAAAGTCAAATTGACACTTAGGATGACAAAACAAAATGAAATTCAAAGTGACCGCACAGTGGCTCGATACAACCAACTGACACCAAGAATAAAAATAAGACAAGGAAATAAATCGAAGTGGTAGATCAATGGCTCTATGCGACCAATTGACTTTGAGAAGTAAAAAAAACAACAACATATTCAAAGTGAATGCGCAGCGGCTCGATGCGACCAACTGACACTAAGAATACAACAAAATAAACATTCAAAGTGAATGTGCAGCGGCTCCATGCGACCAACTGTCACTGGAAATGATAAACATAATATTCAAAGTGAATGCGCAGCGGCTCGATGCGACCAACTGACACTAAGAATACAACAAAATAAACATTCAAAGTGAATGTGCAACGGCTCCATGCGACCAACTGTCACTGGAAATGATAAACATAATATTCAAAGTGAATGCGCAGTGGCCCGATGCGACCAACTGACACTAAGAATAGAAACAAAATAAACATTCGAAGTGAAAGCGCAATAGGTTCGAGACCTATAGACACTAAGAATAGAAATGACACAATATTCAAAGTGAATGCGCAGCGGCTCGATGCGACCAACTGACACCAAGAATAAAGATAAGATAAACATAATATTCAAAGTGAATGCGCAGCGGCCATTGCCGGTTGACACTGAGAATGACAACAACAAACTTATTCAAAGTGAATGCACAGTGGCTCGATGCGACCAACTGTCACTATGAATAACAACAAAATATTCGAAGTGAAAGCGCAATCGGTTCGAGAACTATTGACACTAAGAATAGAAGCCAAGATAAACTCAAAGTGAATGCACAACAAGTTAAAAAAAACCGGTTGACACTAAGAATGATAAAGACAAAGTATTCAAAACGGTAAATTAGCAGGTTCAAATGTAACTGCTGACACTGAGGATAAAGAAGGAAATCACAGTGATTTAGCAGTGGCTCTAGGCGACCAGCTAGCATTAGGGATAGAATGCAAATCACCCAAAGATAGATCAACGGCTCTAGGCGACCGGTTAACACAACGAAGTAACAACAAAATATGTTGGAGTTTTCAAATAAGATAAAACATCCAACCTCTGGAAATTCCTTCAGGAACCATCAGGAGAAAGGTACAAGTATGTGCCAAAATCAAATGGACTTGGATTTTAAGCAAAAGGTTTCAGGACCTGCTTAAAAGATTTGTGCCAATGACAATTAGACTTCAAGGAGATATTGGTGGTCATAAAGACAAATACCAACCACAATTAGAATTCCACGGGGGACACCAGCAATTACTGGGGACAAAAACGTTGGTAAACCAAACTTCGGGTACCGACAACAATGAATTCTCAAGTTGAACACTAATGATATCTGGACTTGGAGTTAGACAGACGACAACTGGGGAAAGACAAATGCTAATGTCAAATGCGCATGATTGAGCATGATGCGAATGATCATGATATGCAAATGTTGACTCTAAAGAGACAAAGAGTTGACAAGACTCAAAGAGGAGTAGGCTCTCAACACTAATACTTAGATGAGCAATATGAAAAACACTGAGGAGATGTCTTCGAATTTTGGAAATCATGCTTGGTCCAAGGATCCATCCAAGAGTATTATCGATTTTGAACTTTTATGGGAATTTCTGTAATAATAGTATAAAAGTGTTGTTGCAAACCAGGACTTCTTGGGGAAACAGAAGGTTTTTCCAATTTTCCCAAAGTCAAAGAAACTTAAAAGTTTTTCAGTATGTTTTCAAAAAAAACATTTCCTTAAAAAAACTTGTCATTTTTAGAGTTAAATTGTAATCAAGTGATGGCATTTTGCATAACAAAAAGAAAATAAGAAGCTGAACAACAAAATTCATAGGCAAAGTTTGTATTTTATTCAAGAATGGTAGCTTGCCAATGGCAAAAACTCCATGGGAAATTACAATTTGAAAATGGCAATGGGGAAAGGTCTACATTGAATTCAACGACCACTACAATCCCTAATAACTAAGACTGCCCGACACCTTGCTTCTGACAAGAGCAAATGGATTGATCTTCCATTATGATTCTTCAGTAATGGTAAACACCATCTGACACAGTCAAATTCCTTTGTCCCTAACTTTTGCCTGGACCGCCCTTTCGGGTTTTCAATCCACTGGGACGCTCTTTTTTGCCTAAGCCGCCCTTTCGGGTTTTCAACTTAGCGAGCTCTTATTTTTTCATTTTTATCCCTAACTTTTGCCTGGATCTCCTTCATAGGTTTTGATCCACCGGGATACCCATTTTTGCCTAGGCTGCCATTTCTGGTTTTCGACCTATCGGGTTTTATTTAGGCATAATATTTTTTGACTGCATCAGAATTCATCGGGTGTTTCAGCTGTTCACCGTCCATAGTTGTAAGGATTAAGGAACCTCCGAAGAATGCCACCTTTACAACATATGGGCCTTCATAGTTAGGACTCCATTTTCCACGCATGTCTTTGTGGACTGGCAAGATTTTCTTGAGTACAAGATCTCCTTCTTTGAATTCTCGGAGACGGACTTTCTTGTCAAATGCTCTCTTGATGCGCTTCTGGTACAACTGGCCATGGCACATGGCGGTCATTCTCTTCTCGTCAATAAGGTTCAGTTGGTCAAACCTGCTCTGGACCCACTCAGCTTCCTCCAGTTTGGTTTCCATCAAGACTCTCAAAGATGGTATTTCCACTTCAATAGGGAGAACTGCATCCATCCCATACACCAGAGAGAAAGGGGTTGCCCCTGTTGAAGTGCGAACTGATGTTCTGTATCCGTGTAAAGCATATGGTAACATTTCGTGCCAATCTTTGTAAGTTTTTACCATCTTCTGCAGAATCTTTTTGATGTTCTTGTTTGCAGCTTCGACAGCTCCATTCATCTTCGGACGATACGGAGAAGAGTTATGATGTTCAATCTTGAATGTCTCACACAGCTCTTTCATTGTTTTGTTGTTCAAATTGGTCCCATTATCTGTTATGATTCGGCTTGGGATCCCATAGCGGCAGATAATTTGGTTCTTGATGAAACGGGCAACCACTTGCTTTGTCACATTAGCGTAGGAGGCTGCTTCTACCCATTTGGTGAAGTAATTGATTGCGACCAAGATAAACCGATGACCATTGGAAGCTTTAGGCTCAATTTCCCCTATCATGTCAATGCCCCACATTGAGAAAGGCCAAGGCGATGACAGAACATTCAAAAGTGTTGGAGGTACGTGTACCTTGTCGGCATAAATCTGGCATTTATGACACTTCCTGGCATACTTGAAACAATCTGATTCCATGGTCAACCAGAAGTATCCAGCTCTCAAAATCTTCCTGGACATGGCATGCCCATTGGCATGTGTTCCAAATGATCCTTCATGGATTTCCCTGATCAATAAGTCTGCTTCGCGTTTGTCCACACATCTGAGCAGAACCATATCATGATTTCTCTTGTAAAGCACATTGTTGCTGAGGAAAAATTTGGACGCCAATCTTCTTAAAGTCTTCTTGTCTAGAGTTGTTGCATCCGCTGGGTACTCCTGATTTTGCAAATAATTCTTGATGTCGTAGAACCACGGTTTCTCATCAGTTTCCTCCTCGACCAGTAGACAGTAGGCTGGTGCAGTTCTTCGCTCGATTGTAATGAGTGGAGCTTCATTAAGAAATCTGACTTGAAACATAGAGGCCAACATTGCCAAGGCATCTGCAATTTGATTTTCTGCCCTTGGAACATGATGGAAAGTGACTTCGTCAAAGTATTTAATTAACTCCACAATATGGGCCCGATAAGGGATCAACTTCTCGTCACGGGTCTCCCATTCACCTTTGACTTGGTAGATTACTAAGGCTGAGTCTCCATACACTTCAAGGATCTTGATTCTGGTATCGATTGCAGCTTCGATACCTAAAACACATGCTTCGTACTCAGCAATATTGTTTGTACATTCAAAGCACAATCTAGCCGTGAAGGGAGTATAACCACCATCAGGATTCATCAAAACAACTCCTACACCATGCCCCATGTAGTTAGAGGAACCATCAAACATCATCTTCCAACGAGACCCTGGCTCGGGACCTTCATCTGGACCTGGAACTTTACAATCCTTTATCAGCATAATGTCCTCGTCTGGGAAATCGAATTTCAAAGGTTCATAATCTTCGACAGGATGATCAGCAAGGTATTCAAACAAAACACTGCCTTTAATAGACTTCTGGGTTACATATTGGATATCATATTCGGATAACAACATGTGCCAACGGGCGAGTCTTCCAGTCAAAGCAGGCTTCTCAAAGATGTACTTTATTGGATCCATTTTCGAGATCAACAAAGTAGTGTGACAAATCATGTACTGCCTGAGGCGTCTGGCCGCCCATGCCAAGGCACAACAAGTTTTCTCTAAAAGCGAATATCTGCTTTCACAGTCTGTGAACTTCTTGCTTAAGTAATAAATGGCGTGCTCCTTACGACCAGTTTCGTCTTGTTGGCCTAATACGCAACCCATAGATCCCTCGAGCACAGTCAGATACATGAAAAGAGGCTTCCCTGGGGTAGGTGGGATCAAGATAGGGGGTTCCTGTAGATAAACCTTAATCTTCTCAAAAGCCAGTTGACAATCAGGACTCCACTCAATTGCTTGATTCTTCCGGAGTAACTTGAATAAAGGCTCACAAGTAGCAGTCATGTTGGAGATAAATCTGGAGATGTAGTTCAATCTTCCAAGGAAGCCTCTGACTTGCTTTTCTGTTTTTGGAGCTGGCATCTCTTGAATTGCTCTGACCTTATCTGGATCTACTTCAATTCCTTGCTGACTAACAATAAAACCAAGTAATTTTCCTGATCGGACACCAAAAGTACAATTAGCTGGATTCAGACGCAGTTGGAACTTTCTGAGACACTCAAATAACTTCAAGAGATGATTCAAATGATCCTCCTCACTCTGTGATTTGGCAATCATATCATCCACATAAACTTCTATCTCTTTATGCATCATATCATGGAAAAGGGTGACCATTGCCCTCTGATAAGTGGCTCCTGCATTTCTGAGACCAAATGGCATAACCTTGTAACAATAAGTGCCCCATGGTGTGATGAATGTAGTCTTTTCCATATCGTCAGGATCCATCTTGATCTGGTTGTATCCTAAAAATCCATCCATGAAGGAGAAAACAGCAAATTTAGCAGTGTTGTCAACCAAAGTATCAATATACGGAAGGGGGAAATCGTCCTTCGGACTGGCTTTGTTCAAATCCCTATAGTCCACACACATTCTGACTTTGCCATCCTTTTTAGGGACTGGCACAATATTAGCTACCCACTCAGGGTACTTCGCAACTGCGAGGAATCCAGCATCAAACTGCCTTTTGACCTCTTCTCGAATCTTCAGAGCCATGTCTGGTCTTGTTCTTCGAAGCATTTGCTTTACGGGAGGACAATCTGGTCGAAGAGGTAACTTGTGGACCACTATGTCTGTGTCTAAACCAGGCATATCCTGATATGACCATGCAAACACATCTACATACTCTCTGAGAAGCTTGACCAATCTTTCTCTGATGTCTGCCCCAAGTGTTGTACCAATCTTGACTTCCTTCTTGTCTTCATCAGTGCCAAGATTGATGGTCTCTACCTGCTCCTTATGTGGCTGGAGCTCTGTGTGCTCATACTCAACTAATCTTGCCAGTTCTTCGGGAATGTCACAATCTTCCTCACTTTCATCTTCCGCTTGGTAGATGGGCGAATCAAAGTTAGGAGAGAATCATTTTCTTTTTTTTTTTTAAAGGTGAAAAGAGAGAGAGAGAGAGAGAGAGAGAGAGAGAGAGAGAAACAGTAAATGATCAAAATAAGAGTTTAACAAAATGCCTTCATTGATAATAACTTTGAAAATGAGAAGGGGCCCTACAAAATACTCCCATAGCCTTGGGCAGAGCTAGGGAACTTTGAAAACATTTAAAAAACAATAAATTACTTTGACAATGGAAAAAACTCTGGGATCTCGACTGCCTCCCAATTGCCCAAGGCTTCTTCACACTGATACACCAAATGATTCACATCTTCATCTTCAGAACCTCCATCAATTGCATTGACCTGATAACCAGCACTGGAAAACACCTCTTGAATGGTCTTCAGACGTCCTTTAACGAAGGTTGATGCTCCTTCCTTCACATGAGTTGGTTTGTAACCCAACCCGCAACGATCTAGCTTCTGTTTGACTTCAATGACATCACCCCAACCTTCATAGCTTCTTTCTTCAATGGTGGAAATGGTACTCTTCAGCGATGCAAAAGATGGGATACCCCTCCCTTTTGGTTCCTCTACTTCCAAAAGGACAGCATTGGCTATCTCAAGAGCTTGGAAAGAAATTTCCAAAGCATCTTCATCAGCCTCAATGTAGCTAAAGGATGAAAGGTTGCTAACCATGAGATCTTCTTCCCCAGACACGGTTACCAGCTTATTATCGACCACAAACTTCATCTTCTGATGTAGGGTAGAAGTGACTGCCCCAGCGGCATGGATCCAAGGTCTTCCCAACAAGCAACTGTAATTGGGGTTAATGTCCATAACCTGGAAAGTGATTTTGAACACTTGTGGCCCAATCAAGATCGGTAGGTCTACTTCTCCAATAACAGTCCTCCTTGACCCATCAAAAGCTTTCACAATCAGTGCACTGGGCCTCATCTCTGCCCCTTGATAAGATAACTTGGCAAGCGTTCTTTTCGGCAAAACATTCAATGAAGATCCTGTATCCACAAGAACTCTTGCTAAAGTATCCTCTTGACATTTTACAGATATGTGGAGAGCACGGTTATGGTCCAAGCCATCCTTTGGAATATCCTCCATACTGAAGCTGAGATTGTTACATGCAGTGATATTGGCAATGACTCCATCAAATTGATTCACTGTTATATCATGTGTAACATGGGCTTGGGCTAGTAATTTCTGGAGAGCACTCCGATGGGCTGGTGAATGCATAAGAAGTGATAGGATTGATATTTTGGAAGGTGTTTGATGTAGCTGATCAATAACCTTATAATCACTCTTCTTAATGATTCTGAGAAATTCTGCATCTTCTTCTCCCAAGACTACCCCTTTATCCTGGTTGACAACAGCTGGAATGACTTCTTTAGGCGGAACCGTATTGGCTTGCTGAGTATAAACACGACCACTGCGAGTTAAACGACCTGCACCTGCTATGTCAGCACTTGCCACTTTTGAACCTTCCTTCTGACTAGCTTTATCAATCTTCTGATGAACTTTCCCTGTATCATACTTCCATGGAACTACTTTAGTGTCTTCATAAAGGAAAGGGTTACTCCTTTGTTCAAACCTTGGCTCAGGTATATTGAAAATGGGCATCACAGGCTCCGGCATATTAAAGATGGGTTGAACTCTTGAGGACTCAGGCAGGTTGAACACTGGCACCAAGGTAGAATCAGATTTAGGCAAGTTGAAAATGGGTTCAATCATTGCCACTTCATTCTTCTTCACATGACCGCTTACTTGTAAAACACCCAGATTAATCAAATTTTGAACGTCTTTTAAGACCAATTCACATCCCTTTGGGTTATTTGCACAAGCTTCACAATTCTTATGACAGTTCTTCAACATACCCACTTCTACTAACTTCGCATGGAAGTCTCTAAGTGGGGTCTTGATCTCTGTGGCGTTGAAAATCAAACCTTCATCAGACTCGTCAACAATGGCATTTATGGACCCATTCTTGGGTAAAGGATTATCTTTGACATTCGGACCAGTATTCCCAAATGACAGAATGTTTTTCTCCATCAAATCTTTCACTATGTACTTTAAAGCATAACAACCCTCCAAATCGTGCCCTGGGGCACCTTCATGGAATAAACAGTGGGCATTTGAGTTGTAATTTGGTGGGAGCGGATTTGGTGGAGGACCCAAAGGCCTTGGAGTAACCAAACCTTTCTTCAGCAGTGAAGGATATAATTCAGTATAGGTCATAGGGATTCGAGGATTAGGAGGCCTTCCTCCTGGTCTTCTATTCTGAAAGTTGGGATTCGGATGAGGAGATGGAGTCCTCTGCTGGTAGGCTGAAGCATTGGGCGCTTGTTGATAGCCTGGATTGTTGAACATTGGTTGATAAGGTGGAATCACTGGAGCCGCTTGCTGATACATTGGTACTGCTTGAGTTGGCCGATACATCGGGACTTGTGGATTAAATGACGGTTGAACCGCCGCTACATAAGGATGTTGGGCATATTGTGGCGGATGAGCATACTGCTGTTGAGCCATAGGTGGAGGTCTCTGCCAAAGCGTATTTCTTCTTTGACTTGCCATTCTTGCGTTCGTCTCACCCTCTTTCTTCTTGTGGAAATTACTGGTAAATTTCTTGACATTACTTCCACTGCCAGTGCTGGAACTGCCAGATGCACCACTCATCTTTCCACTTTTTAGTCCAAGTTCAACTTTGATTCCCACAGCCACTAAATCAGAGAAACTAGCAGTTATGCTTCCCACCATTCTCTCATAGAATTCTGGTCGCACAGTGTCAACAAACCAGTCAGCTAATTCTCTTTCAGTCAATGGGGGCTCTACCTGAGAAGCGGTCCCTCTCCACCTCTGAGCATATTCTTTAAATGATTCAGAATCTTTTTGTGACATACTCAACAGTTGCCTCCTATCGGGAGCAAGGTCCATATTGTATTTGTACTGCTGGATGAAAGCATCTGCCAAGTCTTGGAAACTGCGAATCTTCGACTGGTCTAGCGTTAGATACCATTTGGAGGAGATTCCCTTCAGACTTTCCTGGAAATAGTGGATCATTAATTTATCATTGTCCACCTGCGCAGCCATTCTTCGATAGTACATCAAGAGATGGTTCTTAGGACAAGTTGCGCCCTCATACATATCAAAAGTGGGTATCTTGAACTTTGGAGGTATTACCAATCCAGACACCAGACACATCTCTCTAGCAGCGGCCCCAAAGATCTGGTCACCTTCAATCGCTCTTAACCTTTTTTTAAGGGTATCAAAATTCTCTTGCATCTTCTCATGTTTCTCGTCTCCGTTTTCAGACATATCGGGCGCGTCATACACCTGATGGTCATTAAAGTATGGTTGGGCACAGGTGTGCACAATGTCTGGTGTAAAATTAGCAACTGCATGGTTCTCTTCATTAGTCACAGGAATAGTCTGCTGAGCAGCAAATCCTTGAGGGGGAGGCACAAAACCTTGGGAAGGAAATGCCATACCCTGAGAAGGAGATGCGAAACTTTGAGAAGATAAACCTTGGGAAGGAGGGAAGAAACCCTGAGCAGCAAGTCCTTGGGAAGAAGGAATAAAACTTTGAGAAGCAAGGCCTTAGGAAGGAGGGAAAAAACCCTGAGCAGCCAGTCCTTGAGAAGAAGGAATGAAACTTTGAGAAGCAAAACCTTGAGGAGGAGGGACGAATCCATGAGGAAGCCCAAAAGGAGGCCAGGTCACAGGGGTAGTGACTGATGACGTAGGCTCAGTCGTTGCAGTGACAATTTCTGACACCACAGTCTGCTGGGTATCCATCTTCGCTCGAATAACCTGCAACATTTCCATCATCTGACCCATATTTCCACGAATATCAGTAAGCTCTTCGTTAACTCTGTCCATCTCTAGGTCTCTTTCAGCCATCCTCTTTCTGGCTTGAGCTCGAGTGTAGTATTTGCGTGAGAGCCTCGGTGTGAAAGCTGGAGAGCAGATGACGGGAATGATTTTTATATGAAAAAATGCAGATGAAATGCCAAATGTATGAGTGCAATGCGAAAAAATTAAATTTTATTCAAGGAACTTAAGAAACTATTTGCAAATACCAAGGACAACATAATAATCAAAAGGATACGATTTCATTAAGTTCAAAAAGTGATACAAAGTCTCGAGTACATCTTCAAAAATCCCAAACAAAGCTTAATAAAAAACAAAGACAAAGTCCTAAGGAGATTCTCCTAAAAGCCTCAAGTTGAGCTTCTCGATTTGTGCCTTCATCTGAGCCCTTTCAAGCATAAGTTGATCCACGATCGACTTCCAAGAAGTGTCCCCTTGAGTGCTGGAGGAAAATAAATCCTCTTGCGCTTTCCTTTTCTTGTTGGAGAGCTCTTCTTCTTCCTTCATCTTCAGTTGTCTTCTAAGTTCTTCATTCTCACTACTGATGATCTGATGCCGATTCTTCCATGCATTCTTCTCTCGAAGCTCTTTCTCCAAATCAATCTTCAGCTTCTCTGCATCATCCATAAAGATTAGAATGGGTTTCTTGAAGGTCATAGGATCCTGGCGAGGGTAAGGCATCTTCAGACTGATTGCCCTATCTCGTACCCATTGGAGATAGGGTTCCATAGAAACACAATTCGGCTTTCCCAAGCTACTCATCCCCTTCCTATGGATGTACTTCCAAGCTTGCATAATCTGTTTCTTGAGCTCTGGTTCTTCGTCATCCTTAAAGAAAATTCCTTCCACTTCAACACTCTTAGGTTTGTCCTTCAACGGATACCCGAGTTGGCGGCGAGCCAAAACTGGATTATAGCTGATTCCTCCCTTAGTGCCAAGAAGAGGTACATTAGCAAAATCACCACAGCTATCAATAATTAATGCTCCATCATAAACACGATTGTACCAACTAATGTCAGAGTGGGTAAGAGACATGATCCTTTGTGACCACCACAAACCATCCTTAAGGTTCCAAAATGAAGCTGACTTAGGCAAGTGCGAAATAAACCACTCGTACAACAATGATGCACAACAAGTAATCATCCCTCCCTTATGGTGATTCCTCAGATGGATGGAATGGTAAGTGTCTCCGAGCAAAGTAGGGACCGGGTTCTTCTTCAGAAATATTTTGATGGCGTTCAAGTCTACAAAGTCTTCAAAGTTTGGGAAAAGTAACACTCCATATATTAGCAGAATAAAGGTCGCCTCAAAAGCTTTCATATCCTTCACACTAACAAAATTCTTGGCCTTTTCTACCAAAAACTTTGTAGGGAATCCAAAAATCTTTCCTTTATAGGTCATATTTGCCTTGACCTCAGGAACACTCAAATATGTTGCCTTTGCAATCTCCGCTTCTTCAGGGTCCTTCTCTAGAACAGGGAATGGAAACTCATCCTTAACACGTGATCCCACCAGAAATGAATACTCTTCTAAAGTAGGCGCCAATTGGTAATCAGGGAATGTAAAACAATGGTAGAGAGGATCATAAAACTGGAGCATCACAGAGAGCAACCTTCCATCCCACTCAGTCTTAAGTAAGGCTAAAAGTCTCCTATGTTTCTCCATGAAGGCTTCTTGATCCAAAACCAAATCTCTTAATTTCCTTAGGTCTTCGAGTTTGGGAGTTTTGAATGTGTACTTGACAGTCTTTCTTCTTCCAAAGTCCATGATGATACCTACGATATTTGCAAAGATAGAGTTTCTGAGTTCCTTGAATAAATTGGTAAAAATGATGCTTCATGATGCGTGAATGCATGAATACACAAACACAAACAAGGCTTAGGTTCAAAGCTTGCATGAGGTCGAAGGTTCAACCCTCCCAAAAGGTATGTACTATGAGTTTATTTGTACCTGTACAACGGGTTCTAAAAGTTCCCAGAATCATTGTCCCATCTTTCGGATATTACCGACTTCCCAACTCAACTTGGTAATCAATAATATTCTCAAGAGAGTCTCATCCGGGTGCAGTATCGCGTATCAACTATTTTGGATTTGCACCCTCATAGTCATTGCACTACATCCCTAAAAGGCCAAGTGGGGGTAAATGTTCTACGGTCCTCAACATTAACGGCTCTCAGATCGAATATAGTAATGCTTTCACAACTGAACTCGATCAACAAAACTACATCCGAGGAGGCCTCCGCTGAGTGGTGGTGTCTCAAGTCAACTTGATCGGGACTCAACTCCCTACAAGCCTTCTTGAATATACCACCGTCCTATCTTATTTTGCACTCAAGTCCGGGTTAGGACTTATCTCACCACACATGGAACACCCAACAAAAATCCCAAGCAATACAACAACAAATATACAAATATACAAGGTGGGCTTAACCCTCAAAAATAGAGTCCCCAGTGAAGTCGCCATTTCTGTTGCGGTGAGAATTGGATACCAAACTATTGATTAAGCTTGAATCGCAAAACTTTTATGTTCACCACCGACTTTAATTTAATCCAAAGGGAAAAGGGAAAAAGATCGTAAAAACCCTAAATGAGGAGAAACTAGGTTCGGGGGTTGATTATACCTAGGGAAGGTGTTAGCATCCTAAGCATCCGCAGTATCCTACGGGAACCTCTTGTTAATATTTGTGTTATTGTTATTTATTGCTTGATAAAACTAAGGGAACCTAAGGCTTTTATTTCTAATGGTGCTCGCACAACATCGCATCGATGCCTACATATCGGGTATAGAATCAGAGCACTCGTAGTTCTCCTAAGGATTAACGAACACTTGGTTACGCTCAAGGTTCGCGGGGGAAGGTAAGTGTTATGGAAAACACTCACGTGACTTCAGGAAAGTCACAAAAAGTTCTAAAATAAAAAGTCCTAATGGCTAAGGTAAAAAAGGTAACTAGGGACGGCTAAACTTCCTATGACATTGAGTCAACTGCAGGAGTTCTTTCCCTTTTGGATTGAAATGCGAAAAAATAAAGTAAATAAATGAGGGTGCAAGCTCCTAAGTCTAAGACATAGGTTGCTACTTGCAAACAAAATGGAGTGAATGAAGTAAATGGAAATGCAAGGTAAAAGGCTTAGTAACCGGGCTATGACTCGATATATGGATCGAGAATGCGGGGGTGGAAGACAAGCGCGGTGCGTCAAATTGCTTAAGTTGGAAAGTTGTGAAGTGTAACGAATGTGCCGATGGCGATCATAAAATGACCGACTTACGTGTGTGAGTGAAGTGTATGTGAACTCAACTTGGCGTTGGGCCAAGAATTATTATCTTGAAAATTAAAGTTTCAAAAGTGTGCGCTTTCAATTTTATCTTAACAATATATGGTCATAGTACAAGATCAAATTCAATACGAGCTCATGGAAATATATACAACCAGGACATCAGAAGATTAAAATAAAAACTCACACTAAGAGATAAACCTATATCTAAACCTCTCACACTAATAGGATCTAAAACTAAGCTAAACAAATCTCTATCTTAAACGAAAAAAAGAACTAAACAAATATCTTTTTGGATTTTTATATAAAAATAAATAAATGACTAATTAAATATATAATAACAATAAGATAGAAAAGAAAAAATTGAATTCGAAATATATTTTTTTTTTTGTTGTATTTTTTATATGTATATATAAATATCTATCTAAAATAGAAAAGAAAGTATTGAAATTAAAATGCCTATTTATTTATTTGTATATAATAATTTAACTAAATATTTAATAAAAAAAAACCTAATAAGTAGATTAGTTAATATTAAATATAAAGATTTAATTGAATTATAAAAATATTTTTTAGATTTTTTTATGAAAAATAGAAAAAGTAATTGGGCTGATTTTTTAAGTAAACAGAGGGTGCAGGAAGCAGGTCCATGACCTGGAGGCCCAAAGAGGCGCTGAAATGGGAAGGGTGGATGGATTAGGTCCGACCCGCGACCCATATCCGGCTTGGTCTAAAACGAAAAGGGCAAAGGAAAAACCCAAGGGAACCCTAGCCGCTGCATACTCTTCCCAAAATCGGAAATCAAACAAACTCCCCTTTCCAGATCGCTCTGCTTCTCTCAATGTCACTAAGCAATGTGCTTTCATCCCCAAGCCAACATATTTCTCTTCGTCACCTTCAATCGATTTGCACCATTGAGGTGGCCTTCATCTTCATTCGCGACTTTCCTTCTACGTTTCAGTCTTCGTCAAATTGCATTGCGCTCTCTCTCGGTGTATCGATCGCACGGCTTGTTCTCCGTCTTCAAAAATCGTCATCGAAAACTCAACAACGCCGAAAATCAGTTCTTGTTGCTCTTCGCTCAAACATCCGGCGAGTTCGACCCCTCTCATCTCGGCTTCAGTGAGTTTCGATCTACTTCCGCGGTTTAAACTCTTCTTCCTCCGTTCTCAGTTCTCGATCTGCTTTCTTTTCATCTCTTTTTTTCTGTTTTTGTTTTGGTTCTGTGTTATTGTTGTTGTTGCTTGGTTGTGGCTGGAGAGTTTGATTTGTTGTGGTTGAAGTTGTTAAGGAGAAGATGGAGGTCAGCGAGGATGAAGGGCGGATTCGGTGGCGGTGAATGGTTTGTGTCGGATCTGATGGAGTTGTGTGGAGGTTGGTTGGTTTAAGGTTTGTTTTGGATTTGGTTGAATGTTGTTATTGATGATGGTGGTGTGCGGTGAAAATGAGAGGCTGTGGTTATTGAAGTGTATGAAGGTTATGTGAAGTGTGTTGTAAGGGGTTTTTTGAAAACAATGGAAGAGGAAGCTTATGTTATGTGGTTTGTGTTTTATTTGAGAGTGAGTGAGGGTTTATTGTTGGGTGTTGAAGGGTGAACAATGAAAAATACGAAAGGGGTAGGTTCGGTGATGGATGTGTTGTTCGTTGAAGATAAAAACACGGTAGTGCTTGTAGTGAATCGGTTCAGGAAAGTGAGGGTTCTTAGCGGGCTTTGCAGCAGTAGACTTCGCCGGCAGGGCTTTGCGGCTGGCTTGGCAGCGACAGCCTTAGCTAGTTTGGCAGCTGGCTTAGCTTTCTGAGTTTGTGAGGAAGTTGGAAAGAGTAACAGTGAAGTTTTTCTAGATTCAACTCATCTTTCTTTTTTGGTTTGTTTTTATTTTTTGTTTTTTTTTTTGGTGATTTTGTTTGAAGGTTTGGCGTTTAATGGTTGTAAATGGTTTTGCAGGTTTTGTTTAGAGGTTGAAAATGGAGATGAAAGGCTTATGGTTTATGAACATTGGATTTGAAGATTGATTCTGAGTTTTTGTTTTGATGAGTATTGAAATTTGGTTTTTTTTTTTTGGAGTTTTTCGAGTTGCTTTTGTGTATTTTTTCTGAAGCTTGAATCTGTTTTTTTTTTTTTTGCAGGTTTTTTCCTTATGTGTGTGCTGTGAGGTTGGAGGGATTGAGGAGGTGCAGGTCGGTTTGGTTTGATGGAATGAAAAGGATTGCGGTTGAAGTTTGCGAAGAAGATTGATGAAGGCTGAGTGTTATGAGAAGACGGAAAACGGTTTTGGTATGTGTTGATGTCTTTGCTTTATGGTTTTTGTTTGATGTTGCTGTATTTTTGTTTTTTATATGAAGTTGCTGCTGAGTTTTTGTTTGCAGTATACAATTCCATGATGGTGTTTTTTATGAATTTTGTGTATGCAGTATGAGGAGTGACGAAATGAAACTGAAAAAGAAACCTAGCTATTCGGAATCGAAATCAAACCGTAAACATAAACATGGCTAAAAGCGGAATCAAGTAAGATGAACAATATGCTGAAAAGAGGTGGAGGAAAAGGAGAACATTACCGACCCGAAAGTTATCGGGGTGAAGAATCCGCAATGGTAAGCTCCACTTGTACCTTCTTTCTTCTTCTATTCTTCTTCTGTGCAGCTTCTTCCCTACTCCTTGCTACTGCTGGTGTGATTATTAGTTGGCAGTGGTTATTGATTTTTTTGATGTTGCTGAATTTTTCGGTTTGCTTTTGTTTTTTGAATCCTCTTTTATGAATGAAACAGTTCTGGTTTTATAGGGAGAAATTAGGGTTTTTTGGTTTGAATTTCTGTACCCTATTGCTTGTTGATGAAGGGTTGGGACAAGGGAGACAAAATCTGAGTTTGTGTGTAGTAGTGGGGAGGTGGAGCAGACTGCTTTTGTGTGCTGTCAAACTGCTTTGTCTTGCTATTATTCTGCTGGTTTTTGTCTGCTAGTAGAGAGAAAATGGTCCCCTCTTCTTGTACTGATTTTGTAGAGTTATATAAAAAAAAACAGAAAAAATGCAAAATGATATGAATGATATATGTGAATGAATTAGAACTTGAATGCTGGATTTTTGAATAATGGTATGCTTGAATGAAATATTTGAGAATGATGAATGGTATGTTAATGAAATTGGCTTGAAATCTTATGTAACATATATGGGGCTGTTTTGAATTAACATGAAATTGGAAAGATAATACTTGAAAATGAATATGTTTTGAATCAAATGTATGAACATGCTTTGACTTGGTGGTTTGCTTCTTTTGTAGGTTGATGCAACATGGACTATGCAAGGAAAAGCTTGAAGATGCTTAAAGAGAAATAAAAATCTAACACTTACACACTAACACTTGTAGTTTAAAGCCTTGTAAACTTGTAATGACACAAACTAGGATGCAAACTTTTCTTGTAGTAATCTTTGAAAACAACTTGGAATGAATTGGTATTTGAAAATCATGGACATGAATTCAAAATGAAATTAGACATGAAATGCCATTTATCTAAATTTGGAAATGTGAAATAGAACTTAAATTTGAATGGAGTTAGAAATACTTTGGAAAATTGAGTTTAGAGTCTTGAAGAAAAGTTGAATTTCTTTGTCATGGATTATGTAATGAATTGATCATGATTTGAAAAATGTTTGGATGAATGAATTGCCATGAAATGGCAAATTGGAAATGATATGGTAACTTTGACATGAGTTCCCCATTAGGAAAGAACTTGAAACTAACAACTTGAAATAGAAGTTTAGAAATTGAAATTAGAATTGGAATAAAATGAAAATGAAAAAAAAAAATATTGGAATTAAAATTTAAAATGAATTAAAATAAAAAAATTGGAAATTGGAATTAAGTCAGAAATAGAATCTTAAAAAAAGTAAATTAGAAATAAAATTAGAAATTGAAATCAAATTAGAAATAGAAACTTGAAAATGGATTAAAAAATAAAAATTGGAGATTACAATTAAATTAGAAATGGAAACTAAAAAAAAGTGAATTAAAAATAAAAGTTAAAAAAATAAAATTATATTAAGAGATAAAACTTTGAAAGTTGAAAATAGAAATAAGATTACATTTAGAAATAAAACTTTGAAAATTGGAAATAAAATTACATTTTTTAACAAAACTTTGAAAATAAATGGAAATAAAATTTAAGTTTTAAACATTTAGGAATGAATTAAAATTTTGAAATAGAATTTGAAATAATTAATTTTTTAAAAAAAGAACTTAAAAAATAAAAATAAAATAGAAATTAAAATTAAAATTAAAATTAAAATTAAAAACACGAAAATGAATTAAAAAGTTAGAAATGAGAAATAGAAATTAAATTTAAAATGGAAGCTTGGAAGTGAAAAGAAATTAAAATTAAATTAATAAATAGCTTGAAAATGAGTTGAAAGCAACAGAAAATTAAATCTCGTAATTTCTCTATTAAATGATGAATGTATGATGCAAGCAGTTAGGGGTAAAATTTGGGGTTTGACACAACTGTATGTGTTTTCATGTTTGTCTTAGGCTAATTTTCTGATTTCAAACTAACTTTTATAGTGTTTTATTTGTGCTTGGTTGTGGTCTAATTGGAATTGTGTTTTATACTTGCCTTCTTAGTTCCTACTAAAAGTTGTTCTTGCTGAATATTTGCCTTAAATTGCCTATTTGCAATCTATTTAAAACTTATTTTAATTTAGAACTAAGAAAATAAGATTTAACTTCTTTTAATGATTTTAAAATTCTTACTGAATACTTCCAGTAACTTGTTCTTGCTGAAATTTACTAAGATTTAACTTTCCTTTATATATTTTTCTTCTTTTCATGAGATCTAATTTGCTTTATTATCATATATTTTGAATATTTTAATGTACGAATTTAAAAATAATCTTATTAGTATGAAGCAAATTAATAAGATGAAGCAAATTAAGTTTATTATTATAACTTAAGTTCTAACTTTTATTTATGAATATGATTTTAATCACAGTAGTGTGTGAATTGGAATGTTTTTAAGTGAATTGGAATGTTGATTGGTGATATCTACTTGTATCTTATATTAACAATCTTATTAATATGAAGCAGATTAAGTTTATTAATGTAACTTAAGGTCTAACTTTTGTTTATGAGTATGATTTTAATCACAATAGTATGTGAATTGGAATGTTTTTAAGTGAAATGGAATGTTGATTGGTAGTTGTTGATAATGGCTCATTCGTTATTTCAGTGACTGGTGAGCCTAATCAAAATCTACCAATTAATGAAGTAGGTTTATCTGCGCAACCTACAAAGAAGAGGAAATCTAGTGCAAGTGGTTCTAGGAAAACATCTGCTTGTTGGGAACACTTTATTAGATTACCTGTTGATCAAGTTGATGCACCCACTGCAACCTGCAAACACTGTCACAAAAAATACTTGTGTGATCCTAGGACTCACGGCACAACCAACCTGAACCATCATATTAAAAAATGTCCCAGGCTTCCCCTTGTTGTGTCAGCTGACCCCACACAAACTATTCTAACATACCCAACTATAGATGGCAATATGGATCAAGTTAGCTCTAGATTTGACAAGAAAGCATGTAGAAGTGCTTTGTCAGTTTTTGTAGTTCTAGATGAGCAGCCATTTAGTGCAGTAGAGCGTGAAGGTTTTAAATTTTACTCTAAAGTAATGCAGCCCCAATTCACCATCCCATCTAGGCGTACGGTAGCTAGGGACTGTTTTCAGCTACATTTGGATGAAAAACAAAAGTTAAAGGCCTTTTTTAAGTCTGATTGCAATAGGGTAGCACTTACTACTGATTGCTGGACTTCTATACAAAATCTTAACTACTTGACCCTTACGGCACACTTTGTGGATAACGAATGGAAGTATCAAAAGAGAATTATCAGCTTCGCCGTAATTCCAAACCACAAGGGTGATACTGTAGGTAGGAAAATCGAAGAAGTGTTAAGGGATTGGGGAATTAGGAATGTGTCAACAATAACTGTTGATAATGCCACTTCAAATGATGTTGTTGTGACATATCTAAAGAAAAAGATAGCAAATATGAATGGGTTGATGGGGGATGGGGAGTGTTTTCATATGAGGTGTTCTGCTCACATTTTGAATTTGGTGGTAAATGAGGGTTTGAAAGATAAACATTTATCCATAACTAGTATTAGGGATGCTGTTAGATTTGTTAAGTCCTCATCTCATAGGGCATCCAAGTTTAAAGAATGCATTGAATTTGCTGGAATAACTTGCAAAAAGTTAGTATGTCTCGATGTTTCAACTTGTTGGAACGCGACATATTTAATGCTAGAGGCTGCAGAGAAGTTTCAACTTGCTTTTAAAAAGCTTGAGGATGAAGAGTCGAGCTATAGAGAGTTCTTTGGAAAAGGTAATCCCCCTAGTAGTGATGATTGGGACACTGCTAGGGCGTTTAGCGCTTTTCTAAAGTTATTCTATGAAGCAACTAAAATTTTTTCCACCTCTCAAAATGTGAGTTTGCATACTTGTTTTCACCAAGTGTCTGCCATTTATTGTGAGTTGAAACAAGCTACTATGAACTTAAATGATGTTTTTGCAAGTGTGGGTGGGGATATGATGGCAAAGTATAATAAATATTGGGGGAGTGCCGATAAGATGAACAAGATGATAATTTTGGTATTAATTCTTGATCCAAGATACAAATTGAGTTACATTGAGTGGACATTCAAGGACATGTATGGAGTTGGATCAAAGTTTGCTAATGACTTGATAATATCTATAAAAGAGGATTTACAAAAGTTGTATGATTGGTATAAGCAAGCTTATGACCAAAAATATAATTCCACACACCCTCTTGGTAGTGGTGGAAATAATGTCTCCAATGATGAAACAATTGCAGCTGCTGCCCGTTCATCTATTATGGCTAGAGCCGATGCTTTTGAGCAACATTTAGAAGAACGAGACTCAATTGATCAACAAAATGAGCTTGAGGGGTATAATTCTAGTAAGTGTGTTAAAAGGGATCCTAACTTTGATATTCTTGTGTGGTGGAAACGCAATTCAGCCGAATATCCTATTTTATCTACAATGGCTAAAGATATTTTAGCCACACCAATTTCTACTGTTGCTTCCGAAAGTGCTTTTAGCACAGGAGGGAGGGTCATAGAAACATATAGGAGCTCTCTAACTGTTGAAATGGCAGAGGCTTTAATTTGCACTCAGAATTGGTTAAAACCTTCTTTTACATATTTCAAAGACATGAACCTCATGGAAGATTTTGAGCTTTCAGAAGATATTGTACAAGGTAAATTTATTTATTACGTTATTTTGAATAATTAATATGTAGCATTGTTATATAATTATGTGTTTCTAAAAACCGTTTATTTCATGATTTTAGAGTTTCAACAAATGCAGATTGCAGCAAGGGGAGGATTGGGTGTCTCATCATCACAATCTCAGCCACAACCTTCTGGTTGTGCTTGAAATGAATGTATGTATATCATTATCTACTTATTTCATTATTATTTTTTGATAACTAATGTTTATGTTATATAATTTTTCAGGTCAAATATGTTTTTTGATTTTTTGGAATCATATATGACTTATATATATATATATATATATATATATATATATATATATATATATAGATATATATATATATATATATGTCACTAATCAATGGCCGAATGAAGAATATATATATTTATATTTTGTCCCTGAATTTTGAAGAAACTAGCCACCACTCGTCTTCATTGTGTCCCTTGAATTTTGAAGAAACTAGCCACCACTCGTTGTCACTCACCACTCATCGCCACTCACCATTCATTTTCACTCATCTCCAGTTACTACTATTGCTCCTACCACACATGCAAGAGAGGTGATATTAAATTGAAAATGATTGAAACTTATGATTATTTAGTTTATTAGAGTTGTTATATAGTTGAAACTATCAATTTTTCAAAATGTTCACTTACTGTAGTTTATGTTTGTATAACACTTGCTTCAAAATACCTTCTCTTAAATTTGATAAAAAAAAAAACTAAATATTCCTCTGTTTATGCAGAATGGAATAACTTGTCTAGGGGATATAATTTATGCAGAATGGAATTGCTCCTACCACACATGCAAGAGAGGTGATATTAAATTGAAAATGATTGAAACTTATGATTATTTAGTTTATTAGAGTTGTTATATAGTTGAAACTATCAATTTTTCAAAATGTTCACTTACTGTAATTTATGTTTGTATAACACCTGCTTCAAAATACCTTCTCTTAAATTTGATTAAAAAAAACTAAATATTCCTTTGTTTATGCATAATGGAATAACTTGTCTAGGGGATATAATTTATCGATACATAATGGAAAACCCGACGCTTTTGGAGTGGAAAGGTAAAGAGCCCAGTTGTTAATAAGTATTTGAAATTTAGTTGCAAATTATCATCTATGTTCCTTAATATTGCATTTTCTATCTGACATAGGTGAATTAACCTTGTTATTTGGATAAGATGACCTTGCTATATGGATAAGATGACCTTCGCCAGTTTGATACATTATGTTATGTTTATAAACCTACTTACAAATTATTTAGATTTTAATAGCTAATTTAATGAATGTGGAATTTTAATTGTGTAGTAAGTTTGATACATTATGCTATGTTTATAAACCTACTTACAAATCCTTTAGATTTTAATAGCTAATTTAATGAATGTGTAATTTTAACTGTGTAGTAATTATGCATTAGGCTAATGTTTTGAAAGCTGAATTGTCAATTTAAATTGTGAGGGAAAAAGCCTCAAAGTTTGTTGTCAAATAGAGGTTATATATTTGTACAACATTATAAGCGCACCGTAAAATGCACCCGCAACCCGTCCGAATGCATCCGCAACCCGTTTAAAACCAACCCGTCAAACCGTTGTTAAAAATGGACGGAATTGGGCTTGTATTCTCCAACCGCGGATTGGGCAGGGTGGTGGTTTTGGGCCCGAAACCGCCCAACCCGGCCTGTTGTCCAGCCCTAATGTACCGTATATAAATGCTCATTAACTCCACCTCTTGAAGAATAATGATTAATAGAAAATTAATTGTATATAAATGCTGTACAGTAAAACAGAAACTCCAAACCTCTCAGTCGCTAGTTGTTACTACCAATTACCATGGCTGCTGCTACTAGTACTACTACTCAAACAGAGGAGCATGTGTCCTTGAAGCTTGTGTTGAATGAAATGGGTAACAAAGTGTTGTTTGCTGAAGCTGGTAAGGACTTTGTAGACATTCTTTGCAGCTTCTTAACAATGCCTCTTGGAACTATTGCTAGACTTGTAGAGAAGGAATCCAGCATAGGGCCAGTTACCATTGGTTGTCTAAACTCACTCTATCAAAGTATGGCTGATCTTGATGCAAGTTGTTTCAGTAATGAAAAAATCAAACAAATGCTGTTGCAACCAATAAACTCCGCGGAAGATTATTGCAACACTCTTAAACTCAAAATTGACGACACTCCGCCCACCAGATACATGGCGTGTTGGAATTGGAAATGCAACAACTCTCGTGATATGCCACTATCAACCTATAAAGATAACAATAATTGTCCATGTGGAAGTTCTCCTACCCCTCAACTTTTCCTCAAAAATTTCGGGCCCCGCCAAGGATTTGTTAAAAGTGTTGCTACTTTTGTTATAACTGATGATCTTATTGTCCTGCCTAATTGTGTTGACAATGCAAGCTTTGATCTGCTCCAAGAATTTGGAATAAAAAACACAAATTCGGTTAAGGAAATGATTCTGAACGTCACTAAACAAAAGGTTTTGTATTAGAATTTATATTTTCTTATGTTGTTCTTATTGACTATGATTACTAATTTACTCTTAATATTTGATATAGGTGTTTGATTTGCTAAAATGTTCTTTGCTTTCCAACTCTACTTTGACGGATTTTTTCTTAGGGAAAAAACCATCCATTGAAGATTCGAAGTTCTTGTTGTCTGATGTTGAAATGAGTGGCGATCTCCAAATCATTTTGAAACTTGTTATAAGAAAATCTGATGGAAAGATTTTATATGCTGAAGGGGAACAATGTTTTGTGAATTTACTTTTAAGCTTTCTTACTTTTCCATTGGGAGGAATTGCACGAATATTTGGTGAGAATTTTTCATTCGGAAGTATTAATCAATTGTACAAGAGCATGTCCGAATTAAATGAAAACAATTACTTCATCTCAAGAGATGCTAAGAAGAGGCTTGTTGATCCTTGCATTTTGCCATATTTAGAAATAAGCAAACCAATATTACCAATATTTGAGTCTGGGATTCTTGATTATTATTGCCAGTATGGCATTAGTGTTATTCGTTTTCAATATTGCAAAGACATTCGAGGTACTAGTCATGTAGAAAGCTTGTTGAAAATGAATTTATCTAAAATGGTATGTCCTGAAGGTTATGTAAAGGGTCCTGCTATGTATGTTGCTACTGATGATTTGGTTATATCACCATTGTCTCCAATATCTGCATTAGCTTTACATGACAGATTCGAAACTCCAATTGATGATTTGAAAGAGAAGACTGTAACCATTGGTATCAAGGAGGTAAGAAACAGTTATACTAGCTAGAAAAGATTTCTTATGTTCAGTTTTTAAATAATTTATAACTGTTTATTTTGAGACTACTTTATCACAAACTTTTCTTTTCAGTGTCTGAGCATATTGCAAGCTGCTTTAACATCAACATCTGCCCTTACAAATGGTCTGGCTCACCTTGTAACCCAGATCAAGGAAGAAAAATATGTACTTACATTTTATGGTGTTGCAAGGTTCTGAGAGAAAAGTTTGTTATAGACAACAATACATGATTTTTTTATTTGGATTTTGGCATTATTGTTTTGTGATCTTTATTCTGAACTTCATCTTTTATTCCCAACCTAGCTTTATGCAAGCTGATCAACATACAAGTCCAACGCATAAAAAATATATACATAAACTAAATCATACCATTTGATCATTTAAAACAGTCACAAAATAGCAAATCTAGAAATGTTGTCCATTACAACAAACAAAAATATCATAAACATAAAACACATTGTAAACACTTATCATTTCTCCTGCTTAACTTCGGATATTAAGTGACTCAGACCATCTGTTAAAGCCGAAGTCGAGGTTAAAGTTGCCTTCAATATGCTCAGACACTGAACCAAGACAATAGTTTAAAATGAGCCCAATATCTACAATAGTCTAGCAAACTCAAAAGCAAAAATTTGTGATATAAGGTTTGATTTTCATACCTCCTTGATGCCAATGGTGACAAACTTTTCCTTCAGATCATTAAGAGGAGTTTCCAAATGGTTGATTAAATACAAAGTTGAAATTGGTGAAGATGACGGTGCAATGACCAAGTCATCTGTAGCCACAAATGTTCTTAGCCCCTTGGCATAACCTAGACATTTTCCTTTATTCGATTTCGGATTATCAATCAGAAGCATATCTAGACGCTTTGCCTCGTGAAACTTACATTCATTACTTATGAAAAATTGATTATGGAGAATACTTTCTTTGAGGCTTTTACCTTGATAATAAAAATAATACGGCACACATCGCTGAATCGGCAACATTTGTTTGCTTGATTTGAAATGAGGTGCTAAATGTGGATCAATAAGCCTCATCTTTGCTTCAAATGATGTAAAATATTTGTATTCATTCAAATCAACTATACTCTTGTACAAAGTATCATCAGTAATAACAAAAGTTGCATCATCTTTAACAAATCCACTACTTAAATGTTTCACAAATACTGAACGTGTCATAGGATTTCCACACATGGAACAATCATTATTTCCCGAAGTTCTCAAGAAATTACCACAACTGTTTTTATCAAACTTCGAACATAGAAAATACTCTGTTGGCTAATGTTAATTTTAAGAGCACTGCAGTAATTGTGGGATGAATTTGCAGGTTGCAATAACATTTCTTTGGTTGTATCTGTTGTAAGACACTCTTTGTCAAGATCTCTCGCACTTCGATAGAGTGTATTCAGACAACCAACCGTAACGGACTCCTTGTTAGAGTCCTTCTCTATAAGTCTTGCAATGGTTCCTAAAGGTAATGTTAAGAAGCTAAATAGAATATCCACAAAGTCTTTACCTGCCTCCGCAAATAACACTTTGTTGGTCTCCTTGTTCACAAGAAGTTTCAAGGACACTTGCAGTTGCTCCTCTGTTTGAGCAGTTGTAGCAGCCATGTTTTGCAACTAGAAAAGGTACAGAATTTTATGTTGGAAACTTGAGGGAAAAATGTGTTCCTATTGAATAATTTTCTCTTAGCACATGATAATAAACCATTAAATTAAGTAAGAGATTTTGAGAAAAATAATAGAAGAAAAAGAAAGTGCAATACTTGCATGTTACATCTTGTTTGCAAGAAAATCCAAATCCACTAACCAAAGAGAGACAGAAATTCACCTGTTATGGATAAATATGTGATGATGACTACTTTTACGGTGGAGCTTGATTGTTTAGAGGGGCAAAGACACCACTGTTGTTCGACGCAAGGTTGATACTAAAATAAGATGAAACGGCAACTAGGATTAGGGCAAGGGAAGGGAACAGGTTTTCTACTGCAATATAAATTTTAAGAATATTAAATAAGAAGAACGGAAAAACGGAAAAACCGAAAAAAATTACAATAAGTTTTTCCTTTCTAAATTAGATAGAGAACAAAAAATTTAATCAACACTAATTTATATTTGGGTAGTGCTAACTTGTCGGTAGGGGTGGCAAAACAGTATGTCCCATTTAAGTCCGTTTAAAAGTAGGATGGGGTGGGATAAGCCAACTTAGATATCCGAGCTCAAAAATTAAGTTTGTTCCGTTTACTAACGAGTTGATGGGTTGGCGGATCGGCCCGCCTTTTTTTAAATATTTTTTTATAGTTTGATTTATTAAATAGTTTATAAAATAAATAAATTTTTATCAAAGAGGCCAACAACAATTTTTTTTTTATATGTCTGTAACTGATATCTTTACAAATATTTCAAAAACAATTGTAATTTTCAAAATCCATAAGAAATCTTTTCAAAAACAATTAATTGACATTGTCGTAACTGATCTCTTTATAAATATTTCAAAAATAATTAATTGGTCTCTTGTATTAAGTTGAAAATGTAAGTATGTAATTATATTTAAAAAAAATATATAACCAAAAAATTATAAAAGAAAAATATAAGTAGTAGTAATTCACAACATGAAAATATGTGAGAAATCTTTTCGCACATGCAAGGAATAATATATTTGGCTGACCTTTAAAGAGTAAAATAAACCATGTTATATTATCCAAAGTTGTAGGCGACTGCGTGTCAGTGGATCAGGCTAGTCATAGGCAATAGCTAGATACGTATTACTTAAAATTATAACATATAGCTCTATTTGTTTACATCTTTAAGCTATGAATGAATTAATACTGAGGAAGTTACAATATTAGCTTTTAATTCATTCTTAATATTTAATATTGTTATAGGTTGTAATATTTCATGTATAGAAATAGAAGTTAACAAAACAGTAACAAAAACAATACAAGAGAGGAAGAAGAACAAACTAGAAAATTTGAGTTTAATTTTACCTTAAACTTAAATAATGATTTGGATGATTGATTAGAATGACCATACAGTGGAGGAATATGCACACGGAAGGCAGATGAAACAAATTAGGCTAAATACCCAAATTGGTCCCTTAACTCCATCACCGGGTCCAATATGGTCCCTTATCTCTAAAAAGTGACAAAAAGGTCCTTTAATTTGTTAAATTGTACCACGTTTGTCCTTCCGTCATCAACCGTTAGTCAAAGTCAAGTTATCATACACATGTGGAACTTAGCTTGGGTGACTCATCTGCCATGTAGGATGTGTTTGCCTAAAGTGTATACCCAGTAGTTTCATAACCAGTTGTACGAAACTTGGTGAAAATAGAAAGGAACCCTAGCGCAGCACCATTGAAGCTTGAAGCATCATAACCAACTACCATTGAAGCTTGAAGCATCATATCCATTTCTGAAGCATAATCCACCAGGTATTCGATTTTACAATTTGAAATGTTATTCGATTGCAGTTACTTTAATGATTTAGGGTTTGTATGTTTTAGGGTTTTTCGGAAAAGTTACTGATTTAGGGTTATTTGATTTCGATTAGGGATTTGTGTCAGTAGAGATGAGTGAGTACCTGAATCTTACAATTCACCACAGTGGTGCATTTGTGGATGACGAGCTGAGTGTATACGAAGGGGGAGAGATTGCAGAATTGAAAATAGATGTTGATAGATGGAGCTATTTTGAACTGCTAGGTTGTTTTAAGGATTTAGGTTACACATGTATTGGGAAAATTTACTATAAGGATCCACAATTTGGGATGAGCACCTTGGTTGATGACAAAGGAGCCCTAGAGATTGCTGATTTGTTTAGGGTTCACCTTAGGGTTGACATATACATCACACACATATTGTCACAACCTGATTTCTATGATGGTCCAATTGATGAAGTAGAAGCAGATGTGATGGAAGAGGATGACACTGAAGGAATTCTTGCTGCAATGCTTGAGGAAGTTAATGCTGAGGTGAATAATATTGAGCCCTTGAATGAGACAACTCCAAGGGTGGAAGAGGAAGTTTTGAATCAGAATGAAGGGAATAATATTGATCCTGTGAATAATTCTGATCCTGTGAATCTGAATGCTGAGGTGAATAATTCTGATCCTGTGAATCCGAATGTTGAGAATGAAGGGGATAATACTGATGTTAGTGAGGATAATAGTGATGATGAAAACTTCAATTATGACAGTGCAATGGAAGTTGGTTTTGATGATGAATCAGATGAGTTTGATGATGAGGAGGGTGATGTGATGGAATCTGTGAATGATCAAGAGGGGAAGATGAATAAGGGTAAAGAAAAGTGTGAAGAGAAAGTTAGTGATAATGAAAGTGATGATTTGCAAAGTGGGTGTGAAAGTGATGATACTAGTGACGTTGTTAGGAAAAAGTACCCTATTTTTAAATTACAGAAAGACATGTCGAAATTCAAATGGGAGGTTGGGATGTATTTCACAACCAAGGCTGATTTCAAAGAAGCTATAACATCATATGCTGTGCAATCTGGCAGGGGTCTTAGGTACATTAAGAATGACAAGGTAAGGGTGAGGGTTAGATGCAAGGAAGGATGTGATTGGGAAGCCTACTGTGTAAAGTTACCTAATGAGGATTCTTGGCAACTAAGGAAGATCATAGACAACCATAGTTGTAGTAGAGAGTACAATGTAAAGCTGATGAGTACAAAATGGTTAAGTAATAGGCTACAGAATTCACTGAAATCCAATCCAAGATTGAAGCTTAGGGACATAAAGGAAAAGGCACAAAAAAATGGAATGTAGGTGTTAGCAAGCAAAAGGCCATAAGAGCAAGATTTGCTGCTAGAGACATGGTAGATGGTTCTTTTCTTGGGGACTATACAAGGATCTATGACTATTGCCATGAACTTTTGAGATCTAACCCAGGTTCTACTGTGAAAGTCAATGTGTATCCTGTACTAGAGGGTTCTGCAGATCAGAGACCATATTTTAAGAGGCTGTACATTTGCTTGGATGCTTGTAAGGAGAGTTTTAAATTATGTAGACATTTCATTGGGCTAGATTGTTGATTTTTGAAAGGGTTGTGTGGAGGGCAAATCTTGGCAGCAATTGGTAGAGATCCAAATGATCAAATGCTACCAATAGCATTTGCTGTGGTTGAAAGTGAAAATAAAGATAGCTGGACTTGGTTCTTGGAGCTTCTTATTGATGATCTAGGTGGGAGAGAAAAGTGTCTCACATACATCTATATATCTGATCAACAAAAGGTAAATATGGTCTAAGTTATATTTTCTAAGTTATGTTCACTTATAGGTACTTATGTTATTTGTACTAACTTATGTTATTTTTTGTTGCACTAAGGGTTTATTACCTGCCATGGATGAGTTGCTACCTGGAGTTGAGCAAAGATTTTGTGTCAGACATCTTTATAATAATTTCAGAAAAAGATATCCAGGCAAGAAACTCAAGGAAATTATCTGGAAAGCTGCAAAGTCCACATATTACCTAGCTTGGGAAAGAGAGATGAAAGGGATGAAGGATATCAATGTGGAAGCATACAAGCACATGATCAGCACTCCACCAAGATATTGGAGCAGATCATATTTCAAGACTCATAACAAATGTGATACAGTCCTCAACAATATGTCTGAGGCATTCAATAGTGTTATTCTGGATTCAAGAGTTAAACCACTAATTACTATGGTGGAAGAAATAAGGATATATATGATGGAGAGATGGGCAACAAATAGGATGAGGTATCAGAATCTGGCTGATGGGAAATTCCTACCAAACATAAGAAAGAAAGTTGAAAAAAAAAGCTCTTACACCAACCTTTGGATTGTCAGGTATATGAATTGTTTTGTGCTTATAGTAGATTAATGAAGGAATTCAATTCTGTTTTGTTGCTTATAGTAGATTATTAGTAATTGGTATATGAATTCAATTATGTTTTGTGCTTATAGTAGATTAATGAAGGAATTCAATTTTGTTTTGTTGCTTATATGAATTGGTATATGAATTCAATTCTGTTTTGTGCTTATAGTGGATTATTAGTGAATTCAATTCTGTTTTGTGCTTATAGGATGGCTTCTGAACATATTTTTGAGGTGAGGCATCTAGAAAACCAAGCAGACAAATTCACTATAGACCTTAAGGAGCAAAGTTGTTCATGTAGAAGATGGGAGCTAACAGGGCTACCTTGTGTGCATGCCTTGTCAGCTATGAAGAGTAGAAACTACAACATTGCTGACTACATTCCAGAATATTATAGAAAGGAGAGATACATGGAGGTCTATGAATTTGTGATTTTTCCAGTTAATGGTTCTAATTTGTGGGCCAGAACTGAATATCTAGATGTGCAGCCTCCTAAGTATAGGAAGATGCCTGGAAGGCCAAAGAAAAGAAGAAATTTAGAGCAAGGTGAGATTGATGGTTCAGACAAAAAGATGAGAAGGACTGGGTTTAATGTTAGGTGTAGCAGTAACACGGTGGGAGAACTGACTTTAGTTATGTTGCGGATAGCAAGAGTCGCCACCGACTTTTATTTTATCCAAAGGAAAGGGCATAAAAGAACAGGAAAGATCTTAAAAGATTTTTGGGTTCAGGGGGTAGGTTATGTAAAGGGAAGGTGTTAGCACCCTTTACATCCATGGTTATCCATGGGCTCTTAGTTACTTAGCTCACTTTAAACTGTTTTGAGAAGTGTAGTGTGTGATTAAAATTTTCTTAAGTACTTTATAATGATCCTTGTACGGATATATATATATATATATAAATACTTTGTTTTGAAAATTGTTTAAAAATGTGAAGTGTTTATGAAATGTTTTTGAATGAGTGAGCAAGTACTTAAGAGGAACCTACCCTAATTTGAGTCTTTACTGTTCTAGAATGTTCTTTCAATGGTAAGACTATCCCTATTATTAAGGAATAGGTAGTCATTACCTTGGATGTTGTATGGGACATGTGAAGGGTCATCCGTGATTAGGCAACTGTAAGGTGTCTTTAGCAATTCGAAGGGACTTATCATCTTTTATTTCGAAAGGGACAAGATCATTTACGAAGGCAACACCGAAGGGACTTGATTTTATAATCGTAAAGGGACTAGATGATATTTTAAGAGAAGGGACTGTGCTTTTTAGACACCTTACTTGACCATTTTATTTAGGCAACATGAGGGATATCCTTAAGAAGTGAGATGGCGATCAAAGATCGACTTACGTGTGTGCGTGTACAAGTTCAAATATTTATCTTATAATTAGTGATCTAAATTAATTTTAAAATACAAACATGTTTTTACTCCCTAATTTACTAACCATAGCAATATATAAATAAATAAACAATAAAAATACTACAACTATTACATGGCTTGTACAGTTGCATTATAGTAAGAACAATTTAAATGATAATAATAATAAATAAATAAAAGATTAGTAATAAAAATAATTATAAGAGAAAAGAGGTTAGCACAATAATATACAATATAGAAATCAATTAAATGTTTTTAGATTTAAATAAACAATTTTTTTAAAGAATTTTGAGATGAGAATAAAATAATAATAATAATTATATACTAATTTATTTACAAAAATAAACATGATTTAGAAATATTTATTAAGTATAATTAAACAAAAATAATTAAAATGAGAAATTAAAGTTTTAAAAGAAATTAGGGTTTTTAGAATTTAGAAAATAAATTAGGGTTTTAGAAATATTAGGGTTTCTAATTTAATTTACAATATAATTTAATAACTAAATAAATATATACATATTAATAAATATTATCAAAAAAAAAAACATATAAAGAAATAAATATATTAATTTAGGTTTTGAGAAAATAATATAAGTTTTAAAAGAAAAAAATGATTTATATATATTGTTTATAAATTATTTAAATTAATTTAAAGAATAAAATAAAGAAATAGTAAAAAGAAATAAAACTAAAAACCAAAAAAAACAGGACCTGGGATTTGAACCCAAGTCCTTTACCTGAATGATCAGCAACATAATCACTGGGCTGGCGCGCGCTAGCTGATGGTAAACCCCTTCCAATTGGTTTTGTTGTCGTCCTGAAAAATAAAATAAAGCAAACAAAAAAATTGCATTTGGCTGGTTTCGAACCCAAGCCCTTTAGTTTACAAACACGCATCAAAACCATCTGAGCTACGCGCTCATTGTGAAATATAATCAGAAACAAAACATAATATTTTAAGTTAAATTTTTGAATTATTTTTCGCGCCAGTCAACTTCATCTTCTACCTCCTGACCTTCGCATTTACCTGCGAATTCTTCCATGAATTTTCCTGCGTGCTAATTCCTGCCAATTCTCAATCATCATGAAAACAGTAAAATTTTCTTAAATTAATGAATGAAACATGATCCTCAAGATCCATACAACACAACCATGTCTTCTAAATTCATTTATATTTAATAAATCGAAGAACCCTAAATTGGCCGAAAAACCCTAGCAATGGTGATTTTTCAATCCTGTACCAAAAATCAAATTGAATCGCCTAGAAACAATCACAAGCTTCTCACAAACACAAAACCATGATCAAATTCAATTTATATTGCATATATATATATATATATATATATATATATATATATATATATATATATATATATATATATATATATATATATATATATATATATGAAAACGAAAAAAATCAATAAAGTGTTAAAAGTTGGATTTGGTTTGAGCCATTCATGAGGTTTTGGATGCATATGAGTATTGATACATGATCAGTGAAGTCCAAGGATCCTTCCTATGTCCTTAAAATACCTTAAAATGTTTTGTAATGAAGAAACCGAATTTGATTTTTGAGTGATTTTTGTGAAGTTTGAATGAGGTGCAAGAGGCTGCAAAATCGTGTCTTTGTGCTTGCTAAAGGTTGTATATATATGATACAATGAGATTAGGTCAAAAGATTGCACAAAACTTTGGATTTTTGGACTTTGAAAGATTGAAAAATATTTGATTTTAAAACTTGAAATATCTTGATCTAGACTTGCTATTTTAAGATGATCCTCATAATTCTTGTATCAATCAAGTCCAAATATAATTTATGACCTTCTAGAAACCAAATCAATTTAAATTTTCATTATTTTATATTTTATTTGAATTTAAAATGATTTTTAATATAAAAAATCATAATAAATAAAAAAAATGAATAAAATTATGAATAAATCAATTTAATTTCGTGCATGATGTCATGGAACCAATTGGATCACAAAAAAGTCAGCCCATTTGGTGAATTATGGTTTTAAGACCCCATTTGCTTCATAAACCTCTCAAAAATTTCTCAACTTTGCAAGTGCACAAATCCTTCAATTTTAATGCTATGAAGGTGTTCTTGGACATTTTGGAAAGCTTAAAGAGTCCTCTAACCAACCTCTTTGGTCTCATGTCCATATCTTTTACCATTCTCAAGTTATGCTCTTTGGAAGTTGTTGACTTTTTGTTGACTTTTAAAAGGACCTATAATGTCTTAGCTCATACCTTCCAAATGAAGCATTTTTGGGCTTGGCTTGTGAGACACAAAGTTGTAGAGAAGTCAATTTCCTTCAAAATGAGCTTTGGATGGAAATTTTTTTATGAAGCGTGTGAAAGTTATGGCCGGTCAAAGTTCAGTTGACTTTTCCTATGAAAACCCTAATTTAGAAACTCCTGATTCTTGATGATCTGAAATCTCCTTGATGACTCATGATCAAACCTTGATCAAATGATGAATTTTACTTCATATACTTTATGTTGGCAAAAAATAATGAAGTTTGACTTTGGTTTGACCATAGTTGACCTCAGTTTGACTTTTTAACTACTTTGACTGATTTTAACCTATCTGATCATCTGACTAGGTAAATCTTTTGGGAAAGTCTTGAAACTTGACATGGGGATTCTTGAACACATATAAGATGCTATTAAGCTCACTTGAAGTCTTGTAAGTCCATTTATCCTGATAAAAGTCAAAACCCTAGTTTAAGATGCATTGCTTAGGAGGATGCATTGTGTGAGGGAAATGTCAAACTTTCTGACTTATTGTGAACTTTGTGAACCTTGTGAGCCTCATGAGATGTCTTGTGAACTTTGTGAACCTTGTGAACCTCTTAGTACACAATTTCTTGTCTTGTGGAGGGCAAATTTTTGGGTGCAACAGCTGCCCCTGTTCAATTTTCTAAAACCTGAGGGGTTAGATTGGTATATGTGCAGTCGTGACCTGGAAGGTTGAAGGGGATTGAACACAAAAGCCCAAAAATTTGCACTCGCCGGTGCGTAAATTAACACTGATGCTTAGTTGTATATGCTTGAGTGGGCTTAAAGATGCCACTCGGAAGAACTGGAGATGGGCTTAGAGATGCCATCTAAAATATCAGGATGTGATGATAGCTTTATGTTGATACTGGATATCAGTACTAGGTCTTCGTATAGGCCGTCTCTGAATCGTTTATGCAACATGGTTTGAATTGTTGAGTAGACCAGTAGAAATAAATCTTCGTGACGATTATCTCCGCTGGAAATATCTTGGATTAGGGAATGGATCTTCTTACAGACCGTTTGCCTACTCTCCAAGGTCAAAAGAACGTCAGGATTAGTTCTTCTGAAAAATATCTTGAACCAGGGAATGGATCTTTGTACAGACCGTTTGCCTGATATTCAAGGGCCAAAAGAACGTCAGGATTAGTTCTTCTGAAAAATATCTTGAACCAGGAAATGGATCTTTGTATAGACCGTTTTCCTGCTATTCAAGGGCCGAAAGAACGTCTGGATTAGTTCTTCTGAAAATATCTTGAACCAGGGAATGGATCTTTGTATAGACCGTTTGCCTGCTATTCAAGGGCCAATAGATTAAATCTTCTGAAAATATCTTGAACCAGGGAATGGATCTTTATACAGACCGTTTGCCTGCTATTCAAGACCAGATAGATGAAATCTTCTGGAAATATCCTGGATTAGGGAATGGATCTCTGTACAGACCGTTTGCCTACTCTCCGAGGACGTCTTGAGTAATGTATGGATCATTTCCGACCTGTTGTAAATTGTAGATATTGTTTTACCTGCATATAACTTTCCTGCAAGGAGAATGTTAGTTTATGCAATATGTATGCATGCATAGTATGATGCACTTAAGTAAATGTATTATGCATTTATGGATATGTTATAGTATGATGTAAATGATGTATGTATGAATCATGCAGCCTGAAGCGTCTGGATATCTTTGTATAACAACTGCTGGGTAGGGAAAATAAATCTCGACTCGTTGCTGAAGAATATGAGGAACTTGTTCCCGTTTTGTTTGATAGTATAGTATTTATAACCTCCCGTCTTCGTTCGTCGTACTTCTATTGAAGGAATAAGTTCCCGAATATCCATCTGAGGATAAAAGAGATGGACATAAATTCAAGGGGAGATATAACTCGAAGTATTTATGAAGATGGATTTGCCCTACTGGGGATTTGTAATTGTCTTGTGGGGATGAACCGGCGAAGCTTCGTTGAATTCCTTCCCTCGTTCGTCCTTAGTAAATACTATTACTGCATTTTCATGCATTTCTGGTAAACATCAATCATATTAAGCATTTTATGCATTTCTGGTAAACATCAATCATATTCAAAAGCATACATACATTCAAACACAACCAATGGATGTTTCGCTTATGTAAATAGGGTAAAAGTAAATCTGGATTCAAAGATGAAATTTTATTTATATGGGCAAGTTTATACAAGGAGACAGAAATCCTAGTAAGAGGAATTTGTCGTAAAAATTTTACAAAACAAAGAAAATCAGCTATGTGGGAAATAATCCTATTGAGTTTCAATTCTACTATTGCCATTATCTTCAAGTATCTCATCCTCTGCTGTTGAGACAGAAACGATTGGATTGAGCTTTATCTGTTCGAGCTTGAATTAAGTAGCACAACTGGTTGGAGTTTACATGGGTAATCCAAACGAGACATAGTCATACACTTTAATCCCTAACTTTTGCCCGGATTGCCCTTTCAGGGTTTCAATCCACCGGGATACCCTTTTTTGCCCAAGCCGCCTTTTCAGGTTTTTGACTTGCCGGGTGTACATTTATATATATATATATATCCCTAATTTTTGCCCAAACCCTTTTGGTTCGCCGGGATGCCCTTATTTTTTCCTAGGCCAGTCAACCTAGCGGGTCTCTTTTTATGCATAGTATTTTTTAACTATGTCTGCGTTTACAGGCTGTGGGAAGTGTTCACCATCCATAGTAGTAAGCATCATGGCACCTCCTGAGAATACTGTTTTGACTACAAATGGTCCTTCATATGTAGGAGTCCATTTGCCCCTAGGATCACCCTGTGGTAATATGATACGCTTGATTACTAAGTCACCAGCCTGATATACCTTTGGCTTAACCTTCTTATTAAAAGCCTTGATCATCCGTTTCTGGTACATCTGGCCATGACAGATAGCTTCTAACCTCTTCTCATCAATCAAATTTATCTGGTCAAGTCGAGTCTGAATCCACTCATCTTCATCCAAGCCTGCATCCTTCATGATTCTTAAGGAGGGTATCTGAACTTCAATGGGCAGAACTGCTTCCATACCATAGACTAAGGAGAATGGGGTTGCCCCTGTTGAAGTATGTATTGTAGTACGATAACCATGAAGAGCAAATGGTAACATCTTATGCCAATCCTTATAAGTAACAGTCATCTTCTGTAGAATCTTCTTAATGTTCTTATTAGCAGCTTCTACTACCTCATTCATCTTCGGACGATACGGAGAAGAGTTGTGATACTTAATCTTGAACTGCGTGCAGAGATCAATAATCATAGTGTTGTTCAGATTAGAGCCATTGTCAGTAATAATCCTTTCAGGGATGCCATACCTGCAGATGATATTATTCTTAATGAATCGAGCCACCACATTCTTAGTAACAGATGCAAATGAAGCTGCCTCCACCCACTTTGTAAAGTAATCAATAGCAACCAGGATGAAACGATGACCATTAGAAGCAGTAGGCTTGATCTCACCAATCATATCAATGCCCCACATGGCAAAAGGCCAAGGAGCAGTCAACACATTCAATGGTGATGGAGGTATGTGCACTTTATCAGCATAAATTTGGCACTTGTGATATATTCTGGAATGTTGATAGCAGTCAGTTTCCATGGTAGACCAATAGTAACCTGCTGTCAATATCTTCTTTGCCATGGTGTGACCACTAGAATGAGTGCCAAAGATCCCATCATGCATGTCTTCCATAATCTCTGTTGCTTCCTTCTTATCCACACAACGAAGCAAAGTTGAATCATGATTGCGCTTGTACAAAATCCCATTACTCAAAAGGAACTTAGCAGAGAACCTCCTCAGAAACTTCTTATCTTTGACAGATGCCCCTTCAGGGAACTCCTGAGCTTCAAGATACCTTTTCACTTCATAGAACCAAGGCTTCTCCTCTGCTTCTTCAGTGTCAATCTCATTGCAGTATGCAGGCTTCTCAAATCTATCAATAATAATCTTGGGAGCTTCATCATCCCAGCTAATCTCAAACATAGAAGCCATGGTGGCTAATGCATCTGCCAACTGATTTTCTCTTCGTGGAATATGTCCAAAGGTAATCTCTTCAAAATATGGGATCAAAGACAAAACATACTCTCTGTAAGGAATGAGATTATCATGCTTGGTATCCCAATCTCCTTTGATTTGACTTACTACCAGGGCTGAATCTCCATACACGTCCAGGAACTGAATCTTCATATCAATGGCAGCTTTGATACCCAGGATACATGCCTCATACTCAGCCATGTTATTGGTACAATAGAAACAAAGTCTGGTAGTAATCGGGGTATGACAACCTTCAGGGGAACTGATCACAACACCAACACCATTACCAAGTGCATTAGAAGCTCCATCAAAAACCATAGTCCATCGGGATCCTTGTTCAGGTCCGTCATATTGTCCAGGTTCTTTGGTAATAATCATAATGTCTTCATCAGGGAACTCAAAACTCATTGACTAGTAATCATCCACTGCTTGATGAGCCAAATGATCAGCTAAAACACTTCCTTTAATGGCCTTCTGAGTAGTATACTGTATATCATATTCTGTCAAGATCATTTGCCATCTTGCTATTCGTCCGGAGAGAGCAGGTTTCTCGAATATGTATTTGATTGGATCCATCTTTGAAATCAATAAGGTGGTATGAGTCAACATGTACTGTCTTAGTCGGCGAGCAGCCCATGCCAAAGCGCAACAAGTTTTCTCGAGCAGTGAGTATCTTGTTTCACAGTCGGTAAACTTTTTGCTAAGGTAGTATATTGCCTGCTCTTTTCAACCAGACTCGTCATGTTGCCCCAATACACACCCCATTGAGTTGTCTAACACTGTTAAGTACATAATCAAGGGTCTTCCATCAACTGGTGGCATCAAAATTGGAGGTTCTAGAAGATATCTCTTGATTTCATCAAAGGTTGTCTGGCACTCATCATTCCACTCCATTACCTGATCTTTCTTCAACAGCTTGAAGATTGGCTCACAGGTAGCAGTTAATTGGGAAATGAATCTTGCAATGTAATTCAATCGTCCCAAGAAACCTCTAACTTCCTTCTCAGTACGGGGAGCTGGCATCTCTTGTATAGCTTTTACTTTTGCAGGGTCTACTTCAATACCTTTTCCACTGACGATGAAACCCAGGAGTTTACCAGACCTAACTCCAAAAGTACATTTGTTTGGGTTCAATCTCAACTTGTATTTCTTCAACCTCTCAAACAACTTATGCAGATGATCAAGGTGCTGCTCTTCATTCTGAGACCTGGCTATCATATCATCCACATACACCTCTATCTCATGATGAATCATATCATGAAACAAAGCCACCATAGCATGCTGATATGTTGCCCCGGCATTCTTCAAACCAAATGGCATCACTTTATAACAAAAAGTGCCCCACTGTGTAACAAAAGTAGTCTTCTCCATATCTTCAGGTGCCATCTTGATTTGATTGTAACCAGAGAAACCATCCATGAAAGAGAATACTTTATGATGAACAGTGTTGTCTACCAGAACATCAATATGAGGAAGTGGAAAGTCATCTTTAGGGCTGGCCTTGTTCAAATCCCTGTAGTCTACACACATACGTACTTTACCATCTTTCTTTAGTACCGGTACCACATTTGCAACCCATTGAGGATAAGAAGTCACGGCTAAGAACCTTGCATCAAACTGTTTCATCACCTCTGCTTTAATCTCCTCTGACATCTCAGGACGCATGCGACGAACCTTCTGCTTCTTTGGACGACAATCTTCTCTTACCGGTAAACGGTGAACCACAATATCTGTATCCAAACCTGGCATATCTTCATAGGACCAAGCAAAGATCTCCACATAATCATGTAACATCTGAATCAATCTGCTCTTAACACCATCCTCTAGTTCAGCCCCTATCTTGATCTCTTTCCTGTTTTCTTCAGTTCCCAGATTCACAACTTCGACTGGCTCTTCATGTGGCTGTATAGCTTTCTCTTCTTGTTGTAACAACCTAGCAAGCTCTACAGGTACTTCACAATCATCCTCATTTCCATCTTCAGCTTGATAGATCGGATTCTCGAAATTATAATTGGCAATAGTAGAACTGTTATCAACAAGATCCAGAGTGGATGAGGATCTGCATTTTAGTGATGTGGGTGTGTGTAAGAACACATAGCTGATAAAACAAAAATAAAGTAAAAGAAAGACAAAGAACACAATATTTACGAAAACGAAACGTCCACTGATTTTTATTGAATGAAGTATGCAAATGAAGTGACATCCCGAAACAAGCATACCATTGTGCCCCGGGTAAGGCACAAGGCTTAAGAGTTTAATTGTTCAAAAATTACAAACTTAAAAGTAACAACACAGTAATAGTATTTACTCCTGACTAAAGGAGATAGGAATAACATCTTCAGCCTTCCAATTATTGAGCCCATCACCCACAGTAGGAAAAATCCAAGCATCCAGGTTGTAATCTTCATCATAGTCACCCACAGCATTGATCTTATCTTTCATAATCCCTTGATTGGTGATACGAACAACACGAGCACGACGAACAGCCTTCTGGGACTCTGCAGTGAAACCCAAACCAAACTTGTCAGACTTGTAAGGAATGTCAGGAAGCTGACCCCAAATAGTACAACCACCTTCTTCAACCACAGCTCTAGCATCTTTGAGGGAGGCTATTGTAGGAGGTACTCTGGTGACCACAGGAACTCTCTTGACAACAGGAGGAGCTTCAGCATTAGGAATAACCCAAGGAACTACTTCAAACGTCTGGCAAGGAGTTTCAACATATTCACCTTCCACTTCAAGATACTTGAAAGTATTCACATCACTGACTATATATTCTTCCTCTCCGTAAACAGTAACAACCTTTCCCTTCACTGGATATCTCAACTTCTGATGTAAAGTGGAGGTTACAGCACCTGCCCCATGGATCCAGGGGCGCCCAAGCAAACAAGAGTATGAAGGACGAATATCCATTACATAGAAGGTTGAATTGAAGATCTGAGAACCTACTTTGATTGGGAGATCTATTTCTCCATGCACCACTCTTCTTGAGCCATCAAAGGCCTTCACCACTATATTACTTGGTCTCAACACAGCATCTTCAGGACTAAGCTTGTTCAGAACCTCTTTGGGCAGCACATTCAGTGAAGAACCATTGTCTATTAACACATGTGACAGGGTAGTTCCCCCACATTAAATAGAGATATGTAAAGCCCTATTATGATCCCTCTTGGACGGAGTCAAATCAGCATCAGAAAAGCCTAACCCATTATCATAGGTCAGGTGTGCAACACAATTCTCGAATTGATCTACAGAAATCTCATTTGGTACATGAGCAGTCTTCAAGAACTTAATCAAGGCCTTAGCATGAGCCTCAGAACACAACAATAAAGACAACATGGAAATCTTGGAGGGAGTATGCCCTAATTGATCAACAATATCATAATCACTCTTGCGAATGATCTTCAGTACTTCATCCATCTGCTTAGAAAGATCATCAGCAGTTGGTGTCTCAGCTTGCACAGGTTCAATAACAGGACCTTTGCCCCGAGCATCAGCAGTGGAGGTAGTAGTTGGAGTAACTGTATTCTTGGAGGTAGCCGGAGGAGAGAAAATTCTTCCGCTTCTTGTGATCTTACTAGATCCAGCAATATTGTCAACATCAAGGTTTTCATCAGCAACAGGTGTATCAGCTAAGGGTTCCTGCTTAATACCATGAATATAAACATCGGAACCGTAATGCCAAGGTATAGCTTTATCAGAAGTATACGGAATAGGACCAGGAGTGGTAATAATCATAGGAGCCACTCTAGCTTCAGCAACAGTCCTCACAGGGCCTTTAGCAGTAATCTTAATTGGACCCTTATGAGTAATCTTGACAGGGCCCTCGGAAGTAATCCTCACTGGCATTTTATCAACCATATCCACCTCTTCAACCTTCGCACCTTGAGTTATATGTTCAACCATACTCTCCACAGAAGGTGTCCTCTCAAACAATATGGTGTAATTGTCCATGAGGCGTTGAATACCATCCTTCAACTTCTAGCAGCTATCAGGTTTATAAGCACAATAAAAACAATCTTCATTACAACTTGGAAAGAACCCAGCTTGTACCAACTTCTTCTTAATAACAAATAATGGGGTAGTCACATCTGCAACCGAGGAAATATGTGAAACTTCATCAATGGCATTAACAGTCTTTTCATGATTTGGCATGGGAGCAGTAATTACATTTGGAGTACCAGGAGGGTCAAACTCAATCTCTCCAGCATCAATCATATCCTGAATCTTATTCTTCAATATCCAGCAATTATTGGTATCATGTCCCTGACAATTAGAATGATATGCACATCGTGCATTAGGATTGTACCTAGGAGAGGTAACATTGGGATTCTGAGGATGGTCCTTCAAAGTTATGAGTTCCCCTTTCAACAAGTGTTGCAAGGCTTGGCCTAGTGACATGTTGATCTTGGTGAACTGTCTTCTAGGCCTCTGTTTATTGCCCTGTGGTGGCTCTGGTGCTGCAGGAGTAGGATTGGAGAAGTGAACTGCACTCACAGATTGGTGACTCCTATTACGACCAGGTTGGCCATAAACAGCATTTGACTCTTTCTTCCCACTAGGGGGCTTCTTTGCAGTATTGGATGAAGAGGCACCCACCTGTATTTTTCCATTTCTTATGCCACTTTCTACACGCTCTCTCGTCATTATCAGCTCAGTGAAGCCAGATGATGAGCTTCCAATGAGATGACTATAAAAAGGACCATTCAACGTACACATGAACATATCCACTAACTCCCTGTCAGTCAGAGGAGGTTGTACTCTACCATCCAAGTCTCTCCACTTCTGGGCATACTCCTTGAAATTCTCTTTAGCACCCATAGACATGCTTTGTAGTTGCATGCGAGTAGGGGCTAGATCAGCATTGTATTGATATTGCCTATAGAAGGCCTCAGCAAGATCATTCCAATCACGGATGTTGACACTCTCCAATTGATAGTACCATTCCAATTGAGCTCCAGACAAGCTCTCTTGGAAGAAATGGATCCACAACTTCTTATCAGCAGTATGGGGTTGGATCCTCCGGACATAGGACCTCAGATGCAACTTGGGGCAGGAGACACCATCATACACTACAAATGCAGGGACCTTGAACCCAATGGGTATAACCACTCCAGATATTAAACTCAAATCTTCAAAATCCAGCCCAGAAGACTTTTGCAATTCCATAGCATCCATTCTATCCACCAGAATCTTAAACTTATCTTCATTAGGATCATGATAGTAATTTGCTTCAGAATCAGAATCCCCCATAGTATTATGGAGACTGCCTCCCTCTTTCTCAGACTCTTCAGACTCATAATCTTCAACCTGTTCCTTGGTCTTGACAGGACCTCTGAACCTTCTTCCCATGGTTATAAGGCCTCCTGACCTTCTAGTCTTCTTAGTCTTCTTGGCCAGCAGTGTCTTCAATTCATCCTGTCCCTTGGACAAGTTCAGGATCAGCTCCTGGAATTGGGCATTATGTGCGTGGAGATCTTTGACTGTTTGCTCAAGAGCCATTTCTGCTGAAATAAACAGCGAGAAGATAAGATACCTGTACATAAGAAACCTGTGATGCAATGATATGGTGAATAAATGCATATGCAATGTTTTCAAGGACCGCAGGATTTAAATTTGTTTAAACAACCAAAAAGTAAACTTTTATTAGTAATAAATTTGTTTGCCCCTTGGGCGTACAATAAAAATGAAATGAATACAAAAGATGGGGTTTTAAGTCTCCCATGGACGTTTCCTCTTTGTGTTGAGGTATGAGTTGAGATTCCGCTCCTCGTGAAGTTGCTTTGTTAGCTCCAGGATTCTTTCTTGATTTGCTTTGTAATGAGTCTCAAAAGTATCCCTTTGCTCATTCAACTGGATCCAGGACCTCTGTAAGTCTTCCATGTCAGTGGGCATGTCTGGGTGAAGGATGGTATAAGAAGTATCCCTTTCAGCAACAGGCTCCATAGTAACTGGCAGGATGGTAGGATATGGCATCATAAGAGTCTGAGCACGAGCTCGTACCCATCTGAGATAAGCTTCCATTGGAATGGTGTACTTGGGCTCCAGAGTCTTGCTGTCAACCTTGTTCACTTTTCCCCATGCTCGTATAAACCTTTGACGATGACCTTGCAGATCGTTGTTGTAGTCAAACACAATACCCTGAATCAACATGTCATGAGGACCATCACTCCGAGCGTAACCAAACTGACGTAGAGATAAAGAAGGATTGTAGGTAATGCCTCCTCTTATGCCAAGGAGTGGCACATTAGGAAACTCCCCACAACGGTCAATGATAGTAACATTCTCCATAGATCGAGAGCACCAATGAATATCTGAATGAGAGAGTGACATAATCCTCTTGGACCACCTGAACCCTTGTTCATTCTTCATCACTGATCGAGGAAGGTGAGAAATAAACCACCTAGATAGCAAAGGTATGCAGCACATCAGAGTTCCTCGTGCCTTCGTAGTACGAGTGTGAAGAGAATGTAGGATGTCTCCAAGCAATGTAGGCACTGGATTGTGACTCAGAAATATGTTGATGGCGTGCACGTCTATGAACTGGTCTGGATTGGGGAACAACACTAAGCCATAAATCAACAAGGCTAAGATCTCCTCAACAAGATCATAGCTCATAGCCTTTAAGAACGCTTGAGCCTTCTCTATCAACACCTTAGCAAGAATACCCTTAACTCCACTCCTTGTTTCTAGGACAATGTCTGATTTCTTCAAATGTAGGGCTGCAGCAATGACTTCAGGTTTAGGCTCTTTTTCCAAGCCTGTGAAGGGTCTCTGATCAAGGACAGGTATACCTAGTAGTTTGGAGAACTCTTCCATTGTAGGAACCAACTGATAGTCGGGGAATGTGAAGCAATGATGTTTAGGATCAAAGAACTGAAACATGACACTCATCATGTCTTCATTGAACCCTGAGGTGACTAGATCCAGTAGGTGACCATGCCTTTTGATGAACTGGGAGTTTTCAGAAACTTGAGAAACCAATTCCTTAAGCTTATGAGGTGTTCCTACAAAGTTGATCCTGATAGTATTCCTACGAGTAGAAGCTATGACCTGCAACAAAGAACAAAAACAAATCCTTTGGTCCTTGAAATGGTTAGTGAAAATGTTATGCTTATGATGCATGAGGATGTCACGATGTTATGCTCAATCACAAACATGTGGCACACACAAACAAGTCACACAATAGCCCTAGGTTTGAAGGCTTGCATGAGGTTTAAAGGTAAGTACCCTCCCCTGAAGTTTAGTTGGTTCATCCTGTCCTATAAAGTAACCAGGTTCTAAGGGATCTCAATATCATTGATCCTTCACAAGGGTGGTTGTTCAGTAGACAACTTACTTGCCAACCAAAACCCTCCAAGTTTAGAATCTCAATGAGTGTAGTATCGAGTATCAACCAACTTCAGTCTGCACCAAAGCCGGTTATCTCACTATTTTTCTAAAGGCCAAAATGGGATAACTAGGGTTCTAAAAGTTAGTTAGTGCATTGACAACATATGGCAGCCTCATATTATCCTCAATTTGACTTAAGGAACATAAGCACCAACCAAGAAGTCACACTAACTATGGCCTCCAGATCAACCATATCGGTATACGCCGTACAGTTTCCTTGGTCTATTGCCATTTACCTAAGTTACACTAGATCCGGGTTAGGATCTTTCACACATAAGAGCACCCAACAGATAAGTATAAAGCAAACAAGGAAAACAATTTTAAAGTGATCTAATTCCTAAGGGTACCCCTCTTTTATTAAATCCCCAGCAGAGTCGCCAGTTCTGTAACACGGTGGGAGAACTGACATTAGTTATGTTGCGGATAGCAAGAGTCGCCACCGACTTTTATTTTATCCAAAGGAAAGGGCATAAAAGAACAGGAAAGACCTTAAAAGATTTTTGGGTTCGGGGGGTAGGTTATGTAAAGGGAAGGTGTTAGCACCCTTTACATCCATGGTTATCCATGGGCTCTTAGTTACTTAGCTCACTTTAAACTGTTTTGAGAAGTGTAGTGTGTGATTAAAATTTTCTTAAGTACTTTATAATGATCCTTGTACGGATATATATAAAGACTTTGTTTTGAAAATTGTTTTAAAATGTGAAGTGTTTATGAAATGTTTTTGAATGAGTGAGCAAGTACTTAAGAGGAACCTACCCTAATTTGAGTCTTTACTGTTCTAGAATGTTCTTTCAATGGTAAGACTATCCCTATTATTAAGGAATAGGTAGTCATTACCTTGGATGTTGTATGGGACATGTGAAGGGTCATCTGTGATTAGGCAACTGTAAGGTGTCTTTAGCAATTCGAAGGGACTTATCATCTTTTATTTCGAAAGGGACAAGATCATTTACGAAGGCAACATCGAAGGGACTTGATCTTATAATCGTAAAGGGACTAGATGATATTTTAAGAGAAGGGACTTTGCTTTTTAGACACCTTACTTGACCATTTTATTTAGGCAACATGAGGGATATCCTTAAGAAGTGAGATGGCGATCAAAGATCGACGTACGTGTGTGCGTGTACAAGTTCAAATATTTATCTTATAATTAGTGATCTAAATTAATTTTAAAATACAAACATGTTTTCACTCCCTAATTTACTAACCATAGCAATTTATAAATAAATAAACAATAAAAATACTACAACTATTACATGGCTTGTACAGTTACATTATAGTAAGAACAATTTAAATGATAATAATAATAAATAAATAAAAGATTAGTAATAAAAATAATTATAAGAGAAAAGAGGTTAGCACAATAATATACAATATAAAAATCAATTAAATGTTTTTAGATTTAAATAAACAATTTTTTTAAAGAATTTTGAGATGAGAATAAAATAATAATAATAATTATATACTAATTTATTTACAAAAATAAACATGATTTAGAAATATTTATTAAGTATAATTAAACAAAAATAATTAAAATGAGAAATTAAAGTTTTAAAAGAAATTAGGGTTTTTAGAATTTAGAAAATAAATTAGGGTTTTAGAAATATTAGGGTTTCTAATTTAATTTACAATATAATTTAATAACTAAATAAATATATACATATTAATAAATATTATAAAAAAAAAACATATAAAGAAATAAATATATTAATTTAGGTTTTGAGAAAATAATATAAGTTTTAAAAGAAAAAAAATGATTTATATATATTGTTTAGAAATTATTTAAATTAATTTAAAGAATAAAATAAAGAAATAGTAAAAAGAAATAAAACTAAAAACAAAAAAAAACAGGACCTGGGATTTGAACCCAAGTCCTTTACCTGAATGATCAGCAGCATAACCACTGGGCTGGCGCGCGCTAGCTGATGGTAAACCCCTTCCAATTGGTTTTGTTGTTGTCCTGAAAAATAAAATAAAGCAAACAAAAATTGCATTTGGCTGGTTTCGAACCCAAGCCCTTTAGTTTACAAACACGCATCAAAACCATCTGAGCTACGCGATCATTGTGAAATATAATCAGAAACAAAACATAATATTTTAAGTTAAATTTTTGAATTATTTTTCGCGCCAGTCAACTTCATCTTCTACCTCCTGACCTTCGCATTTACCTGCGAATTCTTCCATGAATTTTCCTGCGTGCTAATTCCTGCCAATTATCAATCATCATGAAAACAGTAAAATTTTCTTAAATTAATGAATGAAACATGATCCTCAAGATCCATTCAACACAACCATGTCTTCTAAATTCATTTATATTTAATAAATCGAAGAACCCTAAATTGGCCGAAAAACCCTAGTAATGGTGATTTTTCAATCCTGTACCAAAAATCAAATTGAATCGCCCAGAAACAATCACAAGCTTCTCATAAACACAAAACCATGATCAAATTCAATTTATATTGCATATATATATGAAAACGAAAAAAATCAATAAAGTGTTAAAAGTTGGATTCGGTTTGAGCCATTCATGAGGTTTTGGATGCATATGAGTATTGATACATGACCAGTGAAGTCCAAGGATCCTTCCTATGTCCTTAAAATACCTTAAAATGCTTTGTAATGAAGAAACTGAATTTGATTTTTGAGTGATTTTTGTGAAGTTTGAATGAGGTGCAAGAGGCTGCAAAATCGTGTCTTTGTGCTTGCTAAAGGTTGTATATATATGATACAATGAGATTAGGTCAAAAGATTGCACAAAACTTTGGATTTTTGGACTTTGAAAGATTGAAAAATATTTGATTTTAAAACTTGAAATATCTTGATCTAGGCTTGCTATTTTAAGATGATCCTCATAATTCTTGTATAAATCAAGTCCAAATATAATTTATGACCTTCTAGAAACCAAATCAATTTAAATTTTCATTATTTTATATTTTATTTGAATTTAAAATGATTTTTTATATAAAAAATCATAATAAATAAAAACAAAATGAATAAAATTATGAATAAATCAATTTAATTTCGTGCATGATGTCATGGAACCAATTGGATCACAAAAAAGTCAGCCCATTTGGTGAATTATGGTTTTAAGACCCCATTTGCTTCATAAACCTCTCAAACATTTCCCAACTTTGCAAGGGCACAAATCCTTCAATTTTAATGCTATGAAGGTGTTCTTAGACATTTTGGAAAGCTTAAAGAGTCCTCTAACCAACCTCTTTGGTCTCATGTCCATATCTTTTACCATTCTCAAGTTATGCTCTTTGGAAGTTGTTGACTTTTTGTTGACTTTTAAAAGGACCTATAATGTCTTAGCTCATACCTTCCAAATGAAGCATTTTTGGGCTTGGCTTGTGAGACACAAAGTTGTATATAGTTCAATTTCCTTAAAAATGAGCTTTGGATGGAAATTTTTTGATGAAGCATGTGAAAGTTATGGCTGGTCAAAGTTCAGTTGACTTTTCCTATGAAAACCCTAATTTAGAAACTCCTGATTCTTGATGATCTGAAATCTCCTTGATGAATCATGATCAACCCTTGATCAAATGATGAATTTTACTTCATATACTTGATGTTGGCAAAAAATCATGAAGTTTGACTTTGGTTTGACCATAGTTGACCTCAGTTTCACTTTTTAACTACTTTGACTGATTTTAACCTATCTGATCATCTGACTGAGTAAATCTTTTGGGAAAGTCTTGAAACTTGACATGGGGATTCTTGAACACATATAAGATGCTATGAAGCTCACTTGAAGTCTTGTAAGTCCATTTAGCCTGATAAAAGTCAAAACCCTAGTTTAAGATGCATTGCTTAGGAGGATGCATTGTCTGATGGAAATGTCAAACTTTCTGACTTATTGTGAACTTTGTGAATCTTGTGAACCTCATGAGATGTCTTGTGAACTTTGTGAACCTTGTGAACCTCTTAGTACACAATGTCTTGTCTTGTGGAGGACAAATTTGGGGTGCAACAATAGCAGGTGCAAAAAGGCAGGTCATAATAAACTGACCTGCAAGGACCACACCAGACAACAGGTATCACAAGGCCAGCCATCTGAAGCATCTGTTCAGCAACCATCACAATCTCAGCATGTTTCACATCCTCAGCATGCTTCACAATCTCAGCAGCTATCACAGTCCCAGCAAGCATCACAATCTCAGCAGCCATCACAGTCTCAACAGTCATCACAGTCTCAGCAGCCATCACAAGTTCAACCTCAGCATAATTCAAGGAAAACCAAGCAAGATCAAGGAAGGCCAAACAAGCTATCTTTCAGAAGGCCAACTAAGCCTTTCATGCCCCCAGGCCCAACCACCAGGATGAGTGCAACCAAGACTGCTGTAGGCCCAACAACAAGGAGAAGTACACCAACAAAGAGATCAACCAAGACTTGGAAACTTTAGGAAGATGCATTTTGTGTGGACTGCTGTATTTTGTTTAGTTGTATTAGACATGTCAATGTTAAGACAATTCTGTCAATGTTATGTGTTTTGTCAATGTAAGAATTATGTTGTTGTATTAGACTATGGTACTGCTAACATTATGGTTTTGTCAATGTAAGAATTCTATTTTGTCAATTATGATAAGCAATCATGTCAATTATGTTTGGTTCTGTCAATGTAACAATTCTGTTTTGTCATTTCTGATAAGCAATTATTTCAATTATGTTTAGCAATTATGTCAATTATGTTTAGCTGATAACAAATGCTAACATTATGGTACTGTCAACATAACAATAGCAACTACCATTGATCACAAATAATCCATTACAAATGTCTAATTGGTACTGTCAACTACATTGACAACAAATTGATTCAACAACAACAACATCCTAAAGCATTCTAAAAACAGTGAGAACAAATTGATTCAACAACATCCTAAAGCATTCTAAAAACAACTACAACAAGGCCTATGAACAAAATCAATTTCCAGAATTTTATCAACTTCATGAGTTTCTTCATGTCATTTTCCATTTTGCTTATTTGTTTCCCATATTCTTCAATAGTCACTTGAGCCTTTGCCACTGACTTTGAGAGCTTCTCAATTCTATCCATCAAATATTGCTCCTTCTCATCTCCAACCTCTTCAAAGTACCATCCAAAGTACCCACAACCAACATTGCTTGATCCCTACAATATACCATCTTCAACATCAACCATTTTAAAATACAAATACAGCTACAGATTTTAAACAAATATACATATGACATACCTTAAAATTAGGACATCCCCAAAAATGTTTCCCAAAGTTCTTGAATGTTGTGGCCATACGAAGAACAGCTAAATCCCCACAGTGACATATAGGTTTCCAAGTTGTGCTTGTGTTGACATTCGATCCTTCCTTCGAAGAACACCCACCATAACCGTGTTTTGCTTTCATCACTGGCATTGGTGTCGACCCATTGGATTTCATCTTCGTGACTCTATGATTGTACTATTTCTTGAATCAATTTGGGGATGGATGAAGAGAAATTTTCGCAGAACCCTAGAAAATCATGAAGCTATTTGGGGATGAAGAATCTCAGTTTAAAGGAGGAAGATGAAGCCATGTCAGCTGCCATGTATAGAAAAGTTAACGTCTGTTTGGGGGTGGTGGACGGAAAGGATCTATTTGGTACAATTTAACAAATTAAAGGACCTTTTTGTCACTTTTTAGAGATAAGGGACCATATTGGACCCAATGATGGAGTTGAAGGACTATTTTGGGTATTTTGCCAACAAATTATAATAAACCTAATTTTAGAAAAACCAAGCTTTGGAAGGATGTAAATAAATACTGCTCGCGGGCAAAACCCGCATCGCCCCGCCCCGTCCCCTTTTTTAAGCGGGTTAGGCGGGACATGCCAACTTAACATACCGAGTCGAAAACCTCAACCTAGCCGGCCAAAAACAGCTGATCAAACGAGTCGGCCCGACGGACCCGACCCATTTTGTCACCCTTAATACTTGTTGTGTGCAAGTTCAAAATTAAATAAAAAAATGATATCTCAAAAATTGTACATTGATTTTAATAAAAATATAAAATTTTAATTTTAATTGTTTTTTTCAATACAAACTTATTAAAAATAGATTTCTTAACTTGTGCCTCTAAGACGGTTTGATAATATCATCAGACCATAGTTGCAATTGATCAAATAAAAATCGATGTAACTCAGACGATTTATTGGTCAGACCAATGAACTAATGGATGTTTTACCAATTATATTTATTTTTTAGCTTAATTATAACTTTAATCCTCTTATTTTCATTTTTCTTAAGTTTTCATACCCTTATTTAAAATTCGATTTTGGTTTATTTATAAATGATTAAATAAATAAAAATAAAAAAAATTTAAAAATTTCTATCAAGAATTTTATTTCATAATTTTTTTAAAAATTAATTTAAAATAAATTGAAAGTCATGTAGTTCGACCAATGACTCAGTGATCTGATAGTTTAACTAGGTCGATTATGGATCTGAGTTTTAAAATTATAGGCACAAGTTAGCATTACCCTTATATTTTGTTAATTCTCTGGATTATATGATTGACATTTATGTTTGAAAAAAACTAATATAGCAACAATATGTTAAATATGACGCTCTAACTTGTAGAAGAAAGCAGGTTGAAGTTCTATGTATGAAGGAACATGTTGTGTTGAGATGTCTCACAACTGGAGCAACATGTCGAAAAAGATGTCGAAGAAGAAACATAAAACATCACATACGACATTGTGCTTGTGCTAAGCTGGAGTGATTGGTTATGTTATACTTTAACAGATGCAGAATATTTTGGAGATATTATGTAATTCTATGTGGCGCTGATTTAAAGCGGTGCTGATTTAAAGGTCTAGAAGATTCAATCAGAATTCACGAAGAAATATATAATTTTCAAATAAGGAGATGTCACACCCTAAATTTTGACCATGTTTTTTTTTAATATTTTCATTCATCTGGCGCGTTTCATAGCATTATCAATAGTCGGTCTTTTACATTTTAATCCATTTCATTAATCATACATTTTACCATTTCAAATGTCATCTTTTATTTATTTTAGAATTTGTTTCGTTTTAAATTAGAATGATTATTTATATTTTAATCACTTTAATATAGATTTTAGAATTTGATTCAATCTTAGAACTTTATTTAGAATATTTTGTCTCATTTTTGTAATTTATTTATTACTTTATTTTCTAGTTAGATATTTATTTTAGATTATTTTTAGAATTTAATTTAGTTCAATTTTAATTTTAATCTAATTCTCAAATTAATTAAAAAATTTAAAATAGGAATTTAGTTTATATTAAACTATTTAAAACTAGTTTTTTAATTCAATTTTAATTTAGGATAAGTTCAATTTAGTTAATTAGCTTGATTTAATTAGTTTAATTTCTTTATTTTTATTTTAGTTTAAATAATTCGATTTATTTCAATTGTAATTTATTTTAGATTCAATTAACTTTTATTTTTAAGATTAATTCTTCTTTAATTAGTTAATTTTTAATTGATTTTTTTTCTTTAGTTTATTCTAATTTAAATTTAGTTTTAATTTATCTATTTAAAATAGTTTATGTAACTAGTCATTAGATTTAGTTTGGTCCAAATATTTTGTGACTCCCTAGAATTTCTCCATCAGTCAACCATTCAACTCACAAGCCTCATAACTTATACATACAAACAAAATTATTGATATGTCAAGCACTCTGCACTGCTACACCAACATTACACTCCAAACTCTGCATCATTTTACACCAAAATTAGCACTTACAATACCTGCACAAGAAAAGTAAAAAGAAACATTTCCAAAAAAAAAGAACTAGGGCTTGAACATTTCACATTTTAAAATACATAAGGGGGATGCCTTCACAAGAGAACTTTTGACCAACACAAACTAGAGGCCACCAACACAAAAACCAGAAAACATACAACATGGGGGAAATCGAAAAAAACTCATTGACCTCCTTCACCACTCTTCTCCTTTTCACTCAAAAAACTACATACCCTTTCAAATCACCACCTCCCTCCACCAGAGAATACCGCAAAGGTAACTGGACTATCCAAGAAACATTCATCCCATCACAGCCAAGAAGCTAGACGATTAACGCATACTGAAAAACCCTTCAACTTCTTCAACCACCCTCCGTCGGTTCATCATCCACGAATCACACAAATCCACAAAAACAGATCAAAACATAAAAAAGAGGAGAAAATCTTCCATTCTCTCGCCAACCTTCAATATTCCCATTCATCTACAAAAAAACTGACCCACTACCATCGACCGATTTCAGCATCAGTACCACCCCCTAAATCTCGTCACAACCATTGAACAAATCGAAACACCTCAACCGCCCTGTTCCTTCACCGAAATCAACCTTCAAACTCTTCAAAACCTCTTCTTCGCAAACCTCAAACCACTGAAAACTCAGAATCAGACGAAACCTGCATCGCCCAAAACACGAATCCAAGAGAACACAAATCGAAACCGTGAATCAAACCTTGAAACTATGAATCTGCCGCGAGTCAGAACCAGAAACCAGTGCGAGAGAGACTGAGATGCGAGACTGAGACGTATCGTTGAGAGTGAAGAGACAGAGAGGAATCCGAGCGATTGAGTGAGAAAGGGAGAGGCGTCGGCGAACCTGATTCGCAAGGGGTGGGTTTTTTCAGAACTGTGAAATGGGGGAAACGTTTTTGCTTTGTGTTTTATCAGATGCATTTTAGACCCCTTTATTTTATTTTACTTTTTTTATTATTTATTTTTTCCTTTTCAGTTTTTTTTTATAAAAGACCCATTGACTGTTGTTGTGTTGGTTTCGGGCTTTGACCCACACGAATTACTAAACACCAGCCCTAACATACCGCTGCACACCCTCCCTCCTATTTTTATTTATTTATTTCATTTTTAAGTTTATTTGTTAATTTATTTTATTTTTTGGTTATTATTTAGTTCTAAATGCTTTTTAGACATTAAACTCATTAATCTTGATATTTTATTTGGGTTTTGTTTATATTTTTATTTTCGGACCGATGATATAACAAACGGTCGAATTTATCCGATTTCATTAAATCGGTAAAATTTGATTAATATGAGGCCAAAGTAGTTAAATTTATTTTTATTTATCATTTATTTTCTATTTCGTCAAATTAACTCAGTTTATTTTATTTAATCGCTTTATTATTTTTATGGTCGATGAACATAAATAGTCTTGAGAATCGTCGCAAGTCGACTCGACATCTCGATTAAATTATGAGACCATCTTATTTTATTTCATTTTATTTAGTCTATTTATTTTATTTATTTTATTTTCGCATTTTAATACAATATAAACGCTCTACTCCTCATAGAACCATTCTAACAATGTAATCAGTTCTAAGGTAGTTAACGAGCAACATCTCAACGCCTCCGATTAATTATCAAGCTCCGACGGTTCCGAATAATTAAGACACTAAACACAAGCTTTCTCTTGGGCAAAATACAACGAGACCCTTTATTTCGTTGCAATCATGTGTAATTTATTTTGTATCCCTCTCCCAATTTCCATTTGTACACAGTTTATTTTTCTGCCTTTATTTATCGTTTCGATCACTATGAGCACCCATAGGGACTAGTTTAGATCTCGCCTTAGTTCGCGAACCCTTAGTCCAACACCAAGTGGTTTCAATCGCACACTCGCACATTTCACTTCCATTTACGATTTTGTATTGCTAGGGGCACCCCTAGGGACTAGGAATCAAATCCACTTAATCAATCAAACAATTAACCTCCATTTGCATTTCACCCGTAAGTTGATTGCTTCGCGCATCACCATCTAACTTTCCTAACTTAACAAACATTCAAACTAATAAAAATAAGAAAGAACTGAACTCTGGAATCTAGCATTCCACATAGTTCTTGAGTGGATCATTCCTGAGGCTAGCCCTACAGGACGTGGTTCATTCACTCTTTCGTACTTAAAACACTTAAACGTTCAACTTCCTCGAAAAGATGAGACATGATTCATCTCCATAGGAAATATATTTCTTCTATTCCCATAAATACAAACAAATCAATTTTCTCAAATAATTTATCTCAAGGAAGAATGTGGCAATTACTTGTTGATCATATATCTAAGTTCGAAGCTTCTTCCCCTTCTATTCTCTCTCTTAACTGTTTGTGGTGAAATATGTGAGATATCTCCCTTAAATATAACGTTAACCAGTCACTGTTAGGAGGGTAACCGACTACTCAAACACAAAAGCAATTTCTGATCTTCACTGTTACATAAGCCTCCCAACTCATTCCAATCGTAACTAAAAGTTATAACCATCACCAACAGATGATTCCAACCGACCAATGCTGAAAGAAAAACAACGGACAAGTTGTGGTTAATGGACCTGTTCTCATCAATCCAAGAAATAGGTTACTGCAAACCAGATTACAAATTCATCTTATACATGTGCAAAAGTTAAGTGCAAGGTTATGACTAATCAACTCGACCTCCACAACTACTTTCTTTTCATCAAAATATTTCTTAACCAAGTCAACAACATCTCCAAGAGAGTCCTTCCATCCACCATTCTTGTAGACCATCAAACGTCAGGACGCCCGCTCTTCTTAAAATTCACATAATACCAAATTAACGACTGTCCAAAACAAGTCTCTGAATTTGTAGGATTGCTTTATACTTATTCAATCTCATTCGTTGACAATCCTGTCCTTGACGATACGAGTGATGTCCATAGAGGTAACACCGATTTCATAGTTCCATTCATACATATAGCATATCGAGAAGCACGTTTTCACTTCAGTTGAGCACATACCATCCAATGCCTTCTCATATCGCGCGGTCAATGTCGCCTCCATACTGTATTAACTTCATGCTCTACGGTAATCCTCTCACACTCAAACACAAACCATCTTACTAGAACTTCTTCTAAATCCAATGTGTTTACTCTAACACTTATCTCAACTTCATCAAGTCCACACTTCATACACCTCATATCACTAAATAAAGCTTATTCTTCCTCCGACACTATATATTATACCATTCCTTAGGTCACTCAAAAATTTCTGACTTAATCTCTTACCAAAACATAACACCCTAATGCATTACTCTGATCTTTGTCTATTAGATTTCAACCGGATAAACAACTCTGGTCTTCTATCCTTCGCCCGAGGTATACTTGTCTCATTTGAAACGTGTAGTCACATCCTCGTGTCCCTCGTCACGTTCCGCCACAACTTTAGGTTCCCAAAAGAAAATAAGCATTCTTAACCTGTAACAGTTATCCATCCGTAAGGTATTATCTGAATACACCCCTTGAAGTACACTCTCTCATCCAAGATGCCACCGCGACCTTGGAACTGAACGCTGACAATCAACTCACTTCCAACTTCATATCACGCCTTCCACGAGCACTTTCTCTCTTTGCGGAAAGAGATCTCCCAAAACTCATGTCCATACTAGTGACTAATACTGATCCACCAGTGACTTTACGTATTCCTTGATACACCGACCACTCATTCTGTAGATCTTTACCCCTCAGATCATATCAATTCCAAAGGATTCCTCAAACCACACACTTCTCTACAATCCCACATTACAGGAAGTAAAATTCTTAAGAAGACTCCAACCGATCTGACCAAAGCCCTCCTCTGCTATCTCTTGGCTTGAGCCCACTCTCACAACACAAGTTGCAACAACACTTCGGAGTCCTCGTGGTTGCACAACCATGATTCTACCTATCACATACATAACATTAGGATGATCAGACCCAATACTACATAATATGATATTAAGAACCATGTCGACAAGACACACTTAAGAGGCATGAAAGATTTACTTATGATGTTTCAAGGCTAGGTCGAGGATACGACCTGTTCTGATACCAATTGTAACGCCCATATAATATATATCTAGAATAATATCATACAAGTGTTATTTTGGCACTGACACCATCATAAATACCTATTAGTATAATTCACATTAAGCGAGCAACTCCCTGTATTCTGACCTTCCCAGGAATTGACCTGCTCGCTAAGCGAGCTTTGCGAAAACTGCAGAAAACCAGTCGCGAAAGGAACTTCTCCAAGGGTCCAAAACTCACCCAAAACTTCACCCAACAGAGCAATCAACTACCAAACATGATTATACTCGTATATTACCATCTTTTCTCTTCTTCTACTGCTACTTTACACAATGTAACCATCTTTTCCATGGTATTTAACGATTTCAACATTTATACTTACATGAAATATTCGAACAGTGGATCATAATATAACCATCTTTTCTCTTCTTCTACTGCTGTGTCAATAGAACAGTTTTGTTTAACGTTTTTGAAAAGTATAAAATAGAAAGAAGAAGAAAACCCTAATTTCAATAGTACTTATGTTATTTTTTTTATTTTATTTTATTTTTTTTGTATTTGTTGTTGTTGGATAGATACATACAGTCATGTTGGTTGATGCAACTCAAACAGTGTCACTGAAACTTCTGGTGAACACAAAGACAAACAAAGTTGTATTTGCTGAGGCAGGGAAAGACGAACGTTCTATGTAGTTTCTTAACATTACCACTAGGAACCATTGTAAGGCCATAAACAAGAAACCTGTTAAAATCGGTTGTCTGAATTCACTCTATCAAAGTGTGGAAAATCTTAATGTAGATTGTCTTAACACAGTAACATGCAAGAAAATGTTGATGTATTCAAGGAACTCGTCGGAAGAATATTGCAACACTCTTAAGATTAACATATGATACTACAGATCCCACAGGGGGCTTCTTCATGTGTTCCAATCTGGCTAATTGTAAGTATTGCATGTTGAGCAGTTTTAGAAATCAAAGATGTGAATGTGGGAGTCTTTTGGGTCGTTCGGTTTTAGTGAAAAATGACGAAGTCTACAATGGATTTGTTAAGGATGGTCCAAATTTTATAGTAACGGATGATCTAAGAGTGTTTCCTAACTCAGTGGATACAGTCTTTGATTTTCTCAAGAGTTTTGAAATATCAACCACAAGTTTATTAAAGGAAATGTTTGTGAACGTCACTTATATGCAGGTTTCTAATCTCAATTTCTATATTTTATTGTAGTTATGATCCAATGTTATTTATCACTTATATTTTTTACTTTAAACAGCTGTTGGATCTGTTGAAGTATTCTTTGTTGTCTAAATCGCTTTGACTAATTTGTCCTTACGAAAGGAACCAATCCTTGAAGAGACAAGGTTTTCCACTTATGATAAAGGATAAAAGATTCAACATAATCTCCTTATTTTGCTTCAACAAAGATACTAAACGAAAATATATAAATGAATATATAAAAGATGTTGAATTGATAAAAATAGAAAAAAAAGATAAGATTTGTAAAATTATAGTTGGAAGCGCCTCCAACGAACCAATTAAATCGTCCAATTTTAGGGTTTTAAGATTAGTTTTAGGGTTTTAAGATTGTTTGATTCTCAAATAGTTATAATAACATGACCAAAAGGTCAATGTACCCATTATCTTTTCAACTATCATTTTATAATTTAGGGTTTCACCACAATTCTTCATGAAATGGACAAGATTATGTACCTTTGATACATAGTATGCAATCTTTTCATCTTATCTCATTTGTGGCAATTCATGCTTCAAAGTCTACAATTTGATGACTTTGACTTTCTCTCCTCCTTCATATCTGAGGCAATTCATATTTTCGTCGCAAATTTTACAATTTGATGACTTTGACTTTCTCTCATTCTTCATAGTATTTGATAAGGATATCACATGCCTCCTCTGTCGATTTAACATGAGAGATCATGTCAAATTCTCTGAATCTACTGCTGATTGAATGCAATACGTGACCTTGCAGTCTTATTTCTTGGCCTCTTTGTTCGTGACTCTCTGAGCATCAGTTGTGTTCTCAGCAAGCTTAATGACACTATTAGTAATCACTTCTAGGATTTCATGAAAGACAGATAGAGATTGCATATATTTTTTCCATCGGATCCAATTTTTGCCGTCAAGAATTGGAAGAGAATTAAAAATGTCATTAGTATCTTCATCTTTGCAGCGATTGATTAACAATCCGCGATCCTGGAAACACGCTCACATACGTGTGATTCTTGAAAACACGATCAAGAATCTAAATGAAGCTCTAGATTATAATTTGTTAGTGCATGAAACATTTTTAATGAGTAGAGAAATAATGAGAGATTAAAAATAAAAATTAATATTATTAAATTAAATTATGATTAGATTGTAAAACTGAATTACAAAATATATATTTATATATAACTAAGTGACTTGATTATTAAATAACAAAACAAATCATACACTCTAATTATCTTTGGACTTAAGCCACACAATTTGAATTATATTATTTATACCTCAACAATTATTCTGTGTCTTTTGAGATTTTTCTTTATATATTACCAAAGATTAAAAGACAAATAAATAAAAAATCATGAAGTTAGAAAAAACATAGCGAGACTTTTACTAAGATTAAATGATCAATTGGGTGTGCTAAACAGGTAAATACAATATAATATAGTAAATATAAGAACTTAACATTAGTGAAAAATTTAATAAACGTCTTTTTGTCATTACTAAATGCTAAAATCTATTTAATTGATGTTAAACAAATCATGATAATTTTACTTATAAAACAATCACAAAATATTATATTTCTTACACTCAAATGAGAAATAATATGATTAAAAGTAACATGCTTGTTTATGCTTTCATCATCTTTCTTTCTCTATTTCTTGTTCTAACCAATGGTGGTAAGACATTTTCTATACCAAATTAAAATTTATCATATACAAAATATTATATAAAACTTAACTAACATTTTTACTTTCTTATTTGACAACGCAGCAATTCCATGTGTTAATCATGATGATTGTCCAAAGGGGATTCTTCCTGAGTATTATAAATGCATGAATAAAATCTGTGTGCTCATTAGATAATGTAACATAATCATATGATGTGTTCTCATTAGCAAATAATGTTTCTCAAGAATTTCCATATTAGTGTGAGTTAAGATTCTTAACAATTATCAAAAGAATTAGAGAGGTATGTTATATTTTTATCTCAATACTAGTATGATATCCGTGTCTTCGCATGTGTACATGTCGGTGACCCGTATTTGTTGTTAAAAGGAATTGAAAATAAAAATAAAGATTTAAAATAATTAATTATATAAAAAAATATTATTAATAAAAATTGATAAATATAAAAAATATAATGTATATTTTACAAAAAAAAATATAATTAATATCTGTGGAGATGATTTGTATTTTTTATAAAAATATTTATGTAATGATTTAGTTTTATGAATGTCAAATAATATCGTAGTATTTGTAAATATTATTTTAAATGTATAAATCAATATTATTAATATAAATAAATACATTTTAGGTAAGTATAAAAATATTATTAATATAAATAAATATTATATTAATAAAAAATAAAAAATAGAATCAATATAATTTATATTTTAAATAAAAAAATATAATTAATACCCGTGGGCATCTATTCATATTTGTTATACAAATATTTATGCAATGATTCAGTGTTATAAATGTTAACATAAACAAATACATTTTTCCAAGTATTATTACAAATATCAATTTTGTGAGATACTCATATCAGTACATGTGTGTTGGTTCGGACAATATACTTCTACTTTAAAACTCGTCTAAAATATGTTTCATTACAACTCGTTCTTAAATTTAAAATAATTTTAAATATATGTAATCATTTAGTTGTATAAATATCAACAAATAACATAGTATTTGAATATATTATTTTAATTGTGGAAAAAATATTAATAAAAATAAAATAAAATATTAAAATCAATGGTCAAGTTGTTCCCATTATTATTTAGTACACATACTTTTATTTTTAAAATGTAATAAAAATATAAATAGACACAATTTTTAAAAAATATTTTTTCTCTCTCTATTTTTCTATTTTATTTTTAAAAAATAAATTTAAACTTTCTTATATATTAATTACTATGACGTTAAAACATTAAATTAAAAAAGAAATAATCAATATCCGTGGACGTCGGTTGATATTTTTTATAAAAATATTTATACAATGTTTAGTTTTATAAATGTTAACCTAAACAAATACATTTTATTCCAGTATTATTAGAAATATCAATTTCGTGGGATACCCATATCAGTACCCGTGTGTTAGTCCAGACATCGATGTGTATTTCAGATAACCGAAACAAAACAAAGCAAATTAATTTAATTTATGTTTAATTGCTACAGAAAAGTATACTTCCACTTTAAAACTCGACTAAAATATGTTTCTTTACAACTCGTTTTTAAATTTAAAATAATTTAAAATATATGCAATCATTTAGTTGTATAAATATCAACTAATAACATAGTATTTGAAAATATTATTTTAATTGTATAAATAAATATTAGTAAAATAAATAAATAAAATATTAAAATCAATTGTAAAGTTGTTCCCGCTATTATTTAATATTTAAATAATTAGCTTAATATCATTACGATATGCATATACCATATCAGTACCCGTGTGTTAGTACGCACATTTTTATTTTTAAAATGTAATAAAAATATAGATAGACATAGTTTTTAAACAAATGTTTTTGTTCTCTCTATTTGTCTATTTTATTTTTAAAACAATAAATTAAATTTTTATTATATTTTAATTACTATGATGTTAAAACATTAAAATAAAAAAAAAGATAGAATCAATACCCGTGGACGTCGGTTGATATTTTTTTATAAAAATATTTATACAATAATTTAGTTTTATAAATGTTAACATAAACAAATACATTTTATGCATATCAATTTCGTGGGATGCCCATATTAGTACATGTGTGTTCGTCCGGATAGTGATATGTATTTCAGATAACCGAAGCAAAACAAAGTAAATTAATTTAATTTATGTTTAATTGCTAAAGAAAAATATACTTCCACTTTAAAACCCGACTAAAATATATTTCATTACACCTCGTTTTTAAATTTAAAATAATTTCAAATATATGCAATCATTTAGTTTTATAAATATCAATTAATAACATAGTATTTGAAAATATTATAATTGTATAAATAAATATTATTAACAAAAATAAATAAAATATTAATGGTAAAGTTGTTCTCATTATTATATAATACTTAAACTATTAACTTAATATTAGTACGATATGCATGTACTATATCAATATTTGTATGTTCGTACGCACACTTTTGTTTTTAAAATGTAATAAAAATGTAAATAGACACAATTTTTAAACAAATATTTTTGTTCCCTCTATTTGTCTATTTTGTTTTTAAAACAATAAAGTAAAACTTTCTTATATATTAATTAAAACATTAAGACTTTCTTTTTCCAAAAAAAAACATTAAAATTTTCTATAACATTAAAACTTTCTTATATATTAATTCATTTTTAAAAGTACGAATTTATTAAGCATTTATTTTGTCTATAAACGAATTTAAATATATTTTTGTATCTATTTTGTCTATATGTGTATATTTAATATGTCATGGTTTAAAAAAAAAATATTTTTTTATGGACAAAAAAGTAAGCGATAAATGAAAATTGGAAAATATAGAAAAAAAACATGAGAAAAAGAAATTTCAAAATGAATAGTGTGAATATATATATATATATATATATATATATATATATATATATATATATATATATATATATATATATATATATATATATATATATATATATATATATATATATATATATATATATATTATGCGCTAATTTGAGGTGGGATGATTTGACAGTTTTAATAAATAAAAATGGGATGATTATTATTAAAAGCAGTTGAATAATTTTGTCTTGTATAATGCATTTGAAGTGTGTAGAATATATAGGGAAAAATCAATTTACGAATCAAATATATAATTTCATATATTAAAATATTTGAATCAACTGTATAATTATTCCTATATATAAATATATATTTTTTGAATTATTTATAAAAAAATAATTAAATTAATAGTAAATTTATTCTTGTTATTATTTAATATTTAATTAAATGTGTTAATATCAATACCATATATGTCCCGTGTGTATGCTACTATATTATTTCATATTTGGATGGAATTGAACCCGTTAAAGTTTTAATTTTAATATTTCAATTACTTTATATATTATATATAGATAAATATATATTGATCATTGATGAACTTATCCAGTTAAAATTATAAATGACAAACAAATTGTATGGTTAATAAAAAATATCATATAATTTTGATACTATTTATTCATACATTACTTATGTTTCGTTCATTTAAATTATATATTTATTTGGTACCCAAAATTTTTTGTATGATTATTTATTTCATTATATAAATGGATTAACTTCTGATCTCACCTGATCAGAAAGACCTTCCAGTAGCTTGATGTAAGGGCCAGAGAATAAGAGGAGAAAAGGGGGGTGTACCTGCAAGGCACTCCAATGCTTAAGTGAGAAGAGGTACAGTATAGTATGGTTAATTGAAATGAGTGAGAATACCTGACCCTTTACTGAAAAAAGGTATTTATAATGTGCCCCCAGCGCTGGGCCAAGGTCCCTCTATGGGTTTAGACCAGCTAGGCCCAAGGAAGAACTGTCAAGGAACGCGTGAGAAGCGTGGAGACCTAGTTAAAAGGTCTGGTCCTTGGTCCAACTGCCCCTATCTTTCAGGAGATAATAAAGGGAAGTTGGGTGACGTGGTAAGTGAGCTGGCAGATGTGCTCCCTGCCCGTCGCATAAACAGCTCGTTTGATCAAGAGGTGCCCCTGCTCGAATATATGGGCCTCTGCTCGAAATGTTGGGCTATGGCCCTTTACATTCTTGAGGCCCATTCCAAAACAGGAGCCCCCAAGTCGAGTCTCCGGGTCGGAGTGATGACTTGTAACTAAGCCGGGCACAGAACTGACTGCAATATCTTTTTCCATCGGGCACGTGATGCTCCAACAGTGTCGAGGATGAAAGTCCCCCCGACGGGCACTTGATGTTTTCAAGGAAGTCGAGGATACCTTACGGGGTCGAGGACGTTTCGTAGAGTCGGGGAGGCGTACAGTTGCCCGGCGTCGTTCCAAATTCTTTATGGATTGACGTGTTTCAGCATTAATGGTGTGTCGCTTCGTTTAGTATGCAAACGGCGGCGTAGGCAGTAAGCAATGATGGCCTAGCGCGTAAATCCACGCGCCTGTGACTATAAAAAGGGGTTGAGTGATTTCATTTGAACCTTTTCGCTCAGACGTTCACCGGAAGCTCTGAAGAAATTTCTTGTCTCCGCCCGTCTCACCACCTGAACCACCGCTGCTGCTCGAGCGCCACCGTCTCTTTTTGACTTTCACTATGTCAGGTACTGTTTTTGCCTTTTAATCCTCTATTTTTCATGTTTTTCTGCGTTTAATAGCAGTGAATGCATGTTTTATCTGTATAGAATGGTTAGATTTAACTTAGAAACAGTTAAATAGGCTGTAGATGTGAAAATTAGGGTTAGGAAGGGACTGTCCCGGGCAGAAATTGTATGTGTACATGAATGTACCGGGCAAAAATTTCATAAGCATGTATGAGATTTTTGCCCGGGGCAAAAGAACATTCACGTGCATATTACTGCCCCGAACATGTCTGAAATTTCCCAACTGGGCCTGGTGGCAGTGGGTAAAATTTTGCGTTGGTGCCCGCGAAGGTCGCCCCTACGCCCTTTCACTTGACCTGCGGTGGAAGGGTGGATTTGATATGACGTCGAATTCACTCTTTATGTTTGCGTTTCAGGTGCAACCGGGCGTCTTCAACCGAGAGGAGAAGAAACTGGACCGAGGCCCGTGGATGCGGACATCGCGCGCTTATCTGTCGAGGAAGGAAATGCCAGGGGCGGTACCGAACACGTCTCATCATCCGGGCAAAATGACCTCTCTTGGGTTGCGGACGAACCCTTGGACGAGGAATCTTACTTTTGCGACGAGTCGACCACCGCTTATGTCGTGCTGGAAAATCGAAGTCGTGAAGATCCTGAAAACTGGCAGTGTCGGGCTCCCAAAGAGGCGGACCGGATATGTCACTGTTTCCCGGGGAAGCAGTTCGCCATGTACGAGTTCGCTTTCCGAGAGGCAGGGATTAGGCTGCCCTTCAACTCCTTCCAGATGTCTATCTTCAAGTGGCTCCGGCTGGCGCCGTCACAGTTACACCCTAATGCCATTGCTTTTATGCGGGCGTATGAGCTGGTATGCCGCTTCCTTGGTATTGGGTGTACTCGGGCCCTCTTCTTCCATATTTTCCATCTCCAGTGGTCCGGTCTTCGGGGGCGTCACAGCTGGGTCTCCTTCAAACAGCCCGTGCGACTATTCAAAACGTATGTGGATTCTGCTCGCCACTTTAAAGGGTGGTGGTATGTAGTGAGACCGATCACCTGTTCCGCCCTGCACTCTCTTTATTACTACAAACAAGATGCGAATGGGGAAGAGAAACTCATGTCGAAGATAACGTTGAGGTGGCAGCCCAACCACTTTGACCTCTCCACCAGCCATTACCGGGTCAAGTTCGCGAGCCTAGGTGTCGAGGATAGACTCGCTTACAAGAGGCTGGTGGAGTACGTGCAGAGTTTCAACCTGGCGGTCTAGGTCGACCGAAAGGGTGTGGCTTATCTTGATGAGGCCGGGATGCCGCTCTGCGAGTCTCGTCTTATCAACACCAAGGAATTGCTCGAGTGTAATACCGAGGAACAAGCCATGGAATTATTAAGTAGGTGTCCCTTTTATTCTTATGTTGTTTTATTTTATGTTTTCGCCCGCTGACATATGTGTCCTCATTTTGTAGGTGCTATGCCTTCTGCTCGCGATCGGGTCCTTAAGCTGGCTAACCAGGCAGGTGCCCCGGACAGGGTTTCAAAGAAAAAGAAGAAGAACGCGCCTCGTGTCCAGGAGGTAGCTAGTGACTCAGGGGATGGGACCTTGAACACAGCGAGTCCAGTGCTCTCTTCCCCTCCTCGTGCCTCTATGATCGACATCCCAGACAGTCCGCCTTCATCAACCTCCCCTCTCCACAAGAGGAAACGCCTGGATGGGACACTCTCCAGGTCAACTCTAGCGGGGAGCGGAAGTCCAGGTGGCCCTGGGAGTTATTTGTTGCCCCCCTGCTATATAGAGCAGGATTTTTTCAAGACTGAGGACGCCATAGTTGTGCCAGCGCCCGAAGCGAAGGCTATTTTGAACCGGGAGGCTGGCGTCCGGCGTAAAGAATTGGCTAAGGATTTGGCCGCTGTCATCAGGGTGATGGAAACGGCCATGGTTCTGACCGACACTTCTGTGTCCACGGCCTCTCTGGAGGACACCCTTCTGCAGGTCCGGTCTGAATAAAACAAGCTGTCCAAGGACTTGTCGGATTACAAGGAGGAGCATCAGCTACAGGAGGGGCTGAGGAAAGAGTTGGACGAGGACAAAGAGGAGCGAGACCTGCTGAAGGCGGCCAAGGCGAGTCTGGAGGAGCAAGCCGCTAAGCATTAGAAGGTGGCTGAGGAGAATGCTGGACTGCGTGCTCGTCTTGCTCTGCTCGAGGACAACGTCCGTCCTTTGACTGATGAAACTGAAGAGGAGCTTGCTCTCGGTTCCCGGGGTGAGTTGGTAGGGCACATTCGCTCCCTCAACCAGGACCTTGTAGCTGTGTTCAAGGAGGGTTTTGACAATGCTGTCGAGCAGCTGAGGACATTAAATCCTGAATTGGTGACGGAGGGGTCAGCCCATAATTATTGTGTCCAGGACGGGGAGATCGTGTGCCCTTTCGAAGCTGAAGAGGAGCTGGGGGAAGACGAAGGAGAGGAAAACGTGGAAGAGTAACTCCGGGCGGAGTCTTAATTTTTAATTTGTTTTATTTATATGGCCTGCGTGCCCGTTTCGTGTGGCCTGCGTGCCTATTTTGTATGAATATTGGCCTTCAGGCGTACTTGTCTTTTGCTTTGGCCGTCAATGAATGAATATTTTGCTTTTAACTGTTCACCTTGCTCGGTTTTTTATTTAGTTCGTATCTTGCATTTTATGAACTGTTTTATGCTTAACCATGTTTGTCTCGTCGGTTTAGGGAACCGACGAGGTAACGGGCGTTGTGCCCGTTTAAGATCGAACCGAGTTCGTGGTCCGGAACTCCGGCCCTGAGGCTTGGGCTTTCCCATCGTGAGCTGGGTGCTCTGCCGAACTTGGTACTGCGACGTTGGTGCTCGATCGAGGTCCCAACCGTCGGGGAGGGTTGTGTTCGCTAGAGGGGTGTGTTCGTCCCCGGGTCGCGCGGTTCCTCCCTGTAGTTTTGGAGGTGAAGAGCGTGGTCGTACCTCTCACGTCTCCCCGTGACATATTCAGCTGTAATATTGTCTAAGTTTTGCTGCGTTCCATGGTCGAGAAAGCTCTTCGCCTTGTAGGTTTTCTAGATAGTAGGCTACGTTGCTTGTCTTGTCGCGGACGCGGTAAGTGCCTTCCCAGTTGGCAGCCAGTTTACCCTCTCTTGGGTTTTTTTGGTTTCTTCTGAGGACCAGGCTGCCCACCTGGAACTCTCTTTTTATGACCTTCGCGTCATTGGCGCAAGGCTATTTTTTGTTTGAGGGATATCTCTCTAAGAGTTGCTTCGGAGCGGATCTCGTCGACGAGGTCCAGCTCGGCTCTGAGTACTTCGTCGTTCATTTCTTCGTCTAGGGTTTCCTCTATGCGTCTCGTCGGTTCCCGTATTTCTACTGGGATGACTGCTTCGGTGCCATATGTTAGTCGGAATGTGGTTTCCCCGGTTGTGGAGTGAGGTGTCGTGCGGTAAGCCCATATGACGCTATGTAATTCCTCGACCCGCGCTCTCTTCGCCTCGCCGAGTCTGCGTTTTAGTCCGCGCAGGATTACCCTGTTGGCCACTTCTGCTTGCCCGTTGGTTTGAGGGTGCTCGACAGATGTGAAATGTTGTTTAGTACCTAAGCTAGCCACGAAGTCTTGGAATCCCCCGTCCGTGAATTGCGTCCCGTTGTCCGTGATGAGGACCTGGGGCACGCCGAATCGAGCGAGGATATTTCGTTTAAAGAATCGAAGAATGTTCTGTGATATTATTTTGGCCAGCGCCTCTGCTTCGATCCACTTGGTAAAATAATCTACCCCCTACGATGAGGTATTTATTCTGGTATGATCCGGTTACGAAAGGCCCGAGGATATCCATGCCCCACCATGCGAAGGGCCACGGAGAGGAGAGTGTTCTCAGTTTTTTCGGGGGTGCGAGGTGTATGTCGGCGTGCCGTTGGCACTTGTCGCATTTTTTGAAGTGTTCCTTGGAGTCGTGTTGCATAGTCGGCCAGTAGTAGCCTGCTCGAAGAGCCTTTCGTGCCAATGATCGTCCGCCGGGATGTTGGGCATTGATTCCTCGGTGCATTTCCCCCAATATGTCGGGAACTTTCTCTTCCTCGACGCATTTGAGTAATGGGATGGAAAACCCCCTACGGTAGAGTTTCCCTTCGAGGAGGACGTACGAGCACGCTCTACGTTTGGTGATGGCCGCCTCTTTAGGGTCGTCGGGGAGTTCGCCCTTCGTGAGGTAATTATAGATGGGTGTCATCCAACAATGAGTATCCCCGATCACGTTGACTTCAATTGGAGGAGGTGGCTTTTCGATACTAGGTCGAGGAAGGATTTCTTGGATTACTGATTTGTTTCCGCCCTTCTTTCTCGTGCTAGCTAGCTTTGACAAGATGTCAGCCCGTGTGTTGTGCTCGCGAGGCACGTGTTGCACTTCCCACTTCTCGAATTTTGCGAGTCTTTCTTTGACCAAAGTTAAGTAACCTTAAGGTTGTCGTTCTTGGTCTGGTACTCTCCCCGTACTTGTGATGCCACGTGTAGCGGTAAAATCATGAGTGTAAGCTATTGATTAACTTAACTCAAGGTAAACAGAGTCGCCACCGCGCTTTTATTTTATTCCAACCGGAAAAGGCAAAAAGAACGAATAAAACCTAATGAATCTAAAAGCAAAAGCTAAAAGAATCAAACAGAGAACGGGTAAGGGGATAGGTTACAAATTGAGAAGGTTTTACGCACCCAAAATGTCCGTGGTACTCCACGGGAGCCCTTTGAAATATTTACTGCTTTTTTGGTTTGAAATGGTTTGCTTGAAAAAAGATTGAAGAGATGAGAAGAGGAATGTTTTTTTTAAGATTTTTGTGTTTGAAGAGACGATTGTCTCATGCCTACGTACCCACAAAGTGCAATGCGAGATCAAAACCCCGTAGTTCGTGGTACAAATTGTGAAAAGAAGCAATGAGTTGAATTGATTTTAAAATGTAAAGATAAGTCGTCATTCTTTAGCGAATAAATCCGCTAGAAAGAATGAATCATATCTAAATATGAAAATGGTTAAAAGAAACGTGCACGAGGGCACAAAAACAATTGAATGAGGTTTGAACATTTTTTAAAGTTTTTGAGAAGAAAGTTTCGATATGCTTATGTGGTTTAGCATTTATTAAGAAAATGAAATGAAAAGGTAAAAACCGCTTGACCTAAGTCAAGGTTTGATTGCAAAAAATGTTTGAAGTTTGAAAACAAAGAAGATTTTGAAAATAGGAAGGAGATTTGAAAATTTAAGAATTGGGAGGAGATGAAGTGACTATCCTAAGACTTGAAAATAAAAGCTAAAGGAAGAACGATCAAACCGTGTGGTGAACATTCTTTGAAACAAAGGTATTTCCATCTTCATGATCAAGTGAGCTCAATCGGAGCCAAAGTCTTCAATCCATAACAACTCAAGCAAAGGAATGATTCTAGAATCTAAGTCCAACTCCAAATCCAATGTTAAGGATAGTAACCATAGTCCGAAATTAAAGTCACAAATCTTTTAGATGTTTAATCCATTATTAGTGTTTTTGTGTCCAAATGGACAAAGGAAAAATCACAAGCATAACAATATAAACAATAAGCAATATGATGAATGATATAGTATAATAAAAGCATAATAAGAGAGATAAGGAGCGAGAGATTGAAATAAAGAGGATAAGGTGCGAGAGATTGAATTTAAATGGTTAGTATATTAATAGTATCATTATAATATTTACATAGAAATGGTATGATGAACTTAATCAAACACAACCACAAAAAGAGAACCAAAATCGAGGCAGCCGGATCCAAATGGATCATATTACGAATTCGGGACAAGTTTAGGTCTATGTTAAGCAATCGCCGAGTAATTTACGAAGTAATTACCCTACAAATGAGGCCGGCCACCACCAATTAAGGTGGAAAATATTTGTGCTAATACATGTTAGAGAAATGATATAATGAACCATTCTCCGAAAACATGCCGCACGAAAAGAAAAGGTAATGGTCTAATCTTAATCAAGATGTCACATTGAGTTACCAAAGGCAACCTATCACGATTCCAAAGTATGGAGAATGATCCACATGATCATTCATCCATAGATTTGAAATAATGAAGATTAAACATCTTAGAAAACCAATAATCGCGAATCAGAGATCTCATCGACCAAAAAAGAAAAATAAGAGATGAGAAGTGGATCTAACATAAAACTCCACACAACCAATTAAAATCAAGGAATAAAATTTTAAATAAAAAGACTAAATGATTTCTCTCTAAAATATTTTTTTTTGAAAACAAATTTGTTTATAAAATATAAAGATCAAGATCTAATGAAACTAATAGAAACAAGTTATATAGGTAATTTTAGAAAGAAAAAATAAAAAAAGAATAGGAATAAAGAGAACCATTAAAATGCTAAAATGAAAATGAAGCCAAAAGAAATGGGAAAAGGGAGGGGGTTCTGCGCATGTTTGGATGGTGGCAATAGCAAGGCTGAGTCCACAAACATAAGGAGCCCAAACCAAGTCTCTTTTATAAAGAAAAATGGATAAATGATTTAAAAGAAAAAGAAATATAAAACGAAAAAACACAAGCAGGTTCACTTCATCTTCTCAACGATGCCGACACTGTACACACTTGGAAAGAGGAAAAATCTGTCATCCTCACCTTCAAGAAATCAAATCGGCGACTCTCCGATCATCTGCGGATCTCTCTCTCTCTCTCTCACAATCGAATTCGCTCGATCCTCCCTTTCTTCTTCTTGATTTGTTTCTCTCCGATCTCTCCCTCGGTGAAACTCTCTTCCTCTCTTCTTTTCAATTTCTTGTTGTTGTTGATGAAGATTGGTGATGGAGCGGCGGGTTCAATGTTGGAGGAGTATAGTTCTGTTGGAGGAGTAATGTTAGATGAGTAATGTTGGATGAAGATTGGAAGGTGAGGAAATGTTGTGAGAGGGTTTGGAGATGAGTTCTTGAGGTTTTGATTTCAATTTGGCAGAGCTTTTGGAGGCTCATTCAAGCTTAGCAATTGAGAGAGAAATGAGTTGTTTAAATATAGGGATTGGTGAGGATTTGAATTGCCGTTTTGGGAATTTTGAAGCGTTTTGCAAGTCACGGTTTTTTGTTGCAGCTGCGTTTTAAGCCTCACTGTGTGCGTGATAGTTGCTGCCGTTTAGTGTTAATCTCAGTTGCGTTTTTGCAGATGGTTCACGCGTATTGAAGTTGCTACGTTTTGGCTCTCATTTTTGAACTGATGTTGAACCCGTGTGTACTGCGTTTCATGTTGTGAGTTCTGCGTTTTGTTTTTGTTTTGAATGCTAGCAGCTGCGTTTCGTGAAGTGAGTTCTGCGGGAGTGGCTGAAATTTACGTGGCTTGGGTGTTGTTTGATGTGGAAATTGGTGTACGGCGTGACGACTTTGTTAGTGTGGAAGCTGGCTGAGGTGAAAGGCTGATGTGAGATATGTGTGGAAACGGCGTGAAGGCTACAACTTGCGTGTTGCTTCACATGTGGCTTGAGCTACTGAAGGCTTGTGATGACGTTTTGGGCTTGTGGGCATTGCGTGAAGGCTTGGCTAGATGTTGTGGTGTGCGTGTTGAATGCATGTGATGTTTGCGGCGTGTGAACTTGATGCTGGAAAAGAAATGGATTCACAAACAAAAACCAAGTTGGGCCAAAGAAAAATTAAATGGGCTTAAGATTTTTTTTTTTTGTATTATTATTATTTTTTTGTTTATTTGTAATATGGATTGGATAGGAATTATGATAGATTTTTGGTAATGGTAATGGTTAAGAGAAAATAATGGTGGTAATAATAAATGGTATTATGAAATAATTTGTGAAATATGGATATGAAATTTGGTTTTTAAAAAAATGGTTATTATGAGAAATGGCGGAAAAAATGGATTTAGAAATATTTTGTGGAATGGATAAAAAAAACAAAAATTAATATATAATGGTTATAAAAATGATGGTTTTAATCGGAAAATGGATGATGGATATGAAATTGATTTTTAAGCCCACAACAAATCCTGATTTTTCTTTCACAAGCCATAGATAATGATGAATACAGCCAAACATGAACCATTGAACATCTTGCCAATTCAACCATAATCACTGGCATCGTCTGAAATTTTCCCTGATAATCCGAATCCATGCTGAGGAAAATAAATCCTCAGATGAATCGCTGGTGAACTGATGAACTGATGATTCGAACCAAATTTCACATAAAACACTACCTGATAAACCGATGATCTTAGCACGCAACACAACTTAAACTTTTGAATACGCACTGCTTGAGAAACCAAACACTGGTACACATATCTTGCAGTTGAAACAGTCTTTTTGATAGTTTGACCAAGGTTAGGTCAAACGTCCACCTGACTTGAATTGTGACTGAATAAACGCATCTGAATTGAAATCGCAGTCTTATCTTTGAAAACCTGCAACACAGAGAAGAAGAGGAGGCCAACTGCAACATATTTTTTTTATTTTGGTTAGAAGTCAGTAAATATAAACAGATAAAAGCAAATAAACATGGTGATCCCCTGCGAAGCATAGACCTGCACCTGAGAAGAATAAACGTACCAGTGCGTGATCTTGTTTGTATGCAAAAATGCAGATGAGATGCGAAAAATCTTAGGGTCAAAAATTAGGGTATGACACCATGAGCTGGGAGTCTGTTGATATTTTTACTTCCTTTGCTCCTAGGTCTTCGACCAATCTCAGACCGGCGATGAAAGCCTCGTACTCGGCCTGGTTGTTTGATGTCGGGAAAGCCAGTGCTAGTGAGACCTCGATCAGGATTCCGTCCTCATTCTCGAGGATAATTCCGGCTCCGCTGCCCGTCGTACTGGAGGCGCCGTCGACGAAGTTCGTCCATTTATGGGTACCGTCCGTAGGTGTCGGGCTGTGGGTCATTTCCGCGACAAAGTCGGCCAGTGCTTGAGCCTTCAGGGCCTTCCTGTTCTCATATTGTATATCGAATTCGGAAAGTTCCAGCGACCATCTTAGCATTCTACCGGCCATATCTGGTCGCCCGAGGAGTTGTTTGATTGGTTGGTCGGTTCTCACCTTGACCGTATGGGCGAGGAAGTAGTGGCGTAGCCTCCTTGCTGCATTTATGAGAGCCAAGGCGACCTTTTCAATTTGTTGGTATCTGAGTTCGGGACCTTGTAGCGCTTTGCTCGTGAAATAGATGGGTTTTTATCCTTCGCCAGTCTCTCTTATCAGTACGACACTGACGGCTTCGGTTGCCACGGACAGATACAGGTATAAGGTCTCTCTTTCCAACGGTCGCGATAGGACCGGGGGTTCGGAGAGGACCTTCTTCAAATGGAGCAGTGCCTGTTCACATTCGTCGGTCCATTCGAAGCTGGCTTCTTTACAAAGGAATCTGAAGAAAGGTAACGCGTGCTGGGCAGATTTGGCGATGAAACGGGAGAGTGAGGCGAGCACCCCGTTGAGGGATTGGATGAATTTTTTGGTCTTCGGGGTCGGAAACTCCGAGAATGCTCGGCATTTGTCGGGGTTGGCCTCGATTCCCCTCTCGGTGAGGTAGAAACCCAGGAATTTTCCTGCCCAAACCCCAACGTGCATTTTTCAGGGTTAAACCTCATTTTGCACTGTCTCGCCTGCTCGAAGACTTTGTAGAGGTGTCGAGCATGGTCGACCTCCTCGTGTGATTTGATGATCATGTCGTCCATGTATACATCGAGCATGTCCCCTATTTCTCCTCTGAAGACTTTGTTCATCATGCACTGGTATGTGGCCCCGGCGTTCTTGAGTCTGAAGGGCATTACGTTGTAGTAGTAATTGCCGGTCGGGGTCATGAACGCCGTGTGTCTCTTGTCCGTGTCCGACATAGGGATCTGATTATATCCGCTATACGCGTCCATGTAGGACAAGAGTCTGAAACCTGCAGAATTGTCAACGAGTTTATCTATGTTAGGGAGAGGGAAAGCATCTTTGGGACAAGCCCTATTAAGATCAGTATAATCAACACACATGCGCCATTTTCCATTATTTTTCTTAACGAGGACTACATTAGAGAGCCAGGTTGTGTACTGGGCTTCAGAAATAAAATTTGCCTCTAAGAGGTCTTTTATAGCTCGCTCTGCAGCCTCCGCTTTCTCGGGGGACTGCTTGCGCCTACGTTGTGCTATGGGCTTGACTGCTCGGTCCAAAGCTAGTTGGTGGCACGCGATCTTAGGATCTAGACCGAGTATTTCTGCGGCGTTCCATGCGAAGAGATCGGAGTTCTCCTTGAGGCACGTCGCGAGCTGCTCCCTTGTTTCCTCGGGCAATCCTTTGCCTATTCTTATTGTTCTTCCAGGGTCATCGCCTAGAGAGATAAGCTCGAACTCTCCGTCTGGGATTGGCCGGAATGGGTGTTCGGGAGTCTGTTCCTCGGTGGGCTTCCATTCTTCAGTCTCGTCCTGGCCAATGCGGCAATCGAGGTCGATGGCGTTGATTCCCTGGAGGGGAGGATCTTCGGTCTTGGGTTTTTTGTTGCTCTTTGTATTGACCGTAGCCTGTCCTTTTACTGCAGCGTCGTAGCACCTTCGGGCAGCTTCGATGTCGCCGTGGATGGTGACTACGCGGCCTAGTTTGGTGTAGTATTTCATTTTCAGATGGACGGTTGACGGGACCGCGGTTAGCTCGGCTAATGTCGGGCGACCGAGGATGCAATTGTAAAGAGAGGGACACTCTATGACCAGGAACTGGATTTTGATTTCTCTGGCTGTCTCCTACTCTCCGAAGGTGACGAGGAGCTCGATGTAGCCCCACGGCTTTGTCGTGGCCCCGTTAAATCCATGGAGGTCGGATCCGACGTAGGGAGATAGGTTGGTTTTGTCTAATTTCAGAGTCTTGAAAAGGTGGACGTACATGATGTCCACCGAGCTTCCTTGATCGACCAGAATGCGTCTGACGTCGAACTGAGCCATCTTGGCTCTAATCAACAGTGGGATGCCCGAATTTGGAGAACCGCCCGGGAGCTCTTCCAAAAAGAAAGATATTGGGTTGGATTTGCCCCGGTACTTTGTCAGCGTTGCCTTTTGTTCGGGTGCGGTCAGAAGGAGCTCTTCGAACTTGCGTTTTACTGAAAGGGCAGCGGCCTCGCCGTTCATCCCTCCGCCCGATATGATGAGGGCAGTCGGAAAGTCTTCCCAGGGACTGAGTGCAGCGATCCGGCCTTCGGGCAGTGTCTCGGGGAAGCTGAAGTCCACTGGACGTGATACGCAAAGGGCCACTTGATAAGGAGGCTTGTCGGGGGGCGTGTCCTCCCGAGGTCTCCTCTTCTCCGGCTCTTCGTGTTTGGAAGTTTCGTTCCTCCTCGTGTATTGCTTAAGGTGCCCTTCTTGGATTAAGATATCTATTGCGTCTTTTAAGTGAACACAGTCTTCGGTCACATGCCCGTGGCTTTTGTGGAACCTGCAGTATTTGGACTTGTCGGTGTGAGGCTTGGGTGCAGATGGTTTTGGGATCCTCACTCTGCCCTGTTTGAACTCGGAGTTGATGCATTCGGCGAGTATACACTCGCGGGGAGCTGTCAGTAAAGTATATTCGCTGTACCGGCCTGCGGGGCCTCTTCCTTCCCGAGGTTCGCGGAGTTTCTCTTCCCTTCGCCTGTCTCCGTTGCGACGGGGAATGTTCGTATCTTCGCGTTTGGGGTGATCGGTATCCACAGTATTACGGCTGCTGCGAGCATTGTGGGCCACTTGTTTTTCCTCGTATCTGATGTAGGCCTGGGCCTTATGCAGGAGGTCATTCAAGGTGCGGGGAGGCTCTATCCCAACGGCTCGACTGAGCTCACTACCGGGCAAGAGTCCCCACTCGAGGAGGTATTTTTTCATGTGTTCAATGGTGTCCACCTCGACAGTCTCTTGGTTGAATCGTTCGATGTACGAGCGCAATGTCTCATTTTTCTTTTGTACTATGGCTTCAAGGGTCGCCTCTATCTTCGGATGGCGTCGGGAGGCTGTGAAGTGCCTCGTAAACATGGATCTCATCACTCTCTAGGATGTGATGGATTCTAGGGCCAAGCTTTTGTACCAGGTGTAACACGGTGGGAGAACTGACTTTAGTTAAATGTTGCGGATAGCAAGAGTCGCCACCGACTTTTATTTTATCCAAAGGAAAGGGTATAAAAGAACAGGAAAGACCTTTAAAAGATTTTTGGGTTCGGGGGGTAGGTTATGTAAAGGGAAGGTGTTAGCACCCTTTACATCCATGGTTATCCATGGGCTCTTAGTTACTTAGCTCACTTTAAATTGTTTTAAGAAGTATAGTGTGTGATTAGAAATTTTCTTAAGTTCTTTATAATGATCCATGTACGGATATATATAAAAACTCTGTTTTGAAAATTTGTTTGAAAATGTGAAGTGTTTTTGAAATGTTTTGAAAAGGTGAGCAAGTACATAAGAGAAACCTACCCTAAGTTAAATCTTTTCTGTTCTTAAATATCCTTTAAATGGTAAGACTATCCCTATTATTAAGGAATAGGTAGTCATTACCTTGGATATTATGAGGGACAAGTGAAGGGACATCTGTGTATAGGCAACTGTAAGGTGTATTTAGCAATTCGAAGGGACTTATCATCTTTTATTCGAAAGGGACAAGATCATTTACGAAGGCAACCATAAAGGGACTTGATCTTATAATCTTTAAAGGGACTAGATGATATTAAATAAGATAAGGGACTTTGATTTATACACCTTACTTGACCTTTTTTTTAGGCAACATGAGAAGTATTCTTAAGAATGTGAGATGGCGATCAAAGATCGACTTATGTGTGTGCGTGTATAAGTTCATATATTTATCTTAAAATTAATGATCTAAATTCAATTTTAAATACAAACATGTTTACACTCCCTATTTTACTAACCATGGCAATTTAAATAAATAATAAAAGTTTTACAACTATTACATAATTTGCACAATTACATTATAATAATAATAATAATAATAAAATAACTTAAATAAATAAGCATATAATAAATAAATAAATAAATAGGTTAGTAATAATAAGCAAAATAAATATAAAAAGAGGTTAGCATAATAAGATAATATAGAAAATAAATTAAAAGTTCAAATTTAAATAAATAATCATTTTTAAGAATTTTAAGAAAAGAAATAAATAATACTAATTATATACTAATAAATATGATTAATGGTTTAATAAATTAATTATATATATACATATTAGAAATATTTAATAATGATAATTACAAAAATAAGAAATTAAAATCATAAAAGAAAATTAGGTTTTTAAAAATAAATTAGGGTTTATATAAAAAAAATTAGGTTTTTTACATATAAAAATATTAGGATTAATTATTTAATCTAAACCTAATTAAATTATTTATCTAAAAAAAATACATACAATATTAATAATATACAATGAAATAAATATAAATAATTTTATTAATAAAGTTTGAATTTTTAAAATATAAGTTTTTGAATTATATATGAGAAAATAATATAAATATTTTATTTTAGACATTTATTATTAATTAGATTAATTAAATATAATATAAACAAAACCAAATAAATGAAAAAAAATGAGAAAAAAGAAACATACCTGAGGCTGGGATTCGAACCCAGGCCCTAGGCTTCACATCTCCAGGACCAACCTCTCTTCCACTGGGCTGCGCATGCGCTGGTGATAGTGAATGAGCATCAATGCGTTTTGTTTGTTAATTTGTAAAAATCATTTAAAAAAAAAAGCAAAACAACACAAAATGGCCTGGGGGGATTCGAACCCAGGACCATCAACCTCACGCGCACACACACAAACCAACTGAACCAACACTGCTTTCGTGAAATATTACGCAAATAATACATAATAAAATAAGTTCAAATTCAAATCAGATTTTTCGCGCCAAGGCTGCTTCATCTTCAACCTATTACCTGCGAATTTTGATTCGAATATACCTGCGAATTCACCTGCAAATTTTCAAAACCAGAATCCTATGTTTTTTTAAACATCAATCAAATCGTAACATCAATTCAAATTAAAAGCCCAAATCAATTATACAAGTCTCATAGATCACAGCCATGTTCTTATATTTCGTTTAAAGGCCCTAAATGCTTGGTTCCCGATTTGAAGCTTCAAACCCTAGCAATGGTGAATTTCAAAACAGTCCATAATAATTGAATTAAATCATCCAGAAAGTTTCTAAACATCACAACAAACACAAATCCATAGTTAGTTTTCATTAACAATGTGCAAATCATTCAAATCGAAAAATTTTAAAACATGAAGAAGATGCATTCGGTTTTCACGATTCAAGGCATGAATGAATGATGTTATGATCCAGAATCAATCCATGAACTCCAAGGAACAAGTTGCAACCTTTGGTTTGTCTTGAAAGAGGCTCTAAGTATCAAACTGAATTGGTGTTTTTAGTGTGAAAATTGAAACTTTGTTCTTACCCTTGGAGGCTGCAATTTTTGTCCTCCCTCATTGGCAATGTGTTTGTCTATATATATGGATTGAATTAGGTCAGAAAAATGCTATAACTCTTTGGACTTTTTGGATGTTTGAAGATTGAAAAAGATTTGTCATGAAATTTGATTTTTCTTTGATCTAACATTGCTATTTTGGGACAATCCTCATAACTTGTGTATCAATTAGATCCAAATGTTATTTATGACATTCTAGAAGCAAAATCCTTTTTCAAATATATGATTTTATATTTTATTTCAATTTAAATTGTATTTTAATGAATAAAATTCAAATAAATATGAAATAAAAAAAAAAAATCAGAAAATAGGTGGGTTGGGTCGTGCTTGGTGTTTTTGTAGAGATGGGATGGCAATTTGGTGGGCTCATTTAGCAAAAATTTGATTTAAAGCCTTATTTGCTTCATAAGTTTCCCAAAAATTTCCCAACTTTGCAAGGGCACAAATCCTTTAATTTTAATTCTATGAGGGTGTTCTTGGACATTTTGGAAAGCTTAAAGAGTTCTATAACCAACCTCTTTGGTCTCATGTCCATATCCCTTACCATTCTCAAGTTATGCTCTTTTGAAGTTGTTGACTTTTTGTTGACTTTTAAAAGGACCTATAATGTCTTAGCTCATACCTTCCAAATGAAGCATTTTTGGGATTGGCTTGTGAGACACAAAGTTGTAGAGAATTCAATTTCCTTCAAAATGAGCTTTGGATGGAAAAATTTTGATGAAGCATGTGAAAGTTATGGCTGGTCAAAGTTCAGTTGACTTTTCCTGAGGAAACCCTAATTTAGAAACTCCTGATTCTTGATGATCTGAAATATCCTTGATGAATCATGATCAACCCTTGATCAAATTATGAATTTTACTTCATATAATTGATGTTGGAAAAAAATCATGAAGTTTGACTTTGGTTTGACCACAGTTGACCTCAGTTTGACTTTTTAACTACTTTGACTGATTTTGACCTATCTGATCATCTGACTGAGCAAACCTCTTGGAAAAGCCTTGAAACTTGACATGGGGATTCTTGAACACATATAAGATGTTATGTAGCTCATTTGAAGTCTTGGAAGTTCATTTAGCCTGATTAAAGTCAAAACCCTAGTTTAGGATGCACTACTTAGGAGGATGCATTGTCTGAGGGAATTGTCAAACTTTCTGACTAATTGTGAACTTTGTGAACCTTGTGAACCTCATGAGATGTCTTGTGAACCTTGTGAACCTTGTGAGCCTCTTAGTACACAATGACTTGTCTTGTGGAGGGCAAATTTTGGGGTGCAACAGCTGCCCCTATTCAATTTTCTGAAACCTGAGGGGTTAGATTGGTACATGTGCCAGTCGTGACCTGGAAGGTTGAAGGGGATTGAACACAAAAGCCCAAAAATTTGCACTCACCGGTGCGTAGAGTAATACTGATGATTAGTTGTATATGCTTGAGTGGGCTTTAAAGATGCCACTTGGAGGAACTGGAGATGGGCTTAGAGATGCCATCTGGAGATGGGCTTGGAGATGCCATCTAAAGTATCAGGATGTGATGATGTCTTTATGTTGATATTGTATATCAGTACTAGGTCTTTGTATAAGCCGTCTCTGAATCACTTATGCAACATGATTTGAGTTGTTGAATGGACCAGTAGGAATAAATCTTGTGATGATTATCTCTTCTGGAAATATTTTGGATTAGGGAATGGATCTTTGTACGGATCGTTTGCCTATTCTCCAAGGTCAAAAGAACGTCAGGATTTGTTCTTCTGAATAATATCTTGAACCAGGGAATGGATCTTTTTACAGACCGTTTGCCTGCTATTCAAGGGCCAAAAGAACGTCAGGATTTGTTCTTAAGGGTCAAAAGAACGTCAGGATTTGTTCTTCTGAAAAATATCTTGAACCAGGGAATGGATCTTTTTACAGACCGTTTGCCTGCTATTCAAGGGCCAAAAGAACGTCAGGATTTGTTCTTAAGGTTCAAAAGAACGTCAGGATTTGTTCTTAAGGGTCAAAAGAACGTCAGGATTTTTTCTTCTGAAAAATATCTTGAACCAGGGAATGGATCTTTTTACAGATCGTTTGCCTGCTATTCAAGGGCCAAAAGAACATCAGGATTTGTTCTTAAGGGTCAAAAGAACGTCAGGATTTGTTCTTCTGAAAAATATCTTGAACCAGGGAATGGATCTTTTTACAGACCGTTTGCCTGCTATTCAAGGACAACTTGAGCAAATGCATGGATCATTTCTGACCCGTTGTAAGTTGTTGATATTGTTTTACCTGCATATAACTATCCTGCAAGGAGAATGTTAGTTTATGCATTATGTATGCATGCATAGTATGATGCAATTAGGTAATGTATTATGTACTTATGGATATGTATGTTATGGTATAACGTAGATGATGTATGTATGAATCATGCAGCCTGAAGCGTCTGGATATCTTCGTATAATAACTGCTGGCCAGGGAAAATAAATCTCGATTCGTTGCTGAAGAATATGAGGAACTCGTTCCCGTCTCGTTTGATAATATAGTGAAGAATATGAGGAACTCGTTCCCGTCTTGTTTGACAACATAGTATTCATAACCTCCCGTCTTCGTTCGATAGTATGGTATTCATAACCTTTCGTCTTCGTTCGATGGTATGGTATCCATAACCTCCCGTCTTCTTTTGTCGTACTCCTGTTGTAGGAATAATTTCCTGAGTATCCCGACTGAGGATAAAGGAGATGGACATAAATTCCAGAGGAGATGTAACTCGAAGTATTTATGAAGATGGATTTTCCCTACTGGGGGATTTGTAGTTGTCTTGTGGGGATGAACCGGCGAAGCTTCGTTGAATTCCTTCCCTCGTTTGTCCTTAGTAAATACTATTACTGCATTTCATGCATTTCTGGTAAACATCAATCATATTAAGCATTTATGCATTTCTGGTAAACATCAATCATATTCAAAAGCATACATACATTCAAACACAACCAATGGACGTTTCGCTTATGTAAATAGGGTAAAAGTAAATCTGGATTCAAAGATGGAATTTTATTTATATCACAAAGTGGCCCATACATAGGCAAGTTGGTACAAGGAGACAGAAATCCTAGTAAGAGGAATTCGTCATAAAAGTTTTACAAAACAAAGAAAATCAGCTATGTGGGAAATAATCCTATTGAGTTTTAATTCTACTATTGCCATTATCTTCAAGTATCTCATCTTCTGCTGTCGAGACGGAAACGATTGGATTGATCTTTATCTGTTCGAGCTTGAGTAAGTAGCACAACTGGTTAGAGTTTACATGGGTGACCCAAACGAGACATAGTCATACGCTTTAATCCCTAACTTTTGCCTGGATTGCCCTTTCAGGTTTTCAATCCACCGGGATACCCTTTTTTGCCCAAGCCGCCTTTTCAGGTTTTCGAATTGCCGGGTGTACATTTTTTATATATATCCCTAATTTTTGCCCGAACCCTTTTGGTTCGCCGGGATGCCCTTATTTTTGCCTAGGCCAGTCAACCTAGCGGGTATCTTTTTATGCGTAGTATTTTTTAACTATGTCTGCGTTTACAGGCTGTGGGAAGTCTTCACCATCCATAGTAGTAAGCATCATGGCACCTCCTGAGAATACTGTTTTGACCACAAATGGTCCTTCATATGTAGGAGTCCACTTGCCCCTAGGATCACCCTGTGGTAGTATGATACGCTTGATTACCAAATCACCAGCCTGATATACCTTTGGCTTAACCTTCTTATTAAAAGCTTTGATCATCCGTTTCTGGTACATCTGGCCATGACAAACAGCTGCTAACCTTTTCTCATCAATCAAATTTATCTGGTCAAGTCGAGTCTGAATCCACTCATCTTCATCCAAGCCTGCATCCTTCATAATTCTTAAGGAGGGAATCTAAACTTCAATGGGCAGAACTGCTTCCATACCATATACTAAGGAGAATGGGGTTGCCCCTGTTGAAGTACGTATTGTAGTACGATATCCATGAAGAGCAAATGGTAACATCTCGTGCCAATCTTTATAAGTGACAGTCATCTTCTGTATAATCTTCTTAATGTTCTTATTAGCAGCTTCTACTGCCCCATTCATCTTTGGACGATACGGAGAAGAGTTGTGATGCTTAATCTTGAATTGCGTGCAGAGATCAGTAATCATAGTGTTGTTCAGATTAGAGCCATTTTCAGTAATAATCCTCTCAGGGATTCCATACCTACAGATGAGATTATTCTTAATGAATCGAGCCACAACATTCTTGGTAACAGATGCAAATGAAGCTGCCTCTACCCACTTTGTAAAGTAATCAATAGCAACCAGGATGAAACGATGACCATTAGAAGCAGTAGGTTTGATCTCACCAATCATATCAATGCCCCACATGGCAAAAGGCCAAGGAGCAGTTAACACATTCAATGGTGATGGAGGTATATGTACTTTGTCAGCATAGATTTGACACTTGTTACATGTTCTGGAATGTTGATAGTAGTCAGCTTCCATGGTGGACCAATAGTAACCTGCTCTCAATATCTTCTTTGCCATGGTATGACCACTAGAATGAGTGCCAAAGATCCCATCATGCATACCTTCCATAATCTCTGTTGCTTCCTTCTTATCCACACAACGAAGCAAAGTTGAATCATAATTGCGCTTGTACAAAATTACATTACTCAAGAAGAAATTAGCAGAAAACCTCAGAAACTTTTTATCTTTAACAGATGCCCCTTCAGGGAGCTCCTGAGCTTCAAGATATCTTTTCACTTCATAGAACCAAGGCTTCTCCTCTGCTTCTTCAGTGTCAATCTCATTGCAGTATGCAGGCTTTTCAAATCTATCAATGGTAATCTTAGGAGCTTCATCATCCCAGCTGATCTCAAACATGGATGCCATGGTGGCTAAGGCATCTGCCAACTGATTCTCTCTTCGTGGAATATGTCCAAAGGTAATCTCTTTGAAATGTGGGATTAAAGACAACACATGCTCTCTGTATAGAATGAGATTATCGTGCTTGGTATCCCAATCTCCTTTGATCTGACTTACTACCAGGGCTGAATCTCCATACACGTCCAGGTATTGAATCTTCATATCAATGGCAGCTTTAATACCCAAGATACATGCCTCATACTCAGCCATGTTATTGGTTCAATAGAAACAAAGTCTTGTAGTAATCGGGGTATGACAACCTTCAGGGGAACTGATCACAACACCAACACCATTACCAAGTGCATTAGAAGCTCCATCAAAAACCATAGTCCATCGGGATCCTTGTTCAGGTCCGTCATATTGTCCAGGTTCTTTGGTAATAATCATAATGTCTTCATCAGGGAACTCAAAACTCATTGACTGATAATCATCCACTGCTTGATGAGCCAAATGATCAGCTACAACACTTCCTTTAATGGCCTTCTGAGTAGTATAATGTATATCATATTCTGTTAAGATCATTTTCCATCTTGCTATTCTTCCGGAGAGAATAGGTTTCTCGAATATGTACTTGATTGGGTCCATCTTCGAAATCAATAAGGTAGTATGAGTCAACATATATTGTCTTAGTCGGCGAGCAGCCCATGCCAAAGCGCAGCAAGTTTTCTCGAGCAGTGAGTATCTTGTTTCACAGTCGGTAAACTTTTTGCTAAGGTAGTATATTGCCTGCTCTTTTCGACCAGACTCGTCATGTTGCCCCAACACTCACCCCATTGAGTTGTCTAAAACTGTTAAGTACATAATCAAGGGTCTTCCATCAACTGGTAGCATCAAAATTGGAGGTTCTAGAAGATATCTCTTGATTTCATCAAATGCTGTCTGACACTCATCATTTCACTCCATTACCTGATCTTTCTTCAACAACTTGAAGATTGGCTCACAGGTAGCAGTTAATTGGGAAATAAATCTTGCAATGTAATTCAATCGTCCCAAGAAACCTCTAACTTCCTTCTCAGTGCGGGGAGCTGGCATCTCTTGTATAGCTTTCACTTTCGTAGGATCCACTTCAATACCTTTTCCACTGACAATGAAACCCAGGAGTTTACCAGACCTTACTCCAAAGGTACACTTGTTTGGGTTCAATCTCAACTTGTATTTCTTCAACCTCTCAAACAACTTATGTAGATGATCAAGGTGTTTCTCTTCATTCTGGGACCTGGCTATCATATCATCCACATATACCTCTATCTCATGATGAATCATATCGTGAAACAAAGCCACCATAGCACGCTGATATGCTGCCCCGACATTCTTCAAACCAAATGGCATCACCTTATAGCAAAAGGTGCCCCACTGTGTAACAAATGTAGTCTTCTCCATATCTTCATGTGCCATCTTGATTTGATTGTAACCAGAGAAACCATCCATAAAAGAGAATACCTTATGCTGAGCAGTGTTGTCTACCAGAACATCAATATGAGGAAGTGGAAAGTCATCTTTGGGGCTGGCCTTGTTCAAATCCCTGTAATCTACACACATACGTACCTTACCATCTTTCTTAGGTACCGGCACCACATTTGCAACCCATTGAGGATAAGAAGTCACAGCTAAGAATCCTGCATCAAACTGTTTCATCACCTCTGCCTTAATCTTCTCTGACATTTCAGGACGCATGCGACGAACCTTTTGCTTCTTTGGATGACAATCTTCTTTTACTGGTAAACGGTGAACCACAATGTCTGTATCCAACCCTGGCATATCTTCATAGGACCAAGCAAAGATCTCCACATAATCATGTAACATCTGAATCAACCTGTTCTTGACACCATCCTCTAATTCAGCCCCTATCTTGACCTCTTTCTTGTTTTCTTCAGTTCCCAGATTCACAACTTCGATTGGCTCTTCATGTGGCTGTATAGCTTTCTCTTCTTGTTGTAACAACCTAGCAAGCTCTACAGGTACTTCACAACCGTCCTCATTTCCATCTTCAGCTTGATAGATCGGATTCTCGAAATTATAATTGGCAATAGTAGAACTGTTATCAACAGGATCCAGAGTGGATGAGGATCTGCATTTTAGTGATGTGGGTGTGTGTAAGAACACATAGCTGATAAAACAAAAATAATAAAAGAAAGACAAGGAACACAATATTTACGAAAACGAAACGTCCACTGATTTTTATTAAATGAAGTATGCAAATGAAATGACATCCCGAAACAAGCATACCATTGTGCCCCGGGTAAGGCACAAGGCTTAAGAGTTTAATTGTTCAAAAATTACAAACTTAAAATAACAACACAGTAATAGTATTTACTCCTGACTAAAGGAGATAGGAATAACATCTTCAGCTTTCCAATTATTGAGCCCAGCACCCACAGTAGGAAAAATCCAAGCATCCAAGTTGTAATCTTCATCATAGTCACCCACAGCATTGATCTGATCTTTCATAACCCCTTGATTGGTGATACGAACAGCACGAGCATGACGAACAACCTTCTGGGACTCTGCAGTTAAACCCAAACCAAACTTGTCAGACTTGTAAGGAATGTCAGAAAGCTGACCCAAAATAGTACAACCACCTTCATCCACCACAGCTCTAGCATCCTTGAGGGAGGCCATTGTTGGAGGTACTCTGGTGACTACAGGAACTTTCTTGACAACAGGAGGAGCTTCAAAATTATTAACAACCCAAGGAACTACTTCAAACGTCTGGCATGGAGTTTCAAAATATTCACCTTCCACTTCGAGATATTTAAATGTGTTCACATGGCTAATCATATGTCCTTCCTCTCCGTAAACAGTGACAATCTTTCCCTCTACTGGATATCTCAGTTTCTGATGTAAGGTGGAGGTCACAGCACCTGCCCCATGGATCCAGGGGCGCCCAAGCAAACAAGAATACGAAGGACGAATATCCATTACATAAAAGGTAGCATTGAAGACCTGAGAACCTACTTTGATTGGGAGATCTATTTCTCCATGAACTACTCTTCTCGAACCATCAAAAGCCTTCACCACTATATTACTGGGCCTCAACACAGCATCTTCAGGACTAAGCTTATTTAGAACTTCTTTGGGCAACACATTCAGAGAGGAACCATTGTCTATTAACACATGTGACAGGGTAGTGCCCCTACATTCAATAGAGATATGTAAAGCTCTGTTATGATTTCTTTTGGCAGGAGTCAAATCAGCATCGGAGAAACCTAACCCATTATCATAGGTCAGGTGTGCAACACAATTTTCAAACTGGTCTACAGAAATCTCATTTGGTACGTGAGCAGTCTTCAAAAATTTAATCAAGGCTTTAGCATGAGCCTCATAACACAACAATAAAGACAACATGGAAATCTTGGAGTGAGTATGCCCCAATTGATCAACAATGTCATAATCACTCTTGCGAATGATCTTCAATACTTCTTCCATCTGCTTAGAAAGATCATCAACAGCTGGTACATCAGTTTGCACAGGTTCAATAACAGGACCTTTGCCCCGAGCATCAGTAGTAGATGTATTCTTGGAGGTAACCGGAAGAGAGAAAACTCTTCCACTTCGTGTGATCTTACTAGATCCCGCAATATTATCAACATCCAGATTTTCATCAACAACAGGTGTATCAGCTATGAATATAAACATCGGAACCATAATACCAAGGCACCGCTTTATCAGAAGTATACGGAATAGGACCAGGAGTGGTAATGATCATAGGAGCCACTCTAGCTTCAGCAACAATCTTCACAGGGCCTTCAGCAGTAATCTTAATTGGACCCTTATGAGTGATTTTGACAGGACCCTTGGAAGTAATCCTTACCGGCACTTTATCAACCATGTCTACCTCTTCAACTTTCGCTCCTTGAGTTATATGTTCAACCATACTCTCTACAGAAGGTGTCCTCTCAAACAATATGGTGTAATTGTCCATGAGGCGTTGAATACCGTCCTTCAACTTCCAGCAACTATCCGGTTTATAAGCACAATAGAAACAATCTTCATTACAACCTGGAAAGAACCCCGCTTGTACCAACTTCTTCTTAATAACAGACAATGGTGTAGTCACATCTTTAACTGAGGAAATATGTGAAACTTCATCAATGGCATTGACAGTCTTCTCATGATTTGGCATGGGAGCAGTAATCACATTTGGAGTACCCGGAGGGTCAAACTCAATTTCTCCAGCATCAATCATATCCTGGATCTTATTCTTCAATATCCAGCAATTATTGGTATCATGTCCCGGGCAATTAGAATGATATGCACATCGTGCATTAGGATTGTACCTGGGAGAGGTAACATTGGGGTTCTGAGGAGGGTCCTTCAAAGTAATGAGTTCACCCTTCAACAAGTGTTGCAAGGCTTGGGCCAGTGACATGTTGAACTTGGTGAACTGTCTTCTAGGCCTCTGATGATTGCTCTGTGGTTGTTCTGGTGTTGCAGGAGTAGGGTTGGAAATATGAACTGCACTTATAGATTGGTGCCTCCTATTACGATCAGGTTGACCATAAACAGCATTTGACTCTTTCTTCCCACTGGGGGGGCTTCTTTGTAGTACTTGATGAAGAAGCACCCACTTGTATCTTGCCACTCCTTATACCACTTTCTACGCGCTCTCCTGTCATTATCAACTCAGTGAAGCCAGATGATGAGCTTCCAATGAGATGACTATAAAAAGGACCATTCAACGTACACATGAACATATCCACTAACTCCCTGTCAGTTAGAGGAGGTTGTACCCTACCAGCCAAATCTCTCCACTTCTGGGCATACTCCTTGAAATTCTCTTTAGCACCCATAGACATGCTTTGTAGTTGCATGCGAGTAAGGGCTAGATCAGCATTGTATTGATATTGCTTATAAAAGGCCTCAGCAAGATCATTCCAATCACGGATGTTGACACTCTCCAACTGATAGTACCATTCCAATTGAGCTCCAGACAAGCTCTCTTGGAAGAAATGGATCCACAACATTTTATCAGCAGTATGGGGTTGGATTCTCCGGACATAAGACCTCAGATGCAGCTTGGGACAAGAGACACCATCATACACTACAAAAGCAGGAACCTTGAAACCAATGGGTATGACCACCCCAGATATCAAACTCAGGTCTTCAAAATCCAGCCCAGAAGACTTTTGCAATTCCATAGCATCCATTCTATCCACCAGCATTTTGAACTTATCTTCATTAGGATCATGATAGTAGTTAGCTTCAGAATCAGAGTCCCCCATTGTATTGTGGAGACTGCCTCCCTCTTTCTCAGACTCTTCAGACTCATAATCTTCAACCTGTTCCTTGGTCTTGACAGGACCTCTGAACCTTCTTCCCATGTTGATAAGGCCTCCTGACCTTCTAGTCTTTTTGGTCTTCTTGGCCAGCAGTGTCTTCAATTCATCCTGCCCCTTGGACAAGTTCAGGATCAGCTCTTGGAACTGGGCATTTTGTGCCTGGAGATCTTTGACTGTTTGTTCAAGAGCCATTGCTGAAATAAACAGCGAGAAGATAAGAAACCTGTGCACAAGAAACCTGTGATGCAATGATATGGTGTATAAATGTGTATGCAATGTTTTCAAGGACCGCAGGATTTAAATTTGTGTAAACAACCAAAAAGGTAACTTTTATTATTAATAAATTTGTTTTGCCCCTTGGGCTTACAATAAAAATGAAATGAATACAAAAGATGGGGTTTTAAGTCTCCCATGGACGTTTCCTCTTTGTGTTGAGGTATGAGTTGAGATTCCGCTCCTCGTGAAGTTGTTTTGTTAGCTCCAGGATTCTTTCTTGACTTGCTTTGTAATGAGTCTCAAAAGTATCCCTTTACTCCTTCAACTGGATCCAGGACCTCTGTAAGTCTTCCATGTCAGTGGGCATGTCTGGGTGAAGGATGGTATAAGAAGTATCTCCTTCAGCAACAGGCTCCATAGTAACTGGCAGGATGGTAGGATATGGCATCATAAGAGTCTGAGCACGAGATCGCACCCATCTGAGATAAGCTTCCATAGGAATAGTGTACTTGGGCTCCAGAGTCTTGCTGTCAACCTTGTTCACCTTACCCCATGCTCGTATGAACCTTTGACGATAACCTTGAAGATCGTTGTCGTAGTCGAACACAATACCCTGAATCAACATGTCATGAGGACCATCACTCCGAGCATAACCAAACTATCGTAGAGCTAAGGAAGGGTTGTAAGTAATGCCTCCTCTTATGCCTAGAAGTGGCACATTAGGAAACTCCCCACAACGGTCAATGATAGTAACATTCTCCATAGATCGAGAGCACCAATGAATATCTGAATGAGAGAGTGACATAATCCTCTTGGACCACCTGAACCCTTGTTCATTCTTCATCACTGATCGAGGAAGGTGAGAAATAAACCACCTAGATAGCAAAGGTATGCAGCACATCAGAGTTCCTCGTGCCTTTGTAGTACGGGTATGAAGCGAATGTAAGATGTCTCCAAGTAATGTAGGCACTGGATTGTGACTCAGAAATATGTTGATGGTGTGTACGTCTATGAACTGGTCTGGATCGGGGAACAACACTAAGCCATAGATTAATAGGGCTAAAATCTCCTCAAAAGCATCATAACTCATAGCCTTCAGGAGCACTTGAGCTTTCTCCATCAATACCTTAGCAAGAATACCCTTAACTTCACTCCTTGTTTCTAGGACAATGTCTGATTTCTTCAAATGTAGGGCTGCAGCAATGACTTCAGGTTTAGGCTCTTTCTCCAAGCCTGTGAAGGGTTTCTGATCAAGGACAGGTATACCCAAAAGCTTAGAGAATTCTTCCATTGTAGGAACCAGCTGATAGTCGGGAAATGTGAAGCAATGATGTTTAGGATCAAAGAACTGAAATAGGACACTCATCATGTCTTCATTGAACCCTGAAGTGACTAGATCCAGTAGGTGACCATGCCTCTTGATGAACTGGGAGTTTTCAGAAACCTGAGAGACCAATTCCTTAAGCTTAGGAGGTATTCCTACAAAATTGATCCGGATAGTATTCCTACGAGCAGAAGCCATGACCTGCAACAAAGAACAAAGATAAATCCTTTGGTCCTTGAAATGGTTAGTGAAAATGTTATGCTTATGATGCATGATGATGCTATGATGTTATGCTCAATCACAAACATGTGGCACACACAAACAAATCACACAATAGCCCTAGGTTTGAAGGCTTGCATGAGGTTTAAAGGTAAGTACCCTCCCCTGAAGTTAGTTGGTTCATCTTGTCCTACAAAGTAACCAGGTTCTAAGGGATCTCAATATCATTGATCCTTCACAAGGGTGGTTGTTCAGTAGGCAACTTACTTGCCAACCAAAACCCTCCAAGTTTAGAATCTCAATGAGCGTAGTATCGAGTATCAACCAACTTCAGTCTTCACCAAAGCCGGTTATCTCACTACTTTTCTAAAGGCAAAGATGGGATGACTAGGGTTATAAAAGTTAGTTAGTGTATTGACAACATATGGCAGCCTCATATTATCCTCAACTTGACTTAAGGAACATAAGCACCAACCAAGAAGTCACACTAACTATGGCCACCAGATCAACCATATCGGTATACGCCGTATAGTTTCCTTGGTCTATTGCCATTTACCTAAGGTACACTAGATCCAGGTTAGGATCTTTCACACATAAGAGCACCCAACAGATAAGTATAAAGCAAACAAGGCAAACAATTTTAAAGTGATCTAATTCCTAAGGGTACCCCTCTTTAATATTAGTCCCTAGCAGAGTCGCCAGTTCTGTAACACGGTGGGAGAACCGACTTTAGTTAAATGTTGCGGATAGCAAGAGTCGCCACCGACTTTTATTCTATCCAAAAGAAAGGGTATAAAAGAACAGGAAAGACCTTTAAAAGATTTTTGGGTTCGGGGGGTAGGTTATGTAAAGGGAAGGTGTTAACACCCTTTACATCCATGGTTATCCATGGGCTCTTAGTTACTTAGCTCACTTTAAATTGTTTTAAGAAGTGTAGTGTGTGATTAGAAATTTTCTTAAGTTCTTTATAATGATCCATGTACGGATATATATAAAAACTCTGTTTTGAAAATTTGTTTGAAAATGTGAAGTGTTTTTGAAATGTTTTGAAAAGGTGAGCAAGTACATAAGAGAAACCTACCCTAAGTTAAATCTTTTCTGTTCTTAAATATCCTTTAAATGGTAAGACTATCCCTATTATTAAGGAATAGGTAGTCATTACCTTGGATGTTATGAGGGACAAGTGAAGGGACATCTGTGTATAGGCAATTGTAAGGTGTATTTAGCAATTCGAAGGGACTTATCATCTTTTATTCGAAAGGGACAAGATCATTTACGAAGGCAACCATAAAGGGACTTGATCTTATAATCTTTAAAGGGACTAGATGATATTAAATAAGATAAGGGACTTTGCTTTATACACCTTACTTGACCTTTTATTTAGGTAACATGAGAGGTATCCTTAAGAATGTGAGATGGCGATCAAAGATCGACTTATGTGTGTGCGTGTATAAGTTCATATATTTATCTTAAAATTAATGATCTAAATTCAATTTTAAATACAAACATGTTTACACTCCCTATTTTACTAACCATGACAATTTAAATAAATAATAAAAGTTCTACAACTATTACATAATTTGCACAATTACATTATAATAATAATAAAATAACTTAAATAAATAAGCATATAATAAATAAATAAATAGGTTAGTAATAATAAGCAAAATAAATATAAAAAGAGGTTAGCATAATAAGATAATATAGAAAATAAATTAAAAGTTCAAATTTAAATAAATAATCATTTTTAAGAATTTTAAGAAAAGAAATAAATAATACTAATTATATACTAATAAATATGATTAATGGTTTAATAAATTAATTATATATATATACATATTAGAAATATTTAATAATTATAATTACAAAAATAAGAAATTAAAATCATAAAAGAAAATTAGGTTTTTTAAAATAAATTAGGGTTTATATAAAAATAATTAGGTTTTTTACATATAAAAATATTAGGGTTAATTATTTAATCTAAACCTAATTAAATTATTTATCTAAAAGAAAAATACATACAATATTAATAATATACAATGAAATAAATATAAATAATTTTATTAATAAAGTTTGAATTTTTAAAATATAAATTTTTGAATTATATATGAGAAAATAATATAAATATTTTATTTTAGACATTTATTATTAATTAGATTAATTAAATATAATATAAACAAAACCAAATAAATGAAAAAAAATGAGAAAAAAGAAACATACCTGGGGCTGGGATTCGAACCCAGGCCCTAGGCTTCACATCTCCAGGACCAACCTCTCTTCCACTGGGTTGCGCATGCGCTGGTGATAGTGAATGAGCATCAATGCGTTTTGTTTGTTAATCTGTAAAAATCATAAAAAAAAGCAAAACAACACAAAATGGCCTGGGGGGATTCGAACCCAGGACCATCAACCTCACACGCACACACACAAACCAACTGAACCAACACTGCTTTCGTGAAATATTACGCAAATAATACATAATAAAATAAGTTCAAATTCAAATCAGATTTTTCGCGCCAAGGCTGCTTCATCTTCAACCTATTACCTGCGAATTTTGATTCGAATATACCTGCGAATTCACCTGCAAATTTTCAAAACCAGAATCCTATGTTTTTTTAAACATCAATCAAATCGTAACATCAATTCAAATTAAAAGCCCAGATCAATTATACAAGTCTCATAGATCACAGCCATGTTCTTAGATTTCGTTTAAAGGCCCTAAATGCTTGGTTCCCGATTTGAAGCTTCAAACCCTAGCAATGGTGAATTTCAAAACAGTCCATAATAATTGAATTAAATCATCCAGAAAGTTTCTAAACATCACAACAAACACAAATCCATAGTTAGTTTTCATTAACAATGTGCAAATCATTCAAATCGAAAAATTTTAAAACATGAAGAAGATGCATTCGGTTTTCACGATTCAAGGCATGAATGAATGATGTTATGATCCAGAATCAATCCATGAACTCCAAGGAACAAGTTGCAACCTTTGGTTTGTCTTGAAAGAGGCTCTAAGTATCAAACCGAATTGGTGTTTTTAGTGTGAAAATTGAAACTTTGTTCTTACCCTTGGAGGCTGCAATTTTTGTCCTCCCTCATTGGCAATGTGTTTGTCTATATATATGGATTGAATTAGGCCAGAAAAATGCTATAACTCTTTGGATGTTTGAAGATTGAAAAAGATTTGTCATGAAATTTGATTTTTCTTTGATCTAACATTGCTATTTTGGGACAATCCTCATAACTTGTGTATCAATTAGATCCAAATGTTATTTATGACATTCTAGAAGCAAAATCCTTTTTCAAATATATGATTTTATATTTTATTTCAATTTAAATTGTATTTTAATGAATAAAATTCAAATAAATATGAAATAAAAAATAAAAAATCAGAAAATAGGTGGGTTGGGTCGTGCTTGGTGTTTTTGTAGAGATGGGATGGCAATTTGGTGGGCACATTTAGCAAAAATTTGATTTAAAGCCTTATTTGCTTCATAAGTTTCCCAAAAATTTCCCAACTTTGCAAGGGCACAAATCCTTCAATTTTAATGCTATGAGGGTGTTCTTGGACATTTTGGAAAGCTTAAATAGTCCTATAACCAACCTCTTTGGTCTCATGTCCATATCTTTTACCATTCTCAAGTTATGCTCTTTTGAAGTTGTTGACTTTTTGTTGACTTTTAAAAGGACCTATAATGTCTTAGCACATACCTTCCAAATGAAGCATTTTTGGGCTTGGCTTGTGAGACACAAAGTTGTAGAGAATTCAATTTCCTTCAAAATGAGATTTGGATGGAAAAATTTTGATGAAGCATGTGAAAGTTATGGCTGGTCAAAGTTCAGTTGACTTTTCCTGAGGAAACCCTAATTTAGAAACTCCTGATTCTTGATGATCTGAAATATCCTTGATGAATCATGATCAACCCTTGATCAAATTATGAATTTTACTTCATATACTTGATGTTGGCAAAAAATCATGAAGTTTGACTTTGGTTTGACCACAGTTGACCTCAGTTTGACTTTTTAACCGCTTTGACTGATTTTGACCTATCTGATCATCTGACTGAGCAAACCTTTTGGAAAAGCCTTGAAACTTGACATGGGGATTCTTGAACACATATAAGATGTTATGTAGCTCATTTGAAGTCTTGGAAGTTCATTTAACCTGATTAAAGTCAAAACCCTAGTTTAGGATGCACTGCTTAGGAGGATGCATTATCTGAGGGAATTGTCAAACTTTCTGACTAATTGTGAACTTTGTGAACCTTGTGAACCTCATGAGATGTATTGTGAACCTTGTGAACCTTGTGAGCCTCTTAGTACACAATGACTTGTCTTGTGGAGGGCAAATTTTGGGGTGCAACACCAGGCCATGGCCCCTTTCTTGAGGGTCGTTGAGAACAGTCTGCACTTGAGATCCCCGGTGATGTCATTCCGGTAGTCAAGCATTGCGTTGACGTTGTCGACGTGATCGTCGGGGTCGGTAGTCCCGTCGTATACGGCCAGATTAGGAGGTTTCTCCATGCCTTTGGGGAGTGGAGCTTCCATTATTGCCCGTGACAGGGGGCAGTGCAGGTCTTCTTCGTCACTCCTTGGTGGCGAGAGCTTGTGATGGTCGGGACTTCGATCGCGCCTTGGTGAGGCTCCTGATCGACCGGAGTCACGGCGGGCACGTGCCCTACCGACGTTAGGCTCTGGGGAGCGACGTCCTCGTTTCTTTGTTGCTTCTGGGCATTGTTGCGTCCTCCTCTCTTGCTGAGGTCGGGCCTCCTGTCGATCAGCCTCCAGGGCCATTATTCTCTCATGCTGTTGGTAGAGCATGGAGCTGGCCTGGTTGAGGGCATTCACCATGGCAATCATGGTGGTGTCTCCCTCGACGGGAACGGGGATGGGCTGAAACGTTTCTGTCCCCTGGTTATGAACTTGAGGTGGATCCCCGTTGTTCTGGGGTTCAGGAGATGGGGTGGCTGGACGGCCATCTCGGGCGTCTGCTTCATGGTACTGCAGGTTGTCCTCCATCGTGTAGTCGACGAGGGGACGGGTGCGCTCGCTGAGTTGTTCTCCGGACATGCTGGAAGGACGGTGTTTGAGCTTTGATCCTCTGTTGTGGAAGAAGGGGAAACTAGTTTCCCACAGACGGCGCCACTGATCTCACCTGATCAGAATGGCCTTCCAGTAGCTTGATGTAAGGGCTTGAGAATAAGAGGAGAAAAGGGGGGTGTACCTGCAAGGCACTCCAATGCTTAAGTGAGAAGAGGTACATTATAGTATGGTTAATTGAAATGAGTGAGAATACCTGACCCTTTACTGAAAAAGGGTATTTATAATGTGCCCCCAGCGTTGGGCCAAGGTCCCTCTATGGGTTTAGACCAGCTAGGCCCAAGGAAGAACTGCCAAGGAACGCGTGAGAAGCGTGAAGACCTAGTTAAAAGGTCTAGTCCTTGGTCTAACTGCCCCTATCTTTTAGGAGATAATAAAGGGCAGTTGGGTGACGTGGTAAGTGAGCTGACAGATGTGCTCCCTGCCCGTCGCATAAGCTGCTGGTTTGATCAAGAGGTGCCCCTACTCGAATATATGGGCCTCTGCTCGACATGTTGGGCTATGGCCCTTTACATTCTTGAGGCCCAGTCCAGAACAACTTCTGTGTATATATATTTTAAGAATACGGCGTCAATAAAATGTGCAATTCTTCTATCAATTTATAGATTAAAAACTCTATACACTATTTTTTTTGTATTCTACACTATTTTATGTATAATAATAAAGAATCTTGTTCCTATTTATAAATATATAATTATTTTTTATGTGGTTCTCATATTTAATATGTAATTGTCCTTTATATAATACATTACTAAACTTTTTATAAAAAAATTATATATTGTAGACTTATAATAGAATAATTGTGTACATATTTTTCTTTTTTATTTAAACCAAATAATAATCTGATATAAAATTAAAATAAAATTACAGACTATATTATTTAAAATTTATTTAAAGGTTATTCAAGAATAATAAGTAAATAAATATTCAGACATTTAGAAAAAAGTTAGAGCAATAATTATATAATTTATTTAATGATAAGGTCTAATGAAATATTGGAAAGATTCTTAACCTTCTTTTTAAGATATATTAAAAAATAATAAGGTAAATTATGTATGAATTTTAATTTTTTTTAAAGAAGATTAAATAAACTTAATGATTAAGAAAAACCTATAACGTAAGTAATTTCAATTCATCAATTTAATAATTTCTTTAAATAAACTTAATGATTCAACTTTATTATTTTTTATTTCTAAAATGAGGAATGTGAAATATTAAAAAGTGAATCACTAATGTGATAAAAATATGATTAAATTTCAATTAATAAACATTATGAAGGTATATTTTAATTTATTTGTATTATATATATATATATATATATATATATATATATATATATATATATATATATATATATATATATATATATATATATATATATATATATATATAACACTTGGTTATTATGATAAATGAGAACAATTAATCATAGCCGTTAATTTTTTATTTATTGAAATTGGACTACATTAATTTCTCTTTCCATAGTACATAAGTTACAATAAAAGATAATTATGAAAAGAGAAATTAATGATGTCCATTGATTTCAATAAATAAAAAATTAACGATTATGATTAATTGTTCTCATTTCTCATAATAACCAAATGTTCTCACCCGAGTTGTCCCCATATATATATATATATATATATATATATATATATATATATATATATATATATATATATATATATATATATATATATATATATATATATATATATATATTATTGCAATAATTATTTTAATTACAACTAATATATAGTGTTTTGAAAAGACATTTAGTAGTAAATCATCATACTAAATTATAATCTTAGAAGTTCTTTCCAAAAAACTTTCCTGCCAAAAAGCTATAATAAATAATAGTAAAATTCATTTAACCCCACTAAAAACTTCCTTTAACCTCACTAATTAATTTATAAAATCGTTTTTTATTTTTTATTATTTAATCAAATAATTAAAAATGATAAGAATATGGAAATAAGTTATATTTATTTAATTAATTTCAAATAAAAATATTAATAATTGATAAAATAACTATTTAGTAAAATTAATAACTTCCATAAAATAGCTATTTAATAAAATTAATAACTTTGATTGATAACATAGCTATTTAATAAAAGTAATAAAGTAAAAAATTACTAAATAAAACACTAATTCTATAATCCTAGAATTTCTTTTCTATAAAATTTCCCACCAAAAAGTTATAATAAATAATATTAATAATTAATTAAATAAATAATAATAAAACTTATTTTAAGCCGTTAAAACTTCCTTTAACCCACTAAAAACTTCGTTTAACCCCACTAATTAATTTATAAAAAGCGTTTTAAATTTTTTTTATTTAATCAAATAATTGAAAATGGTGAGAATGTAGGAGTAAGTTATATTTATTTATTTAATTTTAAATAAAAATATTAATAATTGATAAAATAACTATTTAATAAAATTAATAACTTCCATCGATAAAATAGTTATTTAATAAAATTAATAAAATAAAAAAGTATTAAATAAAACACAAATTTGTCACGTTGTTTCTAAATGCACACAACTTTTCACTGAACTCATGTAACTTAATTCTCATTAGAAAACATAATCATCTAACCACATGGTAAATAAAAAATATATATATAAATGTAAAAGTGGGGGAGTTATTATGGTCATAGTAACAACAATGTAACCGTTCTGCTACTATGGTATATTTTTCACAATTATCTCTCATTTATAAATAATTGTTACCAATTTAATAGTTTATTTATAAATAATTGTTACCAATTTAGTAGTTTATGAATTTTGTTGAAGAGATAGACTTTTATCTATTTTTGTCTTTGGATCGAAGGAAATTAAATACGAATTAGAGACTCTTATTACCGTGCATCTTATGGGCAAACGTTAGTTCATCTATAATTATGTATGTTATATGTTTGACTTAACTAAATTCATCATAAATTTAATATAATGCATATAAGTGTAGTTTTATCCCTAAACCACACAATATAAAAATAATTTTATAACCACCCACTAATACTTGAAATTAACATTCTTGAAAATATACATAAAGGAAAATACAAATACAAATACAAATTACACAACTTACACATTGATAATTGTATAATCACCGACTATTATTTGGAAATAAACCTTCTTGAAAATGTAGAAACAAAAATACAAATTACACACCTTAACGATAAAAAAGACAACATAATAATAAATAAAAGAGAGTGTATTCTTCAACCTCTGAAACTATATAGAGTTCTTCCTTGTCTCTTTAGAGCATAAAGAACATCCATGGCAGTCACAGTCTTCCTCCTTGCATGATTAGTATATGAAACAACATAATGAATTATTTTTGTCAAGAAAACCTTGAGAAAAACCTAGTTTTTCATAGATCAAACCATGTTGTTGCGCATAACCATCACATACCTCTTTGCTCTTTCCTTTTCGAGCCCCTTAATACTCTTTCTATGTCCTACCATTTTTGCAAGAAAAATTTAGATTTAACTGAGATTTTTTAAAATTTTAAAACTATTTTACAATTTATTTATTTTTTAAAAATATTTTTAAAATAAAATAAAATATTGGGTAATCATATTTTAAAAAACTATAGTTTTAGAAATCCAATAAAACTTTTAGGCAACTATAATTCCCTTATCCGTTCATTAAATTGTATAAGAAAAATTATTGATGGTGATGATCACTAATTACTTAACTTCTTAAAAGATAATATATGGAATAAAAATTGTGATTATTTTTAGTATGTAATTGATCAAAATTAAAGTATACAAACTTTATAATCATTATCATTCAATTTTATTAGGAAAAAGTTTTGGATAAATTTAGTCATAAATAAAATACATTATAAGTCTTCAAAATTAAAAAAATTAAATATTAAATATATAATTTAATATATCAAAATAAGTTGGGTCATGGAAGTTGTTATTTGTTTCTATCTCATTTAGGATTGAAATTAGTGGGTTACATAGCATTTAACACAATGTGGAAGTTATTATTATTTTTTAATTATTATTTTTTATTTAATTAATTTACTTAATTAATCATTTGTTATATATATTGACTGTTTTATAAATAGAATAGTTAATTTGTCAAGTGGCAAATGATTAGGGTGTTTAACTTGCCAAGTGGCACAATTAATTAACAAAAGGTAATTTAGACTTTTAAAGAACACATTCTTTTCTTATATGATAGATATAAAGACTATGCATGCATACATTTTTAAAATAGGGATATTTTGGTCACTAACTTTATCAAATGATAATGTAATAACTAACTTTAATTTTGAAATAAAAAATAATTATACAAAATAAAAAATCTGAGACATGCAAGAACAATATCCTAAAAAATTTATTAGTCTCATATACACAAATTTTCTAAGATGTAACAAAAAAAAATGTAGCAAACAGAAAAAAGTGAAAAAAGAGTTTTTATATTATCTTCTCTCCATCTCTATTCAATCATAAAAAGAGGGGCGTAGTTACACAAATGAGAAAATAATGGATTGTTTTATGTTAAGTTAATAATACAATAAATATTATAGTGAGTCACATTTCAATAAAAATCTTAATAATAATAATAATAATAATATTAATAATAATAATAATAATAATTTAAGTCGCAAATATTTGACAAATATTTTTAGAGAGAGAGGGTCTCCCTTCTCTCTAAATTTCTTCTCTTCTCTTTCCTTTTTTTTGGTGGTTCTGGTGTGGTTTTGGAGCAGTTGTTTTGGGGTCTTTCAACGGTGTTTTTGTTTCATGGCCTGGATTCAGGTTAGGGGATGAAGTTTCGATAAGAGGTCTTCCAAATGGGGCATATTCCCATTCGGTGGCGGAGTGGCAGGTAAGAGTTGGAAGGTGATAAGTTCATTCTTTATTTTCGATTTTCCAGATAGAGTCTTAGCTAGGGATTTATTCTGTCTTTTTGGTTGCATCGGTTCCGTGTCGGAGGTCGTGATTTCTCCAAGGAGAAATAAGTTTGGGAAAAGATTTGGATTCACGCGGTTTTCTGAGGTGGAAGATGTTCGGATTTTGGGTATCAAATTGGACAATGTTATTATTGATGGTAGGAAGATTCACGCAAATCCTCTAAGATTCGAGAGAAACATTTCTGGTAAGAGGAAGGAGGATCCAGTCCATTATCCGGTTGGTGAGCCACAATTAAGGAGGGGTTTTAGACCAGCAGTTTTCAACAACAAATCGTATGTAGAGGTGGTTCGTAATGTCGACAACGGTGGAAACTTGAAGACGACTAAAGTCCAAATCGCAGAACAAGTTAACATTATGTCGCTCCCCGGTTTTTCATCCCTGTGCAAACGCGAACGGACGGGCGATGTTGAAGGTTGAGATTGAATAGAGTCGCCAACTAGGCATTTTTATCCCGAAGGAAAGGTAATGCTGCATAAACCTAGAAAGATATGGATAAGACGGTTGCGAGCCAAAGAGACTGAGTAAGGGGGTAGGTTACGACCTGGGAAGGTATTAGCACCAAGATCGTCCATCGTACTCGACGGGATCCATGCATACCTGATTGTGTTTAAATGGGAATGGTGTATGTGCTAAACTGTGCATAAAAATCTAGGGAGGAAAGGATGTACAGAGTGTCAGTGCAAAAAGAAAGTGAGTGCTCAAAACTGAGGCTAAGGAAAGAAAAGCTGGGAGGAGGAGAGGGGGGAGACAAAGAGACTTTTGTTCGTTAACTGTTAAGTTATGCCTACGTATCCTCTCGTGCAATGAGGAAGTCAGAACATCGTAGTTCGACTCAAAGACACTTAGTGTTTTTGCTGTGAACTGCTTGCCTGTCTATGCTCAAGTGTGTGACTCGTCTGGCTCGAGTGCTAACTGTCTTGCATTAGACGGGAAAAGCGAGTTCTTGTTTTCAGAGTGAATGTTATGAGAGAATAATTCCGGAGGAGATGTTTATTGCTTATTTTTGTGTTTTCAGTTTTTATTGTTTTTTGGTATTTTGCATAGGATAATGAGCTTAAGCCTTAATCAAGGGTCGTAAACTCATTATATCACCCTTGATTAGGGATAATGAGTCTACTTAAGTATGAGATGAAAATCTCAACTTAATTATCCTAATGATGCATGATTAAGATCATTAACCTACTTGTGATTATTAAGTGTTTTTGGATTTTGTTTTGTTTTAAGTGATGAGTTTAATCTCTAATCAGGGATTAGTGAACTCATTACACCATCCTAAGAGAAGGATAATAGATGAGAACACTTAAGATGAGGAATACTCCTCAACTTAATCCATGGTTAGAGATTAAAATCATTATATAACAAGCCTTTATTAAAGTGGATTTTAATTAAAGGTGGGATTAAGAAATGGATTTTATGTTTGTAAGACTAAACCTGAGGGGGACTTGTCCATTGAATACTTGGGTTAGTCCCTCTGAACCAACAGGCAGAGATGTAACCCTAATATAAGGCCCAAGTTACAAGCTTAAGTCTTAATGATTATTAGGTGTTTTGATTAGAAGGTGTAAACAACTTAAAGGTTTAACACTAAGTAATAAATTTATACACTCCATCCTAAGATAAGGAAACAAACATAACCCTAATTCAGAGTTTTAAAACTTTAACTGTTTAGCCTTGATTATGAGATGAGAAACAGAGACTCAAGGAGACTCAAAGGTAAAAAGTAGGGGAGAGTATGTACAAACCTAAAGTTATCATGATTGGATATTCCTATGGTTTGTGAGGATTAGAGAAAGATCTTCAGATGGCCACCAAGGAAGAAGAAGCAGATGAAAAGAGAAGAGAAGGGAAAATATGTTACTTACTTCCTGAAGAAGTTAAGTAACCTAAGAGAAAGAAAAGAAGCAAGAGAGAGCATAAGTGAGTAAAACTCACTTCAAAGACAAATAAATATGCAAATGGAGAGATAAGAAGAAGTTGGATGTGGAGGAAAATCCACATCCTAAACAACTTACCTGAAGCCCCTGAAAAGTTAGTATGAATGCATAAGATATGAAACAAAAGGAAATAAGGCAAATGAAGATGCAATGATCAAGACAAGAAGTGCAAACACAATGCAAATGTGTTATGAAATGATGCAAAGACATGTACAATGTTTATGTATGATCATACAAGAGATGAGATGCAAAGGAAAGCATGTTAGGAGCTTGAAATCAAATGAATACACATAAGAAGTAATGAATGCAAAACATACCAAATGGATGCAACAATGATCAACCAATGTTCACACATGTCCTAAGGTATCTAAGATGACATACAAATGCATGAGATGTCATGACAAGTTCACGTGATGAAGGTATGCAAAGATGAAAGCAAATGAACATGACAAATTAGGGTTTTAAGAAAGTGTGAGATGCATATGATCAAAATAGAAGCAAAACACATGATAAAAAATTGAAATTGCAACCAAATGAACCATAAACACACATAAGATCACTCCCCAAAGATGGAAGTCAGAAGCCATACCAAAGTCAAGTTATGGTTTTTCTAAGTTAGGTTAGAGTTTTGGGTACTTCTTCATGAAAAATGCCAAACAAATGGAAAATGCAATGCAAAAATATGAGTTAAATACCCTAGATACTACATGCAAAATATGAAAGAATGCAAAAATAACCATGTCCAAACTCATCTTGGTTGATCAGAAATGGATTTTTGAAGTTAGGGTTAGAAAAATAGGAAGTTTGGAAACCCTAATTCATGGTTAATTGTCAAAACATGATCAAACCCTAAGAGAAATTTGTAAGATGAGTTTGTAAATTGTTCTAAATGTGTAAGAATGCTTTATGATTTTTTTGGTGATTTTTAAATACCTAAAGGTTTTTTTAATTAATTAAAATGAATTAATTAGTTAAATAATACAATTAAATGATTTAAAAAAATATTTTTAATGCAAAAATTAAAAATAAAAATGTTTTTAATTTCTGAAAATTATTTGAAGACAAAATGCAAAAGATCATATTTTTATAGAATGATTTGCTATTTTAAATTAGGCTTAAATAGTGTTTTAGTCCCTGTAATTTAACAAGTTTTTGGTTTTCGTCCCTGAAAGTTTTTTTTTCCGGTTTAAGTCCCCACATTTCCAAAACGCTTTGGTTTTAGTCCCTACTGTGAGTTAGACGTTAAAAAAAAAGGGATGTGGCAGACGGTGCTTATGTGGCAGGTCGTTTGGCATTTCTCAATAATCCAAGTGGCATTCTCATTTACACATGTGGATTTGTCATTTTCCTATTTATTCTAGAGGGACCAAATCCAAAATATAGAATCACATTGTGGTCTTTCTTCTTCAAGCTTTCTTCTTTCTTCTTTCTTCCCTATCATCTCCAATGGCATCTTCTTCTTCTGCACAATCTCATCACGTTCAAGCACCAGTTTGTGGTTGCAATAGAAGAATGAAATTGTTTATGTCAAACACTGTTGATAACCCTAATAGAAGATTTTGGAAGTGTCAAAACTCAGGGTTAATGTCTGGATGCAAGTTGTTCATTTGGGATGATGAAATAGAACGAAATCCAGCCAGTGATCTTAAAATTTCAAGTGGTTGTGAGTGTTCTGAAATGTTGAATGAGTTTGTTAAGGATATTGAGGTTAAAAAAAAGGAAAAAGTGAAGATTAAGTTGGAGAAGGAAAAAAGAAAAGTGACATTGTTGAAGTTTTTGTTGTTTGGGTCATGGGGGTTCTTCCTTGCTTATCACAAATGGTGATGAATCCCATTTGTTTGTGTCTGTATTTTTGTTTTTGGTTTTTAGTCCCTGTAAAATTAATGTATTTTGACAGTATATATGTGTTTAAATGTACACCAATTGACAGTATATATGTTTTTAGAGATTTTTTAGAGTGGGTTTACAGAGTCCATCCTCTACTTGATATACTAACTAACTAATGGATCTAAGTATCTATATTTCAATAACAAATGCTAGTGATTACTTTGTTAGGAAGAGTGAGAATTTATTCGAAAAACAAAATTTCTTCATTTCAACTTAAATCATGGTTGGTCATCTCATATTGATTTAAGAAAAAAAATACTTAATTTTATGGCCAACATTTTATTAGATAATTAGATACAATTCATGCCACATTCACCATCCTGCAAGCCACAATAAAGCATATGCAATTCTAAGCTAATTTCAGAAGTATCATAAGAAGTAAGTTACCACATGATTTTTTTTCCTGAGGCACAATGCAGTCTTGCTTTAACAACTCTACTAGTAAAACAGCTCTGATTTAATAAGTTACTACCATTGTTTTGTGCCTAGTTAAGATAATTAAGTGACTTTGAATATTACAACTTTTATATTGTAGTTGGATTGGTTTATCACTTTGTTTGATTTTATTTTACTATGACTGTTTATGTTTAATATATCCAAGCTGTTTATGTTTAATATATCCAAGCATGTTATTGTGTGCATGCTTTTATCCATTTTCTCTTTTCTCTCACAACTTGTTCCCTCGTTGAAATTGCTATACTTGGTTGTTCTTGTTGAAATTGCTATACTTGGTTGTTCTTGTTCCCTCTCTTTTATCCATTTATGAAATTCAGAATACTGTTTACATTTTATTCTGTTTTGTTTTATGCTTTTATACAGTTTCAGTATTTAATATTTGTCTTTCGTTTTAGATTACATACAATATCAATTATTCGAACTTTCCAATATACCAACTTGATGTAATTTTTTGGGTCATTCTAAGTGATTTTCTTGCAATTTATGCCTCCATATAACCAATAGGAAAGTATAACCCAGAATGAAATTGAATTAATATGAATATGGAGCAATTTTGATTTTCTAATGATTTGTTGAATTTGATATTTCTTAATCATCAAGAAAAAAAATTCACACTTGGTACATGAACAAATGTCAATATAGGGAAGAATTCACACTTTGATAGGGAAGAAAGAAGAAAGAAGAAAGCTTGAAGAAGAAAGACCACAATGTGATTCTATATTTTGGATTTGGTCCCTCTAGAATAAATAGGAAAATGACAAATCCACATGTGTAAATGAGAATGCCACTTGGATTATTGAGAAATGCCAAACGACCTGCCACATAAGCACCGTCTGCCACATCCCTTTTTTTTTAACGTCTAACTCACAGTAGGGACTAAAACCAAAGCGTTTTGGAAATGTGGGGACTTAAACCGAAAAAAAAAACTTTCAGGGACGAAAACCAAAAACTTGCTAAATTACAGGGACTAAAACACTATTTAAGCCTTTAAATAAACATATGAAATAAACAAAATAAAAATGCAAAAGAAATTGAAAGGAAAGGCCAGGATTGCGTGGGAAGGGGATAAATGGCTGAGATCTCAAGTCAGCTTGACTTGAGGTATGAAGATTTAAGGGACCAGATTTAAATTCTCATTACGCACGTGATCCAATGGTTCAGGTTCAATCTGAGTTAATTAATTAGGATTAAATTAATTAATTAAAATTAGGGTTTAATGACACATCTGGACCATTTGTACACTAACCTAATCTCAATCCAATGGCTGTGGTTCAATCTGGGCTCACTAACCCTAATGACTTTCAGATGACCGGAACAGTGCTCCAGTCATCTTCTCCGACCAACCCTAAACCTAACTTCTTCTACAGGCCACTAAAACCCATGAAACCTGCCCAAAAATGATCCTCTAACATCATACAACACAAATCAATCAACAAAAATCATTTATATTGCATGAATCATGAGAATAGAAGCAAACATCAAACACGGGCAAAATTTCAGAACATCAATACATACTCATTTTTCACTCATTTTCAATTCTAAACATATCATGGTGATTAGGATAACATGTAGAATCAATTTATAACAAGAAAATGAAGTTCTGAAAAAATTGTTCTTGAGGGATACCTGAACTGGAGTTCTTCAAACTGGAGTTTTCAAAGCCCTCCCTTTGTGCAAACCAACTCCTTTGGGCCTCCTGAAGCTAATGAGATGCTTGGATGAAGTTTATTTTGGTTGGTTTATGAGATACAGTTTTGATATGGAAGAAATCGTGTTTGTGTTTGAAGCTGTTTCAGGTCATGGTGATGGGTGGGTTTTGTTCCTTGAGTGATGAGGAGTTGAATGGTGAAAGAAAATGTGATTTTTGATGGTTGTGCAATGAGTTTCGAAGAGGGGAATTTTTTTGAGGATTTTTTGCAATCTAAGCTTGTGTGTTCTTTCAAGGCTTCATGTCTTGTGTTTTATGATCCTTGGGGTTTGCATAAACAATTGGAATGAGTCAGAAGAGTGGTTGTGCACTGTGGGAATGACATGGCTCCATTGGCTAAAAAGTCAAAAGTTGTGTACTTGAGGTATGGGCCATGGAAGAGTTGATTTGATGGCTTGAGCTGCCTCAGCTGGCTTCAAGGAGCACCCTAGGATCAAATGTTATGAGATGTATGGCTTGGATCAAGAGTTTGCATAGGTTTTGCAATTTTGCAACTTTGTGATTTCTTGAGAAACAAGTCATGGAATCCTTTGGTTCAATGCTCATTTCTGACTTTAAGATGTTGTTTGATCATGTCATGATGTATTTGAGTGGATTAGAAGTCATGTAGAGGCCTAAAATTCACTTTTGCACATTTCCCTCTTTGACATGAACTTGAAAATTACAAGATTTTTCCCAACTTTGACTTGCCATATCTTGAGTTCTAGGATGAATCAAGAGGAGTTCTTGTACTTTTTGAAAATGGGAAGATCCAATCTATAACTTTCATGTTTGAAGAAAATTCATTTGAAGCCTTTTTGATAAAGAAAGAGGAGGTTGAAAATCTTTCCCAAAATGGAAAGTTTTCATTACAAGTCATGTCCAAAAATGGAAACTTTTGCAATGGCTCAAAATTATTCAATCTTGTGATCTTTTAAACAATCCTAAGACCAAATAAAGGTCATAGGACATCAAATTGATGATGATGACCCTTTGGGACCCTTGTTGGAGGCCTCAGACATCCTAATCCTGACTTTTCTTGCACAACAAGTTACCACTTGATCAACTGACTTCCACAAGGAATTTTTGCTTCAAATTTGATACACATGCTCCTTATATCATATATAGACCAATAGAGTCAAGAATGGCCAAAATGTTTGAGTGTAAGGGCCTCAAACCCAAAACCCTAATTTATGGTCATCTATGCAAGAGCCCTGAGCCTGCCTGGGTAACTGTGCAATACCCTGAGATTTTGTGACTTCAAAGCAACCATGGAGGTATAATATGATCATATAACACTCATGGACCCTCTTGGCATGCTACATGGCCTCTGAGATAGCTATAACTACTTCTAAGATTCATTTGATCACAAACCCTAGTTATGCAGCTTATGTAGTGAAATAACTATGTAGTGTAAGATGGTATGCTTATGCAATGCAATATGAAGGATCACAAGCCAAGGTGTGAAAAAAAAGAGAGGGAAAATTTGGGGTGTTTACAGCTGCCCCTATTCAAGCATGAGTTAGCTGTGTAGGATGTAAGCGCCTGGCTTAACAAACAAACAAGATAACTTGTGGTTGAATACCAAGACAGTCCAAAATTTGCACTCTTTATTATAAGAAGAAAAGGGATATAAATTGTAATAGACAATATAGACTGAATATCAAATGATAGCGACGAAGGACGACCATCGAGCAAAGGACGACTGTTGGGGATGAAAACGGTGAGAAACGCACTGACGGGGACGACCGTCATGCAGGGGAATAAAGAATTCGCGACGGGGACGACCATCGGGTAAAGTGATGAAGGACGATCATTAAGATAAAGAAGAAAACTACGATGGGGACGACCATCGAGTAAAGGATAAATGAAACAATGATGAGGGACGGTTATCAAAAAGGTGAAAGACGATCACCGAGTAGGGGACGGCTACTGAAAAGATCCCGACATATGAAGAATGTCAGATAGAAAGATCAACGATGGGGATGGCCATCAGATAACACGATGAGGGACGGTCATCAAAATAAATGATGAGGGATGGTCATCAAGAGGTGAAAGATGATCACCTAGCAGGGGACGACTGCTCTGTTGGGGATTATCTCGACATAGGACGAATGCCGGATAAAAAGGATCGACGATGGGGATGGCCATCAGATGAATGATGAGGTACAATCATCAAAAGGTGAAGGAAGATCACCTAGCAGGGTTTGGCTGCTCTAAAATATTGCGACATAGGACGAATGTCGGATAGAAAGATTAACGATGGGGATGGCCATCGGGTAACATGATGAGGGACGATTATCAAGAGGTGAAGGACGATCACCTAGCAGGGGACGACTGCTGAAAAATATCGCGACATAGGACGAATGTCGGATAGAAAGTTGTTTTGTTAGCGACTTCTGGGGATAGATAAACACGAACGAGTGTTTAAGCCCTAAAAATAAAGTGGTATAAGTGTTTTGATGGTGTGTATAGATTAAAGATACGTGTGTTTAAGGAGAGATGATACATACGAGTATCAACTGTTTGAACAAGGAACACAAACGAGTGTTGATCTGCTGGGGAGATGCGTAAGATACGGACGAGTATCAAAGAATTATGTAAGTAGGATACAGACGAGTATCAAAAGGATTGTGTATAAGTATGTACAAATATTTGTATTGAGAGTGCAAAAGGATATTTTGGATTTTATCTGCAGGGGATAAGTTTTTGCGTATTACTGGAGGAGTGATTTTGGTATTTGTAGGTGACTGGCTCAAACGTAGCTTATGATCATGCAAATGTTTGATTTTTGCCGTAATGCTCCGTATTAGACGGAATGCTACGCTCTGTTTGGGGAGGAATGATGTGAATGCTATGATTATGCAAATGAGAGAAACGGGATCCGAGATCTGAAATCTGTTGGGAGAACGGATCACTGGGCGATATGTGGGGAGAAAGGATCACTGCACGATCTTTCTGGAGAACTCTAGGGGAAGAACACTGTGGGGATCCAATGTTGGGGATGAGAAGATCTGGCAAATCATTGGGGAAAAGTGATTTAGGCATTGCCTTGGAGATCCTGCTTGGGGAGGAGAGAACTTCTGGGAAGTAATCTGTCGGAGGATCAGCTTTGTGGGGGATACTCTGAGGGGATAAAAAGCTCTGGGGGGAATACTTTCGTCAAGTAGTCCTTCTGATGATGTGACTGCCGGCTTGGTTGGGGATATAGTGCCTGATATGCCCCATGCTGTGAAAGCTTGTCCGCCTTGAGTACCTGCATAAGAGTTAGATTTGCTTAAGAGTACATATTTCCTGCAAGCATTTATTGAAAATGGCTTATGTGTTTTCATGCAAATATTGTATTACGAACTTTGGGCATTTTGCAAACAAAAAAAAAGGTACAAAACAAAGTGTGAATGAATATTTGACTTTATTGATTTATGTGCCCTGAATAGGCGAGTACAGTGAGAAGCTGATCCATGAAATGAGCAGATTGCTATAAAATTGAGAAAATAAAAGTCCTATTTGGCAATGTTGTAGTTGATGCTTCAATCTTCCTTTTGCTATGACCTGTATGACCTGGACGCTCTTCTTATCTTGCTTTCTGAAGAAAGTTTATTCTGATCGACGCTTCGTCCTTTCGGCGCTTGCCATGTTATGTGAGTGATACAGACAAATTCAGAATGCAGTTGTTCGCTTATTCCCTGATTTTGCGTGGATCACCCTTTCGGGTTTTCAATCCACCGAGATACCCTTTTTTGCCTGAGCTGTCCGATGTGGCTTTTCAACTCAGCGGGTGTACATATTTTTAATTTTATTTTCCCTTATTTTTGCCCGAGTATTTTATTCTGTTTTTGACTCGCCGGGATGCCCTATTTTTGTCTGAACTTAAATTATGTTTTTATGTCCAGTGGTTCATTTATGCGAAGTATTTTTTAACTGCATCTGAATTCACAGGGGACGGGAAATCTTCACCATCCATGGTTGCGAGCATCAATGCTCCACCCGAGAAGACTTACATTATCACATAGGGACCTTCATAGTTTGGTGTCCACTTGCCCCTATGGTCTGTATGAGGAGGAAGGATATTTTTCAGTACAAGTTCTCCCACTTGATATTCCCGAGGTCTGACTTTTTGATCGAAGGCTCTCTTCATTCGTTTCTGATATAACTGACCATGACAGATAGATGCTAATCTATTTTTTTCAATCAGGCTCAGTTGGTTATAACGAGATCGAACCCATTCTGCTTCGTCTAGTTTTACATCCATCATTACCCGTAAGGAGGGTAATTCAAATTCAACAGGTATGACTGCTTCCATACCATACAGTAGCTGATAATGTGTTGCCCCGGTAGATGTTCTAATGGAATTTCGGTACCCATGCAAGGCGAATGGTAACATTTCATGCCAGTCTTTGTATGTGACTACCATCTTTTGCATAATCTTCTTAATGTTCTTGTTAGCCACCTCAACAGCGCCATTCATCTTTGGTCTGTAAGGAGAACAGTTATGATGTTGAATTTTGAAGTCTCGACACAGTTCTGCCATCATCTTGTTGTTAAGGTTTGAACCATTATCAGTAATGATTTGCTCGGGAACTCCATATCGACATATGATATCCCTTTTTAGAAATCGGGCTACCACTTGCTTGGTGACATTTGCATACGAAGCTGCTTCAACCCATTTGGTGAAGTAATCAATGGCTATCAGGATGAATCTGTGACCATTTGAAGCAGTTGGCTTGATCTTTCCAATCATATTAATGCCCCACATGGCGAAGGGCCAGGGTGAAGACAATATATTCAAAGGATTGGGAGGAACATGCACTTTGTCTGCATAGATCTGACATTTATGGCACTTTTTGGCATAGGCACAACAGTCTGCATCCATTGTGATCTAGTAGTAACCTGATCTTAACAATTTCTTTTCCATCGCATTTCCTCTGGCATGGGTACCGAAAGAACCTTCATGTACTTCGTGCATTAGTAGGTCTGCTTCTTTCTTGTCAACACATCTGAGCAAGACCATGTCGAAGTTCCGCTTGTATAAGGAGCCATCAGTATTGAGGAAGAAACTGTCGGCTAGCCTTCTCAATGTCTTCTTATCATTAGACGATGCCCCATGTGGGTATGTCTGAGTCTCCAAGAAGCATTTGATGTCGTGGAACCAAGGTTTGTTGTCAACGACAGTGTCCACAGAGAATACATACTCCGGTCGGTCTAGTCTGGATACTAAAACCCGAGGCACATAGTTGGCAGTCTGTACTTTGATCATAGATGAAATAGTGTCCAAGGCATCTGCGAACTGATTCTCATCTCGAGGGATGTATTCAAGCTTAACCGTTGTAAAGAAAGCCAACAATCTCCTCGTATAGTCACTGTAGGGGACCAGATGCTCTTGATGAGTATACCAATTGCCATTAGTTTGGTTGATCACTGTCGCTCCCCGGATTTCCATCCTGGTACAAACGCGAAAGTGACGCGGAAAAAGAATAGAGTCGCCAGCCAGGCATTTTTATCCCGAAGAAAGGGAATGGTAATGCTGCACAAACCAGAAGAAAAGAAAAGGAAGGACACGGGTCCTGCGAACCAAAGAGACTGAGCTCGGGAGTCGGTTACGACCTGGGAAGGTATTAGCACCCAGATCGTCCGCCGTACCCGACGGGATCCACGCTTGCAAAGATAACTACTTCAAAGGGTGAGGGCATGAAAACTGCTGCAAAAGAAAATACAATGAAATGGAAAAGTAACTGGGAAAAGAACTGAATAAGAAACAAAGAGGAGAAATATAGGGAAAATAAAGATTGTGCTCGAACGGGCCCTACCCTGTTGCCTACGTACCTCATCAGGATAATGAGGATCAGAGACGCCGTAGTTCCCCTAACTAGGGGTAACAAAGGGAAATTGCTTGTGAATTAAAGCTTGAACTGCCTATGCCATTGCTCAGGTGTTGCAGACTCGGACGACGAGTGCGTAACCGTCTTGCAAAATGACATGTAGGAGCAAGTTCGCGTACTGAGCGAAGGAGATGAGAAAAGAATTCCCGAAGGACGGACGCTTATTGCTTGTTTGGTGTTTTTTAGAAGCTTTTATGAGAGCTTTTATGAGTGAAAGTTTGCATAGGTAAGTGTACCTAAGTCTTACTCAATGGGATGTGTACGTCTCACATCATCCCGAAATGGAATGCGCAAGAGGCACACCTATCTATGGAGGAAATCCCCAAAGCTAGTCCCACAAGTGAAGGCTTAAGCACACTGACCTATTACCATTATTCAGTGTTTTTGTGGTTTTTTTGGTTAATAAGTGTTTTTTAGCTTTTTCTTTGTGAGGTACTCATGTTAAGACCTATCCACCACGAGTGATGACTCACGCCTCGCCCCGAAATGGAACGTGTGCAAGCATCTCATAGCAAAGTCTCATGTCACATGAAAGTACTCAACCTTTATTAAGTGAATTAGAATTAAGTTTGAAGATGAGAAGAGAGAGAGCATCAAAGGATCTCAAAGGAAAAATTCTAAAGGGGACTAAAATAATCCTAAGTGTTAACATGCATGGATGTCCTGAGGGTTAGTGAGGTTTCTATCCTAATGAAGAAGGAAAGAAGAAGAAAAGAAGAAGATAGAAGAAGGGATGAGAAAGGCCTAAGCCCAACAACAAAGGGTTAGTATACATAAACATAAGAGGAGAAGATGAGATTTGGAGATGTGGAACTCAATTCTCACACCTCACACTTACCATAGCCCCTGCAAGGTTAGTAAAGTGCAAGTGAAACAAAATGAACAAATTAACATGATAACACTAAACAATCAGAAGTGAAATGAAATGAACAAATGCATAATGCAAATTCAACTCAAAGAAATGAAGATGAGAGACTTATGACTTAAAATGAGGCAACATGAATACATATGGAAACAAACGCGCACTTATGAAAGATGTAATGTAAAACGCACAAAATAAAACACAAAGCTCAAGACCAGAACCAAAATGAGATGGATAATGGCTTAGGAAGCCAGCAAGATAAAAAAAAGGTCACACAAGATCAAACAATATCAAAATAGAAGCAACTGAATCAAAAGATGGAGTTAAAACACTTAAAGAAACAAATGACTTGAATAAGAAGCAAACTCAAAAAAAAAAGGAAGACACAAGACCTATCCTAGGACCAGGAAGGTACCCACACCCCAAAGGAACCCTAAATGAGGAGAAGAAGTTGGCACAAGTTCCCTTCTAGGCTTATAAGAGATCTAATGAACCAAAAGAAGCAAAATGGGACAAGGTGAGAACAAAAATCCACAAATAATCAACCAGCCACCTAAAAAAACTACAACTGAAACCAAAGGGTCTTCACACATATTATATCAACTTGTCAAAAGGATTTGAAAAAATTCAGAAAGGAACTAAGTCAAATGGAGGCAAGAACACAAGTTAGGACAGAAAACTTACATCACAAGATACCAGACCAAAACTTAAGCAATAATTTCCTAAAAATTCAGAGAAAAATCACATGAAAACTAAAAGATCTCAGGAACACAATACAAAAAGAATGGGATCAAAACTCCAAATATTGAAAGCTATAGAAAATAAACAAGACATACTAGTCAAGAAATGAAGCAAAAGAAACTATGTGCCTTGGTGAATTATTTCTGGCACGTTAATCAATGGAAAAAATAAAATAAAAATGTGATAAAAAACTAGAGACATAAAGGAAGGTCCATGATTTACTTGGGAATTTTTGGATGAATGAATCTATTTTACATGAATTAAAATGGAACTGATTAATAAAAGAAATTAAAAATGAAAGAAAATAAACATGAATTTGATGGGAGGTGTGGAAGTAAGGAAATTATGTTGGATTCGAATTGGGCTGGGGATAATGGAGGTGCGAAAATCAATCTGGCTTGGGCCCAGGCTGCGCTATCCCATGCTTATTATGATGGAGTTGTCCACACCTGAATGGAATAGAAGGTCCTACCGGACGGTGACAAGTGTCACCGCCGGTATGGACAAACACACCAGCAAATCTTCAGAACCCTTATCTCTTATCTCTTATCTCATCGATTCCCTCACCCATTCTTATCACCTTTCCACTTGACAAAACGTAATAACAAAACAATAAAACTTCTTCATTAATCAATAAAACCTCTTACATTTTCTATGAGCAAACTACAATAAAACATAACAAAATTAACCTACAACACAGAGCTCTTCGTCACTCTCCCCCAAAGTACCGTCCCTGCCTTCATCTTCTCCAAGCCCTAACCGCGCCGCCGCCTCAGGACCTTCGCCTCCTTTCCCGTCCTCGTTCGGCTTCACCTTCTTCTTACTCGCCGAACCACCACTCATCCTAACCTAAGCCTCTCTCAACTTCAATCGGCTTCCACTTCTTCCTTCAAATCCCGCCGCCGCCTCTGCTTCTTCCGCCTAACAACAACCACCATTCCTTCTCTCCAACAACACACAATCGAACGGATGAACACCACTCCTTCGGCCTCTTCCATTTCTAGCTCAACGAATTGGCGACGAACCTCCTCCCTCAACCTCAAAACGCCGTCACGTACACATCACCTTCTTCTCTCTATGACCTAACCTAAGCCTCTCTCAATCTCACTCGGCTCCATCTCAATCCAATCCTAACCTAACCTAAACAACTCCTTACAAAAGAAACGACCCTAGCTAAAAGAAAATCTCTCTGCAATTCGGACTCGCACAACGAAACGCAAAGCAATACCAATCGACAATCGCAACTAGCTACACCAAATTCAATACACAGCCAGCAATTGTATCAAATAGCGGAACCGAAAGCGTACCTGTTACACGATGATGCGACGAACAATGCGTAAGCTAGTCTCGATTCAGTAAATGCTTCCTCTTCAACTTTTGCGAATTTGACCTGCTTCTCTTTCTTTAGAATTTGTGTATTGAATCAATTTGCAGGTCCGTCAATGCTACTGTGAAGATTTCGGTCAATTGAAGAGCGCTGAAGCAGATCAACGAATATCGAAGCGTAGATTCAAGACTGAAGCCTAATTCACGATGCCGATGAAGATGCTGCTTGATGAAGGTTATGCGATATGAAGTGAATCAACGAATCCGATTGTTGATATGAAGATTTAAGTCTAATCTTGTGAAGAGAATCGACGAAGATTGTGAAGATTCTTGATGATTCTGTTTTGGTTATGGAGAGAATGAATGATTCTGAATCGGTTTCGTGTATTATTGGAGATGAAGATTGAAAAGAATGGATGATGATTGTGAAGTGAATTGATGATTCTGTTTTGGTGATTTTTTCGTGACCTCTCCTCCCTTCTCAAATTCTCAAATTTTGTTATATCCTTTTGTTTGAAAACAGAATTCTGTTATATGAAAAGCTCTCTTTTCATTCTGTTATGGATTCTCACCAATTATTGCCTTCATGATAATGGTTTTTGCGTGCTACAAACTTGCGTTTCATTCACATATTCCGTGCGTTTTGACTGATATCCGTTTGCGTTTTGGCTCACTGTTTTTGTGTGATTGGCATGTGCTCTTTTTCATTTTCAACCAACTGCGTTTTGTCCATTATCCTCTTGCGTTTTGATGTGGTGTTTTGGCATATGCTTTTCATGAGTGGTATGGGGTCCTTGGTAATGGGCTGAAGAGAAATATTTGTAAATGAAAATGGATTAAAGAATTTGTAAAAGAAAAAAATGGATTAAAAGCATTATAAAATGAAAATGGATTAATGAAATTGAAATTAAAAAATGGATTAAACGAATTATAAAATGAAAATGGATTAATGAAATTGAAATTAAAAAATGGATTAAACGAATTATAAAATGAAAATGGATTAATGAAATTGAAATTAAAAAAAATAGATTAAAAGAATTATAAAATGAAAATGGATTAATGAAATTGAAATTAAAAAAATGGATTAAAAGAATTATAAAATGAAAATGGATTAATGAAATTGAGAAAGAAAGGAAAAAAAAGATTATGGTTTAATTAAAGGTAAATCTAGAAAAAAAATGAATATGGTTTAGTGTAAAAGAGAAAAAAAAGAATGAATAGAATTGGATAATTTGACAAAAATGGTTTTAAAAGTAGATGCGGAACTTGGTATTTTGTGGAATGGACCAATGACCACAAACGCACGCATAGCCACGAAACTTTAATCCCAACCAGCTTTTCATCACTTCCACAGAAATCACCGATCTTATGGATAAATCACCCTTTAAGTGTCATCATAATAAACCTGAATCTTTGAATCCAAAACCAATCGCGTGAACCACTGTTTGGCAAACAGGTGACCTTTGTACGCAACATGACCCGACTTTGAAACACGCTGTCTGAGAAATAACCACCAACGCAGATGACTTGCAGTTGAGATAATCCTTCGATAGTTTGACCTAGGTTAGGTCAAACGTCCCTCTGAATCGAATCGATGAATTGAAAAAATTGCCAACTTATGCTATGCTTTAACAATGAATGTCATGCTTCATTTTTCTATGCTAGTGATGCCACGCGAAATATGAAAATGATATGAGTATGATGAATATGATGTGATATGATGCTTAAAAAAGAAGAGGGCAAATTTGGGGTGTTACAATCACCAGAGCTGAATCTCCGAATACATTCAAGGTTTTGATCCTGAGGTCAATGGCTTCCTCAAGACCCATGATACAAGCTTCGTATTCTGCTTCGTTGTTAGTACATGCAAATGTAAGCCTTGCTGAGAAAGGAATATGGACTCTTTTGGGTGTAATAAGCACTGCACCAACTCCACGATCGTTACAATTAACTGCCCCATCGAACATCATAGTCCATGCTTCTTCTGGATCAGGCCCTTTAGTGTGAATAGGCTCTTCACAATCTTTTGATTTCAAGAACATGATGTCTTCATCAGGGAAATCAAATCTCATAGGCTGGTAGTCATCAATGGGTTGCTCATCCAGATAGTCAGACAATACAATACCCTTGATGGCTTTCTGAGAGGTGTACTGAATATCATATTCTGTTAGAATCATTTGCCACCTTGCAACCCTTCCGGTAAGTGCTGGCTTCTCAAATATGTACTTGACAGGGTCCATCTTTGAGATCAACAAGGTGGTATGAGTCAACATATACTGTCTTAGTCGGCGAGCATCCCACGCTAAAGCACAACAAGTTTTCTCGAGCAGTGAATAACGTTGTTCACAGTCGGTAAACTTTTTGCTTAGGTATTATATTGCATACTCTTTTCGACCAGACTCGTCATGCTAGCCCAACACACACCCCATTGATTCATCTAATACTGTCAGGTACATTATTAGAGGTCTTCCTTCAATTGGAGGCATGAGAATTGGAGGTTCTTGCAAATATTCTTTGATTTTGTCAAAAGCTTTCTGACAATCATTGTTCCACCTGGCTGTTTGTTCCTTTCTTAGCAGTTTGAACAAGGGCTCGCAGGTTGCAGTGAGATGAGATATGAACCTTGAAATGTAGTTCAATCTACCTAAGAACCCTCAAACTTCTTTCTCAGTCTTAGGTGCAGGCATTTTCTGAATTGCTTTGACTTTGTCGGGATCAACCTCAATTCCTTTTCCACTTACAATAAAACCCAGCAGCTTACCAGAACGTACCCCGAATTTGCATTTGTTGGGGTTCAACCTTAACTGATACTTCCTCAGACGCTTGAACAATTTCAATAGGTTTACTAAATGGTCTTCTTCTGTGAGGGACTTGGCAATCATGTCATCCACATATTGTAACACGGTGGGAGAACTGACTTTTAGTCATGTTGCGGATAGCAAGAGTCGCCACCGACTTTTATTTTATCCAAAAGGAAAGGACATAAAAGAATAGGAAAGACCTATTTTTAAAAGACTTGAGTTCGGGGGGTAGGTTATACAAAGGGAAGGTGTTAGCACCCTTTATATCCATGGTTATCCATGGACTCTTAGTTACTTAGCTCACTTTGTTTGTTTGCAAGAGTGTAGTGTGTGATTAGAAAAATTTCTTTAAGTACTTGGTAATGACCCTCGTATGGGTGTATACAAAGCCTAGTTTAGAAATTGTGAGGTGTAAAAGTAGTTTTGAAAAGTGTGAGCAAGTAACGATGAGGTACCTACCCTAGATTAAGTCTTTTGTGTTCTCGTATGTTCTTTCAATGGTAAGATTATCCCTATTATTAAGGAATAGGTAGTCATTACCTTGGATGTTAAGGGACAAACGTAGGGTCATCGTATGGTCATAGAAGGCAACATGTAAGAGTGTCTTTAGCAATTCGTAGGGACTATCATCATTTATTTGAAGGGATAAGATCAATATTTCCGTAGGCAACCTCGAAGGGACTTGATCTTTTAAATCGTAGGGACTATGATGATTTTTTATGAATGGACTTTGCTTAAGACACCCCTATATTCGAGTGACTTGACCATGTTTAAAGCAACTGAGAGAGGTAACCTAGGAAGTGCAAGATAGCGATCAAAGATCGACTTACGTGTGTGAGTGTTTACATTCATGTATTTATCTTATTTAAATTAATTCTCTAAGTTATTTGAATCACATATAGGTTATACACACCCTAAGATTACTAACCACACAGAAAATAATTACAAAAAATAAAGCAAAGATATAAAGTAAACCTATTACATGGCTTTAGCAATTACATAATAATAAAAATAATAATGATAATAATAAATATAATAAGAATAATAAATAAATAATAATCACATATTAGTAATAATAAAATAATAAGAATAAGGGTTAGAATAATAAATAAAGGAAAATAAAAATTTAGAAGAAGAATTATTTTTTAGGTTAAATAAATATTAGAAATTTTTACAAATTATTTACATATTAATAAAAACTAAGATTAATAATTAGGGTTTAGAAAAATTAAGTTAATTTTTAGAATTAGAAGAAAATTAGGGTTAAGAAAAAATTAGGGTTAGTATTTAAATTAAGAAATTTAGGGTTTTTAATTATACTTAAAATACATTATTTATTTATTTACAAAAAATACATAATAATTATATATAACCATATTATAAAATTAATACAAATAATTTACATTTAAGAAAATAAATATGAATTTTAGAAAATATAAATTTTTATGAAAATATTATTGGTTATTATTTTAGAAATTATTTTAATTATATTAATTAAATCAAAATAAAGAAAATAATAGAAATAAGAAAAATATGGAAAAAACCCTAAAAGATAGGACCTGAGATTTGAACCCAGGTCCTTTACCTGAACAACAACACACAAAACCAGCTGAGCCAGCATGCGCTGGTGTAGGCTATGTACAACACAATCCTTATATTGTAAACCTGCAAAATAAATGAAATTTAAAACAAAATGGCCTGCGGCCAGATTCGAACTCAGGACCATCACAACAACAACCAAACACTCCAACCAACTGAGCCACATGGGGCGCGTCTGCAAGCTAAGCAACAAGCAATCATCATATATTAAGTTAACTGAATAATTGAAAAAAATAAACAAAATATGGTATCACCAAGGATCGAACACAGGTCACAACCATCACACAAGCACACTAACACCACTGGGCCAAGCAACATTTGTTGAAACAATATAAAAACAATTCAATAAAATATTAAACTCAAATTTGAATTTCTTCCTGCGCGCCAAACGTCTTCATCTTCTTCCTCATACCTGCGAAATTTCCTGCAAAAGTTGCTACGAAATTTCCTGCGAATTAAGATTCACAGGTATGTTTCTTCAAACACCATGAAAATTGTCAAATTTCATCAAATTGATCATATCATTGTGATCCACGCATCATACACAGTTCATTGATGTCATTAGAATTTATTTATATTGGTTTAATTAAGAAATCCTAAACGTCCACCCTAAACCCTAACAATGGTGGAATGTGATTGAGGTCACGAAACTTCAATGTTGTTACCCAGAAACGATCCTCACACCAATACAAACAATAATATAAGATCAAAAATAAGAAACAGCGCATGAATTAAGAGAATCGAAAATAAAAAATGCAAGAACAATCTTGATTCGGTTACGGCTTATGAGCATGCTTTTGATATGTATAATGATGCAAATAGCTTCAATGAACCTCCAGGAAGGTATTGCAACCTTTATTTGATCTTGAAAAGGTCTCTAGATCAAAAACCGAATGTGACTTTTCTTTGAAAAATTCGAAGTTGAATGGTGTTCTTGGAGGCTCTGAATTTCGTCCCTTGTGCTTGCAGCTTCTTTGTGAACTTATAGTGATGCAAATTAGGTCAAGAGTTTGTGGATTTGTGGGCTTTCTTGAATAACTTGAGTGTGAAGGAATGTCATGATCAAAATATATGAAAAATCAAATCTTTTCATGCCAATCTATTCTAACACGAATTTGGATCAGATCAATCATCTCTAAATAATGTTTATGACCTTCTAGAACAAGAATCAAATTTAAATATTGAGTTTTCATATTTTATTTTAATTTAAATTGATTTTTAATGAATAAAATCAAAATAAATAAAAAATAAACTATAAAAATCTGAATAAATGATATTTGATTCGTGCATGATGTCATGGTAGAGATTGGGTCATAAAAATGCAAGCCCATGTGGAAAGAATTGGTTCTAAGACCCCATTTGCTCAATATACCTCTCAAAAATTTCCCAACTTTGCAAAGGCACAAATACCTCAATTTTAAGGCTATGAAGGTTTTATTAAACATTTTGGAAAGCTTAGAGAGTCCTATAACCAACCTCTTTGGTCTCATGTCCATATCCTTTACCATTTTCAAATTATGCCCTTTGGAAGATGTTGACTTTTTGTTGACTTTTAAAATGACCTGTAATGTTTTGGCTCATACCTTCCAAATGAAGCATTTTTGGGCTTGGCTTGTGAGACACAAAGTTGTAGAGAATTAAATTTAATTCAAAATGAGCTTTGGATGGAAAATTTTTGATGAAGCATGTGAAAGTTATGACTGGTCAAAGTTCAGTTGACTTTTCCTATGAAAACCCTAATTTAGAAACTCCTGATTCTTGAGGATCTGAAATATCCTTGATGAATCATGATCAAACATTGATAAAATAATGAATTTTACTTCATAAACTTTATGTTGGCAAAAAATCATGAAGTTTGACTTTGGTTTGACCACAGTTGACCTCAGTTTGACTTTTTAACCACTTTGACTGATTTTTGCATATCTGATCATCTGACTGAGCAAACCTTTTGGGAAAGCCTTGAAACTTGACATAGGGATTCTTGAAGACATGTAGGATGTTATGAAGCTCACTTGAGGCCTTGAAAGTCCATTTAGCCTGATGAAATCCAAAACCTTAGTTTAGGGTGCATTGCTTAGGATGATGCTTTGTCTGAGGGAATTGTCCAAGCTTTCTGACTAATTGTGAACCTTGTGAACCTCTTGGGATACCTTGTGAACCTATTGGGACACCTTGGTACACAATTCCTTGACTAGAGGAGGGCAAATTTTGGGGTGCAACACATAGCACTCGATTTCTTTATGGATCATATCATGGAATAATGTTACCATAGCCCGTTGATATGTCGCACCGACGTTCTTCAAATCAAACGACATTACTTTGTAGCAGAACGTGCCCCATGGTGTGATAAAGGTTGTCTTCTCCATGTCTTCAGGTGATATCTTGATCTGATTGTATCCAGAAAATCCTTCCATGAAGGAAAATACCGAGAACTGAGTTGTGTTGTCTACCAATACATCAATGTGAGGCAATGGGAAGTCATCTTTCAGAATTGCTCTGTTCAGATCCCGGTAATCAACACAAATACGCACCTTGACATCCTTCTTAGGTACGGGTACAATGTTAGCAACCCAAGGCGGGTAACTAGTTACAGTGAGAAAATCGGCGTCCCACTGCTTTTGTACTTCCTCTTTGATTTTCATGGCCATGTCTGGGCGAGTACGGCGCAACTTTTGTTTAACTGGAGGACAATCCTCTTTCAATGGCAGCTTGTGCATGACAATATCTGTATCCAAACCCGGCATATCTTGATAGGACCAAGCGAACACATCGACATATTCGCGCAGCATACTGATAAGTTGTTCTTTTATTGGAGCTTGCAGACTGGCTCCAATCTTCACTTCTTCCACGTCTTCCTCGGTACCAGAGATATCCAACTCGACACAACCTTCCGAGTCTACAAATGGATCAGCTACAGTAGGAACTGACAGATGTGAGGACTCAAATGACAGATGTGAGAACATAAGTGAGGACTCAAATGAATCGATTTATGGCTGTGATGATTGGACTGACACAGACCCAGGAAAGATTGAGGGAGTTGGTTGAGCGGCAAACCCCGGAAGATAACCACGTAGGCACTGGAGGTACTAGTAACAATGAGCGCGAGCAGCCGCGAACAACTCTAGTAGTGTTTGGACCTGACAACAATCCTGAAGCTAATGTCCTTGGGCATGGCCAAAGAAACACTGGAGATTGTATTCTACCGGAAGATCCTCAAGATGAGCAGTTTACAGTGTTAGGTGTTGGGGAAGATGAAGCTTATGACCGTCGGCTGGACGAGATCTCAGAGAAGCTAAGATCCTTGGAATCCCAGAACTCCTTGGGTTTTAATGTGATGGATATGGGCCTAGTTGAGGGAGTGAGGATTCCTCACAAGTTCAAACCTCCATGCTTTGAAAAGTATAATGGTACCTTCTGTCCTCGTACCCATTTGCAATCTTTTCTAGTAAGATTGAAAGCATATACCATGGATGAGAAAATGTGGATGTTTTACTTTAAATACAATTTAACCGGGGCATCCAGAGAGTGGTATTCACACCTATCAAGGGCTACTGTCAGGAACTGGAAAGACTTAGATGAGGCCTTTGTACGCCAATATCAGTACAACTTAGATATGGCACCTAATAGGACCCTCTTGATGGGTATGTCTCAATCCTCGAGAGAAAGTTTCCGCGAATATGCTCAAAGGTGGAGACAACTCGCTGCTGCTGTCCAGCCACCTATGTCTGAAAGGGAAATGGCTGATATGTTTATGAATACCTTGCAAGGAACTTACATTGATAGACTTGCTGCCTTCTCTTCTACAAGTTTTGCTGATGTGGTTATAGCATGCGAGAGAATCGAAAGCCTATTGAAGATGGGGTAAGATTTCTGATAATGGTGCTAGCTCCAGCAATGCAAATAAACCCTTCTCAGGACCTAGAAGGACATGGGAGACTAATGCAGTGCATGTTAGTAGAGGTAGACCCCAGTACTTGCAAAGATCAGTGGCCGCAGTCACCATCCCTACTCCAACACCTCAACAAAAATAGTATCCTCAACAACAACAGAGACCTTACAACAACAATAATCAACAACAACGTCCTTTCCAACAAAGGCCTTCTCAGATTAATAGGGTGATCGATCCCATCCTGATGCCTTATGCAGTCTTACTCCCGCAACTATTGAAGCTTAACCTGACAGAACTGAGGACTTTGGCTCCACCAGATCCTCTGAATCTTCCAAGGAATTATGATGTCAACTCCAGATGTGCTTTTCACTCCAATGCACCTGATCATTCGATAGAGAAGTGTAGGGCTCTGCACATGAAAGTGCAAGATCTAATTGACTCCAAAGCTTTGAATTTTGCACCTCCACCAAATGACACAAGGAATCTAATACCAAATCATGGTGAGCCAAAGATAAATGCCATTGAGGAGGACCAACCAACAATTTTGATTGATGACATTGCAAGTATTCAAACACCACTGGCCAAAGTAAAAGCTCAGCTATTGAAGTGCCAAGTGTTTCCGGGTTGTGAGACCTGTTGTGAAGCTTGAAAAGTTTCTATCAATGGTTGTGCAAAACTGAAGAATGGTATCAGCAGTCTTATCAAAGAAGGCATCCTGCAAATCACATCAACAATTCCATCTTTTACAACTGCAACAAAAATCTCTTCTACAACACCAGCAAACATTATCCCAACAGAATCTTCTACAACGCCAACAAAATTCATTTAAACGAAATCGGCTACAACAACAACAAACACCAGTGACGACATCTCAACGGTTACCATCTATTATGATCCATCAACCATCCATGTTCCGGATTCTCTCAACAACAACTTTCAACAACACCCTCCTTAACATCAACAACTTCATGTACCTGCACCATCTTTGATCAGACCTCCTATCACCATCTACTATGATCCACAAATTATCACAACTACTTCTTCTGCTGCAATTAGTCTGGTGACCATCACAGTGCCTAAACCAATTCCTTATGATAACAACAATGTCGTGCCTTGGTGTAAACACCCCAAATTTTCCCTCACCCATTCACACCATGGCTTGTGATCTCTTCATATGCATAAACTCAATCATAGCATCTCATATTACATTTTTGATTCACTGCATTGGTTCAAAGTCATCTGCATCTAGGGTTTGTGATCTGAGCAATCCAAGAGCTTCTTGAGCCACTCCAAAGGTCATCAATCACTTCAAAGGGGTCCATGTATGTTCAAGCATCATATTAAATCCTCTCAAAGTCAAGAATGTCAAAAAATCACAAGAATTGAGAATGGTATGGAAGCAGAGCCAGGTTTGATTGCACAGATGACCTAGAATTAGGGTTTTGGTTTCAGAGGCCATAAATCCAATTTTTTTTGGTCATTCTTGTTTCTATTGGTCTCTATATGGTATAGGGAGCATGCATATCAATTTTCATGAAGAAATTCCATGGGGAAGTCATCTGATCAAGAGTTGACTTTTCAAGCAAGTCAGTGCAAAATCAGGGCATCTGAGGCCCCCAATGACCCAACCAAAGGGTGTTCTTCATCATTTTGATTATGTATGATCTTTATTTGATCATAGAAGATGTTAGAAGTTCACAAAATTGGAGAATTTCAAGTCTTTTGCAAAGTTGACTTTTTGGGAAAGTTGACTTTTAATGAAAATTGCCATTTTAGGAAACTTTTTCAACCTTGACTTTTTGATTCAAAAATGCTTCAAATGAAAAAACTTTGGTCATGAAATTTGTAGAATGGATCATTCACTTTTCAAAAAGTACAAGAACATGACCTAATTCATTTTGGATCAAAAGTTATGGCTTGTCAAAGTTGGCTAAAATCACAAAATTTGAAGCTTTCTACCAAAGAGGCATTTTGCAAAATGGTTTGATCAAGTGTTCTAAAGGCCTCAAATGTGTACCATTTCTTCACAACATGATCACGTGACATCTAAAATTCAGAATGGGCCAAAGGATCACTCATGTTCATGACTTATGGAGCAAGAATTCTCAAAAGAAACAAAAGTGAAGCAAGTTGCAAAAACTCACTCAAGCTTGAATCCACTTGTTTGCTGACTCCACAAACAATCCTAGGGCTCTCCACACTTCTTGCTGCGCAGGACACCCCATTTGTCCTTGGCCAGCTAGTAACCCATACCTCTCTTACACAACTTTGACATTTTGGCAACTTGAGCCATACCAATCACAGCAATACACATCAACTCATCTGACCTATCACACTTGTTTATACAAACCAAAAGCAAGCCATTTCACATAACAAGCAAGCAAAAAAGCACCAAGAACACAACTCTCTCATTTTTTCACCCCATTTGCAAAAGCTTTCGAAACACTCTCCACAAGCTGCAAACACACAAACAAACTTCACAAACAAACTCATCATGCTTCACTGATCAGAAACCACCCATCACCATAGCCTAAAACCCCCTGAATCAAAAACACGATCACCACCCTCCCTTGAACAGAACTTCTGCCATCTCTCAAACCAGCCATCAACAAGAGTTGTGAAGCATCCCATTGAGTTCAGGAGGGCCAAAGGAGTGAGTTTGCATAAGAGAAAGGGTCAGAAAGCTCCTGTTCGAAGGACTTCAGTTCAGGTATCCATCAAGAACAAATTTTCCAGAACTCATTTTACTTGTCATAAATTGATTCTATATGTTATCCTGATCATCATGATGTGTTTAAAAATGAAAATGGTGGAATATTGAGCATGTATGAACTGTCTGAAACTTTTTCCCCTAAATGAGTTTTGCTTCGATTTGCTTGATTAATGGATGAAAAATGATGTTTGTTTGGGGGTTTTGATTCGGTTTTGAATGGGGATGAATTCTGGGCAATTAGATTTCATTTTTATTGCGTGTAGAGAGAGTTAGAGATTTGGCTCGTCGGAGAAGATGACCGGAACCACTGTTCCGGTCATCTGAAAGTCATTAGGGCATTTAATTAGGGCACTAATCATAATTAGCAAGTTTGAATGCTGGCCGTCCAGATGCGCACCAGGTCAATTCGCGCGTGTGTGAGTTTAAACCTCAGCCCTTGATCTTGCTGACTTTCCCATTTTCAGTTTAAATTCATTTTATTTTTCATTTAATTCCATTTGTTTTCTTCATTTTATTAAAAATAGTAAAACATCTTTAAAAATTCTGAAATTTTTTGTCAAAGGTTCAATTACAATTAATTTTCAGAAACCAAAAACATTTTTATTTTTATTTTTTGCATTAAAAATTATTTTTAAATCATTTAAAAGTTTATTTTTAATTGATTAATGAGAATTAATTAATTAAAAATACTTTTAGGTATTTAAAAATCACAAAAAAAAATTCATGAAACCTTTAAAACATTTAGAAACATTGTCCAACTCTCAAACCAAATTTCTTTTTTGATCTTGATGTCTTTTGACAATTTTCCATGGAATTAATTTTATTTCAAAGCATTATTTTGATCCAATGTTCAAAAATTCACTTCTGCCTAGTCTTTAGGAGTTGGACTTTGATTCTTTTTGCATTGCATCTTGCATATCATGAAGTTTATAGGGTTAAATTGGCATGATTTGATCTTGCATTTCCTATTTGTTTGACATTTTTCTTGACAAGGTACCTTAAAACCCTAGCAACCTTAGGAAATTCATAACTTTCACTAGTTTAAGAATTGGATCCCCTCCTTTGGGCAGTGAGTTTGTATAGGTTTAGGGTTCCCTTGATTGCATTTTCAAATTTTTATCTTGATTTTTGCTTCTGGTTTTGGTTTTTGTTTTGTGTATTGATTATAAACCCTAATTTGGGCTTCCTTTTGCATTCATCTTGCATTTGCTTGCATACCATGACTTGCCATGACATTTTGTGCATCCATTTGATTCATAATACATCTTAGGACATATTAGAATCATGTTTGATCATTGCATCTTTCATTTGCTATGTTGTATGCCATTTGCATTCCATAACTTTTCATGTATGTTCATGGTTCTGAGCATGCTTCATTTGCATTCATATGTTGGTATGATCATCCTCATGCTTTGTTTCATGTTTACATCATCTCATAGCATCATTAGCATCATAATCATGCTTCTGGTTTTGGTTTGCCTCATCCCATTTCATCTCATTTGGCATTGCATTGCACTCCTTTCACTAACTTTTCAGGTGGTAAGTAACTTGGAGAAGTGAATTTGCCTTCACTTCTCACAATTTCTTTTCATCCCTCCTATGCATCATTGCTGCATTTTGACTTGTGTTTGAGATTGAGCTTGCTCATTCTTCTTCATCTTACTTTCTTTCTTCAAGTGACTTGTCTTCTTAAATGAAGCAAGTTACTTTGTTTCTTTTTGCTCCTTTCATCTGCTTCCTGGTGGTTTCTCTGAAGATGTCTCTTGTAAACCTCACAAACCTTAGGAACAACCAAGCATGATAATAATTAGGGTTTGATTAGCCCCCACTTAGTTTTTACCTTTGTGTCTCTTGAGTCCTCTCTTCTCATCTCATAATCAAGGACTAAACCCTAAAGGCTTTAAGGCTTTGTGATTAAGCTTATGCCTGCATCCTTCTATTAGGATGGAGTGTATAACTTTAATCCTAAGTGTTAAACCCTTAATGTTTTTAAATCCTTTAATCAATTCACTTAATAATCATCAAGATATCAAGCTTGTAACTTGGGCCTTGCATTAGGGTTCTAATTCTTCCTTAATTGGTTAAGAAGGACTAACCCTAGTGTTAATGGACAAGTCCCCCTCAAGTTGTCTTACAAACCCTAAAACTCACTTCATCATCTAATCATTAAGTAAAATCCATTTAACAAAGGCTTTGTTTTGTCATGAGTTTAATCCCTAATCATGGATTAAGTTGAGGAGCTTTCCTCAGCTTAAACATTCTAATCTATTATCCTTCTATTAGGATGGTGTAATGAGTCTGTTTAATCCCTGATTATGGCTTAACCTCATTACCTAACACTAAACAGAAAACAACAAAAACATCTAAATAATCACAAGTAGGTTAATGATCTTAATCCTACATCAGGGTGATTAAGTGTGAGAAGTTGACTTCACACTTAAGGTATTCTCATTACCCCTAATCAGAGGGAAGATGTGATCAGTTTACTAATCCATTGATTTAGACTTAAGTTCATTAACTTATGACAAACTTTCAAAAGCAATAAAAGACTGAAAACTCAAAAACAAACAATAATCGCCTCCTTCGGGATTCTTTTCTCATCACTTTCACTCATAAACGAGAACTTGCTTCCTCCGTCCAATGCAAGACAGTTTGCACCTGAGCCAGACAAGTCATACACTTGAGCACAGACAGTAAGCAGTTCACAAGTCAATTTACCTTTCAGTCTCTTTGGGTCGAACTACGGTGTTCTGACTTCCTCATTGCACGAGAGGATACGTAGGCACAACTTAACAGTTATCGAACAAAAGTCTCTGTATATTCCCCCTCCTTCCAGTATCATTCTTTTAGCCTCATATCTTGAGCATTATACTCTGTTTCTTACACTGACACTCCTCATACTACACTTCACATTTCTTTTACACCGACACCTGTACATCCTTTTCCAGCTCTTTTACACACAAATTGCATTGACACTACCCCTTTAAAACACAAATCTTTTAAGCGTGGATCCCGTCGAGTACGGCGGACAATCTGGGTGCTAATACCTTCCCAGGTTGTAACCAACCCCCTTTCTCAGTCTCTCTGGTTCGCAACCGTCTTATCCGTATCTTTTCTTAGGTTTATGCAGCATTACCTTTCCTTCGGGATAAAAATGCCTAGCTGGCGACTCTTTCTTTCCCTTGAGTTCACTCCTGTGTGTTCTCATCCCTCTTTCGCCGACCGTTCGCGTCTGTACCTTCATTTGAGCCATTCTCATTTGTCGGGAGCGACAGCTTGGCGACTCTGCTGGGGATCCTTATATTGTAACCAGGGCTTCTGGTTCTTTTTGTGGGTTCCTCCTAGCGCTTGTTTGATTTGTGATTACTGGGGTGTTATGTACTATTTGTGTTTGTATATTTGTTTTATTTTTGCTTTATGTACAGTTATTTATTGCTTTCTTTACAGCTTTATATTATCATACTGTCATACTGTTCTGGCTGGATCTGGTTTTGTTGCTTTGGTGGGTGGGTGTTCCATTGAGAGTTTAAGGTCCCATACCTGGGACCTGAGTGACACCTAGGCTAGAGTGGTTCATGTTCTTTCCCATTCCATTTCGGTCTGGTGCGGGAATATGAAACACGGTTCAGATATGGGTTTCTTCTTGAGAACTCTGTGCTACAGATCTCCTGTAGTGCTAGGGCTATCTGGGAAGCCTGCTAAGTCTGGATGACCTTTATTATGACCTTCAGAAACTGAGGTGAATTAGAGGAGGATCTTTTATGGTTATTGTAAACACTGTACCTCCGGGTTAGAAGTGTTTACACTTCTCATAACTGATCCAAGTCTGAGGATCCTTGTTTTAGAACATCACCTGTGAGGGGGGTCGGGCTGTTTACAGGTTTGCAGGTACCCTTGACCTCAGCATACCCTGATACTTTGTTTTGATTAAGAGTACTCCATTTTGGGACAGTTCTTGTGATTTAACCCTGGATATGTGACTCTTTATTTGAGTCCCCCACCTTGGTTACTGGACTTATGAACCTCCATCTGGACTTCTTAGGCATACATGGACTTATATCAAGGCAGTAATCAGATCCAGCTTGATCACAAAACCTTTGCATATCATTTGCATACATCATCATTGCATCATTTAACATGTGTTTATTTGATTTTCAGGGTATCCATATTGCATTTGGCTTGGTTTTGACCCCTTCATCTGCATAGGCCCCCTGTTCACCAGCTATCTGCTTCAGCTATCTTCATCAGCTGCCTGCTTCAGTCACCTGCATCACCAGTTTTAGCCTATCAATGGTCCATCTCCTAGTATCAGTCATCATCATCAGTATCTGTCTCAGCTCTTCAGCAGCAGACATGGCACCCAAGAAGAGCAACATCTCCTATCATTTCTTTGAGCCTGAGCTGGCTGGCATCAGGAAGGTCCAGGCCCTGATTACTCCAGACCATATACCACTATTCAGAGAACATTATGGAGGCATCCTTGATGTGGTTATGGATTTGGACCCTTCCCAGAGGAGCTTGATTCATACTTGCCTGCAGTTCTATGATCCTCCTCTGAGGTGTTTCACCTTCCAGAATTTTCAGTTGGGACCCTTGTTGGAAGAGTATTCATCACTGATTGGTGTACCTATCAGGGGTGGAGTCCCCTTCAACCCTGAGATGGCTTTTCCCAGTAATGAAGAGGTGGCAAAAGGCACTGTATCTGGAACCAGTTCTGATTGAGCAAAACATGACAGCAAAGGCTGGAATCTCTGGTCTACACTTGGATTTCTTGACCTCTCAGGCTACCCTGAAGGCCTCCTTGGGAGAATGGAAGGAAGTCTGTGCATTATTAGCCCTTAGCATATATGGGGTCATATTATTTGCAGATGAGCCTAAGTTTATTAGCAAGAATGCAATCCATCTTTTCATTCTGAGGAACCCAGTGCCCACCTTACTGGGAGATTTCTACTACTCTGTTCACCAAAGGAATGAAAAGCAAAGAGGAAGATTGGTGAGGTGTTGTGCTCCCTTGTTCCATACCTGGCTGCTCAAACACCTGCCCAAGACTGATGCATTCTTGAATCCTCACCAACAGAGGAATTGGGTTAGGAGACTTGTTGCTTTGACCTCAAATGACATCAGGTGGTGCACCCAGAGCACCAAGGGCAGGGACATCATTACAAGTTGTGGGCAGTTCCCCAATGTACCTCTGATAGGAGTGAAGGGTTGCATCAACTACAACCCTCTGCTATTCAAAAGACAACTGGGCTATGCATTGGTCCACCCTCCTAGAGTACAAGATCTAGCTGAGACCTTTTATTGTGAGATCAAGCCTAATCTGGCTATTGTCAGGCAAGCATCCTGGGCTTGGGACAATGTCCAGATTAAAGGGGTAACCATTCTTGGGAGATGCAACAATGTGGCCTCAACTCAGTATTATGAGTGGTCTCATGCCAGGGCTCAAATTTCTGGGATGCCCTTCACCATTGAAGATGTACCTGGACCATCCACAGCACCACCTCCAGCAACTGTCAGCCTGGAGGAGTTTGAAAAGCTAAAAGAGAGGAATGAGAATTTGTCTGAAGCCCTGAAGAGAACCCTCTGGGAGAGGAGTGATGGTCGTCTGGACATTGAAAGGTTAGAAAAGCTTAAGGTGGAGCATCTAGCCAGGATTGAAAAGTCAGAGGACTACATCAAGAAGTCAAGGGCTGGGGAGCAGATTTTGAAGAATGCCTATAAAGAGGCCCAGTTCCAAAAGGCTAGGACTGACCTCTATCTGAAGGAGAGCCAAGCTAGGTGGGTCAGGATCACTGAAGCTCGCACTCAGGAGGATAAGAGAACTCAGGACAAGATTGAGCAGTTGGAGGCTAATGCAAAGGAGCAACAGGAAGCCTTGCTAGCAGCCCAGAAGGAGATCTCAGAGTTAAAGCTCAGGGCTGGTGTGAAGAGGTCAAAGGACCAAAGCAGACACAAGAAGCTAACCACTGCTATCACCACCAGGAATCTTCTCATCAGGAACCTCACGGAGCATCCAGCTAATCCTGTGACTGAGGCACTTTTGAAGGAAGTCCAGGAGGATGAGTTTGGTCTTGGTGTCTGACTTTTTGCTTGTTGTTGCTTTCATTTCATGTACTTTTTCGTTGTATTTATTGACCCCTCAGAGGGCATGTATTGTAAAAAACAAACTATGTATGATTCTCCATTTGTAATATATTCATTAGTTTGTTTCATCTGAGTTCTTTTTTCTCTCAAGCAACATCAAAGCACCTTCCTCAGGGGTCTGGAAAGGTCAAAACCAAATGCCAAGCCGGATACCTTGGAAACAAATAAGCATACTGCATTGCATACTAACCTTTTGTTTTGTTTTGTAGGTTTTTGATTTGTTTGTTACTAACTCTGTTGTAATTCAGGAACTATTGCTCGACGTCGGGTGTTCCCACTCAACCGTCCACACAAATATCCCACTCGCAACAACCTTCCGGGTATACAAATGGACCAAGTACAGCAGGACCTTACAGAGGTCAGGACTCAAATGGCCAATGAGAGACTGGAGATGAGAAATCAGATGACCCAGTTTATGGAGGTAATGAATGGACTGGCACAGAGCCAAGAAAGATTAAGAGCGTTGGTAGAAAGGCAGACCCAGGAGGAACCCCATCTAGGGACTGGGGGAACAAGCAATAATGAGAGGGTACAACCTCATGTTAATCCCCCTGTGTATGGGCCTCACCTTCACCCAGAGATCAACATCCCTGCTAATGTGCAAGGGAATGCTACTGCGGGCAGAGTATTACAAGAAGACCCCCAGGAAGATCAATTCACTGTGATGGGAGCTGGGGATGAAGCCTATGACAGAAGGCTAGATGAAATTGCTGAGAAATTGAGATCCCTGGAGTCTCAGAATTCCTTGGGCTTTGATGTTATGGACATGGGTCTAGTGGACGGGGTAAGGATTCCCCACAAGTTTAAACCTCCGTGCTTCGAGAAGTACAACGGAACTTCCTATCCACGAACCCACTTACAATCCTTTCTGGGAAGGCTGAAGGCATATACCATGGATGAAAAGCTATGGATGTTTTATTTTGAAGATAGCTTAACAGGAGCTTCAAGGGAATGGTATTCTCACTTGACTAGAGCAACCATCAGATGCTGGAAGGACCTAGCTGAGGCCTTTATCAGACAATACCAGTACAACTTGGATATGGCTCCTAACAGGACCCTCCTGATGGGAATGTCTCAATCATCCAGGGAAAGCTTCCGGGAATACGCCCAGAGGTGGAGACAGCTTGCTGCTGCTGTCCAGCCACCCATGTCGGAAAGGGAAATGGCCGACATGTTTATGAACACCCTCCAAGGGACATATATTGACAGGCTAGCTACCTTTTCTTCCACCAGCTTCGTTGACGTAGTCATAGCTGGAGAAAGAATTGAAAGCCTGTTAAAAATGGGCAAAATTTCTGACAATGGTGCGAGCTCGTCCAGCAACCCCAGAAAACCTTTTGTGGGTCCAAGAAGAACCGGTGAAACTAATGCTATTCAGGCCAGCAGGGGCAGACCACAGTATGTTCATAGGTCAGTGGCAGCAGTCACCATTCCCACTCCAATTCCTCAGCAACCAGCATATCAACCACAGCAACAACCCCATTACCTGCAACAAACTCAATATCCGCCTCAGAGAAACTACAACAACAACAACAGCAACAATCAGCAAAGACCATTTCAACAGAGGCCATCTCAGGCCAATAGGGTGATTGATCCAATCCCTATGCCTTATGCCGCTTTACTGCCACAGCTCCTGAAGCTCAACTTGGTTGAGTTAAGGACGTTGGCACCACCGGATCCTTCCAGTCTGCCAAGAAATTATGACGCTAATGCCAGATGTGCTTTTCACTCTAACGCACCCGGCCACAGTACAGAGAAGTGCAGAGCTTTACAGATGAAGGTGCAAGACCTGGTAGATTCCAAAGCTCTAAACTTTGCACCCCCGCCAAATGTCAACAAAAACCCCATGCCTCACCACGGAGGACCAAGAATCAATGCTATTGAGGAAGATATGCCGTCTTTCTTAATAACCAGTGTTGGGCAGATCCGGACACCCCTGGTAGAGATTAAAGCTCAACTCCTTGAATGCCAGATATTCCCTGGGTGTGAGCTCGGGTGCGGTTATTGCAACATGTCGGTAAATGGATGTGATAACTTGAGAAGCGGCATAAACAGTCTTATCCAGAATGGTCTACTTCAAATCACAACATCAATACCTTCAAATCCGGCAATCTCTCAGACAACAGTTCCAGAGTCTCCTACAACTGCAACAACAATTATTCCAAACAATTCTTCAGTTTCATCAACAAATGCTTCAAATATCACTTCAACAAGCCAGGTATCAACAAACATTCCTTCTACAACATCAGCACCCCTCTATTCAGAATCTTCTCCTACAACACCAGCAAACATCTCAGCAGTCACTATTTATTATGATCCGTCAAGTATTCCTCCGAACAACAATTTTCAACAACAAGCAGTGGCATCTCCTGCCAGGACACCGGTCACCATCTACTATGATCCACATACTATTGCAACACCTTCCTCTGCTGCAGTCAGCCCAGTTACCATCATAGTACCTGGGCCCGTTCCATATGAGAGCACTAATGCCATCCCTTGGCATTATGGCTCTGACCTGTACTGCAATGGGGAGAAAATCACTCTTGACTCTTCAACCTCTTCTCCACAGATTGACAATGTCGGGGGAGGCGGAGGCTTCACCAGAAGCGGACGCCTTTTTGCCTCGCAATCACAAAGACCTAATGCTGAAGTAGAAGCTGCTGCCAAAGCAAAGGGAAAGAGTGTAATAGTTGAAGAGCCCATTCTCAAAGAAACACAGAAGACATCTTTTGAACAAGATATAGACGAGTTCATGAGAATCATCAAGAGGAGTGATTACAAGGTGGTGGATCAGCTTCACCAAACCCCCTCAAAAATCTCCATTTTATCCCTGCTGATGTGTTCCGAAGCTCACCGGAATGCATTACTAAAAGTCTTGCACGCAGCATATGTGCCAGAGGAGATCACCGTTAATCAGCTGGAGACCGTAGTAGCGAATGTCAATACCAGCCATGGATTGGGTTTTACCAATGCTGATTTGACAACTGAGGGTTGTAATCACAACAAGGCTTTACACATCAATCTTGAATGCAAGGGTGTTGTTCTATCACATGTACTGGTAGACACTGGGTCTTCGCTCAATGTCTTACCAAAGAAAGCCTTGGTGAAGCTGGAGTATGATGGCTTGGCATTGCGTCCAAGCAACTTAGTGGTGAGAGCATTTGACGGCTCAAAGAGATCAGTGCTAGGAGAGATTGATCTGCCAGTGATGATTGGCCCACAGACGTTTAAAATAACCTTCTATGTGATGGACATTCAGCCGGCCTACAGCTGTTTGTTGGGTAGACCTTGGATTCATGCCGCTGGCGCAGTTACGTCTACCCTTCACCAGAAGTTAAAATTCGAGTGGGAGGGCCAGATCATCACCATCTGTGGTGAAGAGGATATTTTTGTTAGCCATCTGGCTACATACAAATATATTGAGATGGATGGGGAGATCCATGAAACCATGAGCCAGGGATTTGAAGCCCTGAACATTAATGAAGCATCTGCTGTACTTGGGACCTCCATGACATCTTACCAGCAAGCCAAGAAGGTTGTCGAAGAAGGGAATGCCCAAGGCTGGGGCAAGCTGTTGCCTGTGGAGAAGAAAGAGGACAGATTTGGGTTGGGTTACAAACCAACTCAACAAGATCAATCAGAGGCTGCCAAGAAGCCCAGTTTTGTTAGTGGGGGGATGCTCACTCCTGATGCTGTAAACAACTTGAAAGATGAGTCGGAAGATGAGCGCAACCTGGAGAGCTGGATACGTCCAAGGATCCCGGGGAGCCGTATCTCAAACTGGTCTTCCCAGGAAATTATAAGGGTTACTCCTGCAGAGTAATTATTATTTCCTGTATTTTAAGCATGCATCAAGTCTTGCATCTTGCCCAAGATGACAAGACTCATTTTGTAATCGGGCCATCTTGTAATTTTGTGCAAACAGATCAATCAATGAATATCGGATGTCTTTTGAAAATGAGTCTTTTTCTTTTCTGCTCACTGTTTTTCATTTTTCTTTTTGTACAAAAATAAAATGGCAATGTTTTCAAAATGATAACTTCATTTCACTTTTTCTAAACAAGATTAAAATCGATCACTAAAATGAACAATCTAAACCCTTGCAGAGAGTGCCTTTCAGACTGCACCGACAACAACACAGCTATGACTTTGTATGACTTTGACAATCCGATAAATCAAGCTGATGAAGGGGTTGAAGAAGATTATGAGCTTCCCGAAGAGCTAGCCAGGTTGTTAAGGCAAGAGGAGAAGGTTATCACTCCTCATTAGGAGGAGATTGAAACAGTTAATCTTGGTACGGATGAAGATGTGAAAGAGGTTAAGATCGGGGCCTGCCTGCAAGATTCAGTGAAAGAACAACTGATTGATTTGCTTCGGGAGTATGCAGATGTGTTTGCTTGGTCTTACCAAGATATGCCAGGGTTGGACACCGATATCGTCATGCACAAGCTGCCTTTGAGAGAAGACTGCCCGCCAGTAAAACAGAAGCTGCGCCGTACTCGCCCAGATATGGCAATGAAGATAAAGGAAGAGGTACAAAAGCAGTGGGACGCCGGATTCCTTGCTGTAACTAGCTATCCGCCGTGGGTTGCTAATATAGTACCTGTGCCTAAGAAAGACGGCAAAGTGAGGATGTGTGTTGACTACCGGGATCTGAACAGAGCCAGCCCGAAAGATGACTTCCCATTACCTCACATTGATGTATTGGTTGATAATACGGCTCAGTTCTCGGTGTTCTCCTTCATGGACGGATTTTCAGGATACAATCAGATCAAGATGTCACCTGAAGACATGGAGAAAACAACCTTCATCACACCCTGGGGCACTTTCTGTTATAAGGTGATGCCATTCGGACTGAAGAATGCAGGTGCAACATATCAACGGGCTATGGTAACATTATTCCACGATATGATCCATAAAGAAATCGAATGTTATGTGGATGACATGATTGCCAAGTCCCTCACAGAAGAAGATCACCTGGTAAATCTGTTGAAGCTGTTCAAGCGTCTGAGGAAATACCAACTGAAATTGAACCCCAACAAGTGCACATTCGGGGTGCGATCTGGTAAGCTGCTGGGCTTTATTGTAAGCGAGAAAGGGATTGAAGTGGACCCTGATAAAGTTAAAGCCATTCAAGAAATGCCTGCACCGAAGTCAGAAAAAGAAGTTCGAGGGTTTCTAGGTAGACTGAACTACATTTCAAGGTTCATATCTCACCTTACAGCAACCTGTGAACCTTTGTTCAAACTGCTGAGAAAAGAGAAAACGGTCAGGTGGAACGAAGACTGCCAGAGGGCTTTTGACAAGATCAAGGAGTATTTACAAGAGCCTCCGATCCTTATGCCTCCATTCGAAGGAAGACCTCTAATAATGTACTTGACAGTATTAGAAGAGTCAATGGGGTGTGTGCTGGGCCAGCATGACGAGTCTGGTCGGAAAGAGTATGCAATATACTACCTGAGCAAAAAGTTTACCGACTGTGAACAACATTATTCACTGCTCGAGAAGACTTGCTGTGCTTTAGCGTGGGCTGCTCGCCGACTGAGGCAGTATATGTTGACCCACACTACTTTATTGATCTCAAAGATGGACCCAGTCAAGTATATTTTTGAGAAGCCAACACTTACCGGACGGGTTGCAAGATGGCAAATGATCCTCACAGAATATGACATCCAGTACACATCTCAGAAAGCCATCAAGGGCAGTGTATTGTCTGATTATCTTGCTGAGCAACCTATTGATGATTACCAGCCTATGAGATTTGACTTCCCTGATGAAGACATCATGTTCATAAAAGCAAAAGATCATGAAGAGCCTATTCACACTGAAGGGCCTGACCCGGAAGAAGAATGGACTATGATGTTTGATGGGGCTGTTAATATGAATGGTCGTGGTGTTGGTGCAGTACTCATTACACCTAAGGGAGTTCACATGCCTTTCTCGGCAAAACTCACCTTCAACTGCACTAACAACGAAGCTGAATACGAGGCTTGCATTATGGGTCTTGAGGAAGCCATTGACCTCAGGATCAAAACATTGACTGTATTCGGAGATTCAGCTCTGGTAGTTAATCAAACCAACGGCAAATGGTACACCCACCAAGATCATCTGATACCTTACAGGGATTATACAAGGAGGCTACTGGCTTTCTTTACAACGGTCAAGCTTGAGTATATCCCTCGGGATGAAAATCAGTTTGCAGATGCTCTGGCTACCATTTCATCCATGATCAAAGTCCAAGCTGCCAACTTTGTGCCTCGGATTTCAGTGTCCAGACTTGACAGACCAGCATATGTATTTGCGGCAGACGTTGTCAAAGATGATAAGCCTTGGTTCCACGACATTAAATGCTTCTTGGAGGATCAAACATACCCACCTGGGGCATCTTCCAATGATAAGAAGACATTAAGAAGGCTTGCCGGTAGTTTCTTCCTGAACACTGATGGTTCCCTATACAAGAGAAACTTTGATATGGTACTCCTCAGATGCGTTGATAGAACAGAAGCAGACTTGTTGATGCACGAGGTGCACGAAGGATCCTTTGGTACCCATGTAGGAGGGCATGCCATGGCTAAGAAATTGCTAAGATCAGGCTATTACTGGATCACAATGGATGCCGACTGTTGTGCCTATGCCAGAAAATGCCATAAATGCCAGATTTATGCGGATAAGGTGCATGTGCCTCCCAATCCTCTGAACGTGATGTCTTCACCCTGGCCCTTTGCTATGTGGGGCATTGACATGATTGGCAAGATTGAACCGACTGCTTCAAATGGCCACAGATTTATCCTGGTTGCCATTGACTATTTCACCAAGTGGATTGAAGCAGCCTCATATGCAAATGTTACAAGGCAAGTGGTAGCCAGATTTCTGAAAAGAGACATCATCTGTCGATACGGAGTTCCCGAGCGAATCATTACTGATAATGGTTCCAACTTGAATAACAAAATGATGGCAGAGCTATGTCGGGACTTCAAAATCCAACATCACAATTCTTCTCCTTACAGGCCAAAGATGAACGGCGCTGTTGAGGCAGCTAATAAGAATATCAAGAAGATTGTGCAGAAGATGGTAGTCACCTACAAAGACTGGCATGAGATGCTACCGTTCGCCTTGCATGGGTACCGCACATCAATCAGAACATCCACTGGGGCAACACCTTATCAGCTTGTGTATGGTATGGAAGCAGTCTTACCAGTTGAAGTTGAATTACCTTCCCTGTGGGTACTAATGGATGTTAAGCTGAACGAAGCAGAATGGGTCCGATCCCGATACGAACAACTGAGTCTGATTGAAGAGAAAAGATTGGCTGCAATCTGTCATGGGCAGTTGTATCAGAAGAGAATGAAGAAAGCCTTCGATCAGAAAGTCAGGCTCCGAGAGTACCAAGTAGGAGATCTTGTGCTGAAAAGAATCCTCCCTCCTCCTACAGACCACAGGGGCAAGTGGACTCCGAACTATGAAGGACCATTTGTAGTCAAGAAAGTTTTCTCTGGTGGAGCACTGATGCTTAGCACTATGGATGGTGAAGACTTCCCGTCCCCTGTGAATTCAGATGCAGTTAAAAAATACTTCGCATAAAATGACCCGCTGGACATAAAAACAGAATGTAAGTCCAGGCAAAAATAGGGCATCCCGGCGAGTCAAAAACAGAATAAAAGACTCGGGCAAAAATAAAGGAAAATAAACAAAAAAAATGTACACCCGCTGAGTTGAAAAGCCGCATTGGACAACTCAGGCAAAAATGGGTATCCCGATGGATTGAAAACCCGAAAGGGCGATCCATGCAAAATAAGGGAATAAGCGAACAACTGCATTCTGAATTCGTCTGTATCACCTACAACTTGGTAAACCTCGAAAGGATCAAAATTCTGTCAGAATCAGCCTTCTTCAGAAAGCGAGACGAGAAGAACGTCAAATGTCATACGAGTCATAGCAAAAGGGAAGCTCCTTGAAGCGTCGTCAACATTGCCAATATTTTGTTTCTCGATTTGTAACAATCTCCTCATTTTAGGGGATATGTTTCCTTGACTGTATCTTGCCAATTCAGGGCCTACAAATTAATAAAATCAGATTTTCAGTTATGTCTTATCTCGTACATTTTATTTTCATTTGCAAAATGTCCGATGTCTTTAAGATACTGTTTGCATAAATATAGATGTTTCTTTTAAAGAATACGTGCTTGCAGGAAATATACTTACTCCCAGGTGTGTCTAAACTCTTACGACGGAATCCAGTAAGGGACACCTCGGGATTAATTGTGCGTTTCTCTATCTTTTCAGGATTGCAGGCATTCAAAGCACAACATGGGGCATGAAAGCTTCACCCCCAGCAAGCTGACAAATCAACACTCACTCAGTCTTAGTACCCAAAGTGTTTTCTCCCCAGCCGAGTTACCATTTACTATTCCTCCATAGTCAGGTGCAGGGCCGGGAAATCATCTCCCCACAGAGCTTCAGCCTTTATCCAGAAGCGCGACGCACAAAGGAATCACCACAGAGTGAAGAAAGCTTCTACAAACCCCATCTGGGTCCCTTATCACCCATAATGGGTCTATCAGTGACCTATTCCCCCAAGCAGATACATCTCAATGGTCTCATCCCCAGCTGGGATGTCCACTTCAAACAGATCGGCCAGAGATCTTCGCAGCAATGGGACCCGAATCCCGGATCGGTATCTTTTGCATAATCATAGCATTCGCATCATATTCACCCCACAAAGTGTAGCATTCCGTCTAACACGGAGCATTACAGCAAAAATCAAACATGTTGCATAATCATAAGTCATGGTCTGAATCAACCACTTGTGAATAATGACAATCCATCAACAATATGCAGAATGCCCCCAGATTCCCCAGCAAAAAGCTAAAGCAGTTGCCTTACACCCACAAACACTAGTACATACTCCTTGTAGCACCCGTCCGTGTCATCATTCCCCAGTCAAAGTCGCCCGAGCACTCTTTACAAACAGACCACTTATATATTTACATATACTTCTTGACACCCGTCCGTGTCATACCCCCAGCAGAAAGCCAAAGCGTCCTCTTTGCACTCACAGATACCTCTTTATACAAATTCCCCAACACCCGTCCGTGTCGCTTTCCCAGCATAATTACCTAAACACTTTGTTAAGCATATACTTGTTTATACTATACTTTTCTCCTTTTGGCACTCGTCCGTGTCACCCTCCCTAGCAAGTTAAACACTCATCCATACACCACTCACGCTTATTACTCTTATTTCACTTATACAGATACCCGTCCGTATCTTGTATACACCACTTATACCTTCTCAGATTCGACACTCGTCCGTGTTCTTTGTTAACCAGTTGGTACTCGTCCGTACCATCATCTCAGAAAATGCGTCAAGCGTTTGTTTCTACCTGATACTCGTCCGTATCATAGTCCTAAGGATGCTCGTCTGCATCTTTAATCCATACACGTGTCAAACACTCTTATCTTCTTGAATTTAGACACTCGTCTGTGTCTACTATTCCCCAGAAGAGTCCCCGCAGATTCAACACTCGTTCGTGTTCTTTGTTAACCAGTTGATACTCGTCCGTATCATCATCTCTGAACACGTGTCAGTATTTGTTTCTACCCGATAATCGTCCGTATCGTAGTCTTAAGGATGCTCGTCCGCATCTTTAATCTATACACAACACCAAAACACTTATATCTTTTATTTCTTGGGTGTAAACACTCGTCCGTGTTTACTATTCCCCAGTAAGCCGCCAGCAAAGCAAAATTTCTTTTCTATCTGACAAACCCTGAGAGCAGCCGTACCCTGCTAGGTGATCGTCCTTCACCTCTTGATGATCGTCCTTCATCATGCTCATCTGATGGCCGTCCCCATCATTGATCTCTTTTATCCGACGTTCGTCCTATGTCGTGATATTTAGCAGCCGTCCCCTGCTAGGTGATCGTCCTTCACCTCTTGATGATCGTCCTTCATCATTTTATCCGATGGCCGTCCCCATCGTTGATTTTGTTATCTGACATTCGTCCTATGTCATGATAAACCTTGAGAGCAGCCGTCCCCTGCTAGGTGATCGTCCTTCACCTCTTGATGATCGTCCTTCATCATGCTCGTCCGATGGTCGTCCCCATCGTCGACTTTTTATCCGGCATTCGTCCTGTGTCGCGATACTTTCGGCAGCCGTACCCTGCCAGGTGATCGTCCTTCACCTTAGATGACCGTCCCTCATCTTACCCACAACAGAGCAGCCGTCCCCTGCTAGGTGATCGTCCTTCACCTTTGATGACCGTCCCTCATCATTATTTCATTTATTCTTTAACCCGATGGCCGTCCCCGTCGTGGTCCCTTTTCCTTTTCCTGATGATCGTCCTTCATCAGTTTAGCCCGATGGTCGTCCCCGTAGTTGTTTGCATTACTTTATGAACCTGATGACCGTACCTCATCATTTATTTTTACCTATAATCCCCCAGAGAGTCTTGATGGCCGTCCCCATTATAATCTCTTATATCCCCAGCATGTCGGCTGTCCCCGTCATTGCTTTACTTCACACACTCTCCCCAGCATGCCGGCCGTCCCCGTCATTGCTTTTTCCCCAGCAGTCGTCCTCTGCTCGACGGTCGTCCTCCGTCGCCCGCACTTTATAATATACTTTATTTCCCTTTACAATCTATATCCCTTTTCTTCTTCATTCTGTGAGTGCAAATTCTGGACTGTCTTTGGTATTCAACCACAAGTTATCTTGTTTGCCTGATAAGCCGTCGCTTACATCCTGCACAGCTAACTCATGTTTGAATAGGGGCAGCTGTAAACACCCCAAATTTTCCCTCACCCATTCACACCATGGCTTGTGATCTCTTCATATGCATAAACTCAATCATAGCATCTCATATTACATTTTTGATTCACTGCATTGGTTCAAAGTCATCTGCATCTAGGGTTTGTGATCTGAGCAATCAAAGAGCTTCTTGAGCCACTCCAAAGGTCATCAATCACTTCAAAGGGGTCCATGTATGTTCAAGCATCATATTAAATCCTCTCAAAGTCAAGAATGTCAAAAAATCACAAGAACTGAGAATGGTATGGAAGCAGAGCCAGGTTTGATTGCACAGATGACCTAGAATTAGGGTTTTGGTTTCAGAGGCCATAACTCCAAATTCTTTTGGTCATTCTTGTTTCTATTGGTCTCTATATGGTATAGGGAGCATGCATATCAATTTTCATGAAGAAATTCCATGGGGAAGTCATCTGATCAAGAGTTGACTTTTCAAGCAAGTCAGTGCAAAATCAGGGCATCTGAGGCCCCCAATGACCCAACCAAAGGGTGTTCTTCATCATTTTGATTATGTATGATCTTTATTTGATCATATAAGATGTTAGAAGTTCACAAAATTGGAGAATTTCAAGTCTTTTGCAAAGTTGACTTTTTGGGAAAGTTGACTTTTAATGAAAATTGCCATTTTAGGAAACTTTTTCAACCTTGACTTTTTGATTCAAAAATGCTTCAAATGAAAAAACTTTGGTCATGAAAGTTGTAGAATGGATCATTCCCTTTTCAAAAAGTACAAGAACATGACCTAATTCATTTTGGATCAAAAGTTATGGCTTGTCAAAGTTGGCTAAAATCACAAAATTTGAAGCTTTCTACCAAAGAGGCATTTTGCAAAATGGTTTGACCAAGTGTTCTAAAGGCCTCAAATGTGTACCATTTCTTCACAACATGATCACGTGACATCTAAAATTTAGAATGGGCCAAAGGATCACTCATGTTCATGACTTATGGAGCAAGAATTCTCAAAAGAAACAAAAGTGAAGCAAGTTGCAAAAACTCACTCAAGCTTGAATCCACTTGTTTGCTGACTCCACAAACAATCCTAGGGCTCTCCACACTTCTTGCTGCGCAGGACACCCCATTTGTCCTTGGCCAGCTAGTAACCCATACCTCTCTTACACAACATTGACATTTTGGCAACTTGAGCCATACCAATCACAGCAGTACACATCAACTCATCTGACCTATCACACTTGTTTATACAAACCAAAAGCAAGCCATTTCACATAACAAGCAAGCAAAAAAGCACCAAGAACACAGCTCTCTCATTTTTTCACCCCATTTGCAAAAGCTTTCGAAACACTCTCCACAAGCTGCAAACACACAAACAAACTTCACAAACAAACTCATCATGCTTCACTGATCAGAAACCACCCATCACCATAGCCTAAAACCCCCTGAATCAAAAACACGATCACCACCCTCCCTTGAACAGAACTTCTGCCATCTCTCAAACCAGCCATCAACAAGAGTTGTGAAGCATCCCATTGAGTTCAGGAGGGCCAAAGGAGTGAGTTTGCATAAGAGAAAGGGTCAGAAAGCTCCTGTTCGAAGGACTTCAGTTCAGGTATCCATCAAGAACAAATTTTCCAGAACTCATTTTACTTGTCATAAATTGATTCTATATGTTATCCTGATCATCATGATGTGTTTAAAAATGAAAATGGTGGAATATTGAGCATGTATGAACTGTCTGAAACTTTTTGCCCTAAATGAGTTTTGCTTCGATTTGCTTGATTAATGGATGAAAAATGATGTTTGTTTGGGGGTTTTGATTCGGTTTTGAATGGGGATGAATTCTGGGCAATTAGATTTCATTTTTATTGCGTGTAGAGAGAGTTAGAGATTTGGCTCGTCGGAGAAGATGACCGGAACCACTGTTCCGGTCATCTGAAAGTCATTAGGGCATTTAATTAGGGCACTAATCATAATTAGCAAGTTTGAATGCTGGCCGTCCAGATGCGCGCCAGGTCAATTCGCGCGCGTGTGAGTTTAAACCTCAGCCCTTGATCTTGCTGACTTTCCCATTTTCAGTTTAAATTCATTTTATTTTTCATTTAATTCCATTTGTTTTCTTCATTTTATTAAAAATAGTAAAACATCTTTAAAAATTCTGAAATTTTTTGTCAAAGGTTCAATTAATTTTTCAGAAACCAAAAACATTTTTATTTTTATTTTTTGCATTAAAAATTATTTTTAAATCATTTAAAAGTTTATTTTTAATTGATTAATGAGAATTAATTAATTAAAAATACTTTTAGGTATTTAAAAATCACAAAAAAAAATTCATGAAACCTTTAAAACATTTAGAAACATTGTCCAACTCTCAAACCAAATTTCTTTTTTGATCTTGATGTCTTTTGACAATTTTCTATGGAATTAATTTTATTTCAAAGCATTATTTTGATCCAATGTTCAAAAATTCACTTCTGCCTAGTCTTTAGGAGTTGGACTTTGATTTTTTTGCATTGCATCTTGCATATCATGAAGTTTATAGGGTTAAATTGGCATGATTTGATCTTGCATTTCCTATTTGTTTGACATTTTTCTTGACAAGGTACCTTAAAACCCTAGCAACCTTAGGAAATTCATAACTTTCACTAGGTTAAGAATTGGATCCCCTCCTTTGGGCAGTGAGTTTGTATAGGTTTAGGGTTCCCTTGATTGCATTTTCAAATTTTTATCTTGATGTTTGCTTCTGGTTTTGGTTTTTGTTTTGTGTATTGATCATAAACCCTAATTTGGGCTTCCTTTTGCATTCATCTTGCATTTGCTTGCATACCATGACTTGCCATGACATTTTGTGCATCCATTTGATTAATAATACATCTTAGGACATATTAGAATCATGTTTGATCATTGCATCTTTCATTTGTTATGTTGTATGCCATTTGCATTCCATAAATTTTCATGTATGTTCATGGTTCTGAGCATGCTTCATTTGCATTCATATGTTGGTATGATCATCCTCATGCTTTGTTTCATGTTTACATCATCTCATAGCATCATTAGCATCATACTCATGCTTCTGGTTTTGGTTTGCCTCATCCCATTTCATCTCATTTGGCATTGCATTGCACTCCTTTCACTAACTTTTCAGGTGGTAAGTAACTTGGAGAAGTGAATTTGCCTTCACTTTTCACAATTTCTTTTCATCCCTCCTATGCATCATTGCTGCATTTTGACTTGTGTTTAAGATTGAGCTTGCTCATTCTTCTTCATCTTACTTTCTTTCTTCAAGTGACTTGTCTTCTTAAATGAAGCAAGTTACTTTGTTTCTTTTTGCTCCTTTCATCTGCTTCCTGGTGGTTTCTCTGAAGAAGTCTCTTGTAAACCTCACAAACCTTAGGAACAACCAAGCATGATAATAATTAGGGTTTTATTAGCCCCCCAATTAGTTTTTACCTTTGTGTCTCTTGAGTCCTCTCTTCTCATCTCATAATCAAGGACTAAACCCTAAAGGCTTTAAGGCTTTGTGATTAAGCTTATGCCTGCATCCTTCTATTAGGATGGAGTGTATAACTTTAATCCTAAGTGTTAAACCCTTAATGTGTTTAAATCCTTTAATCAATTCACTTAATAATCATCAAGACATCAAGCTTGTAACTTGGGCCTTGCATTAGGGTTCTAATTCTTCCTTAATTGGTTAAGAAGGACTAACCCTAGTGTTAATGGACAAGTCCCCCTCAAGTTGTCTTACAAACCCTAAAACTCACTTCATCATCTAATCATTAAGTAAAATCCATTTAACAAAGGCTTTGTTTTGTCATGAGTTTAATCCCTAATCATGGATTAAGTTGAGGAGCTTTCCTCAGCTTAAACATTCTCATCTATTATCCTTCTATTAGGATGGTGTAATGAGTATGTTTAATCCCTGATTATGGCTTAACCTCATTACCTAACACTAAATAGAAAACAACAAAAACATCTAAATAATCACAAGTAGGTTAATGATCTTAATCCTACATCAGGGTGATTAAGTGTGAGAAGTTGACTTCACACTTAAGGTATTCTCATTACCCCTAATTAGAGGGAAGATGTGATCAGTTTACTAATCCATTGATTTAGACTTAAGCTCATTAACTTATGACAAACTTTCAAAAGCAATAAAAGACTGAAAACTCAAAAACAAACAATAATCGTCTCCTTCGGGATTCTTTTCTCATCACTTTCACTCATAAACGAGAACTTGCTTCCTCCGTCCAATGCAAGACAGTTTGCACCTGAGCCAGACAGGTCATACACTTGAGCACAGACAGTAAGCAGTTCACAAGTCAATTTACCTTTCAGTCTCTTTGGGTCGAACTACGGTGTTCTGACTTCCTCATTGCACGAGAGGATACGTAGGCATAACTTAACAGTTATCGAACAAAAGTCTCTGTATATTCCCCCTCCTTCCAGTATCATTCTTTTAGCCTCATATCTTGAGCATTATACTCTGTTTCTTACACTGACACTCCTCATACTACACTTCACATTTCTTTTACACCGACACCTGTACATCCTTTTCCAGCTCTTTTACACACAAATTGCATTGACACTACCCCTTTAAAACACAAATCTTTTAAGCGTGGATCCCGTCAAGTACGGCGGACAATCTGGGTGCTAATACCTTCCCAGGTTGTAACCAACCCCCTTTCTCAGTCTCTCTGGTTCGCAACCGTCTTATCCGTATCTTTTCTTAGGTTTATGCAGCATTACCTTTCCTTCGGGATAAAAATGCCTAGCTGGCGACTCTTTCTTTCCCTTGAGTTCACTCCTGTGTGTTCTCATCCCTCTTTCGCCGACCGTTCGCGTCTGTACCTTCATTTGAGCCATTCTCATTTGTCGGGAGCGACACTTGGCATTATGGTTCGGATCTTTACTGCCACGGAAGGAAGATCACTCTTGACTCCTCAATATCTGCACCACAAATTGACAATGTCGGGGGAGGCGGAGGCTTCACTCGGAGCGGATGTCTCTTCACTTCACAGTTTCCAAGAATTAATGCTGAAGCAGAAACTGCTGCCAAAGCAAAAGGCAAAAGTGTAGTTTCAGAAGAACCAGCTGCAAAAGAAACTCAGAAGACGTCCTTTGATCAGGATGTGGACGAGTTCATGAAGATTATCAAGAAAAGTGATTACAAAGTTGTGGATCAGCTCCACCAAACACCCTCCAAAATCTCCGTACTATATCAGCTCATGTGTTTCGAGGCTCACCGGAATGCACTACTCAAGGTCTTGCACGTAGCTTATGTGCCGGAAGAAATCACATTCAATCAGTTAGAAACGGTGGTCACAAATGTCAATACTAGTCATGGACTAGGTTTCACCAATGCTGACTTGACTACGGAGGGGCGTAACCACAACAAGGCTTTACATATCACTTTGGAATGTAAAGGTGTTGTATTTTCTCATGTCCTGGTTGATACTGGATCATCACTCAATGTGTTGCCAAAGAAAGCTTTAGTCAAGATGGAGTATGATGGTCTTGCACTCCGTCTGAGCAACCTAGTTGTCAGAGCTTTTGATGGTTCTAAGAGATCGGTTCTCGGAGAAATTGATCTGCCCGTGGTGATTGGCCCACAAGTTTTCAAAACTACCTTCTACATGCTGGATATACAGCCTGCCTATAGCTGTTTGTTGGGTCGACCCTGGATCCATGCTGCTGGCGTGGTAACATCGATCCTTCACCAGAAGTTAAAATATGAGTGGGAAGGCCAAATTATCACCTTCTGTGGAGAAGAAGACATCTTTTTCAGTCACCTGGCTACATACAAGTACATAGAGATGGATGGGGAGATCCATGAAACCATGAGTCAGGGTTTCGAAGCTTTAAACATCAACGAAGCTACCACGGAGGTGTTTGCTGCATCCCAAGAGGAAAGGATGGGCACCTCAATTGCTTCCTACAAACAAGCTCGGAAGGTTGTGGAAGAAGGGAATGCCCATGGCTGGGGCAAGCTGCTGAAGGTTCAGATGAAAGAAGACAAATTCGTTTTGGGTTACAGAACATCCCGACAAGTTCCAGAGGAGGATGCTGAAGCTCCCAAGTTCATAAGTGGGGGAATGCTGACCCCGGATGCTGTCAACACTTTGGAAGACGAGGCTGAGAGCGAATACAACCTGGAAAGCTGGATCCATCCAAGAGTCCCGGGCCAACAAGTCCTCAACTGGTCTTCCCAGGAAATTATAAGGGTTACTGCTGCAGAGTAATTATTATTTCCTGTTTTAAGCATGCATCAAAGTCCTGCATGTTGCCCAAGATGTTTGGACTCATTTTGTAATAGGGCCATATGTATTTTGTGCAAATTGAATATTAATGAACAATGGACATCTTTTTGCAAACAATCTTTTTCGCTCACTGTCTTTTCATTTTTGTTATGAAAATCAGTCACTAAAATGAACCAAATCTCAACCCTTGCAGAGATAGCCCTCTAGATTGCACCGACAACGACACTGATATGACCTCGTATGACTTTGACAATCTTATTAATCAAGCAGATGAAGGGGTTGAAGAAGACTACGATTTACCTGAAGAGTTAGCCAGGTTATTGAGACAAGAAGAAAAGGTGATTACTCCTCATCATGAGGAGGTTGAGACTATCAATCTTGGTACCAAGGAAGACGTGAAAGAAGTGAAGATTGGAGTTTCAACTTCTTATGCTTATCCTGGTCTTTTGATCTCTTTAACCTCACCCGGAGTTTTAACTCAGAGATCTCCTTCTGTGCTGCTAACAAATCTGCCTGATTCTTCTTCTCACTAGCCTCCAACTGCTCTATCCTAGATTGGGTTCTCTGTTCTTCCTGTGCACGGGCCTCAGTGATCCTAATCCACCTAGCCTGACTCTCCTCTAAGTAATGCTCAGCTTTGGCCTTATGAGTATTAGCTTCCTTGCAAGCATTCTTCAACACTAACTCTCCTGCTCTAGCCTTTCTGATGTAGTCATCTGTTTTTTCAATCTCGGTCAAGTGCTCATTCCGGAGCTTCTCTAACCTTTCATTATCTAGACGACTGTCATTCCTCTCCAAGAGGGTCTTCTTCAAAGCTTCAGAGAGCTGAGCATTCCTTTCCTTCAATTTCTCAAACTCCTCTAAACTGACAGTAGCTACAGGCTCTACTGCTGATGGTCCAAGCACATCCTCTAAGGTGAATGGCATACGGGTGATCTGTCCCCTGACACGAGACCAGTCAAGATACTGAGCTGAGGCTATGTTGTTACACTTGCCAAGAATAGTTGTCCCCTTAGTCTGAATATTGTCCCAGGCCCAGGCTGCCTGTCTGACAATGGAAAGGTTGTGCTGGATGTCACAATAGAGGGTTTCTGTCAAATCTTTCCCTCTTGGGGGATGTACCAAAGCATACCCTAATTGCCTTTTGAAAAGCAAAGGGTTATAGTTGATGCAACCTTTTACTCCAATCAAGGGTACATTGGGATACTGCCCACAACTAGTGATGATATCTTTACCCTTGGTGCTCTGAGTGCACCATCTGATGTATTCTGATGTAAGGGCAATCATCCTCTTGGCCCAGTTCCTTGGATGATGAGGATTCAAGAAATTTTCTGACTTCGGAAAGTGCCTTAACAACCAACAGTAGAAGAGGGGTGCACAACATCTTACCAATTTTCCCCTTTGCTTCTCATTCCTTTGATGCACTGAGTAGTAAAAGTCTCCAGGCAAGGTAGGGACCGGGTTCCTCAATAGGAAGAGGTGAATAGCACTCTTGCTTACAAGCTTTGGCTCGTCTGCAAACAAGATAACTCCATATATGCTGAGGGCTAGGAGAGCACAAACAGTTTTCCACTTCCCTGCTGCAGCATGCAGGGTGGCCTGAGTAACCAAGAAATCCAAGTGAAGGTCTTGGATTCCAGCTTTAGTGGTCATGCTCTGGTCAATGAGGGTAGGCTCCAAGTGTAATGCCTTAGCTACATCTTCATTCTTAGGAGCAACCATCTCAGGGTTGAAAGGAATCCCTCTACTGATAGGAACACCTAAAAACATGGAGAACTCTTCCATCAATGGTCCTAGCTGAAAATCCGGGAAAGTGAAACATCTGAGAGGAGGTTCATAGAATTGGAGACAGGTGTGGATCATGCTCCTCTGGGAGGCATCCAGGTCCATGATCATGTCCAAAATACAACCATAATGTTCTCTGAATAATGGGACATGATCAGGAGTGATGAGAGACTGCATGTATCTAATGCCTGTCAAAGTGGGCTCAAAGAAATGATAGGTGATGTTGCTCTTCCTGGAAGTGTCCATGCTGACAATGGATGCCGATGAAGAAGAGTGAGGAGAAGTACTGATGAAGGTAACTGCTGAAAACTGATGAAGATAACTGGAGAAGGTACTGAAGAAGAGTCTCTGATGAAGACAACTGGTGAAGAGAGCTGTAGAGGATCTCTGATGAAGATAGCTGGTGAAGGCAGCTGATGCAGATAGCTGAAGGAATCTGAGTAGCAGAACAGGTCAAAACCAAACCAAAGATAAGATGTGGATACCTTTTAAAACAAATAGATAAATGTTAAATGATGCAAAATGATGTATGCAGAATGATATGCAAAGGGTTTGTGATCAAGTGCTGGATCTGTTATCTGCCTTGATAGGGTCCATGTGTGTTCATAAGTCCGGATGGAGGCTTAGAAAACCAGTAACTAGGTGGGGGACTCAAATAAAGAGTCACAAGTCCAGGGTTTCACAAAGACAGTCCAAAATGATACAGCCTTAAAACAACATTAGTAACAAGGGTATGATGAGGCCAAGGGTTCCTGCAAACCTGTAAACATGCCAACCCCCTCATAGGTATTGTTCTAGAACAAGGATCCTCAGTCTTGGATCAGTTATGAGAAGTGTAAACACTTATAAGCCGGAGGTACAGTGTTTACATTAATCATAAAGGATCCTCCTCTAATTCACCTCAGATGCTGAAGGTCATAAAAGGTCATCCAGACATAGCAGGCTTCCCAGATAGCCCTAGTACTACAGGAAATCCGTAGCACAAAGTTCTCAAGAAGAAACCCATGTCTGAACCGTGTTTCATATTCCCGCACCAGACCGAAATGGAATGGGAAAGAATATGAAGCCACTCTATCCTATGTGTCACTCAGGTCCCTGGTATGGAACCTTAATCACTCAAAATCCCTCCCACCAAAGGAAACAACAGATCCAACACAGATGATGATAACAGTATGAAATGCATAAAACTGTAAATAAAAGCAATAAATAAAGTTGTACAGAAAGTAATAAATAAAGCAATAAACAACAAGCACAAGTAACACATAACACCCCCATCAACACAAGTCAAACAAGCGCTAGGAGAAACCCACAAAAAGAACCAGAAGCCCTGGTTGCAAGATAATTCCCCAGCAGAGTCGCCAAGCTGTCGCTCCCGAAGATTTGCATCCCGATACAAGCGCGAACGGTCGGCGAAAGGAGAAGACGAAGGTGAACTGAATAGAGTCGCCATCTAGGCATTTTTATCCCGAAGGAAAGGTAATGCTGCATAAACCTAGAAAAAGATGGATAAGGCGGTTGCGAACTAGAGAAACTGAGAAAGGGGGTTGGTTACAATCTGGGAAGGTATTAGCACCCAGATTGTCCGTCGTACTCGACGGGATCCACACTTAAAATATTGTGTTTATAGGGGTAGTGTATGTGCTATCTGTGTGCAAAAGCTGGAAAAGAATATACAAGTGTCAGTGCAAAAAGGTGAATGCTCAGGAACTGAGGCTTTTAAAAGAATGCTGGAAGAGGGGGAAGACACAGAGACTTTTGTTCGATAACAGTTAAGTTATGCCTACGTATCCTCCCGTGCAATGAGGAAGTCAGAACACCATAGTTCGACTCAAAGAGACTGAAAAATAAATTAACTATGAATTGCTTGCTTGCCTATGCTCAAGTGTATGACTCGTCTGGCTCGAGTGCTAACTGTCTTGCATTAGAAGGAAGAAGCAAGTTCTCGCTTGTGAATGAAGATGATGAGAAAAGAATCCCGGAGGAGACGATTATTGTTTGTTTTTGTGTTTTCAGTCTTGTTATTGTTTTTGGTGTTTTGCATAAGTTAATGAGCTTAATCCTAAATCAAGGGCTTGTAAACTCATTATATCCTCCCTGATTAGGTTTAACACTTAGGATTAAAGTTATACACTCCATTCTAAGAGAAGGATACAGGCATAACCCTAATTCCAAAGTCCTAAAACTTTAAGAGTTTAGTCTTTGATTATTGAGATGAGATGAGAGACTCAAGGAGACTCAAAGGTAAAAAGCTAAGGGGGACTAATCAAAACCCTAATTATTATCATGCTTGGATATCCTATGGTTTGTAAATCTTGAGAAAGATCTTCAAGGAAGCCACCAATGGAAGAAGCAGATGAAAGGAGGATGAAGCAGAAGAATAAGTTACTTACTTCATTGAAGAAGATAAGTAACTTAAAGAAAGAAAGTGAGAGAAATGGAACACAAAAAAAGTTCACTTAAGAGACAAAAAAAATTCAAATGAAAGAGATAAAGAGAAGTGAGAAGTGAAGGAAAATCCACTTCTCAAAGTAACTTACCACCTGAAAATGTTAGCATGAATGCATAAAGTACAAAGCATAAAGAAATGAAATGAAATGAGATGCAATGCGATGAAATGACCAAAGTCAGAAGTGTTTATGCAATGTTAATTTCATTTGAGATGATGCAAAGGCATACAAAGTGTATATATATGATCATACAAGAATGAGATGTCATGTAAGCATGCTTTGAGGTTTGAAAACACATGAAAGTTAATGAAATGAAATGAATGCAAATTATGGTAAATGAAATAAGAAATGATAAAGCATGGTTCTAAAATGTCCTAAGATGTCTAAGATGACATATGAATGTAAGAAATGTCATGGCAAGTTCATGTATTGATGCATATGCAAGATGGATGCAAGTGAACACATAAAATTAGGGTTTTATGGAAGTATGAGATGCAAATGGACAAAACAGAAGCATATGACATGATAAAAATTTGAAATCAAACTCAAACAAATCCTAATCCCATATTAGGTCACACCCCAAAGGAGGAGGTCAGAAGCCTAACCAATCAAAAGATATGAATTTCCTAAGTTTCCTAGGGTTTTTGGATGGTTCAAAGGGAAAAATGCAAATCAATTTGAAAATGCAAGATAAATTTATGAGGAAAATGACCTATAAACTACATGTAATATGAAAAACAATGCAAGAAGAATCAACTTCAAACTCTTCTTGATTAGGCAGAAATGATTTTTTTAAGTTAGGGTTCAAAAATATGATGTTAATGACCCTTAATTCAAAGAAAATTCACAAACTATGATCAAACCTAAAAATAAATTTGTGTGAAGAGTTTGAAAATGTTTCTAAATGCATTGGGATGTTTCATGATTTTTTGGTGATTTTTAGAGACCTAAATGTATTTTTAATTAATTAAAAGACTTTAATTAATTAAAAATAACATTTAAATATCTTAAAAATACTTTTTTAATTCAAAAAATAAAATAAAAATCATTTTTGGAATGAGAAAAATATTTAAAGTCAGAATGCAAAAGGAAATATTTTTTGAATGCTTTTTGGTATTTTAAATTAAATATGCAAGAAAATGCAATTAAAATGAAATAAAAAAAAATGAGAAGTATGTTGATCCAAGGGGTGAGATTTGAACTGGAAAGGGAGGGAATTGACTGCGCACGCAGATCAATGACCCATATTCAAACTGGATAATTAAATGATTTAATTAATTAATTAAAATTAGGGTTTTAAGTGAAATGATCTGGACCCTCCAAACACGCGCTAATCCTAATCCTACGGCCCACATTCAAACTGGGGAGATTAACCCTAATTACAAACCCTAAACATTTTCAGGTGACCGGATTCTCCGGCCACACCAAAATGCTAACTTCTTCCCTAGGCCAATAAACACCAAATTTCTTGCCTAGAAATGATCCTCAAGCATCATACATCATGAATCAGCAAACAAAACACATTTATCATACATCAAAAACAAGATTCGAAGCAAATCGTGAAAATGAACAAAACTTTCAGAAGTTCAATACATGCTCATTTCTCAATCATTTTCAAAACAAATTATATCAGGATGATCAGTGAAACATGTAGATTCATTTAGAAACTTAAATAACAAGTTCTGGAAAAAAAGTTCATGAAGCTACTTGAGTTGAAGCTTTGTGTTCTTGAGCTTTTTGGCCTACTTCTTGGTTCAAAACCACCCCAATGATCTTCCTGATGATGAAGATGAGCTTAGAGCAAGCTTGTGATGGCTATTTTGAGGTGTTTGGTTCTGAGGATGCAAAAATCGTATTTCTGATTTAGTGGCTTTTAGGCTATGGTGAAGGGTGCTTTGTGATCCTTAGGTTATGTGGAGATGATTGGTGAAAGAAAATGGAAGTTTCAGTGGTTGGTTTTTTAGTTTCGAAGAAGGGAAGTTTTTGACAAATTTTGTGGATTCTGAGTCTTGGATGATTCAGCTGCTTGTGTGTTATGAAATGTGTTCCATAGTGTTTGCTTTAGCCAATGGAAATGCTCAGAAAGTTGTTGTGGCACAGGTTGATTGGTATGGGGTGTTTTGCAAAAAAGTCAAGATTTGTGTACTTGAGGTATGTGCCATGGCAGGTCTGATTTCTTGGGGTGTCTGGCCTCAGCAAGTTTCATGGAGAGCCATGGAATGGTTTTGATGCAGCTGGCACAAGTGGATGAGAGAATCCAATGCATTTTGCAATTCTTGAGAGTTTTGGCCTTTTTGTGATTTCTTGAAGTTCAAGTCATGAAAGTAATGAAAACTTGGGCCAATTCTGATGTTTAGAAGTTGTCTTGACATGTTGTGAAGTATTTGTGCCTATTGGAAGTCATTAGAATGCTTGAATATGCCAATTTGCAAAATCCCTCTTTGACATGAAACTTGAAATTTTAGGATTTTTGCCAACTTTGAAAGGCCATATCTTGAGTTCTAGGGTGAATCAAGACATGTTATTGTACTTTTTGAAAAGGGAAAGATCCAATCTACAACTTTCATGACCAATAATTTTTCATTTGAAGCATGTTTGATTGAGAAAGAGGAGGTTGAAAAACTTTCCCAAAATGGAAAGTTTCCATTACAAGTCATTTCCATTTTTGGCAAGTTTGCAAATGGCTCAAAATTCTTCAATCTTGTGAACTTCTAACCTCTTATAAGATCAAATAAAGATCATAGAAATTCAATTTGATGAAAATACCCCTTTGGTTCCATTGTTGGGGGGCCTCAGATGCCCTGATTTTGACTTAACTTGCTCAAGAAGTTACCTAGTGAACAGATGACTTCCACAATGAATTTCTTCATCAAACTTGGTACACATGATCCTTATAACATCTTAAGAACATTAGAAACAAGAATGACCCAAAACTTTGGAGTTAAGGCCTCTGAAACCAAAACCCTAATTTTGGTCATCTGTGTAGTGAAAACCCTAGCTCTGCTTCCATGCCTTTGCCAGTTCTTGTGATCCCTTGACTTTCATGAACTTTGAGGAGCATAATATGATGATAGAGCACACACGGACCCTCTTGGAACACTTTGAGGCCTTTGGGATGGCTCAGATGGAATCTTGGATTGCTCAGTTCACAAACCCTAGATGCAGATGAACTTGAACTTATGCAGTGAAGCAAATATGCAAAATGAGATGTAATGTTTATGCTTATGCAAACATGAAAGATCACAAGACATTGTGTGATAAAGAGTGAGGGCAAATTTGGTGTGTTTACAATATGGTCGGCAAATTCGACAGGTGTGTTTTCGGTTAATACTGGATATACCATTTTGGAATCTTTACTGGATTGTGGGTCTAGTCTAGGAAATGCCGAATTGAATGCTATTAGATTATGTTGGAATTCTACGGCGGCGGAAAAGATTAAGACATTTTGTTGGACTTTATTATATAATAGATTACCCACGCGAGATAACCTTCGCCGGCGTCAAATCATCACGAATAATAGTGACCTCCCGTGTCCTTTATGTTTTTTTGGTGGAGGAGGAGCGTTTCCATTTATTCATTATGTGTTGTAAAAGTAATCGGATTTGGAATTTTTTGGCTTCTTGGTTGGGAATTTTGTTGGAACAACATAATATTTTGATAGAACATTTTGAAAGTTGGTGTCAGAAGCTAGTGGCTCGGAAGATTTCTATTGCGAATGCTGCAGCTATGTGGATGTCCATATGTTGGATTATTTGGAATTGTAGGAATAAAATTATGTTTAGTGGTGAATTTTGGGATGAGTATCAAGTTGTGAATGCTTGTATCACATTTACGTGGTGGTGGATTGGAAAAAGATCAAATATTAATTGTAATTATCACAGTTGGTATAACTGCCCAGGTGAATTTTTGTAATTATATTCACTGAGGATTATGTGATATTATATACGGGTTGGGTGCCCCTTTACACCCTTTTTTGAATGAATTTTGATTATAAAAAAAAAGAAAAAAAGTAGTGTATTTAATTATCTTCATTCATGAACCAAGTTGCAATATTTTGTGTTTTGAAAGTTGTTTTGATTGCAGCACTACTATGTATGATGTTTTCTTAAGAATTTGGTGAGTTTGGTAACTTTAATACTAATTCTAAGAATCTATGTGTATAGATAATTTAGGACAAGATCTACCTACACATGGTTTTAGTGGGAGGTTTGTGAGAGCCACATTGACGTGCAAGTGTTATGATAGAGGATAAAAGATTCAACATAATCTCCTTATTTTTCTTCAACAAAGATACTAAATGAAAATATATAAATGAATATATAAAAGATGTTGAATTGATAAAAATAAAAAAAGATAAGATTTGTAAAATTATAGTTGGAAGCGTCACCAACGAACCAATTAAATCGTCCAGTTTTAGGGTTTTAAGATTGTTTGAATCTCAAATAGTTACAATAACATGACCAAAAGGTCAATATACCCATTACCTTTTCAACTATCATTTTATAATTTAGGGTTTCACCACAATTCTTCATGAAATGGACAAGATTATGTACCTTTGATACATAGTATGCAATCTTTTCATCTTATCTCATTTGTGGCAATTCATGCTTCAAAGTCTACAATTTGATGACTTTGACTTTCTCTCCTCCTTCATATCTGAGGCAATTCATACTTTCATCGCAAATTTTACAATTTGATGACTTTGACTTTCTCTCATTCTTCATAGTATTTGATAAGGATATCACATGCCTCCTCTGTCGATTTAACATGAGAGATCATGTCAAATTCTCTGAATCTACTGCTGATTGAATGCAATACGTGACCTTGCAGTCTTATTTTTTGGCCTCTTTGTTCGTGACTCTCTGAGCATTAGTTGTGTTCTCAGCAAGCTTAATGACACTATTAGTAATCACTTCTAGGATTTCATGAAAGGCAGATAGAGATTGCATATGTTTTTTCCATCGGATCCAATTTTTGCCGTCAAGAATTGGATGAGAACTAAAAATGTCATTAGTACCTTCATCTTTGCAACGATTGATTAACAATCCGCGATCCAGGAAACACGCTCACATACGTGTGATTCTTGAAAACACGATCAAGAATCTAACTGAAGCTCTAGATTATAATTTGTTAGTGCATGACACATTTTTAATGAGTAGAGAAATAATGAGAGATTAAAAATAAAAATTGATATTATTAAATTAAATTATGATTAGATTGTAAAACTGAATTACAAAATATCTATTTATATATAACTAAGTGACTTGATTATTAAATAACAAAACAAATCATACACTCTAATTATTTTTGGACTTAAGCCACACAATTTGAATTATATGATTTATATCTCAACAATTATTCTGTATCTTTTGAGATTTTTCTTTATATATTACCAAAGATTAAAAGACAAATAAAAAACAAATCATGAAGTTAGAAAAAACATAACGAGACTTTTACTAAGATTAAATGATCAATTGGGTGTGCTAAACAGGTAAATACAATATAATATAGTAAATATAAGAACTTAACATTAGTGAAAAATTTAATAAACGTCTTCTTGTCATTACTAAATGCTAAAATCTATTTAATTGATGTTAAACAAATCATGATAATTTTACTTATAAAACAATCACAAAATATTATATTTCTTACACTCAAATGAGAAATAATATGATTAAAAGTAACATGCTTGTTTATGCTTTCATCATCTTTCTTTCTCTATTTCTTGTTCTAACCAATGGTGGTAAGACATTTTCTATACCAAATTAAAATTTATCATATACAAAATATTATATCAAACTTTACTAACATTTTTTCATTCTTATTTGACAATGCAGCAATTCCATGTGTTAATGATGATGATTATCCAAAGGGGATTCTTTCTGAATATTATAAATGCATGAATAAAATCTGTGTGCTCATTAGATAATGTAACATAATCATACGATGTGTTCTCATTAGCAAATGATGTTTTTCAAGAATTTCCATATTAGTGTGAGTTAAGATTCTTAACAATTATCAAAAGAATTAAAGAGTTATGTTATATTTTTATCTGAATATATAAAGACTATGCATGCATACATTTTTAAAATAGGGATATTTTGGTCACTAACTTTATCAAATAATAATATTGTAATAACTAACTTTAATTTTGAAATAAAAAATAATTATACAAAATAAAAAATCTGAGACGTGCAAGAACAATATCCTAAAAAATTTATTAGTCTCATATACACAAATTTTCTAAGATGTAACAAAAACAAAATGTAGCAAACAGAAAAAAGTGAAAAAAGAGTTTTTATATTATCTTCTCTCAATCTCTATTCAATCATAAAAAGAGGGGCGTAGTTACACAAATGAGAAAATAATGGGTTGTTTTATGTTAAGTTAATAATACAATAAATATTATAGTGAGTCACATTTCAATATAAATCATAAATTAAATAATAATAATAATAATAATAATAATAATAATAATAATAATTTAAGTCGCAAATATTTGACAAATATTTTTAGAGAGAGAGGGTCTCCCTTCTCTCTAAATTTCTTTTCTTCTCTTTCCTTTTTTCTGGTGGTTCTGGTGTGGTTTTAGAGCAGTTGTTTTGGGGCCTTTCAAAGGTGTTTTTGTTTCATGGTCTGGATTCAGGTTAGGGGGTGAGGTTTCGATAAGAGGTCTTCCAAATGAGATATATTCCCATTCGGTGGCGGAGTGGCGGGTAAGGGTGGGAAGGTGATCAGTTCATTCTTTATTTTCGATTTTCCAGATAGAGTCTCAGTTAGGGATTTATTCTGTCTTTTGGTTGCATCGGTTCCGTGTCGGAGGTCGTGATTTCTCCAAGGAGAAATAAGTTTTGGGAAAAGATTTGGATTCACGCGGTTTTCTGAGGTGGAAGATGTTCGAATTTTGGGTATCAAATTGGACAATATTATTATTGATGGTAGGAAGATTCACGCAAATCCTCCGAGATTCGAGAGAAACATTTCTGGTAAGAGGAAGGAGGATTCAGTCCATTATCCGGTTGGTGAGCCGCAGTTAAGGAGGGGTTTTAGACCAGCAGTTTTCAACAACAAATCGTATGTAGAGGTGGTTCGTAATGTCGACAACGGTGGAAACTCGAAGACGACTGAAGTCCAAATCGTAGAACAAGTTAACATTACTTCCTTCAACTCTTTGCCTGTGGTTAGGTCGATAATGGAGAAGGCATACATTGGTTTCTTGATTTCTCCGGGCATGGCATTCGGTCTGAAAAGGAATTTAGAAAGGGAAGGATTTTTTTGCATCAAGGTTACTCTAATTGGGTCTTCTATGTGCTTATTGGAAGAGGAGGAAGAGGGGGCGTTGAGAGAATTTATGGCGGATGAAGTTGACACTTGGAATCAACGGTTCTCGTCTATTAGAGAATGAAGGGAATCGGACATCGATGTCGATGACGAAATTTCTTGATGTTTTATCTGTTTCAATTGGATGCAGTTATTGCAGGGTCATGAACAATTGCGAAGATGATAAGGAGTTGACTTGATTTTTGGTGACAACTCCGGTAGAATATGTTTTTCCGGATAAATGTTCAGTTTCTATAGATGGAAAAACGTGTATATTAGTTCTAAGAGAAGTCAATGAAGGTCCTTTGTTTTTTGACTCTAGGCGGGAAGGAGTCTCGGAAGCTGATATATATTCTTCTTTTGATTCAGTTGGTAGCGTTTATTGTGATGATGATTTTGGTGAGTTAGATGATTTAGATGAAGGTGCAGAAGAGGATAACGTTGCGGAGGATGGCCAAGTTTCGTCGGACATAAAAGTTAACAACACGGGAAGGGGGAAGACCATTTTGTCCAGTAGGTTTCTCAGGGATTCAGAAGTGAGAGAGAGAGATAATGTTATTTTTAAGAAGGTTGATGAGACGTGTAGAGATAGAGGAAGTAATTTTTCTGATTGTGCTAATGTTGATGGGTTATGTGTCACAAAAGGAGGTGGCTCTTTTGACGAGCCTGTCAGACAAGCTAAAGGCGTTTTCGTTTCTTCTCTTTGTAGCAAATCTCTTGAGGCGACATGTGGCACCCAAAAAGCTTAGGATAAAGGTGTTAGGAGGGGTGTTGTTGAGGCGGAAGGGAAAATTAAGGGTGGTCATGTGATGGTAACCCCAAATACTTTGAAAAAGTCAATTATAAAAACATAAATGTTTTGGCTGGGGCTTGCAGTAAGAAAAAGTTTATTAAGTCCAACTCATGTGCTAATAAAGGGTTCACTTCTGGGTCTGACCCTATTTCTTTAGAGGAAAGGGGTAATTTGGGAGTTTTTTAGTAAAAAAAGGGATTTAGAGGTTGATAAATGTTTTAAAGTTTACCGTTCATACTTTGAAAATTCTAAAAATTCAGCCATTAACAGGTGCAACGACAGACTTTGGGAGAACATGAACTCTTTTGTGGGTGAGAAAATATGGGAGGCGATCGTTAACTGAGGTGTTGCGGCAACGGTTCCAAAGTCTGAAGTTATTTCCAAAATTAATGGGTTGGAAAAAGGTAACAGGGGTTCAAAGTTAGGAAGGGTGGAGAACAAGATTGTGCAACAATGATTATCGGATCTTTGAACATTAGAGAGGGAGGTAATTTGTTGAAAAGAAAATGGATCAAACAGATCATCTCGAACGGTAAAGTGGATATGTTCCTTATTCAAGAATCTAAATTAAAGGAGGTTTCGGTTGAAGTGGCAAGAAGCCTTTGGAATATTGACGACATTGGTTGGTCTTTCTCTAGGTCGAGAGGGGCTTCCGGAGGCCTCATTATTTTGTGGAATTCAAATGTGGAGGTTATAAATAGCTTTAGAGGTGACGGTTTTGTGGATGTGAAGGTGATTTGGAGGAAGGCTATTTTTTATATCGTAAATGTTTATTCCTCTTGTGACTTAACGTTGAAAAGGAAATTATGGAGGGACTTAATTTGTTTGAGGTCTAAGTGGTTGGATAAAGATTAGTGTTTGGGAGATGAATTTAATTCCATAGCTAATATTGGTGAAAGAAAAGGGAGGTCGGTGGGTAGTAGAACTATGGAGATGAGGGAGTTCTCAGACTTCATATCCAATTGTGATTTGATTGACGTGCCTTGTAAAGGAAAAAAGTATTCGTGGTATAGTGGAGATGGTTTTTCGATGAGCAGGATAAATCGTTTTCTTTTATCAGAAGGCATTATTGGTAAGTGGGGAGTGGTGGGTCAATTGATTGGTTTGAAGGACATATCAGACCATAATCCGATTTGGTTGTTAGTGGATTCTTTCGTTTGGTGTCCGAAACCTTTCAAGGTGAACAATGAATGGTTTGGTAACAAACGTTTTCTTCCGTTTGTGGAAAATGAGTGGCGTGGCTTGCAAGTCAAAGGGAGGAGTGATTTCGTCCTTAAAGAAAAGCTTAGGTTACTTAAGACTAAGCTTCGATGGTGGAATTCAGAGGTGTTTGGAAAATATGATTTGGAAATCTCAAAAGGTGTGGATGAGTTGAATGAAGGTGATGTGGAGTTGATTAATTGTGATGAGTCCCAGGAGAAGTCCTTAAATCATAATCGCAAGATTGCATCTAGTAGGATTTGGACAAATTTGATAATTAAGGAGAGCATGTTTCTTCAAAAGGCAAGAATTAAATGGCTCAATGATGGGGATGAGAATAGTAAGTTCTTTCATAGTGTCTTAAAGGAGAGGAGGAGATATAATTTCATTGGGGTTATTAATACGGTGGACAATGTGGTTGATTTGGTTGAGGATGTTAAGAAGACGGTGCATGATCTTTTTGCGTCTAATTTTGTTGAACATGATAATGTACGACCTACTCTTGATGGAGTTGTCTTCAATTCTATTTCCGCCGAGGAAGTGGAGTTTCTTGAAAGACCATTTTCGGAGGAGGAAATTAAAGAAGCTATTTAGAGTTGCGGGGGTACCAAAAGACGGGGTCCGAATGGGTATTCTTTCACATTTATTATAAAATGTTGGCACTTCTTGAAATATGATTTTATTCGCTTTTTCTCAGATTTCCATCTAGGGGCTCTTTTATCCAAATCTATTGTCTCATCTTTCTTGACCTTGATTCCAAAGAAGAATAATCTGTTAGGTCTCGACGATTATAGACCTATTTTCTTAGTGGGATGTTTGTATAAGGTTTTTTCTAAGCTTTTAGCTTCAAGACTCAAAACGGTGCTTAATTCCATTATCTCGCCTTGCCAATCTGCCATTGTCCCGGGGCGTCAACTTCTAGATGGAGTCTTAGTAGCCAACAAATTTGTGGATTATGTCATTAATGAAAAGATAGGATGCACTCTATTCAAAGTGGACTTTGAAAAAGCCTACGATAAAGTGTTTTGGAACTATCTTTGTTATATGATCAGGAGGTTGGGTTTCGGCAACAAGTGGATGTGTTGGATGGAGGCCTTGGTTTTTTCTAGTAAGATGTCGGTATTGGTTAACGGTAGTCCGACCAAAGAGTTTTCGTTGAATAGAGGTCTTCGGAAAAGGGACCCTTTATCCTCGTTTTCGTTCGTCTTAGTCACGAAAGGTTTATCGGGGCTGATTCGGAATGCGGTGACAATAGGAGATTTTACGGGTATCAGTGTTAATCAGAGTTGTTTCATTGATGTTATTCAGTATGCTAACAATAAGCTTTTGGTGTGTAATGATAGTTGGAGACATGTTTGGGCTATCAAGTCGGTGTTACGAGCATTCAAACTAGTGTCGGGGCTTGGGATTAACTTCCACAAGAGTAAGCTTATTGGTATGAATGTCAACAATTACTTTATTGAGGCGACGACAGCGTTTTTAGCTTGTAGGACGGAATCACACCAACTCTCCTCTCTTGGAATTCCTATCGGAACAAATCCGAGAAGACTAGTCTCGTGGACATCTTTGCTCCCTAAGTTTGGTAAGAGGTTATCAAGTTGGCATGGGTGTTTCTTGTCTTTTGGAGGAAGAATAACACTTATAAAATCGGTTCTACATAGTTTAACGATTTATCACCTATCTTTTTTCAAAGCTATGGTGAAAGTGTGGAAGGATATGATGAGGGTCCAATGTAGTTTTCTTTGGGATAACTCGGTCTTGAAGAGGAGAGTCCATTGGATGAATTGGAAGTCGCTTTGATGGCCTTACATTAAAGGTGGTTTGAATATGAAGAGATTGGATGTCTTTAACAAGTCGCTCCTCCAAAAATGGAGATGGAAGATCCTTTGTGGTTTGGAGGAACTTTGGTTTCAGGTCCTAAAAGCTAAGTACAGAGATATCCGGTTGATGACGTGGGAGGGAAACACAAATATTAATCAAAAAATTCTTTTTTCTCTTTGTTTTTAGATCTTATTTCTATCGCTAAGAGGTATCAAGATGACTACTTGGTGGATAACTGTAACGTCAGTTTGGGCAATGGTTTTGGTACTTCATTTTGGAGGGCAAATTGGACAGGTCGCGATAGTTTGATACATCTGTTTCTAACTTTATTTGTGGCTTCGCGGCTACAAAATATGTTAGTGGCTGCCATGGGCGGGTGGGAGGGTGGAAGCAAGAGGTGGGGGGATTTCAACATTTCGGACGATGTGTTTCGAGGGGACTCTTCTGCAGCTTTGGCTGCTGATTTCACTAACCTTTTTTCTATTGCAGGTACCCTTATTGGTTCTATTTCAGGCTTTTCTGGTAACATACCGACTTCACTCCCGTCTGGTTCTGCTTCGATTGATCCATTCTAGCACAATGTTTTGGTTTTTGATGTTTCATATCCGGCGCATTTCGGAAGATGTGTTTCGAGGGGACTCTTCTGCAGCTTTGGCTGCTGATTTCACTAACCTTTTTTCTATTGCAGGTACCCTTATTGGTTCTATTTCAGGCTTTTCTGGTAACATACCGACTTCACTCCCGTCTGGTTCTGCTTCGATTGATCCATTCTAGCACAATGTTTTGGTTTTTGATGTTTCATATCCGGCGCACTCTTAGGTTTCAGTTCTATCGGAGGATCTCATTCAGGGAACTATGATTGGTTTGGTGGGTGCGAATGGTGTCGGGGAATTTTCTGCTGCTACAGAATCGGCTTCTGATCCGGCCTTCGATGGTTTTTCCGCTGCTGTCATCACAACCAGCACAATTAGCGGATATCAGTTGGGCAATTCTGATATGCGTTCAGCAGCAGCAGATAATGGCGGGAGCGCGACTGTTAGTTCTCAGGTGGCATCATCGTTTCGTCACTTGGTGAATCAATTCAGCCCAAACGTGGATGCTAAGGATATTTTAGTTTGGAACGGTGAAGTTAATGGTTCGTTCTCCGTTAGTTCTTGCTACAAATTAGCCTTTACTCATCACATTCCTTTTGTTCCTCATAACCGAAATGATAACGTGTTGGATTGGTTGTGGAGTTCGTCGGTGCCAACCAAATTGAAAGCTTTCGGATGGAGGTTCCTCATAAATAGAATTCCCTCTAATATGTCCCTATTTCTTAGAGGAATTTTGGTAGATATTAGTGATACTTTTTGTCCCTTTTGTTCTTCGGCTGTGGAGTCTATAGACCATTCATTGTTAAATTGCACCGTTGTGAAGTTGGTTTGGTCGGAGATTTTATCTTGGTTAGGTTGTCCGTTACAGGTGGATTTGAATCTTTATAGTATTTTTTTCATTGGTGGGAGTTTGGTATAGAAATTAAAGTTAGGAGAGGTAAAGAAGCTAGCTTTTTGGTTGGCAGTTTGCTGGTCGATATGGATAGTTAGAAACAACATAATTTTTAGTAATTCTACCTGGAACATTGTAGACTTGGTTTGGAAGGTTAAATTCTTCATTTGGAAATGGTCTAGGAAAGGAGATATTACTCACTCCAAATGTAGCTTATATGAGTTCGACAAGGATCCCTTGTTTTTCATGTCGTAATTGCATTTGGTCTGTAATTTCTTTTGTTTTAGCGAGTTCTAACTCGGGCCTTCTTTTGTTCCCTTTTGTAATCAGGTGGAGTACCCTTTGTACTCAGTTAATATATCTTTTTCTTACAAATAATAATAATAATAATAACATTTATGATTTAAGGTGATTGTGTTCTTATGACCGTTTCTCTTAGATAGATTCTCCTTTAGAGATAATTTATTAAATAATAGAGTTTGAGTTAATCATGCTTCACTTTGCTTGAACAAATGAATCATTTATGGTATGTATCATCTCTTTATATATAGAGTTTATACGATGATGATAATGCTCGATCTACACAGACATGCATGTGTTCTCATGCACACTGGCATCATGATGTTATACCATGGTTAGCTTCTTTTACATGTTACATAGCTTATACAATTTATGTTATACATGATGCATCTATATGACTTGTTTCCCATTTTCTAATATATAGTTGTATTTAGAAAAATACGATCTTTCGCAAAGCGTATTTCACACTTGTAGAAAATGATTCAAACAGAGTCGTCACCAAACATTATTTACTCCAATGAAGAAAAGGGAAAATATCGATAAAACTTTTAAAAAGAAAATGATCGTTGCAACCAAATTCGGGTTCAGGAGTCGATTACGCAAGAGGGAAGATACTAGCATCCCTCACGTCTGTTGTACTCAACGGAAACCTTTTAGTTAGATATGCGATTGAATGTTAGTTTATTTCATTTGTTTTCTTCGAGCGAACAAACATGTAAAGAGAAAAGAAAAATGGGTCGCAAAAAGTTTTTTATCAGGGTGTTTGACGATATTGCAGGTCTCGCTCCTATGTATCCTCCGATACAATGATGAACTCAAAGCTTTGTAGTTTGGGATAAAATATGTTTTTTTGTTGGTCGATTTAACGAAAACTATTTTGTCAATATCGATGGAACATCATTGCTTGCTACCCAAAACAAGTATAGAAGGAAACATTTACATCACGACATAACGGATTTACAAATCAACATTCGTGAGAAACATTACTAGCTTACTCACACATTTAGGTGAACAAAGCGTTTCTTGCATTGTCTTTAGACAAAATACATTTCGTTTATGAAAAGAGTTTGAAGATCGCGCGACGACGAGAAAAGAGTTTGATGTATTGAATGTTTTATAAGTGAATGATGAGAACAAGATGTAAGCCTCAGGACTAATCATTCGGGGTTCCACCGGAATGCTATACTTCAATGGTCCTTTTTCATTCAAGGTATTTAAGAAATTTGTTTTTATGGACAATAAACGCTTGATAATAACAAGACGCATTCCTTGGAATTATCTGCTCAAGGATTCCATCAAAAGTCTAGACTCCAACAGTCTTTTTGTGGAAGTTATAAGTGTTTTAGAAAGCGATAGAATGTGCCTCATGATCGGTCATTCAAGGGTTCCATCGAGATGCTAGACTCTGACAATCATCTTCTTTCGCGTATGTTAAGAAAAAGGGTTTTACTATTACATTTGTTTTAGAAAAAGTCACTCGATGTTGACCGAGGTGTGACACGTTAGTATGAAAATGATTTAAAATGATATGAGACAGTTATTAAAGAAAAGGACTTGGTGTTGACCAAGTTGATTTTGAAAATGATTGTGGAATGAGTTGATTTTATTTTATTTTTGAAGGTTAATGGATGTTAAAAGATTCATTTTGGTTTGGAAAGGTTTTGGTGTGATTTTGAAAATGTATTTAAGGTTGATAAAACACCTTTGATTTTAGTATTTTTGAAAGATTAATTTTAAGGGTCATTTTATATTTTTGGATTAACAATTATGCATCAATTAAAAGAAATAAAATAAACAAAAAAAAAGCAATAATAATAAAAAATAAATAAAAATAATAATAAAAGGGAGGGAGAATACTATCAATACAAGAGGTAGAAGAATTAAAAAATAAAAGAAATAAAAGAAAATGCAAAAAATAAATAAATAAAGCAATAATAATAAAACAATAAATAAAAAATATACAAAAGATAAAAACATGCTGAAGGGGTATAATTAGAAAAATGCTCTAGGTCCAAAGGAGGGAGGTCCCATAGGGGTGTGTTGAGTAATTAGGGGTTTTGGGGAGACTTCATCTTCTCCAACCCCACATTTGGTTACTATTATCGTAGCAACAAAAATGAAAGAAAAATGCTTCAATGAAAACGTAATAACATCATAATTTTCTCAAATTTTCATGAAATAAAGCAAATAAATAATGAGAATTATCCAATCAATCTCACAAACACAATGGTATGTTTAGAATCAACAAATAAACAATAAAAATATATGAAAATTAACAAATGCAGCAACCTATATTTTCTTGATATAGTCCTTTTATCCACCCTCATAAATAACGAACCATTGATTCATTCTCAGAGTGAGTTGGAAAGTTACTGGATACATTATTTACGTAAAACAAATATCAATTTGTATTTTATCCTTTTTGTTCATGGAGGTTCAAGAATACTTTAAATTTTTTATTTTGAATCAATGGAGTTTCCATACAAAATAATGATGATTAATATACTAATTAAGTATTCAAGAATAATAATGCAAAAAAAAATTAAATAAACAAAAATTATATCATATTTAATCACTTTTACTTGTGGAGATTCAAGAACACCTTAAACTCTTGATTTTGAACCAATGGAGTTTACATGCAAATGATGATGATTAAGGTACTAATTAAATGTAGCAAGAATAATAAGGCAAAGAAAATTAAAAACACAAAAATTAAAAGGCTACCTAAATAGAAAAGAATAAAAAGTGACTTAAAAATTGAAGTAAAATTTGTGCAAAATTTTGGCGTTTTCTTGTGAATGATTTTTGGTGTCATTTGTGAATGAAATGAGGTTTCTTTATAGGCTCTAGAAATAATGGTTTAGGAATTATGCAAAGAGTGTAAGTGTGTTCTAGAAACTTATTTAATTAAATAGTGAATAATGATATATTATATGCATGAAATAATTATGTAATTATACATGGAATAATGATGTAATAAATGAGAGATATTTTGAACCTTTTAGAAACATTGATTTTTATTTTATAATGCATGAAAAGGACTAATAAAATTCAAACAGATATTTTGATGATAAATCAAATGATCATGAATTTATTTTTCAAAATGCATAGTGAAAAAAAATGCAATTTTAGTAAATTTCTTCTACATTTAAAATATTGACTTTATGTTGACTTTTTTACTATAATGGATATATGCATTATGATTACTTTATTTGATGATAAAAATGCATATGGCTAAAAATACAAAACTTGACAAATGGATATGTATAAGATGAATTTAAAATTCCCGAACAAAATTGAGGTATGACTATTACCCTTATTTGTCGCTCCCGGGATTTTCATCCTAATACAAACGCAAAAGTGGCACGGAAAAGGTAGAGTCGCCAGCCAGACATTTTTATCTCGAATGAATGAGAAAGGTAATGCTGCACAAACCTAAGGAAGAAGAAAAGGACAAGGTCCTGCGAACCAAAGATATGGGTTCGGAAGTCGGTTACGATCTGGAAAGGTATTATCACCCCAGACCGTCCACCGTACCCGACGGGATCTACGCTTGTTTGTCTGTTTCAAAGGGTGAAGGAATAAAGTTTTTGCTGAATAAAAACCGCTAACTAGAAGTGGAATGAGAAAGGGAACTAGAGTAAGATCGAAAATGGAAAATGTAGGAAAAATAAAGAGTGTGCTCGAACGTGTCCTACCCTGCTGCCTACGTACCTTATCGGGAAAATGAGGATCAGAGTCGACGTAGTTCGCCTAACTAAGGTGGGAACTCTGTTTGTGTTTTTTAGGGCTGAAACAGCTTAAGCCTATGCTCAGGTGTTGCTAGCTCGTCTGGTACGAGTGCGTTACTGTCTTGCGAATGAGGAAAGTCGGAGCAAGTTCGTGTTGAGAATGAGTGAGACGAGAGAAGAAATCCCGCAGGAAAAGACAAGTGTTGTTTGTTTTCCGTCTTTTAAAGAAGTGTTTTGAGTTTGTTGTTTGTGAAACATTCTTATACTAAGACTTGTTCATCGTGGTAGATTCCTTACACCTCGCCCCGAAATGGGACACGCATAAGTAACCCACGGAAAAGTCTCATGGCGTACGAGAAAGCTCAAACTTTATTAAGTATTTTTACTTTTCTTTGAGATGGGAAAGAAAGCAAAGCGAACCAAAGGTAAAACTCTAAAGGGAGACTAGTAATCCTAAGTGTTGTCATGCATGGATGAACCTAGGTTAGTGCGACTTTCTAATCGTAATGAGAAAAGAAAAAGAAAAGGAACTAGAAAGCAACTTACTTCCTAAGGAAGCTAAGTCGTTTCTAAAGGGGATTTAGCATGAAGTTGTACAAACTAAGCACAAAATACTAAGGCAAACGTACTTAGAAAGTGTAAAGAATTTAAAAGGAAGAAGTTGTGAATGAACTTACCTTCACTTCCCTACAAAACAAAGGTTAGTAGGATAAAACAAAAATGATAACAGGAATGAAAGTAACCAAGTACAAAACCAATCCTAATACATCTAGGACCTAATCTAGACTCAATCCTAAGTCTAAGGACCCTACAAACTAGGGAAAGCCAAAATCCAGCAGCTACTACAGCTCCTATAGCGCAAGAAACTACTAAATGCAATGCATAACACAAACAACTTATTACAACTACCAAACAACATGCAAAATAGGTGTAAAAACCAAAACATAACGAATAAAACATGTTTTTACAGCTCCTGTTTCAAAATGCAGCTATGAAAACAAGGCAGATTTTCATTATTTTTGAAATGCAAGAACATGAATTTTAATGCACATAATTGTAACACCCCAAAATTTTCCCTTCATATTTATAACCCCAACTAGCTTTATGGTTCACATTTATCCGTATTCTCCATTAGGTCATAACATTTGCAATCACGCGTTTGCATTGAACTCCTAAGACATGTGAATTTTCATATTTAGAGGATTTAACTAGCTATATTATACTCAAATTGAGGAAAAGTTTGAAATCTTGTGAGTTCCTCCATGTAATCAATCTTTAAGATCAAGGCACTTTACTTGTCACCTGCGAGTTGATTTGGGCTCATTGCCGGGAGATATTCATCTATGTGTGGCATTTCCAAGTGATTAAAATAACATGGTTCAGGGTATTAATTCTTGGGATTCATCATGGCATCAAAATTTTGGGTCAAGAGTTCGGTTCAAATTGAGGAGGGAAAGTGCACAAGTATGATTTATTTTGAAAATGTCATTCAAATTCAACATCCGAGTCTATTACCATTGCTAATCCACTTCCACTTCTTTTAACCATTTTATCCGATTTTAAATCCAGACCAATTTATTTGTATGCCAGGTCATAAAGCGTTTTTCTATAAAACCCTTTTTTTTCATAATTCATTTTGATTATCTATATCTAATTTCCACGATCCGAACCGTATCCTTTTTTTTCTTCTAAATAAAGCATATTTCCTAAATTTACTTCTAACCTAAGCCCAAAGACCAAATCTCCATTTTGCCAATTCACAATTAAGGCCCATCTTCATGATATTTTCATGAGCCCATTACCTATCTCAACTTCTAAAACCATGTTTGACCAAGTCAATTGCTAATTTTTCTTCAATATCCCTTTTGAGTCCAAGCCAATGACAAAGTGTCAGCATATTTATATACCAAGTTTTTTTACACAAAAAGGAAAAAGGAAAAACCAGAAACACTTACAAAAGAAGATAACGGATTTTTTTTCCGGAGAAATTGGCGGAGGAATTTAACAGAACTAACTAATAGAATTTTGATGGTATTTTTAAAAGAAAAAACTTCAACAAAAACTCTTCACACCAGAAAAACTTCTAGTAGAAAATCAATACAAGTCAATTGAATTATAAAACTGATACACAAAAATTGGAGGAATGATAAAAGAATTACACTCCAAAAAATTCAGTTACAAGCAAAAATTCAGTTATAAATTGATAGTTCAGTTGCAAAAACCAGGGGAATGAGATAACAGAAACTGTTACAATCTTCAAGAAAAAGAGGAAAGAAAACTCAGAAAAAAAATTGGGTGAAAAAAAATCTTCTAGACAACAGCAATAACTTCATCTGGAAAGACTCTTCTCCACAACTTTTCATCAATTCCCTCGGCTGAATCAAAAATCACAATCGATCCCTCTTCTACAATCTCTCACAATCTTCAATCACTCTTCCATTTTTTTCTTTTCTTTTCTGCACCCAAAATCAATTCTTTGGCATTTCTTCAGCAATCACCATCACTCTCTTCAACCTTGCATCATTAATCTTATGAACTCTTCTTTAACATTCTTCATGGATGAATAACTTCGACAAAAACTTCAGAGACTTCATCAATTTCTCTCAATCTCCAATCCTTCACCATTATCTAAAAATCTGCAATCTGCAAAATCAATCCAAGATTGCACAAATCAACAACACTGGCATCAAGAAATACATCGCAATTTGATCAATAATAACATCACAAATGCAAAAAAGAGAGTGAGATCAAGGAAGATCATACCTGCAAATTCGATTCAACAATTGAACCTCCATCAGTTAACCTTCATCATCAATAATCATCATCAATCGCAGAACGTATCACAATCTTCATCAAGAATCCCGCAACCATAAACATCGCGTCGGTTCGACAAAGATTATACAAATTTACCTGGAGAGCACACCATAACAACGCATCAGTTCGGCGATTCACAAACTCATCGTGAAAAGGAAAACAGTGAAAAAGAAGATGAACGAGTTTGCAAAGTACCTGGAGGGCGTCGGTTCAAGGTGAGGACCTCTCGGTCTCATCTGCAACGTAGCTCAGATTGCGACGTTAGGAAAGGTTTCGTCGCTCGTGGTTTTTGATGTTTATTGGTGTCACTGAGAGCGGAGGAGGCATGAAGTTTCGACGGCTTATTCAGAGAGGAAGGGCGGGCGACGACAGAGCTTCCATGGTAAGAACTCAAGGACGTCATCGCAGAGATGGTGAGCAAAGTGTTGAGGGAGACAATGAGGATTCATGGAGGAGCAATTACAAACGATGAAGTCGCGTCGTGGCCACGAATGTTTCACCGACAATGATGGTGACGAGGTTAGGAGTGCGGCGTCGTGTTTCTTCTTTTGGCAGAGGCTCTGTTAAGAGAGAGAGACGCTGGCGATTGTGAGATGATCAACATCGTCAAGATAAGGGCCGCCACAAGTGTGGTTATGAAGAAGACGATGAAGCTGATAGGGTTCTGAAGTGAAGAGCGTGTTGTTTTATATTATTAGGGTTCAAGATCCTTCATCTTGGATTGGGCCTAGCTTTTCAGCCATAATTTCCTACACACACCATCAAATTCGCTAACACACCCTTCTCTATGATTCTTTTTACGGATTGGGCCTGGGGCCATGAAAATTCTTATCTACACCATCCGATCCTTAGAGACACCTCCCTACGAAATGCTTGAGGAAAATGGGCCTCAGGCCACTGATTTACTATCTGCACCTATTTTATTCATTTGCTCACCCCCCTGTTTCTTTATTTTTGAAATTTTGTTAATTGAATTACTTGGAAAAAAAATTCTTTGTTAATTAATTTTCTTGTAAAAATCATTTTTTTGTGGATTTATATCTTAATCCATTTTTCTTGTAATTTTTAATTAGAATTTTGTGGATAATTTTAATTATTTGTTTAGGCCTAATTTTGGATACGTGTTCATAAGCTTTTTTGTGATCAAGTTGAATCGATTTCAATTATGGTGGATCTTCACAAAGAGATTATGGATGATAAGCATTTATTTTGCTTATGGGGATTACAAGACTTTGCATGAAGTTTTTTTAGATTTCTTTTATGTGAGGAATCGACACTTCAATCAAGTAAGTAAGTTCGACTTTATGGCTTTAACGCATCATTCTAGTTCTTATGCGGCTTAGGATCATATAACTTAATATTGAGCGCTCCCACCTGAGGCATTGGATTTATTTGGGAATTATAATTATATGTGTCGATTGCGGAGCTTAGGGATTAGGTTACGGACAATAGAATTCACTTCCTTTCACTTTCCCTTAAAACACCGTTTTTTACCCGTTTCGTCGCAATTATTAAAAATAGTTTTAGGAATAGAAAAACCTCACAAACCATTAGGATCTCCCTTTTGTATATAATAACTAAATTAGGGTTGAGTCTTAGTTCCCTTAGTTTTTGCCTTTTTTTTCACTGGAGTCTTTCTTTCTCATCTCATAAAGAAAATAATAAAATACTTAATAAAGGTTGAATGTTATCATACGACATGAGACTTTGTTGCGGAGTACTTATGCACGTCCCATTTCTAGGCGAGGTGTAGGTTATCTACCATGATAGATAAGTCTTAGTATGAGAATGTTCACAAACAATAAACTCAAAACACTTCTCATAAAAGACAACCAATAAAGACATCGCGTCTTCTCTTCTAATCTCCATTCCTTTACGGACGAATACGACTTGCCTCGACAGTTCAAACAGCGATACAGTAAACACCCTCGAGTCAGAGCCGGTAACACCTGAGCTAGAGCTATGGCAACGTCATCCTAAAAACCACAAACCAAGTTCCCGCCTTAGTTAGGCGAACTACGTCGACTCTGATCTTTATTATCTTGATGAGGTACGTAGGCAGCAGGGTAGAGCCCGTTCGAGCACATTCTTTATTTTCCCTACATTTTCCCCTTTCTTTCCATTTTCTTTTCCTATTCCTTTCTCATTTCCATTCTCATTCTAGTTAGCATTTCATTTGTTCAGCAGCTTTATTCTTTCACACTCTTTGAAGCAAACAAGCAAGCGTGGATCCCGTCGGGTACGACAGACGATCTGGGATGCTAATACCTTCCCAGGTTATAACCGACTCCTGAACCCAGATCTTTGGTTTCTTTGGTTTCCTTCTTTCTTAGGTTTGTGCAACATTACCTTTCCCGTTCCTTCGGGATAAAAATGTCTGGCTGGCGACTCTACCTTTTCCGCGTCACTTTCGCGTTTGTACTAGGATGAAAATCCCGAGAGCGACAATAATGGAATGCAAAGATTATGACAAGTTAATGTAACAACATACAACGAGTTATTAACAAGGAAATGCAACATCATCATGCAATTAATTGATGTAAATTGGATGATTTACGTTTTTTAACAATATGCAATTTTCATTCATGCACATGATCATGAATGGACTTCAAATGCGATGCAAAAACAGAAGTGTACACAATTATTATCATGCTATGAGTGGTGCTAAACCATGCAAATAATGAGCCTATCAAGCTATGCACATGAATGCAACGTTTATGCAAAAAATCAGAAACTAGCAAAACATGCGTCGAAAGTCATCAAAACTACGCGTACTTGCACTAAACCAGCTCCTAACAATTATCTAAAATCAAGATCTATCAATCTATGATGATAAAAGAATGAGTGATGCACAAACAGGCAAGGAAACAACTCAAAAATCCAAATATGCACAATGTTAACCGGTTAACACCCTGGGTTAACCGGTTAACGAATTTAAAAAATCAGTTTCAGAGGGAAAAACAACGTGTTAACCGGTTAAACCTGGGTGTTAACTGGTTAACACTGAACCAGAATGCAATAATAGTTAGGAAAAAAGCACTTCTAGCTATTGACTTATTTCCTAAAGCTCCTGATACATCCATGAATATATTATCACAAAATTTCTACCTAACCACAACCTTCTAATGCCTATTGTAATACCTCAAAATTTTCCCTCTCATATCCTCAACATTTTGCATATCATTTAGCATACATGAGTTCATAAGAATAACCAAAAACATTGCATCATGTGTAGCATAGTTGAGGTATAGGTATGTGGTTAATGACTGGAGCAACTGAAGGCTATGAAAAGATAATCAAAGGGCCACAAAGCTCCTCAATCATGTGCAAAGGGTCAACAACATCCCAATAGTTCTCATTTGAAGCCACAAGTTATGGAGAGATTTGGTTTGATCAAGGAAATCAAGTAGTGCAACATCTCCTGAGGAAATGATCAAAATTAGGGTTTCAATTGTGAAGGGCTTCTTTATGAAATTTTTAGCAAAACTGGATTCCATTGTGTTCTATATGACAACAAGTGTATAGAGTTCAAATTTCATCCACAAATTCATTTTGGAAGAGGTTCAATTGGTCAGATGATTGAAAATCAGGAATTTGGGGAAAAGTCAACCATGTTGAAGAAAAAGTCAACTCCTGGCTTTTTGAGATCAAAATCATGAAATTAGGGTTACAAGGATCCTATGTTTCAAATTTGATCAAGAAATAATGGAGATATCAAGAGAAATCAAGAAAACCAAAACTTACCATTTTTGGAAAATTAGGGTTTCCAAAAATGGCAAGTTTTGGATATTTTTGCAGCTACTTTGAATGAGGCCTTCTCCTAAAATATGAGAGATATGAAAATTATACTTGGAGCCAATTAAAGAGGGCATCTTAAGCTTCAAATCCATAGGTGGAACTCCTTTATAGCATAAAAAATGAGAAAGTTATGATCATGTAAAGTTGAGGAAAATCAAGGCAAAAATAGGTCATGGGCGAGGCAAGAAGATGGCCAGCGCACGCGCCCTGCAAGGCATTTGATCAAACAGGTGGATGACCAAATGGGAAGCCATTTTTCTTGGTCAAGATGACTTCAAATCAAATTTTCTTGAACTATAAAGTTGTTCCTTGATATGATTCCTACATTGTTGATGTTCAAAGTTTTTTCATTGGATCAATGGATTGAGAGCTATGAGGGGTCAAAGTAGGGAGGTTGCAACTGGTCACACATAGGACAATTGACACAAGGCAAGCCAAAGTCGTGCTAGGCATTTTTGTAGTCACATTGCCTTGTTTCCAAAGGAATATTTGAGGAACTTAGAAGCCATATCCTATCATGATTCAAACCTCAAACTTGTTCTATGATCTTTCTACTTCAAATTGAGACCAAGAAACACATGAATTGATGACTTGTGGTGGAAGCTTCATCTTGTAGAAAACTACAGTTTGCAATCTGATGTCTTGTAGTCCAAGTTATTGAATCATGGGAGGATTTCATCTCAGTCTAGCTTGTATACCTCAGTTGGCATGCTATGGTCACAAACCTCATGTTTAAGAAGTTCAAGCTATCACATGTGTGCATGATCACCTCAGCTATCATGCATCCGTTTTGAAAATCCAAGTCAATTAGAGAACATCAAGTATGCTGAAAACATGATCAAAAGAGATTCAGTTTGCTTCACTACAGCTCATCATAAGTGCCATGTTCTACTCCACATCTGATCCAGCTTGAGGCAAGCAAGCATCATGTAATTCCTCATTTCAAGCATACCTCAATTAACATGATCATCACTGCACAAGATCACACCTCAAGGTTGCATTGACTTAATACACAGGCCCTTGCCTTAAGTGCACCATAATGGCCATGAAAGTCATCATATAGGATCCAGCTTGAATGTGGAAGTTTCTGGAAGATCCAGCTGGCATAACTGCCATAACAACCTCGCTCAGTTAACTCTCCTCACTCAGTTAACTCAAGGCCCTTTAACCATGGTGTCGCTCCCGAAGATTTGCATCCCGGTACAAGCGCGAACGGTCGGCGAAAGAGAAAGTGAAATGAACTGAATAGAGTCGCCAGCTAGGCATTTTTATCCCGAAGGAAAGGTAATGTTGCATAAACCTAGAAAGAGATGGATAAGACGGTTGCGAACTAGAGAAATTGAGAAAGGGGGTTGATTACAACCTGGGAAGGTATTAGCACCCAGATTGTCCATCGTACTTGACGGGATCCACGCTTACAATATTGTGTTTAAAAGGGGTAAGTGTATGTGATATCTGTGTGCAAAAGCTAAGGGAAGAAAATAAAGGTGTCAGTGAAAAAGGTGTGAATTGCTCAGGAACTGAGGCTTAGAAAAGAATACTGAAAGTGGGGGATGACACAGAGACTTTTGTTTGATAACAGTTAAGTTATGCCTACGTATCCTCTCGTGCAATGAGGAAGTCAGAATACCGTAGTTCGACTCAAAGAGACTGAAAATAAATTGACTGTGAACTGCTGGCTTATCTATGCTCAAGTGTATGACTCGTCTGGCTCGAGTGCTAGTTGTCTTGCATTAGACGGAAGAAGCAAGTTCTCGTTTGTGAATGAGTGTGATGAGAAAAGAATCCCGGAGGAGATGATTATTGGTTGTTTTTTTGTGTTTTTCAGTTTTTTTTATTGTTTTTGGTGTTCTACATAGGATTATGAGCTTAAGCCTAAATCAAGGGCTTGCAGACTCATTATATCCTCCCTGATTAGGGATAATGAGCTTACTTAAGTATGAGATAAACATCTCAACTTAATTACCATGATGATGTAGGATTAAGATCATTAACCTACTTGTAATTATTTAGATGTTTTTTGGGTTTTGTTTAGTGTTAAGTAATGAGTTTAATCTCTAATCACAGATTAGTGAGCTCATTACACCATCCTAATAGAAGGATGATAGATGAGAACACTTAAGCTGAGGAAGATACCTTAACTTAATCAATGGTTAAGGATTAAATTCATTATATAACAAGCCTTTATTAGGCGGATTTTAATTAAGGGATGAGATTAAGAAGTGGATTTTAAGTTTGTAAGACAACTTGAGGGGGACTTGTCCATTAAACACTAAGGTTAGTCCCTCTTAACCATAAGGAAGAGATAGAACCCTAATGTAAGGCCCAAGTTACAAGATAAAGTCTTGGTGATTATTAATGTGTTTTGATTAAGAGGTGTAAACAAATTAAAGGTTTAACACTTAGGATTAAAGTTATACACCCCATCCTAAGAGAAGGATGTAGGCATAACCCTAATTCCAAAGTCCTAAAGCTTTAAGAGTTTAGTCTCTGATTATTGAGATGAGAAAAGAGACTCAAGGAGACTCAAAGGTAAAAAATAAAGGGGGACTATACACAATTGTTGCATCCCAAAATTTGTCCTCACTTCCCCGCCGATTTTTGACTTTTATTTCACATATGCATTACATTCACGTCATGTTCATAATCACACATATCTTTGGTTTTCTCTATTAAGGCATGAAATCAGGAGGTTCTCTAGGGCAGATATCTGGAATTTGCATTTTTCTTTTCTCCATACAAGTTTGTTTTGGGATGGAGATTTAAACCGAAATTAAGGTGCATAAAATTGAGAATTTACTTTGAAGATCTTCAAGGTGTCAATTTCTATTTCTGGATCCAGATTATTCAGATAAGTGTGGTTAAGTCACTAGAGCATTTCAATTGCTTTTTGGCCATTGTGAGGAATAATGAGAAGATCCGTTTATTCGAGTAATTTTATTCATGATTTTAATCATCATATGGTGGATTAAAATCATCATATGGTGGATAGGACTCCAAGATGCTAGAATTAGTCATCCGTTTCCAAACAAGTGTGAGCTTTATTCTAAGATTATATTGCCAAGAAAGTGTTTTTCTTAAATCAGGATCCATTTAATTGATTGTTGTAGAGATCAAGGAGTGCTCCAAAAAAGAGAAATATACCAAGGGCACGTTTTTTAAAAAAAAAATCCTCATTTGTAAGTTTTTTTTAAGTAGTTTCAGATTTGCACAAGTATTCAAAAGATGGATAGTAATTATCCAAGTACTGCACTACTTTTCATAAGTCTTAAAATTTCTAACAAGTTTTGTTCTGAAATGGGAACTCTAAATGTTATTGGATTCAAAATTACACAAAGGTGTATTACAATGTGTATGGTAAAATGGTACATGATACAAGAGTTTCCAACATTACAAACGACAAAAATATAAAGCGGAATGGCTTCGGTTATGGAAAGGGCTTGAATCAGTCCATTCCCAAGATGCTCACACACACATGCCAGCCAGAGAAGGATCATGCCAACAACAGTTACCAGTGGACTTAACCGGTTCAGAGTCGTCAATCATTGCTTCGGTAAACCACTTTAAGATATGTTCTCTTAGTTTGCACCAATCGGCCTACTTGCAGCAATAGAAGCAGGGCGATATTCATAAACATATGGAGTTCCTATCGGATCACCATGAATCTGCAAACAAATAAAAAGGGTACATGTAAAAGCCAACCATAACAACACAATAATAAATAGGCAGAATTTTGCATATGAGAGGGAGATATCATTCAACAAAAAAGATGAATACTTTCTCAAATTTTCTTCACAAAAAAGACAATTGCCAACAAGAGCAAGCCAAAACTTGCCAAAAATCGCACCTTGCAAGAGCTTTGACTACAACTATAATCAGAAGAAATCTCTGCAATAATTATAATACAGAACCTACGCCCTGCTGCTCCCCAACCGCACACAACACTTTGCACATGTGCTACGATAATCAAAGTTTCCATTTCAGCAGCAATCACAACGAGGTGTATCAAATTTGTTACCATCTTCAACACTCAAACACTTGACCTGCGGAGAAATGAATACAAAACACATATTATTGGCCATGAAAAGGAGATGGATTCAAGCTGTTAAGTGTCAGTGAAGTGAAATCCAAACAATCAGAGAGAGTTCCCTGATCATAATTCTTATCTAAGGTGGATTATATTTTTGGAAAACAACTATTCTTAGGATAGACTGATTCAGAGGGGTTCTTCAACACAAATGTTGTGACTATTGCAAACATCTTGGAGAGCTCCGACTATGAATGCTGCTACCCTATTCAGAGAGATATCTTAATGGAAATCTTGATCACAATTGATCCTGCAAAGAGAAGTTGTTTTACTGCGGTTAAAAAAGGATATCAAGCAGTGAAATAGGAGTTCCATCACGGTAAAAAAAAACGTAAATTAGTTCAGTTCAAAACCAATTCTTCCAGTTCAACTCTAACCAGTCAATGTTGTTCAAAAGACAGAGGGTTGGCACAGATAAATAGGACTCTTATGCCGTTTTTGTGAAAAAAAACTTTGACACGAAAAAGCAACAGCAGGTATAGTGAAATTGAGAAAAGCTTCAGTAAATTTTCAAATTTCGAAACCCTAATCCTTGGCTATAAAAAGGGGTTTATTGACATGATTTACGGACACCGAAAAAAAACCCTAGGGAACCAGAGCATAACGAAACCCTAGCCGTAATACCATTGAAAACTAAGAAATCTCATAGCCAAGGAAAGGAAGAAGGAAGCAAACGCAGATAAAAGCACTCTACCTGAGGATTTTGCTTCACCCCGGTAACTTGCGGAAGGTAATGACTCTTTTTCGACCTCGTTCGTTGCCGATAATCATTGACTAATTTTGAACCATGATTTGCGATGCATATTTGATGATTCTGCATGTTTCCTTTGGAGCGTAACTTTGCATTTGATTTTGATTTGGGGTTAGGTTTCACAAATTAGGAATAAAGGGTTTAAATCGCTTATTCTGTTATTGTTAATTCTTGGATTTGAGCAGTTTGTAGAGGATGATGTGTGATGATGGTTCGTTATCTTGTTTCCTTTTGGGAAAAGAGAGAGGACTGAGCATGGAGAGGAACGAATTAGAGGGTGGGGAAGACGGTTAATGTAACGTTTTGCACTCATAATAAGTGTTTTGACATTTTATGTTTATCTGATAAACTAATTTTTATTTATTTTATATGCTGCATTTTAAGGACATGAATGCGACACATTTTGTTTCCCTATGTTTTCTCCTTTCCACTCCCCTATGTCTCCTCATCAATGCGCCACGTTTCAGTTTTCCTATGATGTGGTTTTCTCTTTCCCATTGCCCTATAACTCCTCATCAATGCATTGCGTTTTTTTCCTTCAAGAAATAATACTGGTGTCGGTCATTAGAACAGTAAATGGCTGGGAATGGTAGACCGCCCTTTGGCCTAATAACCTATCATTTAATGTTTTTTTTTAATTAAAAAAAGGAAGTCAAACATTTTATTATTCAAGAGATTAATTTAAGCAAAAATGAAGTTATTTGTTAATTAAATTTGTTTTTTTTAGTTTTCATTTTCAACTTCTATATTTAATTTACAAGAATAAATGAGTTCCTTTTTGTGAATAGTCAGGTATAAAGTTTTTTTTCTATAACCTCCCTTTTAAAGTTTACATTTAGAAAATAACCCTCGGATCTATTTATTTGGAAGTTTTCTTAGGTTAAAATTATTCAGTTTGTTTGATTATACATATTTGATTATATGTTTCTTGTATAAACGTGAATAATATTTCTCGCTTTGCGAATATATTTTGTCAAGTAAAAAATTAATATGATTGAACATTTTAAAATATTTAAACCTCTTGGTCCAACGCCAAGTAAATCTTTACGTCTACTTTCGCACACACGTAAGTCGGTCATCTATGTGACCGCCATCTACACGACTGTACGCGTCTAATTTAATTAACGAGGAACTGAACTTTGGAATCTAGCATTCCACGGGTTCTTTAATGAATCACTCTTGAGGCTAGCCTTTGAGTTGTGTTTCATTTACTCTTTCGTTTCTAAAAATTTTAAACCCTAAATCATCTAAAAGAAACAAGTATCCAAACAATCCTTATATAATTAATTAACGTAAGAACTAAACTCAGGAATCTAGCATTCCTATGGTTTTTGGATCGAATTACTCTTGCGGCTAGCCCTCGATTTGTAATTCATTCGCTCTTTCAATTTTCAAAACATTTAAAATCTCTAATTAAATCGAGAAGGAACTAAACTCAGGAATCTAGCATTCCTCGGGTTTTTGAATTGAATTACTGTTGGGGCTAGCACTCGATTTGTAATTCATTCGCCCTTTCACAATAAGAATACAACTAAAAACTTACCAACAAACACAAATCATTTTACAATTAATCAACGAATAACTGAACTCTGGAATCTAGCATTCCACGAGTCCTTGAATGCAATCACTCTTGAGGCCAGCCCTCGAGTTGTGATCCATTCGCCTTTCTTCTTAAAATAATTTAATAAGGGTCAAACATCTTTTCTCTAAACGAACATTGTTTAAATCTTTTTATCTCGCAAACAAGCTAGCGCTTCAACCTCCGCCACGAGTATAAGCCAACGCTTAGCAGATTAGAAAGCGTTTTCAAACAATCGTTCAATTAAAAAACACAAACCGTAGTTGCACGAACTACGAAGCTCTGACTTTCCCATTGTACAAGGGAATACGTAGGCACGAGGATTTTAATCCTTCGCGAGCACAATAATAAAAAAATCAACCTTTTCCCCATAACAAATAATAATTGAAACATTAGAAGAAATTTTAACAAAAAGGAAGACAATATACAAATTAACATTAAGCGCAAATTAGACTAAGAGGTTCCCATTGAGTACAACGGACGTGAGGGGTGCTTAATACCTTCCCCTTGCGTAAATGACTCATGAACTTAAATTAGTGGTTTCGTTGACCATTTCTTATCCCATTTAGGTTGTGTCTATATCTCCCTTTTCTCTCGTAGAATAAATAGAATTAGGTGGCGACTCTGTTGTTGTTTTAGGATCATATTTTTCGAGGTACGACAGCTTGCGACTCTGCTGGGGATTCGAAATGCTTTAGGCATAAGAGAGTCGAGCCTAGCTTAGGATAGTTTGCGTTTGTTTGCTGTTTTGTTTTGATTGTCTTCCTTATTTACTATTGATATTTTATATGCTTATATATTGGTTTTGTTCTTCATTATATTGCTCATTATTATATTCGCCTGTTGGATCTTGGGGTTACTTCATGGGTGAAGCTTTATACTTGAGTTTTGAAAAAGAAGAGGGAACACCTAAGTTAGAATTGGATGTTATTAGTGTTAGTCTCCAAGAACTTGCTTCTTGAGGGCCTAGAATGAAAGCTCCCCCAGATAGTTAGACTTTTCATAGATCCTGTCACAACGCAGCTAGCCTGCTGCGTGATTTGATTTGTGAGAGGGATGTGATTCTGGGACCCACCTTAAGAACTAGTTACCATTTTGGTTGTTGTGTAGTGTTAGTCTCCAAGGGCTCGCCTCTTGAGGGCCTAACATGAGAACGCCACCCGAGGTAGATCTTATCGTTATTATCATCGCAATACAGCTAGCCTGTGGCGGGGCATTAATACGATAAGCGTCCGTGACCTCGAGTCTCTTTAATTCATCACCATAGAAAACTATCATGTGAGGGGACTTTGTAGGTAATGAACATAGAATCATCTTTTAGAGCCCACATATTAAGAGGTTTCGTGATATCCCGGATCCAACTTTCGTGCATTCATGTTCATATGGAATATGCATCATAACTTACACATTTTCTATTTCAGGGAGAACACATTCATTGTATCCTGCATTCAAAATATCCATGGGGTCAGAAAAAAGGAAAGCTTTGCCACTAAGGGCTTCCATGCCCAACACAGTTGTCCTTATGGAATGCTTAGGAAAGATGCCAGATTCTTACAAAAGAGCTATAGAAGTAAGGTTTGGTCAGGTGCTCCTGCCCTCACGGCCTTGTCACAATTTTATGATCCCCCAATGCGGAGTTTCTTGTTCCAGGATTTCCAGTTGACACCATCTTTAGGAGAATTTGAAGTTTTTTTGGGCTTCTCCATGAAAGGTAGAGCACCCTATGCTATGGTTACTCAGAATCGCTAGGTAGAAGAATTGTCAGAAGCTCTACGACTCTCTGTTACGACCGCCAAAGAAAACTGGAAGAAGAGAGAGGAATTTTGGGGCTTTCCGAGGTCTTATCTGGAAAAGGAGAGTAAGAGATTGACAAAAGAACTCAAATGGGCTGATTTGGTGAATGTATTAGCTCTCCTAATATACGGGTTAGTTTTGTTTCCAACTTTCGAAGAGTTTATCAACGTCACTGCAATTAACATATTTTGGGCAGTTTGGGAAGGGGGTCAAAGCCCGATGTATCCATTATTAGCAGATATATTCCATAATCTTCACCTTCATCACGAAAGGAAGGGCAGTGCTTTAACCTTCTGTTTCCCTTTGCTCTATAAATGGCTTACCTCTCATGTCTTCAAGCGTCACTCATTGATCCTCAAGATGACGGGAGGGGAATGGTCCCAAATGCTAGTTTCACTCACGGAAAGGAATATTATTTGGTATCCCAACAAGTTAGATGTTGATCAAATTATTATGAGTTGCAGGAATTTCCGAAATGTGCCATTGCTGGGATCAAAAGGATGCATCAGTTATAACCCCATCTTGGCCATACGACAATACGAGTACCCCATGCTAGGAAAACTAGAAGATGCAGAGCTAGAAGAAATGATCCTCCACGGCAGGGGTATAGAGAATCCAGCACTACTTCACCGAATTTGTCGGTCCTGGGAAAAGGTTCACACGAGAGGCACTGATTTGAGGAAAAGAGATGGCGTGGTTAGAATGCCTATCGACAGTGGGTTCTTGAAAGGGTGGAGATTGTCAAGTTACCTTTTTTAGTAGAAGCGCCCTCTAGGCCCCCTACCCATGAACAGGTGCCAGTATCTTTCGAAGAGGTAGAGGAACTTAGAGCTAGGATAACCCGCCTTGGGAAGGAAAATGAAGAGCTTAGTACGAAATTACACCAGGTTACTTATGAGAGGAATGAACTGAAATATGATCTCGCCCGTAAAACCACCCAGTTTGAAGCAATTCAAGAAAAAGCTGATGAAGAGGAACAAAAGAAAAACAATGTCAAAGGATGTCTGGATCAGACTTATTGCCGGGTGGTTCACCTAAAAGAAGATTTAAACCGAGCTTGCCAAAAGAGCGCAAACAACGAAGGTTGGTACATCCGAGCAAGTAAGAAAGCAAAGAATGAAAGGGCTAAATTTGAGAAGAAAGTTGAAGAACTCACTATAGCCCTTGACCAGGCAGTGAAAAGCTCGAACCAGGAATATGAACTTAGAATTCAAGCCATGAGTGTCTCAAAGTTTACCCTGGAAGACTGGGATTACAAATGCCCAGAGGTAAACCGTGCTAAAGGAAATGGCCGATATTAGAAGGAACAGTATGAGGCTTTGCTTAAAGACCGCAATATCTGGGAGTCAGCAAGAGCTGAAGTGCAAGGTCAATTCCAAGGATACGAACAAGCTATACAGGTTCAGATCGAAGAAAGAGATATGTACCGTGATAAGCTTAATCGGCTTATTGAATGGTGAAACATGCAGATGGAGGAGTTACCCTTCCGACTTTCTATGGCAAAAGGAGAATTTGAAGATGACAGATCCTACCCGGTCATGAGTTACTTTCTTTCAATTTTCCAAACTATGTTTAAGACTTTCAAAGAAGAAGTGAAAGAGTGTGGTGCCCGAAGATCAAAGAATTAGTCCTATTGTTGTAATTTTTCTTTATTTTTGTTTATTTAGGAAAAGATTTGTTGATGTACTTTTGTAATAGTTAATGAATCAGAATCTTTGTACTTTATGTTTTTGATGAATGAGAATGATTGAAGCTTGAAGTTTTCCTTTAATCCTTGACCTCTGTGATGTTCTGAATGCTGCAAATTTTGATACTTATGAATGTTCTTCTAGAAATGATTTATTTTGTGACATTGCATCCATACATTTCCGTCATTTGTTGCATTCGTCAAAGCATAAAGCTCACACGTGTCTTTTTACCCAGTCGTCAAACTGTTTCGTCCGTACAAAACAGGAGCCGACCGTCGAAGGAGGATGGAGAGACTCGAGCAAGAGAATCAAGAGCTTAGAGGAGAGGTGACCGCTTTGAAGGGCAGTTTAGAGAGGCTCACTAATATAATGGAAACAATGGCAGTTGCTCAGAATCAGACGTCACAAAATTCTCTGGAGACTGGGCAGAGGACCGAGGCCATGGCTATCCCAACGACCGTAACACCTAGCAACGATTCCCAACACGTTATATCCACTGGGTTCCCTTGGGGCATCCCTCGTGATTTCATACCAGAAGTTCATCAACCACACGTTTCACATGTCACGGCCTTGATGACCACTTCTCAGCCTATAGTACACACCACCCATTACAATGATGACCCCCCTTCCATACAACGCCGAGTGAAAACGTAGGAGTGGACAAGAGGTTGGATGAGTTCCAAGATCGCTTTTTAGAGATGCAAAACGAGATTAGGGCTCTTCGAGGCCAAGATTTGTTTGGAAGAAAGGCTTCTGATCTTTGCTTGGTCCCTAATGTCAGGGTCCCACACAAGTTCAGAGTACCTGAATTTGAAAAGTATAAAGGGAATTCATGCCCTCAGAGCCACTTTGTAATGTACGCCCGAAAGATGTCCACTCAGCAGGACAATGACCCATTATTGATTCACTACTTCCAGGACAGCTTGACAGGCACCGCCCTGAATTGGTACATGGGCTTAGACAGTGCAAAGATCCGAACCTTCAATGACCTTGGAGAGGCTTTCGTCAGACAATACAAGTATAACCTTGACATGGCACCAGACAGAGATCAAATCTGGAGCATGTCTCAGAAGGACAAGGAATGTTTTAAAGAGTATGCTCAAAGATGGCGCGAGATTGCAGCTCAAATATTCCCCCCTCTGGAAGAAAAGGAAATGACCAAGATTTAATTGAAGACTTTGAGCACGTTCTATTATGACCGCATGATCGCAAGTGCGCCCAGTGATTTTACTGAAATGGTAAATATGGGGATACGGCTTGAAGAAGTCGTCAAAGAGGGATGCTTAGTAAAAGAAGCAGGGTCGTCCAGCGGCATCAGAAAGTTTGGAAACGGCTTCCATAAAAAGAAAGAGCAAGACGTCAGTGCCGTTTATCAGAGAAGAAGTTACCAGCCACAAGTAGCTGCAGTTACCCCGGTTGTTAATCTAACTCCAGGCCCCACTTATCGACCCCATTTTCCTCAAAATCAACAAACTACTATATAACATCAACCCCCACAATTCCAACAACGGCAACAACAACCTTTACAATAGGCTCGCCCCCAGTACAACAACGACCGTGTTCCAAGAACATACGTTTATGATCCTATACCAATGACCTATGCAGAATTGTTTCTAGCTCTGCTACAGAAGGGGCATATTCAAACAAGACCTCCCCTTCCTCCTCCCAGGAATCCTACTTATGGGTTCAAAGCCGACCAATTTTGCGCTTATCACCAAGTCGGACCCGACCACAATATTGAGAACTGCTATGGCTTGAAGGCTGATGTCCAGAGGCTGATCAAGAACGATGTCTTGACTTTCAAAGATACCAATCCAAATATTCAAGCGAATCCTTTACCTCCGCATGGAGGAGCTTCAGTAAATATGGTGCACGATTGTCCGGGAGAGTATGTTGTTTACGATGTCAGATTAATTAGAGGTTCCTTAGTACAAAAGCTTGCAGAATTGGCAAAACTTATCTACTTTGATAACGGGATAATGATTATGATGCATGTAGAATCTGTTCCGTTAATCCGCGGGGGTGTCGCTTGGTACGAGAAGATATCCAGAAGATGTTGGATCGAAGGTCTATTAGAATAATGTATCCCAGAAACCCTAATGATGCTGAAGTTGATGAGGAAGTGTTTGTCATAATAACACAATTCAATGAACCAGGACCCATAGAGATCACCTACGATAGTAGAAGGACCACTATAACTCCATTGGTCATTTCCTTACCAGGACCAATGCTATACAAGTCTGAGAGGGCGGTACCATACAAATATAGCGCGACCTTGATTGAAAATGGAAAGGAGGTTCCATTGCCATCCGTTGTCAATATTGCTGATGTTGGTCGGGTTACTAGAAGTGGGAGGGTATTCCCCAACAAAGCTAAAGAGACTGTTGCACATAAGGAAACCCTAGTGGAGAGTACTTTTAGGAAGATAGGCCAGTCGAGTAACACAGGTCAAATCAAGGGTGATGATGAAGTGTTAAAATTGATCAGGAAAAGCGATTACAATGTAGTGGATCAACTTTTGAGCACGCCCTCAAGAATTTCAATTTTATCTCTTTTGACGAGCTCTGAGGCACATTGGGAAGCTTTGCAGAAGGTCTTAGAGCAAGCATTTGTGGACCACGATGTCACCATTGACCAATTTGACAACATTGTTGCAAACATAACTGTTTGTAACAATCTTAGTTTTTGTGAAGAAGAGCTTCCAGAGCAAGGAATAAATCATAACATGGCACTGGATATCTCTGTCAACTGCAAGAACGATGCTCTGTCTAGTGTGCTGATAGACACTGGCTCTTCACTAAATGTCATGCCGAAGTCAACTCTCTCGATGTTAGCTTTTCAAGGCACTCCTATGAGAGTCAGCGGGGTTATTGTCAAAGCCTTTGATGGGTCCCGAAAAACTGTTATCGGGGAAGTAGATTTGCCTATAACGATTGGACCTCATACTTTCCAGATCACGTTTTAGGTAGTGGATATCAAGGCCGCATATAGTTGTTTATTGGGTCGCCCTTGGATCCACGAAGCAGGGGCCGTAACTTCAACTCTCCATCAAAAACTCAAGTTTGTAAAGCAAGGAAAGCTGGTGACAGTATTTGGGGAACATGTTATGATTGTGAGCCATCTATCCTCTTTCTCTTATGTGGAGCTAGAAGATGCTGTCGGAACTCGTTCCCAAGCCCTAACCATTGCTGATAAAGGAATAAAGAAGAGAGGGGCATCCATTTCTTCTTTCAAAGATGCTCAGCAAGTTGTTGAGAGTGGTTCGGCCGAAGGATGGGGAAAGGTGTGGTTTTAAGTGATAATAAGGCCCGTGAAGGAGTTGGTTTTTCGCCCGTATCTACAAGATTTGCAAGGGATAAAGTGGTCATTTGCCCAATACAGGAAAGTTTCCGCAGTGGAGGATTCATGAGTCCAACTCCACAAGAAGTCGACGTAATTACTGAAGATGATCCTGAAGAGGATTTACCAAACTTTGTTGTGCATGGAGCGTTGTGCCAGAATTGGACTGTTGTTGACGTCCCATATGTTGTTCATCTTTCTAAGTAATGTCTTTGTGTTAACCTCTCGCTCTGCCCAAGGCGAGAGAGTATTTTGTAGGGCTCTCTCTTTATGCATTTTAGGAAATTTTTGTCTCCTCTTTGCTCTGCCCAAAGCAAGAGAGTTAATTGTTGGGCCATTATGTTTCGAAAATTAAACAATCATTAATGAAAGTGTTATTTTTCGATTTCCTTTATCTTTTTATTTTTATTTTTTACTTTTTGCTTTTCAGAAAAATGGTAATCCTAAAAAACCCATCTACATATTTGCATATAAAAAAAAAATATAAAAAAAAATCTTTACTTTCAAATATCTGCCTACACTCTTCATTTGTCTATTTCTAAAATAAAACATCAATCACATGTGCAGATTAATCATAAAAAACCCCATTGAAAAGCATGACCCATTGCCTACTCCCAACTTTGAGTTCCCAGTATTTGAGGCTGAAGAAGATGATGACGAAGAGGTCCCTAATGAGATTTCACGGCTACTGGAGAATGAGGAAGAGACCATCCAGCCATATAAAGAGACGGTGGAGGTAATTAATTTGGGAACAGAAGAAGATAGGAAGGACGTCAAAATCGGCGTACTACTTATCCCCGACGTCAAGAGAAGAATGATAGAACTTTTAAAAGAATATGCATATGTGTTCGCTTGGTCTTACCGGGATATGCCGGGATTGGATACCCGTATCGTGGAACATCACCTTCCTTTGAAACCAGAATGTCCGCCGGTCAAACAGAAATTGAGAAGATCACGCCCATATATGGCTATCAAGATTAAGGAGGAAGTTCAGAAGCAGATTGACGCAAGTTTCCTTGTCACCTCAGAGTATCCCCAATGGTTAGCCAATATAGTACCAGTGCCGAAGAAAGATGGGAAAGCCAGAATGTGTGTCAATTATAGAGATTTGAACAAGGCCAATCCTAAGGATGATTTCCCGCTACCGCACATTGATGTGTTGGTTGACAGTACAGCTAAATTTAAAGTTTTCTCCTTCATGGATGGTTTCTCTAGATATAATCAAATTCGAATGGCTCCAGAGGATATGGAGAAGACCTCGTTCATTACACCTTGGGGAACATTTTGTTACCGAGTGATGCCTTTCGGTTTAAAGAATGCAGGTGCAACTTATCAAAGAGCAATGACAACACTTTTCCACGATATGATGCACAAAGAAATTGAAGTATATGTCGATGACATGATTGCTAAATCCAGAACTGAGGAAGAACATGTGGAATATCTTTTGAAGTTGTTCCAGCATTTGAGGAAGTACAAACTTCGCCTGAACCCCAGCAAATGCACCTTCGGTGTTTGTTCAGGGAAGCTTTTGGGTTTCATTGTTAGTCAGAAAGGTATTGAAGTAGATCCTGACAAAGTTAAAGCCATCTGGGAGATGCCTGCACCAAGGATAGAGAAGAAAGTGAGAGGATTTTTAGGTCGTTTGAATTACATCTCTAGATTTATTTCCAACATGACGCTACTAGCGGGCCTATATTCAAACTCCTGCAAAAGAACCAAGGCTGCAAATGGACTGAAGATTTCCAAAGAGCTTTTGATAGCATCAAAGATTACTTACTTGAGCCACCTATCCTAATACCTCCAGTTGAAGGAAGACCTTTGATCATGTACCTGACGATATTAGAAGATTCCATGGGTTGTGTGCTCGGACAACAAGATGAAACAGGACGGAAGGAGCATGCCATTTATTACCTAAGTAAGAAATTCACAGATTGTGAGTCTCGATACTCCATGCTTGAGAAGACCTGTTGTGCTTTAGCTTAGGCAGCTCGTCGTCTCCGACAGTATATGATTAATCACACTACTTGGTTGATTTCGAGGATGGACCCGATTAAGTATATCTTCGAGAAGCCTGCCCTGACGGGAAGAATTGCTCGTTGGCAAATGTTATTTTCAGAATATGACATTGAATATCACACTCAGAAAGCTATCAAAGGGAGTGTTTTAGCTGACCACCTTGCTCACCAACCCATTGACGATTATGAACCCGTAAAGTTCGATTTTCCCGATGAAGATGTCATGTATTTGAAGATGAAAGATTGTGATGAGCCTCCACTTGATGAAGGGCCAGAGCCGGGATCCCGTTGGGGATTGATTTTTGATGGAGCTGTGAATCTGTATGGAAAAGGAATTGGGGCAATGATCATAAATCCCCAAGGTTCTCATATTCCTTTCGCTGCGAGAGTAACATTCAATTGTACCAATAATGAGGCTGAATACGAAGCTTGCATCATGGGCCTAGAAGAAGCTGTTGATTTAAGAATCAAGAACCTAGATGTATATGGAGACTCAAATCTAGTAATCAATCAGATCAAAGGGAAGTGGGAAGTTCTACAACCTCACCTTATCCCATACAAGGACTATGCAAGAAGGATCTCGACGTTTTTTGACAAAGTTGAGTTTCACCAAGTACCTCGTAATGAGAATAGAATGGCCGATGCTTTGGCTACCATATCCTCTATGATTGTTGTAAATCGGCAGAACGATATGCCGAAGATTGAAATCATGCGCCTTGATAGACCTGCTTATGTGTTCACCCTAGAAGAAGCTGTTGATGATAAACCATGGTACTACGACATCGAGTGTTTCTTACGATGCTAGGAATATCCGTCTGGGGCATCAAATAAGGATAAGAAGACTTTAAGAAGATTGGCCGGTAACTTATTTTTGAATCATGACGTGTTGTACAAGAGAAATTTCGACATGATCTTACTCAGATGTGTGGATAAACATGAAGCAGAAATGCTAATGAAGGAAATTCATGAAGGTTAATTTGGCACTCACGCCAATGGACATGCCATGGATAAAAAGATGCTAAGAGCAGGTTACTATTGGTTGATGATGGGATCCGACTGCTGCAAGTATGTGAAGAAATGTCACAAGTGTCAGGTTTACGCTGATAAAGTTCATGTTCCTCCGACTCTCCTCAACGTTCTTTCTTCTCCGTGGCCTTTCTCCACGTGGGGCATCGATATGATTGGTATGATCGAGCCAAAAGCTTCCAATGGACACCGCTTCATCCTAATGGCCATTGAATACTTCACGAAATGGGTAGAAGCAGCTTCCTACGCCAATGTAATCTAGACAAGTAGTAGTCCGATTCATTAAGAATAATCTCATTTTCCGGTACGGTATCCCGAGTAGGATCATTACTGACAACAGATCGAACCTGAACAATAAAATGATGAAGGAAATGTGCGCAGAATTCAAGATTGAACACCATAACTCCTCTCCCTACAGGCCAAAGATGAATGGTGCGGTGGAAGCCGCCAACAAAAATATCAAGAAGATCATTCAAAAGATGGTTGTTACTTATAAAGACTGGCACGAGATGCGTCCCTTTGCTTTACACGGATATCACACTTCTGTCCGCACATCAACTGTGGCAACTCCTTTCTCGCTCGTATATGGTATGGAGGCAGTGCTCCCTGTGGAGGTTGAAATCCCATCAATGATAGTCTTGATGGAAGCCAAGTTAACAGAGGCTGAATGGTGAAAAAGCAGGTATGATGACCTGAATCTGATCGAAGAGAAGAGGATGACAACTTTATGCCATGGGCAGTTATATCAACAAAGAATGAAGAAGGATTTTGATAAGAAGGTTCATCCTCGTGTGTTTAGAGAAGGCGGTCTCATGATTAAGAAGCTCCAACCTTTCATATCAGATTCCAAGGGCAAGTGGGCTCCTAATTATGATGGCCCGTATGTTGTCAAGAGAGTCTTTTCGGGCGGTGCATTAATCCTTGCAACGATGGACGGCGAAGAGTTCACCCGTCCTACAAATGCAAATACAGTCAAGAAATACTTCGCCTAATAGAAATAAAAGAATAGCTCGGTAAGTCAAAAACCCGAAAGGGCAACTTAGGCAAAAAAAAGAGCGTCTTGGTGGGTCGAAAATCCGAAAGGGCGACTCAGGAAAAAATTAGAGACATAAACAGAAAGTGATCATCCCGCTAGATTGAAAACCCGAAAGGGAAATCTAGGCAAAAGTTAGGGATAACGGCAAGTAACTGTACTGGACTGTGATGACAACATCGTTTTCCAAGAACTCCTCAAATCTGATTCAAGCTCGAGAATACTGGGAATTTGAAGTTGTTAGAAAAGTAATGATCATTGTAATTTTAATGTAGCCTTTTCCATTTAATTACCATTTATTCCAATTTTTATAAAGATCTATGGAATCCCGCTATTGGCAGATTACCATTCTATTAATGAAAATTCGAGCCTTTGCCTTTGCTTGCAGTTCTTATTCTATCTTCATTTTGAAAATGGGATTGTTATTAATGATAATGATTTTCGAAACAAAAAAAACTTTTTACTGTATCTGTTTTAGTGTGTGTGTGTGTGTGTGCTTACTGAATTGGCAAACCAAAAGATGGATGTTGATGGTTGTTCCAAGAATGGTTAGGATGCAAAATGTGAAATGATTGTTTCGTTGAGTGCAGTATACTCATAATTCTCTAATATGGGTCGCTGAAGTGTTATATGGGTGACTCGTTATTCTACGATAGAATCCTGTTATTACTCAATGCCTTTGGTAAGATACTAAACATAATATTCCCAGTTGAGCCTGGATTCAAGCCGTTCCAGTAGACTGTGGTCATCTTTCCCAACAGAGAACAAGCTTCTTCATCCACGATAAAGCAAGTTGCATTTTTGTTTCCTTATGTTTAGAAGGATTTGTTTGGGTTTATTTCCCGATTGAAGTATCTTTCTCTCCCCCAAAGAGACTTGAGCTCTGTAGCGAGACTTTACTCATTGGGTGGATCTTTACCCTATCTTCATGTGATTGTGTACATATTGACGAGATTGGTCAAATATCCATTTGTTGTGATGTTTATTTCGTCACCAGTTTATCTCTTGTGTCTGTTTTGTCTGTTTGTCAGCATAAACATAACGCATATACATACATGTACATCATAAATGAATTCATATTCATATTCATGTTGCATTCATTAATTCATACTACCTTCACCTTGGTCGTGTTTATCCCCCAAGTGATGTGTCTCTCTCCAAATAAAGTTGTCAGCCTTAGGCAAAAAATGTACATTCTTTCTAACTCCCCACTGAGATTCTACCCTCGTGGAAGATTTTTGCTTTAGTTTTCCTTTCACACTTGGATAGGATAAATCCCCAATTGAGTTCATTTCTCATGGTTTAGTGTCTTGCTTGACAGTTTATTTCCAGCTCGTTCCTGGATTGAATTTGGTATTTGACAATTTTGATAATTGGATTTACAAATGGAAAGTGCATTTATTTTGCACCTTTGAATACTTTATCTCCTAGAAGGAATTTGTTGAAATTTCCCCTAGTAAAGACAAATTTTGCTCTCCAGCAGTGTTGTTGCAACATTCTCTTGGAATACTTACACCTGACAACAAGTGGCAGTCTCTTTATTCGAGAAGCTTGTTTCGTCATTGAACTTCTAAGTGGAATCAACAAGTGGCAGTCTCTTTATTGGAGAAGCTTGTTTCTTATCCATGGATTTCCCAGTAAATCAACAGATGGCATTCTCTTTTCGAGCAGTTTGTTCATCCTCAATAAGGTTTTTGTTCTATCGAATGGCATCTCCCCTGTTCGGCGGAGAAGTTTGGTATCTCTTTATTTTCCCAACGAATGACATCTCATCCAGACAAGGTGAGAAGTTTGTTGTGAATTTCCAATTTCCGTCAAATGGCTATCTCTTCCAGACAAGTTAAGAAGTTTGAGCGTGAAGTTGTTCTCCATCATATGGCTGTCTCTTTCAGAAGAAGGGAAGTATGGTGAAAGTTCTATCAAATGGCATCTCTCCAATACACGTTGAGAAGTTTGGTATGAATCTCTTCATTTTTCCAACAAATGGCATCTCATCCAGACAAGGTGAGAAGTTTGTTGTGAATTTCCAATTTCCGTCAAATGGCTATCTCTCCTAGACAAGTTGAGAAGTTTGAGCGTGAAGTTGTTCTCCATCATATGGCTGTCTCTTTCAGAAGAAGGGAAGTATGGTGAAAGTTCTATCAAATGGCATCTCTCCAATACACGTTGAGATGTTTGGTATGAATCAAGATTAGGGCTTTAATGAGGCAATCCGGGCCCTCCATTCACGTGCGGGAAGCAAGATCCTAAGGTCCACATTCAAACTGAGCCTAAACCCTAATTAAACCCTAAGTACTTTCAGGTGACCGGAACAGTGTTCCGGTCATCTTCTCCGGTGAGACAAAAACCTAACTCTCTCCAAACCTTAAACTAATGCATCAAACTCTCCTGAAATTATCCATAAGAAACATTAAACAAGAATCCAGGCATAAAATCCATTTATATTGCATCAAAAACAAGAATCGAAGCAAACAAAATTTTCGGACAAAATTTCAGAACAAGCATACATGTCCATTTCTCAACCATTTTCAAAACAAATTACATCACAATGATCAGTGGAGCATACAAAATCATTTAGGAACTTAAAACAAAGATTCTGAAAAAATGTTCTTGAGGTATACCTGAGATGGAGCTTTCTGATTCTGGGCTTTCTGGATCTTTCCTTGATGCAAATCCACCCCACTTGATCCCCTTATGCTTCTGGAAGGCTTGAATGAAGTTTGTGATGGCTGGTTTTGGAGATTCAACTCTGCTGCACCAGAAATCGTATTTAGGTTTTGTGTGCTTTCAGGCTATTTTAGTGGATGGTTTGTGTTCTATGAGTGATTTGAAGATGATTGGTGAAGTTTGTTTTGAAGTTTGATGGCTGGTTTTTGAGAATCGAAGAAGGGAAGCTTTTTGGCAAATTTGTGAATGCTGAGTTCTTGGAGGTTTCAGGCTTGATTGTTGTGTGCTTTGGAGTGCTTGAGGTTAGTATAAACAAATGTGATTGGTTCAGAGAGTTGTTGTGGCCTATTGTGATTGGTATGGGCAAGTTGCAAAAAAGTCAACAACTTTGTACTTCAAGCATGGGCCATGGAAGGAGCTGCTCAAAGGGGTGTCTGGACTCAGCAAGATTTATGGAGGGCCATTGGATTGGTTTTATGCAGCTGGCACAAATGGATGGAAGGTTCCAAGAAGTTTTGCAAAGTTTTTGTATTTTGGCCATTTTGAGATTTCTAAAGGATCAAGTCATGAAAACTATGCAATCTTGGGCCAATTCTGATCTTTGGAAGTTGCCTTGACATGTTATGATGCATAGAAGTTGATTAGAGGTCATAAACAGGCTTGGTAAGTGAAATTGAAAAATTCCCTCTTTGGCATGAACTTGAAAATTATAGGATTTTTGCCAACTTTGAAAGGCCATATCTTGAGTTCTAGGATGAATCAAGACATGTTCTAGTACTTTTTGAAAATGGGAAGACATAATCTACAACTTTTATGTCCAAGAATTTTTCATTTGAAGCTGTTTTAGTCATGAAAGAATAGGTTGAAAATCTTTCCTAAAATGGAAAGTTTCCATTACAAGTCATTTCCAAAAATAGCAAGTTTGCATTTGGCCCAAAATTCTTCAACTTTGTGAACTTCCAACCACTTATAATATCAAATATAGATCATAGAGACTAAAAATGATGATGATGACCCTTTGGTGCCCTTGATGGAGGCCTCAGATGCCCTGATTTTGACATTACTTGCTCAAGAAGTTACCCAATGATCAGATGACTTCCACAATGAATTTCTTCATCAAACTTGGTACATATGATCCTTATAACATATTAAGACCATTAGAAACAAGAATGACCAAATTTTTTGGGATTAAAGCCTCTGAAACCAAAACCCTAATTTTGGTCATCTGTGCAGGAAAACCCTAGCTCTGCCTCTATGCCTTTGCCATGCTTTGTGATCTCTTAACTTTCATGAACTTTGGGGAACATATTATGATCATGGAACACACATGGAACCTCTTGGAAAGCTTCAAGACCTTTGGGATGGCCCATATCACTTCTTGGATTGCTCAGATCACAAACCCTAGATGCAGATGAAATGAAACTATGCAGATGAAACAAATATGCAATGTGAGATGGTATGCTTATGCTTATGCAAAAATGAAAGATCACAAGCCATGGTGTGAGAAAACGTTAGGGAAAATTTGGGGTGTTTACATCTGCCCCTATTCAAGCATGAATTAGCTGTGCAGGGTGTAAGCGCCTGGCTTAACAGACAAACAAGATAACTTGTGGTTGAATACCAAAGGCAGTCCGAAATTTGCACTCGCTGGGGAGAAGAAGAAAAGGGATATAAATTGTAAAAGGTAGTATAGTATGAGTATCAAATGAAGGCGATGGAGGACGAACATTGAGCAGAGGACGACTACTGGGGATAAAACGGTAAGCAAAGCAATGACGGGGACGACCGACAAGCTGGGGAAATAAAGAGACCACGACAGGGACGGCCATCGGGTAAGGAAATAAAACTCTCTGGGGGGTTAAAGAAATGAGGAAAGCACTGACGGGGATGGTCATCAGGTTTGGAAAGTAAAGTAAACAACGATGGGGACGACCATCGGGTGAAAGAATAAATGAAATAATGATGAGGGACGGTCATCGAATGTGAATGACGATCACCTAGCAGGGGACAGGTGCTGAAAATATCACGACATAAGACGAATGTCGGATAGAAAAGGCCAAGAATGGGGACGGCCATCGGATAAGCATGATGAAAGACGATCATCAAGAGGTGAAGGACGATCACCTAGCAGGGTACGACTGCTCTCGGGGACTATCACGACATAGGACGAATGTCAGATAATAAGATCAACGATGGGGACGGTCATCAGATAAATGATGAGGGACGGTCATCAAAAGGTGAAGGACGATCACCTAGCAGGGAATGGCTGCTAAAAATATCACGACATAGGACGAATGCAAGATAGGAGGTTCCAACAATGGAGATTCCACTAGGGAAAAGGATGAGGGACGATCATCCGAAGGTGAAGGACGATCACCTGGCAGGGGACGAATGTCGGATAGAAGAAAGTTGTTTTGTTGGCGACTTACTGGGGAGTGGTAAACACGGACGAGTGCTTACGTCTTCAAAAATAAAAGATATAAGTGTTTTGACGATGTGTATAGACTAAAGATGCAGACGAGTATCCTTAGGACTATGATACGGACGAGTATCGATAGAAGCAAACACTGACACGTGTTTAAGGATGACGATACAGACGAGTATCAATCGGTTAAGCAAGGAACACAGACGGGTGTTTAATCTGTCGGGGAGATATATACAAAATACGGACGAGTATCAAAGGATTTTATATGTACAAGTGTTGATCTGTTGGTGAAGTATTTGCAAGACATGGACGAGTGTCGAAAGATTGGGCAAGGGACACGGACGAGTGTTTGACTTGCTGGGGAAGTATGACACGGACGAGTTCCAAAAAAGAATATGTACAAGCTATGAGCCAATATCTATATTTGAGAGTGCAAAAGGTATTCTGGCGACCTGCGGGGGATAAGATGACACAAACGAGTGTCGAAAAGAGCATGTATAAATATAAATAGGCATCTTTGTTTTGAGAGTGCAAAGGGGATGCTTTGGCTTTTTATCTGCAGGGGATATGAGTTGTTGGTGGAATGATATTGATATTTGCAGGTGACTGGTTCGAACCTGGCTTATGCAAATGTTTGATTTTTGCCATAATGCTCCGTTTTAGACGGAATGCTACGCTTATTTGGTGAATATGATGCGAATGCTATGATTATGAAAATGAGAAACTCGGTCTGAGATTCGGATCCTGCGGATATAAAGATCTTTGGCCGATCTGTTTGGAGAGAGAACTCAGCTGGGGAAAGAGATCATTGATTGATCTTCCCGGAGGGAGGACTTCTTATGGGGATGAGAAAGTTTTAGCAACTCCACTGGGGATGTGTTTCAGGTATTGCTCTACTGGGGAGGCAACTTTGTGGGGAATCAACTCCACCATCTCTGCCGAGGGTGAGAGAATTCTGACATCTCTGGTGGGGAATAGAAAGTTCTTTGACCACTTTGTTGTGGAAGAGTCGTCAGTCATTGCTCGGGAGATCCGCTTGGGGAGGAGATAACTTTTGGGAAGTTGTATGTTGGAGATTTAATGCTTGATATGCCCCATGTTGCGAAAGATTGCCTGCCTTGAGTACCTGCAACCTGTTAAGACAAAGGAAAACGCACAAGTGTCCCGAGGTATCCTTAACCGGATTCCTTCATAGGAGTTAGATTTACCTGAAAGTAATATATTTCCTGCAAGCATTTATTAAAATGGCTCACATGTTTTCATGCAAATGTTGTATTACGAACCCTGGACATTTTGCAAACAAAAACAAAAAAATGTACAAAATAAAGTGTGACTGAATATTCTGAATTTATTGATTTGTGTGCCCTAAATAGGCAAGTATAGTCAAAAGAAGCTAATCCCCTGAAAGGAGGAGATTACTGCAAATTGAGAAAATAAAAGTGTTGGCAAAGTTGAAGCTGACACTCCAGTGAGCTTCCTTTGCTATGACCTATATGACCTTGACGTTCTTCTTATCTTGCTTTCTGAAGAAGGCTGATTTTGACTGACGCTTTGTCCTTTCGGAGCTTGCCATGTTGTGAGTGATGCAGACGCATTCGGAATGCAGTTGTTCGTTTATTCCCTGATTTTGCATGGATCACCCTTTTGGGTTTTTAATCCACCGGGATACCCATTTTTGCCTGAGCTGTCCAATGCGGCTTTTCAACTCAGCGGGTGTACACACATTTTTTTTATTTTTCCCTTATTTTTGCCCGAGTCTTTTATTCTGTTTTTGACTCGCCGGGATGATCTATTTTTTCCTGGACTTACATTTTGTTTTTATGTCCAACGGGTCATTTATGCGAAGTATTTTTTAACTGCATCTGAATTCACAGGAGACGAGAAGTCTTCACCATCCATGTTTGCAAGCATCAGTGCTCCACCCGAGAAGACTTTAGTTATCACATAGGGACCTTCATAGTTTGGTGTCCACTTGCCCCTGTGGTATGTATGAGGAGGAAGGATTCTCTTCAGAACAAGCTCTCCCACTTGGTATTCCCGAGGTCTGACTTTATGATCGAAGGCTCTCTTCATTCGTTTCTAATATAACTGCCCATGACATATGGCTGCTAATCTTTTCTCTTTAATCAGATTCAATTGATTGTACCGAGACCGGACCCATTCTGCTTCATCCAATTTCACGTCCGGCATTACCCGTAAGGAGGGTAGCTCAACTTCAACAGGTAGGACAACTTCCATACCATACACAAGCTGATAAGGCGTTGCCCCAGTGGATGTTCTGATTGAGGCTCGGAACCCATGCAAGGAAAATGGTAACATCTCATGCAAGTCTTTGTAAGTAACCACCATCTTCTGCACAATCTTCTTGATGTTCTTGTTGGCTGCCTCAACAGCACCATTCATCTTTGGCATGTAAGGAGAAGAGTTGTGATGTTGAATTTTGAAGTCCCGACAAAGTTCTGCCATTATTTTGTTGTTCAAATTGGAACCATTATCAGTAATGATTCGCCCGGGAACTTTATATCGACAAATGATATCCTTTTTCAGAAATCTGGCTACCACTTGTCTGGGGACGTTTGCGTACAAAGTTGCTTCAACCCAATTGGTGAAGTAATCAATGGCTACCAGGATGAATCTGTGACCATTTGAAGCAGTCGGTTCAATCTTTCCAATCATGTCAATGCTCCACATAGCGAAGGGCCAAGGTGAAGACATTACATTCAAAGGATTCAGAGGCACGTGCACTTTATCCGCGTAGATCTGGCACTTGTGGAATTTTCTGGCATAGGCACAACAGTCTGCATCCATTGTGATCCAATAGTAACCCTATCTTAACAACTTCTTTGCCATTGCATGTCCTCCGACATGGGTACCAAAAGAACCTTCAAGTACCTCGTGCATCAGCAGGTCTACTTCCTTCTTGTCAACACATATGAGCAGGACCATGTCGAAGTTTCGCTTGTATAATGAGCCATCAGTATTGAGGAAGAAACTGCCGGCCAGACTTCTTAATGTCTTTTTATCATTTGACGATGCCCCAGGTTGGTACGTCTGAGTTTCCAAGAAGCATTTAATGTCATGGTACCAAGGCTTGTTGTCACTAGCAGTGTCCACAAAGAATACATATGCCAATCTGTCCAGTCTGGATACCAAAATCCGAGGCACATAATTGATAGCTTGTACTTTGATCAGGGATGAAATGGTAGCTAAAGCGTCCGCAAACCGATTCTCATCTCGAGGGATGTATTCAAGCTTAAGTGTTGTGAAGAAGGTCAACAATCTCCTCGTATAGTCACGGTATGGAATCAGATGCTCCTGGTGAGTGTACCATTTGCTGTTGGTCTGGTTGATTACCAAAGTTGAATCTCCGAATACATTCAAGGTTTTGATCCTGAGGTCAATGGCTTCCTCAAGACCCATGATACAAGCTTTGTATTATGCTTCGTTGTTAGTGCAGGCAAAGGTGAGTTTTGCCGAGAAAGGCATATGAACCCCTTTAGGTGTGATAAGTACTGCACCAACTCCGCGACCATTCATATTGACAGCCCCGTCAAACATCATAGTCCATGCTTCTTCTGGGTTAGGCCCTTCAGTGTGAACAGGCTCTTCAAAATCTTTTGCTTTCAAGAACATGATGTCTTCATCCGGGAAGTCAAATCTCATAGGCTCGTAATCATCAATGGGTTGCTCAGCCAAATAATCAGACAATACACTGCCCTTGATGGCTTTTTGAGAGGTGTATTGAATGTCATATTCTGTTAGAATCATTTTCCATCTAGCAACCCTTCCGGTAAGTGCTGGCTTCTCAATATGTACTTGACTGTATCCATCTTTGAGATCAATAAGATAGTGTAAGTCAACATATACTGTCTTAGTCGGCGAGCAGCCCATGCTAAAGCACATCAAGTTTTCTCGAGAAGTGAATAACGTTGTTCACAGTCGGTAAACTTTTTTCTTAGGTAGTATATTGCATACTCTTTTCGACCAGACTCGTCATGCTGGCCTAACACATACCCCATTGACCCTTCTAATACTGTCAGGTACATAATTAGAGGTCTTCCTTTGATTGGAGGCATGAGAATTGGAGGTTCTTGCAAATATTCCTTGATCTTGTCAAAACCTCTCTGATAATCATCATTTCACCTGACTGTTTGTTCCTTTCTTAACAACTTGAACAGGGGTTCACAGGTTGCAGTTAGGTGAGATATGAACCTTGAGATTATAATACCTCAAAATTTGCCCTATCATATCCTCAACATTTTTCATATCATTTAGCATGCATAAGTTCACAAATAAAAAAAAACATTGCATCATATGTAGCATAGCTGAGGCATGGGTATGTGATCAATGATTGGAGCAACTGAAGGCTATACCAAGGCAATCAAAGGGCCACAAAGCTTCTCAACCTTGTGCAAAGGGTTCACAACGTCCTACAAGTCTTCACTAGAAGCCACGAGCCATGGAAAGATTTGATTTAATCAGAGAAGGCAAGCAGTGCAATATTTCCTGATGAAAAAGGCCGAATTAGGGTTTCACTTATACGGGGCTTCTGCATGAAGTTATGATTCAAGGAGGATTCCATTTCCTCAAATATGATGTCAAGTGCCTAGGGTTCAAATTTCGTCCACAAATTCATTTTGGAAGAGGTTCGACTGGCCAAATAATTGAAAATCGAGAAATCGGAGAAAAGGAAACCGAGCTAGGTAAAAAAAGGGATGACTCCTGACTTTTAAGATCGAGATCATGAAATTAGGGTTACAAGGATCCTATGGTTCAAATTTGGTCAAGAAATGATGGAGGAGTCATAAAGAAATAAAAGGAGAAAATCATTTGAAAAGTGGTTAATTTCACATTTCCCTCCACTTTTCCTTCCACTTTCTTTCCACACTTCCTTTCATAATTTCCCTCTTGTTTTTCCATTTCAATTCCACTCCATTTCCCTTGGGAACTTCTACCATGTTCTACCATCTTCTAGAATGTTCCTTCTCCTAACCTAGCTCCATTGCTAAATCCTAACCTCATTACCATACCATAATTTTGGATCCCAAACCTAATTTTTGGGCCCCAAACCTAAGCCATATTTAATCCATTTTCATCCAAACCAAAGGGGATTCACACACAATTTTCATTCACAAGTTTCTTCATTCTCTCACAATCACTTTTTCTCTCTCACTTTTCCTCCATTTTTCCCTTTCTTCACTAAAGCTTTTTGAAGAAGCTCTTCAAGTTTCATATTGAAACTTGAAGATCTTGAAGCTTAGCCTTCAACCTCCATTAGTTTGTGGTTTTTGGAAGAAGAAGCTACTGATTTTTGTGAGGATTTCGGCTTATCGGAAGCGCACGAAGGTTCACGCATCAAGAATGCATTTATTTTGCGGTTTCACGGTTTTCGTGGTTTTCTCTTCGATCAAGCTCTGATTCTTGCAAAATTCACTGAAGCACTTCTCCGCTTCATAGGTTGGTGATCTAAATCGCTTCTTCTTTAAGTTATTCTCTTCATCTCGCCATTTCGGCATTCTTTAATTGGTTTTCGTTTTGATTGCGATCGATTACGTTTCGTTATGTGTTGCTTGTGATTATTAATGAATTAGGATTTAAGGTGTTGATAGTTATAGGTTCTATCATGTGTAAATGAGCCCCAATTAAGTAGAAATTAGTGTTAGCATGTTCCTAGATATGTTAGGGATCATTAGAAGTGAGTTTGTGGCCAAAAGCACTTATTTCTTAACTTTTTTCACATTTTGGATCAGTGTTAACCGGTTAACCATTTGGTTAACCGGTTAACGCTTGCGTTTTAGCCACAAACAGTGCAGGTTTAGGTCCGTTAACCGGTTAACCATTTGGTTAACCGGTTAACGCTGTTAATTTTTGGTTTTTTTTTGCTTATTTGATAGCTTAGCCTTGCTTCCTAGTGCCTTTAATGTTCATACATGTTTAGGTATTGATTTTTAGGGAATTTTTGGGTCCATTTCCAGTAGCTCATTCCCCCATTTCGAGTCGTTTCGACGCGTTTCCGTTCATGTTGAGTATTACGCGTTTTTGTGTTCCTTTGTGCATAGTTTGGTTTCTTGCATTTTGTTGCTATGTTTATGCATCATTTGGCATGTGAATAATCATGTTGCATTCTGTTTTTACATCTTTTATATTGTATTAAATCATTTTGCATTTTATTGTATCAAGATATGTTGTATTTCACATAATCATGTATGTATGTGCATTTGGTTGCATGCTTGATCATATCATTTACATCAATTCAATTCTGAATTTTGCATTGATTTTGGCATTCTTGTTGATCTATCATTTTGCACATTCATGATCAATGCTCATTATGTTCATATGCCATATTCATGTGCCACATTTTGCATTACTTGTTGCATAATCAACCATGTGATGCATTCTTGCATAATCCTTCAAAAATGTTCATGTTATTTCAATTATGTATGATGATCCATGTTCAAATGCATGTTCATGATGAAGTTGGTGCATTTTTTATTGAGTTTGTGCATTAAAAAATGAAAATAATCAAATCTGGATTTTGCATTTCATAGCTGTTTTTGCATATAGGTGCTGTAAAATAAATGTTGTTTGATATGCTTGCATGCTGTGTTTGATCTTTTACACCTACCTTTTCATGCTGCATGCTGGCTGTAAAAAATGGCATTGTGTTATGCATTGTTTTCATAGCTGTTTGTGTATTAGGGGCTGTAGTAGGTGCTATATTTTTGTCTTAGCATATTGTTTAGTCTTCTAGAATTAAGATAGAATCTAGATTGAGTCCTAGAGTCATTAGGATTTAATTAGTGCATGTTTGCTTTAATATTTTAAATAAAAAAATGCACACTAACCTTTGTTTTGTAGAGGGGAAGATTGAGGTAAGTTTCCTTCACCTTATCCTTTTATTTTTATGCATTTTTTATGCATTTAATTCATTCCTTTTACTTCCATATGTGTGATTGGTAGGATTTCCCATTGTTAAGACCAACTTATCTTCCTTAGGAAGTAAGTTGCATCCTTTTTCTGCTTTCTTTTCCTTTTTCTCCTTAGGATTAGAAAAGCCTCACAAACCATAGGACCACCATTTTAATAAATAACTTAGGGTTGTGTCTTAGTCCCCCTTTAATTTTTGTCCTTTTCCGATTTGAGTCTTCTTTCTCATCTTCAAACAAAATTCAAAAAGACTTAATAAATGCATGAAAAGATCCCTTGTGTATAGCCTTATTCCATGGGGCACTTACATTCATTCCATCTTGGAGTGGTGTAGGCTTGTCTAGCATGATGTACAAGTCTTATCAAGGGGTTGTTTCACAAAGAAAAATCTAAAAGACACTTCTTCACAAAAATAACAAAAACACTTAATAAAGTTCAACAAGCTAGTGAACTTAGACCCTAATCCTAGGAAACAAGTCTTGGATAAATTCTCCTTGCTTGGTGTGCTTGTTCTATTATTCCATCTTGGAATGTAGTGGCAAGTACACATTCCTTGGAAAAGAGTTTGAATTCACTTCCTTGTGCCAAATTCATGCAAAACTCATAAAAGGCAAAAAACAAACAATAAGCGACTTTCCTGCGGGAAACAAACAATAAGAGACTTTCCCGAGGGCCCACTAGGAACTCGTATAGGATGGCCTGGTTGTCTCATAGGAATTCAGTCAAGGAAAACTGTTCGTATGACGATAGTATTGTACCCTTCGGGATGAATGTACTATTGTTTCTCGATTCAGTGCTTGAAGCTGAGGACTTATGAGGGATGATTGTTTCCTTGGACTCAGCTGAGACCTCCCTGAGTAGTACATAATGCCAAACCGATTCCCTGATTTGGTCATGAGCCATTTCTCGGAAATGGTGAACGTATTATTGCTATTCGGCTTTGAGATTCCGTGATGTTTACAGGTTTGCAGGAACCCAAAACTTCAACCTACCCTTTGTATGCCAGTACACTTGAGTGATATGATCTTGTTATGTTAATTATGGATTCTGAAGTCGTGAACTCCTGATCAGAGATACTTGTGATGATGTTGTGGCCTTGCACAAACACTTGATTATCTGATTCACTACACAGACACATCACTGATCACATGCCTTGCCTTGCATAACATCATAACATCATTAATCATTTTGTGTTCTTTTTGTTCTCAGGGTTTATTACCTCCTATTCTGGTCATATTTGCTGCTTCAACATGGAGATTCCAAGGAAGAGAAATGTCCATTATACGTTCCCACATCCAGAGACAGATGGTATTTAGAAGTTAATTGGCTTGATGGGGGACAAAGTGCTTGATGATTTTAGGAATGAGTTTGGCAAGATCCTGGATTGTGTGAGCCAACCACTGATCAGAGGGATAGCTTGCATTCTCTACTGCAGTTCTATGATCCCAGCTGAGGGTTTTTGTTTTCCCTGACTACATCTTGGCTCCCACATTAGAAGAGATATCCAGCATCCTCAAAATCCCCATCAAAAAATGGTGCTCCTTACTATGGCTGAGAGAAGATGCCTTCATCCAAAGATATAGCTGAGTCTTTTCTTCTGGATTTATCCAAAGTTAACAGAGAAATGGATGCCACCAAGGGTAAAGGACCTTTCTTATATTTTCTTATCAAATAAGCCCAGGACCTGGCCTCTGAGAACAAATGGGCTAAGTTCAGCACCTTGCTTGCTTTGATAGTGTATGTGACTAGTTTGCTTCCAGGAGAGAAGGGTTTAATTAACCTGGAAGCTATCACTATATTTTCCAGAAGAAATCCAATACCCACTTTTCTAGGTGACTTTTACTACGGGGTTCACCATAGGAATGAAAAGATGAAGGGACATGTAAACTGTTGTGCTCCCCTATTTGATGAATGGTTTGTAAGGCAACACCCTAAATCAGGACCTTTTCAGGGTTTGAAACAATTTTGGAAGTGGTCCAAAAGATTAATGGGCTTAAGCTCAGCTGACATTGCTTGGGGATGCAACAGGTACCTTGTAAGGATCTTTGTTATTCCAATTGTCTCCCGATTTACCTGAAGTCTCTGGTTATATCTGTTGCACGGGCATAAAATAAATGCCACCACTTCAAGCCTGAATGTCACACAGGATTTTCTTGCAAGGGATATTTTCTCAATACCATAATGGGAAGGAAAATGAAGCCTTGGGAATAAAAGGAACACATTGCATTGCATACGCATCATTTGCATTTTTTCTTTGTTTTGCAGGTTTTCTACAGGATGCTTAATTTATCTATATTTCAGGTAAAGATTACGAGGGCCGCCAAGACCCGTCATCTTTGACAGAATATCCCGCATTGCTATGCAACTCGCAACAACCAGAGGACAATCATGGATGCTATGCAAACTGAGCTTAATGAGTTTCGCACCAGAATGGGAGAGTTCATGGTCATGATGCAAGGGATGGCTCAGGGGCAGCAAGAGTTAAGAAATGCAATTCAGGGGCTCAACCCTCCTCAGACTAATATCCCTGTAACCACTCCTGACGTGCAAGTGACTCCTCCTAACACCAACAATGGCCCAGGCGGACCTCAGGTTCCAGAACAGGGCATGACAACTTTCATTCTAGTACAAGACAGGAAGGAGGATCAGTTCCCTTCTTTCAACAATGATATGGGGTTCAGCGGAGAAGGAAATCTTCAAGACTTTTTTATGCTTGCTGAGAAAGTCAAAGCCCTTGAGTGCAGAGACACTTTGGGGATAGACGTGTCTGACATGGGCCTAGTCCCCGGGGTGGTTATTCCTCAAAAATTCAGGCCACCTACTTTTGAAAAGTATAACGGTACCTCCTGCCCAAAGACTTACTTGCAGGCGTTCTACCAGAAGATTGCTGCCCATACTAGGGATGAAAAGCTCTGGATGTACTACTTCCAGGATAGTCTCTTCGGAGGATCCTTGGAATGGTATATGAAGCTAGAGAGAAGTTCTGTGAGAAGCTGGAAGGAATTGGGAGAAGTATTCCTCAAGCAGTATCAATATAATATTGACATGGCGCCCAGTCGCACTCAACTTCAAAGTCTGACTCAGAAGAACTCCGAGAGCTTCAAAGATTATGCACAAAGGTGGCGCAAAGTGGCCGCTAGAGTGCAACCACCTTTGCTGGAGAGAGAAATGGTAGACCTGTTCCTGGATACCCTCCCTGCAAATTTCATGGAAAGGCTAGCTGGATGTTCCTCAAGTGGATTCGCAGATATCATCTTGACGGGCGAAAGGGTAGAAAGCTGGATAAAGCAAGGGAAGATTCAGAATGGGGGTGCTTCGAGTTCTGGTGTCAAGAAGACCTTAGTGAAGAGGAGAGAAGGAGAGATTGGGGAAGTGTATGCACAGAGGGGAGGAAACAATAGAGGTTTTTATCAGCAAGTGGCCCCCGTCACTATATCAGCTCAACCTGTTCAACAACAAGTACAACCACCGCAGCCGCCACGCCAACAAGGGTATCAACAAAGACCTCCTCGTCCATATTACCCCCAGAAGCCCAGAGAAAGACATTTCGAAGCTCCGCCGATGTCCTATTCACAACGTTTGAAGAATCTCCTACAACTCTAGATGGTTCAACTCCGAACTCTACAACCCCCGAAGCCGGGCCAAATCCCCGAGGGTTATGATACAAACGCCAGATGCGAATTTCATTCCGGAGCTCCCGGGCATACTACATAAAACTACAAAGCTCTGAAGCATGTTGTTCAGGACCTACTCGATTCTAAGGCGATTAATTTCGCTCCTACTCCTAATGTAATACAGAATCCCATGCCTCCTCACGGAGGTACGGTTGGGGCAGTTGGTGAAGGGGATCATTTAAACTTGGTGCGCGACGTCGATGACCTACAGACTCCGTTGAGTGTTGTTAAAGTTTGCTTGTCACAAAAGGGTGTTTTTCCTGGGTGTGGAGTTGATTGTCCAGGATATGCTGAAGCTACAAATGGTTGTGAGCAGTTGAAAGAAGGGATCCAAAGTATGATTAATGAAGGGGTGTTGCAGTTTGACAAGGTTGTAAAGGAAAGCGAAGTCTCTACAGTAACCATCTTCTACGATCCATCTCAAGTTCCTCCACATGTCAGAGTGGCACCGATAACCATCACCACTACAGGGCCAGTATTGTATCAGAGTGATAAAGCCATTCCCTGGAATTATGGCGGAGAAGTATACTGTAACGGCCAGAAGCAAGAGTTGGCCACGTCTAGTACGACCCCAGCTCAAGTAAAAAATGTTGGAGTAGGGGGATTTACTAGAAGTGGAAGGTTATTTGCGCCGAAAACACTAAGAAATAGTGTGATACCACCCAGAGACACCGCAAAAGCCCAGGCTAAAGCAAGAGGGAAGAAACCAATGGTTGTCAATGAGCCTGCACCGGTAACTGATCCAGACATTACCTTTGATAAAGAAGCTGAAGAATTTCTGAGAATTATAAAAAAGAGCGACTACAAGATTGTGGACCATCTGCAGCAGACTCTGTCGAAGATTTCCATCTTGTCCTTACTAATGTGTTCTAACTCCCACAGGAAGGCTCTCTTGAATATTTTGAACAAGGTGTATGTGCCTCAGGATATTTCGGTAAATCAGTTAGAGGCGGTGGAATCTAGTGTCAATGCCAGTCAAGGATTGGGCTTTACAGACATGGATCTAACATCTGAAGGGCGTGCTCATAATCTGGCACTGCATATCTCTTTAAAATGTAAAGGTGCAGTACTTTCTCACGTGTTGGTTGATACCGGATCATCATTGAATGTTTTGCCCAAAAAGGCATTGATGAAGTTGGATTATGATGGAGTAGTTCTAAAGCCTAGCGACCTGGTAGTTAGAGCATTTGATGGGTCGAGGAGATCGGTGTTCAGGGAGGTGGACTTACCAATTAAAGTAGGTCCACAAATCTTCAATACCACATTCTACGTAATGGATATACAGCCTGCATACAGTTGTTTGCTTGGAAGATCTTGGATACATTCAGCAGGAGCAGTATCATCCACACTTCATCAAAAACTAAAGTTCATCTGGGAGGGTCAAATTGTAACAGTCAGTGGGGAAGAAGACATTTTTGTTAGTCATTTTGCTTCATTCAAGTATGTGGAGATGGATGGCGAGATAGTTGAAACTCCATGTCAGGCTTTTGAGCCCCTAAAAAACTGAACAAGCATCTTCATTGGCATCTTCTTCTGAAGAACCAAAGAAGGGGGTTTCCATAGCCTCTTATAAGTAAGCTCTTGAGGTGGTAGAGTCTGGGATGCGAGAAGGCTGGGGCAGTCCAATAAAAGTGCCAGAAAAGAAAGATATGTTCGGAATTGGTTACCATCATGGGCAGTCATCATCAGGACCGAGTGCTAGAGGTCGTCAAGGCCCGATTACTTTCACGAGTGCGGGAGTGGTGGATTATGGAAACATCAGTGCCGTGTAGGACGACGCAGTTGATAGTGACTGTGACTTAGATGAGTGGATCAGGCCTGCTGTTCCAGGGACTCAACTTAGCAACTGGACATCTAAAAGGCTTATCTCAGTTACCTCTTTCGAAGAGTAATAATATTTCTTTCTGTTTTTCTGTATTCAAGCACTATGTCTTGCCCGGGGCATAATGGCAATTTGTAAGGGTTTTTTCGTTCCTAACACAATTCATAATCATAAATAAAGCTGACGTTTCACATTCATCCATGTTATTCTTTGCCTTTCATTTTTTTACTTTTGTTTTTCAAAAAGAAAGAAAAGTTTTAAAATGGCAATGTTTCTCATTTTCTCAAGCCTTCTCTAAAGACTTACATGAATCACCATTAATGCAGGTGCTCGTTGTAAACACCCCAAATTTGCCCTCACTAAGTGCACACCATGGCTTGTGATCTTTCATATTTGCATTAGTTCAAGCATATCATTTCATGTTGCATTTTTTGCTTCAATGAATTAGTTCAAGTTCATCTGCATCTAGGGTTTGTGATATGAGCAATCCAGGTTCCATCTGAGCCACTCCAAAGGTATTCACCCATATCAAGAGGGTCCATGTATGTTCGATCATCATTTTATGTCCTCCAAAGATCAAGAAATCCAAAGAATCACAAGAACTGGCAAAGCATGGAAGCAGAGCTAGGGTTTAACTGCACAAATGACCTAAAATTAGGGTTTTGGTTTCAGAGGCCATAACTCCAATTTTTTTGGTCATTCTTGTTTCTATTGGTCTCAATATGTTATAAGGATCATGTGTACCAAGTTTGATGAAGAAATTCATTGTGGAAGTCATCTGATCACTGGGTAACTTCTTGAGCAAGTCAGAGCAAAATCAGGGCATCTGAGGCCCCCCAACATGGAACCAAAGTGGATTTTTCATCAAAGTGAGGTTATATGGTCTTTATTTGATCATTTAAGTGCTTATAAGTTCACAAAATTGAAGAAAAGTGAGCTAAACCAAAAGTTGCCAAAAATGGAAATGACTTGTAATGTAAACTTTCCATTTTGGGAAAGTTTTTCAACCTCCTCTTTCTCAACCAAAAATGCTTCAAATGAAAAATTGTTGGTCATGAAAGTTGTAGATTGGATCATTCCCTTTTCAAAAAGTACAAGAACAAGACCTAATTAATTTTAGAACTTAAGATATGGCTTGTCAAAGTTGGCAAAAATCCCATAATTTTCAAGAATGCACCAAAAGGGATTCTTTGCAAAACCACTTGCCAAGGCTTTTTGTGACTTAAAACACACTTCAATACATCATAACATCATAGTGCATTGCCTAAAACTCAGAATTTCCCAAGGAATTGCAAGATTACATGCCTTGAACATCAAGAATTCTCAAAGGGGCCAAAACTTCACATAATTGCAAAACACCCCATAACTTTATTCCCACATGCTGAATTGTTTCAAGATTGAATTTGTGGACTTCCTTGAAGTCAGCTGTGCATGGACATGCCCAAAGGCCAGCTGCCTCCTTGCCCATACCCAATAACACAAGTTGGTGACTTTTTGCAAGAAGGCCATACCAATCACCATAGGGCACAACCACTCCTCTGACCTATCACAACTTGATATGTGGACCAAATGTTGATCATAACACACAAGAACACAAGCTGAAACCTAAGAATCACCAAGTTCACAAAAACTCTCCCTCTTGCAAAAGCTTTCAAATTTCATAACTCAGCCACTCAATCTTCAAACAAATTCCACCATTCACCTCTAAATCACTCACTGATCACAAACCAACCATTGAAACAACCAAAAGAACCTCATACACCAAATACGATTTTTGACCAGTTGGAGTGCAAAGTCTCAAACCAGCCATCCACAAAGCTTTCCAAGAATTGCAATTACCTCAGGAGGTTCAAGGGAGTCTTTTTGCACCAAGGAAGTGGCCAGAAAGCTCAAGGGAGAAAAGCTTCATCTCAGGTAGCCATTGAAATTAATTTTTCCAGAACTCTCTTTTTATGTTACAAAATGAATAAGCATGCTTCACTGATCACACTGAACTTGGAATTTTCAAAAATAGTTGAGAAATGAGTGTGATTTGATTGTCTGAAATTTTTGCCATGTTTATGTTTCTTTTCGAATCTTGAGTTTGAGTGAAAAGAAATGAGATTTGAGAGTGGATTTGGATTCAGGGAAGTGAGAGGAGTGAATCTGGAGCTTTAGAGCTCCAGAAAGTACCTATGGAAGAAGTTGGAAGTTTTCAGGTGAGGGGTCACCGGAGAAGACGACCGGAGCTCTTCTCCGGTGACCTGAAAGTCATTAATCTCTTAATTAGGGTTAGGGCATCTTTTGAATTAAAGCCATTGGATCTGTCTCTCCCGCGCGTGTTGTGTGGTCCAGATTATATCATTAGGATTAATTTATGATTAAATAATTAATTAATTAAGTTTAAGTAAGTTTGAATACAGGCCTTTAGATCTGGCGCGCAGTCAACAAATCCATCCCCAGATTCAATCTCATCCCTCCATTCAGCATACTTCCATTTTGTTTAATTTTAATTCATATTTTTCTTATTTATTTTGTATCATTTATTTAAAATAGCTAAAAATTTCCAAAAATATTTTCTTTCTCCATTTTGACTTCAAATAATTTTATCAACCCAAAAATATTTTTATTTTTATTTTTCACATTAAAAAACCCTTTTTTAAACATTTAAATGTTTATTTTAATTAATTAATGCAAATTAATTAATTAAAATATCATTTAGGTTTCTAAAAAATCCCAAAAAATTCATATTGCATCTTTAAACATTTAGAGACATTGTCATACCATCCACACAAATTTATTTTTGGTTTTGAACCATTTTTGATAATTTTATTGAATTTAGGGTTCATAAAATTCACATTTTAGAACCCTAACTTCAAGAATTATTTTCTGCCTAACCAAGAATGGCATGACATTGATTCTTTTTGAATTGATCACCATTTGACATGTAGTTTCTAACATAATTTTGTCATAAATTTCTTCTTCCTTTTTGATTTGATTTGCATTTTTTCCCTTTAGGTTCCTTAAAACCCTAAATAACTTTAAAAAAATCATATCTTTCATTAGGTTAAGAGTTAGGTCTTCTCCTTTGGGGTGTGATATTATATGGGGTTAGGGTTAATTTGATTGCATTTTCAATTTTTTATCTTGTCATTTGCTTCTGTTTTTGACTTTTGCATCTCATGTTGCATAAAAACCCTAATTTCTCATCTTCTCTTGCATATCTCTTGCATTTGCTTGCATTCATGAACTTGCCATGGTATTTTATGTATTCACATGACTTCTAAGACATCATAGGACACATTAGAACCATGTTTGATCATTTATTCATCCATTTGCCATGTTATGCTTCCATTACATTCCATGAGCATTCATGAACTTTCATGCTTCTTTCATGCCTCATTTGCATTCTCATCACTTGTATGAACATTCATATCACTTGACATGCTTTCATCTCATCTCATAACATCATTTTCATCATGAGCATGCTTCTGGTTTTGGTTTGCATCCTTGCATACACTTACCCTTTTAAACACAATCTTTTAAGCGTGGATCCCGTCGAGTACGACGGACAATCTGGGTGCTAATACCTTCCCAGGTTGTAACCAACCCCCCTTATCAGTTTCTCTGGTTCGCGACCGTCTTATCCATATCTTTCTAGGTTTATGCAGCATTACCTTTCCTTTGCGATAAAAATGCCTAGCTAGCGACTCTTTTCACTTCATCTTCATGTTCTCTCTTTCGCCGACCATTCGCGTCTGTACCCCTTCTGGCCCTATGTCATTTGGTGGGAGCGACAACTTGGCGACTCTGCTGGGGAAACTTATACTGCAACCAGGGCTTCTGTCTCTTTTTGTGGGTTCCTCCTAGCGCTTGTTTGATTTGTGTTTACGAGGGTGTTATGTGCTAATTGTGTTTATTTTTTTTTTTATTTATTGCTTTATGTACAGCTTTATTTACTACTTTCTTTACAGTTTTCTATACATCATACTGTCATTATCATTGCTGGATCCGATTTCTGTTTTGGTGGGTGGGGTTTCATTGAGTGATTAAGGTCCTATACATGGGACCTGAGTGACACCTAGGCTAGAGTGGTTCATATTCTTTCCCATTCTATTTCGTTCTGGTGCGGGAATATGAAACACGGTTCAGATGTAGGCTTCTTCTTAGGAACTCTGTGCTACAGATTTCCTGTAGTGCTAGGGCTATCTGGGAAGCCTGCTAAGTCTGGATGACCTTTATTTTGACCTTTAGAATCTGGGGTGAATTAGAGGAGGATCCTTTATGGTTATTGTAAACACTGTACCTCTGGGTTAGAAGTGTTTACACTTCTCATAACTGATCCAAGTCTGAGGATCCTTGTTCTAGAACCTTACATGTGAGGGGGTTGGGGTGTTTTACAGGTTTGCAGGAACCCTTGGCCACATCATACCCTGTTACTGTATTGTTTAAGAAGACTTCACTTTGGACAGTTCTTGTGATTACCATGGACATGTGACTCTTTATTTGAGTCCCCCACCCTGGTTACTGGACTTCTGAGCCTCCATCCGGATCTTTGAACATACATGGACCTTATACCAAGACAGATAATCCGATCCAGCTCTTGATCACAAACCCTTGCATATCATTTACATATATCATCATTGCATCATTTAACATTTGTTTATTTGTTTTTCAGGGTATCCACCTCATTATATTTGGTTTGGTTTTGACCCCTTCTACTGCTTAGACCTCTGCTTCAGTTATCTTCTTCAGTATTTGCTTCAGCTATCTCCTTCAGCACCTGCATCAGTCTGTCAGAGGCCTGCCTCCAGCTTTTCAGTCAGTGATCTTCATCAGCATTTGTCTTCAGCTTCTTCAACACTCATGGATATTCCAAGGAAAAGCAACATATCTTATCACTTTTTTGAGCCCATATTGACTGGTATTAGGCAGGTCTAGTCTCTTATCACACCTGACCACATCCCACTATTTAGAGAGCACTATGGGGGTATCTTGGACATGGTCATGGATCTTAATTCTTCTTAGAGAAGCATGATCCACACATGCTTGCAGTTTTATGACCCCCCACTCAGATGCTTCACCTTTCCAGATTTTTAGATGGGGTCTCTGTTGATAGAGTTTTCCTTGTTGATTGGAGTGCCTATCAGAGGTGGGATCCCCTTCAACCCAGAGATGACTGCTCCTAGAAGTGAGGAGATAGCAAGGGCATTGCATTTGGAGCCTGCCCTCATTGAGCAAAATATGACAACAAAAGCTGGGATTCCTGGTTTACATCTGGATTTCTTGATTTCCCAGGCCACCCTGAAGGCTGCATTGGGAGAATGGAAGACAGTCTGTGCACTTTTAGACATCAACATATATGGGGTTATATTGTTTGCAGATGAGCCCAAATTTGTAAGTAATAATGCCATCCACTTGTTCTTGCTGAGAAACCCAGTGCCTACATTGCTAGGAGATGTTTACTACTCCATTCATCAGAGAAATGAAAAGCAAAGAGGGAAGTTGGTCAGATGCTGTGCTCCTTTGTTCTACTCTTGGCTGCTCAAACACTTGCCCAAATCAGATGCCTTCTTGAACCCACATCAGCAGAAGAATTGGGCCAAGAGATTCATTGCCTTAACATCAGATGATATCAGATGGTGCACCCAGAGCACCAAAGGCAAAGATATTATTACCAACTGTGGACAATACCCTAATGTGCCTCTTATAGGAGTAAAAGGTTGCATCAATTACAACCCTCTACTGTTTAAGAGACAATTGGGATATGCCTTGGTTCATCCTCCGAGAGGACATGATTTAGCTGAGACCCTATACTGTGAGATCCAATCTGGCTCTGCTGTTGTCAGACAAACTGCCTGGGCTTGGGACAACATCCAGACCAAAGGGACAGCCATCCTTGGAAGGTGTAACAATATTGCTTCAGCCTAGTACTCTGACTGGTCCCGTACTAGAGCTCAGATCACCAGGATGCCTTTCACCTTGGAAGATACACCTGGACCTTGTACAGTACAACCTGCAGCAATTGTTAGCCTGGAGGAGTTTGAAAAGCTGAAAGAGAGGAATAATCAGCTATCTGAAGCCCTGAAGAAGACTCTCTGGGAGAGGAATGACGATCGTCTGGACATTGAAAGATTGGAAAGGCTCAAGACTGAGCATCTGACCAAGATTGAAAGAACAGATGGCTACATAAGGAAAGCAAGAGCCGGGGAACAAATATTGAAGAATGCCTGCAAGGAGGCCAAAATTCAGAAAGCTAGGGCTAAGCGTTACCTGGAGGAAAGCCAGACTCAGTGGATCAGGATCACCGAAGCCCGTGCACAAGAAGACCAGAGGACTCAGGCCAGGATTGAGCAGTTGGAAGCCAATGAAAAGAAGTAGCAGGAAGCTTTGTTGGCAGCTCAGAAGGAGATATAAGAATTGAAGCTCCAAGCAGGGTTAAAGAGATCAAAAGATCAGGACAGGCATAAGAAGCTAACCAATGCCATTTCTACCAGGAACCTCCTCATTAGGACTATTACAGAGCTCCCATCTGGTCCGGTGACTGAGGCCCTCCTGAAGGAAGTCAAGGAAGATGACTTTGGATTGGATGTCTGATTCCTTTTTCTTGTTTTTCCTTTCTTTTGATGTACTTTTTGCTTTTTTGTTGTTGTATTTTTGACCCACCATGGGCATGTATTGTAAACAGACTATGTATTTTCATCATTTGTAATATATCAGTTTGTTTTATTTTGGTGGGCTTTCTCTCAACATCATCAAACATCTCCTCGAGGTCTGGAAAATTCAAAACCAAGAACCAAACCGGATACCCTTGGAAGAAAAATAAGCATATTGCATTGCATACTAACATTTTCTTTGTTTTGTAGGTTTTTGTTTATTATTTTGTTTCTCACTTTGTTGTGGTTTCAGGAAACATTGCTCGTCGCAGAGTGTTCCCTATCAACCGCACACACCGGTACCCAATGCGAAACAACCTTCCAGGCATTCAGATGGATCAGGTACAGTAGGACCTGAATGAAGTAAGAAATCAAATGGAAAACGAAAGGGTTGAAATGAGAAACCAAATGTCCCAGTTTATGGCTGTGATGACATGCTTAGCATAGAGTCAGGAAAGGCTGAGAGAGCTGGTGGAAAGGCAGACACCTGAAGAGCCCCACCTTGGAACAGGAGGAACCAACAATAATGATCGCGGGCTGCCTCGCATCAACCCACCAGAGTTTAGGCCCCATTTGAACCCAGATGTTAATATCCCAAGGAATATTCAAGGGAACACTGCTGGAGGCAGGATCTTGCAAGAAGATTCTCAGGAGGAGCAGTTCACAGTTATTGGGGCTGGGGATGAGGTTTATGACCGAAGGTTGGATGAGATTGCTGAAAAGCTGAGGTCTTTGGAATCCCAGAATTCTCTAGGCTTTGACGTAATGGATATGGGGCTGGTAGATGGGGTGAGGATTCCCCACAAATTCAAACCCCCGTGCTTTGAAAAATATAATGGTACCTCCTGCCCGCGTACTCATCTACAATCTTTCTTAGGGAGACTCAAGGCTTATACCATGGACGAGAAGTTATGGATGTTCTATTTTGAGGACAGCCTGACTGGGGCATCAAGAGAATGGTATTCGCATCTGACGAGGGCCACTATATAATGTTGGAAATACTTGGCCGAAGCCTTCATCCGGAAATACCAGTACAACCTAGGCATGGCCCCCAATAGAACTCTTCTAATGGGCATGTCTCAGTATTCAAGGGAAAGCTTCCGGGATTACGCTCAAAGGTGGAGACAACTTGCTACTGCTGTCCAGCCACCCATGTCTGAAAGGGAGATGGCTGACATGTTTATGAACACCTTGTAGGGAACTTATATTGATAGACTTGCTGCTTTCTCTTCCACCAGTTTTGCTGATGTAGTTATAGCTGGTGAGAGAATTGAGAGTCTTTTGAAGATGGGCAAAATCTCTGACAATGGTGCAAGCTCTTCCAACAACCCCAGAAAACCTTTTTCAGGACCCCGAAGGGCAGGTGAAACTAATGTTATCCATGCAGGCAGGGGCAGACCCCAGTATTCTCACAGATCAATAGCAGCCGTTACCATCCCGACTCCAGCTCCACAATAACCAATTTTTCCTCAACAACAACAACATCACTATCATCAACAATCTCATTTTCCGCAACAAAGAACGTACAACAATAACAACAGCAACCAACAGCAGCGCCCCTTTCAACAGAGGCCATCTCAGGCAAATAGGGTGATTGACCCCATTCCTATGCCTTATGCCGCTTTACTGCCACAACTCCTGAAGCTTAACCTGGTTGAGTTCAGGACGTTGGCTCCACCAGATCCTCTCAATATCCCGAAGAATTATGATGCTAATGCCAGATGTGCCTTTCATTCCAACGCACTGGGTCACAATACCGAGAAATGTAGAGCCTTTCAAATGAAGGTTCAGGATTCGGTTGATTCTAAAGCTCTCAATTTCGCACCGCCACCAAATGTTAACAGAAACCCTATGCCTAATCATGGTGGGCCCATGATTAATGCCATAGAAGAGGACCAACCGTCGGCACTAATTGATGATGTTGCACAGATTCAAACACCGTTGGCAGAAGTCAAAGCTCAACTTTTAAGATGTCAAGTGTTCCCGGGCTGTGAGGCCTGCTGCGAATCGTGCAAAACTGCTATTAATGGTTGTGAGAAGCTAAGGCTTGGCATAAATGGCCTTATTAGAGATGGAATCTTGCAGATTACCACAACGGCTCCTTCAACATCAACAATTCTTTCTTCAGCCACAACAGATCCTCCTACAACAACAATAACTATCATCCCCACTGATTCATCCACAACTCCAGTAATCACTCCATCCATTATTTCAACAGACCAGAGTTCAGCAACATTTACTTCTATAACATCAACACCCATTTTATCAACGGAAACACCTACAACACCAGCAAACATTAATGAAGATGTCTCAACGGTCACGATCTATTATGACCCAGCAAATGTTTATCCCAACAATAATTTCCAACAACAAACCTCAACATCTCCTGTCAGATCTCCAATCACAATCTACTACGACCCGCATACCATCACAGTTCCTTCTGCTGCAGGAATCAGTCCGGTCACCATTACAGTACCTGGACCTGTTCCTTATGAAAGCAGTAATGCCATACCTTGGCACTACGACTCTGATCTCTACTGCGGCGAGAAGAAAATCACTCTAGATTCATCAACCTCTTCACCACAAGTAGACAATGTTGGGGGAGGCGGAGGCTTCACCAGAAGCGGATGCCTTTTTGCCTCACAAACACCGAGACCCAATGCTGAAGCCGAAACTGCTGCTACGGCAAAAGGGAAGAATGTGGTACTTGAAGAGCCAACTGTTAAAGAGACTCCGAAGACGTCTTTTGAACAAGAGGTAGACGAGTTCATGAGAATAATCAAAAAGAGTGATTACAAGGTGGTGGACCAGCTTCATCAAACACCCTTCTAAATCTCTATATTATCATTGTTAATGTGTTCCGAAGCCCATAGGAATGCACTGTTGAAGGTCCTTCACACAGCCTACGTGCCGAAAGAGATTACAGTTAATCAGCTGGAAATAGTGGTTGCGAATGTTAACACCAGTCATGGAATGGGCTTTACAGACGCTGATTTAACAACGGAGGGACGCAATCATAATAAGGCTTTACACATCACCTTAGAGTGCAAAGGTGATGTTCTTTCTCATGTACTAGTAGACACTGGGTATTCGCTTAATGTCCTCCCAAAGAAAGCCTTGGTGAAGCTGGAGTATGATGGTTTGGCATTACGTCCAAGTAACTTGGTGGTAAGAGCATTTGATGGCTCTAAGAGATCAGTGCTTGGAGAGATTGATTTACCTGTGTTGATTGGCCCACAAACCTTTAAAACTACCTTCTTCGTGATGGACATACAGCCGGCCTACAGCTATTTGTTGGGTAGACCCTGGATTCACGCCGCTGGCGCTGTTACATCTACCCTTCACCAGAAGTTAAAATTTGTGTGGGAAGGCCAGATCATCACAATTTGCGGGGAGGAAGACATTTTCGTTAGCCAGCTGGCTACTTACAAGTATATAGAGATGGATGAGAGATCCATAAGACTATGAGTCAGGGGTTTGAGGCCCTTAACATCAATGAAGCAACTGTTGTGTCTGGAACTTCCAACACTTCATATCAACAGGCCCGGAAGGTTGTTGAGGAGGGTACCGCTCAAGGCTGGGGCAAGTTGCTGCAAGTAGAAAAGAAAGAAGACAGATTCGGGTTGGGTTACAGACCAACTCGACAAGATCAACCAGAGGCTGCAATAGAGCCCAAATTTGTCAGCGGGGGATGCTTACCCCGGATGCTGTGAATAGTCTGGAAGATGAGGAAGAAGACGAACGCAACCTGGAAAGCTGGATACGTCCAAAGATCCCGGCGAACCAAGTCTCTAACTAGTCTTTCCAGGAAATTATAAGAGTTACTCCTGTAGAGTAATTATTATTTCTTGTCCTTTTAGCATGCATCAAGTCCTGCATCTTGCCCAAGATGTCATGACTCATTTTGTAATCGGGCCATCTTGTATTTTATGCAAACGATCAATTAATGAATATCAGGACATCTTTTGCAAACAAGTCTCTTTTTCGCTCACTGTTTTTCATTTTTCATTTTTTGTACAAAACAATAAAATGGAAATGTTTTCAAATTAATAACTTCATTTTCACTTTTTCTAAACAAGATAAAACTGATCACTAAAATGAACAAATCTAAACCCTTGCAGAGAGTGCCCTCCAGACTGCACCGACAACGACACTGCTATGACTTCGTATGACTTCGACAATCCGATTAATCAATCCGATGAAGGGGTTGAAGAAGATTATGAGCTACCTGAAGAGCTAGCCAGACTGCTAAGGCAAGAGGAGAAGGTTATCACTCCTCATCAGGAGGAAGTTGAGACAGTTAATCTTGGTACCGAAGAAGACTTGAAAGAAGTGAAGATCGGGGCCCGTCTACAAGATTCAGTGAAGGAACAACTTATTGACATGCTGCGAGAGTACGTTGATGTTTTTGCTTGGTCTTACCAAGACATGCCAGGTCTAGATACCGACATTGTTATGCACAAGCTGCCACTAAAAGAAGACTGTCCTCCAGTAAAACAGAAGTTGCGCCGTACTCGTCCTGATATGGCCATGAATATTAAAGAAGAGGTACAAAAACAGTGGGACGCCGGTTTCCTTGTTGTGACTAGTTACCCGCCGTGGGTTGCTAACATTGTACCTGTGCCTAAGAAGGATGGCAAAGTACGGATGTGTGTGGACTACCGGGATCTGAATAGAGCTAGCCCGAAAGATGACTTCCCATTACCTCACATTGATGTATTGGTCGACAATACGGCTCAGTTCTCGGTATTCTCCTTCATGGATGGATTTTCAGGATATAATTAGATCAAGATGTCACCTGAAGACATGGAGAAGACAACTTTCATCACACCTTGGGGCACATTTTGTTATAAGGTAATGTCGTTCGGATTGAAGAATGCTGGTGCAACTTATCAACGGGCTATGGTAACATTATTCCACGACATGATCCACAAAGAAATTGAATGTTATGTGGATGACATGATTGCCAAGTTCCTCACAGAAGAAGACCATCGGGTAAATCTGTTGAAGCTGTTCAAACGTCTGAGAAAATACCAGTTGAAGTTAAACCCCAACAAATGCACATTTGGGGTACGGTCCGGTAAGCTGCTGGGATTTATTGTAAGTGAAAAGGGAATTGAAGTTGACCCTGACAAAGTCAAAACCATTCAAGAGATGCCTGCACCAAAGACTGAAAAAGAGGTTCGAGGGTTCCTAGGTAGATTGAACTACATATCACGATTCATATCTCACCTTACTGCAACCTGTGAGCCCCTGTTCAAGTTGTTAAGGAAAGAACAAGCGGTCAGGTGGAATGAAGACTTCCAGAAGGCTTTTGACAAAATCAAGGAATACTTTCAAGAACCTCCAATTCTTATGCCTCCAGTTGAAGGAATACCTCTAATAATGTACCTGACAGTATTAGAAGAGTCAATGGGGTGTGTGCTGGGCCAGCATGACGAGTCTGGTCGAAAAGAGTATGCAATATACTACCTAAGCAAAAAGTTTACCGATTGTGAACAACGTTATTCACTGCTCGAGAAAACTTGTTGTGCTTTAGTGTGGGCTGCTCGCCGACTAAAGCAATATATATTGACCCACACCACCTTGTTGATATCCAAGATGGATCCAGTCAAGTATATATTTGAGAAGCCAGCACTTACCGTAAGGGTTGCAAGATGGCAAATGATTCTAACAGAATATGACATTCAGTACACATCTCAAAAGGCTATCAAAGGCAGTGTACTGTCTGACTATCTGGCTGAATACGAAGCCTGTATCATGGGTCTTGAGGAAGCCATTGACCTCAGGATCAAGACTTTAACTGTATTCGAAGATTCAACTCTGGTAATCAATCAGACCAACGACAAATGGTACACTCACCAAGAGCATCTGATTCCCTACCGTGACTATACGAGGAGATTATTGACTTTCTTCATAGCAGTCAAGCTTGAGTATATCCCTCGAGATGAAAATCAGTTTGCAGATGCTTTGGCTACTATTTCCTCCATGATCAAGGTTCAAGCTACCAACTTTGTGCCTCAGATTTCAGTATCCAGACACCGGCATACGTATTCTTTGTGGACATTGCTAAAGATGACAAGCCTTGGTTCCATGACATCAAATTCTTCTTAGAGGATCAAACATACCCACCTGGGGCATCATCCAATGACAAGAAGACATTAAGGAGGCTGGCTGGTAGTTTCTTCCTGAATACTGATGGTTCGTTGTACAAGCGCAACTTTGACATGGTACTTCTCAGATGTGTTGATAAGACATAGGCAGATTTACTGATGCACGAGGTGCATGAAGGATCTTTCGGTACCCATGCTAGAGGACATGCAATGGCTAAGAAATTACTACGATCAAGCTATTACTGGATCACAATGGATGCAGATTGTTGTGCCTATGCCAGAAGGTGCCACAAATGCCATATTTATGCAGATAAGGTGCATGTGCCTCCAAATCCCTTGAATGTGATGTCTTCACCTTGGCCCTTTGCCATGTGGGGAATTGACATGATTGGAAAGATTGAACCAACTTCTTCAAATGGCCACAGATTCATCCTGGTAGACATTGATTACTTCACCAAATAGGTTGAAGCAACTTCATATGCCAACGTCACCAGGCAGGTGGTAGCCCGATTCCTAAAGAGAGACATCATCTGTCGGTATGGAGTGCCCGAGCGAATCATTACTGATAATGGTTCCAACTTGAACAATAAAATGATGGCAGAACTGTGTCGGGACTTCAAAATCCAACACCACAACTCTTCTCCTTACAGGCCAAAGATGAATGGCGCTGTTGAGGCAGCTAACAAGAATATCAAGAAGATTGTGCAAAAGATGGTGGTTACATACAAAGACTAGCATGAAATGCTACCATTTTCCTTGCATGGGTACTGTACTTCAATCAGAATATCCACTGGGGCAACACCGTATCAGCTTGTGTATGGTATGGAAGCAGTCTTACCTGTTGAAGTTGAATTGCCCTCTTTACGGGTATTGATGGATGTCAAGTTGAATGAAGCAGAATGGGTCCGATCTCGGTACAATCAACTGAATCTGATCGAAGAGAAGAGATTAGCTGCAATTTGTCGTGGGCAGCTATATCAGAAAAGAATGAAGAAAGCCTTCGATCAGAAAGTCAGGCTTCAGGAATACTAAGTAGGAGATCTTGTGCTGAAAAGACTCCTTCCTCCTCATACAGACCACAGGGGCAAGTGGACTCCGAACTACGATGGTCCATTCATAGTAAAGAAAGTATTCTCTGGTGGAGCACTGATACTCACTATTATGGATGGTGAAGATTTCTTATCCCCTGTGAATTCAGATGCAGTTAAAAAATACTTCGCATAAAAAGACCCGCTGGACATAAAAACAGAATGTAAGTCCAGGAAAAAATAGGGCATCTCGGCGAGTCAAAAACAGAATAAAAGACTCGGGAAAATATAAGGGAAAATTGAAAAAAATGTACACCCGCTGAGTTGAAAAGCCGCATTGGACAGCTCAGGCAAAAATGGGTATCCCGGTGGATTGAAAACCAGAAAGGGCGATCCACGCAAAATTGGGGAATAAGCGAACAACTGCATTCTGAATTCGGCTGTATCACTCACAACATGGCAAACTTCGAAAGGTTAAAGCATCAGTTAGAATCAACTTTCTTCAGAAAGCAAGATGAGAAGAACGTCAAAGGTCATACGGGTCATAGCAAAGGGAAGCTCACTGAAGCATCATCAACATTGCCAGCACCTTCATTTTTCTCAATTTGTAACGATCTCCTCATTTCAGGGGATCTGTTTCTTTGAGTGTACTTGCCAATTCAGGGCACACAAATTAATAAAATCAGAGTTTTCAGTCACACTGCGTCTTGTACATTTTTGTTTCGTTTGCAAAATGTCCAAAATTCATGATATGATACTTGCATAAAACAGACGTGCCTTTCTAATCACATGCTTGCAGGAAATATATTTTTACTTCCAGGAATATCTAACTCCTATGACGGAATCCGGTAAGGGATACCTCGGGATACTGGCGTATTTCTTTGTCATAACCGGATTGCAGGTATTCAGCGCAACATGGGGCATGAAAGGTTTTCCCCAGCAAAGTTGCCAAATCATTTCTTTTCCAGCACATCATCTTCAAATAGTATCGGTGAATGCTCATTTCCCCAGCTGAATTGTCAAAGTCTCCTCATCCTCAGTAGGATCCCCACAGAAATCTCTAGGAAGATCGTTCAGTGGTCTTTCCTCCCCCAACAAAGTACTATACAGGGAACCATCTCCCCACAGAGCTCCAGCCTCCTCCCGAAAGGGCAATGTCTGAATTTCCCCCACAACAAAGTGACGAAAGCTTCCACATCCCCAGCTGGGCTCCTCATTACTAAGATAGGTCTATCAGTGACCTATTTCCCCAAGCAGAGTCGTATATTTTATCAGATCTACCAATAATCTCATCCCCAGCTGGGATATCCTTTCAAGAAGATCAGTCAGAGATCTCCACAAGCAACGGGATCCGAATCCCGGATCGGTATCTTTGCATAATCATAGCATTCTCATCATAAATCACCACAAAAGCGTAGCATTCCATCTAATACGGAGCATTACAGCAAAAATCAAACATATTGCATGATCACAAGTCAGGTTCGAACCAGTCACCTGTAAATATCGGCAATACCCCATACCCCTCAATTTCCCCAACAAAAAGCCAAAGCGTCCCCTTTGCACTCCCCAACACAAATACGTGTTTATATATACTCATTCGACACTCGTCTGTGTCATATCATCTCCCTGCAGATATAAGCCACAAATATCCTTGATTGAATACAGAACTTTACATACTCTTTTTGACACCCGTCCGTGTCACTGATCCCCAACATGGTTGCCTAATCATTTATTGTAAACCAAACACTTCTTCATAATACACTCTCATTGACACCCGTCTGTGTCATCCTATCTCCACAAGTCACCAGATTACCTTTTACACTTATAAGTTCATAACTTATACGTTTCCTCTTGTGACACCCGTCCGTGTCATACTCTCCCGAGCAAGCTGAACACTCGTCTGTGTCTCACTCATGCTGATTTTTACTCATACAGATACTCGTCCGTATTTTGTATACACACTTATTTCCCCCCAGATTCGACACTCGTCCGTGTTCTTTGTTAACCAGTTGGTACTCGTCCGTATCATCATCTCAGAACACGCGTCAACATTTGTTTCTACTGATACTCGTCCATATCGTAGTCTTAAGGATGCTCGTCTGCATCTTTGATCTATACACAACGTCAAAACACTTATACATTTTATTTCTTGGATGTAAACACTCGTCCGTGTTTACTATTCCCCATCCCCAGTAGAACAACCTTTCTCTTATCTGACATTCGTCCTATGTCATGATACTTTCGGCAGCCATACCCTGCCAGGTGATCGTCCTTCACCTTTGGATGAACGTTCCTCATCCTTCTCCCAGCGGAGTCTCCATTATTGGAACCCTTTTCTATCTGGAATTCGCCCTATGTCGTGATATTTAGCAGCCGTCCCCTGCTAGGTGATCGTCCTTCACCTTCTTGATGATCTTCCTTCATCATTTTATCTGATGGCCGTCCCCGTCGTTGATCTTTCTATCCGGCATTCGTCCTATGTAGTGATATTTAGCAGCCGTCCCCTTCTAGGTGATCGTCCTTCACCTTCTTGATGATCGTCCTTCATCATTTTATCCGATGGCCGTCCCCGTCGTTGATCTTGTTATCCGACATTCGTCCTATGTCATGATAAAACCCCGAGAGCAGTCGTACCCTGCTAGGTGATCGTCCTTCACCTCTTGATGATCATCCTTCATCATACTTATCTGATGGTCGTCCCCATCGTCGACCTTTCCTATCCGACATTCGTCCTATGTCGTGATAAAGAGCAGCCGTCCCTTGCTAGGTGATCGTCCTTCACCTTTTGATGACCGTACCTCATCGTTTATTTCATTTATGCTTTGAACTTGATGTTCGTCCCCATCATTGCCTTTATTTTAATCCCCATAGAGTCTTATTTCTTAACCTGATGGTCGTCCCCATCATGATCCCTTTATTTCCCCAGCATGTCGGCCGTCCCCGTCATTACTTTATCCCCAGCAGTCGTCCTTTGCTCGATGGTCGTCCTCCATCGCCCGCACTTTATAATCATACTTTATTTTCCTCTTACAATCTATATCCCTTTTCTTCTTCTCCTCAGTGAGTGCAAATTTTGGACTATCTTTGGTATTCAACCACAAGTTATCTTGTTTGTCTGATAAGCCATGCGCTTACATCCTGCACAGCTAACTCATGCTTGAATAGGGGCAGTTGTAAACACCCTAAATTTTCCCTCACTAAGTTCACATCATGGATTGTGATCTTTCATATTTGCATTAGTTCAAGCATATCATTTCATGTTTCATTTTTTGCTTCAATGAATTAGTTCAAGTTCATCTGCAACTAGGGTTTGTGATCTGAGCAATCCGGGTTCCATCTGAGCCATTCTAAAGGTCTTCAATCATCTCAAGAGGGTCCATGTATGTTCAATCATCATTTTATGTCCTCCAAAGATCAAGAAAGCCAAAGAATCACAAGAACTGGCAAAGCATGGAAGCAGAGCTAGGGTTTAACTACACAAATGACCTAAAATTAGGGTTTTTGTTTCAGAGGACATAACTCAAAATTGTTTGGTCATTCTTGTTTCTATTGGTCTCAATATGTTATAAGGATCATGTGTACCAAGTTTGATGAAGAAATTCATTGTGGAAGTCATCTGATCACTGGGTAACTTCTTGAGCAAGTCAGAGCAAAATCAGGGCATCTGAGGCCCCCCAACATGGAACCAAAGTGGATTTTTCATCAAAGTGTGGTTATATGGTCTTTATTTGATCATTGAAGTGCTTAGAAGTTCACAAAATTGAAGAAAAGTGAGCTAAACCAAAAGTTGCCAAAAATGGAAATGACTTGTAATGTAAACTTTCCATTTTGGGAAAGTTTTTCAACCTCCTCTTTCTCAACCAAAAATGCTTCAAATGAAAAATTGTTGGTCATGAAAGTTGTAGATTGGATCACCCCCCTTTCAAAAAGTACAAGAACAAGACCTAATTCATTTTGGAACTCAAGATATGGCTTGTCAAAGTTGGCAAAAATCCCATAATTTTCAAGAATGCACCAAAAGGGATTCTTTGCAAAACCACTTTCCAAGGCTGTTTGTGACTTCAAACACACTTAAATACATCATAACATCATAGTGCATCGCCTAAAACTCCGAATTGCCCAAGGAATTACAAGATTACAAGCCTTGAACATCAAGATTTCTCAAAGGGGCCAAAACTTCACATAATTACAAAACACCCTATAACTTTATTCCCACATGCTGAATTGCTTCAAGATTGAATTTGTGGACTTCCTTGAAGTCAGTTGCGCATGGACATGCCCAAAGGCCAGCTGCATCCTTGTCCATACCTCAAGTACACAAGTTGGTGACTTTTTGCAAGAAGGCCATACCAATCACCATAGGGCACAACCACTCCTCTGACCTATCATAACTTGATATGTGGACCAAATGCTGATCATAACACACAAGAACACAACCTGAAACCTAAGAATCACCAAGTTCACAAAAACTCTCCCTCTTGCAAAAGCTTTCGAATTTCATAACTCGGCCACTCAATCTTCAAACAAATTCCACCATTCATCTCTAAATCACTCACTGATCACAAACCAACCATTGAAACAGCCAAAAGTACCTCATACACCAAATACGATTTTTGACCAGTTGGAGTGCAAACTCTCAAACCAGCCATCCACAAAGCTTTCCAAGCATTGCAATTGCCTCAGGAGGTTCAAGGGAGTCTTTTTGCACCAAGGAAGTGGCCAGAAAGCTCAAGGGAGAAAAGCTTCATCTCAGGTAGCCATTGAAATTAATTTTTCCAGAACTCTCTTTTTATGTTACAAAATGAATAAGCATGCTTCACTGATCACACTGAACTTGGAATTTTCGAAAATAGTTGAGAAATGAGTGTGTATTGATTGTCTGAAATTTTTGCCATGTTTATGTTTCTTTTCGAATCTTGAGTTTAAGTGAAAAGAAATGAGATTTGAGAGTGGATTTGGATTCAGGGAAGTGAGAGGAGTGAATCTGGAGCTTTAGAGCTCCAGAAAGTACCTAGGGAAGAAGTTGGAAGTTTTCAGGTGAGGGGGTCACCGGAGAAGACGACCGGAGCTCTTCTCCGGTGACGTGAAAGTCATTAATCTCTTAATTAGGGTTAGGGAATCTTTTGAATTAGGGCCATTGGATCTGTCTCTCCCGCGCGTGTTGTGTGGTCCAGATTAGATCATTAGGATTAATTTATGATTAAATAATTAATTAATTAAGTTTAAGTAAGTTTGAGAACAAACCTTTAGATCTGACGCGCAGTCAACAAATCCATCCCCAGATTCAATCTCATCCCTCCATTCAGCATACTTCCATTTTATTTAATTTTAATTCATATTTTTCTTATTTATTTTGTATCATTTATTTAAAATAGCTAAAAAATTCCAAAAATATTTTCTTTCTGCATTTTGACTTCAAATAATTTTATCAACCCAAAAATATTTTTATTTTTATTTTTCACATTAAAAAACCCTTTTTTTAAACATTTAAATGTTTATTTTAATTAATTAATGCAAATTAATTAATTAAAATATCATTTAGGTTTCTAAAAAATCCCAAAAAATTCATATTGCATCTTTAAACATTTAGAGACATTGTCATACCATCCACACAAATTTCTTTTTGGTTTTGAACGATTTTTGATAATTTTCTTGAATTTAGGGTTCATAAAATTCACATTTTAGAACCCTAACTTCAAGAATTATTTTCTGCCTAACCAAGAATGGCATGACAATGATTATTTTTGCATTGATCTCCATTTGACATGTAGTTTCTAATATAATTTTTTCATAAATTTCTTCTACCTTTTTGATTTTATTTGCATTTTTTCCCTTTAGGTGCCTTAAAACCCTAGATAACTTAGAAAAATCATATCTTTCATTAGGTTAAGAGTTAGGTCTTCTCCTTTGGGGTGTGATATCATATGGGGTTAGGGTTCTTTTTATTGCATTTTCAATTTTTTATCTTGTCATTTGCTTCTGTTTTTGACTTTTGCATCTCATGTTGCATAAAAACCCTAATTTCTCATCTTCTCTTGCATATCTCTTGCATTTGCTTGCATTCATGAACTTTCCATGGCATTTTTTTATGTATTCACATGACTTCTAAGACATCATAGGACACATTAGAACATGTTTTATCATTTCTTCATCCATTTTCCATGTTATGCTTCCATTACATTCCATGAGCATTCATGAACTTTCATGCTTCTTTCATGCCTCATTTGCATTCTCATCACTTGTATGAACATTCATATCACTTGACATGCTTTCATATCATCTCATAACATCATTTGCATCATGAACATGCTTCTGGTTTTGGTTTGCATCCTTGCATACATTCCATTTTCATTTCCTTATGCTAACTTTTCAGGTGGTAAGTATTTGAGAAGTGAATTTGCCTTCACTTCTCACAATCTCTTCTCATCTCTCTTATGCATTAATTGCTGCATTTTGTATTTGTCTTAGAGTGAGCTTGCTCATTCATGTTCTCCTTCTTTACTTTCTTTCTTCAAGTAACTTATCTTCTTAAGTGAAGTAAGTTAACTTGTTTCTTCTGCTTCTTCCTTGGTGGCTCTTCTCGAAGATCTCTTGTAAGCCTCATAAACCCTAGGAGCACCCAAGCATGATCATAATTAGGGTTTGATTAGTCCCCCATTAGTTTTACCTTTGTGTCATCTTTTGTGTCTCTTCTCTCATCTCTTAATCAGAGACTAAACCTTAAAGGTTTTAAGGCTTTGAGATTAAGGTTATGCCTCCATCCTTCTCTTAGGATGGAGTGTATAACTTTAATCCTAAGTGTTAAACCCTTAATGTGTTTAAATCTCTTAATCAATCCATCCAATAATCACTAAGACATCAAGCTTTTAACTTGGGCCTTGCATTAGGGTTCTAATTCTTCCTTAATTGGTTAAGAAGGACTAACCCTAGTGTTAATGGACAAGTCCCCCTCAAGTTGTCTTACAAACCATAAAATCCACTTCTTAATCTTACCATTAACTAAAATCCACTCTAATAAAGGTTTTGTTTTGTCATGAGGTTAATCCCTAATCATGGATTAAGTTGAGGAGCCTTCCTCAGCTTAAATGTTCTCATCTATTATCCTTCTATTAGGATGGTGTAATGGGTCCATTAAATCCTTGATTATGGCTTAAACTCATTACTTAACACTAAACAAAAATACCAAAAACATCTAAATAATTGAAAGTAGGTTAATGATCTTAATCCTAAATCATGGTGATTAAGTGTGAGGTGCTTACTTCATACTTAAGGTATTCTCATTACCCCTAATCAGAGGGAGGATGTGATGAGTTTACTAACCCTTGATTTAGGCTTAAATTCCTTCTCTTATGACAAACACCAAAAAGAAATAAAAGATTGAAAACACAAAAACAAACAATAATTGTCTCCTTCGGGATTCTTTGCTCATCATCTTCACTCATAAACGAGAACTTTCTTCTTCCGTCTAATGCAAGACAGTTTGCACCTGAGTCAGACAGGTCATACACTTGAGCATAGGCAAGTAAGCAGTTCACAAGTCAATTTACCTTTTAGTCTCTTTGAGTCGAACTACAGTGTTCTGACTTCCTCATTGCACGCGAGGATACGTAGGCATAACTTAACTGTTATCGAACAAAAGTCTTTGTGTCTCCCCCTCTTTCAGCATTCTCTTTTAAGCCTCAGTTCCTGAGCATTCACCCTTTTTGCACTAACACTTGTATATTTCTCTTCCATGTTTTGCACACAGATAGCACATACACTTACCCTTTTAAACACAATCTTTTAAGCGTGGATCCCGTCGAGTACGACGGACAATCTGGGTGCTAATACCTTCCCAGGTTGTAACCAACCCCCTTTCTCAGTTTCTCTGGTTCGCGACCGTCTTATCCATATCTTTCTAGGTTTATGCAGCATTACCTTTCCTTCGGGATAAAAATGCCTAGCTGGCGACTCTTTTCACTTCATCTTCATGTTCTCTCTTTCACCGACCGTTCGCGTCTGTACCCCTTCTGGCCCTGTGTCATTTGGTGGGAGCGACACTCGTCACCGGATCTTATCAATGATGACCCTGTTATGGCTGAGTATGACTTTGACAATCCAATTTATCAAGCCGCTGAGGAAGGTGAAGAAGATTGTGAACTACCTGAAGAATTGGCCAGACTGCTTAAACAGGAGGAGAAGATGATTCAGCCGCATGAAGAGGTCGTCGAAGTGATAAACCTGGGTACCGAAGAAGACAAGAAAGAAGTTAGGTCGGGGCTGCATTGGAAGAATCTATCAAGACTCGCCTAATTGCTATGCTTTGAGAGTATGTTGATGTCTTTGCATGGTCCTGCCAAGATATGCCTGGTTTAGACACGAACATTGTGGTGCAAAAGTTACCTCTGAGAGAAGACTGCCCTCCAGTGAAGCAGAAGTTGAGGCGCACACATCCTGATATGGCAATCAAAATAAAAAAAGAAGTACAAAAGCAATTTGATGTTGGTTTCTTGGTTTTGACCAGTTACCCTCTGTGGGTTGCCAACATTGTGCCGATCCCTAAGAAAGACGGAAAAGTCAAGATGTGTGTAGACTACAGGGATTTGAACAGGGCCAGCCCTAAAGATGATTTCCCTCTGCCTCACATAGATGTGCTTGTTGATAATACTGTTTAGTTTTCTGTGTTCTTTTTCATGGACGGGTTTTCAGGTTATAATTAGATTAAGATGTCTCCCGATGATATGGAAAAGACTACCTTAATCACGCCTTGGGGCACTTTCTATTACAAGGTCATGCCGTTTGGTCTGAAGAATGATGGGGCCACTTACCAACGGGCGATGGTGACGCTATTTCACGACATGATTCATCATGAAATTGAGGTTTATGTTGATGATATGATAGCAAAATCCCAAAACAGAAGAAGAACACTTGGTCAATCTAGCAAAGTTGTTTGACAGACTCCGGAAGTTCAAATTGAGGTTGAATCCGAATAAGTGCACCTTCGGGGTCCGGTCCGGCAAGCTACTCGGTTTCATTGTTAGTGAGCGGGTGTCGCTCCCGATAAATGGGAATGGCCCCATATAAGGGTACAGACGCGAACGGTCGGCGAAAGGAGGATGTGAGAACACACAGGAGTGAACTCACAGGGAATGAATAGAGTCGCCAGCTAGGCATTTTTATCCCGAAGGAAAGGTAATGCTGCATAAACCTAGAAAGATATGGATAAGACGGTTGCGAACCAGAGAGACTGAGAAAGGGGGTTGGTTACAACCTGGGAAGGTATTAGCACCCAGATTGTCCGTCGTACTCGACGGGATCCACGCTTAAAAGATTTGTGTTTTAAAGGGGTAGTGTCAGTGCAATCTGTGTATAAAAGAGCTGGAAAAGGATGTACAGGTGTTAGTGTAAATAAAGTGAAGTGTATAGGTGAAGTGTCAGTGTAAGAAATGAATGAAGTGCTCAAGAATATGAGGCTAAAGAATGATACTGGAAAGAGGGGGAATATACAAAGACTTTTGTTCGATAACTGTTAAGTTATGCCTACGTATCCTCTCGTGCAATGAGGAAGTCAGAACACCGTAGTTCGACCCAAAGAGACTGGATGAGAAATTGACTTGATGAACTGCTTGCTTGTCTATGCTCAAGTGTATGACCTGTCTGGCTCAGGTGCAAACTGTCTTGCATTAGACGGAAGAAGCAAATTCTCGTTTGTGAGTGAATGAGATGAGAAAAGAATCCCGAAGGAGACGATTATTGTTTGTTTTTGAGTTTTCAGTCTTTTATTGCTTTTTGGAGTTTGTCATAAGTTAATGAGCTTAAGCCTAAGCCAATGGGTTAGTAAACTCATCACATCATCCCTCTGATTAGGGGTAATGAGAGTACCTTAAGTGTGAAGTCAGCTTCTCACACTTAATCACCATAGTGTAGGATTAAGATCATTAACCTACTTGTGATTATTTAGATGTTTTTTTGATGTTTTTGTTTAGTGTTAAGTAATGAGATTAAGCCATAATCAAGGATTAAACAGACTCATTACACCATCCTAATAGAAGGATAATAGATGAGAGTGTTTAAGCTGAGGAATGCTCCTCAACTTAATCCATGATTAGGGATTAAACCCATGACAAAACAAAACCTTTATTAAATGGATTTTAGTTAATGATAAGATGAAGAAATGATTTTTATGATTTGTAAGACAACTTGAGGAGGACTTGTCCATTAACACTAGGGTTAGTCCTTCTTAACCAATTAAGGAAGAATTAGAACCCTAATGCAAGGCCCAAGTTACAAGCTTGATGTCTTGATGGTTATTAGATGAATTGATTAAAGGATTTAAACACATTAAGGGTTTAACACTTAGGATTAAAGTTATACACTCCATCCTAATAGAAGGATGCAGGCATAAGCTTAATCACAAAGCCTCAAAGCCTTTAGGGTTTAGTCCTTGATTGTGAGATGAGAAGAGAAGACTCAATGAGACACAAAGGTAAAAATCTAAATGGGGGGACTAATCAAAACCCTAATTATTGTCATGCTTGGTTGTTCCTAAAGTTTGTGAGGTTTACAAGAGAAATCTTCAGAGGAACCACCAGGAAGCAGATGAAAGGATCAAAGAGAAGCAAAGTCACTTGCTTCATTTAAGAAGACAAGTCACTTGAAGAAAGAAAGTAAGAAGAAGAAGAAAGAGCAAACTCAATCTCAAACACAAGATAGAATGCAGCAATGATGCATAAGAGAGATGAAAATAAAATGTGAGAAGTGAAGGCAAATTCACTTCTCAAAGTTACTTACCACCTGAAAAGTTGATGAAAGGAATGCAATGCAATGCAAGATGAGATGAAATGACATGATGCAAATCAAATCCAGAAGCATACACATGATGCTAATGATGCTATGAGATGATGCAAACATGAATCAAGGCATGAGGATGATCATATGAACATATGGATGCAAGGGAAGCATGCTTAGAACTATGATCATACATGAAAAGTTATGAAGTGCAAATGGCATACAACATGGCAAATGCAAGATGCAATGATCAAACATGATTCTAATATGTCTTAAGATGTAATATGAATCAAATGAATGCACAAAATGTCATGGCAAGTCATGGTATGCAAGCAAATGCAAGATGAATGCAAAAGGAAGCCCAAATTAGGGTTTATGATCAATGCACCAAACAAAAACCAAAACCAGAAGCAAACATCAAGATAAAAAATTGAAAATGCATCCAAGGGAACCCTAAACCTATACAGACTCACTGCCCAAAGGAGGGGTTCTAACTCTTAACCTAGTGAGGGTTATGAATTTTCTAAGATTGCTAGGGTTTTATGGTACCTTGTCAAGAAAAATGCCAAACAAATAGGAAATGCAAGATCAAATCATGCCAATTTAATCCTACAAACTACATGATATGCAAGACACAATGCAAAAAGAATCAAAGTCCAACTCTCAATGGTTAGGCAGAAATGAATTTTGGAAGTTTGGGACAAAATATTGCCTTGAAATGATTTTAATTCCATGAAATATTGTCAAAAGACATCAAGATCAAAAAAGAAATTTGGTTTGAGGGTTGGACAATGTTTCTAAATGATTTTAAAGGTTTCATGAATTTTTGGTGATTTTTAAATACCTAAAAGTATTTTTTATTAATTAATTCTCATTAATTAATTAAAAATAAACTTTTAAATGATTTAAATATATTTTTTAATGCAAAAAATAAAAATAAAAATGTTTTTGGTTTCTGAAATTAATAAAAGTTTGTATAAAAATTTTCAGAATTTTTGAATGAGTTTTACTATTTTAAATAAAATGTAGAAAACAAATGAATTTAAATGAAATAAAAATGCAATTAAACTGAAAAAGAGAAAAGTCAACATAATCAATGGCCAGGGTTTGAACTCACACGCGCGGGAGTGGACTTGGCGCCATATCTAAGGGCTGAGATTCAAATTCACATAATTATGATTAACCCTAATTAATCAAACCCTAATGACTTTCAGACGACCGGAACACTGTTCCGGTCGTCTTCTCCGGCCAGCCAAAAACTCTAACTCTCTCTACACGCAATAAAAATGAAATCTAACTGCCCAGAATTCATCCCCATTCAAAAACGAATCAAACCCCTCAATCAAACATCATTTTTCATTCATCAATCAGCCAAATCGAAGCAAAACTCATTTAGGGCAAAAAGTTTCAGACAGTTCATACATGCTGGTTTCTCAACCATTTTCAAAAATAATCACATCCCCATGATCAGGGGAGTGCATAGAAGCATTTAAGAACTTAAAATGGAGTTTCTGGAAAAAAAGTTTGAGATGGCTACCTGAACTGAAGCTTTGGTTTCTGGTGCTTTCTGGCTGGTTTCTTGCTTGCAATCAACTCCACTAGACCCCCTGAGAAGCTTTCAATGCTTGTTTGAAGTTTATAATGGATGGTTTGAGAGATGGCAGAAGTTCTGTTCAAGGTGGGATGGAAATCGTATTTCTGATTCAGGGAGTTTTAGGCTATGGTGATGGGTGCTTTGTGACTAGGGAAGTGTGCTGAGTTGATTTGTGAAGTTGGTTTGTGTGTTTGCAGCTTGTGGAGAGTGTTTCGAAAGCTTTTGCAAATGGAGTGAAAAATGAGAGAGCTGTGTTGGAGAGTGTTTCAGGCCTCTGTTGTATGTGCTTTGGCTTGCTTTTTGTTTGCATAAACTAATGGGATTGGTCAGATGAGTTGATGTGTGCTTTAGTGATTGGTATGGCTCAAGTTGCCAAAATGTCAAAGTGGTGTAAGAGAGGCATGGGCTACTTGCTAGCCAAGGACAGATGGGGTGTCCTGTGCAGCAAGATGTGTGGAGAACCCTTGGATTGTTTGTGAAGTCAGCCAGCAAGTGGATTCACACTTGAGTGAGTTTTTGCAACTTGCCTCACTTTTGCTTCTTATGAGAAATCTTGCTCCATAAGCCATAGAAATGAGTGATCCTTTGGTGCAATCTGACTTTTAGGTCTTGGTACATGTTTGTGTGAAGATTAGAAGTTTGTTTGATAGCTCAATTTGCCTTGACAAGTGAATTTGCAACTTTGCCTCTTTGGTAGAAAACTTCAAATTTTGTGATTTTTGCCAACTTTGACAAGCCATAACTTTTGATCCAAAATGAATTAGGTCATGTTCTTGTACTTTTTGAAAAGCGAATGATCCATTCTACAACTTTCATGACCAAAGTTTTTCCATTTGAAGTATTTTTGAATCAAAAAGCAAGGGTTGAAAAAGTTTCCCAAAATGGCAATTTCATTAAAAGTCAAACATTCCCAAAAACTCAACTTTGCAAAAGACTTGAAATTCTTCAATTTTGTGAACTTCCAACATCTTCCATGATCAAATAAAGATCATATACAATAAAAATGATGAAGAACACCCTTTGGTTGGGTCATTGGGGCCTCAGATGCCCTGATTTTGCACTGACTTGCTTGAAAAGTCAACTCTTGATCAGATGACTTCCCCATGGAATTTCTTCATGAAAATTGATATGCATACTCCCTATACCATATAGAGACCAATATAAACAAGAATGACCAAAAAATTTGGAGTTATGGCCTCTGAAACCAAAACCCTAATTCTAGGTCAACTGTGCAGTCAAACCTGGCTCTGCTTCCATACCATTCTCAGTTCTTGTGATTTTTTTGACATTCTTGACTTTGAGAGGATATAATATGATGTTTGAACATATATGGATCCCTTTGAAGTGATTGATGGCCTTTGGAGTGGCTCAAGAAGCTCTGGGATTGCTCAGATCACAAACCCTAGATGCAGATGACTTTGAATCTATGCAGTGGATTAAAAATGTGATATGAGATGCTATGATTGAGTTTATGCATATGAAATGATCACAAGCCATGGTGTGAATGGGTGAGGGAAAATTTGGGGTGTTTACAGCTGCCCCTATTCAAACATGAGTTAGCTGTGCAGGATGTAAGCAACGGCTTAACAGGCAAACAAGATAACTTGTGGTTGAATACCAAAGACAGTCCAGAATTTGCACTCACAGAATGAAGAAGAAAAGGGATATAGATCGTAAAGGAAAATAAAGTATATTATAAAGTGCGGGCGACGGAGGACGACCGTCGAGCAGAGGACGACTGCTGGGGATAAAGCAATGACGGGGACGGCCGACATGCTAGGGAGAATGTGCAATAAAGCAATGACGGGGACGGCCGACATGCTGAGGATATAAGAGATAATGATGGGGACGGCCATCAAGTAAAGCTATAAGATTCTCTGGGGATTAATGAAAAATGATGGGGACGGCCATCAAGTTCATAAAGTAAGGTAACCAACGATGGGGACGGCCATCGGGCTAAACTGATGAGGGACGATCATCAGGAAAAGGAAAAGGGACCACGACGGGGACGGCCATCGGGTTAAAGAATAAATGAAATAATGATGAGGGACGGTCATCAAAGGTGAAGGAAGATCACCTAGCAGGGGACGGCTGCTCTGTTGGGTATAAGATGAGGGACGGTCATCTAAGGTGAAGGACGATCACCTGGCAGGGTACGGCTGCCGAAAGTATCGCGACATAGGACGAATGCCGGATAAAAGGTCAACGATGGGGACGGCCATCGGACGAGCATGATGAGGGACGATCATCAAGAGGTGAAGGACGATCACCTAGCAGGGGACGGCTGCTCTCAAGGTTTATCATGACATAGGACGAATGTCAGATAACAAGATCAACGATGGGGACGGCCATCGGATAAAATGATGAAGGACGATCATCAAAAGGTGAAGGACGATCACCTAGCAGGGGACGACTGCTAAAAATCACGACATAGGACGAATGTCGGATAAAAGGTCAACGATGGGGACGGCCATCGGATGAGCATGATGAAGGACGATCATCAAGAGGTGAAGGACGATCACCTAGCAGGGTACGGCTGCTAAATATCACGACATAGGACGAATGTCGGATAGCAAAAAAAGTTTTGCTTTGTTGGCGATCTAATGGGGAATAGTAAACACGGACGAGTGTTTATATTCAAGAAAATAAAAGGTATAAGTGTTTTGATGTTGTGTATAGATTAAAGATGCGGACGAGCATCCTTAAGACTATGATACGGACGAGTATCAGGTAGAAACAAATACTGACACGTGTTCAGAGATGATGATACGGACGAGTATCAACTAGTTAACAAGGAACACGGACGAGTGTTGATTCTGATGGGACTCTTCTGGGAATAGTAGACACAGACGAGTGTCTAAATTCAAGAAGACATAAGTGTCTGACACAGTGTATGGATTAAAGATGCGGACGAGCATCCTTAAGACTATGATACGGACGAGTATCAAGTAGAAACAAACGCTAGACGCATGTTCAGAGATGATGGTACGGACGAGTACCAACTGGTTAACAAAGAACACGGACGAGTGTCGAATCTGTGGGGATATAAATGGTGTATACAGGATACAGACAAGTATCTGTATAAGTGAAATTAGAGTAAAAAGTATGAGTAGTGTATATTTGAGTGTTCAACCTGCTGGAGAGAGTGACACGGACGAGTGTCAAGAGGTATATTATAAACAAGTATATGCTTTACAAAGGGTTTAGGCAAATATGCTGGGGGTGGTGACACGGACGGGTGTCAAGAAAGTTATATATAAGTTTGTGAGTGCAAAGGGGACGCTTTGGCTTTCTGCTGGGGATGTGACACGGACGGGCGTCACAAGGAGTATGTACTGGTGTGTTTGTGGGTGTAAGGCAACTGCTTTAGCTTTAGCTCTCCGCTGGGGAACCTGGGGAGCATTTCTGTATATTATTGATGGATTGTTGATATTCACAAGTGTTTGATTCAGAAAATGGCTTATGATTATGCAACATGTTTGATTTTTGCCGTAATGCTCCGTATTAGACAGAATGCTACGCTTTGTGGGGTGAATATGATGCGAATGCTATGATTATGCAAAGATACCAATCCGGGATCCGGATCCTGCTGCCACGAAGATCTCTGGCTGATCTGCTTGAAATGGACGTCCCAGCTGGGGATAAGATCATTGGTAGATCTAGTATATATGACTCTGCTTGGGGAAATAGGTCACTGATAGACCTATTCTTGGTAATGAGGGACCCAGCTGGGGTTTGTAAAAGTCTCTGTCACTCTGTTGTGATCCTTCGTGTGCTGCTCTTCTGGATAGAGGCTGAGACTCTGTGGGGAGATGGTTCCCTGGCTTTCATATTTGGCTGAGGAGGAAGAATGATTGGCACCTCGGCTGGGGAGGAACAACAAGTGGCAACTCAACTGGGGAGCAAGCACTTGGGTGCTAAGACTGAGTGAGTGTTGATTTTCCAGCCTGCTAGGAGTGAAGCTTTCATGCCCCATGTCGTGTTTTGGATACCTGCGATCCTGCAAAGATAGAAACGTACAAGTAATCCCGAGGTATCCCTTACCGGATTCCATCATAGGAGTCTAGACACCCCCGGGAGTAATCATATTTCCTGCCAGCACGTATTTAAAAGAAGCATCTGTATTTATGCAATCAGTATCTTAAGGACATCGGACATTTTGCAAATGAAAATAAAATGTACGAGACAAAACATGACTGAAAATCTGATTTTATTGATTTATATGCCCTGAATTGGCGAGATACAGTCAGAGAAACAGATCCCCTGAAATGAGGAGATTGTTACAAATTGAGAAACAAAATGTTGGCAATGTTGACGACGCTTCAAGGAGCTTCCCCTTTTGCTATGACTTGTATGACTTTTGACGTTCTTCTCGTCTTGCTTTCTGCAGAAGGTTGATTCTGACCGGTGCTTGATCCTCTTGAAGCTAACCAAGTTGTAAGTGATACACACGAATTCAGAATGCGGTTGTTCGCTTATTCCCTTATTTTGCATGGATCGCCCTTTCGGGTTTTCAATCCATCGGGATACCCTTTTTTGCCTGAGTTGTCCAATGCGACTTTTCAACTCAGCGGGTGTACATTTTTTTTGCTTATTTTCCCTTATTTTTGCCCGAGTCCTTCATTCTGTTTTTGACTCGCCGGGATGCCCTATTTTTGCCTAGACTTACATTCTGTTTTTATGTCCAGCGGGTCATTTTTATGCGAAGTATTTTTTAACTGCATCTGAATTCACAGGGGACGGGAAGTCTTCACCATCCATGGTGCTGAGCATCAGTGCTCCGCCAGAGAAAACTTTCTTTACCACGAATGGTCCTTCATAGTTTGGGGTCCACTTGCCCCTGTGGTCTGTATGAGGAGGGAGGATTCTCTTCAGCACAAGATCTCCCACTTGGTACTCTCGGAGCCTGACTTTCTGATCGAAGGCTTTCTTCATTCTTTTCTGATACAACTGCCCATGGCAGATTGCAGCTAATCTTTTCTCTTCAATCAGACTCAGTTGTTCGTATCGGGATCGGACCCATTCTGCTTCATTCAACTTAACATCCATTAATACCCGCAAGGAGGGTAATTCAACTTCAACAGGTAGGACTGCCTCCATACCATACACAAGTTGATACGGCGTTGCCCCAGTGGATGTTCTGATTGACGTACGGTACCCATGCAAGGCAAATGGTAGCATTTCATGCCAGTCTTTGTAGGTGACTACCATCTTCTGCACAATCTTCTTGATATTCTTGTTGGCCGCCTCAACATCGTCGTTCATCTTTGGCCTGTAAGGAGAAGAATTGTGGTGTTGGATCTTGAAGTCCCGACACAGCTCTGCCATCATTTTGTTATTTAAGTTAGAACCATTATCAGTAATGATTCGCTCGGAAACTCCATACCGACAGATGATATCTCTCTTCAGAAATCTGGCTACCACTTGCCTTGTAACGTTGGCGTAGGAAGCTGCCTCGACCCACTTGGTGAAATAGTCAATGGCAACCAGGATGAATCTGTGGCCGTTCGAAGCAGTCGGCTCAATCTCTACAATCATGTCAATGCCCCACATAGCAAAGGGCCAGGGTGAAGACATCATGTTCAGAGGATTGGGAGGCACATGCACCTTATCCGCATAGATCTGGCATTTATGGCATTTTCTTGCATAGGCACAACAGTCAGCATCCATTGTGATCCAGTAATAGCCTGATCTTAGAAACTTTTTAGCCATGGCATGCCCTCCTGCATGGGTACCGAAGGATCCTTCGTGCACTTCGTGCATCAACAAGTCTGCTTCTGTTCTATCGACGCATCTGAGGAGTACCATATCAAAGTTTCTCTTGTACAAAGAACCATCAGTGTTCAGGAAGAAACTGCCAGTGAGCCTTCTCAAAGTCTTCTTATCATTGGAAGATGCCCCAGGTGGGTATGTTTGATCCTCCAAGAAGCACTTAATGTCATGGAACCAAGGCTTATCATCTTTTACGGCGTCTGCTGCAAATACATATGCTGGTCTGTCGAGTCTGGACACTGAAATCTGAGGCACAAAGTTGGCAGCTTGAACTTTGATCATTGACGAAATGGTAGCCAGAGCATCTGCAAACTGATTCTCGTCCCGAGGGATATACTCGAGCTTGACTGTTATGAAGAAAGTCAATAACCTTCTTGTATAATCCCTGTAATGTATCAGATGATCCTGGTGGGTGTACCATTTGCCGTTGGTTTGATCAACTACCAGAGCTGAATCTCCGAATACAGTCAATGTTTTGATCCTGAGGTCAATGGCTTCCTCAAGACCCATAATGCAAGCTTCGTATTCAGCTTCGTTGTTAGTGCAGTTGAAGGTGAGTTTTGCCGAGAAAGGCATGTGAACTCCCTTAGGTGTAATGAGCACTGCGCCAACACCACGACCATTCATATTAATAGCCCCATCAAACATCATAGTCCATTCTTCTTCCGGGTCAGGCCCTTCAGTGTGAACAGGCTCTTCATGATCTTTCGCTTTTATGAACATGATGTCTTCATCAGGGAAGTCAAATCTCATAGGCTGGTAATCATCAATAGGTTGCTCAGCAAGATAATCAGACAATACACTGCCCTTGATGGCTTTCTGAGATGTGTACTGGATGTCGTATTCTGTGAGGATCATCTGCCATCTTGCAACCCGTCCGGTAAGAGCTGGCTTCTCGAAAATGTACTTGACTGGGTCCATTTTGGAGATCAATAAAGTAGTGTGGGTCAGCATATACTGTCTCAGTCGGCGAGCAGCCCACGCTAAAGCATAGCAAGTTTTCTCGAGCAGTGAATAACGTTGTTCACAGTCGGTAAACTTTTTGCTCAGGTAGTAAATTGCATACTCTTTTCGACCAGACTCGTCATGCTGGCCCAGCACACACCCCATTGACTCTTCTAATACTGTTAAGTACATTATCAGAGGTCTTCCTTCGACTGGAGGCATAAGGATTGGTGGTTCTTGCAAGTATTCTTTGATCTTGTCAAAAGCCTTCTGGCAGTCTTCGTTCCACCTGACCGTCTGTTCTTCTCTTAACAGTTTGAACAAGGGTTCACAGGTTGCAGTAAGGTGAGATATGAACCTCGAAATGTAGTTCAGTCTACCTAGGAACCCCCGAACTTCTTTCTCAGTCTTTGGCGCAGGCATTTCTTGAATGGCTTTGACTTTATCAGGGTCAACTTCAATCCCTTTCTCACTTACAATAAAACCCAGCAGCTTACCAGATCGCACCCCGAATGTGCACTTGTTGGGGTTCAATTTCAGTTGGTACTTCCTCAGACGCTTGAATAGTTTCAGCAGATTTACCAGGTGGTCTTCTTCCGTGAGGGACTTGGCAATCATGTCATCCACGTAACACTCTATTTCTTTATGGATCATATCGTGGAACAATGTTACCATAGCCCGTTGATAGGTTGCACCTGCATTCTTCAATCCGAATGGCATCACCTTGTAACAGAACGTGCCCCAGGATGTGATGAAAGTTGTCTTCTCCATGTCTTCAGGTGACATCTTGATCTGATTGTATCCTGAAAATCCGTCCATGAAGGAGAATACCGAGAACTGAGCCGTATTATCAACCAATACATCAATGTGAGGTAATGGGAAATCATCTTTTGGGCTGGCTCTATTCAAATCCCGGTAATCAACGCACATCCTTACCTTGCCGTCCTTCTTTGGCACAGGTACAATATTAGCAACCCACGGCGGATAGCTAGTTACAGCAAGGAATCCGGCGTCCCACTGCTTTTGTACCTCTTCTTTGATCTTCATTGCCATATCTGGGCGAGTACGGCGCAACTTCTGTTTTACTGGTGGGCAGTCTTCTTTTAATGGCAGCTTGTGCATGACGATATCGGTGTCCAACCCTGGCATATCTTGGTAAGACCAAGCAAACACATTTGCATATTCCCGAAGCAGATCAATCAGTTGTTCTTTTACTGAGTTTTGTAGGCAGGCCCCGATCTTAACTTCTTTCACGTCTTCATCCGTACCAAGATTAACCGTTTCAATCTCCTCCTGATGAGGAGTGATAACCTTCTTCTCTTGCCTTAACAACCTGGCTAGCTCTTCAGGAAGCTCATAATCTTCTTCAACCCCTTCATCAGCTTGATTGATTGGATTGTCAAAGTCATACGAAGCCATAGCTGTGCTGTTGTCGGTGCAGTCTGGAAGGCACTCTCTGCAAGGGTTTAGATTGTTCATTTTAGTGATTGATTTTAATCTTGTTTAGAAAAAAGTGAAATGAAGTTTATCATTTTGAAAACATTGCCATTTTATTTTTGTACAAAAAGAAAAATGGAAAAACAGTGAGCAGAAAAGAAAAAGACTCATTTGCAAAAGATGTCTGATTGTCATTGATTGATCTGTTTGCACAAAATCACAGATGGCCCGATTACAAAATGAGTTTTGTCATCTTGGGCAAGATGCAAGACTTGATGCATGCTTAAAATATACAGGAAATAATAATTACTCTGCAGGAGTAACCCTTATAATTTCCTGGGAAGACCAGTTTGAGATACGGCTTCCCGGGATCCTTGGACGTATCCAGCTCTCCAGGTTGCGCTCATCTTCCGACTCATCTTCCAAGTTGTTTACATCATCAGGGGTGAGCATCCCCCCACTAACAAAACTGGGCTTCTTAGCAGCCTCTGGTTGATCTTGTTGAGTTGGTTTGTAACCTAACCCAAATCTGTCTTCTTTCTTTTCCACAGGCAACAGCCTGCCCCAGCCTTGAGCATTCCCCTCTTCAACAACCTTCCTGGCTTGCTGGTAAGATGTCATGGAAGTCCCAAGTACAGAAGATGCTTCATTGATATTCAGGGCTTCGAATCCCTGACTCATGGTTTCATGGATCTCCCAATCCATCTCAATGTATTTGTATGTAGCCAGATGGCTAACAAAAATATCCTCTTCTCCACAAATAGTAACGACTTGGCCCTCCCACTCGAATTTTAACTTCTGGTGAAGGGTTGAGGTCACGGCGCCAGCGGCGTGTATCCATGGTCTACCCAATAGACAGCTGTAGGCAGGCTGTATATCCATCACGAAGAAGGTCATTTTGAAAGTCTGTGGGCCAATCGTTATAGGCAACTCAATCTCTCCCAGAACTGATCTTTTAGAACCGTCAAAGGCTCTTACTACCAAGTTGCTGGGGCGTAATGCCAATCCTTCATACTCCAGCTTCACAAGGGCTTTCTTAGGTAGGACGTTGAGGGATGACCCTGTGTCCACTAGTACATGAGAAAGAACTGCACCCTTACACTCCAAGGTAATGTGCAAAGTCTTGTTGTGATTGCGACCTTCCGTTGTCAAATCAGTGTTGGTAAATCCTAGTCCATGACTAGCGTTAACATTCCCAACTACAGCTTCCAACTGATTGACGGTAATCTCCTCTGGCACATAAGCTGCGTGCAAGACTTTTAGTAGTGCGTTCCGATGAGCCTCGGAGCACATTAGCAATGATAAAATGGAGATCTTGGAAGGTGTCTGGTGAAGCTGGTCCACTATCTTGTAATCACTTTTCTTGATGATTCTCATGAATTCATCAACCTCTTGATCAAAAGGGGTCTTTAGAGCTTCTTTAGCAACTTGTTCTTCTTGCACCATGCTCTTCCCTTTTGCCTTAGCAGCAGCTTCTGCTTCAGCAACGGGTCTTGGAATTTGTGGGGCAAAAAGACGTCCGCTTCGAGTGAAGCCTCCGCCTCCCCCCACATTGTCTATTTGTGGTGAAGAAGTTGATGGTTCAAGAGTGATTTTCTGCCATTCGCAGTATAGATCTGAGCCGTAATGCCAAGGGATGGCATTACTGCTTTCATATGGAACGGGCCCAGGAACCGTGATGGTAACCGGGCTGACTGCAGCAGAGGAGGGTGTTGCAATAGTATGTGGATCATAGTAGATAGTGACCGGTGATACGGTAGGAGATGCCACTGCTTGTTGTTGAAAATTGCTGTTCGGAGGAATACTTGACGGATCACAATAAATAGTGACTGCTGAGATATTTGCTGGTGTTGTAGGAGAAGATTCTGAATAGAGGGGTGCTGACGTTGTAGAAGAGATGTTTGCTGATGTCTGACTTGTTGAAGTGATATTTGGAACATTTTTGATGAAACTGAAGAATTGTTTGGAATAATTGTTGTTGCCGTTGTAGGAGATTCTGGAACTGTTGTTGGAGGGATTGCTGGATTTGAAGGTATTGATGTTGTGATTTGAAGTAGACCATTCTAGATAAGACTGTCTATGCCACTTCTCAAATTATCACATCCATTTACCGAAATGTTGCAATAACCGCACCCAAGTTCACACCCAGGGAATATCTGGCATTCAAGGAGTTGAGCTTTAATCTCTACCAGGGGTGTCCGGATCTGCCCAACACTGGTTATTAAGAAAGATGGCATATCTTCCTTAATAGCATTAATTCTGGGCCCTCCATGGTTGGGCATAGGGTTTTTGTTGACATTTGGCGGGGGTGCAAAGTTTAGAGCCTTAGAATCTACCAGGTCTTGCACCTTCATCTGTAAAGCTCTACACTTCTCTGTACTGTGGCCAGGTGCGTTAGAATGAAAAGCGCATCTGGCGCTGGCGTCATAATTTCTGGGCAGACTGGAAGGATCTGGTGGTGCCAACGTCCTTAACTCAACCAGGTTGAGCTTCAGGAGCTGTGGGAGTAAAGCGGCATAAGGCATAGGGATCGGATCAATCACCCTATTGGCCTGAGATGGTCTCTGTTGGAATGGTCTTTGCTGACTGTTGTTGTTGTTGTTGTAGTTTCTCTGAGGAGGGTACTGAGTTTGTTGCTGGTAATGGGTTTGTTGCTATGGTTGATATGCTGGTTGCTGAGGAAGTGGAGAGGGAATGGTGACTGCTGCCACCGACCTATGAACATATTGTGGTCTGCCCCTGCTGGCCTGAATAGCATTGGTCTCACCAGTTCTTCTTGGACCTACAAAAGGTTTTTTGGGGTTGCTGGACGAGCTCGCACCGTTGTCAGAAATCTTGCCCATCTTTAATAGGCTCTCAATTCTTTCCCCGGCTATGACTACGTCAGCAAAGCTAGTGGAAGAAAAGGCAACTAGCCTGTCAATATATGTCCCTTGGAGGGTGTTCATAAACATATCAGCCATTTCCCTCTCTGACATGGGTGGCTGGACAGCAGCAGCAAGCTGTCTCCACCTCTGGGCGTACTCCCGAAAGCTTTCCCTGGATGATTGAGACATTCCCATCAGGAGGGTCCTGTTAGGAGCCATATCCAAGTTGTACTGGTACTGTCTGATAAAGGCCTCAGCTAGGTCCTTCCAGCATTTGATGGTTGCTCTAGTCAGGTGAGAGTACCATTCCCTTGAAGCTCCTGTTAAGCTATCTTCAAAATAAAACATCCATAGCTTTTCATCCATGGTATATGCCTTCAGCCTCCCCAGAAAGGATTGTAAATGGGTTCGGGGACAGGAGGTTCCGTTGTACTTCTCAAAGCACGGAGGTTTAAACTTGTGGGGAATCCTTACCCCGTCCACCAGGCCCATGTCCATAACATCAAAGCCCAAGGAATTCTGAGACTCCAGGGATCTCAATTTCTCAGCAATTTCATCTAGCCTTCTGTCATAGGCTTCATCCCCAGCTCCCATCACAGTAAATTGATCTTCCTGGGGGTCTTCCTGTAATACTCTGCCTGCAGTGGCATTCCCTTGCACATTAGCAGGATGTTGATCTCTGGATGAAGGTGGGGCCCATACACTGGAGGATTAACATGAGGCTGAACTCGCTCATTGTTGCTCGTTCCCCCAGTCCCTAGATGGGGTTCCTCCTGGGTCTGCCTTTCTACTAGTGCCCTTAATCTCTCTTGGCTCTGTGCCAATCCATTCATCACCTCCATAAACTGGGTCATCTGATTTCTCATTTCCAGTCTCTCATTGGCCATTTGAGTCCTGACCTCTGTAAGGTCCTGCTGTACTTGGTCCATTTGTATACCCGGAAGGTTGTTGCGGGTGGGATATCTGTGTGGACGGTTGAGTGGGAACACCCGACGTCGAGCAATAGTTCCTGAATCACAATAGAGTTAGTAACAACAAAACAAAAACCTACAAAACAAAACAAAAGGTTAGTATGCAATGCAGTATGCTTATTTGTTTCCAAGGTATCCGGCTTGGCACTTGGTTTTGACCTTTCCAGACCCCGAGGAAGATGCTGTTTTGATGTTGCTTAGGAGAGGGAGATCCAAATGAAACAAACTAATGAATATATTACAAAAAAAATGAATGATACATAGTTTGTTTTTTACAATACATGCCCTCTGAGGGGTCAAAAATACAACATAAAAGAAAAGAAAAGTACATGAAAATGAAAGCAACAACAAGCAAAAGTCAGACATCAAGGCCAAACTCATCCTCCTGAACTTCCTTCAGAAGTGCTTCAGTCACGGGGTCAGCTGGATGCTCCGTGAGGTTCCTGATGAGAAGATTCCTGGTGGTGATGGCAGTGGTTAGCTTCTTGTGTCTGCCCTGGTCCTTTGACCTCTTCACACCAGCTCTGAGTTTCAATTCTGAGATCTCCCTCTGGGCTGCTACCAGGGCTTCTTGTTGCTCCTTTGCATTAGCCTCTAACTGCTCAATCTTATCCTGAGTTCTCTTATCCTCCTGAGTGCGAGCTTCAGTGATCCTGACCCACCTAGCTTGGCTCTCCTTCAGATAAAGATCAGTTCTAGCTCTCTGGAACTGGGCCTCCTTGCAGGCATTCTTCAAAATCTGTTCTCCAGCCCTGGACTTCTTGATGTAGTCTTCTGACTTTTCAATCCTGGCTAGATGCTCCACCTTAAGCTTTTCTAACCTTTCAATGTCCAGCCGACCATCACTCCTCTCCCAGAGGGTTCTCTTCAAGGCTTCAGACAAATTCTCATTTCTCTCTTTGAGCTTTTCAAACTCCTCCAGACTGACAGTGGCTGGAGGTGGTGCTGTGGAAGGTCCAGGCACATCTTCAATGGTGAAGGGCATCCCAGAAATTTGAGCCCTGGCATGTGACCACTCATAATATTGAGCTGAGGCCACATTGTTGCATCTCCCGAGAATGGTTACCCCTTTAGTCTGGACATTGTCCCAAGCCCAGGATGCTTGCCTGACAATAGCCAGATTAGGCTTGTTCTCACAATAAAGGGTCTCAGCTAGATCTTGTACTCTAGGAGGGTGGACTAATGCATAGCCCAGTTGTCTTTTGAATAGCAGAGGGTTGTAGTTGATGCAACCCTTCACTCCTATCAGAGGTACATTGGGGAACTGCCCACAACTAGTAATGATGTCCCTGCCCTTAGTGCTCTGAGTGCACCACCTGATATCATCTGAAGTTAAAGCAACAAACCTCCTGGCCCAATTCTTCTGCTGGTGAGGGTTCAAGAATGCATCAGTCTTTGGCAAATGTTTGAGCAGCCAGGTATGGAACAGGGGAGCACAGCATCTCACCAATCTTCCCCTTTGCTTTTCATTCCTTTGGTGGACAGAGTAGTAGAAATCTCCCAGTAAGGTGGGCACTGGGTTCCTCAGAATGAAAAGATGGATTGCATTCTTGCTAATAAACTTAGGCTCATCTGCAAATAATATAACCCCATATATGCTAAGGGCTAATAATGCACAGACTGCCTTCCACTCCCCCAAGGAGGCCTTCAGAATAGCCTGAGAGGTCAAGAAATCCAAGTGTAGACCAGAGATTCCAGCCTTTGCTGTCATGCTCTGCCCAATCAGAACTGGTTCCAGATGCAATGCTTTTGCCACCTCTTTATTACTAGGGAAAGCCATCTCAGGGTTGAAGGGGACTCCACCCCTGATAGGTACGCCAATCAGTGATGAATATTCTTCCAACAAGGGTCCCAACTGAAAATTCTTGAAGGTGAAGCACCTCAGAGGGGGATCATAGAACTACAGGCAAGTATGAATCAAGCTCCTCTGTGAAGGGTCCAAATCCATAACCACATCAAGGATTCCCCCAAAATGTTCTCTGAATAGTGGTATATGGTCTGGAGTAATCAGGGCCTGGACCTTCCTGATGCCAGCTAGCTCAGGCTCAAAGAAATGATAGGAGATGTTGCTCTTCTTAGGTGCCATGTTGCTGAAGAACAGATGCTGATGATGATGACTGATACTAGAAGATGGGCCACTGACAGGCTGAGATTGGTGATGCAGGTGACTGAAGTAAGTAGCTGATGAAGATAGCTGAAGCAGATAGCTGGTGAACAAAGGGCCTATGCAGATGAAGGGGTCAAAACCAAGCCAAAATACAGTATGGATACCCTGAAAAACAAATAAGCAAATGTTAAATGATGCAATGATGATGTATGCAAATGATATGCAAGGGTTTGTGATCAAGCTGGATCTGATTAACTGCCTTGGTTTAGGTCCATGTATGTTCAAGAAATCCAGATGGAGGTTCATAAGTCCAGTAACCAAGGTGGGGGACTCAAATAAAGAGTCACATGTCCAGGGTTAAAAATCACAAGAACTGTTCCAAAATGGAGTACTCTTAATCAAAACAAAGTAACAGGGTATGCTGGGGTCAAGGGTACCTGCAAACCTGTAAACAACCCAACCCCCTCACAGGTGATGTTCTAAAACAAGGATCCTCAGACTTGGATCAATTATGAGAAGTGTAAACACTTCTAACCCGGAGGTACAGTGTTTACAATAACCATAAAAGATCCTCCTCTAATTCACCTCAGTTTCTGAAGGTCAATACTAAAGGTCATCCAGACTTAGCAGGCTTCCCAGATAGCCCTAGCACTACAGGAAATCTGTAGCACAGAGTTCTCAAGAAGAAACCCATATCTAAACCGTGTTTCTTATTCCCGCACCAGACCGAAATGGAATGGGAAAGAACATGAACCACTCTAGCCTAGGTGTCACTCAGGTCCCAGGTATAGGACCTCAACTCTCAATAGAACCCCACCCATCAAAGCAATAAAACCAGATCCAGCCAGAATAGTATGACAGTATGATGTATATAAAGCTGTAAAGAAAGCAATAAATAACTGTACATAAAGCAAAAATAAAACAAATATACAAACACAATCAGCACATAACATCCCAATAAACACAAATCAAACAAGCGCTAGGAGGAACCCACAAAAAGAACCAGAAGCCCTGGTTACTGTATAAGGGTCCCCAGTAGAGTCGCCAAGCTGTCGCTCCCGATAAATGGGAATGGCCCCATATAAGGGTACAGACGCGAACGGTCGGCGAAAGGAGGATGTGAGAACACACAGGAGTGAACTCACAGGGAATGAATAGAGTCGCCAGCTAGGCATTTTTATCCCGAAGGAAAGGTAATGCTGCATAAACCTAGAAAGATATGGATAAGACGGTTGCGAACCAGAGAGACTGAGAAAGGGGGTTGGTTACAACCTGGGAAGGTATTAGCACCCAGATTGTCCGTCGTACTCGACGGGATCCACGCTTAAAAGATTTGTGTTTTAAAGGGGTAGTGTCAGTGCAATCTGTGTATAAAAGAGCTGGAAAAGGATGTACAGGTGTTAGTGTAAAAGAAGTGAAGTGTATAGGTGAAGTGTCAGTGTAAGAAATGAATGAAGTGCTCAAGAATATGAGGCTAAAGAATGATACTGGAAAGAGGGGGAATATACAGAGACTTTTGTTCGATAACTGTTAAGTTATGCTTACGTATCCTCTCGTGCAATGAGGAAGTCAGAACACCGTAGTTCGACCCAAAGAGACTGGATGATAAATTGACTTGATGAACTGCTTGCTTGTCTATGCTCAAGTGTATGACCTTTCTGGCTCAGGTGCAAACTGTCTTGCATTAGACGGAAGAAGCAAATTCTCGTTTGTGAGTGAATGAGATGAGAAAAGAATCCCGAAGGAGACGATTATTGTTTGTTTTTGAGTTTTCAGTCTTTTATTGCTTTTTGGAGTTTGTCATAAGTTAATGAGCTTAAGCCTAAACCAATGGGTTAGTAAACTCATCACATCATCCCTCTGATTAGGGGTAATGAGAGTACCTTAAGTGTGAAGTCAGCTTCTCACACTTAATCACCATAGTGTAGGATTAAGATCATTAACCTACTTGTGATTATTTAGATGTTTTTTTGATGTTTTTGTTTAGTGTTAAGTAATGAGATTAAGCCATAATCAAGGATTAAACAGACTCATTACACCATCCTAATAGAAGGATAATAGATGAGAGTGTTTAAGCTGAGGAATGCTCCTCAACTTAATCCATGATTAGGGATTAAACCCATGACAAAACAAAACCTTTATTAAATGGATTTTAGTTAATGATAAGATGAAGAAATGATTTTTATGATTTGTAAGACAACTTGAGGAGGACTTGTCCATTAACACTAGGGTTAGTCCTTCTTAACCAATTAAGGAAGAATTAGAACCCTAATGCAAGGCCCAAGTTACAAGCTTGATGTCTTGATGGTTATTAGATGAATTGATTAAAGGATTTAAACACATTAAGGGTTTAACACTTAGGATTAAAGTTATACACTCCATCCTAATAGAAGGATGCAGGCATAAGCTTAATCACAAAGCCTCAAAGCCTTTAGGGTTTAGTCCTTGATTGTGAGATGAGAAGAGAAGACTCAATGAGACACAAAGGTAAAAATCTAAATGGGGGGACTAATCAAAACCCTAATTATTGTCATGCTTGGTTGTTCCTAAAGTTTGTGAGGTTTACAAGAGAAATCTTCAGAGGAACCCCCAGGAAGCAGATGAAAGGATCAAAGAGAAGCAAAGTCACTTGCTTCATTTAAGAAGACAAGTCACTTGAAGAAAGAAAGTAAGAAGAAGAAGAAAGAGCAAACTCAATCTCAAACACAAGATAGAATGCAGCAATGATGCATAAGAGAGATGAAAATAAAATGTGAGAAGTGAAGGCAAATTCACTTCTCAAAGTTACTTACCACCTGAAAAGTTGATGAAAGGAATGCAATGCAATGCAAGATGAGATGAAATGACATGATGCAAATCAAATCCAGAAGCATACACATGATGCTAATGATGCTATGAGATGATGCAAACATGAATCAAGGCATGAGGATGATCATATGAACATATGGATGCAAGGGAAGCATGCTTAGAACTATGATCATACATGAAAAGTTATGAAGTGCAAATGGAATACAACATGGCAAATGCAAGATGCAATGATCAAACATGATTCTAATATGTCTTAAGATGTAATATGAATCAAATGAATGCACAAAATGTCATGGCAAGTCATGGTATGCAAGCAAATGCAAGATGAATGCAAAAGGAAGCCCAAATTAGGGTTTATGATCAATGCACCAAACAAAAACCAAAACCAGAAGCAAACATCAAGATAAAAAATTGAAAATGCATCCAAGGGAACCCTAAACCTATACAGACTCACTGCCCAAAGGAGGGGTTCTAACTCTTAACCTAGTGAGGGTTATGAATTTTCTAAGATTGCTAGGGTTTTATGGTACCTTGTCAAGAAAAATGCCAAACAAATAGGAAATGCAAGATCAAATCATGCCAATTTAATCCTACAAACTACATGATATGCAAGACACAATGCAAAAAGAATCAAAGTCCAACTCTCAATGGTTAGGCAGAAATGAATTTTGGAAGTTTGGGACAAAATATTGCCTTGAAATGATTTTAATTCCATGAAATATTGTCAAAAGACATCAAGATCAAAAAAGAAATTTGGTTTGAGGGTTGGACAATGTTTCTAAATGATTTTAAAGGTTTCATGAATTTTTGGTGATTTTTAAATACCTAAAAGTATTTTTTATTAATTAATTCTCATTAATTAATTAAAAATAAACTTTTAAATGATTTAAATATATTTTTTAATGCAAAAAATAAAAATAAAAATGTTTTTGGTTTCTGAAATTAATAAAAGTTTGTATAAAAATTTTCAGAATTTTTGAATGAGTTTTACTATTTTAAATAAAATGTAGAAAACAAATGAATTTAAATGAAATAAAAATGCAATTAAACTGAAAAAGAGAAAAGTCAACATAATCAATGGCCAGGGTTTGAACTCACACGCGCGGGAGTGGACTTGGCGCCATATCTAAGGGCTGAGATTCAAATTCACATAATTATGATTAACCCTAATTAATCAAACCCTAATGACTTTCAGACGACCGGAACACTGTTCCGGTCGTCTTCTCCGGCCAGCCAAAAACTCTAACTCTCTCTACACGCAATAAAAATGAAATCTAACTACCCAGAATTCATCCCCATTCAAAAACGAATCAAACCCCTCAATCAAACATCATTTTTCATTCATCAATCAGCCAAATCGAAGCAAAACTCATTTAGGGCAAAAAGTTTCAGACAGTTCATACATGCTGGTTTCTCAACCATTTTCAAAAATAATCACATCCCCATGATCAGGGGAGTGCATAGAAGCATTTAAGAACTTAAAATGGAGTTTCTGGAAAAAAAGTTTGAGATGGCTACCTGAACTGAAGCTTTGGTTTCTGGTGCTTTCTGGCTGGTTTCTTGCTTGCAATCAACTCCACTAGACCCCCTGAGAAGCTTTCAATGCTTGTTTGAAGTTTATAATGGATGGTTTGAGAGATGGCAGAAGTTCTGTTCAAGGTGGGATGGAAATCGTATTTCTGATTCAGGGAGTTTTAGGCTATGGTGATGGGTGCTTTGTGACCAGGGAAGTGTGCTGAGTTGATTTGTGAAGTTGGTTTGTGTGTTTGCAGCTTGTGGAGAGTGTTTCGAAAGCTTTTGCAAATGGAGTGAAAAATGAGAGAGCTGTGTTGGAGAGTGTTTCAGGCCTCTGTTGTATGTGCTTTGGCTTGCTTTTTGTTTGCATAAACTAATGGGATTGGTCAGATGAGTTGATGTGTGCTTTAGTGATTGGTATGGCTCAAGTTGCCAAAATGTCAAAGTTGTGTAAGAGAGGCATGGGCTACTTGCTAGCCAAGGACAGATGGGGTGTCCTGCGCAACAAGATGTGTGGAGAACCCTTGGATTGTTTGTGAAGTCATCCAGCAAGTGGATTCACACTTGAGTGAGTTTTTGCAACTTGCCTCACTTTTGCTTCTTATGAGAAATCTTGCTCCATAAGCCATAGAAATGAGTGATCCTTTGGTGCAATCTGACTTTTAGGTCTTGGTACATGTTTGTGTGAAGATTAGAAGTTTGTTTGATAGTTCAATTTGCCTTGACAAGTGAATTTGCAACTTTGCCTCTTTGGTAGAAAACTTCAAATTTTGTGATTTTTGCCAACTTTGACAAGCCATAACTTTTGATCCAAAATTAATTAGGTCATATTCTTGTACTTTTTGAAAAGGGAATGATCCATTCTACAACTTTCATGACCAAAGTTTTTCCATTTGAAGTATTTTTGAATCAAAAAGCAAGGGTTGAAAAAGTTTCCCAAAATGGCAATTTCATTAAAAGTCAAACTTTCCCAAAAAGTCAACTTTGCAAAAGACTTGAAATTCTTCAATTTTGTGAACTTCCAACATCTTCCATGATCAAATAAAGATCATATACAATCAAAATGATGAAGAACACCCTTTGTTTGGGTCATTGGGGCCTCAGATGCCCTGATTTTGCACTGACTTGCTTGAAAAGTCAACTCTTGATCAGATGACTTCCCCATGGAATTTCTTCATGAAAATTGATATGCATACTCCCTATACCATATAGAGACCAATAGAAACAATAATGACCAAAAAATTTGGAGTTATGGCCTCTGAAACCAAAACCCTAATTCTAGGTCAACAGTGCAGTCAAACCTGGCTCTGCTTCCATACCATTCTCAGTTCTTGTGATTTTTTTGACATTCTTGACTTTGAGAGGATATAATATGATGTTTGAACATACATGGATCCCTTTGAAGTGATTGATGGCCTTTGGAGTGGCTCAAGAAGCTCTGGGATTGCTCAGATCACAAACCCTAGATGCAGATGACTTTGAATCTATGCAGTGGATTAAAAATGTGATATGAGATGCTATGATTGAGTTTATGCATATGAAATGATCACAAGCCATGGTGTGAATGTGTGAGGGCAAATTTGGGGTGTTTACAGCGGGGAATTGAGGTTGATCCAGCCAAAGTGAATGCCATCCAAGAGATGCCTGAGCCAAAGACTGAAAAGCAAGTGCATGGTTTCTTAGGGAGACTAAATTACATTGCACGGTTTATCTCTCACCTAACGGCCACGTGTGAGCCCATCTTTAAACTTCTGAGGAAGAATCAGGCCATTAAATGGAATGAAGACTGCCAGCGAGCCTTTGACCGAATCAAAGAATACCTGCTAGAACCTCCAATTCTCATGCCTCCGGTACCAGGGAGACCTTTGATCATGTATCTTACCGTGCTTGAAGGAACGATGGGATGTGTGTTGGGTCAGCAGGACGAGTCTGGTCGAAAACAGCACGCCATTTATTACCTTAGCAAAAGGTTTACCGATTGTGAGATACGCTACTCACTACTCGAGAAAAGTTGTTGCGCTTTGGCATGGGCTGCTCGCCGACTAAGACAGTACATGCTGACTCACACCACTCTCTTAATTTCCAAGATGGATCCTGTGAAATACATTTTTGAGAAGCCGGCTCTGACAGGAATGGTAGCCCAGTGGCAGATGATATTAACAGAGTATGATATCCATTACACTTCGCAAAAGGCAATCAAAGGAAGTGTATTGTCAGAGTACTTGGCTCAGCAACCAATCAATGATTATCAACCCATGAAATTCGAGTTTCCAGATGAGGACATCATGTTCCTCAAGTTGAAAGACTGTGAAGAACCACTTCCGGAGGAGGGGCCAGACCTGGAATCCAAATGGAAATTGATGTTTGACGGAGCTGTGAACATGAATGGAAGTGGAGTAGGTGTTGTTATCATCTCACCAGAAGGGATCCATACACCTTTAGCTGCTCGGCTGATTTTCGAATACACTAACAATGAGGCAGAGTATGAAGCTTGCATCATGGGGGTTAAAGAGGCAATCAACTTACGAGTCAAGAACCTCGAGATCTTCGGAGATTCTGCTCTGGTGGTGGATCAAGTCAATGGCAAATGGCTAGTTCATCAACCTCACTTGGTTCCTTACAGAGATTATGTCAGGGGGCTGTTAACTTTCTTCACCAAAGTCAAGTTGATTTATATTCCTCTAGACGAAAATTAATTCGCCGATGCTCTAGCAACTTTGTCGTCTATGATTAAAGTTTGTCAAGAGAATTTCGTGCCTCGAATCATGGTCTCCCGTCTTGAAAGACCTGCTTATGTCTTTGCGGTTGATAGTGGTGAAGATAACAAACCTTGGTATTATGATATCAAGCATTTATTGAAGGCTCAAGAATACCCGGCTGGGGCATCCAGTAAGGACAAGAAGACCTTCAGAAGACTGGCAGGAGGTTTCTTCTTGAATCAAGATGGTGTGCTATACAAGTGAAACTTCGATATGGTTCTGCTCAGATGCGTAGATAGACACGAAGCAGACCTGTTGATGCAAGAGGTTCATGAAGGCTCCTTTGGTACCCATGCTGGAGGACATGTTATGGCCAAAACATTGTTGAGATTGGGATACTATTGGATCACCATGGAATCCGACTGCTGTAAATACTCCCGTGAATGTCACAAGTGTCAGATTTATACCGATAAGGTCCATGTGCCTCAGAATCCACTGAGTGTCATGTCTTCACCATGGTCGTTCGCCATGTGGGGCACTGAGATGATTGGTAAGATCGATCCGACAGCTTCTAACGGTCATCGCTTCATCCTGGTTGCTATAGACTATTTCACGAAGTGGGTCGAAGCGGAATCTTATGCCAATGTCACTAAGCAAGTGGTAGCCTGATTTATTAAAAGAGACATCATTTTCCGGTACGGAATTCCTGAAAGAATCATTATTGATAATGGTTCTAATCTCAACAACAAGATGATGGCTGACACGTGTCAGGATTTCAAAATAGAACATCACAACTCTTCTCCATATCGCCCGAAGATGAATGGCGTCGTCGAGACGGCCAACAAGAACATCAAGAAGATCGTGCAGAAGATGGTTGTAACATACAAAGACTGGCATGAGATGCTACCATTTTCTTTACATGGGTACAGAACGTCAGTGCGTACTTCAACAGGGGAAACCCCGTTCTCACTGGTGTATGGTATGGAGGCAGTCTTACCAATTGAAGTGGATATCCCTTTGTTGAGGTTAATGATGGACATTAAGCTAGATGAAGCTGAGTGGCTCCGATCCAGATATAATCAATTGAGCCTCATTGAAGAAAAATGTCTAGCAGCTGTATGCCATGGACAATTGTATCAGCGGTGGATGAAGCAGGCTTTTAACAAGAAGGTACGACCACAAAGGTACATACCAGGTGACTTGGTGCTGAAAAGGATTCTTCCTCCTTTTAACGATCACAGGGGCAAATGGACACCTAATTATGAAGGGCCATTCATGGTTAAAAGGGTTTTCTTAGGTGGAGCCTTGATGCTAACAACCATGGATGGAGAAGACTTCCAGTCCCCTATCAATGCAGACGCAGTAAGAAAATACTTCGTGTAAAAAGGACCCGCTGGATAAAAACAGAATAAAGATCCAGGCAAAAATGGGCATCCCGGTGAGCCAAAAACAGAATAAAAGGCTTGGGCAAAAATTAGGGAAATCTTGAAAAAATGTACACCCGCTGAGTTGAAAAGCCACATCGAACAAATCAGGTAGAAAAGGGTATCCCGGTGGATTGAAAACCCGAAAGTGCGATCCACACAAAAGAGCGACTCACACGAACGACTGTGATTTGCGAAATCTGTAACCTATCTGCATCTGAGGTTATTCTAAGGGTTGAAGACCAGTTCAATTACCTTTCTCAAGGGGCAGAGTAAGCGGATCTTCTTGAAGATATACGAGTCATAACCGGGTTGAAACTTGATGAGATCCACTTCTCACATTGCCAATAGGATAGTTTGTTTTCCTTTTTGGCTATTTCCTCCTCCCAGGGAACTGCTTCCTTTGTAATGCCTATTCATGGCCATTTTTCCGAACCAATAAAAATTCAATTTCAGTCAACTCGTGACTATCTGCTTCTCGTTTTTGTTTTTCATCTAGCATTGATTGATTGCGAAAATGTCCAGCAAATTGTGATTTATGTTGTGTTGTGAACATTTGAATGCTTTCTAACTCATGCAGAAGGACAAAAACATTTAATACAACTCTGAAAAGGTGTCGAGATGTCCAGATAATGATTCATGCTATGAGCCTGGGGCATATAGGGTCCCGAACTAACTCTCCATGTTGCAGGCACTATCGATTGTGTTTGTGCAGGTACATGTACTAGTTTTGTTAACAGAGCTAAAGTAGATTTCCAGGAGGAATATTTCATTATACTTGAACACGAACATGTGTTTTCCCGGGTGTCTCCAGTCATCCCCAGTAGATTTGGAAGTTGAACTCTCCCTTAGCAAGCCAACAACAGGTGGGTGACCTCCCCAAGCAGACACTTCCCTTCAATACAGGGGCAATTCCCATCAGTACAAGGATTGTCTTTCCTCCCCAAGCAGACACTTCCCTTCAACACATGGGCAATCCCCAGCAGTAGAAAGAGTGTCTTTCCTCCCCAGTAGTTTGCTTCCTCAGGAGAGTCATACCTTTGGTTCCCAGCCAAGTCACGAGGTCTCCACTTCCCCATCAGAGTTCAAGAAGGGTTCATCTCCAGCAGGGTCTTGGCACTCCAATCTTAAAAGTCCAATTTAGTTTTGGCAACGGCGACTGTTCAAAGCTGGTGTATCATTGACAACTTTCCCCACAGAGTTGTCTCCTCCTCATCATGATGGATCTGATCAGTGTAGTGATCATCAATCCTCCCTAGTCAACCAATCTGGGACACTTGCAGTATCATTTCCGGGAGATCCTTTGCATTTGCATAAACATAATAATAATTACATTTGCATCCTCCAAAGCGTAGCATTTCCATCATCATGGAGCATTACGTCATAAATTCAAACATATGCATGCCAGCATGGGCCAGTTTTTAGGTATATTACATAAGACCAGTAACATCTTCTCGACTTTAAGTACTCCGCACAGAGGATGCTAATATCATTTTTCAGACATCCTTGTCTTTTCAAGTCAGTGTTTGTCACTTATTCCGCATCTTGTTTGGTACAACAGTCGCGTTACAGGTTCTTGTCTTGTACTGTCCTATTTGACTGGGCTCGTCATTTATGTACAACGATCCCGTCCATCTTGTTCTATTTCCTTTGTTGTTTCTGGTTATCGACCGAGGCCAGTATACCATTGCTTCTTTATTCGAGGATGGTTTCGTGTTAGATCCGAGGATCTTTTGAGAATTGTCATTCGAGGATGGAATTCTTTTCTTAAAGTCCCTCTGAGGTTGGTCTTGTTGTTGTGGCTATCATTCGAGGATGATAGACCATTCTGAGCTTATTGATTGAGGTTAGTTTGTCTCTTTTGCAAAGTCTGTCTGAGGCCAGTCTTTGTGTTTTTGGTCATCGACTGGGGCCGGTATACCATTGCGTCCCCATTCGAGGATGGTTTCGTGTTAGATCCGAGGATCTTTTGTAAGTTGTCATTCGAGGATGGCATTCGTTTCGTCAAGTCCTTCTGAGGTTAGTCTTTTTGTTGTGGCTATCATTCAAGGATGATAGACCATTTTGAGCTTATTGATTGAGGTCAGTTTGTCTCTTTTACAAAGTCTGCTGAGGTCAGTCTTTGTGTTTCGGGTTATCGACTGAGGCTGGTATACCATTGCGTCTCCATTTGAGGATGGTTTCGTGTTAGATCCGAGGATCTTTTGAGAATTATCATTCGAGTATGGAATTCTTTTCTTCAAGTCCTTCTGAGGTTGGTTTTGTTGTTGTGGCTATCATTCGAGGATGATAGACCATTTTGAGCTTATTGATTGAGGTCAGTTTGTCTCTTTTGCAAACTCTGTCTGAGGTCAGTCTTGGTGTTTCGGGTTATCGACTGAGGCCGGTATACCATTGCGTCTCCATTCGAGGATGGTTTCGTGTTAGATCCGAGGATCTTTTGAGAATTGTCATTCGAGGATGGAATTCTTTTCTTCAAGTCCTTCTGAGGGTGGTCTTGTTGTTGTGGCTATCATTCGAGGATGATAGAACATTTTGAGCTTATTGATTGAGGTCAGTTTGTCTATTTTGCAAAGTCTGTATGAGGTCAGTCTTTGTGTTTCTGGTTATCGACTGAGGCCGATATACCATTGCGTCTCCATTCGAGGATGGTTTCGTGTTAGATCCATGGATCTTTTGAGAATTGTCATTCGAGGATGGAATTCTTTTCTTCAAGTCCTTCTGAGGTTGGTCTTGTTGTTGTGGCTATCATTCGAGGATGATAGACGATTTTGAGCTTATTGATTGAGGTCAGTTTGTCTCTTTTGCAAAGTCTGTCTGAGGTTAGTCTTTGTGTTTCGGGTTATCGACTGAGGCCGGTATACCATTGCGTCTCCATTCGAGGATGGTTTCGTGTTAGATACGAGGATCTTTTGAGAATTGTCATTCGAGGATGGAATTCTTTTCTTCAAGTCCTTCTGAGGTTGGTCTTGTTGTTGTGGCTATCATTCGAGGATGATAGACCATTTTGAGCTTATTGATTGAGGTCAGTTTGTCTCTTTCGCAAAGTCTGTATGAGGTCAGTCTTTGTGTTTCTGGTTATCGACTGAGGCCGAAATACCATTGCGTCTCCATTCGAGGATGATTTCGTGTTAGATCCATGGATCTTTTGAGAATTGTCATTCGAGGATGGAATTCTTTTCTTAAAGTCCTTCTGAGGTTGGTCTTGTTGTTGTGACTATAATTCGAGGATTATAGACTATTTTGAGCTTATTGATTGAGGTCAGGTTGTCTCTTTTGCAAAGTCTGTCTGAGGTCAGTCTTTGTGTTTCTGGTTATCGACTGAGGCCGGTATACCATTGCGTTTCCATTTGGGGATGGTTTCGTGTTAGATCCGAGGATCTTTTGTGAGTTGTCATTTGAGGATGACATTCATTTCTTCAAGTCCTTCTGAGGTTGGTCTTGTTGTTGTGGCTATCATTCGAGGATGATAGACCATTTTGAGCTTATTGATTGAGGTCAGTTTGACTCTTTTGCAAAGTCTGTCTAAGGTCAGTCTTTGTGTTTCTGGTTATCGACTAAGTCCGGTTTACCATTGCGTTTCCATTCGGGGATGGTTCGTGTTAGATCCGAGGATCTTTTGTGAGTTGTCATTCGAGGATGGCATTCTTTTCTTCAAGTCCTTCTGAGGTTGGTCTTGTTGTTGTGTCTATCATTCGAGGATGATAGACCATTTTGAGCTTATTGATTGAGGTCAGTTTGTCTCTTTTGCAAAGTCTGTCTGAGGTCAGTCTTTGTGTTTTCGGTTATCGACTGAGGCCGGTATACCATTGTGTCTCCATCCGAGGATGGTTTCGTGTTAGATCCGAGGATCTTTTGAGAATTGTTGTTTGAGGATGGTATTCTTCCCAACATATTTTATTACCCATAGTGTGCGAATTTCCAGGTCTTATTCGAGTATTCAATCATTCCATACCTTGAACGTCTAAAAGCTCTCGCAATCATTCGTTCAGGCCTGCAGATGATTGAATAGGGGCAACTGTAATACCTCAAAACATTCCCTCTCATATCCTCAACATTTTTCATATCATTTAGCATACATAAGTTCACAAATAATAAAAAAAAACATTGCATCATATGTAGCATAGCTGAGGCATGAGTATGTGATCAATGATTGGAGCAACTGAAGGCTATACCAAGGCAATTAAAGGGCCACAAAGCATCTCAACCTTGTGCAAAGGGTTCAAAACGTCCTACAAGTCTTCTCTTGAAGCCACAAGCCATGGAAAGATTTGATTTAATCAGAGAAGGCAAGCAGTGCAATATTTCCTGAAGAAAAGGGCCGAATTAGGGTTTCACTTCTACGGGGCTTCTGCATGAAGTTATGATTCAAGGAGGATTCCATTTCCTTATATATGATTTCAAGTTCCTAGGGTTCAAATTTCGTCCATAAATTCATTTTGGAAGAGGTTCGACTGGCCAAATAACTAAAAATCGAGAAATAGGAGAAAAGGCAACCGAGCTAGGTAAAAAAATGGTCGGCTCCTGACTTTTAAGATCGATATCATGAAATTAGGGTTACAAGGATCCTATGGTTCAAATTTGTTCAAGAAATGATGGAGGAGTCATAAAGAAATAAAAGGAGAAAATCATTTGAAAAGTGGTTAATTTCACATTTCCCTCCACTTTTCCTTCCACTTTCTTTCCACATTTCCTATCATTCTTCCTCTCTTGTTTTTCCATTTCAATTCCACTCCATTTCCCTTGGAAACTTCTACCATGTTCTACCATCTTCTAGAATGTTCCTTCTCCTAACCTAGCTCCATTTCTAAATCCTAACCTCATTACCAAACCATAATTTTTGATCCCAAACCAAATTTTTGGGCACCAAACCTAAGCCATATTTAATCCATTTTCATCCAAACCAAATGGGATTCACACACAATTTTCATTCACAAGTTTCTTCATTCTCTCACAATCACTTTTTCTCTCTCACTTTTCCTCCATTTTTCCCTTTCTTCACTAAAGCTTTTTGAAGAAGCTCTTCAAGTTTCACATTGAAACTTGAAGATCTTGAAGCTTAGCCTTCAACCTCCATTAGTTTGTGGATTTTGGAAGAAGAAGCTACTGATTTTTGTGAGGATATCGGCTTATCGGAAGCGCACGAAGGTTCACGCATCAAGAACGCATTTATTTTGCGGTTTCGCGGTTTTCGTGGTTTTCTCTTTGATCAAGCTCCGATTCTTGCAACATTCATCGAAGCACTTCTCCGCTTCATAGGTTGGTGATCTAAATCACTTCTTTTTTAAGTTATTCTCTTCATCTCGCCATTTCGGCATTCTTTAATTGGTTTTCGTTTTGATTGCAATCGATTATGTTTCGTCATGTGTTACTTGTGATTTGTGATTATTAATGGATTAGGATTTAAGGTGTTGATAGTTATAGGTTCTATCATGTGTAAATGAGCCCCAATTAAGTAGAAATTAGTGTTAGCATGTTCCTAGGTATGTTAGCGATCATTAGAAGTGAGTTTGTGGCCAAAAGCACTTATTTCTTAACTTTTTTCACATTTTGGATCAGTGTTAACCGGTTAACCATTTGGTTAACCGGTTAACGCTTGCGTTTTAGCCACAAACAGTACAGTTTTAGGTCCGTTAACCGGTTAACCATTTGGTTAACCGGTTAACGCTGTTAATTTTTGGTTTTTTTTGCTTATTTGATAGCTTAGCCTTGATTCCTAGTGCCTATAATGTTCATACATGTTTAGGTATTGATTTTAGGGAATTTTTGGATCCATTTCCAGTAGCTAATTCCCCCATTTCGAGTCGTTTCGACGCGTTTCCGTTCATGTTGAGTATTATGCGTTTTTGTGTTCCTTTGTGCATAGTTTGCTTTCTTGCATTTTGTTGCTATGTTTATGCATCATTTGGCATGTGAGTAATCATGTTTCATTCTATTTTTATATCTTTTGCATTGCATTAAATCATTTTTCATTTCATTGTATCAAGATATGTTGCATTTCACATAATCATGTATGTATAAGCATTTGGTTGCATGCTTGATCATATCATTTACATTAATTCAATTCTGAATTTTGCATTGGTTTTGACATTCTTGTTGATCTATCATGTTGCACATTCATGATCAATGCTCATTATGTTCATATGCCATATTCATGTGCCACATTTTGCATTACTTGTTGCATAATCAACCATGTGACGCATTCTTGCGTAATCCTTCAAAAATGTTCATGTTATTTCAATTATGTATGATGATCCATGTTCAAATGCATGTTCATGATGAAGTTGGTGCATTAAAAAATGAAAATAATCAAATCTGGATTTTGCATTTCATAGCTGTTTTTGCATATAGGTGTTGTAAAATACATGTTGTTTGATATGCTTGCATGTTGTATTTGATCTTTTGCACCTACCTTTTCATGCTGCATGCTGGCTGTAAAAAATGGTATTGTGTTATGCATTGTTTTCATAGCTGTTTGTGTATTAGGGGCTGTAGTAGGTGCTGTATTTTTGTCTTAGCATATTGTTTAGTCTTCTAGAATTAAGATAGAATCTAGATTGAGTCCTAGAGTCATTAGGATTTAATTAGTGCATGTTTGCTTTAATATTTTAAATAAAAAAATGCACACTAACCTTTGTTTTGTAGAGGGGAAGATTGAGGTAAGCTTCCTTCACCTTATCCTTTTATTTTTATGCATTTTTTATGCATTTAATTTATTCCTTTTACTTCCATATGTGTGATTGGTAGGATTTCCCATTGTTAGGACCAACTTATCTTCCTTAGGAAGTAAGTTTCATCCTTTTTCTTCTTTCTTTTCCTTTTTCTCCTTAGGATTAGAAAAGCCTCACCAACCATAGGACCACCATTTTAATAAATAACTTAGGATTGTGTCTTAGTCCCCCTTTAATTTTTGTCCTTTTCCGATTTGAGTCTTCTTTCTCATCTTCAAACAAAATTCAAAATGACTTAATAAATGCATGAAATGATCCCTTGTGTATAGCCTTATTCCATGGGGCACTTACATTCATTCCATCTTGGAGTGGTGTAGGCTTGTCTAGCATGATGTATAAGTCTTATAAAGGGGTTGTTTCACAAAGAAAAATCTAAAAGACACTTCTTCACAAAAATAACAAAAACATTTAATAAAGTTCAACAAGCTAGTGAACTTATACCCTAATCATAGGAAACAAGTCTTGGATAAATTCTCCTTGCTTGGTGTGCTTGTTCTATTATTCCATCTTGGAATGTAGTAGCAAGTACACATTCCTTGGAAAAGAGTTTGAATTCACTTCCTTGTGCCAAATTCATGCAAAACTCATAAAAGGAAAAAAACAAAAAATAAGCGACTTTCCTGCGGGAACTTCTCTTCTCATCTCATTCTATCTCAACGCGAACTTGCGTTGACTTGTCTCGCATGCAAGACGGTAAACGCACTCGTACCAGACGAGCCTGCAACACCTGAGCATAGACATACGCAGTTCAAGCTATAAAAAACACAAACAAATAGTTCCCGCCTAGTTAGGCAAACTACGTCGACTCTGATCCTCATTTTCCCGATGAGGTACGTAGGCCGTGGGGTAGGGCCCATTCGAGCACATTCTTTATTTTCCCTACATTTCCCTTTTTTTTCTTTTCAGTTCCCTTTCTCATTTCCATTCTCATTCCAGTTAGCAATTCATTTATTCAGCAACTTTATTTCTCACCCTTTGAAACAAAACTAGCAAGCGTGGATCCCGTCGGGTACGACGGACGATCTGGGGTCCTAATACCTTCCCAGGTCGTAACCGACTCCCGAATCCAGATCTTTGGTTCCCAGGACCTTGTCCTTTCCTTCTTCCTCAGGTTTGTGCAACATTACCTTTGACATTCATTCGGGATAAAAATGCCTAGCTGGCGACTCTACCCATTCCACGCAACTTTCGCGTTTATACTAGGATGAAAATCCCGGGAGCGATAGAGATGTAGTTCAATCTACCTAAGAACCCTCAGACTTCTTTCTCAGTCCTTTGACTTTGTCGGGATCAACCTCAATTCCCTTTTCACTTACAATAAAACCCAGCAGCTTACCGGAACGTACCCCGAATGTGCATTTGTTGGGGTTCAACTTCAGCTGATGCTTCCTCAGACGCTTAAACAACTTCAGCAGATTCACCAGATGATCTTCTTCTGTGAGGGACTTGGCAATCATATCATCCACATAACATTCAATTTCTTTGTGGATCATATCGTGGAATAATGTTACCATAGCCCGTTGATATGTTGCACCGGCATTCTTCAGTCCAAATGACATTACCTTGTAACCAAAATGTGCCCCAAGGTGTGATGAAAGTTGTTTTCTCCATGTATTCGGGTGACATCTGAATCTGATTGTATCCCGAAAATCCGTCCATGAAAGAAAATACCGAGAACTAAGCTGTGTTGTCCACCAATACATCGATGTGAGGTAATGGGAAATCGTCCTTCGGACTAGCTCTGTTCAGGTCCCGGTAGTCCACACACATACGCACCTTTCCATCCTTCTTAGGTACAGGTACAATGTTAGCAACCCACGGGGGGTAACTAGTTACAGCAAGAAAACCGGCGTCCCACTGTTTTTGTACTTCTTCCTTTATCTTCATGGCCATATTTGGGTGAGTGCGGTGCAACTTCTGTTTAACTGGTGGGCAATCTTCTTTCAATGGTAGCCTGTGCATGACAATATCCGTATCTAGACCTGGCATATCTTGACAGGACCAAGCAAAGACGTCAACATATTCCCGAAGCATGCTGATGAGGTGTTCTTTCACTGGAGCTTGCCGACTGGCCCCAATCTTCACTTCTTTCATATCTTCCTCGGTACCAAGATTAACAGTTCCAACCTCCTCTTGATGAGGAGTAATCACTTTTTCCTCTTGCCTCAACAATCTGGCTAACTCTTCAGGCAACTCATAGTCTTCATCAACCCCTTCATCTGCTTGATTAATTGGATTGTCGAAGTCATACAAGGTCATAGCAGTGCTGTTGTCAGTGCAATCTGGAGGATTATCTCTGCAAGGGTCGAGATTTGTTCTTTTTAGTGATTGATTTTAATCTTGCTTAAAAACAAGTGTGAATGAAGTCATTATTTTGAAAACATTGCCATTTATTATTTTGTGCGAAAAATAACAAAAATGAAAAGACAGTGAGCGAAAAAGAAAATTGTTTGCAAAAGATGTCCATTGTTCATTGATATTCCATTTGCACAAAATACAAATATGGCCCTATTACAAAATGAGTCCTTACACCTTGGGCAAGATGCAGGACTTGATGCATGCTTAAGCAGGAAATAATAATTACTCTGCAGGAGTAACCCTTATAATTTCCTGGGAAGATCAGTTAAGGACTTGTTAACCCGGGACTCTTGGAGGGGTCCAGTTTTCCAGGTTGAGATCGCTTTCAGCCTCGTCTTCCACGTTATTGACAGCATCTGGGGTCAGTATTCCCCCACTTATGAATTTGGGCTCTTTAGCAGCCTCTGCTTGATCTTGTCGGGATGGTTTGTAACCCAAACCGAATCGGTCTTCCTTCTTCTCCACAGGTAGCAGCTTGCCCCAACCTTGGGCATTCCCGTCTTCAACAACCTTCTGAGCTTGTTGGTAGGAGACAATTGAAGTACCCATCCTATCTTCTTAGGATGCAGCAAATACTTCAGTTGTCGCCTCGTTGATGTTCAGTGCTTCGAAACCTTGGCTCATGATCTCGTGGATTTCACCATCCATCTCAATATATTTGTAGGTAGCCAGATGGCTAACAAAAATGTCCTCTTCCCCACAGATTGTGATAATTTGCCCTTCCCACTCGTATTTTAATTTATGGTGAATGGTTGACGTAACTGCGCCAACGACGTGAATCCATGGTCGACCCAACAAACAGTTGTAGGCCGGCTGGATGTCCATCACGTAGAAAGTAGTTTGAAAGACCTGCGGGCCAATTATCACAGGCAGCTCCACTTCTCCAAGAACAGACCTCTTGGAACAATCAAAAGCTCTGACCACTAGATTGCTTGGTTGGAGAGCTATACCATCATATTCAAGCTTAACAAGGGCTATCTTTGGCAAGGCATTGAGTGAGGACCTAGTGTCAACTAGAACATGTGAAAGCACAACTCCTTTACACTCTAGAGTGATGTGCAAAGCTTTATTATGATGACGACCTTCCGCCGTTAAATCAACATTGGTGAAGTCTAGTCCATGACTATTATTAACATTAGAAACCACTGTCTCTAGCTGATTAACCGTGATCTCCTCAGGCACGTAGGCTACATGCAGGACGTTAAGTAATGCATCCCGATGAGCTTCGGAACACAATAGCAATGATAGAATGGAGATCTTGGAAGGAGTCTGGTGGAGCTGATCCACAACCTTATAATCGCTTCTCTTGATTATCCTCATAAATTCATCCACATCCTGATCAAAGGATGTCTTATGAGCTTCTTTTGCCACTAGTTCTTCAGGCACCACATTTTTGCCTTTAGCCTTGGCAACAACCTCTGCCTCAGTATTAACTCTCGGAACTTATGACGCGAAGAGACATCCGCTTCGAGTGAAGCCTCCGCCTCCCCCGACATTATCGATTTGTGGTGTATAAGTTGAAGAATCAAGAGCGACTCTCTTCCCATTGCAGTAGAGGTCTGAACCATAGTGTCATGGCACATCATTATCTTTTTCATACGGAATGGGTCCAGGTACCGTGATGGTGACTGGACTAACTGCGGTAGAAGTAGGAACTGTTATTGTCTGTGGATCGTAATAAATGGTAACAGGACTTCGGACTGATAGTGGTGGTGAAAGACTGAAGCTGGGTTGTTGTTGAGATTGTTGCTGAAAATTGTTGGAATCGGGAATCATTGTCGGGTCGTAGTATATGGTGACTGTGGAGATGTCATTATTAATGGTTGTTGTTGTCGTTGAGGCGGATGCGGTTGAACTAATGTCCATTGAAGTAGTAGAAGAGATAATTGTTGACTTTCTAGCAGAGTCTATCGGAACAATTTTTTTTGAAGTTGTAAGAGGGGTGCTTGTTGGTATTGTAGAAGGAATTGTTGATGTTGTAGAAACCGTTGATGTTATCTGCAAGATACCTTCTTTGATAAGGCCATTGATGCCACTTTTCAAACTTGCACAACCATTGGCGGAAACTTTTCAAGATTCACAACAGGCCTCACAACCTGGGAACACCTGACATTTTAAAAGCTGGGCTTTAACCTCTGCCAGGGGTGTTTGAATACTTGCAGTATCTTCAATTAGGTTCACTGGTTGATCCTCCTCAATTGCATTTATCCTGGGCCCACCATGGCTAGGCATAGGATTCTTTGTGACGTTAGGAGGAGGTGATAAATTTAAAGCCTTTGAATCAACTAGATCCTGGACCTTCATGTGCAAGGCTCTGCACTTTCCCGTTTTACGGCCAGGTGCATTGGAATGGAAGGCACATCTGGCGTTGGCGTTGTAATTCCTTGGAAGGTTCTGAGGATATGGTGGAGCCAGAGTCCTTAATTCAACAAGATTGAGTTTCAAAAGTTGTGGTAGCAAAGTTGCATAGGGCATCGGGATAAGATCGATTACCCTGTTGACTTGAGATGGCCTTTGCTGGAAAGGACGTTTTTGTTGGTTGTTGTTGTTATTGTAAGACATTTGTTGAGGAAAATGTTGTTGCTGAGGGAAATGTTGTGGTTGTGGAGTGTATTGTTGTTGAGGTAATGGAGTTGGAATAGTGACAGCGGCTATTGATCTCGGCATGTACTAGGGCCTACCTCTGCCCATGTGTATTGAATTGGTTTCACCCGACCTGCGAGGCCCTGCAAAAGGTTTCCTTGGGCTGCTAGAGCTGGCGCCATTATCAGAAATCTTGCCCATCTTTAACAAACTTTCAATTCTCTCTCCTGCTATGACTACACGAGCAAAGCTAGTGTAAGAGAAATCAACCAACCTATTAATGTATGTCCCCTGTAGGGTGTTCATGAACATATATGCCATTTCTCTTTCCAACATTGGAGGTTGAACAGCAGCAGCTAACTGCCTCCATCTCTGGGCATACTCTCGGAAGCTTTCTCTTGAAGACTATGACATTCCCATTAGGAGAGTTCTGTTAGGAGCCATGTCTAAATTGTATTGATACTGGCGTATGAAAACCTCAGCCAAATCTTTCCAATTTATGATGGTGGCCTTGGTCAGATGAGAGTACCATTCTCGGGATGCCTCGGTCAGACTATCCTCAAAATAGAACATCCACAACTTTTCATCCATAGTGTAAGCCTTCAATCTTCCCAGAAAGGATTAAAGATGGGTGCGAGGGCAAGATGTTCCATTATATATTTCAAAGCAGGGAGGTTTGAATTTGTGAGGAATTCTTACTCCCTCAACTAGGCCCATGTCCATAACATCAAACCCTAAGGAGTTTTAGGACTCCAGAGATCTCAACTTTTCTGCTATCTCGTCCAAACGACGATCATAGATTTCATCTCCAACACCGACTACAGTGAACTGTTCCTCTCGAGGGTCCTCTTGCAAGGCACGCCCTCCAGTGTTACCTTGGGTATTCCTAATAGTATTAACTTCAAGGTTGAGATGAGGCCCAAACTCCGGGGGGTCAATACGTGGCTGTACATGATCATTGTTGCTGGTACCCCCTGTACCTGGGTGATTTTCTTCAGGAGTTTGCCGCTCGACCAACTCTCTCAATCTTTCTTGGCTTTGGGCCAACCCAGCCATTAGTGCCATGAACTGGTTCATCCGAGCCCTCATTTCAGTTCTTTCATTAGCCATCTGAGTTCTCACGTCAGTCAAATCTTGCTGAACCTGGTCCATCTGTAAGCTTGAAGGTTGTTTCTTGTTGGATACCGGTGAACTCTGTTGATGGGGAAGACCCTCCTATGGGAAATGTTTCCTGAAACCACAACAAAGTGAGAAAACAACAACAAAAATACCTACAAAACAAAGAATAAGGTTAGTATGCAATGCAGTATGTCTATTTGCCTTCCAAGGGTATCCGGTTTGGTTCTTTGGTTTTGACCTTCCAGACCTCGAGGAATGATGATGCTGAAGAGAAATGAAGCCCAAAGGATAACACACAAACCATATATTACAAATTCAAAGATACATAGTTTATGATTACAACAAGTTCCCATGACGGGTCAAAATACAACAAAATCAACAAAAGTACAAACAAAATGAAATACAAGTACAAAGAAATCAAACATCCAGCCCAAAGTCATCCTCTTTGACTTCTTTCAGGAGAACATCAGTCACTAGTCCAACTGGATGCTCCATGATGGTCCTGATAAGAAGGTTCCTGGTAGCAATGGCCCTTGTCAATTTCTTATACTTGTCTTGGTCCTTTGATCTCTTCAAACCCGCCCGGAGTTTTAACTCAGAGATTTCCTTCTGTGCTGCTAACAAGGCTTCCTGACTCTTCTTCTCATTAGCTTTTAGTTTCTCTATCCTAGCTTGTGTCCTCTGATCTTCCTGTGAACGAGCTTCAGTAATTCTGATCCATCTAGCCTGACTCTCTTCCAAGTAGTGCTTAGCTCTGGCCTTTTGAAACTTGGCTTCTTTGCAAGCATTCTTTAATACAACCTCCCCTGCTCGGGCTCTTCTTATGTAATCATCTATCTTCTCAATCTTGGTCATATGCTTGATCCAGAGCTTCTCTAACCTTTCATTGTCTAGACGACTATCATTCCTCTCCCAGAGGGTCTTCTTTAGAGCTTCAGAAAGCTGAGTGTTCCTTTCCTTCAACTTCTCAAACTCCTCTAAACTGACTGTAGCTACAGGCTCTACTGCTGATGGTCCAGGCACATCCTCCAGGGTGAATGGCATGCGGGTGACCTGCCCTCTGATACGTGACCAATCAATATACTGAGCTGAAGTTATGTTGTTGCACTTGCCAAGAATGGCAGTCCCTTTTGTCTGAATATTATCCCAAGCCCAGGCTGCTTGTCGGACGATGGCATGATTATTCTGAGTGTCACAGTAAAGGTTCCTGATAAGTCCTGCTCTCTTGGTGGATGTACTAAGGCATACCCTAATTTCCTTTTGAACAACAAAGGATTGTAGTTGATGCAACCCTTCACTCCAATAAGAGGTACATTGGGATACTTCCCACAACTTGTGATTATATCTCTGCCCTTGGTGCTATGAGTGCACCACCTGATGTCTTATGAAGTGAGAGCAATCATTCTCTTAGCCCAATTTATTGACTGATGAGGATTCAAGAAAGCTTCTAACTTTGGCAAGTGTCTCAATAACCAACAGTAGAAGAGAGGTGCACAACATCTGACTAATCTTCCCCTCTGCTTCTCATTTCTCTGATGCACTGAGTAGTAGAAATCCCCAAGCAAGGTAGGAAATGGATTTTTCAGCAAGAAAAGATGGATATCACTCTTGCTTACAAACTTAGGCTCGTCTGCAAACAAGATGATACCATGTATGCTAAGGGCCAAGAGAGCACAAACAGTTCCCCACTTCGCTACTGCAGCATGACTGGGGGCCTGAGTGATCAAGAAGTCCAAATGGAGGCATGGGATTCCAGCCTTAGTAGTCATATTCTGATCAATGATGGTGGTTTCCAAATACATAGCCTTAGCTATGTCCTCATTCCTGGGAGAAGTCATCTCAGGGTTGAAAGGAATCCCTCTCCTGATAGGGACACCCAACAACATGGAAAATTCTTCTAACAAAGGGCCCAACTGAAAGTCTGGGAAAGTGAAACATCTGAGAGGAGGGTCATAGAACTGAAGGCAAGTGTGGATCATGCTCCTTTGTGATGCATCCAAGTCCATGATCATGTCCATGATACCACCATAATGTTCCCTAAATAAAGGGACATGATCAGGAGTGATGAGTGTCTGAATCTGCCTGATGCCTGCTAGGGAGGGATCAAAGAAATGGTATGTGATGTTACTCTTCCTGGATGTGTCCATACTGATAATGGATGCTAATGAAGATAACTGAGGAGAAACACTGATGAAGGCAACTGATGAAGGTGCTGAAGAGAATCTCTGATGAAGATGACTAATGAGGATATCGGATGAAGATGTATGAGCAGAAGAACAGTCAAAACCAAACCAAAAATGATGTGGATACCCTGTAAAACAAATAGACAAATGTTAAAATGATGCAAAATGATGTATGCAGAATGATATGCAAGGGTTTGTGATCAAGTGTTGGATCTATTATCTACTTTTATAAGGTCCATGTGTGTTCAGAAATCCAGATGAAGGCTTAGAGAACTAGTAACCAGGTGGGGGACTCAAATAAAGAGCCACAAGTCCAGGGTTTCATAAGATCAGTCCAAAATAGTGTAATCTTAAAACAATATTAGTAACAGGGTATGTTGAGGCCAAGGGTTCCTGTAAACCTGTAAACATCCCAACCCCCTCACAGGTATTGTTCTAGAACAAAGATCCTCAGACTTGGATCAGTTATGAGAAGTGTAAACACTTCTAACCCGGAGGTACATTTTTTACATTAATCATAAAGGATCCTCCTCTAATTTACCTCAGATGTTGAAGGTCATCTAAAAAGGTCATCCAGACTTAGCAGGCTTCCCAGATAGCCCTAGTACTACAGGAAATCCGTAGCACAGAGTTCTCAAGAAGAAACCCATGCCTGAACCGTGTTTCATATTCCCTCACCAGACCGAAATGGAATGGGAAAGAATATGAAGCCACTCTATCCTATGTGTCACTCAGGCTCTCGGTATGGAACCTTACTCACTGAGTATCCCTCCCACCAAGGTAAATAACAGATCCATCACATGATATGATGGCAATAATATGAAATGCATAAACAGTAAATGAAAGAAATAAATAAAGCTGTACAGAAAGCAATAAATAAAGCAATAAAAAAATCACATATAGCACATAAAACCCCCATAAACACAAATCAAACAAGCGCTAGGAGAAACCCACAAAAAGAACCAGAATCCCTGGTTGTAAGATAAGTTTCCCCAGCAGAGTCGCCAAGCTGTCGCTCCCGAAGATTTGCATCCCTGTACAAGCGCGAACGGTCGGTGAAAGAGAAAGTGAAATAAACTTAATAGAATCGCCAACTAGGCATTTTTATCCCAAAGGAAAGGTAATGCTGCATAAACCTAGAAAGAGATGGATAAGACGGTTGCGAACTAGAGAAACTGAGAAAGGGGGTTGATTACAACCTGGAAAGGTATTAGAACCCAGATTGTCCGTCGTACTCGACGGGATCCACGCTTACAAGATTGTGTTTAAAAGGGGTAAGTGTATGTGCTATCTGTGTGCAAAAGCTAAGGGAAGAAAATACAGGTGTCAGTGCAAAAGGTGTGAATTTCTCAGGAACTGAGGCTTAGAAAAGAATGTTGAAAGTGGGGGATGATACAAATACTTTTGTTTGATAACAGTTAAGTTATGCCTACGTATCATCTTGTGCAATGAGGAAGTCAGAACACCGTAGTTCGACTCAAAGAGACTGAAAATAAATTGATTGTGAACTGCTGGCTTGTCTATGCTCAAGTGTATGACTCGTTTGGCTCGAGTGCTAGTTGTGTTGCATTAGAAGGAAGAAGCAAGTTCTCATTTGTAAATGAGTGTGATGAGAAAAGGATCCCGGAGGAGACGATTATTGTTTGTTTTTTTGTGTTTTCAGTTTTTTTATTGTTTTTGGTGTTCTGCATAGGATTATGAGCTTAAGCCTAAATCAAGGGCTTGCAGACTCATTATATCCTCCCTGATTAGGGATAATGAGCTTACTTAAGTATGAGATAAGCATCTCAACTTAATTACCATGATGATGTAGGATTAAGATCATTAACCTACTTGTGATTATTTAGATGTTTTTGGTTTTTTTGTTTAGTGTTAAGTAATGAGTTTAATCTCTAATCACAGATTAGTGAACTCATTACACCATCCTAATAGAAGGATAATAGATGAGCACACTTAAGCTGAGGAAGATACCTCAACTTAATCCATGGTTAGAGACTAAATTCATTATATAACAAGCCTTTATTAGGCTGATTTTAATTAAGGGATGAGATTAAGAAGTGGATTTTAAGTTTGTAAGACAACTTGAGGGGGACTTGTCCATTAAACACTAAGGTTAGTCCCTCTTAACCATAAGGAAGAGATAGAACCCTAATGTAAGGCCCAAGTTACAAGATAAAGTGTTGGTGATTATTAATGTGTTTTGATTAAGAGGTGTAAACAAATTAAAGGTTTAACACTTAGGATTAAATTTATACACCCCATCCTAAGAGAAGGATGCAGGCATAACCCTAATTCCAAAGTCCTAAAGCTTTAAGAGTTTAGTCTCTGATTATTGAGATGAGAAAAGAGACTCAAGGAGACTCAAAGGTAAAAAATAAAGGGGGACTATACACAACCCTAAAAGTTATCATGCTTGGGTATCCTATGGTTTGTTAGGCTTAAGAGAAAAGGATCTTCAAGGCCACCAATGGAAGAAGCAGATGAAAAGAGAAGGAGAAAGAATAACAAGTTACTTACTTCCTGAAGAAGATAAGTAACTTGAAAGAAAGAAAGTAAGAAGGAAGGAACACAAGTGAAACAAGTTCACTTCAAAGACAAGTAAATATGCATATGAAAAAGGAAAGAAAAGATAGGAAGTGAAGGCAAATTCACCTCCCAAATAACTTACCAAAAGTTCCTGAAAATGTTAGTATGAATGCATAAGACATAAAGCAAAAGGAAATGAATTGAAATGAGATGTAAAAACCAAATTCAGAAGTGAATGTGTAATTTAAAAGTCATATGAGATGATGCAATGTCATACAAGGTGCATATGAATGATCATACACAAATGAGATGCAATGGAAGCATGTTTAGAAGCATAAAACACATGAATGTTCATGGAATGTAATGAATGCAAGGCATAGCAAATGAATGAAGAAATGATCAAGCAATGTTAAAGTATGTCTTAAGATGTCTAAGATGTCATACAAATTCTTGAAATGTCATGGCAAGTTCACATGATGATGATATGCAAAGATAAATGCAAATGAACATGAGAAATTAAGGTTTTATGAATGTATGAGATGCAAATGACCAAAACAGAAGCATACATCATGATAAAAAATGGAAATTAAACTCAATCAAACCCTAATTCCATATAAGATCACAACCCAAAGGAGAAAGTCAGAAGCTTAACCTAGTGAGAGTTGTGAATTTTCAAAGTTTGCTAGTGTTTTTGGGTGATTCTTAAGGGAAAATGCAAATCAAATTGAAAATGCAAGATAAATTCATGATAAAAATAACCTAGAAACTATATGCAATATGTGAAACAATTCCAAAATAATCAAGTTCAAACTCATCATGATTAGGCAGAAATGAATTTTTCAAGTTAGGGTTAGAAAATGTGATTTTTAAGAACCCTAATTCAAAGAAAATTGTGAAATTATGATCAAACCTAAACTGGAATTTGTATGATGAGTTTGAAAATGTTTCTAAATATATTGGAATGATTCATGGATTTTTTGGTGATTTATAGAAACCTAAATGAATTTTTAATTAATTAAAATCCATTAATTAATTAAAAATAACATTTAAATATTTTAAAAATACTTTTTTAATGCAAAAAATAAAATAAAAATCATTTTTGGGTTAAGAAAAATATTTGGATCAGAAATGCAAAAGATCATATTTTTTTGATGTTTTTAACTATTTTAAATAAAATATGCAAAAGAAATGAATAAAAAATGAAAATAAAATGATTTAAATGAAAAGTAAACGCATCCAAGGGTCAGGATTCAAATGGAAATGGAGGGAGTTGACTGGCACGTGATTGAGTGGTCAGGATTTGATCTGGCATAATTTAAATTAATCCTAATTAATTAACCTAATTAAACAGATTGGGGCTTTAATGAGGCAATCTGGGCCCTCCATTCACGCGCGGGAAGCAAGATCCTAAGGTCCACATTCAAACTGAGCCTAAACCCTAATTAAACCCTAAGTACTTTCAGGTGACCGGAACAGTGTTCCGGTCATCTTCTCCGGTGAGACAAAAACCTAACTCTCTCCAAACTCTCTAGAAATGATCCATAAGTAACATTAAACAAGAATCCTGGCATAAAATCCATTTATATTGCATCAAAAACAAGAATCGAAGCAAACAAAATTTTCGGGCAAAATTTCAGAACAAGCATACATGGCCATTTCTTAACCATTTTCAAAACAAATTACATCACAATGATCAGTGGAGCATACAAAATCATTTAGGAACTTAAAACAAAGATTCTGGAAAAAAATATTCTTGAGGTATACATGAGATGGAGCTTTCTGATTCTGGGCTTTCTGGACCTTTCCTTGATGCAAAACCACCTCACTTGATCCTTTATGCTTCTGGAAGGCTTGAATGAAGTTTGTGATGGCTGGTTTTGGAGATTCAACTCTGCTGCACCAGAAATCGTATTTTGGTTTTGTGTGCTTTCAGGCCATTTTAGTGGATGGTTTGTGTTTTATGAGTGATTTGAAGATGATTGGTGAAGTTTGTTTAGAAGTTTGATGGCTGGTTTTTGAGAATCGAAGAAGGGAAGCTTTTTGGAAAATTTGTGAATGCTAAGTTCTTGGAGGTTTCAGGCTTGATTATTGTGTGCTTTGGAGTGCTTGAGGTTAGTATAAACAAATGTGATTGGTTCAGAGAGTTGTTGTGGCCTATTGTGATTGGTATGGGCAAGTTGCAAAAAAGTCAACAACTTTGTACTTCAAGCATGGGCCATGGAAGGAGCTGCTCAAAGGGGTGTCTGGCCTCAGCAAGATTTATGGAGGGCCATTGGATTGGTTTTATGCAGCTGGCACAAGTGGATGGAAGGTTCTAAGAGGTTTTGCAAAGTTTTTGTGTTTTGGCCATTTTGAGATTTCTTAAGGATCAAGTCATGAAAACATATGCAATCTTGGGCCAATTATGATCTTTGGAAGTTTCCTTGACATGTTATGATGCATAGAAGTTGATTAGAGGTCATAAAAAGGCTTGGTAAGTGAAATTGCAAAATTCTCTCTTTGGCATGAACTTGAAAATTATAGGATTTTTGCCAACTTTGAAAGGCCATATCTTGAGTTCTAGGATGAATCAAGACATGTTCTAGTACCTTTTGAAAATGGGAAGACATAATCTACAACTTTCATGTCCAAGAATTTTTCATTTAAAGCTTTTTTGGTCATGAAAGAATAGGTTGAAAATCTTTCCTAAAATGGAAAGTTTCCATTACAAGTCATTTCCAAAAATAGCAAGTTTGCATTTGACCCAAAATTCTTCAACTTTGTGAACTTCCAACCACTTCTAAGATCAAATAAAGATCATAGAGACTCAAAATGATGATGATGACCCTTTGGTGCCCTTGATGGAGGCCTCAGATGCCCTGATTTTGACTTTACTTGCTCAAGAAGTTACCCAATGATCAGATGACTTCCACAATGAATTTCTTCATAAAAATTGGTACACATGATCCTTATAACATATTAAGACCAATAGAAACAAGAATGACCAAAAAAATTGGGATTAAAGCCTCTGAAACCAAAACCCTAATTTTGGTCATCTATGTAGGAAAACCCTAGCTTTGCCTCTATGCCTTTGCCATGCTTTGTGATCTCTTGACTTTCATGAAATTTGGGGAACATATTATGATCATGGAACACACATGGACCCTCTTGGCAAGCTTAAAGACCTTTGGGATGGCCCAAATTACTTCTTGGATTGCTCAGATCACAAACCCTAGAAGCATAAGAAATGGAACTATGTAGATGAAACAAATATGCAATGTGAGATGGTATGCTTATGCTTATGCAAAAATGAAAGATCACAAGCCATGGTGTGAGAAAAAGTGAGGGAAAATTTGGGGTGTTTACACATGGTTTAGAGATGCTATAAAGTGAGGTCAGCACTGCATTTTGGAGGTTCAACATCATTTTTCATTGAAACACACCAAAATACTCCCAAAACTCTCTTTGCATTCTCTCTGCAAATCAGGCTCGAGCAAGCCTCATACTCATTCATCTTGCCTCAATAATTTAGTGTTCATCATCACCATTGATTCAAGCAATCATTCCATGGAGGAAGCTCAGTGAATTTTCCAGATTACACCATTGAAGAAGTTTGCAAATTGGTCAAGATCTGCCTCATTTCAAGTTACAGAGTTGCGTTCTTCATCCATCCATCCATCCATCATCATCATCATCATCATCTTAAGATCAAGATTTATGGAACTCACAGCTTGAATCGTCAAGAATTCACCACTGCACAATCTTGTATTGCACTGCATCAGTTTCATTTCCTCAAGATCTCCAAGTCACAGAGTGTTTATTTCAGTCTCTTTGATCAAGATCATATCAAGGCAAGGCTTAGGAATCTCACCTCTGGTAATTCTTCAACACTGTGAAGCTCTGCAATTCAGGTATGTTCTGAAATTTCACATGCTCGAATTACTTGTTTCTTGATGGTTTCATGTTGATTGAAGCTTGATAGAAGCTATTGGATGACTGGCTAGTTGATATGCACTCTAGGTGCTTAGATGCAGGTTTTAGGGTCAAAGTGTTTGCCTTCGATTCGTGAGATATAGGAACCCTAAATGAGAGGTGAGGCGATATTCGTGATCAGGGAAGAGAGGCGAGTTGAACTGTGGTCATAGATTTTATTTTGGTGATGATTTCAGTTTGCCCTACCTGAGACCTGGCCGGAGAAGATGACCGGAATTCATCTCCGGTCATCTGAACAGTGTTGCCCTAATTTTTGTAACTTTAAGCCACAACCTTCATATCAAATCCATCCAACGCTCATGATTCTGCCAGCAATTAAAAATTCAAATGCAAGCCATGTGCACGTTTTATGAACAAAGGTCAACAACCAATATCCACACCCCCAGCGCATTCCAGTAAAGCTCATTTGTGTTGTTTTTGTTACTTTCTGAACCCCCCAGGCCCATTGTTTCTTTATTCATTTTGTTTTCTTTTTCTCTTTTATTCCATTTTCGTTTTGCATTATTAAAAATACCCAAAAGCATTGAAAAATTCCAAATAAATTCATATAGGATCTCCATAATTTTCCTTAATTTTCCATATTTTTAGATTTTATTTTTATTAATTGTTGAAGTCAGAATTAATTTCTCTTTTAATTGTTTCACAATTCCCCCATTTTGAACCATTCCTTTTACATATTTTTGTTCTCATAAACCACAAATGTTAAAGACCCCATTCCTTTTGCATTCTTTTAAGAGATCATTAAGCTTCCTCAATATATTTTCCTTTGAATTTTTAGGTCATGTTTGGAGCATTTTTGAGTCCTTTCTTTCACTTGTATTTACAAAAACCCTAATTGAGTTCTACCTTTCACTAACCATTCAAAAATAGGAATTTTTATGAGACTTTTTGCACATAACCTATTCTCTAGATTTTGTATTGAGTTGTCAATTTTCATAATTTTTCATGATCATTTAGTATTTTTTCTAGTTGCTTGGTTCACAAGTCATATTTTTGATCCTTTTATTCCTTTCCTTTGGTCCCATTAGCATAAGGCATTCATGCCATTACTTTGAGGTCTCAATTTTAAGTATATTAGGTCTTAGGAGATGTCAGTAAGTGTTAAGTAGAATCCTTGGGTCTTCACCTTTGTTTTTTGGGTTTGCCTTGAGTCCTAAGTCATCATGTCCCATTTTGACCTAATCTTCCTTCTCCTTCCATCTTAAACACTTCAATTTCAATTTGCATATAAGACAACTTCATTTTATCATTGTTTGGGGTCTTATAAAAGTTTGGTGATCATCCATACTTATTCATATCATTGTAGAATCATTTTGCATATTTTTGAACTTCATTTATCACTTAAAGGACCTTAGAAACCCTAATTTGAACACCTAGCCTTAGGGTGCTTCTTAACCCACCATTTGTGAACATTTTCCAAGTTTTATTTCCATTCTATTTTTTTGTCAAGCCCCTGGTTTTTGTATAGGGAAGTCAAGTCCTTTGGTTATTTTTGAATATTTTTCTAAGTCTTTTTGTTGTACCTTTATAACCATGCTTCTATATGTTTCTCCTCACCTCTCAATCTCATATCTGAATATCTTCAACTTGAATCCCTTCTTTCCCATTTGACCCATTCATTTCCTTCTTTTCCATATAGTGTTAAGTTCTGAATTTTTTCATTTACCCTTTGAGTTTAACGGATTTTAGCAATAGTAAGCACTTAGGTTATCTTTCTAACTTCATCCTTAGGGTTTAGTGGTGCTTTTGGACATAGTTTGACTTTAGTTCACTTAATTCCTTTAGAAACCTTTGAATTGGTTTAGCTATTGACTTTTTAGGTATGTTACCTTATAAGATGCTTTAGGCTTAGGTATTTACCTTAGGAGTTCACTAACATCTTTCCTAAGCTAGTGTAAGTTCTTGTGCGAAGTTTGCCATTTGTTTATGCTTTCAATATGCATTATCATGCTAACTCTTGTTTTGTAGGGGGGAATATGAGGTAATCACTTCATTCTTTATCTCTTATGCATTTATTTGTTTTTCCTTGTCACTTTGTGCCTTGTTCATAGGTTTCCTCTTTCTCTCTTTAGATTCAACTTAACTTCCTTAGGAAGTAAGTTAAATTCTAGCTTGTTCTTTCTTCTACTTAGGTTAGAATACTTCAGTAACCATAGGATCACCCTTTATACATAATATGATGACTTAGGGTCGTGTCTTAGTCCCCCATTAGCTTTGACCTTTTGCCTTTTGAGTCTTCTTCTCTCATCTTCAAACAAATCCAAAAAAGACTTAATAAATGCATGAAAGGATCCCTTGTGTATAGCCTTATTCCATGGGGCACTTGCATTCATTCCATCTTGGAATGGTGTAAGCTTGTCTAGCATGATGCATAAGTCTTATCAAGGGGTTGTTTCACAAAGAAAAACATAAAATACATTTCTTCACAAAAGCTACAAAAACATGTAATAAAGTTTAACAAGCTAGTGAACTTAGACCCTAATCCTTGGAAACAAGTCTTGGATAAATTCTCCTTACTTGGTGTGCTTGTTCTATTATTCCATCTTGGAATGTAGTGACAGGTACTCATTCCATGGAAAAGAGTTTGAATTTACCTCCTTGTGCCAAATTCATACAAAACTCTTAAAAATCAAACAACAAAAAAATAAGCGACTTTCCTGCAGGAACTTCTTTTCTCATCTCATTCACTCATAACTCGAACTTGCGACGACTTGTCTCACATGCAAGACGGTAAACGCACTCGTACCAGACGAGCCTGCAACACCTGAGCATAGACATACGCAGTTCCAGCATAAAAAAAACACAAACAAATAGTTCCCGCCTTAGTTAGGCGAACTACGTCGACTCTGATCCTCATTATCCCGATGAGGTACGTAGGCAGCGGGATAGGGCCCGTTCGAGCACATTCTTTATTTTACCTACATTTTCACCATTCTTTCTTTTTTCACTCTTTTCCCAGTTCCCTTTTCTCATTCTAGTTTCCAGTAGCAGTTCTCTTGTTCAGCAACACTTTATTTTCTCACCCTTTGAAACAAAACAAACAAGCATGGATCCCGTCGGGTACGACAGACAATCTGGGGTGCTAATACCTTCCCAGGTCGTAACCGACTCCCGAACCCAGATCTTTGGTTTACAGGACCTTGTCCTTTCCTTCTTCCTTAGGTTTGTGCAGCATTACCTTTCCCATTACTTCGGGATAAAGATGCTTGGCTGGCGACTCTACCTTTTCCGCACCACTTTCGTGTTTGTACTAGGATGAAAATCCCAGGAGCGACAGCTAGCGACTCTGCTGGGGATCAAACCCAGAATCTCTAGTTTCCCTCGTAGAATCAATCCTAGCGCCTGTTTGTTTTTGTTTCTTTGGGTGTTTATATGTGTGTTCTGTGCTGTTATGTTTTTTTTACTGTTTTCTTTTACAGTTTACTTTACAACTTTATTTACGGCTTTCAGTATTTATTTTCACATGCATCATACTGGACTATGCTGGTTTCATTTTTTCTGTGGGATGGGTTTTGTTACTGTGAGATAAGCCAAATACCCGGCTTGAGTGCACCTAGGATTTAGAGTGGTTCCACTTTGGCTTCATGTCATCTTGCTATGTTGGTATTAGTGAGTTCCACGCCTTGACTTGCGACCTTCTCGGAAATGTATTGACGCTGGAATCTTTCTGGGGCAATATACTACCTTGATAGTTATGTGCAGTCAAGGGACCGATCATTGAGAACCTTTGTGGAAACATCCCTCTCCAGTGATGACAGTGGCATACCACATTTGTTGGCAAACCCACTTGCATCCGAGGGCCCACTGAGAACTCACATAGGATGGTCTGGTTCTCTCATAGGAATCCAGTTAAGGAAAACTGTTCGTATGACGATAGTATTGTACCCTTCGGGATGAATGTACTATTGTTTCTTGATTCAATGCTTGAAGCTGAGGACTTACGAGGGATGCTTGTTTCCTTGGACTCAACTGAGACCTCCCTGAGTGGTACATAATGTCAAACTGATTTTCTGATTTGGTCATGAGCCATTTCTCGGAAATGGTGAACGTATTATTGCTATTCGGCTTTGAGAGTCTATGATGTTGACCCAAGTAGCACACCTGTGAGATTGGGAGGGGTTTATAGGTTTGCAGGAACCCTAAACTTCAACATAACCATGTATTCCATCACACTTCAGTGATATGATCTTGTTCTGTTAATTATGGATTCTGAAATCATGAACTCCTAATCAGAAAGATACTTGTGATGATGTTGTGGCCTTGCACAAACACTTGATTACCTGATTCACTACACAGACACATCACTGATCACATGCCTTGCCTTTCATAACATTATAACATCATTAATCATTTTGTGGTCTTTTTATTCCCAGGGTTCATTATCTCCTATTCCTGGTCATATTTGCTGCTTCAACATGGAGATTCCAAGGAAGATAAATATCCATTATACTTTCCCACATCCAAAGACGAATGGTATTCAGAAGTTAATTGGCTTGATGGGTGACAAAGTGCTTGATGATTTCAGAAAAGAGTTTGGAAAAATCCTAGACTATGTGAAGAAGCAAACCACTGACCAGAGGGATAACTTGCATTCTCCACTGCAGTTCTATGACCCACAGCTGAGGGTATTTGTTTTCCCTGACTACATTTTGGCTCCCACATTAGAAGAGATATCCAGCATCCTCAGAGTCCCCATCAAAAATGGTGCTCCTTACTATGGCTTAGAGAAGGTGCCTTCATCCAAAGATATAGCTGAGTCTTTTCTTCTGGATTTATCCAAGGTTAGCAGAGAAGTGGATGCCACCAAAGGTAAATGAATCTTCTTAGATTTTCTTATCAAGGAAGCTCAGGACCTGGCCTCTGAGAACAAATGGGCTAAGTTTAGCACCTTGCTTGCTTTCATAGTGTATGAGACTAGTTTATTTCCAGGATAGAAGGGTTTAATCAACATGGAAGCTATCACTGTATTTGCCAAAAGAAATCCAGTACCCACTTTGCTAGGTGACTTTTACTACGGGGTTCACCATAGAAATGAAAAGAGGAAGGGACATGTAAATTGTTGTGCTCCCCTATTTGTTGATTAGTTTGTAAGGCAACTCCCTAAATCAGGGCCTTTTCAGGATTTGAAACAATCTTGGAAGTGGTCCAAAAGATTAATGGGCTTAACCTCAGCTGACATTTCATGGGGATGCAACAGGGACCTTGTGGGCAAAGAAATATTGGTCAATTGTGGAAGTTTCCCAAATGTGCCTCTGATAGGAAGGAAATGTGGGATCACTTACAATCCTATCTTGTCCAGGAAGCAGTTTGGTTATCCATTAAAAGCTGTGCCTTTGATTGAAGAGGCAAATGAATCTTTGTACTTTCCAGCAGAAGGAAATCTCAAGAAGAGCATGCTGTTATCCCAAGCTTGGGTATTTAGAGTGATAAAAGGAAAGAAAGACTTTGGGAGAGTGGACCCCAACACTTATGATCCTTTTTCCAGCTGGTTGGAGGATCGCGTGAAGACCCTGTTACTCCCATTTTCTAGAGAAACACCTATCTACCCTAAGGAGGTAGCACCCACAACTTCAGTGCCTCTTCAAGATTATCAAAAGTTGGAAGCCTTGGTTCAACAGCTCAGGTTGGAGAATTAAGAAGCTTACAATTCATGCCAGAAACTGAAGATGTAGAATCAAAAGTTGGAGGATAGAGCTCACAAACTGAAGAGATGGTTAGGCTCAAGCAGCAAGATTTTCAAGAGAGAGAGCTCTACTTCAAGAAAAGGGGATTAGCTGAAACTCACAAGGCGGCCCAGAGTTAGAAGGAGAGGAAAGATTTGAATGAAGCCAATGAAGCTGTCACCTTATGGCAAGAAAAGTGGGAAGACAATTTGAGGAAGCAGAAGGAGATGGAGGTCAAGCACAAGCTAGAAGTCAAGAGTCTTCAAGATTCTTTGGATGGACAGAGAGAACTCCTTCAGAAGGCTTATCATCAAGAAAAAAGTCGTCTCCAAAGTTTAGCAGAAAGCCAATAAGCAGTAAAGGAAGCTCGAAAAGAAATAGAAGATTTGAAATTGAAAGCTGATGTCAAGAGGGCCAAAAATGATTCCATTACAAGCCAAGAAAGTGAAAAGGTGTTCCTACAGCAAATTGAGGAATTGCATGCCTCCTTTGACCTTAGGGATATCCTAATTCAGAAGCTTGTACAGGAGCCTACGCATCCGGATATAGCTCAGATGTTGCAAAATGTCAAGCGCCTCAGTTGGAGATTACATGATGTAGACTTTCCTAAGATTTAGTTGTATATGCATGTGACTTGGATTACCCACAGGCTTGTTGTGGGAGTCCCCTCTTTCTCTATGTACTTGTTCTTTCTTGACATATTGAATTTGTACCTTGTGAGGATCTTCATTATTCCAATTGTCTTCTAATTTACCTAAGTCTCTGGTTATATTTGTTGCACGAACACAAAATAAATGCCACCACTTCAAGTTTGAATGTCACACAGGATTTTCTTGCAAGGGATCTTTTTCTCAACACCAGAATGGGAAAGGAGTGGAAGCCTTGGGAATAAAAGGAACACATTGCATTGCATACACATCATTTGCATTTCTTTTTTGTTTTGCAGGTTTTCTACAGGTTGCTTAACTTATTTGCATTTCAGGAAAAGATTGTGAGGGCCGCTAAGACTCGTCATCCTCGATAGAATATCCCGCATCGTTATGCAACTCGAAACAACCAGAGGACAGTCATGGATGCTATGCAAACTGAGCTTAATGAGTTTCACACTAGAATAGAAGAGTTCATGGTCATGATTCAAGGGATGGCTCAGGGACAACAAGAGTTAAGAAATGCAATTCAGGGGCTCAACCCTCCTCAGACTAATATCCCTGTAACCACTCCTGACATCTAAGTAACTCCTCCCAACACCAACAATGGCCCAGGTGGACCTGAAGTTCCAGAACAGGCCATAACAACTTTCATTCCAGTACAAGACAGGAAGGAGGATCAGTTCCTTTCTTTCAACAATGACATGGGGTTCGGCGAAGAAGGAAATCTTTAGGACTTTTTGATGCTTGTTGAGAAAGTCAAAGCCCTCGAGTGTAGGGATACTTTGGGGATATATGTGTCTGACATGGGTCTAGTCCCCGGGGTGGTTATTCCCCACAAATTCAGGCCACCTACTTTTGACAAGTATAACAGTAGCTCCTGCCCTAAAACTCACTTACAGGCATTCTACCGGAAAATTGCTGCCCATACTAGGGATGAAAAGCTCTGGATGTATTACTTCCAGAATAGTCTCTCTGGAGGATCCTTGGAATGGTATATGAAGCTAGAGAGAAGCTCTGTGAGAAGTTGGAAGGAATTGGGAGAAAGATTCCTTAAGCAGTATCAATATAATATCGACATGGCGCCCAGTCTGACTCAACTTCAAAGTATGACTCATAAGAACTCCGAGAGCTTCAAAGATTATGCACAAAGGTGGCGCAAAGTGGACGCTAGAGTGAAACCACCTTTGTTGGAGAGAGAAATGGTAGACCTGTTCCTGGATACCCTCCCTGGGAATTTCATGGAAAGGCTAGCTGGATGTTCCTCAAGTGGGTTCTCAGATATCATCTTGACCGGCGAGAGGGTAGAAAGTTGGATCAAGCAAGGGAAGATTCAGAATGGGGGCGCTTCGAGTTCTGGTGTCAAGAAGCCCTTCGTGAAGAGGAGAGAAGGAGATACCGGGGCAGTGTATGCGCATAGGGGAGGAAATAACAGAGGGTTTTATCAACAAGTGGCCCCTATCACTATCTCAGCTCAACCTGTTCAATAACAAGTCCAACCACCACAACAACAACGCCAACAAGGGTATCAACAAAGAGCTCCTCGTTCATATTACCCCCAGAAGACCAGAGAAAGACATCTCGAAACTCTGCCGATGTCTTATTCACAAGTTTTGAAGAATCTCCTACAACTTCAGATGGTTCAACTCTGAACTCTACAACCCCCGAAGCCAGGCCAAATCTTCGAGGGTTATGATATAAACGCCAGATGCGAATTTCATTCCAGAGCTCTTGGGCATACCACAGAAAACTGCAAAGCTCTGAAGCATGTTGTTCAAGACCTACTAGATTCTAAAGAGATTTATTTCGCTCCTACTCCTAATGTAATACAGAACCCCATGCCTCCTCACGGGGGTACGGTTGGGGCAGTTGACGATGGGGAGAATCTAAACTTGGTGTGTGATATCAACAACCTGCAAACTCCGTTGAGTGTTATTAAAGCATGTTTGGCCCAGAGGAGTGTGTTTACAGGTTGTGGAAGTGATTGTCTAGGGTGTGTTGTAGCTCCAAATGGTTGTGAGCAGTTGAAAACAAAAATCCAAAGTATGATTAATGAAGGAGTGTTGCAGTTTGACAAAGTGGTAAAGGAAAGCGAAGTCTCCACAGTAACCATTTTCTACGATCCATCTCAAGTTCCTCCACGGGCCAGAGTGGCACCGATAACGATTACCACTGCAGGACCAGTATTGTATCAGAGTGATAAAGCCATTCCCTGGAATTATGGTGGAAAAGTATATTGTAACGGCCAGAAGAAAGAGTTGGCCACGTCTAGCACGACCCTAGCTCAGGTAGAAAACATTGGAGTAGGGGGAATTACTAGAAGTAGAAGGTTATTTGCGCCAAAAACACTAAGAAATAGTGTAATACCACCCAGAGACACCGCAGAAGCCCAGGCTAAAGCGAGAGGGAAGCAGCCAGTGGTTGTCAATGAGCCCGCACCAGTGACTAATCCAGACATTACCTTTGATAAAGAAGCTGAAGAATTTTTTAGAATTATCAAAAAGAGCAATTACAAGATTGTGGACCATCTGCAGCAGACTCCGTCGAAGATTTCCATCTTGTCTTTGCTAATGTGTTCAGACTCCTACAGGAAAGCTCTCTTGAGTATTCTGAACAAGGCGTATGTGCCTCAGGATATTTCGGTAAATCAGTTAGAGGCGGTGGTATCTAATGTTAATGTCAGTCACGGATTGGGCTTTACAGACATGGATCTAACATCTAAAGGGCATGCTCATAATCGGGCACTACATATCTCTTTAGAATGTAAGGGTGCAGTACTTTCTCACGTGTTGGTAGATACTGGATCATCGTTGAATGTTCTTCCTAAGAAGGCATTGATGAAGTTGGATTATGATGGAGTGGTTTTAAAGCCCAGCGACCTGGTGGTTAGAGCATTTGATGGGTCGAGGAGATCAGTTTTCGGGGAGGTGGATTTACCAATTAAAGTAGGTCCACAAATCTTCAATACCATATTCTACGTAATGGATATACAGCCTGCATATAGCTGTTTGCTGGGAAGACCTTGGATACATTCAGCAGGAGCAATATTGTCCACACTTCATCAAAAACTAAAGTTCGTCTGGGAAGGCCAAATTGTAACAGTCAGTGGGGAAGAAGACATTTTCGTTAGTCATCTGGCTTCATTCAAGTATGTGGAGATGGATGGAGAAATAGTTGAAACTCCATGTCAGGCTTTTGAGCTCCTGAAAACTGAACAAGCATCTTCATTGGTAGCTTCTTCTGAAGAACCAAAGAAGGGGTTTTCCATAGCCTCTTATAAGCAAGCTCTTGAAGTGGTAGAATCTGGGATACGAAAAGGCTGTGGAAATCCAGTAGAAGTGCTAGAAAAGAAAGATATGTTTGAGATTGGTTACCATCCTGCGCAGTCATCATCTGGACCGAGTGCTAGAGGTCGTCAAAGCTCGGTTACTTTCACGAGTGCGGGAGTGGTGGATTACGGAAGCATTAGTGTCGTGCAAGACGACGCAATTGATAGTGAATATGACTTAGATGAGTGGATCAGGCCTGTTGTTCCATGGAATCAACTTAGCAACTGGTCATCTGAAAGGCTTATCCCAATAACCTCCTTCGAAGAGTAATAATATTTGTTTTTGTCTTTCCTGTACTCAAGCACTGTGTCTTGCCCAGGGCATAATAGCTTTTTGTAAGGGTTCTTTTGTTCCTAACGCAATTCATGATCATAAATAAAGCTGAAGTTTCACATTCATCCATGTTGTTCTTTGTCGTTCATTTTTTGCTTTTGTTTTTCAAAAAGAAAGAAAAGTTTTAAAATGGCAATGTTTATCATTTTCTCAAGCTTTTTCTAAAGCCTTGCATGAATCACCATTCATGCAGGTGCTTATCACCGGATCTTATCAATGACGACCTTGTTATGGCTAAGTATGACTTTGACAATCCAATTTATCAAGCCGATGAGGAAGGTGAAGAAGATTGCGAAATACCCGAAGAATTGGCCAGGCTGCTTAAACAGGAGGAGAATATGATTCAGCCGCATGAAGAGGTCGTTGAAGTGATAAACCTGGGTACCGAAGAAGACAAGAAAGAAGTTAAGATCGGGGCCGCATTAGAAAAATCTATCAAGACTCATCTAATTTCTATGCTTCGAGAATATGTTGATTCTTCGCATGGTCCTACCAAGATATGCCCGGTTTAGACACTGACATTGTGGTACACAAGTTGCCTCTGAGAGAAGACTACCCTCCAGTGAAGCAGAAGTTGAGGCGCACACGCCCTAATATGGCAATCAAAATAAAAGAGGAAGTACAAAAGAAATTTGATGCTGGTTTCTTGGCCGTGACCAGTTACCCTCCGTGGGTTGCCAATATTGTGTCGGTCCCTAAAAAAGATGGTAAGGTCAGGATGTGTGTAGACTGCAGGGTTTTGAACAGGGCCAGCCCTAAAGATGATTTCCCTCTGCCTCACATAGATGTGCTTGTTGATAATACTGCTCCGTTTTCTGTGTTCTCTTTCATGGACGGGTTTTCAGATTATAACCAGATTAAGATGTCTCCTGATGATATGGAAAAGACTACCTTCATCACGCCTTGGGACACTTTCTGTTACAAGGTTATGTCGTTTGGTCTGAAGAATGCTGGGGCCACTTACCAACAGGCGATGGTGACGTTATTTCACGACATGATTCATCATGAACTTGAGGTTTATGTTGATGATATGATAGCAAAATCCCAAACAGAAGAAGAGCACTTGGTCAATCTAGCAAGGTTGTTTGACAGACTCCGGAAGTTCAGATTGAGGTTGAACCCGAACAAGTGCACCTTTGGGGTCCATTCTGGCAAGTTACTTGGTTTCATTGTTAGTGAGCGATGGATTGAGGTTGACCCAACCAAAGTAAAAGCCATCCAAGAGATGCCTGAGCCAAAGACTGAAAATCAAGTGCGTGGTTTCTTAGGGAGACTAAATTACATTGCACGGTTAATTTCTCACCTAACGGCCACGTGTGAGCCCATTTTTAAGCTTCTGAGGAAGAATCAGGCCATTAAATGGAATGAAGACTGTCAGCAAGCCTTTGACCGAATCAAATAATACCTGCTAGAACCTCCAATTCTCATGCCTCCAGTGCCAGGGAGACCTTTGATCATGTATCTTACTATGCTCGAAGGATCAATGGGATGTGTGTTGGGACAACAAGACGAGTCTGGTTGAAAAGAGCACGCAATTTATTACCTTAGCAAAAAGTTTAGTCATTGTGAGACATGCTACTCACTACTCGAGAAAACTTGATGCGCTTTGGCATGGGCTGCTCGCCGACTAAGACAGTACATGCTGACCCACACCACTCTCTTAATTTCCAAGATGGATCCTGTGAAATACATTTTTGAGAAGCCGACTCTGACAGGAAGGGTAGCCCGATGGCAGATGATTCTAACGGAGTATGATATCCATTACACTTTGCAAAAAGCAATCAAAGGAAGTGTATTGTCGGAATACTTGGCTCAGCAGCCAATTGATGATTATCAACCCATGAAATTCGAGTTTCCGGATGAGGACATCATGTTCCTCAAGTTGAAAGACTGTGAAGAACCACTTCCGGAGGAGGGGCCAGACCCTGAATCCAAATGGAAGTTGATGTTTGACGGAGCTGTGAACATGAATGGGAGCGGAGTAGGTGCTGTTATCATCTCACCAGAAGGGGTCCCTACACCTTTAGCTGCTCGATTGACTTTTGAATGCACTAACAACGAGGCAGAGTATGAAGCTTGCATCATGGGGGTTGAAGAAGCAATCAATTTGCAAGTCAATAACCTCGAGATCTTCGGAGATTCTGCTCTGGTAGTGAACTAAGTCAATGAAAAATGGTTAGTTCATCAACCTCATTTAGTTCCTTACAGGGATTATACATGGAGGCAGCTAACTTTCTTCACCAAGGTCAAGTTTAGTTATATTCCCCGAGACGAAAATCAGTTTGCTGATGCTCTAGAAACTTTGTCATATATGATTAAAGTTTGTCAAGAGAACTTCGTGCCCCGGATCATGGTCTCCCATCTTGAAAGACCTGCCTATGTCTTTGCAGTTGACAGTGGTGAAGATAACAAACCTTGGTATCATGATATCAAGAAATTCTTGAAGACTCAAGAATACCCGGCTGGGGCATCCAGTAAAGACAAGAAGACCCTCAGAAGACTAGCAGGTGGTTTCTTCTTGAATCAAGATGGTGTGCTATACAAACGAAACATCGACATGGTTCTGCTCAGATGCATGGATAGACACGAAGCAGACCTGTTGATGCAAGAGGTTCATGAAGGCTCATTTGGTACCCATGCTGGAGGACATGCTATGGCCAAGAAATTGTTGAGATCGGGGTATTATTGGATCACCATGGAATCTGATTGCTGTAAATACTCCCGTAAATGTCACAAGTGTCAGATTTATGCCGATAAGGTCCATATGCCTCCGAATCCATTAAGTGTCATGTCTTCACCATGGTCGTTCGACATGTGGGGCATTGATATGATTAGCAAGATCGAACCGACAGCTTCCAACGGTCACCGTTTCATCTTGGTTGCTATAGACTATTTCCCGATGTGGGTCAAAGCGGCATCTTATGCCAATGTTACTAAACAAGTGGTCGTCCGGTTTATTAAAAGAGACATCATTTTCCGGTATATAATTCTCGAAAGAATCATTACTGATAATGGTTCTAATCTCAACAACAAGATAATGGCTGACTTGTGTCGGGATTTCAAAATAGAACATCACAACTCTTCTCCATATCGTCCGAAGATGAATGGCGCCGTCGAGGCAGCCAACAAGAATATCAAGAAGATCATACAGAAGATGGTTGTAACATACAAAGACTAGCATGAGATGCTACCATTCGCTTTACATGGGTACAGAACGTCAGTGCGTACTTCTACAGGGGAAACCCCGTTCTCACTGGTATATGGTATGGAGGCAGTCTTACCAATAGAAGTGGAAATACCCTCATTGAGGTTAATGATGGAAATTAAGCTAGATGAAGCTGAGTGGCTCCGATCCAGATATAATCATTTGAGCCTCATTGAAGAAAAACGTCTAGCAGCTGTATGCCATGGGAAGTTGAATCAATGGCGGATGAAGCAGGCTTTTGACAAGAAGGTACGACCACAAAGGTACATACCAGGTGACTTTGTGTTGAAAAGGATTCTTCCTCCTCTTAACGATCACAGGGGCAAATGGACACCTAATTACGAATGACCGTTCATGGTTAAAAAGGTTTTCTCAGGTGGAGCCTTGATGCTGACAACCATGGATGGAGAAGACTTCCAGTCCCCTGTCAACACAGACGCAGTAAGAAAATAATTCGTGTAAAAAGGACCCGCTGGATAAAAACAGAATGAAGATCCAGGCAAAAATGGGCATCCCGACGAGCCAAAAACAGAATAAAAGGCTCGGGCAAAAATTAGGGAAATTTTGAAAAAAAATGTGTACACCCACTGAGTTGAAAAGCCACATCGGACAGCTCAGGAAAAAAAGGGTATCCCTGTGGATTGAAAACCCGAAAGGGCGATCCATACAAAAGAGGGACTAACACGAACGACTGTGATCTACGAGATTCATAACTCATCTGCAATTGAGGTTATTCTAAAGGTTGAAGACTAGTTCAATCACCTTTCTCATGGGGCAAAGCGAGCGGATAGTCTTGAAGATATACGAGTCATAACCGGGTTGAAACTTGATGAGATCCACTTCTCACATTGCCAATAGGATAATTTGTTTTCCTTTTTGGCTATTTCCTCTTTCCAGGGAATTGCTTCCTTTGTAATGCCTATTCATGGCCATTTTTCCAAATCAATAAAAATTCAATTTCAGTCAACTTGTGACTATTCGCTTCTGGTTTTTGTTTTTCATCTAGCATTGATTGATTGCGAAAACGTCCAGCAAATTGTGATTTATATTGTGTTGTGAACATTTGATTGCTTTCTAACTCATGCAGGAGGACATAAACATTTAATACAACTCTGAGAGGGTGTCGAGATGCCCAGATAATGATTCATGCTATGAGCCTGGGGCATACAGGTCCAAACTAACTTTCCATGTTACAGGCAATATCAATTGTGTTTATGCAGGTACAGGTACATGTGTTGTTAATAAAGCTAAAAGCAGATTTCCAGGAGGAACTTTTCTTTATGCTTGAACAAGAACGAGTGTTTTCCCAGATGTCTCTAGTTATCCCCAGTGGAAGTGAAGTTGAATTTCTTCTCCAACATTAATGGCAAGATATGTTTGCCCTCCCCAAGCAGAAGTTTTCCTTCAATACAGGGGCAATTCCCAGCAATGTAAGGAATGTATTTCCTTTCCCAGCAGTTTGCTTCCTCAAGCAGAGCCACACCTCTGGTTCCCAGCCAAGTCAGGAGATCTCCACTTCCCACCAGAGTGCAAGAAGGATCCATCTCCAGCAGGGTCTTGGCTATCCAATCTTAAATTCCAATGTATTTTTGGCAATAGTGGCAGTTCAGAGCCAGTGCATCATTAACAGCTGTCCCCACAGAGTTGTTTCCTCTCACAGAGATTAACCAGATTAATGCAATGATCATCATTTCTCCAGTCAAGCCACTGGGGATACTTGCAGTCTCCTTGTCAGGAGATCATTTTTCATTTGCATACGCATAGTCATCATTGCATTTGCATCCTCCAAAGCATAGCATTTCCATCATCATGGAGCATTACGCCATAAATCCAAACACATACCAGCATGGACCAGTTTTGAGGTATATTACATAAGACATGTAACATCTTCTCAACCTGAGATATTCCCCACAGAAAATACTTATACCATCTTCTAGACATCTTTGTCTTTCCAAGTCAATGTTGTCATCTTTCTTTTTGTGGCTTGATTCACTCAGCAGTCACATTTCCGAGTTCCGTTTTGTATAATGGTCTCGTTCAAAGCCCTGTTTTGTACAACAAGCCCTTTCTTTTTGTGGCTTGATTCGCTCAGCAGTCACGTTTCCGAGTTCCGCTTTGTACAATGGTCTCGTTCAAAGCCCTATTTTGTACAACAGGCCCTTTCTTTTTGTGGCTTGATTCGCTTAGCAGTCACATTTTCGAGTTCTGTTTTGTACAATGGTCTCGTTCAAAGCCCTGTTTTGTACAACAAGCCCTTCCTTTCCGTGGCTTGTTTTGTACAACAGTCACGTCGCAGGTTATCATTTTGTACAACGGTCCTATTTGCTTGGGCTCTCGTTTATGTACAACGATCCCATTCCACCCGGTTCTTTTCCTGCTACCTACTCAGAGGTCAAAACAAAAAAAAAACAAAAAAAACAAATAAGAAGCAGATGGCATTTCTATTATACACCGAGTTCAAATTTCCAGGCTTATTCGAGTATTCAATTACTCCATATCTTGAATGTCTAAGAGCTTTCGCAACTATTCATTCAAGCTTGCAGATAATTGAATAGGGGCAGCTGTAATACCTCAAAATTTCCCCTCTCATATCCTCAACATTTTGCATATCATTTAGCATACATGAGTTCATAAGAATAACCAAAAACATTGCCTCATGTGTAGCATAGTTGAGGCATAGGTATGTGGTTAATGAATGGAGCAACCGAAGGCTATGCAAAGACAATCAAAGGGCCAAAAAGCTCCTCAATCATGTGCTAAGGGTCCACAACATCCCACAAGTTCTCATTTGAAGCCACAAGTTATGGAAAGATTTGGTTTGATCAAGGAAATCAAGCAGTGTAACATCTCCTAAGGAAATGATCAAAATTAGGGTTTCAATTGTGAAGGGCTTCTTCATGAAATTTTGTGCAAAAGTGGATTCCATTGTGTTATATATGACAACAAGTGTATAGGGTTCAAATTTCATCCACAAATTCATTTTGGAAGAGGTTCAATTGGTCATATGATTGAAAATCAGGAATTTGGGGAAAAGTCAACCATGCTAAAGAAAACGTCAACTCCTGACTTTTTGAGATCAAAATAATGAAAATAGGGTTACAAGGATCCTATGATACAAATTTGATCAAGAAATGATGGAGGAATCAAGAGAAATCAAGAAAACCAAAACTTACCATTTTTGGAAAATTAGGGTTTCCAAAAATGGCAAGTTTTGGCTATTTTTACAGCTACTTTGAATGAGACCTTCTCCCAAAATATGAGAGCTATGAAAATTCTACTTTGAGCCAATTAAAGAGTGCATCTTAAACTTCAAATCCATAGGTGGAACTCCTCCATAGCATAAAAAATGAGAAAGTTATGATCATGTAAAGTTGAGGAAAATCAAGGCAAAACTAAGTCATGGGCGAGGCAAGAAGCTGGCCAGCACGCGCGCCCTACAAGGCATTTGATCAAACAGGTGGATGACCAAATTGGAAGCCATTTTTCTTGGTCAAGAAGACTTCAAATCAAATTTTCTTGAACTACAAAGTTGTTCCTTGATATGATTTCTACAATGTTGATGTTCAAAGTTTTTTCAATGGATCAATGGATGAGAGATATGAGGGGTCAAAGTAGGGAGGTTGCAACTGGTCACACATAGGCCAATTGACACAAGGCAAGCCAAAGTCGTGCTAGGCATTTTTGTAGTCACATTGCCTTGTTTCCAAAGGAATATTTGAGGAACTTAGAAGCCATATCCTATCATGATTCAAACCTCAAACTTGTTCTATGATCTTTCTACTTCAAATTGAGACCAAGAAACACATGAATTGATGACTTATGGTGGAAGCTTCATCTTGTAGAAAACTACAATTTGCAATCTGATGTCTTTTAGTCCAAGTTATTGAATCATGGGAGGATTTCATCTCAATCTAGCTTGTATACCTCAGTTGGCATGCTATGGTCACAAACCTCAGGTTTAAGAAGTTCAAGCTATCACATGTGTGCATGATCACCTCAGCTATCATGCATCCCTTTTGAAAATCTAAGTCAAATGGAGAACATCAAGTATGTTGCAAACATGATCAAAAGATATTCACTTTGCTTCACTACAGCTCATTATAAGTGCCATGTTCTACTCTACATCTGATCCAGCTTGAGGCAAGCAAGCATCATGCAATTCCTCATTTAAAACATACCTCAATTACCATGATCATCACTACACAAGATCACACCTCAAGGCTGCATTGACTTAATACACAGGCCCTTGCCTCAAGTGCACCATAATGGCCATGAAAGTCATCATATAGGATCCAGCTCGAATGTGGAAGTTTATGGAAGATCCAGCTGGCATAACTGCCATAACAACCTCACTCAGTAAACTCTCATCACCCAGTTAACTCAAGGCCCTTTAACCATGGTTTAGAGATGCTATAAAGTGACGTTAGCACTGCATTTTGGAGGTTCAACATCATTTTTCATTGAAATACACCAAAATACTCCCAAAACTCTCTTTGCGTTCTCTCTGCAAATCAGGCTCGAGCAAGCCTCATACTCATTCATCTTTCCTCAAGCATTCAGTGTTCATCGTCACCATTGATTCAAGCAACCATTCCATGGAGGAAGCTCAGTGAATTTTCCAGATTGCACCATTGAAGAAGTTTAAAAATTGGTCAAGATCTGCCTCATTTCAAGTTACAGAGTTGCGTTCTTCGTCCATCATCATCATCATCATCATCTTAAGCTCAAGATTCATGGAACTCACAGCTTGAATCGTCAAGAATTCATCATTGCACAATCTTGTATTGCACTGCATCAGTTTCATTTCCTCAAGATCTCCAAGTCACAAAGTGTTTATTTCACTCTCTTTGATCAAGATCAAATCAAGGCAAGGCTTAGGAATCTCACCTCTGCTAATTCTTCAACATTGTGAAGCTCTGCAATTCAGGTATGTTCTGAAATTTCGCATGCTTGAATTGCTTGTTTTTTGATGGTTTCATGTTGATTGAAGCTTGATAGAAGCTATTGGATGACTGGCTAGTTGATATGAACTCTAGGTGCTAAGATGCAGGTTTTAGGGTCAAAGTGTTTGCCTTCGATTCGTGAGATATAGGAACCCTAAATGAGAGGTGAGGCCATATTCGTGATCAGGGAAGATAGGCGAGTTGAACTGTGGTCATAGATTTTATTTTGGTGATGATTTGAGTTTGCCCTACCTAAGACCTAGCCAAAGAAGATGACCGGAATTCATCTCCGGTCATCTGAACAGTGTTGCCCTAATTTTTGTAACTTTAAGTCACAACCTTCATATCAAATCCATCCAACACTCATGATTCTGCCAGCAATTAAAAATTCACGTGCAAGCCATGTGCACATTTTATGAACAAAAGTCATTAGCCACTATCCACACCCCCAGCGCATTCCAGTAAAGCCCATTTATGTTGTTTTTGTTACTTTCTGAACCCCCCAGGCCCATTGTTTCTTTATTCATTTTATTTTCTTTTTCTCTTTTATTCCACTTTCGTTTTGCATTATTAATAATACCCAAAAGCATTGAAAAATTCCAAATAAATTCATATAGGATCTCCATAATTTTCCTTAATTTTCCATATTTTTATATTTTATTTTTATTAATTGTTGAAGTCAGAATTAATTTCTCCTTTAATTGTTTCACAATTCCCCCATTTTGAACCATTCCTTTTACATATTTTTGTGCTCATAAACCACAAATGTTAAAGACCCCATTCTTTTTGCATTCTTTTAAGAGATAATTAAGCTTCCTCAATATATTTTCCTTTGAATATTTAGGTCATGTTTGGACCATTTTTGAGTCCTTTCTTTCACTTGTATTCACAAAAACCCTAATTGAGTTCTACCTTTCACTAACCATTCAAAAATAGGAATTTTGATGAGATTTTTTTGCACATAACCTACTCTCTGGATTTTGTATTGAGTTGTTAATTTTCATAATTTTTCATGATCATTTAGTATTTTTTTCTAGTTGCTTGGTTCACAAGTCATATTTTTGATCCTTTTATTCCTTTCCTTTGGTCCCATTAGCATAAGGCATTCATGCCATTACTTTGAGGTCTCAATTTTAAGTCTTTTAGGTCTTAGGGGATGTCATTAAGTGTTAAGTATAATCCTTGGGTCTTCACCTTTGTTTTTTGGGTTTGCCTTGAGTCCTAAGTCATCATGTCCCATTTTGACCTAATCTCCCTTCTCCTTCCATCTTAAACACTTCAATTTCAATTTGTATATAAGCCAACTTCATTTTATCATTGTTTGGGGTCTTATAAATCTTTGGTGATCATACATACTTATTCATATCATTGTAGAATCATTTTGAATCTTTCTGAACTTCATTTATCACTTAAAGGACCTTAGAAACCCTAATTTGAACACCTAGCCTTAGGGTGCTTCTTAACCCACCATTTGTGAACATTTTCCAAGTTTTATTTCCATTCCATTTTTTTGTCAAGCCCCTGGTTTTTGTATGGGGAAGTCAAGTCCTTTGGTTATTTTTGAATATTTTTCTAAGTCTTTTTGTTGTACCTTTATAACCATGCTTCTATATGTTTCTCCTCACCTCTCAATATCATATTTGAATATCTTCAACTTGAATCCCTTCTTTCCCATTTGACCAATTCATTTCCTTCTTTTCCATATAGTGTTAAGTTCTGAATTTTTTCATTTACCCTTTGAGTTTAAGGGATTTTAGCAAAAGTAAGCACTTAGGTTATCTTTCTAACTTCATCCTTAGGGTTTAGTGGGGCTTTAGGACATAGTTTGACTTTAGTTCACTTAATTCCTTTAGAAACCTTTGAATTTGTTTAGCTACTGACTTTTTAGGTATGTTACCTTATAATATGCTTTAGGCTTAGGTATTGACCTTAGGAGTTCACTAACATCTTTCCTAAGCTAGTGTAAGTTCTTGTGCGAAGTTTGCCATTTGTTTATGCTTTCAATATGCATTGTCATGCTAACTCTTGTTTCGTAGGGGGGGAAGATGAGGTAATCACTTCATTCTTTATCTCTGATGCATTTATTTGTTTTGCCTTGGCACTTTGTGCCTTGTTCATAGGTTCCATCTTTCTCTCTTTAGATTCAACTTAACTTCCTTAGGAAGTAAGTTGAATTCTAGCTTGCTCTTTCTTATCCTTAGGTTAGAATACTTCATTAACCATAGGATCACCCTTTATACATAATATGATGACTTAGGGTCGTGTCTTAGTGCCCCATTAGCTTTGACCTTTTTCCTTTTGAGTCTTCTTCTCTCATCTTCAAACAAATCCAAAAAAGACTTAATAAATGCATGAAAGGATCCCTTGTGTATAGCCTTATTCCACGGGGAACTATCATTCATTCCTCTTGGAATGGTGTAAGCTTGTCTAGCACGATGCACAAGTCTTATCAAGGGGTTGTTTCACAAAGAAAAACATAAAAGACATTTCTTCACAAAAGCTACAAAAACATGTAATAAAGTTCAACTAGCAAGTGAACTTAGACCCTAATCCTTAGTGAACTAGCTAGTGGAAGGTACACATTCCATGGAAAAGAGTTTGAATTCACCTCCTTGTGCCAAATTCATACAAAACTCTTAAAAAGCAAACAAAAAACAAGAAGCGACTTTCCTGCGGGAACTTCTTTTCTCATCTCATTCACTCATAACGCGAACTTGCGATGACTTGTCTCGTATGCAAGAAGATAAATGCACTCATACCAGACGAGCCTGTAACACCTGATCATAGATATACATAGTTCCAGCATAAAAAAATACAAACAAATAGTTCCCGTCTTAGTTAGGCGAACTACGTCGACTCTGATCCTCATTATCCCGATGAGGTACGTAGGCAGCGGGGTAGGGCCCGTTCGATCACATTCTTTATTTTCCTTACATTTTCCCCATTCTTTGTTTTTTCTCTCTTTTCCCAGTTCCCTTTTCTCATTCTAGTTTCCAGTAGCAGTTCTCTTGTTCAGCAACACTTTATTTTCTCACCCTTTGAAACAAAACAAATAAGCATGGATCCCGTCGGGTACGGTGGACGATATGGGGTGCTAATACCTTCCTAGGTCGTAATCGACTCCCGAACCAAGATCTTTGATGCACAAATGAAGAGAATACTGGAGATTCAAAGCTTTGATCCGCGAGAATGCAAAACAAATTCAATTGATGAAGATCTTGATGAACACTTCACAAAATCACTTCCAAGATGAAGAATCAGCCCCAAACAGTAGCAATTACTCCAATTAATCTTCAATAAACCATGTAATCAATGCTAGAATGAATGTTTAACTTCAAGTTCTTCAAGCTTCAATGCAAAACTTAAAAAACTTATGATGAAGAATCTTTGGTGAAAGGTTGAAGATTGGAGAAAAATTGAGAGAAAGTTGAGATGAGAAGTGAAATTATGAAAATGAAGTTGGAGTCGTGAGGTTTTGAGTGAAAATGACTTATATAAGAACTATGCGTGAGGTGAGCTTTGGGCTATGAGTTAGCTTAGGCATTAGGTTAGGAAAATGAGGTTATGAGCTAGCTTAGGAGTTAGTTAAAGTTGGTTAGGGTTTCTAGAATATTCCATAGAAAAGTGGTAGAAGGATCTAGAAAATGGTGGAAAGTTCTAGAACTTGGTAGAAACACAAAACAAAATGGAAAATGGAAGAAAGAGGGAAGCACCAACTAACTTTTAAAATTTTTGCCCATATTTTTCCAGCGTTAACCGGTTAACGGATGAAAAAAAAAACAAATTTCCCTCCTTTAGGTGGGAAACCCTTAGGATGCATCTCCACCGTCCATTATGAGCCATATTCAACATTGGGTTCTGGTATTTGATTTTATCACTGAGTAAACCCCGACCACATGCCTTGCACACTAACCAATGCTGCCTGAATTATTTTTATTTTTTATTTATGCAATGTATGGGTGGATATGCAATGCGACATGCTAAATGCCATGAAAATGAGGGGGAAAATTTTGGGGTATTACAGCTGCCCCTATTCAATCAACTGCAAACTTGAAGGGATGATAGCAATTACTTTCAGACTTTCAAGGTATGGAGGGATTGAATACCCGAACATACCAGAAAATTTGCACTCCATGGGAAATGAAATAAGTTTTGGAAAATGCCATTGTTGGATGAAGACTCAAAACATGAAATTGACCTTAGACAGAATCAAAAGGATGAGCTTATCGTAATAAGATGATAATTCAAAAGAAAACAAGACCATCATACTTAGATGTGACTCGGAAAGATGAGACCATTGTACTAAAATGGAATCAACGGGATCATTGTACTTAAATGATAACCTGACACGAGACCGTTGTATTGAAACAGAGACACGGAAATGGGAGAGACTCAAGGACATGAAAGAATTGTACTTAAATGGAATCGAAGGGACAAAATCATCATACTTAGATGAAATAAGGGAAACAGGATCATTGTACTTAAATGATAACCCGACACGAGACCGTTGTACTGAAACCCGAGACGCGAAAATGAGAGACCGTTGTACTGAAATGGAGACGTGGAAATGAGAGACCGTTGCTTAAATGGAATTAAAGAGAAGAAATCATCGTACTTAGATGAATCACAGAAAAAGGATCATTGTACTTAAATGATACCCCGACACGAGACCGTTGTAATGAAACGGAAACGCGGAAAAATGAGACCGTTGTACTTAAACAGAGCCTCAAAGATATGAAACCGTTTTACTTAAGTGGAACCAAAGATGAAATCATCGTAATTAGATGAAATCACAGAAAAGGGATCATTGTACTTAAATGATAACCCGACACAAGACCATTGTACTGAAATGGAGACGCGGAAAAATGAGATCGTTGTACTTAAACGAAGACTCAAAGATACAAAACATTGTACTTAAATGGAGTCGAAGGGACGAAATCATCGTACTTAGATGAAATCAACAACACGAGACCGTTGTACTTAAACGAAAACGAGCAAACGAGACCATCATACTTAGATGAGACTTGGAGATACGAAACCATTGTACTTAAATGGCTTCGAAGGGACGAAATCATCGTACTTAGATGAAATCGAAGAAACGGGATCATTGGCCTTAAATGAAAACACGACACTAGAACATTGTACTAAAACAGAGACGTGAAAATAAGACCATCGTACTTAGATGGAAACTCAACTGGGGATAACAAATGCTGGTATAATCAGCCACATTGAGGAATGAATTTACATTTTGTGGGGATACTTCAGTCTGATCGAAGAAATGATGTTTCAGGCTTTTGTGCAAGGTACCCCAAAACTAGCTTATGCTTCGTATGCATATGTTTGAATTTTTCCATGGTGTAATGCTCCATAATGATGGAAATGCTACAATATTTTAGGATACAAATGCAATGATGGTTACTAGATGCAAATGCAAAGGTGTTCTCCTGACAAGGAGACAACAGGCACTCTGGGTAGCTTCATTGGGGAAAGATAATCACTGAATTGATTATATGAATCCCTGTTGGGAAGAGCAACTCTACGGGGGAAGATGCTAATGATACTGGCTCTGAACTGCTGCCATTGCCAAAAATAAATTGGACTTTTAGATTAGAGAGCCCAAGACCATGTTGGGGTGAACTTGACTCGAGAGGTACGGTACCCGTTGAACTCCGTTTGGGAAGTGATGCCCTTCTGACTCGGCTAGGGAAAAGGATGTGCTGGTATTCTGCTGAGGAAGAAACCTGCTGGGGAATCCTCGGATACACAATCTTTTTCTTGAGGAAGAGATGACAATGGGGATTGGACTTTGATTAGCGACTTCACTGGGAAAACTACGAACAATGTTGTGTAAGAAGAAAAACCCTCCGGTTTCTCCCTACCTTCACCTCTGCTGGGGAATGAAAAGTTCTCCTATGCTGGATGGAGATATGAAGACTTTGATGTGGGAATACTTCTTCGTTGAAGGAAGACTCTCTGCTTGGGGAGAGCATCATCAACCTTCTGTTACTTCGCTGGGGAAGATTTCAATTCTCATTCTATTGGGATGTCAATTGAGAATATTCCTACTGAATCTACAAGTTTGGATCACCTCTTGCTGAGATGGAGAGGTAAGAAATGTCTCATGCTGGGGATGAGAGAGTGCATCATCTCATGTTGGGGACGAGAAACAATGATATCCTTTTGTTAGGGATGTATCCTTCTATGGAGAAGGGATGATTTGATGATACTTGCTGAGGAATCATGCTTCAAGATCTGTCGAGGAAAGACCATCCTGAAGTTTTGTGCTGGCAATGGCTTTGCTTGCAAGACTTGTACATGCATGCTAATGAGCATAACTGATAGTACCTGCAAAAAGGGGAGTTAGTTTGGCTTGCGTGCCCCAGGGTCATGGTCTGAGTTACCATCCCTGTTACTCAACACACCAGATTCATTGTCAAGTGTTTTTACTCTCATGCATGTGTTATAAAGCATTCATGTATTCACAATTCAATATTTGTAGGAAGTTTTTTCAATCAAACAAAGGTTGATGAAAAAAAACATGAGAGAAAATTTGAATGAAATTGCACTTTTATTGATTGAAAAGTGGCCATGAATAGGCATTACACTGGGAAGCAATCCCTGGAAAGAGGAAATTGCACAAAAGGAAACTAAATTATCCTAATGGCAAATGTGAAAAATCAAATCTCATCAAGCTCCGACCCAACTATGACTTGTATGTCCTCAAGACTCTCCGCAAGCCTCGCTTTCGAGGGAGACGATTGAATTCATTCTTAACCCTTAGATTGTCCTTGATTGCTGATGACCATCACAGATCTTGCAGACCGCAGTTGTTCGTTGTAGTCCAACTTTTGCGTGGATCGCCCTTTTGGGTTTTCAATCCACCGGGATACCCTTTTTTTCCTGAGCCGCCCAATGTGGATTTTCAACTTAGCGGGTGTACATTTTTCGTTTATTTCTCTAATTTTTTCCCGAGCCTTTTATTTTTTTTTTTGGCTCGCCGAGATGCCCTTTTTTTCCTGGACTCTTATTATGTTTTTGTCCAGCGGGTCTCTTTATACAAAGGATTTTCTAACTGCATCTGCGTTGATGAGGGTCTGGAAGTCTTTGCCATCCATGGTTGTTAACATCAAGGCTCCGGCCGAGAAACCTTTTTAACCACGAATAGACCTTTATAGCTGGGTGTACACTTGCCCCTGTAGTCTATTAGAGGAGGAAGGATCCTTTTCAACACCAGGTCATCGGGAATGTACCGTTGAAGGCATACTTTCTAGTCAAATGCCTGTTTCATTCGCCTTTGATACAACTGTCCATGGCATACAACTGCTAGGCATTTCTCTTTAATGAGGCTTAACTGGTTGTACCTGGATCGAAGCCACTCAACTTTTTCAAGTTTGACATCCATCATTAACCTCAGCAAAGGGATCTCGACTTCAACCGGTAGAACTGCCTCCATACCGTACACAAGCGAGAACAGGGTTGCCCGGGTTGAGGTACCGACATACGTTCGTTACCCATGCAATGCAAATGGAAACATCGCATGCCAATCTTTGTACGTAACAACCATCTTCTGAACAATCTTTTTGATGTTTTTGTTGGCCACCTCGACGGCGCCATCCATCTTCGGTCAATACAGTGAAGAGTTGTGATGCTCGATCATGAAATCCCGACACAGATCTGCCATCATCTTATTGTTGAGATTAGAACCATTGTCAGTAATGATTCTTTTGGGAATTCTATATCAGCAGATGATATCCTTCTTGATGAATTAGGCTACCACTTGTTTGGTGACATTGGCATAAGACGCCGCTTCGCACCACTTCGTGAAATAGTTTATGGTAACTAGGATGAAATGGTGACCGTTAGCAGCAGTTGACTCAATCTTGCCAATCATATCAATGCCCTACATGGTGAAGGGCCAAGGTGACGACATGACACTCAACGGTTTTGGAGGCACATACACCTTATTAGCATAAATTTGGATCTTGTGGCACTTGCAGGAATATTTACAGCAATCAGATTCCATGGTGATCCAATAATACCCCGACCTTAGAAGTTTCTTTGCCATAACATGTCCTCCAGCATGGGTACCAAAGGAGTGTTTATGAACTTCTTGAATCAACATGTCTGCTTCGTGTCTATCAACGCATCTGAGCAAGACCATGTCGAAGTTCCGTTTATAGAGTACGTCATCATGGTTTAAGAAGAACCCGCCTGCCAACCTCCTAAGACTCTTCTTGTCTTTACTGGATGCCCCTACTGGGTATTCCTGAGATTTCAGAAAGCACTTAATATTGTAGTACCATGGTTTGTCATCACTAGCCTCATCAACTGCAAACACGTATACCGGTCTCTCGAGACGAGATACATCGATTCTAGGCATATATTTCTCTTTGTGAACCTTGATCATGGAGGACAAGGTTGCCAGAGCATCAGAAAATTGGTTCTCGTCCCGTGGTATATAGTGCAACTTGACCTCCGTGAAGAAAGTTAGCAACCTTCTAGTATAGTCCCTGTAAGGAATCATATGAGGTTGATGAACCAACCATTTTCCTTTAACCTGATTGATAACTAAAGCAAAATCTCCGAAGATCTTAAGGTTCTTGATTGTCAAACCAATTGCTTCCTTTATCCCAATTATGCAGGCTTCATACTCTGCTTCATTGTTAGTGCATTTGAACGTCAGCCGGGCAGTGAAAGGCATATCGATCTCTTCCGATGAGATAATGAAAACACCAACTCCGCTACCGTTCATGTTAATGGCTCCATAAAACAGAAGACCCCATTTGGATTTGGGGTCTGGCCCCTCCTCCGGGTGTTGTTCTTCACAGTCTTCCGACTTGAGGAACATGATGTCTTCATCCGGGAATTCAAACCTCATTGGCTGGTAATCCTTAATCGGTTGTTGGGCCAGATAATCCGACAATACACTTCCCTTGATAGCTTTTTGTGAAGTATATTGGATATCATATTCTGGCAGAATCATTTGCCATCGGGCTACTCTTCCAGTCAGAGCTCGCTTTTCAAAGATGTACTTAACGGGGTCCATCTTGGAAATCAACAGAGTGGTATGAGTCAGCATGTACTGTCTTAGTCGGCGAGCAACCCATGCCAAAGCTCAACAAGTTTTCTCGAGCAGTGAGTATCGTGTCTCACAGTCGGTAAACGTTTTGCTAAGGTAATAGATTGCATGCTCTTTTTGACCAGACTTGTCATGCTGACCCAGTACACAACCCATTGATCCCTTTAGCACTGTGAGGTACATGATCAAAGGTCTCCCTGGAATTGGAGGTATAGGTTCTTGCAGATACTCCTTGATTCGGTTGAAAGCTAATTGGCAGTCATAGTTCCATGTGATGGCCTGATTCTTCCTTAGAAGTTTGAAAATAGGCTCACACGTGGCTGTTAGGTGAGAGATGAACCGTACAATGTAGTTCAACCTCCCTAAGAAGCCACGTACTTCCTTCTCGGTTCTTGGCTCATGCATCTCTTGGATTGGTTTCACCTTCGCAGGGTCGACCTCAATCTCCCTTTCACTGACAATAAAGTCCAGCAACTTTCTGGACCGCACCTCGAATGTGCACTTGTTCGGGTTCAATATCAATTTGAACTTCCGAAGCCTGTCAAATAGCTTGGCTAGGGTGACTAGATGTTCTTTTTCTGTTTGTGAATTTACGATCATGTCATCGACATAGACCTCGATCTCGTGATGAATCATGTCATGGAATAGAGTCACCATTGCCTAATTGTATGTTGCTCCAACATTTTTCAAACCAAATGGCATTACTTTGTAACAGAAGGTGCCCCATGGGGTAATGAAAGTAGTCTTCTCCATGTCATCTGGCGACATCTTGATCTGATTGTTGCCTGAAAAGCCATCCATGAAGGAAAACACAAAAAATTGGGCAGTGTTGTCAACTAGCACATCAATATGTGGCAATGGGAAGTCATCTTTGGGGCTTGCCCGATTCAAATATCGATAATCCACACACATTTAGACCTTGCCTTCCTTTTTAGGAACTGGCACAATATTTGCAACCCATGGAGGATAACTTGTCACACCCAAGAACCCAACGTCAAACTGCTTTTGCACCTCTTCCTTGATTTTGATAGCCATGTCGGGTCAAGTTCTTCTCAGTTTCTACTTCACCGACAGGCAATCTTCTCTGAGCGGCAGCTTGTGTAACAGCCCGGGCCCCTCGCAAGGCAATCCCGACACTATTACCTCATGATCTTCTCTACCCCCCTCACTAGTAGATTTTTTGCCTTCCGTGGGAATCGGACCCTGTACCCTGGGGTTCAAGTACATGTTCAATTCATTCCCACTACCAATTGAGCTAGTAGCTCAAGTGGTAGTGGGAATGAATTGAACATGTACTTGAACCCCAGGGTACAGGGTTCGATTCCCACGGAAGGCAAAAACTCTACTAGTGAGGGGGGGGGGTAGAGAAGATCACGAGGTAATAGTGTCGGGATTGACTTGCGAGGGGCCCGAGCTGTTACAAAAAAAGGCGCCTTTTTTTTGTAACAGCCCGGGCCCCTCGCAAGGCAATCTCGGCACTGCCACCTCACGATCTTCTCTACCCCCTCTCTAGTAGAGTTTTTGCCTTCCGTGGGAATCGAACCATGTACCCTGGGGTTCAAGTACATGTTCAATTCATTCCCACTACCACTTGAGCTAGTAGCTCAATTGGTAGTGGGAATGGATTGAACATGTACTTGAACCCCAGGGTACATGGTTCGATTCCCACGGAAGGCAAAAACTCTACTAGAGAGGGGGGTAGAGAAGATCGTGAGGTGGCAGTGTCGGGATTGCCTTGCGAGGGGCCCGGGCTGTTACAGCTTGTGCACTACAATGTCGGTGTCCAACCCTGACATGTCCTAGTAAGACTAGGCAAAGATGTCAACATATTCTTGGAGCATGTATATCAAGCGACTCTTGACAGATTCTTCCAAAGCAGCCCCAATCTTGACCTCTTTTTTGTCCTATTCAGTACCCAGGTTGACCACTTCAATGGCCTCTTCGTGTGGCTGAATCACCCTCTCCTATTGCTTGAGCAATCTAGCTAATTCTTCGGGTAATTCACAATCTTCTTCACCTTCCTCATCGGCTAGGTAAATTGGATTGTCGAAGTCATATTGATCCGTAGAAAGGTCTTCACTGATGAGACCCGATGAGGTACATTTGTATTAATGATGATTCATGCTAGATTTAGAAAAAGTGGGAGACATGGAAAAACATTGCCATTTATTTTTTAAAAAAACATAAATAAAATGAAAGACAACGAAAACCATGAATGAATGCCAAAACTTCCACTTTATTTATGATGATGTTATTGCATTATGAAATAATGAACTCTTACAATGAGCTGATATGCCTCGGGAAAGGCATAAAGCTTTCACATAAAAGAATAGAAATACGAGACTATTACTCTTCTGGTTGAGTGATAGAGATGATTGCTTCGGCCGACCAGATGCTGAGTTGTACATCTGGGACGCAAGGCTTTATCCACTCGTCCATTACACAATTACTATCAACCGTTTCATCTTGCAATGCACATATGCTACCATGATCAATCCATCTTGCATTGGTAAAAGTAATCCGGCCTTTCCGACCTCTCGCGCCCTGATTGGGCATTGACCGGCTAGGATTATAACCAATCACAAACATATCCTTCTTCTCTGGGACTTCAATCATTTTTCCCCAGCCCTCATTCGTACCTGATTCCACAATCTCCAAGGCTTGCTTGTAGGATGTTATGGATGCTCCTTTCTTCTTATCCTCTGAAAAGGCGGCTGAAGACGATGTACCCTCGGTTCTGACGGGCTTGAAGGCTTGATAATGAGTCTCAACAATCTCTCCGTCCATCTCTACATATTTGAATGAAGCCAAGTGACTGATGAAAATGTCTTCTTCCCTGCACACTGTAACGATCTGGCCTTCCCATACAAATTTAAGCTTCTGCTAGAGGGTTGAAGACACAGCCCCTGCCGCATGTATGCAGGGTCGTCCCAGCAAACAACCGTAAGCTGGTTGGATATCCATAACATAAAAGGTAGTATTGAAAACCTGTGGTCCTACCTTGATTGATAGTTCCACCTCTCCAAAGACAGACCTTTTTGAGCCATAAAATGCATGGACCACCAAGTTGCTCGGTCTAAGCACAACCCTGTCGTAGTCCAACTTAATTAGTGCTTTCTTTGGCAATTCATTCAGGGATGAGCCTATATCCACAAGTACATGAGAGAGCACAACTCCTTTACATTCCATAGAAATGTGTAAAGCTCGATTATAACTGTGTCCCTCAGTGGTCAGGTCCATATCTGTAAACCCTAAACCATGGTTGGCGTTCACACTTGACACCATCGTCTCAAGCTGGTTTACTGATATGTCATTTGGTACGTACGCATCATTCAAAATCTTCAGCAGGGCTTTCCTCTGTGAGTCTGAACACATCAACAAGGAAAAGATTGAAATCTTAGAGGGAGTTTGCTGCAAGTGATCAACTATTTTGTAATCACTCTTTTTAATGATTCTTAGAAATTCTTCCGCTTCTTGGTCAAAGGTGATATCAGGATCCGGAGTTGGAGAAGGAGCATCATTCGTCATTGGCTGCTTGCCCCTGGCTTTGGCTTGAGGCTCTGCACTGTCCTTTGCCAACACCACATTGCTTCTTAATGTCTCAGGTGCAAATAGTATCCCACTCCTTGTGAACCCTCAAACTCCAACATTCTCAACTTGGTGCTGAGCTGAGTTAGAAGATGTCAAATCTTGCTTCTGACCATTATAGTAAACTTCAGCCCTATAGTACCATGGGACAACCTTCTCTCTATGGTACGAAATTGGTCCAGGAGTAGTAAATGTCAAAGGTGCCACCTTAGCTGGTGCTGGAACTTGTACCAGATTCTAGTAGATAGTCACCGTTGAGACTTCATCCTTCTTCACGATTTTGTCAAACTGGATACTGCCCTCGTCAATCATTCTCTGTATACCCGATCTCAACTGGTCACAACCATCAACAGAGTTCTCACAATCTGAACAACTCTCTTCACAACCCGGAAATATATTATTCTCTGCTCGGCAACCCTTCACTGCTAACAATGAAGTTTTCAAAGTATTGACATTGTACACCAGATTTAAGCCTTCTCCACTATCAATAGCTCCTACGGTCCTTCCATGTGGAGGCATGGGGTTTTGCAACACGTTTAGGGTTGGAGCAAAATTGATTACCTTGGAGTCTATCAAATATCGCACCTTGTGTTTAAGGGCTTTACAATTTTCAGTACTATGGCCTGGAGCTTCGGAGTGGAACTCATAATTGGTGTTAGCATCATAACCCTCAGGAATCTGCCCCGGTCTTGGAGGCTGCAAGGTCCTCATCTGAACCATTTGAAGTTGAAGAAAATTTTGCAAGAGTTGGGAATAAGACATTGGAGGAGTCTCAAGATTCCCATCCTTTGGTCTGGGAGGATAATATTGATGAGGAGCTCTCTGCTGCTGGTAATTCTACTAACATTGTTGATGCGATTGCCGAACCTGCTGCTGATTTACGGGAGCATAAATGGTAACAGAAGCTTCCTGATGATAGGAGTTCTGATTTCCCCTTTTCCTTTGGGTGTATATAGCCCCAGCTTCACCTTCTCTTCTCTTCCAGAAAGGTTTCTTGACCCCAGAGGCCTATGCTCCGCTAATCTGAATCTTCCCCTGCTTCATCCAACTTTCGATTCTCTCACCAGTCAGGATGATAATAGAAAAACCGTTATTCTGAATCTTTCCATGAAGTGACCAGGGAGGGTATCCATGAAGAGATTAACCATTTCTCTCTCTAGCAATGGTGGTTGAACTCTAGCTGTGACTTCGCGACACCTCTGCGCATATTCCTTGAAGAATTCAGATTTCTTTTGAGACAAACTTTGCAGTTGGGTTCGACTTGGGGCCATATCAATATTATATTGGTACTTCTTGAGGAAAGCTTCCCCGAGCTCTTTCTAATTGCGAACAACCTTCCTCTCCAATTTCATGTACCATTCTAGTGAGCCTCTAGACAGGTTGTCCTGGATATAATACATCCAAAGCATTTCGTCTTTGGTATGCCCAACGATCTTGTAGTAAAAAGCTTACAGGTGAGTTTTTGGGAAATAATTGTCGTTGTATTTGTAGAAGCCTGGAGGCTTAAACTTTGGAGGAATGATCACCCCTTGGACCAGGACTATGTCAGAAACATCAATGCCTAGGGTGTCCCTACATTCCAAAGCCCTAACTTTCTCAGCCAGCATTTGAAAGTCTTGGGAGTTACCACCAGTGCCAAAGCCCATGTCTTCATTGACCAAGGTGAACTAATCTTCTTGATGGCCTTCCACCTAAACAGGAATAGGGCCGCCACCCTATGGAGTTGGAGGTCTATTACCCTTGGGTGGAATAACATTGATGTTGATTGGATTGCCCTAAGCATCGAAAGTGACAACTGGAGGGTCCGCCTGTGGTGGATCAAGTCTGAGAACGACAACTCTTAGCTCCTGCTGCCCCTAGGCCATGCCCTGCATCATAGTCATAAACTCCGCCATCCTAGTGCGAAACTCAATCAGCTCAGCCTGTACTGTTTAAATGATGTTTCTCTGGTTGCGACGAGTAACATACCGGTGTAGGGGAGTTTCGTGTCAGAGGAGACAGGTCTTTGCGGCTCTCGCAATATTTCCTGAAGAAATCTGGATAACATGCTAAATAAAAATGCAAATGATATGAATGCATGCAATGCCGTGTTCTTTTCATTATCAAGGTTTTTTACATTCTCGTTCCGGTATTTTAGAGAATTCTGATAGCCTTTGAAAATTCAGATTTTAGGGAAGAAGACCCCGCGTGAAGCTCAAATCAGATAATTGTGGAGAAATGGTGCTTAGAACCCCGTGTCAGTGCAAGGATAATAACCAAAGATTCAAACCAAATCAAATATCATAAAATGAAATCTGAGGATAACAAATTCCCCGAAGGGTGCCAATCCATACAGCAATAGCAAAGCACGAAGTAAATAGGATTCCCATAATAGGCCTGTGGGTAGTCCTGTACAAGAAAATGAAACTAAGCCTTAGGAAGCTCCATGTCCTTCAGCCTCCAGCTGAGATGCTTGACCACCTGGAACAGTTGAGCTATGTCTGGTTGACCTGGCTCATGGATGAGCTTCTGAATAAAGAGACCCCTCTGATTGAAGGAAGCATGTAGTTCATTGATCTGTTGCAGGAACACCTTTTCATTCTCTTTGCTAGGACTTGGCTCAGTCTTGACTTTCTTGACATCATCCCGGAGTTTCAGCTATTCTACCTCTTTCTGGATATCTTCCACTGCTTGTTGATCTTGGGCCATCATTTGAAGGTAATCTTCATGCTGCTCGTGGGATTTTTGAAGTAGCTCTCCTTGTTTGTCCAGGAGCTCTTGAAGGTTTTTGATCTTCAGCTTGTATTTAACTTCTACCTCCTTTTTCTTTTTTAGATTAACATCCCATATTTCTTTCCAAAGGGTCACAAATTCGTTAGCCTCGTGCATAGATTTCTTGTCCTTCCAGCGTCGACTTGCCTCGTGGGTTTTAGCCAACCTCCTCTTCTTGAAGTAGAGCTCCCTTTCTTGGAAGTCCTCTTACTTGAGCCTGACTAACTCTTCAGCTTGATGAATTCTTTCCTCTATCTTCTTGTTGTTTATCATCAATTTATAGAAAGAGTTGTTAGCCTCCAGATTTTCAACTCTAAGTTGTTGGACTAAAGCTTCCAACTTCTGATAATCCTCTAAAGGTACAGTGGTTTCTGTTTCAACTCCTAGAGGTAGAACTGGTGCAGAGAATGGGATCAGAACAACTTGAGTTTTCTCTCTTATCCAACCTTCGAACTCGGGAAACTTCTGATTGTTTCTTTTTCCCAAGGATGCTATACCTTTTCTTCTGATAAGTTTCCAGGCACCTGCGACTTCTCGAACTAAGGAAGGTTATCCTTTACAGGGAAATAGAAAGTCTGGACCAGATCTGATTCTTTAGGAACATCTTTGAGTGCATATCTCAATTGCCTCCTTAAAAGAATAGGGTTGTAACTGATGCCCCCTACTACCCCTAAGAGTGGAACATTAGAATAACCTATGCAACTGGAGATGAAATCCTTCCCTTTTAATTTCAAGGTAAACCACCTGATATCCTCAGTAGCCAACATGTTCAGTTTTTGGGCCCAGATCAATTTAGGATTGTTGAAAGCTTCGGTAATGGGTAGGTGTCTCATAAACCATTTGTAGAATAGAGGAGCACAACACCTGACTAGACCACCCCGCTTCTTCTCACTTTTGTAATGTACTGAGTAGTATAGATCACCCAGAAGAGTTGGCACATGATTCTTCAGCACAAACAAGTGGATGGCATTCATATCCATAAATTTATTCATGACAACAAACATGATGATCCCATAGATGGATAAAGCTAAGATAACACAAACTGAATCCTATTGAGCAGCTACAACAAGTTCTCCAACTCTTCTAACGAGAAAGTCGAGAGAAAATCCAAGTACCATGGCTTTGGTAGTAGTTAAGTTTGCCTCCACTTCAAATGAGCTCAAATAAAGAGCTTTGGCAATGTCAAGATAAGCTGGTCTGGTCATCTCTGAGTTGAAAGGGATCTGGTCCTTGAGTGGGATACCCAAAATCACAACATACTCCTCAAGCATAAGGCCTAAATAGAAGTCAGGAAACATGAAGCATCGGAGCCTAGGATCGTAGTTCCGCAACAAGGTATGGATTGCACTCATCTAGGAACTATCCAAGTTAACTACCAGATCCAGAATATCACCGTAATTATCTTTGAAGTATCCCACATGACCCGAGGTAATAAGAGACACCATCTGGTAAAGTAGATCCACTCTGGTATCAAAGAACTTGTAGTTCACATTCTTCTTAATGACGTCTTCCATTTCTGAAGCAGAAGGCCAACTGGGAACTGGGAATAATATGAACCCTGAGAAATGATAAAGAACACAAATGATTAATGATTCGATGATGCTTATGCAAGGAAAGGCATGTGATCAATGAAGTGTATGTGTTGAGATCAGATACTCAAGTCTCTGTGCAGGGTCACGATAGCAATCACGGTTATAGTTTCTCTGAGCAGAAATTCCGGCTCTCAGAACCAAAAACCATAGAACCAAATTATAACACTGAACAATTTTGGAAAAATGGGTATGTTGGAAGTTTTAGGGTTCCTGCAAACCTGTAAACCCCTCCCATCTCACGGGTGTGCTACTCGGGTCAACATCACGGACTCTCAAAGCCAAATAGCAATAATACGTCCACCATTTCCGAGAAATGGCTCATAACCAAATCAGGGAATCAGTTTGGCATTATGTACTACCCAGGGAAGTCTCTGCTGAGTCCGAGGAAACAAGCATCCCTCATAAGTCCCCAGCTTCAAGAACTGAATCGAGAAACAATAGTACATTCAACCCTTGGGATATAGTACTATCGTCATACAAATAATTTTCTTTAACTGGGCTCCTATGAGAGAACCAGGCCATCCTATGCGAGTCCCCAGTGGGCCCTCGGATGAGAGTGGGTTTGCCAACAAATATGGTATGCCACTGTCATCACTAGAGAGGGATGTTTCCACAAAGATCCTCGAAGATCAGTTACCAGATGCACATAACTATCGAGGTCGTACCCTGAAGTGGAGGAAATCCCCACACATAATAATTCTAAGTCGGTTCTAGTTTGGGTATGGAACACATCACCACTCATCATGGTGAAATACCAAGGAAGTAGAATGTATGTCCACACTAGTCCTAGAGTGCACTCAAACCGGGTTTCTAGCTTATCTCATAGTAACTCCCACCCACAGAAAAAAGGCAAACCAACACAGTCCAATATATATGATGCATGGAAAATAAATACTGAAAGCGATAAATAAATGATGTAAAGTAAAAAACTGCTAATAATAGTAAATCAACACACATCAACATACATATAAACACCTAAAGAAACATAAAAAAAGAGGCGCTAGGATTGACTCTCAAAGGGGAAACCAGAGATTTTGGGTTCGGTCCCCAGCAGAGTCGTGAGCTGTCGCTCCCAGAATTTCCATCCTAGTACAAATGCGAAAGTGTCATGGAAAAGGTAGAGTCTCCAGCCATACATTTTTATCCCGAATGAATGGGAAAGGTAATGCTTCACAAACCTAAGGAAGAATGAAATGACAAGGTCATGCGAACCAAAGATCTGGGTTCGGGAGTCGGTTACGACCTGGGAAGGTATTAGCACCCCAGACCATCTGCCATACCCGACGGGATCCACGCTTGTTTGTCTGTTTCAAAGGGTGAAAGAATAAAGTTGTTGCTGAATAAAAACTGCTAACTGGAACTGGAATGAGAAAGGGAACTGAAACAAGATCGAAAATGGAAAATGTAGGGAAAATAAAGAGTGTTCTCGAACAGGCCCTACCTCGGTGCCTATGTACCTCATCGGGAAAATGAGGATCAGAGTTGACGTAGTTAGCCTAACTAAGGAGGGAACTCTATTTGTGTTTTTTACGGCTGGAACTACTTATGCCTATGCTCAGGTGTTGTTGGTTCATTTGGTACGAGTGCATTACTGTCTAGAGAGTGAGGCAAGTCAGAGCAAGTTCGCGTTGAGAGTGAGTGAGGTGAGAGAAGAAATCCCACAGGAAAAGATGAGTGTTGTTTGTTTGCCATCTTTTAAAGAAGTGTTTTGAGTTTGTTGTTTGTGAAACATTCTCATACTAAGACTTGTTCATCGTGGTAGATGCCTTACACTTCACCCCGAAATGGGACACGCATAAGTTATCCACGGAAAAGTCTCATGGCGTACGAGAAAGCTCAACCTTTATTAAGTATTTTTACTTTTCTTTGAGATGAGAGAGAAAGCAAAGAGAACCAAAGGTAAAAGTCTAAAGGGTGACTAGTAATCCTAAGTGTTGTCATGCATGGATGAACCTAAGTTAGCGCGGATTTCTAATTCTAATGAGAAAAGGAAAAGAAAAGGAACTAGAAAGCAACTTACTTCCTAAGGAAGCTTAGTCGTTTCTAAAGGGGATTTAGCATGAAGTTGTACAAACTAAGCACAAAATGCTAAGGCAAACACACTTAGAAAGTGTAAAGAATTTAAAAGGAAGAAGTTATGAATGAACTTACCTCCACCTCCCTACAAAACAAAGGTTAGTAGTATTAAACAAAAATGATAATAGGAATGAAAGTAACCAAGTACCAAACCTATCCTAATACATCTAGGACCTAATCCAGACTAAATCCTAAGTCTAAGGACCCTAAAAACTAGGCAAAGCTAAAATCCATCAGATACTATAACTTCTATAGTGCAAGCAGCTACTAAATACAATGCATAACACAAACAACTTATTACAGCTACCAAACAACATGCAAAATAGGTGTAAAAAACCAAAACAAAATGAATACAACATGTTTTTTAAAGCCCCTGTTTCAAAATGCAGCTAAGAAAACAAGGCAGATTTTCATTATTTTTAAAATGCAAGAACATGAATTTTAATGCACATAATGGAATGAAAAGATTATGACAAATTAATGTAACAACATGCAACGAGTTATTAACAATGAAAGGCAACATCATCATCCAATTAATGGATGTAAATTAGATGATTTACATTTTTTTAACAATATGCAATTTTCATTCATGCACATGATTTGAACCAAAACATGAATGGACTTCAATTGCGATGCAAAAACATAAGTGTACATAATTATTATCATGCTATGAGTGGTTCTAAACCATGAAAACAATGAGCCTGTCAAGCTATGCATATGAATGCAATGTTTATGCAAAAAATCGGAAACTAACAAAACATGCCTCGAAAGTCATCAAAACTACACGTACTTGTGCTAAACCAGCTCCTAAGAATTCTCCAAAATCAAGATCTATCAATCTATGATGATAAAAGAATGATTCATGCTGTAATACCCCGTATTTAATTTAGTGCTATGGATAATATTAATTAAGTTTAATAGGGTTCCGATGTACTCTGAAAGCTTTCAGTTAAAGTAATTAGAGCAACCAACGAACTTAAAATAATTAATTAAGTATTATCTGACACTGAGGCTTTATTAAATATTCGACTCAGAGACATTTTTGGATACTCTCAATTTGGACCAGTTAGTGTTACTAACTAATGAATGGTAATTATTTTATAAAAAGAGAAAAGAAAGGTTTATAAGAAGAAAGAAAAATAAAGTTGGTAAGAGAAAGAAAAAGAGAAAGAAGGAAAAAGGAAAGAAAGAAAGAAGTCTAGGTAGGGAAATATGGCTGGGTGGGGAAAGTTATCTACACGTTGAGGATCGAGTGACCCGTGCTCATCTGCTACGGCTATGGTTGGGTAGGGAAATATGCATCTAAGCACCTTGTGTGTGCTCCATTGTTACATCGTTGTCTCTAGTTGTTATGTGAACTCGAAGTCTAGGTTTTTCCCCCGACTTGAGTATTGATATAATTGAACCCTTAGAGCCGAGAGAACTCTAAGATAGGGAACCCACTGAGATGTTGTTATCTCACTCCTCTATTGTTGTTGTTTTTCAGGTTTCTTTTGCAGGTTTGATTTACAAGTGGAACTATGCTCGGGAAGTTTCAAGTGAAACATAGATTTAGTCTTCCGTTGTGTATTTTTGTATCTTTGTACAATATGAATATTGTATTGATCTTAGTGTTTTATTTTAGTATGATTTCCATGTCTTGTACCATTGTTGTATAGAATTTTAGAATTGGTCAAGAATGTGAATTATACTAGTAGGCATTTATGATGGTGTCAGTACCAAAATAACACTTGTATGATATTATTCTAGATATATATTATATGGGTGTTACACATGCACAAACAAACAAGGAAACAACTCAAAAAGATAAATTTGCACAACTTTAACCGGTTAACGCCCTGGGTTAACGGCCTTAAAAAATCAGTTTCAGAGGGCAAACACAACGTTTTAACCGGTTAACCTTGGGTGTTAACCAGTTAACATCCATGAACAAATTAGCACCTAATACAGTGAGGAAAAAGCATTTCTATCTATTGACTTATTTCCTAAAGCTCCTAATACATCCATGAACATATTAGCACAAAATTTCTACCTAACCACAACCTTTTAATGCCTATAAGCACCAAGAACAAGCTACGATTCTATATACTAACAATTAAACCGAATAAACGCATCACAAACGCAACACAATCAAAGAATGCCTCACGGCGAGATGAAGAGAAATAACTTACATCAAGAAACGGTTTTGAATCCACCAACCTAAAAAGCGGAGGCTTTCTTTGGTGATTGTTGCGAGTCGATCGATGCACAAACAAAGAAAATAACGGAGATTCCAAGCTTCGATCCACGAGAATGCAAAATAAATGCAATTAAGGAAGATCTTAATGAACACTTCCACAAAATCACTTCCAAGATGAAGAATCAGCCCCAAATAGTAGAAATTACTCCAATTAATCTTCAATAAACCATGGAATCAATGATAGAATGAAGGTTTAACTTCAAGTTCTTCAAGCTTCAATGCAAAACTTGAAGAACTTATGATGAATAAGCTTTGGTGAAAGGTTGAAGATGGGAGAAAAATTAAGAGAAAGTTGAGATGAGAAGTGAAATTATGAAAATGAAGTTGGAGTCGTAAGTTTTAGAGTGAAAATGACTTATATAGGAACTAGGCTTGGAGTGAGCTTTAGGCTAGGAGTTAGCTTAAGCATTAGGTTAGGAAAATGAGGTTATGAGCTAGCTTAGGAGTTGGTTAGGGTTTCTAGAATATTCCTTGGAATATTCCATAGGAAAGTGGTAGAAGGATCTAGAAAGTGGTGGAAAGTTCCAGAACTTTGTAGAAACACAAAACAAAATGGAAAGTGGAAGAAAGAGGGAAGCACCAACTAACTTTTAAATTTTTTGCCCAAATTTCTCCAGCGTTAACTAGTTAACCCCTGGCTTTAACCGGTTAACGGATGAAAAAAAAACAAATTTCTCTCCTTTTGGTGGGAAACCCTTAGGATGCATCTCCACCGTCCTTTCTGAGCCAGATTCAACTGTGGGTTCTGATATTTGATTTTGCCACTAAGTAAACCCCGACCACATGCCTTGCACGCTAACCAATGCTGCCTGAATTATTTTTATTTTTTATTTATGCAATGTATGGGCGGATATGCAATGCGACGTGCTAAATGCCATGAAAATGATAAGGCAAATATTTGGGGTATTACACTATTTAATTACCTTGAACATGAAGGTATGATTGAAAAGGGTCTTTGTATGTTTGTGGTGGAAAATAATCAAATATGAAAAGATCCCAAATTTTTTCCTAAAATTCAAGCATGAAATGCATAGATGAAATGAAATGTTGAATGCACTGGTTTATTCATTGAGGGGAAAAATTTTGGTGTGTCTATGGATGAAGAATGAAGATGGATCTGTGGGAAATGACAGAGACATATGGTAGCGGTGATCCACAGGAAATGAAAAAGGATAATGAAGACCCATTGGGGATAACAATCTTCTAGAGAAAAAGACACTAGGGAATATTAAAAGGTGAAGGTTATCAACTAGTTAGAGATGACAAGAAGAAACATTAGAATATATATGAGAGTTTTGGAGTTTTTGAGATTTCTAACAAGAAATTCATCCCGCACAAAGTTTTGGAGTTTTCTAACAAGAAAATCATCCAATCAAGCAAAAAGGAGATCCCCAATAAGGAATCATCCAAGACAAACACAGGAGTTTTCCTACAAGAAAAATATCTACACAAAACGCTTTGAAGATTTTTAACAAAGGATTCAATCAACATAAAAACATTGGAGTCTTCTAATCAAGATTAACATCCAAACTTCTGGGAATTCCTTAAAAATGAAGAGTCATACATGGCTTTCTCGAAAACATTAGGACAAACATGGAAATTAAACTCTTTGTATGTGCCAACAAAGTTGGACTTTAACCATACGCACTGGTTACAACAAGCTTCTAACGGATCGGTGCCAGTTACAACTGGACTTTCAAAGATTAGGCTAGTGAAAAATGAACTTTAGGGGTGCCAATGAAAATAGGGATTTTCAAATGATATTGGTGACAACCATACTTTAGGTACCAATTACATTTAGATTTCAAAATGGAGGACCACTTACAACTAGACTTTTCAAATATGATGCCAATGTCAATAACAATTGGACTTTGGAGGGGATGCCAGTGATAACTGGACTTTAAAGGTACCAATAACAATTGGATTTTAAAAATGAATGCCAATAACAATTGGACTTTGAAAAGATACTAGTGACAAATAAATTTAAATATGGTACCAGTAACAACTGGACTTTATAAACCAATGACAATTGGATTTTAAGAATGATGCTATTGACAAATGGACTTTGAGAATAATGTTGGTAACAACCAGACATAGAATATAGCATGAGTGAGAATTGGACTTCAAAAGATGAATGTCGAAAATAATCGGATATAAGTTACCAATAACAACTGGAATTAACAATCAATGTCAGTTACAACTAGACTTTAAACTATGCCAATAACAATTGGACTTTACACAGTGCAAATAACAAATAGAATTTGAAAGGATGCCAACAACGATTGGAATTTAAACAATGGTAGTGACAAATGGACTTTAAATATGCCAATGACAATTGGACTTTTAATACCAATAACAATTGGATTTAAAAGTAGATATTAGTAACAATCAATCCTTGAAAATGATGTTAGTGAAAACTTGACTTTTGATATACAAATAACAATTGGATTTTAGGTGACGCCAATAGAAACTGTACTTCAATAGATGCCAGTGATATTTGGACTTTAAAAGGAGTACCAATGACTATTTTGTTGGAGTAAGCCCTAATAGCCAATCAATATTGGCTTAATATGCTTTTATATCATAACCTTGATAGATATTTATGCTTTGTTAATATACGTATATATTCATTAGGCGTTGTATTTATTATCATTTTTATATGACATAATAGAGTCCTTAGAATAGCTAGTCCGTTTAATAAAATATTAAGTGTGACTTAATCATGAGATTCCATTAAACATATGGACACTATTCTTAAAGTATCTGTAGTCGAGCTTTAATGTGAATGGGGATAATCTTAAATCATTAAGACTATTATGTAGATAGAATGATGATCACATCTCATGGATCATAGATAAGGAGTTATCAAGTCTTAACATAAGTATGAATATTAGGAGTACTATTTATACTGGATTAACCCACTATGAGAGTACTATATAGAATGTTATGCAAAGTGTCATAAGTTACTCTCATGGTGATAGTGGTGTATACCACACTTCGGCCTGAAACCACTATGGAACCTAGATGTAGAGCCAAGTACTTTATTGCTGATCAAACATTGTATGTAAATGGATGACCATAGAGACAATTGATGGATACTTCACAAAGCATACTGAGGGACATGAGTGACCTAGATGGAATTTGCCCATCCTGCATAATAAGATAAATGTCTAAGAGTCCAATATTGAATTGGACAAAGATGACGCAATATATGCTTTGTGTTTAATATAGACATAAGGGAAAAATGGTATATATACACACAAACATTATCACAAAAAATGTTTTGTCAGATCACAAGACATTTTCGTGACTTGGGTAGCAGTGATGTGTTGTTAGATACCGCTCACTATTTATTATGTTAAATGTGTGATTTAATATAATTTTCAACGTCGCAAGAACCTACAGGATCACACACATAAGGACAGATTGATGAGAGTGATAAAATAAACAAGGAACACTGTAAGGTAAGGTGTACTTGAGAGAATTATGGAGCACTGTAAGGTACGGTGAACTTAAGTGAAATATGGAACATCATATAATATAATTATAGTTATTATTATTATTATTATTTATAGTAGTTATAAAATATAATAATAATAAAATTATTTAATTATAATAATAGTTATAATAATATTAATATATTATTATTATTATTGTTATATGGTGCACTTAAGTTTGGCTTTTTAGCTTGCAGCACACACAAGTGGTTCTATAAATACAACCCATGTGCATAAGCTTTGTTGGTTGGTGAAATTAGGATTATGAAACCCTGGCCGTATTTCTCTCTCATTCTCTCCCACTCAAAGCCTTCATTCCTAGCAGCTAGCACTGAGACTGATGGTTGTTTGTTCGTGTGGACTGAGTAGAGGCGTTGTTCTTCATCAACGCTTATGATTGTTAATCACCATAAGAGGTAATTGTTCTATCACTGATCATGTTCATTCTTAAGGATCAACTAAGGGGAATTTTAATTTCCGTTTCATTTTTGAATCGCAATTTCCCTTTAGTGGTATTAGAGCCACTTACGAAACCATGGATCTGATATTTGTTTATTTTATGTTCTTTATCTTTTCGATTAAAACCCATAAGAAATTAAATAATAATAATAAAAATAATAAGAGATTAATTTTTTGCATCATGTTGTTTATGATTTGGATGATTCGATGTTGATTATGCTTTGGAATCCGAATTTTGTATGGTGAAGCATCGATACATCGATCAATCATAAGTCACACAAAAGTGATTGATCAATTTCATAGAAGATATGAATAATTAGGATGCAATGGCGGTATATTTGATATGCCTTTTATTTCATCGATTAGATTTGTGTGATGATTGTAATTCATGTGATTGGTTAATGTTCTTTTGCTTCAGAATCCGACATATGTATGGTGAAGCAATGACATGTTGATTAATCAATTTGAATAATCGATTGTTACAATTTTCATAGTATGAATGAGTTGCATTTGAGTTTTTGACGGCACAAGAACTGTGTTGTAAGGAGTTATTTTAAGGTTTGCAAAATTTTATATAATAATAATAATTGTTATTATTACTATTATAAGTATTTTAATTTTATTTTATAATTTAATAATAAGTGTTGTTATTGTTATCATAAGATACATATTCATGTTGCGGTAACAGAAATGAGATGTTGCCTATATCATACAATAGTTATAATTAAAGTTATTATAATAATATTTGTATATATTATGTATTATTGTGTATGCAAAATGCCGATTTCTTGAACCGAAATGCTTATTCACGGCTACCTCACGATTACTGTATCTATGTAGAATAAAATGTTTTCAAAAGAACATGATAAAGTATCATGTTATTATTTAATTAAATAATAATAAATAGTATTATTATTTATTATAAATAATTTGATATGTGTTTATAACTAGTCAGTGAAATTCTGAATAAGTCTACAAAATATAATCAATTAACCAAATTTTAATTTAATTTATTTAATTAACACAATTTAGTAATAATAAAATTGTGTTTATTATTATTTTAAAATATGACTTGCGTGTCGTGCCCCTCTTTTAATCTCTTGATGTAAATTCTTTTCTCATCTCACTCCCTCGTATGTAAAACAAGTATTATTTAATGTAATTTAATGTTATGAAGAAAATAAGACTACAAGATCAAAGGAGAACAACCTTGTAGATCTTGCTTGGAGAAGTGTAGATCGTTATTAGGTTTAGCTTAAGTTCTCTCATTGGCTTGGGAGAACAATTACACTAGGGGCCATAACTGTTTCATTTTGTATGTATGTTGATGCATGTGTACGTATATTGATGCATATGAGAGACAATTTATGTGATAAATAAGCCGGTGAGATCAAACTATTTAAAAATTCCCTCAAAATTGAATATTAAGTTTATGCTTTCCATGTTTTAGAACTCATCAAGACTAGTATCGAATAATGTAGGTTTCACCTAACGTGAGATGCATGTTCTATATTAGTAATATGCAATGGGATAAATGTAATATCCAATTTCTAAAATAATGGGTCAAACTTAACTAAACAAAATATAATAAGATAATGTACGTTTATAAGCAAGAGTTAGGAATGATTCATATGATATATTAGAATAAGAAGTTATTCACCTTACTGAAATATTCGAGAATTGTATTAGATACAATTGGAAGGAGTTCCTAACTAAATAATAGAGTTTTGTGTAATCCTCCTACGTGGACTTAAAACAAAGTGACATATGGATCTCGACCCACTAGAAAATCTTTCAACGGGATTTTCTTAAACAAATGTTGAGGGTCATTCGGTTTGTGTAAAAATATATAGTGGGAGCATTTTAATAAAAGTAGTTGTAGAGACACCACATTTGATATGGAGTAAGAGTACCTAGTTTGTCTTTACAATCATTTGGGTTGGAAGGTTTATTAAGTAAACTTGATCACATTTAAGTAAACTTGTCTTTACACCATGTTTGACATTGATCCATTTAAGATAGCTCAATATATCTATGTGACTCTTTTATAATTTTTTTTCACATATAATTATTCATATCAATAACCAAATACATTTAAAGTAGTTGTGAGACACCATATTTGATATGGAGGTAAGAGTACCTAGTTTGTCTACAATCATTTTAGTTGTAAGGTTTATTAAGTAATCTTGATCGCACTCTAGATGAATATGTATTTATGGATGTATCCCAAATAGAAATAAGGGACACATATTCTATAACACAATATGGGACAAAATTGTTTTGTCAATGGAACTAAAGTCTTCCTTTAAAAACATTATGTGTCTAAAGGAACTAGTGGGAGTGATGTAGAACTTAAAGAAATTCAAGATCTAGAAAATAGATATACTTATGAGAATGGATTATGAACCAATTCAACAAGGAAGTTGTTGTTGGATCATTTGGTTCATGTAGCATAAGATCTAGAGAAGATCATAAATGATATTGATTCTAAAAGAAGTATAAGTTGTTTAAATTCAATTATGGATTAGACCAAACTTCTTGGAGATGAATATTTTTATTAATGAAGCTTTATGTAAACCTAGATTAATAAATGTCACGTTTAAATCATGTGCACATAAGAAGTTTAGTGGGAGTATTTGCATTAATCTAGTGTAGTATGCAGGCGACATATTGATCATCAAAACAAATTCCCTACAACACCAATGTAGGACATGGTTAAGGAAATGATTTTTTTGATGAAATGCTTAGGTGAGGTTTCCTAAAAGGTTAGGAATCATAATCTATAGAGATAGATAATTGATGAATCTCAATCCTAGCACATGTACATATTCCGATGAAGTGTTGAGATAACTAATATGTATAAATTTTACATTAAGATTATTACATGTGGAGCATGATGTTTTGTCTAATGGACAATGTCTTACCTTATTGGATGAGAAAAAGAACACCATGATATGTACTGCACTAGATGCATCATATGCTATGAGCATAAAAAATAAGTACCAAAATTATTGAAGTGTTCATCACTAGATCACCATCAAGAAGGTCTATGAATATCTTAGAAGTACTTGATGTTCCTTTTCTTGAGAGTAGATGAGAATAATCATTGTAAGGGAGTTACAAAGATGTTATTTCCAAACTTATGAACTATATGTTCATATCACAATATAAATTAAATGTTATGCTGGGATGACAATTGTATAAGTTGAAAAGGGTTTTTAGACAGTTGTCGTTTCTAATACAATGGTAAAATGTATGATTTAGATCACTTTTCTAATTCTTGGGAATATATTTGTGTTTCTTGTATTGTAGATCCTGTTCATCTCATTCACGTTGATAATGGGTTAGTCTTGCAAGTTCACGAAAATTAGATCTCACTATCGATCCATGTTTATATATTTTGACACTTTAATTTATTTCGATAGAAGATTTAAAGTTGAAATTGGAAGAAGTGTATATTACAAACATGGGAAATTGTTCCTTATACCCTAATAAAGTATCATGCTTAGATGATGCTTGACACACACGAATGAGAAGATAGATGTTAAATTAATATTTTATTGGCTCTAGTGCTAGTGGGAGATTGTTGGAGTAAGACCTAATAGCCAATCAATATTGACTTAATATGCTTTTGTATCATAACCTTGATAGATATACATTATTTGTTAATATATATATATATATATATATATATATATATATTAGGCATTGTATTTATTGTGTCATTTGTATATGACATAATAAATCCCCTAGAATAGCTAGTCCGTTTAATGAAATATTAAGTGTGACTTGATCATGAGATTCCATTAAACATAATGACATTATTCTTAAAGTATCCGTAGTCGAGCTTTAATGTGAAATGAGATAACCTTAAAACATTAAGACTAATATGTAGATAGACTGATGATCACATCTCATGGTTCATCATAGATAATGAGTTATAAAGTCTTTCAAAATAATTACAAACAACAAATTGATTTATCCTGGTTCGTTTGAACTCAAACTACATCCAGTCCACCCGCCAAGGTGATTTCGCCTATCTCAACAAGGTCTTAATCCACTAATCAAGAATGATTACAAACACTAAAACCTAATGTCAAAGTCTTCTTGAGTCTACTGACTACACTTAGTCACTCAAGGAATATCACGATGATTAAGAATAAAATGTAACAAGAAGTGCTTCTAAAAAGAAATTATCACCAATGTGATAGTTTTTACAATTGAGAGTATAAAGATTATGAATTTTGATTTGACATGAATGTTTCGCGCGAGAGAGAAGTGTCACAAAATTCTTCAACTGACTCCTTTAAATAGACTTATAATTTTGATCCGTTGGAGACAACCTATGTTATTGTTGGATGTTGATAATTGCCATTAAGAGCTTCCAAAAATAGAGATCTTGTCTGGAGCTGTTATTTATGGATCTTCAATAAATGTGTCTGATTTTGAGAATCAAAACTTGTATTAACCCATGTATCAGAGTGTGTTTTCTTTGTAGTTGATCTTGGCATTTTTGATGTCTAAGATCTTCTAGAGTCTTTTACCAGATCTTCTCGTAGTAGAATTATCGCTCTAGTGTAGAAGATATTCGACTCATAATTTCTTTCTCTTTACAAGAACTTCTAATCCTGCACATAGAGAAAATAATATTTTTAGGTAGCATATTTTGTTCTTACAATATTTGTTATCATTAAAACTTATTAGAGAGGTAGAATAAAAAATCCTGTTCTAACAATCTCCCCCTTTTTGATGATGACAAAACATTATATTTTGAGAAAATTAATTTAAGAACAAAAGGTAATTGAAAACTCCCTTTGAGATGCTTTGAATTAATCCTTCCGAATTTTCTATGAGAAGTTCTTATAGTAGAAGCTCCCCTTGACTTAAATATTTATCATGTTCTTAAACATCAATGAATTTTGTCACAGTTTTAAGATGTTTGAGGCTTAGTCTTAGTGAGCTGTTATAAATGAAATTATTTTACGTTCTCCCCCCTTTTGTCATTATTCAAAAAGTAAAATAAAAAGGAAAAGAGACCAGACAAAAAATGGACAAAACAAGGAAGGCTTCATTAATTAGATTAAGCTTATCAGCACATAAGCCAAAAAACAATAAAACAACAAACAACAAAACATAAAAAATCTAAGGTTGGGGAGGTAGTCTTGTGAACAACGCCTCCAGAAAAGTCTTCATTTGAGAGGTGGACTCCACCTGCTGATCAATCATGTTCTTGAGAGGTGGACGCCTCCAGAGAAGTCTTTATCTTGCTTATCCAATCTGATTTTCACAACTTCATTTTCTTTCCTTATTTCTTCCAGAGTCTTCAAAATCAGAGAAGTCGGAGGAGTCGCTTCAACAAAAGTAGCCACTTGTTCAGATGTTGGTGAAGAAGTTTCAGAAAGTGACTCAGCAACAGATTTCCCTTTGTCTTCAGAAGGTGCAACTATGATCTAAAGTTCAGAAGATGAATCCTTTGGTTTTGGTTATGTCCAAGGTTTATTGTCCAGAACAAGAAGCGTCTTCTTCTCCCAGCAGCTAATAACTTCTTCCTTAAAAGTTTACAGCTTCTCGCAGAAGTTTTGCTGAGCAATATTATAACAATTATCCTTCAGCTTCTTGGACTCAGGGTTGAACCATTTTCTGAATTTTGTCCAAAGGTGATCAGATGTTGCAGGGTCTAGATTTTCTACACAAGCATTCTTCAAGTCGTCTATGCAGTTTTTCATATTTGCTTCAAAAACTAGTAACAAGACACCAACATCTGATTTGGTTGGTTTGGGTTTAGGGATAGAGATTTTCTTTGAAGAAGAGGCTAGTTTCTGTAGAGCTTCAATGTCAATGAAGGTTTTCAGTGGATCTTCTAGTTCATTGGTAAGAGTAGGAGTATTTGGAATGGTGATGATGGTGGGAGATCTAGGAGGAGTGGATTCATAAGAAGATAGTGATTCTTCTGGTAGTGTTGGAATGTCAAAAACAAGTCTAGAAAAGGATGAATTTATAGGATAGTTAATTCAGGAATTTTTTAAATGGTGGTAGATGGTGGTGGCTTAAAAGGGTTTGCTTGAGAGGCTTATGGTGGGAATTGATCAATGTCAGAAAGAACTTGTTGAAGTTCTGAATGAGTTTCAACAAAAAAAGTGGTGTTTAGGTCAAAAGGAGGATTTGGGTCAATGGGCATGTCAAAATCTTCTAGAGTTTGTTGTGAATGGTTTTATGAAGGTCTTAGAGAAGATGAAAGGTTTTCAGGTTGAGAAGTTTCAAATGGAATGGATATTGTTAGGATAGTTTCGAGTTAAATGATTTCAGGTTAGATGGTTGTGGGCTGTGGAATTTCAGATGGTTTTGGGGTATCTGGTTGAGGAATATCAGAGTTTGGGATTTCAGAAGATGTTGCTTCAGAAGTGATGGGGTTTGAGGAAACATGAATATCAGAAAGAGGAATATCATAAGGAAGGGTTTCTGGTGGAATTTCAGATGTTGATGTTATCAATGACTGAATAATAGAAAAAAAAGTTGAAGTGTTACCTTTCTTTTTGGCAACCTTTGGTGTCTTATGAGAAGTTCCCCCAGAAGCTTTCCTTTTCTTAGATTTCTTCAAAGCAACTTCTGGAGCAGGTCTGTGTAAATCTTTTGGATTGAACCCAAGATCAGTTCCATCAAGTTTACAAGATTCCTGATATCTGACTACGATTTCTGGATGAGTATCAGTAGAAAATAGAGGAAAATCCTTCAGAGGAATCTTCCTGGTAGTGATTACTTCCTTTGAGTTCATAATGGGATCCTTCTTGATTGTATCTATGAACTTCATTTTCTTGAGATTCTTTGTGTTGAGTGGTTTTCCTGCAATAGCTTCCAGATCATCTACTTGCTGGGCTTCAATTAGATGTTCTACCAGTTTGCTCTCTGTTAGAATATCTAAAATTAGCCTTCCTAGAGGAATCCAGTCTCTTTTGGTTTTCTCATTTTCTCTTGTTTCTTTTACACTGTTCTTCAATTGGTTGAACAAACTATGAGTATGGTTGATCTTCTTATTTGTTGAAATGAATTAAAGAAGAAATTATTGATCCAGGTTGATGTAATCTGGAGAGCTGGTTGGTTTTCTGTGGCAAATGTAACCCAGAATTATCTTAGCCCATATTCTCTAACGGTCCTTAAGATCCTTGATCTTGTTAGAATGTTGCCCAGAAGTGAAAATTTCTCTAGACACAAGAGTTAGGTCAGAATGTTTGTCCATGTCGCTTCATTTTATCCCATTGTGTCGCTCCCTGGATTTCCATCCTGGTACAAACGCGAAAGTGGCGCGGAAAAGGTAGTGTCGCCAGCCAGGAATTTTTATCTCGAAAGAACGGGAATGGTAATGCTGCACAAACCAGAAGAAAAGAAAAGGAAGGACACGGGTCCTACGAACCAAAGAGACTGAGTTCGGGAGTCGGTTACGACTTGGGATAGTATTAGCACCCAGATCGTCCGCCGTACCCGACGGAATTCACGCTTGCAAAGAAACTATTTCAAAGGGTGAAGAAATAAAAGCTACTGCAAAGAAGATGAACTGAACTGGATAAAAGAAACAAAAAGGGAACTGAAAAAGAAATGAAAAGGAAAAATGTAGGGAAAATAAAGATTGTGCTCGAACAGGCCCTACCCCGCTGCCTACGTACCTCATCTGGACAATGAGGATTAGAGACGTCGTAGTTCCCCTAACTAAGGGTAGAAAAGAATTGCTTGTGAATTAAGGTTTGAACTGTCTATGTCAATGCTCAGGTGTTGCAGGCTCGGACGACGAGTGCATTACCGTCTTGCAAAGTGACAAGTAGGAACAAGTTCGCGGACGGAGCGAAGGAGATGAGAAAATAATTCCTGAAGGAAAGACAATTATTGTTTGTCCAGTGTTTTTTAGAGGCTTTTAGGAGTGTGCCACAAGGAAGTGAGCTCAAGCTCTTTTCCATGGAATGTGCACTTGTCACTACATTCCAAGATGGAATAATAGAACAAGCACACTCAAGTAAGGAGAAGATCCCCAAAACTTAAATCCAGAGATTAGGGCTTAGGCTCACTAACTCATTGAATTTATTAAGTGTTTTTGTATTTTTTGACGAAGAAGTGTTTTTTTATGGTTTTCTTGGTGAAGATGGTATCCTGTTCAGACTTGTGCATCACAAAATAAGCTTGTACTATCCCAAGATGGGAAGACTACAAGTGTTTCATGGAATAAGGCTATTGCTCAAGATATCACTTCAATCTTTATTAAGTGTCTTTTTAGGGTTTTGAGATGAGAAGAGAAGAGAAACAAAAGGATCTCAAAGGTAAAAGTCTAATGGGGGACTAATGAATCCTAATTGTTATCATGCAAAAGGAAATCCTAGGTTAATGAGGTTTACTATCATAAAGGAGGAGGAAATAAGAAGAGAAAGAGAAGAAAGAAGGATAGAAGAGGGAGAAAGTAAGGCCTAAGCCCCAACAATCACAAGAATAGTATCAATGAAGAAAAGAGAAGAGATAAGACTTGGAGATGTGGGAATCACATCCACACCTCTCACTTACCAAAGCCCCTGAAATGGTTAGTGACACAAGAATAAATGCAACACAAAATGAACATAATACCAAATCAAAGTCACATAACCAGAAGTGAAGTCTTAATTACAAATTCCAAATGAAAATATAAAGCATAAGAATGAGAAGAGGACTATACAACTTAACATGAAGCATTATGAATCATCATGACAAAACAAAGTAAACATGAGAGAATACAAAGCCAACTAGTCAAAGCAACACTACAAAGTTCAAGGCCAGAACCCTAACATGTTAAGAAAGTTCCTAAGGATCATGTAGGATGAAGAAAAGAAGCACACAAAGTCAAGTATTACCATCATGATAAGTAAAGAAGCAAAAGAAGTGAGGTGAACATGCATAAAAGTGAATGAACTTCAAAAGAAAACAAACACAAACTTCTCAAGGCACAAGTATCAACTCAAGACCAGGGGGGAATCAACAACCTAAGAAGGCTCTAAACAACTTAAATAAGTTGGCACAAGTGCCCTTCTACCCTAAAGGTGTGACCATATGACCCAAAAGAAGCAAAAGGGAACAAGTAAGGAACAAAAATTCAAATCAATTCAAGCATACATCCAAAAATTCCACAAACATGCACAAATAATCTTCAATCATACAATATCAACATGCCAAAGGAGGGGATCAAAATCAGAAGCTTAGCCTTTCAAATAAAGGTTCAAACATGGATTAGGGTTAGAAGGCTTCATGCACAAGTTAGAGACTAAAACCAATTAAGAAAACTTCTAAAAATCAGAACAAAAATCATCAACAAACTACATCTCATCATGAATCCAGAGCAAAAAGAATCAGTTCCAAATTCAAATTAATTATCAAGATAGAAAATGTACAAGACAACATGCTTCAAAATGAAATAAAAACATTTAATTAAAAGAAACAATTAATTCCAGCGTGGCAATTAAAAATAAATGAAAAGTAAAAATGCCAAAAATTAAAGAAAACTCAAAGGACCATTCATGAATTTGTTTATAATTTTTGTGAACTTATATCTATTTTTAAAAAATGAAAATTAAACTGAAATGAAATAAAAATAAATAAAAGAAACAAATGAGCCAGGGGTGTGTTTAGCAAGGAAATCAGTTCATTTCCAATGGGCTTTCATCACAGGGGGGCGTGAATAGAAAGGGAAGGCCCATTAAGTCTGCGCAGGTTCACAACAATTATAATGGATATTCAATTTAATAAAAAAAAACATGAACCATCAGATCAAACGAATGCGTGAGATTCAGTCAAACAATAATCCAAGTCACCTTATTCATTGGCCAGCAGTGCATGAACATGTTACTTATGGTGTGTGCGAAACAAAAAGATTAATTCAGATAAAAATATAAAAACAAAAACACGTGAGGGAGAGGGTGGGATTTTAATGTGTTGTCACCACCAAAACCGTCCATATGAGAGATCCAAGGGCTTGTTTTCATCTTCTTCCTTGCAACAAAGTCCAGAATCCGGTGACCGGAGCCCTAGCTCCGGCACCGGAAAATTCAACCATATGAACAAACTTCCACATAAATGATTCAAACTATCCAGATCAAACAATTAAACTATGCTGAATCCAAATATGTCCATGAAATTTCCAATGGATCAAAGATTAAACCGGATCGAAGACAAACAATTTTACGTGTCAAACTTCAGATCAACATAAAATACTTAATACTCATCCATTTTTCAAACAAATTATCACAGAATCATCAGAATAACAAGTAGATCACAATGCATACATTTAATTTCAAGTTTAGATCCACGAATTTCAGAGCATACCTGAACTTGCAACTCCTTCAAAACACCAAGATAAGATCCCTCCAGCTGCAGATCTGCTCCTTTTAACTTCTTATTGCAAAATAAATGCAAAATAAGCCTTGAATTCTCCTAGATCTTAAGATTTGAGAGCAACTGCACTTGAATGACACCTCTTGAAATATGACGTTTCAGCTTGAATGAAGGTGTGCAATGTGATCCTTAGGGTTCAAGGAAGAAGAATATGTGAAGAGTTTATGCAGTGAGTGCTTGAGGAGAGAAATTCGAAAAGAAATGCAAGAGAGAAAGAGAATGTGAATCTAAGAAATGAGAGAGCATGAGGCTACATTCTTTTCATAAATGATTTATATAGGATGTATGTATTATGCTGATTAGGGTTTTCATTGAGTAGTGGCATGAGGAGTGTGATTGAGGTGCATTTGCAAAATTGCATGAAAAGTGTGATGATCTGAATTACTCATGCAAACCTCTCTCCTTGTGCACATGGTGCTCTCATTTCACCCCTTGATCACCCTTGAATTAATCTTGGCCCTTGGATACAAGCTGATCATGCTTTGTGAATGTTTTTGCCTTTTTGCACTTAGAGAAATATCTTGTACCTCATGCACGAATTTTGAACTTTCTCTTGGGCCAAATATGTTTCATGCCATGAATTGTGATACTATGACCTCACTTTGTCCATAAAATAACTTGGAAATGATGTACATGAGTTTTTGCATTTGGATGAAGCTTGAAATTCAAGACATTCCCTAAAACTCAAGCAATTTTCGAAGGCCCTATCTCACAATCCATGAGGGCTATGAAAATGTACTTATACTTTTTAAAAATGGGAGAACCTAATCTTCAACTTTCATGTTTAATGGCAACTCATTTGAAGCTTTTTTCACCATGTTATGGGTCTTTGAAATTTAGGGCAAAAAGTTGCTAAAAATGGCAAATTCCATGACCAACCTCATGCCAAAAATGGAAAACTCCTCAAAACCCTTTGATTCTTGATCTTTGACCTTGCCAAACCTCTTTTAATGTTATAAGAACATCCCTTGACTTGAAAAATAGGGTTGGACCATTTGAATTCTCACAGTTGACTTCTAGAATGTATAGTTGACCAATTTCTTCTCTTATAAGCAACTGATGAAATACCTGACTTCCACAAGGAGTTTTCTCACCAAATTTCATCCCTAGGATCCTCTCATCATATGAAAGACTTTGCCCAAATGAAATGGCCAAAGTCACAAAGTTTTCATGCTTGAAAGTGAAACCCTAATTTGGGATCATTGTGTAGGAGCTTGCCCTAGTTTGAATTCCCTAATGATCTCCCAACCTCTTGAGCTTTTGTGACTGATCTTGAACTTGTGAATGCCATGTAGACTCCTCATAGGACTTAGAAAAATCCACTGGGCCTCTTGTTATAGCTTGTAATGCTTCAAATCCCTCCACAGATGATCATATGCCTAATGCTAGGTCATGAGAATGTTATGCCTCATCTTTCCATGCAAAGATGCCAAGGATATGATATTTTTATGATGATTATGGTATGATGATGATGCTAAAAAAGAAGAGGGAAAATTTGGGGTGTTACAGATGCCCTTATTCAAGCAACTGTTAATCTTAAAAGGACGGTAGCACGGGCTATCGACCGTTCAAGATAAACTATGGTTGGATACCAAGAAAACCTGAAATTTGCACTCTGATGGAGAATGCAAGCACTGAGAGATAAACCCAACCAAATGACGCTTTGGTGACTAAAGTGGAGAGAAAGCAGACAAGCTCCTTCCAAGTTGAACTATTACTTTGGATAAGAATACTTTGACAAACGATTCTTCTTCGAACGATCCTGTTACGCTAGGAACTGGACATACGAGCCCTCATACACTTTACAAAAATATATGACTTGAGACAGACGAATCTCCTTTGGATACACCAGTTACGCCATGACCGGTGATGCACTTAAGTCTGTGGGATAGACATGCATAATCAGGATAGACGAACCCTCTTCATATATTCTCCGTAGATATATGGTCTAAGACAGACGAGCCTTCTTCAAGCAAACCTGTTACGCCAGGTGCAACAATAATAAGCGGTGCTTGAGACAGATGAATCTCCTTCGGATAAACCTGTTACGCCAAGACCGGTAACCATTTTGACGTTTGATCCCACCGTCAGGACTTCAAACCTCTTCAACACAGACGAGCATTGGATGATCATCAAGAGAACACAAACAAGTGCCATAAGTCAATGATACAAACGAATATCCGACGTTGATCTGAGAAACACAGACGAGCGCTTCAGGCGATGATACAGACGAATATCAGACACTGATACAAACGAATACCAGAAATCCAACACAGACGAGCAATTGGAGTAGCAATACAGACGAATACCAGATATTCAACACAGACGAGCAATCGGAGTAGAAAATACAGACGAGTACCAGAAATCCAACACAGACGAGCAATCGGAGTAGAAAATACAGACGAGTACCGGTGATTATCAAATCAACACATATGGATATAAGCTGACACAGACGAGTGTGATGGATGATACAGACGAGTATCCAAACAATGCAAACGAGCTTCAAACAGATAACAAACACATACAAGTGCTGGGGAATGCGGACGAGCAACACGCAAATATCAAACACAGACGAGTGATGGGGAGTGCATACGAGCAACAACAATTACAACCATAGGCAACTGCTGGGGAAGGCCAACGAGCAGTACCAAAGTGAGAACACAGACGAGTGTTAGGAAATGCAAACGAGCACCAACAACTATCAAACACAGACGAGTGTTGGGGAATATTTCAATGATGGTTGTATCTCAATCATGAAACTATGCGGGGGAATGACAATCTTCCAATACAGCTGGGGAGATGCTTCCTCAAATATCCAATGCTTGGGAAGAAAAGTTTTGACAGTTATAAACTCTGTGCAGAATGAGCCTCCCACTGCCTGTTGGGCACGCTCCAATTGTGGGAAAATAGTCTGCTTGGGGATTGCACCTGCTCCAACTCAGCTGGGGGACATGTGTTTGGGAGAATGTGACGCCATTCTGCAAAACCTCCAACAACAGAAAACACATATGTGCGCCGGGGATTTGCGTGGTATGATCTGTTCATCCATCGTCACCCGACACTCAAAGAGGATTTCAAATGTTTCCCTGCAATGTCATTTTTCTTTTAGAAAGCAAATCACCATGTTTTGAATGCAATGCTATTTTTTCCAAAAATTCAGGACATTTTTGCAAACAAAAGATAACCACAACACAACTTTTTTGACTGAACATTCTTTTATTGAAAGGCCTCTGAATAGGCAAAGTTTTTACATCGGGAAGAAACTACCTGGAAAGAGGTAACTACCATAAAATTGAGAAAATAAACTATCTTAATGGCAATGGGCACGACATCCCAATGAGTTTCCTTCTTGCTATGACCAGCATGTATTCAAAACTCTCCACTCTTGCCTTTGCTTTCTGAAAAAGACGAGGGGACTGATTCCTATCCTTCTGATACAGTCAGGCTGTACGAAACGACGATTTGGTTCAGATTACTCGGATCGCAGTTGTTTGCTTATTCCCTTGTTTTGAGTGGATTGCCCTTTCAGGTTTTCAATCCACCGGGATACCCTTTTTTGCCTGAGCTGTCCGATGTGGCTTTTCAACTCAGCGGGTGGACATTTTTTTTATTTTCCCTAACTTTTGCCCGAGCTTTTTATTCTGGTTTTAGCTTGCCGGGATGCCCTTTTCTTGCCTTGACTTTAATTCTGGTTTTGTGTCCAGCGGGTCTATTTATGCGAAGTATTTTTTACCTGCGTCCGAGTTAACAGGGGATTGGAAATCTTCCCCATCCATAGTGGTGAGCATCAGTGCTCCACCTGAGAAAACTTTCTTCACTATGAACGGTCCTTCATAGTTTGGGGTCCACTTGCCCCTGTGATCTGAACCTGGAGGAATGATCCTCTTGAGTACAAGCTCTCCTACTTGATACTCCCGAGTACGTACTCGTTGGTCGAATGCTCGCTTCATTCTCCTCTGATAAAGCTGGCCATGACAGATAGCCGCTAATCTCTTTTCCTCAATTAGATATAGCTGATTGTATCAAGTACGTACCCACTCAGCCTCATCAAGCTTCACATCCATCATCACACGCAAAGAAGGAATTTCTACCTCAACAGGCAAGACTGCCTCCATACCATATACCAATGAGAAAGGAGTTGCCCCGGTTGACGTCCTGATTGACGTTTGGTACCCATGCAATGCAAATGGTAACATCTCATGCCAATCTTTGTAGGTGACAACTATCTTTTGCAAAATCTTCTTAATGTTCTTATTTGCCGCCTCTACCGCACCATTCATCTTTGGTCGGTAAGGAAAAGAATTATGATGCTGAATCTGGGAGTCCCGTCACAATTCTGCCATCATCTTGTTGTTCAAATTAGAACCATTGTCAGTAATGATTCGTTCGGGCACTCCGTATCTGCAAATAATTTCTCTTTTCAAAAATCTGGCTACCACTTGACGAGTGACATTGGCATAAGATGCTGCTTCAACCACTTAGTGAAGTAATCGATCACAACCAAGATGAAACGATGACCATTCGAAGCAGTAGGCTCTATTTTCCCGATCATGTCAATGCCCCACATAGAAAAGGGCCAAGGAGATGACATGACGTTGAGCGGGTTGGGAGGAACATGCACCTTGTCTGCATAAATCTGGCACTTGTGGCACTTACGGGCGTACGGACAACAGTCTGCATCCATTGTCATCTAATAATACCCCGACCTCAATAATTTCTTAGCCATAGCATGCCCTCCTGCATGAGTACCAAAAGATCCCTCGTGGACTTCTTGCATTAACAGGCTTGCTTCGTGTCTATCCACGCATCTGAGCAAATCTATGTCCAAGTTCCTCTTATACAAAACCCAATCTGTATTTAAGAAGAAACTAGCAGCAAGTCGTCTTAAGGTCTTCTTGTCGTTGGATGATACCCCAGCTGGGAATTCTCGCTTTTCCAGGAAGAGCTTGATATCAAAGTACCAAGGTTTCTCATCAGACACTACGTCCACAGAGAAAGCATAAACTGGTGCGTCAAGCCTGGAAATGTCAATCTTGGGTACGTAATTCCAACACAAGACTTTGATGGACGAAGAAAGAGTAGTCAATGCATCGACAAATTGATTCTCATCTCGTGGTATATACTGAAGCTTAACTGTTGTGAAGAACGTCAACAGTTTTCTGGCATAATCCCTATAAGGAATTAAATGTTCTTGATGTGTATACCACTTGCCGGTAATCTGATTGATGACGAGGGCTGAATCTCCAAATATATCGAGGGTCTTAATCCGAAGATTAATAGCCTCCACTATTCCCATTATGCACGCCTTGTATTTCGCTTCATTGTTGGTGCAGCCAAAAGTAATTCTGGCAGCGAAGGGAAAATGAACACCTTCAAGAGTGATAAGAACAACACCAACTCCACGTCTGCTGATATTGACTGCCCCATCAAACATCAACTTCCATTTGGATTCAGGGTCTAGCCCCTCTTCCGGAAGTGGTTCCTCGCAGTCTTTTTCTTTGAGGTACATGATGTCCTCATCAGGGAAATCAAATTTCATTGGCTGATAGTCATCTTCAAGAGGTTGTTGTGCAAGGTAATCTGATAGTACACTTCCTTTGATGGCTTTCTGAGAAGTATATTGTATGTCGTACTCTGTTAAGATCATTTTCCACCTTGCAACCCTTCCGGTTAACGCTGGTTTCTTGAAAATATACTTGACAGGATCCATTTTTGAGATTAGCAGTGTGGTATGGGTTAACATATACTGTCTCAGTCGGCGAGCAGCCCATACCAAAGCGCATCAAGTTTTCTCGAGCAGTGAGTAACGAGATTCACAGTTGGTAAACTTTTTGCTAAGGTAATAAATAAAGTACTCTTTTCGACCAGACTCGTCATGTTGGCCTAGAACACACCCCATTGACCCTTCTAGCACAGTCAAGTACATGATAAGTGGCCGTCCTGGAACTGAAGGCATTAGAATCGGAGGTGTCTGCAAATATTCTTTTATCTTTTCAAAGGCTCTTTGACAGTCCTCATTCCACCTGACCGTTTGCTCTTTCCTTAACAACTTGAGTATTGGCTCACACGTGACAGTTAGATGAGATATGAAACGTGAAATGTAGTTCAATCTCCCTAAAAACCCGCGCACTTCTTTTTCTGTTTTCAGTGCAGGCATATCTTGTATTGCTTTTACTTTTGCAGGATCCACATCGATTCCTTTCTGGCTAACAATGAAACCCAGCAGTTTTCCGGAACGCACTCCGAAATTGCACTTGTTTGGATTCAACCTCAGCTTATACTTTATCAATCTATCAAACAGCTTCTTAAGATTGACCAGATGCTCTTCTTCGTCTTGGGACTTAGCAATCATATCGTCCACATAACATTCAATCTCCTTGTATATCATGTTGTGGAACAACGTGACCATAGCCCGCTGATATGTTGCCCCGAAGTTCTTCAAACCAAAGGGCATCACCTTGTAGCAGAATGTACCCCACGGCGTAATGAATGTTGTTTTCTCCATGTCTTCCGGTGCCATCTTAATCTGATTATACCCGGAGAAGCCATCCATGAAGGAAAATACCGAGAATTGAGCGGTGTTATCTACCAGCACATCAATGTGAGGTAATGGAAAGTCATCCTTTGGACTTGCTCTGTTTAGATCTCGATAATCAACGCACATCCAAACCTTGCCGTCTTTCTTTGGTACAGGCACAATGTTAGCTACCCAGGGTGGGTAACTAGTTACGGCAAGAAATCTGGCATCCCACTGCTTCTGAACTTCCTCCTTGATCTTCATCGCCATATCAGGACGAGTTCTTCTCAACTTTTGTTTCACAGGAGGATAGTCTTCTCTCAATGGTAGCTTATGCATAACAATGTCAGTATCTAGCCCTGACATATCTTGATACGACCAGGCGAAGATATCCAAATACTCACGTAGCATACCAATCAACTCTTTCTTTACCTCGGCCTGCAAACTGACCCCAATCATTATCTCTTTCTTCACATCTTCAGTTCCGATGTTGATAATCTCTATTTCTTCCTGATGAGGCTGAATGACCCTTTCCTCTTGTTTCAACAACCTGACCAATTCTTCGGGGATTTCACAGTCTTCCTCGACCCCTTTATCAGCTTGGTAGATAGGATTGACAAAGTCATGCGTGGTAATAGCAGGAACGTTATCACTAGAATCCGGATGATCAACACTGCACAGATGATGTGCTTATTTTAGAATCTGGTTTTTTCTTTCAAAAGAGACGCAAACTCACAAACAAAAGAAAAGCACATTGCCATTTTATTTTATTGTTTTGTGAAAAATTTAAAACGAAAGAAAGAGAACACAATTTGCTTGAAAAATGTCCTTTATTTCATGGTAAAATATAAATGCATTAAAAGCACGGTGGCCCTACAAATGGATCCGTGCACCTTGGGCAGAGTGCAGGATTGACATGCAGCACGATAAAAAGGAAACAAGTAAATTACTTTTGTTGCCAGGTTACTTGAACGATGTCCTCAGCAGACCAGTTCTTGAGCTCCTCCCTTGGTGCACACGGGTGAATCCAGCTATCCCAGTTGTAGTCATTGTCTCCTTCTTCACTTGCTGCACAGATACGGTTGCGATCGAGCATCCCAGCGCTTGTGAAAGTTATGGATTTACCACTTTGAGGCCAGTTGGACCCACCAGGCTGATAACCAAGACCAAACTTGTCATCTTTCTTCTCTAATTCCAGCAAATTGCCCCAGCCCTGGGCGCTTCCAGATTGAACCACTTCTTTAGCCTGCTTGTAAGAGTGAATGAAGGTCCCTTATTTCTAATTGTTCCTCTCCACCGGAGCCAAAATGCTGACATTAATCGCTTCAAAGGCCTGACACAGCGTTTCATGGATCTCTCCGTCCATCTCCATATATTTGAAAGTTGAAAGGTGGCTCACAAAGATATCTTCTTCCCCACACACAGTGATTACTTGACCATCAACCACGTATTTCAGCTTCTGATGCAAAGTGGATGTTACTGCTCCTGCAACATGGATCCAAGGACGTCCCAGCAAGCAACTGTACGCAGGTTGAATATCCATGACATAGAATGTGCTCTTGAACACTTGAGATCCTATCTTCACAGGTAACTCAACTTCTCCGAACATAGACCTTCGGGACCCATCAAAGGCTTTAACTATCAAATCACTGGGTCGCAAGACGATGCCATATACATTCAACTTCATTAAGGCTTTCTTAGGGAGTACGTTGAGAGAAGAGCCTGTGTCAACCAGGACATGTGACAAAACAGCACCCTTACATTCCATGGTAATATGCAGAGCTTTATTGTGATTACGGCCTTCTGAAGTAAGATCTCTATCTGTGAAGCCCAGCCCATGGCTTGCATTCACACTGCCCACTACAGCCTCCAGTTGATTAACAGTTATCTCTTGTGGAACGTATGCCATCTGCAAGACCTTCAGCAAAGCTTCCTTATGATCTGGAGAACACATCAGCAAAGATAAAAATTGATATCTTGGACGGCGTCTGATTCAACTGCTCAACTACCTTATAATCACTCTTCTTTATTATCCGCATAAATTCCTCCACTTCTTTCTCAAAGGTACCTTGTCCAGCAACAAGAGTTGTCATTTCTTCGGTCGCTATTTGCTTTCCTTTAGCCTTTGCAACAGCTTCAGCTTCAGGATCCCCTCTCAGAGCTAGAGGAGCAAAAAGACGCCCACTTCTTGTAAAACCACCAACCCTTCCGACGTTCACCACAGTTGGGTCAATAGTTACTGCCTTACTCTCGACCTTTTGTCCTTCCACATACACATCTGAGCCATAGTGCCATGGGATAACTTTATCATCAGTATAAGGAACAGGCACTAGAACAATAATAGTAACAGGACTGACTTCTGGAGCATATATAGTCACAGGGTCCCTCCTGGCAGGTACTTCAGCTGAATCATAGTAGATTGTTATGGTAGACACACAATCACCTCCATTATCAACTTTATCAAACTATAACGACCCTTCCTCAATCAGATACTGCAGTCCCACCTTCAAGTCCTCACAGCCATTTACTGAACTTAAACACTTTTCACAATCAGAACCACACCCCGAAAACACTTGTCCTTTTAACAGCCTTTCTTTTACCACCAACAACGGAGTCTTCACTTCTTCTATGTTCAGAATCAAACTTAACTTCTCACCACCATCAACAACATTTATCCTCGCCCCTCCATGGTTTGGAATAGGGTTTGATGTAACATTAGGCGGTGGTGCAAAATTAATCGCCTTTGAGTCGATCAAATCTTGAACTTTATGTTGTAGCGCCCTGTACTTCTCAGTTGAGTGCCCGGGTGCCCCTGAATGGAATGCGCATCTAGCATTTGCATCATACCCTACTAGAAGCTCTCCAGGTGGAGGTGGTGCTAATGTCCTCAGTTGTATCAAGTTCAAGTCTAACAACCTCTGCAGTAGTGCAGTATATGTCATGGGAATGGCTTCAAGCACCCTATTAGCCGGACGAGCTTGTCTCGGTTGATAAGGTCTTTGCTGATTATTGTTACGTTGTGGCTGTTGTTGTTGTTGCTGTTGTGGTTGAGTCTGTACCTGCTGCACAGGACTTAAAGGAATAGTGACAACTGCCACTTGCTCATATGATCTTCTATATCCTCGGCCCCGTCCTCGGCCATACACAGCATTGATTTCACCTTCTCTCCTTCTCGGAGGTCCATTAAAAGCTTTTCTTACACCGCTCGAGCTACTCGCACCAGTATCCTGAATCTTCCCCATCTTTAACAGAGTTTCGACCCTCTCGCCTGCTATTACTATATCATTGAACTTGGTAGCTGAACAAGACGCCAACCTCTCAATAAACACCCCTTGCAATGTTCCCATGAACATATCAGCCATCTCATTCTCCAGCAAAGGTGGCTATACTCTGGCAGCAAGTTGACGCCACCTTTGAGCATACTCCTTAAACCCCTCCTTAGCATTTTGAGACATGGTCTGCAGTTGAGTGCGATTTGGAGCCATGTCCAAATTGTACTGGTATTGCTTCACGAACGCCTCTGCCAAGTCCTTCCAACTCTTAATTTTAACCCTACTCAGCTTTATATACCACTCCAAGGAAGCCCCCACCAGGCTATCCTGGAAGTAATACATCCATAGCTTCTTGTCATCAGTATGGGCAGCAATTCTTCCTACAAAGGATTGGTGGTGAGTCTTCGGACAAGCCGTGCCATTGTACTTCTCGAAAGTAGGAACCTTGAACTTGTAAGGGATTCTAACCCCTGGAACCAAGCCCAAGTCAGTAATATCGAACCCCAGGGAGCTCTGAGATTGAATGGCCCTGATCTGTTCAGCCATCTCTTCAAACTTTCTGTTCATTTCAGCCCCTTGGCCTTCTGCTTCGTCCAGCAAGGTAAATTGTTCGTCTTGACCACCCATCTGTACGTTTTTCAGTCCATCATTGATAATGGTGATCCCTGGCTGTGCCACAGGGATTTCAACTTGACGGGCGGCAGCACCGTTGCGATTACCTCCATCAGCAGCCCCATTGTTCATGGCCTGACTATTTTCCACCATCTCACGTAAACGTTCCTGAGTCTGACCCATCCCTACCATAAGGGTCATGAAGTTGTCCATTCTCAATCTCAAATCAGTTAAATCATCCTGCATTTGATCCATCACTCTTTCTTTGTTGACTTTGGTGGGATATATGTGTACAATCGGCCGTTCTCGAACCTTCCTGGGAGCTATAGTGCCTGAAAGGACATAAACGTTAGAAACTGAAGAACTACCTACAAAATAAACAAACACGTTATATGCATTCAATGTAACTATTCATATTTCCAAGTTTAGGCATTTATATGCCCCAGTTCTGGTATTTGCTCCAGATAACCACCTCGAGTATTAATTTTCAAACTTTCCCTTTGAAGAGTATTCAGATCTTAGTAGTATCAGACGAACAAGCTTTGCGTACTCAGAAATGGTAATTTGAATATTAACACTGCATAACATGGATAACCCACTGCTGGCCAAAAGTTAGAGCACAAACAAAATTCCCTGGAGGGTTACAATTCAATACATGAACAAGAGACAAAAGATAAAGCAAGACTCCTATAACAAGCCTGTAGGTAATCTGAACAACAGTAAATGAAACCTAAACTAAAGACCCAGGCTCTTCTCCAGCTATCACCTATGTCCTGCTCTTCTTCACACCTGCTCTCGACTTGAGCTCTTCAATCTCCTTCAAAGCCTCCTCCAAGGCCATCTGGCTTTGTGCTAACTGTTGAGTCTTTTCCCTTCGTATGTTGTGGACTTGTTCCACTTCTTCTTTCTTGAAGGCCATCTGTACCTCGAAAAACTCTTCTCTTTCTTTATACTTCTTCTGCTCCTGTTCCCTTTGGCCTTGTAACCAAACAATGGACTGGCGAGCTTCTTTAAGAGTCTTCAAAGTCTTCTTACGCTCTGCTTCTTTTTTAGTTCCATCAGACCCAATCTCTAAAAGTGAGCTTCCCTTCCAGAAAAATCTTTCTCTTTAGCTTCCAAGGAGGCTTGCATATTCTATAGCTTTCCCTCTGCTTCATTCTTGGCACGATTGGCAAGGTGGTACAAGTTAACCATTTCAGCATTCTCTATCCGGACCTCGTGCAACTGAGCTTCCAGTTTCTTATACTCTTCAAGAGGAACAATATTCTGACATGGCACTTCTTTGGGATACAATGGAGCTTCCATTGAAAATGGCATGAGCACTTCCTGTACATGTTTCTGCAACCATGTAGCAAAAGGAGGATACGTCTTGGGATCTACTCTTCCAAATTCCTTCTTACCTTTCTTCACCCTGTGAGCCCAAGCCTGAGATGCTTGTATGACCAAATCTTTGTTCCATTCCACAGGAAAATACAAAGACTCAGCAAATTCTTCCATATTTGGTGGATCTCTCAGAGGATATCCAAATTGCTTCCTGGCTTATGTTGGATGATAACTGATCACACCCTTTCTTCCTAGCAAAGGCACTCCAGCAAATCTTCCACACCTGACCAACAACTCCTTTCCCAGCAGATCTCTGTCATATCCCCAAGTTATATCCTCAGAAGTTAGTCCCATCAGCCTCCTAGACCACCTCCATTCATCTCGAATCTCCTTGAAAGAGCCTGACTTTGGAAATTGCCTAGCAAACCACTCAGCAAATAATGAAGCACAACAGCCCACTGGTCCACCTCTGCCTTTCTCATTCCGGTAATGAACATTGTAGTAGAAATCTCCCAACAGAGTTGGCACAGGATTTCCTTTAGCAAAAATAGAAATCACTTCCAAGCTTACAAACTCCTTTTCTCTTGGGAAAAGACTAGATCCATATACCATCAAAGCCACCACAGCACCAAAATCTCCCCACCTACCCTCTTTGGCATACTCTTCAGCCTCTGGTATAAGCACATTCCAAGGAAGTCCTCTGCCTTCACTGTCCTTCAAAGCCTTCTTGACCTTAACAACTGGTAAACGACAGACTCTGGCTATGTCTTCTTCCTTGAGAACCACCTTTGACCCATAGTAAGGCAAAGTATCTCTGATAGGAACACCCAAAATGCTGGAAATCTCCTCCAAAGTAGGAGCCAAGATGTAGTCTAGAAATACAAAACACCGCAGCAAGGGATCATAGAACTGAAGCAAAGTGTGCAAGCTATCCTTCTGGTCTGTAGTAGGTTTGTCCATGTACTTCAATATCTGACCATACCTCTTTCTAAAATTCCCTAAGACTTGGTCATTCATCAACCCTGCTAATCTCTGAACACTCTTGACTTCAGGTTGGAGAAAAGTATAATGAACATTCGTTTTCCTTGTAATTCTCTTAACTTCTTCCATCTGGAGAGCTTATACTTACCAGAACTGGGTGCTAACTGTGAACAACAACCTGAAAAATTGAAACACAAATGGTTAATGCAAGTATGATGCAATGCAAATGCAATGCAGACATATGATCAATCTGGGACCATCTGGATACTGGACACTGAATATTAGGATCCTTTGAATAACTGAAGACCAAGATCCTCTGAACCACAACCCTCTCTCAGAACCAAAAGACCAAGAAATCCAGAACCATAAGGACCAAATCATAACAAGGGCCATACTAATAATGAGGGTATGTAGAGGCCAAGGGTTCCTGTAAACTTGTAAACCCCTCCCAATCTCACTGGTGTGCTCCGGGTCAAACATCACAGACTCTCAAAACCGAATAGCAATAATACTTTCACCATTTCCGAGAAATGGCCCATGACAAATCAGGGAATCGGTTTGGCATCATATACTACGCAGGGAGGCCTCAGCTGAGTCCGAGAAAACAAGGTCATCCTATGTAAGTTCCAGGGGGGGCCTCGGATGCGAATAGGTTTGTCACAAAATGTGGTCTGCCACTGTCATCACTGAAGAGGGATGTTTCCACAAGGTTCTCAATGATCGGTCCCCAGCTGCACATAACTATCGAGGTTATGAAATGAGAGAGGAAGATCCCCAAATCAAGACATTTCCAAGATGGTCGCAAATCTGGGTGTGAAACTCACTACTACCCCCATGACAAGATCTCATGAGGCCAAAGTGGAACCACTCTAAGTCCTAAGGTGCACTCGAGCTGTGGTAATGATCTCATCTCTCAGCAACAGTATCACCCAAGCCCACCAAACAGAAGATCGAGTCCAGACAGTCCAGTATATGATGCAGGAAAATAAATACTGAAAGCTGTAAATATAGCTGTAAAAAAAACTATAATTAAACAACAGTAAAATAAACACGCAACAACAAACAATCAACACACAAAGAAATAGAAACACGCAAGCGCTAGGAGAGACTCTCAAGGGAACCAGAGATTCTGGGTTCGATCCCCAGCAGAGTCGCCAGCTGTCGCTCCCTGGATTTCCATCATGGTACAAACACGAAAGTGGCGCGGACAAGGTAGAGTCGCCAGCCAGGCATTTTTATCCCGAAATAACGGGAATGGTAATGTTGCACAAACCAGAAGAAAAGAAAAGGAAGGACACGGGTCATGCGAACCAAAGAGACTGAGTTCGGGAGTCGGTTACGACCTGGGAAGGTATTAGCACCCAGATCGTCCGCCGTACCCGACGGGATCCATGCTTGCAAAGAAACTGTTTCAAAGGGTGAAGAAATAAAAGCTGCTGCAAAGAAGATGAACTGAACTGGATAAAATAAACAAAAAGGGAACTGAAAAAGAAATGAAAAGGAAAAATGTAGGGAAAATAAAGATTGTGCTCGAACGGGCCCTACCCCGCTGCCTACGTACCTCATCTGGACAATGAGAATCAGAGTTGCCGTAGTTCCCCTAACTAGGGGTAGAAAAGAATTGCTTGTGAATTATGGCTTGAACTGCCTATGTCAATGCTCAGGTGTTGCAGGCTCGGACGACGAGTGCGTTACCGTCTTGCAAAGTGACAAGTAGGAACAAGTTCGCGGACGGAGCGAAGGAGATGAGAAAAGAATTCCCGAAGGAAAGACGATTATTGTTTGTCCAATGTTTTTTATAGGCTTTTAGGAGTGTGCCACAAGGAAGTAAACTTAAGTGTTTTTGTATTTTTTGATGAAGAAGTGTTTTTTTATGGTTTTCTTGGTGAAGATGGTATCCTGTTCAGACTTGTGCATCACAAAACAAGCTTGTACTATCCCAAGATGGGAAGACTACAAGTGTTTCATGGAATAAGGCTATTGCTCAAGATATCACTTCAATATTTATTAAGTGTATTTTTAGGGTTTTGAGATGAGAAGAGAAGAGAAAAAAAAGGATCTCAAAGGTAAAAGACTAATGGGGGACTAATGAATCCTAATTGTTATCATGCAAAAGGAAATCCTAGGTTAATGAGGTTTAGAAGAGGGAGAAAGAGAAGGATAGAAGAGGGAGAAAGTAAGGCCTAAGTGTAACACCCTAATTTTTGCCCTAAGATTTCTTCGCATATCATTTGCATTTTGCACAAACAAGATCGCACTGGCTTTCGAGTTTCTTCTCAGATGAGGGTCTATGCTTCGCAGGGGATCACCATTGTTTCACTTCTTTATATTTGTTTATATTTACTGATCACTAACCAAAATACCAAAAAACAAATGTTGCAGTGTTCTTCTTCTTCTCTGTGTTGCAGGTGTTCAAAGACAGGGCAATGATTTCATTCAGATGCGTTTGTTCAGTCATGATTCGATTTCAAGTGGATGTTTGACCTAATATTGGTCAAACTATCAGATAAATTGTTTCGACTGCCAGTTGTGTGTGCCAGTAGTTCATTCATCAGGCAATGCGTTTTCAAAGTTCAGGTGGTGTTGTGTGTGAAAGTCATCAGTTATCAGGCAGTGTTTTGTGCGAAGTTTGGTTTGAATCTTCAAGTGTTTATCAGTTCATCGGTTCTTCAGTTCATTAGCGGTTCATCTGAGGATTTATTTTCCTCAGTTTGGTTTCAGTTCATCAGGGGAGTAATCAGACAATTTTCAGATGATAGTTGTGAAATATCCGGTGGGCCTGTATTGGCTGTTGTCCATTTTCATCAGAGGCTTGTGAAAAAATCAGAGGTTGGTTGTAGGCTTGAAAATCAATTCTTTATCCATTATTCTTTTTCGATCAAACCATTTTTTGTATCCATTTATTCATCCACATTCTCTTTCAATAATCATTTCCATTATTCCCAAATTTAGTCCATTAATCATTTTTCGATTTCCGATTATTTCATTTTTTTCATTCCAATTCCATTATTTTTTTTATCCATTTTCGATTCCTCTTTTATTCACTTTTATCCATTTAAATTCAAATATCCATTTTTTTTTATTTTTCCTTCACACCATAATTCAAAATTCCATTTTTTTATTCATAAAACATTTTTATTATTTTCCTAACCATTTGTCAAAAGCTCATAATAAAAAGAAAAAAAAAGCAATGATATTACATTTTTTTTTTATAATCCATTTCTTTCTTTTATCATTTTCTTCTCATAACAATAAAAAAAAAGGGGCCTTTGGCCCACATCCTCAAAGCTTCACCAAGCCACACGTGAAAAAAACAGTTATGCCGCAAGCTTCCAAGCAATTTTGCCAAGCCCCCACCAATTGCCGTACGCGCTAGTCACAACAACAAAAACAAGCCGCACAACTTAGGCCCTCAAGCTTCAACAATCCTCAGCTTGCCCAAAGCCATTACCGCAACAAAACACTTCAAGTTGTACGCAAAAACAGCCATCAGCTCAAGCTTCCAAAGCCTGTCACACACATCCTGCATACGCCGTACCAAACCAACCAGCTTACAGCCAAGTACATCTAGCAAATTCCAGCCGAAGCAACTTCAAGCCATGGCAAAAACCCATCAGCTTCACGCGCACGCCGCAAGCCTCTTCTGTACAATCACACAAGCTTTTTGCTCATGCCTTCAAATCAGCCCCAGCCAAAAAAACATCACAAAACAACAAGCAGGCCCATAATCCGCAGCCAACATAATTTCAATAAACAGACTCACTTAAATTCCAAGCCAACAACATGACTTCAGCTTCATGACTTCACACGGAAAATCGCAGCACAAACAATTCATCCTCCAGGCCCAAGCCGAAAACAAACAACAAGCACTGAATACACACGCACGCATCCTTCATTTACAATATCAAAACGCGTCCAAATTAAATCAAAACGCAGCAAATGAAAACGAAAACGAAAGCGCACGAGACATCCGTGAGCTTACCAAAACGCAATCCCTTCCTTTCAAAACGCAGAACCAAAACCTCACTTCTTTCCTATTTATAGAACCACTCTTCACTTCCATTATCAAGCTTGTAAAGCCTCTCAAACCTCTGTTCAAATCAATCCCAAATCTATTCCCAATTCAAAACCTTAACCTCATTTCATTCCCCTTTCAACATTCATTTTCCCTCAAATCAATTTCTAAAATCCCTAAGTTTAACTAAACACCATCCGAATTGAGTGAGAGAATCCGAAGAAGAAGAGAAAGAAAGGCGCGATTGAGAAGGAGAAGAGAGATTTTGTTGTGTGATTGTTGAAGTTTCTTTCCCCTGTTTTTGCGTCTGTACCGCGAAGAAGAAGAAGAACATGTCAATTTGTTATTTCTAATTTTTTTTTCTTTTGTTTTTTTTTATATATATTTAATTTTTGTTTTATGTAAAAGGAGTTTGGGCCTAGGGCCATAAATTTGTGTTGCTGATACCACCTGTCCTGCGATGGCTTCCCCCCTCCCCTTTCTATTTTCTTTTTTTTGTTTATTTCTCTTTATCTTTTTTTAAGTAATATTGTGATACCATATTTTGGATAAGTGATTTTAGAAAATGTTTAAAAAAAGAGATTTAGAAAAAAGTTATTTTAAAAAAAGATTTTTAGAAAGAGTTTTAGAAAATGATTTAAAAATATTTTAAATTCTTTTATGGATCTATTTTTGATCCATTTTCTTCATCTTTTTCTCTTTTGGTCGATGACAATCTCCGATTCGAGATTGTTGATTTCCGATAAGTTTAATCTTCATTATTTCAAATCTATGGATGAATGATCATTTGGATCATTATTCATACTTTGAGATCGTGATAGGTTGCTTTTCGATGAAATTCAACGAAAATCTCGATTAAGATTAGACCTTCTTTTTTATTTTAGTGTGGCATGTTTTCGGAGAACGATCCATTATATCGTTTCTCTAACATGTGTTAACACGAATATTTTCCACTTTAATTAGTGGTGGCCGGCCTCATTTGTAGGGTAATTACTTCGTAAATTACTCGGCGATTGCTTAACATAGACCTAAAGTTGTCCCGATTCGAATTAAGATCCACTTGGATCCGGTTGCCTCGATTTTATTTTTTCTTTTCGTGGTTGTGCTTGATTAAGTTCATCATACCACTTATATTGTAAATATTATAATATTGTGAATATAATCCGTTTAAATTTAATCTCTCGCACCTTATCCTTTTATTTTAATCCCTTGCTCCTTTATCTCCTTTATTATACTTTATCATATTATATCATATATCATTTGTTTATATTCATATTGTGCTTGTGGTTTTTATTTTGTCCATTTGGATATCAAAACACTAATAAAGGATTGAACACTTAAAAGACTTGTGACTTCTAATTTTGGACTAATGGTTACTACCCCTTGCTTTTGGAGAATGGACTTAGACCTTAAGATCTTCCCCCTTGCTCAAGTTGGAATGGATTAGAAACCTCGGCCTCAAGTTATTTCATTAGCCTTTGAAGATGGAATTCCGAACTTTGAAGAATTGTGCATATTATTGGTTTGGTAAACTTTTCTTAACCTTTTAATTCATGTATTAGGATTAGTCCCTTCATCTCCTCCCCATTCTTTAATTTTCAAAACTTCTCCCTATTTCAAAAACCTTCTTGTTTTCTAAACTTCAAACACTTTCATAAACAAACCTTGACTTTGGTCAAGCGATTTTAAACTTTTCACTTTATTTCTTAAACAAATGTTAAGTCATGTAAATATATTGAAATCTTTTCTCATATACTTTAAAAAAACTCAAAACTCACTCAATTGTTTTTGTGCCTTTGTGCACCTTTTCTTTTTACTTGTTTAGATATGATTCATCCTTTCTAGCAGAATTATTCGCTAAGGGATGACGACTTATCTCTACATTTTAAAATCAATTCAACTCATTTGTTCTTTTCAAATTTTGTACCACGAACTACGAGGTTTTGATATCGCATTGCACTTTGTGGGTACGTAGGCATAAGGCGTTAAAACCTTATCAAACACAAAATCATTAAAAAATATTCTTCTCCTCATCTCTTCCATCTTTTCAAGCAAACCAATTTCAGACCAAAAAGCAATAAATATTTCAAAGGGCTCCCGTGGAGTACCACGGACGAGTCGGGTGCCTAAAACCTTCCCGGTTCGTAACCAATCCCCTTACCCATTCTCTGTTTGTTTCTTTTAGATTTTGCTTATTAGATTCCTAGGTTTTTATTCGTTCTTTTACCTTTTTCCTTTTGGAAATAAACAAAAGCGCAGTGGCGACTCTGTGTTCATCGAGTTAAGTTAATCAATAGCTTACACTCACGATTTTACCGCTACAGAAAAGTGGCGACTCTGCTGGGGAAACAATAACAGACAACAAAAGGGTTACCAGGAAAATAAATCACTGGATAACAGACTCCACTTGGGAAAAGATATGATATAATCAAGGACAAAATTCAACCAAGGAAATAAACACCCTGCCAGGAATATCAACCAAACAGAATATTCGAGTCCAGAAAATGGAGAAATACTGAGTTGGAAAAGAATCATCAACTACCTGTTTACTGGGTAGGAAAATAACAGACTCGACTATCAATTTACTGGATAGGAGCAAAATACAGATGGATAACCTCAATTACCTTTTTACTGGGCAGAACAAATTCTCAACTACCTGATTTACTGGGTAGAAAATATAAAGGACTCGACTATCGATTTACTGGATAGGAGTATGATCAACTACCTGATTTACTGGGTAGGAACTCAATCAAATTACCTTTTTACTAGGTAAGAGGAAAATATCTGATTCTATTACCTTTTTACTGGGTAAGAGGAAAATAACTTGACTACCGGATTTACTGGGTAGGAGCTTAAGCAAATGAAAACAAACTCTATTACCTTTTTACTGGGTAAGAGAAAGAAATCTCGACTACCGAATTTACTGGGTAGGAGTACAAGTAAAAGAACTTGATCAATTTGGTAATATTACCCACTATCGATTACTGATAGCTTAATTCCAAAGCAATATATCCACAAAAGGGGACCAAAGTTCAATCCAAGAACAAATTGGAGAGAAACGGTCAAACAAGACTCATCCCGAGGAGGAAATATCTCAACTGGGGAAAATTCAATCCAGATAATAAACTGGGGAGGAAACTGAATCAACATCATCCACGAGAAACAAACTCAGTGGGGAATTAGAAAGGATTAACTCTTTCTGCTTAATGGTCGACACTCTAAACTTGAGAGGAAGACGACACACACACTCTGTGGGGAAAGTCCACACCAAAGAGTAGATAACAATGAAAAACGCAAGAATGCAAGCAAACAATGTTATGCTTATGCGTATGAATATGCTTATGAATATGCTGACAAAACAGACATAAAGATAAGAAACAGGTGAGATGAACACCACAACAACCGGATACTCGGCTAATCCCAGGGCAACAATGCAGGGGAACATGCTGGAGATTCAACTTGAAATCTTGCAGGGGAATATCATAAGCCATCAAAGGAATAAAATCCTACTACAAGGCTTAAATCATGAAGAAACAGCATCTGCTAGGAATATCATCCTGCTGAGGAAAGGTAATAATCTGCTGAGGATTGAAATATTCTTGATAAAAATCAAACTTCACGAGGAATAATTGTCATACTACTCCTGCTCCACCTGGGGATAGAGTGCAAGACCTGATAAAAATCACATAGGAATCTGCTGGAAATCAACACATGCAGACCTACTGGGGATCCATATGGGGATATCAGAAGTTAACATCATAGCCAAAACGCAGTTACGAGGGATTTTAAATCAATACCCACCATCGGGTAAAAGAAAACCTCTAAACTGACTGCTATATCAATACTTCTATATTCAGAGATGCAAACAATTCAAGCTGAGGAACAAGAGCTCAGCTGGGAATTCCCAATACTTCTCAATTCAAAGATAACATGCTGAGGAAGAGATCAACACTCAGCTAGGGATTCTCTTAAGAATATCCTTTCCAACAACTCTTCTGGGGAATACATACAATCTCTGTTCATGCTTATTGTTAGGGGAACAAAACATCATCAACATCAATCTGTCAAGACTATCCAGGAACTCCGCATGGACACAACCGAATCAAACCCTGCTTTGGAAGAGACAAGTTACACACATCCAGACTTTACCATTCTTGGAGGTACTATTGATATCCTTTCTTTGTTCATATATCAAAAGAAAAATGTTTTTAAAATCTTCAAAAATTAAATTTGTTTCAAAAATCATCATCAACAATAAATTGAAATTTTGTAAACAGAAACAATATAAAGAATTGCAAACAATTGGATAAAAGCTCAAATTCATTGATAGAATGGTAGTCAGCAAATGGCATGACTCCATGGATCATTACAAGTTTGAAAAATGGTAAATACATGGAAAAGGGCTACATTGAAATACAATGATCACTATTCTCCCTATCAACTTTGAACTCCACTGTGTCCGATACTTCAGTCTAGGATGAGTGAATAAGAATCTTTGATGGGAAACTCTTCTGAGGGATAGAATTTGAAATCCTCGGTTGCTACAAGTGATTCAGTCTGTCGACGCAGTTACTTTCCATGATCCCTAACTTTTGCCTAGATTGCCCTTTCGGGTTTTCAATCTACCGGGATAATTATTTCTGTTTTTGTCTCTAATTTTTGCCTGGACCGCCCTTTCGGGTTTTCAATCCACCGAGACGCTCATTTTTGCCTAAGCCGCCCTTTCGGGTTTTCAACTTAGCGAGCTGTTCTTTTATTTTTTAGGCGAAGTATTTCTTGACTGCATCCGCATTCACAGGGCGAGTGATCTCCTCACCATCCATAGTTGCAAGAATTAATGAACCGCCAGAGAAGGCTTTCTTAACAACATATGGGCCATCATAGTTCGGAGTCCACTTGCCCCGAGAATCTTTAAGGAAAGACTGAATCTTTTTGAGCACGAGGTCGCCTTCTCTGAATACACGAGGTTTGACCTTCTTATCAAAAGCTTTCTTCATTCTTTGCTGGTACAACCGACCATGACACAAAGCTGTTATTCTCTTTTCTTCAATCAAATTCAACTGATCAAATCTACTCTGACACCATTCAACCTCAGTCAACTTGGCTTCCATCAGAACTCTCATTGATGGGATCTCAACTTCGACGGGGAGCACTGCTTCTGTACCATAAACAAGTGAGAAAGGGGTTGCCCTTGTTGAAGTGCAGACTGATGTACGATACCCATGCAAAGCAAAAGGGAGCATCTCGTGCCAGTCCTTGTACGTCACAACCATCTTCTGAATGATCTTCTTAATGTTCTTGTTCGCAGCTTCAACAGCCCCATTCATCTTCGGTCTATAAGGAGAGGAATTATGGTGTTGAATCTTGAAATCTTCACAAAGCTCTTTCATCATCTTATTGTTCAAGTTCGAACCATTATCAGTAATGATTCTATTCGGAACACCATATCTGCAGATAATATTATTCTTGATAAACCGAACCACAACTTGCTTGGTCACATTAACATACGATGCCGCTTCAACCCACTTGGTGAAGTAGTCAATTGCTATAAGAATAAAACGATGTCCATTTGAAGCCTTGGGTTCAATCATGCCAATCATATCAATTCCCCACATAGAGAAAGGCCATGGGGAAGAAATCACATTGAGATAATCTGGTGGCACATGAATCTTATCAGCATACACCTGACACTTATGGCATTTTTTCACATACTTGCAACAATCAGATTCCATTGTCAGCCAATAGTAACCTGCTCTCAACATCTTTCTAGCCATTGCATGCCCATTAGCATGAGTGCCAAAAGATCCTTCATGAATTTCTTTCATCAACATGTCTGCTTCGTGTCTATCCACACATCTGAGCAAGACCATGTCAAAATTTCTCTTATAAAGCACATTTCCATTCAGAAAGAAATTGCCTGCCAATCTCTTCAAAGTCCTCTTATCTTTATCAGATGCCCCAAGCGGGTATTCTTGACTCTGGAGAAAACATTTAATATCGTGATACCAAGGCTTGTCATCATAGACCTCTTCAACTGCAAACACATGAGCTGGTCTTTCAAGTCGCATCACACTGATTATGGGAACATCATTCCACTGGTGCACCTTTATCATAGAAGCTATAGTTGCTAAAGCATCTGCCATCTGATTCTCATCACGAGGAACATAATGAAACTCAACTTTAGTGAAGAAAGTTGATATCTTCCTGGCATAATCTCTATAAGGGATCAAGTGGGGTTGATGGGTTACCCACGTACCCTGGATCTGATTAATTACCAAGGCAGAATCTCCATACAGATCGAGATGCTTAATCCTCAAATCAATAGCTTCCTCAAGACCCATAATGCAGGCTTCATACTCAGCTTCATTATTGGTACAAGGAAAAGTCAACCTTGCGGCAAAAGGAATATGTGAACCATGGGGAGTAATGATCATTGCCCCAATTCCTCTTCCGCGTGCATTCACGGCACCATCAAAAACTAAACCCCATCGAGATCCAGGCTCCGGCCCTTCCTCAATCAAAGGTTCATCACAATCTTTTACTTTCAAAAACATCACATCCTCATCTGGAAAATCAAACTTGATAGGTTGGTAATCATCAATCGGTTGATGTGCCAAATAGTCAGCCAAGATACTACTTTTTATAGCTTTTTGAGTTCGGTACTCGATATCATATTCTGATAACAACATTTGCCAACGAGCAATCCTCCCAGTTAAAGTAGGCTTTTCAAATATATACTTGATTGGATCCATTTTAGAGATCAACCAAGTCGTATGATTCAGCATATACTGGCGAAGACGCTTTGCAACCCAAGCTAAGGCACAACAAGTTTTTTCAAGCATGGAATACCGAGACTCACAATCAGTGAATTTCTTACTCAAGTAGTAAATTGCATGTTCTTTTCTTCCAAATTCATCTTGCTGACCAAGCACACAACCCATGGAATCTTCCAACACAGTCAAGTACATGATCATCGATCTACCTTCCACCGGAGGAGACAATATAGGAGGTTCAAGCAGATATTCTTTGATACTTTCAAACGCCTTCTGACAATCATCTGCCCAGACACAACCTTTATCTTTCCGAAGCAACTTGAAAATCGGAGCACATGTGGCAGTCATGTGAGAGATAAACCTCGAAATATAATTCAAACGGCCCAAGAATCCTCTTAATTGCTTTTCGGTTCTTGGAGCAGGCATTTCCTGAATAGCTTTCACTTTATCAGGATCAACTTCAATACCTCTTTGGCTGACAATGAAACCTAGCAACTTTCCAGAACGTACACCAAAGGTGCACTTGTTCGGATTCAAACGAAGCTTATACTTCCTTAACCTTTGAAACAACTTCAGCAAATGTTCCATATGATCCTCTTCAGTCTTCGACTTAGCGATCATATCATCAACATATACTTCGATCTCTTTGTGCATCATATCATGGAAAAGTGTAGTCATAGCTCTTTGATACATCGCACCAGCATTCTTCAATCCAAAGGGCATCACTCTGTAGAAGAATGTTCCCCATGGTGTAATAAATGTGGTCTTTTCCATGTCCTCGGGTGCCATCTTTATTTGATTATAACCGGAAAATCCGTCCATAAAAGAGAACACATCAAACTTAGCCGTATTATCTACCAACATATCAATGTGTGGCAATGGAAAATCATCTTTTGGACTGGCTTTGTTCAAATCTCTGTAATCAACGCACATTCGGACTTTTCCTTCTTTCTTCGGAACAGGAACGATATTGGCCACCCATTCAGGATAAGTTGACGTCACAAGAAAACCGGCATCAATATGCTTTTGAACCTCCTCTTTGATTTTTACTGCCATCTCTGGATGGGTTCTTCTTAGCTTCTGCTTCACAGGTGGACATTCAGGCTTCAACGACAATCTATGCTCCACAATATCAGTATCAAGACCTGGCATGTCTTGATAAGACCAAGCAAATACATCAACATATTCTCTGAGAAGCTCTACAATCCTCTTCTTAACATCATGACCAAGCAATGCTCTAACTTTGACTTCTTTCTTTTCATCTTCAGAACCCAAGTTGACCATCTCTATAGACTCACCATGAGGTTGAATAATCTTCTCCTTGTGCTCAAGCAACCGAGAAATTTCATCTGGAATCTCTTCAACATCCTCTTCCTCAACTTCAAACACAGGGAATTCAAAGTTGGGAGAGGGCATAGGATCATTGTATTCAATGGGTTTATCAATCAATCTGCACAATGATTTTATTTTTATTTTAGAGTATGAACAAAAGTGCAAACATTATGCAGATAAACAATTATTATATTTTTGGGTTTTTTATGTTACCATTTTTCAGAATAAAGCAAAAATGAAAAACACAAATGGAAATAACAAAATAACATTTTATTGATGATGATAAAATTTGAAACAAATCCCGACAAACATCACTTTCACCTTGGGCAGAGTGAAAGGATTTTTGAAAGAAAATAAAAACAAATTACTTTGAAGAATAAACGATAAAAGGAACATCAACAGCGATCCAGTTCTGGCAAATCTTTCCATGCGTAACGAAGTCAAGCATTTCTTCGTCTTCATCATCGTCAATGATGGCAGCAGCGGAATGATCGTTGATAAATCCAGCACTTCGGAAGCCTTCTTGAATAGTCTTTGGATCTTTGATAACTGCACCTGGCGCAAAGCCGATACCAAAACCTTCCTTGTTGTCGACAGCATCAATAATTCGCCCCCAACCATCAGACTGACCAGCTTCAATCACTCGCAGAGCATCCTTGAAAGAAGACATGGGCATGGCATTCTTCTTAGCAACATTATTCACAACAGAAAGAGCTTGAAACTAAGTTCCCACCTCTTCCTCAACATCAATATAAGAAAAAGAAGACAAATTGCTTACAAGCATCGCCCTTTCACCTTCGATGGTCACCAATTTCCCTTCTCTCACAAACTTCAACTTCTGATGAAGAGTGGATGTCACAGCTCCTGCCTCGTGGATCCATGGTCTTCCGAGGAGACAACTGTATGCGGGACGTATATCCATTACTTGAAAAGTAATCTTGAAGATAAATGGTCCAATAAGAATAGGAAGATCCACTTCTCAAATCACTGTCTTCTTCGACCCATCGAAAGCTTTCACTATAATCCCACTGTGCCTCATGGGAGCACCTTGAAACGCAAGCTTTGACAAAGTCGATTTTGGCATAACATTCAGAGACGATCCGGTATCGACTAGCACCTTGGACATGGCATATTCCTGACAATTCACCGAAATATGCAATGCCAAGTTATGATTTCTTCCTTCTTCAGGAAGATCGTCATCACAGAAGCTTAAATTGTTGCATGACGTGATATTTGCCACAATACTATCGAATTGATCAACAGTCACATCATGGTCAACATAAGCTTGATCGAGAATTTTCTGCAAAGATTGTCTATGAGCCTCAGAACTCATCAAAAGAGACAAAACTGATATCTTCGAGGGAGTCTGCAATAACTGCTCAGTGATGTTATACTCACTCTTCTTTATTAGCTTTAGCACCTCATCTTCACTATTACCAGATTGGCCTGATTGGGCAACAACATCCATAATCTGTCTACTTGCACTTGTATCTTCAGCTCTCTTCGGAGGGTCTGAAGCATACACTCTACCACTTCGGGTAACTTTCGTTACATCAGCAATGCTAACCACAGACTTTGGAGTAGGAAGAGGAACTTCCCTACCATTTTCTATCATCGTAGCATTATACCGGTACGGAACAGCTTTATCAGACTCATATGGCATTGGACCAGGTACATTAATCACCAATGGAGTAACAGCAGTCTTGCGACTATCGAAAGAAATAACCACCCTCTCAGGAAGATTGAACTCAGGCATAATGACATTCACTTCATTCTCATATTCATCTCTCTTTGCTGTCACTTCAATCAATTTATCATCCATCATCTTTTGGATATCTCTTTTAACAATCATGCAACCACGAGGATTCACCGAGCAGATACAACATCCAGCATAGTCGTGATCAATATCGTGATATTCACTTAAGAAAGCATGCATCTCCACCAAAGATCTTCGGATATGATGGACCTCATAGATCTTGAACAAACCAGGACAACCATCAACCATATTCACAGACGCATTACCATGCTTAGGCAACGGATTCTTCTGCACATTTAGATTAACATCATTAAAATACAGAACATTGTTCCTCATCAATTTCTGTACTTCAAACTTCAATGGATAACAATTCTCAACATCATGCCCCGGGGCACCTTGATGAAAAGCACAGCGAGCCTCTGGCTTATACCACCATGGAATAGTCTCTAGAACTGGAGGTGGAGGACGAGTTTGCACAAGATTCTTTACAATCAAAGATGGAAGCAAGTCTGCATACGTCATCGGAATAGGATCAAAACTTGGCTTAGCCCGAGCTTGTTGATTACCACCTTGTTGCACAGAAGGTTGCTGATAACGAGGTTGATACTTGGGAACTGCTGGCACAGTTGGAGCCACGTTAATCATCGGTGTTACAGAAGCCACATGCTGTGAGTGGTGATTCCCACGACTGTGAGGTCTTCTATAACTTTCACGAGATACTGCATTAGTCTCATTTTCCTTCTTTTTCCCAAAGTTGAACCTTCTAGAGCTTGAACCATTATTATTCTCTTGACTTAACCGTCCCTCACGGACAACTTCTTCTAAACGCATCCCCATGCTCACCATTTCAATGAAATCAGAAGGAGGACTTGCTATCATCCTCTCATAATAAAAAGAACCCAACGTCTTCAAGAAGATCTTCGTCATTTATTTTTCTTCCAGCGGAGGAACAATCTGGGCTGCCAGCTCTCTCCATCTCTGCGCATATTCTTTAAAAGTCTCTTTGTCCTTCTGGGACATAGCACGAAGTTGATCTCTATCTGGAGCCATATCAACGTTGTACTTGTACTGCCTCACAAAAGCTTCTCCCAAATCATTGAAGGTCTTGATTTGGCTATTATCCAGACTCATATACCACCTCATAGGTGCCCCGGTCAAACTGTCCTGGAAATAGTGAATCAGCAGCTTATCATTATCAGTCTGAGCAGACATCTTCCTTGCATACATAATCAAATGGCTCAACGGACAAGTGTTGCCTTTGTACTTCTCAAACTCAGGCAGCTTGAACTTGTAAGGAACTTTAACATTTGGGACCAGACAAAGGTCATAGGCATCTTTTCCGAACAAATCCTTATGCTTCAAGGCTCTCATCTCCCTCTAGATCTCAACAAAGTGTCCCTGGAAGTCATCAAGTCTTTCAGCAACTCCAGCGCCTTCACTGGGCTCAGCATGGTAAATCATTTCATCATGGTGTGGAATAGTGTGCACAACAGGCGGTACAGTAGTCACAATTGGAGGAAGAGTAGTCCACACTGGTGGGAGAGTATTAAATGCAGCAATCTCAGGCTGATGAGGAGGACGATAACCAGCAGGAAAAAAGTCAACTGGCATGCCCCAAGGCGTACTAGCAGGCATACGATAGCAAGGAGAGATAACAGTCTCAACAGGAATTATTGCGGTAACAACCTCTGAGATGACAGTATTCTGAACAGGAGAAGGAGGTGGCTGATTCTGAGCAGCCACCAAATTTTCCATCATAGCAGACACTCTTCCAAGCTTTCCCTCAGATAAGTAACCTCTTCGCGCAACTCGCGATTCTCTTGTTGCAAAGTTTCCATCACTCTTCTCCGATTAGCTCGAGTATCAAAACGATGATTCAGCTTGACAGGAGAACTGAATGAAGACCAAGAAACAACATAAGATCCCTGGAGAACACTCAAAAAGCAAGAAAAATGCGAGTATGATGCATGGTATGCGTATGCAAATGCAAAGATTTCAAAGGATTATAAGATAACTTACAATATTTGTAAAGACACATTTTTGAAATACTTAAAAACTCATTCTCATTAAGATCAAAGTGAGGATTACAAATGAAGTACAAACATCAATAATCCTAATACATAAGAGAAAAAGAGTAAACTAAGCCTATGGAAACATATCCGAAGAAGCTCTGAATCCTGGCTGATACTTCATGCGAATCCTCTTGATCTCATTCTTGTACCTATCTTCCATATCTTCCTTATCCTTCACCAACTTATCAACAATGGCCTTCCAAGCACTGGAAGTAGGAGGAATAGTAGATGGAGTATCAGAGGAAAATAAATCCTCTCTCGGCCTCTTCGTGACGCGCCGCTCAAGTAGCTCAATAAGATCATCCTTCTCTTTAAGCTGCTCCTGCATAGTAGTCCTCTCAAGTAGCCATTCTTCTTTCTCTTTCTTCATCTTGTCTAACTCTTCTTAAAGAACCAACTTCTCATCAACGGGAGGAAGAAAAGCAGACAAAGGCAATATGGGAAACAGAGGCTCCTCAGGTGGATAAGGCATCTTGAGCTTGGAAGCTCTAGATCGAACCCACTGAATATAACATTCTGAAGGAGGAAGATGTTGTCTTCCCAACTGACCCTTCTCTTTCCGATGAACAGCATGCCAAGAATGAGCGATCCTTTTCTTCATCTCTATATGATCAGCACCATTAAGAAAGAAGAAACGGGATAAGGCAAGATTGTTTGAAACATCCTTCAAACAATAACCGAACTGTCGTCTAGCCAAAATGGGGTTGTAGCTAATTCCCCCACGTGTACCAAGAAGAGGTACATTAGGAAATTCTCCACAACTATCAACAAGAACTCCAGAGTCATAATGAGAACTATACCATGTCATGTCCTTATGAGAAAGCGACATCAACCTCTGAGACCATCTTCGATTCTCTCTATTGTCCTTGAAGACATCCGACTTCGGTAGGTGCGAAATAAACCACCTATAAAGAAGAGGCGCACAACATACAATCTCTCTGTCACCTTTGGAGGTCCTATAGTGAAAAGCATGATACATATCTCCAAGCAAAGTAGGAACCGGGTTCTTCTTCAAGAAGATCTGAATAGCATTCTCATCCACAATACCATCCAAGTTCGGAAACAAGACAATCCCATAAATGAGCAAAGCAAGAATAGCCTCAAATGCATCCTTATGACCCAAAGTAAGTGAAGTAGAAGCCTTTCCCGTTAAGAACTTAGCATTAATACCACGAACACTTCCCTTTGGAAGAAACTTCCCATTAAGATCGGACTCCTTAAGAAAAAGTGCTTTGGCGATGACCTTGATAGTAAGCTCCTTCTCTAGACCACTGAAAAGAAACTCCTTGTCCAGAATAGGCAAACCTAACCAATGAGAATACTCCTCCAAAGTCGGCAAAAGCTGATAATCCGGAAAAGTGAAACAGTGATGCAACGGGTCATAGAACTGAGCCAAAGTAGGGAGAATCCCCTCAGGTACATCGGTATCCAACATATACAAAAGCTTCCCATGACATCTTCGGAAATCTTGGGTATCAACAACCAAAGCTCCTAGCTTTCTCAACTCTACAACATTAGGATTCTTGAAAGTGTACTTCTTTGTGTTCCTCCTTTCAAAATTCATAGCCATAGACATCTGAAATTTTGCAAAAGTTCCTTATAAGTCCTTTGAAATCTTACGAACAATGCTCATGAATGTATGATGGCATGTATGCAACAAATACAAACAAGATCACACAAGGCACACGGGCTTAGGTTCCGAGTCACGAGCATGAAGTCAAGGTAACAGAACACCAACCCACACAAGTATGTACTAAGGTTTTGTCTTCATTGTACCTGCAGAAAACCAAAAGGGTGCTAACAGAGGTGCCCGGAGTTAACAACCATCTTTAGAATATCACCGGTACGTTGGATTACTCCCCAACCGATAACATTCTTAAAATAGACCTCGTCCGAGTGTAGTATCGCGTGACAACCGCCTTAGATTTACACCCAGACAGTTTCTGCACTACGTTCCTAAATTGGCTTAGACGGGTTAAGGGTTCTACGGTCCTCAGTATGATCAGCTCAAGGTCGGAAAATAATGCCACGTACGATTACTCGTCATGACATTGATAGTCCAAGAGAGCCTAACCGAGTGGAGATTATCAAATTGATATCGCTTTGGACTACTCCATCGCGTATCGCTTCGAATATCGCCGTCCTATCATAAGTTTCAACTCAGATCCGGGTTAGAATCTATCTCTCACAGAGGATCACCAAAACCAAAACAGAACAACCAAATAAAAAACAAGTCAAACCAAAGCAATAAATAAATCAAAGTAGGCTGAATCCGCTTAGAGATTATTCCCCAGCAGAGTCGCCAACAATCACAAGAATAGTATCAATGAAGAAAAGAGAAGAGATAAGACTTGGAGATGTGGGAATCACATCCACACCTCTCACTTACCAAAGCCCCTGAAATGGTTAGTGACACAAGAATAAATGCAACACAAAATGAACATAATATCAAATCAAAGTCACACAACCATAAGTGAAGTCTTAATTACAAATGCCAAATGCAAATATAAAGCATAAGAATGAGAAGAGGACTATACAACTTAACATGAAGCATTATGAATCATCATGACAAAACAAAGTAAACATGAAAGAATACAAAGCCAACTAGTCAAAGCAACACTACAAAGTTCAAGGCCAGAACCCTAACATGTTAAGAAAGTGCCTAAGGATCATGTAAGATGAAGAAAAGAAGCACACAAAGTCAAGTATTACCATCATGATAAGTAAAGAAGCAAAAGAAGTGAGGTGAACATGCATAAAAGTGAATGAACTTCAAAAGCAAACAAACACAAACTTCTCAAGGCACAAGCATCAACTCAAGACCAGGGGGGAATCAACAACCTAAGAAGGCTCTAAACAACTTAAAGAAGTTGGCACAAGTGCCCTTCTACCCTAAAGGTGTGACCATATGACCCAAAAGAAGCAAAAGGGAACAAGTAAGGAACAAAAATTCAAATCAATTCAAGCATACATCCAAAATTTCCACAAACATGCACAAATAATCTTCAATCATACAATATCAACATGCCCAAAGGAGGGGATCAAAATCAGAAGCTTAGCCTTTCAAATAAAGGTTCAAACATGGATTAGGGTTAGAAGGCTTCATGCACAAGTTAGAGACCAAAACCAATTAAGCAAACTTCTAAAAATCAGAACAAAAATCATCAACAAACTACATCTCATCATGAATCCAGAGCAAAAGGAATCAGTTCCAAATTCAAATTATTGATCAAGATAGAAAATGTACAAGACAACATGCTTCAAAATGAAATAAAAACAGTTAATTAAAAGAAACAATTAATTCCAGCGTGGCAATTAAAAAAAAATGAAAAAAAAATGCCAAAAATTAAAGAAAACTCAAAGGACCATTGATGAATTTTTTATAATTTTTGTGAACTTATATCTATTTTTAAAAAATGAAAATCAAACTGAAATGAAATAAAAATAAATAAAAGAAACAAATGAGTCAGGGGTGTGTTTAGCCAGGAAATCAGTTCATTTCCAATGGGCTTTCATCACAGGGGGGCGTGAATAGCAAGGGAAGGCCCATTAGGTCTGTGCAGGTTCATAATAATTATAATGGATATTCAATTTAATAAAAAAAACATGAACCATCAGATCAAACGGATGCGTGAGATTCAGTCAAACAATAATCCAAGTCACCTTATTCATTGGCCAGCAGTGCATGAACTTGTTACTTATGGTGTGTGCGAAACAAAAAGATTAATTCAGATAAAAATATAAAAACGAAAACACGTGAGGGAGAGGGTGGGATTTTAATGTGCTGTCACCACCAAAACCGTCCAGATGAGAGATTCAAGGGCTTGTGTTCATCTTCTTCCTCGCAACAAAGTCCAGAATCCGGTGACCGGAGCCCTAGCTCCGGCACCGGAAAATTCAACCATATGAACAAACTTCTACAGAAATGATTCAAACTATCCAGATCAAACAATTAAACTATGCTGAATCCAAATATGTCCATGAAATTTCCAATGGATCAAAGATTAAACCGGATCGAAGACAAACAGTTTTACATGTCAAACTTCAGATCAACATAAAATACTTAATACTCATCCATTTTTCAAACAAATTATCACAGAATCATCAGCACAACAAGTAGATCACAATGCATACATTTAATTTCAAGTTTAGATCCACGAATTTCAGAGCATACCTGAACTTGCAACTCCTTCAAAACACCAAGATAAGATCCCTCCAGCTGCAGATCTGCTCCTTTTAACTTCTTATTGCAAAATAAATGCAAAAGAAGCCTTAAATTCTCCTAGATCTTGAGATTTGAGAGCAACTGCACTTGAATGGAACCTCTTGAAATATGAAGTTTCAGCTTGAATGAAGGTGTGCAATGTGATCCTTAGGGTTCAAGGAAGAAGAATATGTGAAGAGTTTATGCAGTGAGTGCTTGAGGAGAGAAATTCGAAAAGAAATGCAAGAGAGCAAGAGAATGTGAATCTAAGAAATGAGAGATCATGAGGCTGCATTCTTTTCATAAATGATTTATATATGATGTATGTATTATGTTGATTAGGGTTTGCATTGAGTAGTGGCATGAGGAGTGTGATTGAGGTGCATTTGCAAAATTGCATGAAAAGTGTGATGATGTGAATTACTCATGCAAACCTCTCTCCTTGTGCACATGCTGCTCTCATTTCACCCCTTGATCACCCTTGAATCAATCTTGGCCCTTGGATACAAGCTGATCATGCTTTGTGAATGTTTTTGCCTTTTTGCACTTAGAGAAATATCTTGTACCTCATGCATGAATTTTGAACTTTCTCTTAGGCCAAATATGTTTCATGCCATGAATTGTGATACTATGACCTCACTTTGTCCATAAAATAACTTGGAAATGATGTACATGAGTTTTTGCATTTGGATGAAGCTTGAAATTCAAGACATGCCCTAAAACTCAAGCAATTTTCGAAGGCCCTATCTCACAATCCATGAGGGCTATGAAAATGTACTTATACTTTTTAAAAATGGGAGAACCTAATCTTCAACTTTCATGTTTAATGGCAACTCATTTGAAGCTTTTTTCACCATGTTATGGGTATTTGAAAATTAGGGCAAAAAGTTGCTAAAAATGGCAAATTCCATGACCAACCTCAAGCCAAAAATGGAAAACTCCTCAAAACCCTTTGATTCTTGATATTTGACCTTGACAAACCTCTTTTAATGTTATAAGAACAACCCTTGACTTGAAAAATAGGGTTGGACCCTTTGAATTCTCACAGTTGACTTCTAGAATGCATAGTTGACCAATTTCTTCTCTTACAAGCAACTAATGAAATACCTGACTTCCACAAGGATTTTTCTCACCAAATTTCATCCCTAGGATCCTCTCATCATATGAAAGACTTTGCCCAGATGAAATGGCCAAAGTCACAAAGTTTTCATGCTTGAAATTCAAACCCTAATTTGGGATCATTGTGTAGGAGCTTGCCCTAGTTTGAATTCCCTGATGATCTCCCAACCTCTTGAGCTTTTGTGACTGATCTTGAACTTGTGAATTCCATGTAGACTCCTCATAGGACTTATACAAATACACTGGGCCTCTTGTTATAGCTTGTGATGCTTCAAATCCCTCCACAGATGATCATATGCCTAATGTTAGGTCATAAGAATGTTATGCCTCATCTTTCCATGCAAAGATGCGAAGGATATGATATGCTTATGATGATTATAGTATGATGATGATGCTAAAAAAGAAGAGGGAAAATTTGGTGTGTTACACATTTCCATCAGATTCAATCAACTTTGCCTTAAGATCTTCGGTGATGATGATCTTCTTCCCCATAACATAAGAGGTAACTTGATTGTTGGAGGCTGAGGCAAAAATCCATAATTCCTTAACCAATTTAGGAAAGATTGGACACATTGTAAATACCCCAAATTTTCCCTCACTAAGTTCACACCATGGCTTGTGATCTTTCATATTTTCATTATTTAATCATATCATATCATATTGCATTTTTGCTTCACTACATTAGTTCAAGTTCATCTGCATCTAGGGTTTGTGATTTGAGCAATCCAGGTTCCATCTGAGCCACTCCAAAGGTCTTCAATCATCTCAAGAGGGTCCATGTATGTTCAATCATCATATTTTATCCTCCAAAGATCAAGGAAGCCAAAGAATCACAAGAACTGGCAAAGCATGGAAGCAGAGCTAGGGTTTAACTGCACAGATGACCTGAAATTAGGGTTTTTGGTTTCAGAGGCCATAAATCCAATTTTTTTGGTCATTCTTGTTTCTATTGGTCTCAATATGTTATAAGTATCATGCATACCAAGATTGATGAAGAGATTCATTGTGGAAGTCATCTGATCACTTGGTAACTTCTTGAGCAAGTTAGAGCAAAATCCGAGCATCTGATGCCCCCCAACATGGAACCAAAGTGGATTTTTCATCAAATTGAAGTTATATGGTCTTTATTTGATCATTGAAGTGCTTAGAAGTTCACAAAATTGAAGAAAAATGAGCTAAACCAAAGTTTGCCAAAAATGGAAATGACTTGTAATGTAAACTTTCCATTTTGGGAAAGTTTTTCAACCTCCTCTTTCTCAACCAAAAATGCTTCAAATGAAAAATTGTTGGTCATGAAATTTGTCGATTGGATCATTCCCTTTTCAAAAAGTAAAAGAATAAGTCCTAATTCATTATGGAACTCAAGTTATGATCTTTCAAAGTTGGCAAAAATCACATAATTTCAAGTTTCATGCCAAAGAGGGATTTTTGCAAATTCAAGTTCTAAGCATTTTCATGACCTCTAAATGACTTCCAAGCATCATTACAACATGTTGCAACTTGCCAAGACCAGAATTGCACAAAATTCACAAGATTTCATGCCTTGGATCACAAGTTTCCATAAGCCATTTTCATAAAATTCTCAAAAGAGGGATTCTTGCAAGAATGATTTCTAAGGATTGGTATGACTTCTAAATGGTCTCAAAACATCACAGCAACATCATGTAACACTTCATGAACAAAATTCAGCATTGAATGAGACATGTCCATGACCTAAAATCTCAAAATGCACAAAGTGGGAAATTTGCAAAACACATGCTATCTTGCAATCCAAGTGTTGCAGTTCATCATAAACCATCCAAGGGTCATCCTCAAACTCAGATGAAGCAAATACACCCTTTAGATCTCCTCTGCCATGGCCCATACTCTCAAGGACACATATTTGACTTTTTGGCCAAAACTCCCATACTCTTGGAATAGTGTTTTGCAACCATTCAGAACCTACCACATATTATATTCAAACAATATGGGAGAGATAAGAGCAAGCATTGGAGCCTAAAAACACACACAACCTCAGATTCACAAATTTGTGCACAAGACTTGTTCTCTTCGAAACAACCTCAAAACTTAACAAAATCCAGAAATTCCTTCACCAACAAATCACTCTTCATCCATAGAACAAAACCCACCCCTTGAAATAGCCTGAATCACTACACACACAAACCTCCATTTCTGCTAAACCAGAACCACACAACACAAACCGGCCACTCTCAAAGCTTTTCAAGCTTCACATCATCCTCAGGGGGTTCATTGAAGCTGGCTTGCACAAAGGAGAGGCCCTGAAAGCTCAGAATCTCAAAGCTTCAACTCAGGTAGCCATCTCAAACTTTTTTCCAGAAATCTCTTTTTAAGTTATAGAAATGTTCCCCATGTTCCCCTGATCACACTGCACTTGTTATTTTTGAAAATGATGAAGAAATGAGCATGAACCGAATCTCTGAAATGTTTGACCTAACAGAAGATTGATTCGATTCATGCTTGTTTCTGAAAATAAATGAATTTCGTGCTTAGATTCTTGTTCCTTGATGTTTGTTGAGTGATTCTAGAGCTTTAGAGGGCTTGGGGTGATGAGGTTTTGAGTGAGATAGCAAAATGGATGGCCGGAGAAGATGACCGAAACACTGTTCCGGTCACCTGAGAGTCATTAGTGTTTTAATTAGGTTTAGGGTTTCATTTGAATTCTGGCCGTAGGATTTAGCTTCCCCGCGTGTTTGGATGAAAATTAGCCCATAGTGAATCCTGTCCACTCATTCACGCGCCAGTCAACCAAAACCCCTCAGCTTTGAATGTGAGCCTTCAGATCAGATTACTTTCATTTAATTCATTTTTATTTCATATTTTTATCATTTATTTTGTCCCATTTATTAAAAATAGTTAGAAATTTCCAAAAATATTTTTATTCTGCATTTTGATTTCAAATAATTTTCTCAACCCAAAAATATTTTTATTTTTATTTTTTGCATTAAAACAATCATATTTTAAACATTTAAATGTTTACTTTAATTAATTAATGAAAATTAATTAATTAAATATCATTTAGGTTTCTAAAAAATCCCAAAAAATTCATATTGCATCTTTAAACATTTAGAGACATTGTCATACCATCCACACAAATTTCTTTTTGGTTTTGAACCATTTTTGATAATTTTCATGAATTTAGGGTTCCTAAAATTCACATTTTAGAACCCTAACTTCAAGCATTATTTTCTGCCTAACGAAGAATGGTATGACAATTATTCTTTTTGCATTGATCTTCATTTGACATTTAGTTTCTAACATAATTTTGTCACAAATTTCTTCTGCCTTTTTGAATTGATTTGCATTTTTTCCCTTTAAGTACCTTAAAACCCTAGAAAATTTAGAAAAATCATAACTTCCTTAGGGTTAAAAGTTAGGTCTCATCCTTTGGGGTGTGATATCATATGGGGTTAGGGTTCCCTTGATTGCATTTTAAATTTTTTATCTTGTCATTTGCTTCTGTTTTTGGGTTTTGCATCTCATGCTGCATGAAAACCCTAATTTCTCATCTTCCTTTGCATACATCTTGCATATGCTTGCATTCATGAACTTGCCATGACATTTCTTGCATCCACATGACTTCTAAGACATCCTAGGACACATTATACTCATGCTTGATCATTTCCTCATCCATTTTCCATGTTATGCATTCATTACATTCCATGAGCATTCATGAACTTTCATGTCCCTTTCATGCTTCATTTGCATTCTCATTACTTGTATGATTATCCATTGCTCTTGACATGCATTTGCATCATCTTTTAGCATCATTTACATCATGAACATGCTTCTGGTTTTGGTTTGCATCCTTGCATTCATTTCATTTTCATTTCATTTCATTTCATTTTCTTTATGCTAACTTTTCAGGTGGTAAGTACTTTGAGAAGTGGATTTGCCTTTACTTCTCACTTTCTCTTCTCATCTCTTTATGCATTCATTGCTGAATTTTGCTTTTGTATTAGAGTGAGCTTGCTAATTCATGTTCCTCCCTCACCTTCTTTCTTCAAGCAACTTATCTTCTTAAGTGAAGTAAGTTGGCTGGCTTCTTCTGCTCCTCCTCCTTTCCTCTGCTTCTTCCTTGGTGGCTCTTCTTGAAGATCTCTTGCAAGCCTCATGAACCCTAGGAACACCCAAGCATGATGATAATTAGGGTTTGATTTAGTCCCCCATTAGTTTCCCTTTTTGTCATCTTTTGTGTCTCTTTTCTCATCTCTTAATCAGGGACTAAACCTTTAAGGTTTTAAGTCTTTGTGATTAAGGTTATACCTGCATCCTTCTCTTAGGATGGAGTGTATAACTTTAATCCTAAGTGTTAAACCCTTAATGTGTTTAAATCCCTTAGTCAATTCATCTAATAATCACTAAGACATCAAGCTTGTAACTTGGGCCTTGCATTAGGGTTCTAATTCTTCCTTAATTGGTTAAGAAGGACTAACCCTAGTGTTAATGGACAAGTCCCCCTCAAGTTGTCTTACAAACCATAAAATCCACTTCTTAATCTTATCATTAACTAAAATCCACTTTAATAAAGGTTTTGTTTTGTCATGAGGTTAATCCCTAATCATGGATTAAGTTGATGTATCTTCCTCAGCTTAAATGTTCTCATCTATTATCCTTCTATTAGGATGGTATAATGGGTCCATTAAATCCTTGATTATGGCTTAAACTCATTACTTAACACTAAACAAAAATACCAAAAACATCTAAATAAATGCAAGTAGGTTAATGATCTTAATCCTACATCATGGTGATTAAGTGTGAGGTGCTTACTTCATACTTAAGGTATTCTCATTAACCCTAATCAAAGGGAGGATGTGATGAGTTTACTAACCCTTGGTTTAGGCTTAAGCTCATTATCTTATGACAAACACAAAAAGCAATAAAATATTGAAAACTCGAGAACAAACAATAATTGTCTCCTTCAAGATTCTTTTCTCACCTCTTTCACTCACAAATGAGAACTTGCTCTTCCGTCTAATGCAAGACAGTTTGCACCTGAGCCAGACAGGTCATACACTTGAGCACAGGCAAGTAAGCAGTTCACAAGTCAATTTATCTTTCAGTCTCTTTGAGTCGAACTACGATGTTCTGACTTCCTCGTTACACGAGAGGATATGTAGGCATAACTTAACGGTTATCGAACAAAAGTCTCTGTCTCTCCCCCCTCTTCCAGTATTATTCTTTAAGCCTCATCCTTGAGCAATTCACTTCACACTTCTTTTACACTGACACTTGTATATTCTTCCAGCTTTTGCACACAGATAGCACATACACTATCCCCTTTAAACACAAACTTTCAAGCGTGGATACCGTCGAGTACAACAGACAATCTTGGTGTTAATACCTTCCCAGGTTGTAACCAACCCCCTTTCTCAGTTTCTCTGGTTCGCGACCGTCTTATCCATTTCTTTCCTAGGTTTATGCAGCATTACCTTTCCTTCGGGATAAAAATGCCTAGCTGGCGACTCTTTTCAGTTCATCTTCATGTTCTCTCCTTTCGCCGACCGTTCGCGTCTGTACCCCGTCTGGCCCGGTGTCATTTGGTGGGAGCGACAGCTTGGCGACTCTACTGGGGAACCTTATACTGCAACCAGGGCTTCTAGTTCTTTTGTGGGTTCCTCCTAGCGCTTATTTGATTTGTGTTTACGGGGGTGTTAGGTGTTAATTGTTTTTATTTATTTGCTTTATTTATTGCTTTATGTACAGCTTTATTTACTGCTTTCTTTGCAGCTTTTTATACATCATACTGTCATTATCATTGCTGGATCTGGCTTCTGTTTTTGTGGGTGGGGTTCCACTGAGTGGTTAAGGTCCTATACCTGGGACCTGAGTGACACCTAGGCTAGAGTGGTTCATGTTCTTTCCCATTCCATTTCGGTCTGGTGCGGGAATATGAAACACAGTTCAGATGTGGGTTTCTTCTTGAGAACTCTGTGCTACAGATTTCCTGTAGTGCTAGGGCTATCTGGGAAGCCTGCTAAGTCTGGATGACCTTTATTATGACCTTCAGAATCTGGAGTGAATTAGAGGAGGATCCTTTATGGTTATTGTAAACACTGTACCTCCGGGTTAGAAGTGTTTACACTTCTCATAACTGATCCAAGTCTAAGGATCCTTGTTCTAGAACATTACATGTGAGGGGGTTGGGTTTTTTAAAGGTTTGCAGGAACCCTTGGCCACATCATACCCTGTTACTGTATTGTTTAAGAATACTTCACTTTGGACAGTTCTTGTGATTAACCCTGGATATGTGACTCTTTATTTGAGTCCCCCACCTTGGTTACTGGATTTCTGAGCCTCCATCCGGACCCTTGAACATACATGGACCTTATACCAAGACAGATAATCAGATCCAGCTCTTGATCACAAACCCTTGCATATCATTTGCATATATCATCATTGCATCATTTAACATTTGTTTATTTGTTTTTCAGGGTATCCATCATATCATATTTGGTTTGGTTTTAACCCCTTCTACTGCTTAGACCTCTGCTTCAGTTATCTTCTTCAGCATCTGCTTTAGCTGTCTTCTTCAGCACCTCCATCAGTCTGTCAAAGACTCACCTGCATCAGTCTGTCAGAGACTTACCTCCAGCTTTTCAGTCTATGATCTTCATCATCATTTGACTTCAGCTTCTTTATCAGCACTCATGGATGTTCCAAGGAAAAGCAACATATCTTATCATTTCTTTGAGGCCTCTTTGACTGGTATCAGGCAGGTCCAGTCACTTATCACACCTGACCACGTCCCACTGTTTAGAGAGCACTATGGGGGTATTTTAGACATGGTCATGGATCTTAATCCTTCTCATAGGAGCATGATCCACACATGCTTGTAGTTTTATGACCCACCACTCAGATGCTTCACCTTTCCTGATTTCCGGATGGGGCCTCTGTTGGAAGAGTTTTCCTTGTTGGTTGGAGTGCCTATCAGAAGGGGAATCCCCTTCAACCCAGAGATGACTACTCCCAGAAGTGAAGAGATAGCAAGGGCATTGCATTTGGAGCCTGCCCTTATTGAGCAAAACATAACAACAAAAGCTGGGATTTCTGGCTTACACTTGGACTTCTTAATTTCTCAGGCCACCCTGAAGGCTGCAGTGGGAGAATGGAAAGCAGTCTGTGCACTTTTAGCCCTCAGCATATATGGGGTTATATTGTTTGCAGATGAGCCCAAATATGTGAGTAAGAATGCCATCCACTTATTCCTGCTGAGGAACCCAGTGCCTACATTGCTAGGGGATTTTTACTACTCCATCCATCAGAGAAATGAAAAGCAAAGGGGGAAGCTAGTCAGATGTTGTGCTCCTCTGTTCTACTCTTGGCTGCTCAAACACTTGCCTAAATCAGATGCCTTCTTGAACCCACATCAACAGAAGAATTGGGCTAAGAGGTTCATTGCCTTAACATCAGATGATATCAGATGGTGCACCCAGAGCACCAAAGGTAAAGATATTATTACCAGTTGTGGGCAATACCCTAATGTGCCTCTTATAGGAGTAAAAGGTTGCATCAACTACAACCCTTTACTGTTTAAGAGACAATTGGGATATGCCTTGGTTCATCCTCCCAGAGGACAGGATTTAGCTGAGACCCTATATTGTGAAGTTCAACCTAATTCAGCTGTTGTCAGACAAGCTGCATGGGCTTGGGACAATATCCAGACCAAAGGGACAACCATCCTTGGAAGGTGCAACAATGTTTCTTCAGCCCAGTACTCTGACTGGTCCCGTACTAGAGCTCAGATCACCAGGATGCCTTTCACCTTGGAAGACACACCTGGACCCTCTACAGTACAGCCTGCAGCAACTGTTAGCCTGGAGGAATTTGAAAAGCTGAAAGAGAGGAATAATAAGCTATATGAAGCCCTGAAGAAAACTCTTTGGGAGAGGAATGACGGTCGTCTGGACATTGAAAGATTGGAAAGGCTCAAGACTGAGCATCTGACCAAGTTTGAAAGGACAGATGACTACATAAGGAAAGCAAGAGTAGGAGAGCTGGTTTTGAAGAATGCCTGCAAGGAGGCCAAGATTCAGAAAGCTAGGGCTGAGCATTACCTGGAGGAAAGCCAAGCTAGGTGGATCAGGATCACCGAAGCCCGTGCACAAGAAGACCAAAAGACTCAGGCCAAGATTGAGCAGCTGGAGGCCAATGAGAGGAAGCAGCAGGAAGCTTTGTTGGCAGCTCAGAAGGAGATATCAAAATTGAAGCTCCGGGCAGGGTTAAAGAGATCAAAAGATCAGGACAAGCATAAGAAGCTGACTAATGCTATTGCTACCAAGAACCTCCTCATTAGGACTATTACTGAACACCCAGCTGGTCCGGTGACTGAGGCCCTCCTGAAGGAAGTCAGGGAAGATGACTTTGGATTGGATGTTTGATTCCTTTTGCTTGTATTTCCTTTCTTTTGATGTACTTTTTGCTTTTTAGTTGTTGTATTTTTGACCCACCATGGGCGTGTATTGTAAACAAACTATGTATTTTCATCATTTGTAATATATCAGTTTGTTTTATTTTGTTGGGCTTTCTCTCAACATCATCAAGCATCTCCTCGAGGTCTGGAAATGTCAAATCCAAGAACCAAACCGGATACCTTGGAAAACAAATAAGCATATTGCATTGCATACTGACATTTTCGTTATTTTGTAGGTTTTTGTTTGTTATTTTGTTTCTCACTTTGTTGTGGTTTCAGGAAACATTGCTCGTCGCAGAGTGTTCCCTGTCAACCGAACGCACCGGTACCCAACGCGAAACAACCTTCCAGGCATTCAGATGGATCAGGTATAGCAGGACCTGAATGAAGTAAGAAATCAAATGGAAAACGAAAGGGTTGAAATGAGAAACCAAATGTCCCAGTTTATGGCTGTGATGTCTAGCTTAGCTCAGAGCCAGGAAAGGCTGAGAGAGTTGGTGGAAAGGAAGACACCTGAAGAGCCCCACCTTGGAATAGGAGGAACCAACAATAATGAACGAGGGCAGCCTCGTATCGACCCACCATAGTTTGGGCCCCATTTGAACCCAGATGTTAATATCCCAAGGAATATTCAAGGAAACACTGCTGGAGGCAGGATCTTGCAAGAAGATCTTCAGGAGGAGCAGTTCACAGTTATTGGGGTTGGGGATGAGGTGTATGAGCGAAGGCTGGATGAGATTGCTGAAAAGCTGAGGTCCTTGGAATCCCATAATTCTTTAGGCTTTGACGTAATGGATATGGGGCTAGTAGATGGGGTGAGGATTCCCCACAAATTCAAACCCCCATGATTTGAAAAATATAATGGTACCTCCTGCCCGCGTACCCATTTGCAATCCTTCTTAGGGAGACTCAAGGCTTATACCATGGACGAGAAGTTATGGATGTTCTATTTTGAGGACAGCCTGACGGGAGCATCAAGAGAATGGTATTCGCATCTGACAAGGGCCACTATAAGATGTTGGAAAGACTTGGATGAAGCCTTCATCCGGAAATACTAGTACAACTTAGACATGGCCCCCAATAGAACTCTTCTAATGGGCATGTCTCAGTCTTCAAGGGAAAGCATCCGGGACTATGCTCAGAGGTGCAGACAGCTTACTGCTGCTGTACAACCACCCATGTCTGAAAGAGAAATGGCTGACATGTTTATGAACACCTTGCAGGGAACTTATATTGATAGACTTGTTGCTTTCTCTTCCACCAGTTTTTCCGATGTAGTTATAGCTGGTGAGAGAATTGAGAGTCTTTTGAAGATGGGCAAAATCTCTGACAATGGTGCAAGCTCTTCCAACAACCCTAGAAAACCTTTTTCAGGACCCCGAAGGGCAGGTGAAACAAATGCTATCCATGCAGGCCGGGGCAGACCCCAGTATTCTCACAGATCAATAGCAGCCGTTACTATCCCGGCTCCAGCTCCACAACAACCACTTTTTCCTCAACAACAACAACAACAACATCACTATCAGCAACAATCTCACTTTCTGCAACAAATAACGTACAACAATAACAACAACAACCAACAGCAACGCCCCTTTCAACAGAGGCCATCCCAGGAAAATAGGGTGATTGATCCCATCCCTATGCCTTATGTCGCTCTACTGCCACAACTCCTAAAGCTTAACCTGGTTGAGTTAAGTACGTTGGCTCCACCAGATCCTCTCAATCTCCCAAAGAATTATGATGCCAATGCTAGGTGTGCCTTCCACTCCAACGCACCTGGTCACAATACCGAGAAATGTAGAGCCTTGCAAATGAAGGTTCAAGATCTGATCGATTCCAAAGCTCTCAATTTCGCACCTCCTCCAAATGTTAACAGAAATCCTATGCCTAATCATGGTGGGCCCAGGATTAATGCCATAGAAGAGGACCAACCATCTGCACTGATTGACAATGTTGCACAGATTCAAACACCGCTGGCAGAAGTCAAGGCTCAACTCTTAAAATGCCAGGTGTTCCTGGGCTGTGAGCCCTGCTGCGAATTGTGCAAGACTGCTATTAATGGTTGTGAGAGACTAAGGCTTGGCATAGATGGCCTCATCAGAGATGGAATTTTGCAAATTACCACAACGGCTCCTACAACATCAACAACTCTTTCTTCAGCAACAATGGATTCTCCTTCAACATCAACAATTCTTTCTTCGGCAACAATAGATCCTCCTACAACAGCAACAGCTATCATTCCCACTGATTCATCCACAACTCCAGCAATCACTCCATCCATTACCTCAACATATCAGAGTTCAACAACATATACTTCTACAACATCAGCACCCATTTTATCAACGGAATCTCCTACAACACCAGCAAACATTAATGAAGATGTCTCAACGGTCACGATCTATTATGACCCAGAAAATGTTCATCCCAACAACAGTTTCCAGCAACAAACTGCAGCACCTCCTGTCAGACCTCCAGTCACAATCTATTACGACCTGCATACCATCACAGTTCCTTCCGCTACAGCAATCAATCCGGTCACCATTACGGTGCCTGGACCTGTTCCTTATGAAAGCAGTAATGCCATACCTTGGAACTATGGCTCTGATCTCTACTGCGACGGAAAGAAGATCACTCTAGATTCAGCAACCTCTTCACCACAAGTAGGCAATGTTGGGGGAGGCGGAGGCTTCACCAGAAGCGGACGCCTTTTTGCCTCACAAACACCGAGACCCAATGCTGAAGCAGAAGCTGCTGCTAAGGCAAAAGGGAAGAATGTGGTTCTTGAAGAGCCAACTGTTAAAGAAACTCCGAAGACGTCTTTTGAACAAGAGGTGGACGAGTTCATGAGAATAATCAAAAAGAGTGATTACAAAGTGGTGGACCAACTTCATCAGACACCCTCCAAAATCTCTATATTATCATTGTTAATGTGTTCTGAAGCCCATAGGAATGCATTGTTGAGGGTCCTGCACGCAACCTACGTGCCGGAAGAGATTACGGTTAATCAGCTGGAAATAGTGGTTGCAAATGTTAACACCAGTCATGGACTGGGCTTCACAAATGTTGATTTATCGACGGAGGGACTTAATCATAACAAGGCTTTACATATCACCTTAGAATGAAAAGGTGCTGTTCTTTCTCATGTACTGGTAGACATTGGGTCTTCACTCAATGTCCTCCCTAAGAAAGCCTTGGTGAAGCTGGAGTATGATGGTTTGGCATTACGTCCAAGTAACTTGGTGGTGAGAGCATTTGATGGCTCTAAGAGATCAGTGCTTGGAGAGATTGATCTACCTGTGATGATTGGCCCACAAACCTTTAAACCTACTTTCTTCGTGATGGACATACAGCCGGCTTACAGCTGTTTGTTGGGTAGACCCTGGATTCATGATGCTGGCGCTGTTACATCTCCCCTTCACCAGAAATTAAAATTTGAGTGGGATGGCCAGATCATCACAATCTGTGGGGAGGAAGACATTTTCGTTAGCCAGCTGGCTACTTACAAGTATATAGAGATGGATGGGGAGATCCATGAGACTATGAGTCAGGGGTTTGAGGCCCTTAACATCAATGAAGCAACTGCTGTGTCTGGAATTTCCAACACTTCATATCAACAAGCCCAGAAGGTTGTTAAGGAGGGTACCACTCAAGGCTGGGGCAGGCTGCTGCCAGTAGAAAAGAAAGAAGACAGATTCAGGTTGGGTTACAGACCAACTCGACAAGATCAACTGGAGGCTGCAACAGAGGCCAAATTTGTCAGCGGGGGAATGCTTACCCCGGATGCTATGAACAGTCTGGAAGACGAGGAAGAAGACGAACGCAACCTGGAAAGATGGATACGTCCAAGGATCCCGGGGAACCAAGTCTCTAACTGTTCTTCCCAGGAAATTATAAGAGTTACTCCTGCAAAGTAATTATTATTTCCTGTCTTTTAAGCATGCATCAAGTCCTACAACTTTCCCAAGATGTCAGGACTCATTTTGTAATCGGGCCATCTTGTATTTTGTGCAAATGATCAATTAATGAATATCAGGGCATCTTTTGCAAACAAGTCTTTTTCGCTCACTGTTTTTCATTTTTCATTTTTTGTACAAAACAATAAAATGGAGATGTTTTCAAAACAATAAATTTTCACTTTTTTTAAAAACAAGATAAAACTGATTACTAAAATGAACAAATCTAAACCCTTGCAGAGAGTGCCCTCCAGATTGCACCGACAACAACACTGTTATGACTTCGTATGACTTCGACAATCCGATTAATCAAGCCGATGAAAGGGTTGAAGAAGATTATGAGTTACCTGAAGAATTAGCCAGACTGTTAAGGCAAGAGGAGAAGGTTATCACTCCTCATCAGGAGGAAGTTGAGACAGTTAATCTTGGTACCGAAGAAGACTTGAAAGAAGTGAAGATCGGGGCCCGTCTGCAAGATTCAGTGAAGGAACAACTTATTGACATGCTGCGAGAGTACGTTGATGTCTTTGCTTGGTCCAACCAAGACATGCCAGGTCTGGATACCGACATTGTTATGCACAAGCTGCCACTAAAAGAAGACTGTCCTCCAGTAAAATAGAAGTTGTGCCGTACTTGTCCGGATATGGCCATGAAGATAAAAGAAGAGGTGCAAAAACAGTGGGACACCGGTTTCCTTGCTGTAATTAGTTACCCGCCGTGGGTTGCTAACATTGTACCAGTGCCTAAGAAGGATGGCAAAGTATGAATGTGTGTGGATTACCGGGATCTAAATAGAGCTAGCCCGAAAGATGACTTCCCATTACCTCACATTGATGTATTGGTCGACAACACGGCTCGGTTCTCGGTATTCTCCTTCATGGATGGATTTTCAAGATATAATCAGATCAAGATGTCACCTGAAGACATGGAGAAGACAACTTTTATCACACCCTGGGGCACATTCTGTTATAAGGTAATGCCATTTGGACTGAAGAATGATGGTGCCACTTATCAACGGGCTATGGTAACATTATTCCACCACATGATCCACAAAGAAATTTAATGTTATGTGGATGACATGATTGCCAAGTCCCTCACAGAAGAAGACCATCTGGTAAATCTATTGAAGCTGTTTAAACGTCTGAGAAAGTACCAGTTGAAGCTAAACCCCAACAAATGCACATTTGGGGTACGATCCGGTATGCTGTTGGGGTTCATTGTAAGTGAAAAAGGAATTGAAGTTGACCCTGACAAAGTCAAAGCCATTCAAGAGATGCCTGCACCTAGGACTGAAAAAGAAGTTCGGGGGTTCCTAGGTAGATTGAACTACATATCACGGTTCATATCTCACCTTACTGCAACCTGTGAGCCCCTGTTCAAGTTGTTAAGGAAAGAACAAGCGGTCAAGTGGAATGAAGACTGCCATAAGGCTTTTGACAAAATCAAGGAGTACTTACAAGAACCTCCAATCCTTATGCCTCCAGTCGAAGGAAGACCTCTAATAATGTACTTGACAGTATTAGAGGGATCAATGGGGTATGTGTGGGGCCAGCATGACGAGTCTGGTCGAAAAGAGTATGCAATATACTATTGAAGCAAAAAGTTTACCGACTGTGAACAACGTTATTCACTACTCGAGAAAACTTGTTGTGCTTTAGCGTGGGCTGCTCGCCGACTAAGGCAGTATATGTTGACCCACACTACCTTGTTGATCTTAAAGATGGACCCCGTCAAGTACATATTTGAGAAGCCAGCACTTACCGGAAGGGTTGCAAGATGGAAAATGATTCTGACAGAATATGACATTCAGTACACATCTCAAAAGGCCATCAAAGGCAGTGTACTGTCCGACTATCTTGCTGAGCAACCCATTGATGATTACCAGCCTATGAGATTTGACTTCCCTGATGAAGACATCATGTTCCTAAAAGCAAAAGATCATGAAGAGCCTGTTCACAATGAAGGGCCTGACCCAGAAGAAGAATGGACAATGATGTTTGATGGGGCTGTTAATATGAATGGTCGTGGGGTTGGTGCAGTGCTCATTACACCTAAAGGAGTTCACATGCCTTTCTCGGCAAAACTCGCCTTTAACTGCACTAACAACGAAGTTGAATATGAAGCTTGTATCATGGGACTTGAGGAAGCCATTGACCTCAGGATCAAGACTTTAGTTGTATTGCGGAGATTCAGCTCTGGTAATCAATCAGACCAACGGCAAATGGTACACCCACCAAGAGCATTTGATTCCATACCGAGACTACACGAGGAGATTACTGACTTTCTTCACTACAGTCAAACTTGAGTATATCCCTCGAGATGAAAATCAGTTTGCAGATGCTCTGGCTACCATTTCCTCCATGATCAAAGTTCAAGCTGCCAACTTTATGCCTCAGATTTCAGTGTCCAGAATTGACAGACCAGCATACGTATTCTCTGTGGACATTGCTAAAGATGACAAGCCTTGGTTCCATGACATCAAATGCTTCTTAGAGGATCAAACATACCCACCCGGGGCATCATCCAATGATAAGAAGACATTAAGAAGGCTAGCTGGTAGCTTCTTCCTGAATACTGATGGTTCCTTGTACAAGAGAAACTTTGACATGGTACTTCTCAGATGTGTTGATAAGACAGAAGCAGACTTGCTGATGCACGAGGTGCATGAAGGATCTTTCGGTACCCATGTTGGAGGACACGCAATGGCTAAAAAGTTGTTAAGATCAGGTTACTATTGGATTACAATGGATGCAGACTGTTGTGCTTATGCCAGAAAGTGCCACAAATGCCAGATGTATGCAGATAAAGTGCATGTGCCTCCGAATCCTTTGAATGTAATGTCTTCACCTTGGCCCTTTGCCATGTGGGGCATTGATATGATTGGGAAGATCGAGCCAACTGCTTCAAATGGCCACAGAATCATCCTGGTAGCCATTGATTACTTCACCAAATGGGTTGAAGCAGCTTCGTATGCAAATGTCACCAGACAAATGGTAGCCAGATTCCTGAAGAGGGACATCATCTGTCGGTATGGAGTACCCAAGCAGATCATTACTGATAATGGTTCCAACTTGAACAATAAAATGATGGCAGAACTGTGCCGGGACTTCAAGATCCAACATCACAATTCTTCTCCTTACAGGCCAAAGATGAATGGCGCCGTTGAAGCAGCCAACAAGAATATCAAGAAGATTGTGCAAAAGATGGTGGTCACTTACAAAGACTGGCATGAAATGATACCATTTGCCTTGCATGGGTACCGTACCTCAATCAGAACATCCACTGGGGTAACACCGTATCAACTTGTGTATGGTATGGAAGCAGTCCTACCTGTTGAAGATGAATTACCCTCTTTATGGGTATTGATGGATGTCAAGTTGAATGAAGCAGAATGGGTCCGTTTTCGGTACAATCAACTGAATATGATTGAAGAAAAGAGATTAGCTGCAATCTGTCATGGACAGCTGTATCAGAAGAGAATGAAGAAAGCCTTCGATCAGAAAGTCAGACTTCGAGAATACCAAGTAGGAGATCTTGTGCTGAAAAGACTCCTTCCTCCTCATACAGACCACAGGGGCTAGTGGACTCCAAACTACGATGGCCCATTCATCGTAAAGAAGGTTTTCTCTGTGGAGCACTGATGCTCACTACTATGGATGGTGAAGATTTCCTGTCCCCTGTGAATTCAGATGCAGTTAAAAAATACTTCGCATAGATGACCTGTTGGACATAAAAACAGAATGTAAGTCCAGGCAAAAATAAGGCATCCCGGCGAGTCAAAAACAGAATAAAAGACTCGGGAAAAAATAAGGGAAAATAAAAAAATGTGTACACCCGCTGAGTTGAAAAGCCGCATTGGACAGCTCAGGCAAAAATGGGTATCCCGGTGGATTGAAAACCTGAAAGGGCGATCCACGCAAAATAAGGGAATAAGCGAACAACTGCATTCTGAATTTGTCTGTATCATTCACGACACGACAAGTTTCGAAAGGTTAAAGCATCATTCAGAATCAACTTTCTTCAAAAAGCAAGATAAGAAGAATGTCAAGGTCATACGGGTCATAGCAAAGGGAAGCTCACTAAAGCGTCATCAACATTGACAGCACCTTCATTTTTTCTCAATTTGTAACAATCTCCTCATTTCAGGGGATTTGTTTCTTTGACTGTACTTGCCAATTCAGGGCACACAAATTAATAAAACCAGAATTTTCAGTCACATTTCGTCTTGTACATTTTTGTTTCGTTTGCAAAAAGTCCAATATTCATGATATGATACTTGCATAAAACAGATACGCCTTTCTAATGAATGCTTGCAGGAAATGTATTTTACTCCCAAGAGTAACTAAACTCCTATGATGGAATCCAGTAAGGGATACCTCGGGGCACTTGTGCGTTTCTTTGTCTTAACAGGATCGCAGGTATTCAATTCGCAACATGGAGCATGCCAAGAATACTTCCTCCCCTAACAGTATCTGGATTGTTTTTACCCAGCGGAGTTGCAAGCACCACTTCTCCAGCACATCTTCTTCGGGCAGCACCAGAAAATTCTCATTTCCCCAGCCGAGTTGTCAAGTCTCCTCATCCTCAGCAGGATCCTCACAGAAACCTCTAGGAAGATCGTTCAATGATCTTTCCTCCCCCAGAGCACCATACCTCTCATCATCAGCAAAGACAGGGAACCATCTCCCCACAAAGCTCCAGCCTCTTCCCAGAAGAGCAATGCCTGAATTTCCCACACAACAAAGTGACGAAAGCTTCCTCATCCCCAGCTGGGTTATCTCATTACCAGATAGATCTATCAGTGATCTAATTCCCCGAGCAGAGCCATACATCTCATCAGATCTACCAATGACCTCATCCCCAGCTGGGATATCCTTTCAAGAAGATCAGTCAAAGATCTCCATAAGCATCGGGATCCGAATCCCAGATCGGTATTTGTGCATAATCATAACATTCACATCATAAATCACCACGAAAGCATAGCATTCCGTCTAATACGGTGCATTACGTTAAAAATCAAACATATTGCATGATCACAAGTCAGGTTCGAACCAATCACCTGCAAACACCACCAACATTCCGTCAACAATGTATATAAAGACTCACAGTCCCCGCAGAGAGCCAAAGCGTCCCCTTTGCACTCTCAAATGCAGATACATGCTCCTTTTGACACTCGTCTGTGTCACCTTTCCCCAGTAAAGTAGCCAGAACACTTTCTACCAAAAGATACTGGTCCTTCTCGACACTCGTCCATGTCACCTCATATTTCCCCACAGAAAGCCAGAGCGTCCCCTTTGCACTCACAAATACATGATCATATACACTCTTTCGACACTCGTCCGTGTCATATCATCCCCTGCAGATATAAACCAAACCAGTGCTTGTAGATTCTCTTGACACCCGTCCGTGTCACCTATCCCCAGCATGGTTACCCAAACATTTATTACAATACTCCTTTTGACACCCGTCCGTGTCATCCTATCCCCACAAATTACCTGAACACCTTTTACACTTATAAGTTCATAACTTATACACTTTATCTTTTGACACCCGTCCGTGTCACTTTTCCCAGTAAATTGAGCACTCGTCCGTGTCTTGCTCATACTTTACAATGCTTATTTTTTACTCATACAGATACTCGTCTGTATCTTGTATGCACACCTCATCTCCCTCCAGAGTCGACACTCGTCCATGTTCTTTGTTAACCAGTTGATACTCGTCTGTATCATCATCTCTGAACATGTGTCAGCGTTGTTTCTACCGATACTCGTCCGTATCGTAAGTCTTAAGGATACTCGTCCGCATTTTTAATCTATACACAGTGTCAAACACTTATACCTTTGCTTCTTAGAGCATAAGCACTCGTCTGTGTTTACCTTTCCCCAGTAAGATAATCTTTCTGTTATCTGACATTCGTCCTATGTCATGATACTTTGGGAAGCCGTACCCTGCCAGGTGATCGTCCTTCACCTTTGGATGACTGTCCCTTATCCTTCTCCCAATGGAGCCTCTATTATTGGAACCCTTTTATCCGGCATTCGTCCTATGTCGTGATACTTTCTGCAGCCGTACCCTGCCAGGTGATCGTCCTTCACCTTGGATGACCGTCCCTCATCCTTATCCCCAACAGAGCAGCTGTCCCCTGCTAGGTGATCATCCTTCACCTTTTTGATGATCTTCCTTCATCATTTTTTTCCGATGGTCGTCCCCATCGTTGACTTTTTCTATCCGACATTCGTCCTATGTCGTGGTAAAGAGAAGTCGTCCCCTGCTAGGTGATCGTCCTTCACCATTGATGACCGTCCCTCATTATTGCATCCTTTATTCTCTGAACCTGATGGCCGTCCCCATCATTGCCTTTATTTCAATCCCCAGAGAGTCTTGTTCCTTTACTTGATGGCCGTCCCCAGCATGATCCCTTTATTTCCCCAGCATGTCGGCCGTCTCCGTCATTGCTTTATCCCCAGCAGTCGTCCTCTGCTCGATGGTCATCCTCCATCGCTTTCATTTGATAAACATACTATACTTTCTTTTACAATCTATATCCCTTTTCTTCTTCTCCCCAGTGAATGCAAATTTTGGACTGTCCTTGGTATTCAACCACAAGTTATCTTGTTTGTCTGTTAAGCCCGTCGCTTACACCCTGCACAGCTAACTCATGTTTGAATAGGGGAAGCTGTAAACACCCCAAATTTTCCCTCACTAAGTTCACAACATGGCTTGTGATCTTTCATATTTGCATTAGTTTAATCATATCATATCATATTGTATTTTTGCTTCACTGCATTAGTTCAAGTTCATCTACATCTAGGGTTTGTGATTTGAGCAATCCAGGTTCCATCTGAGCCATTCCAAAGGTCTTCAATCATCTCAAGAGGGTCCATGTATGTTCAATAATCATATTTTATCCTCCAAAGATCAAGGAAGCCAAAGAATCACAAGAACTGGCAAAGCATGGAAGCAGAGCTAGGGTTTAACTACACAGATGACCTGAAATTAGGGTTTTTGGTTTCAGAGGCCATAAATCCAAATTTTTTGGTCATTCTTGTTTCTATTGGTCTCAATATGTTATAAGGATCATGCATACCAAGTTTGATGAAGAGATTCATTGTGGAAGTCATCTGATCACTGGGTAACTTCTTGAGCAAGTCAGAGCAAAATCCGAGCATCTGAGGCCCCCCAACATGGAACCAAAGTGGATTTTTCATCAAATTGAAGTTATATGGTCTTTATTTGATCATTGAAGTGCTTAGAAGTTCACAAAATTTAAGAAAAGTGAGCTAAACAAAAATTTGCCAAAAATGGAAATGACTTGTAATGTAAACTTTCCATTTTGGGAAAGTTTTTCAACCTCCTCTTTCTCAACCAAAAATGCTTCAAATGAAAAATTGTTGGTCATGAAAGTTGTCGATTGGATCATTCCCTTTTCAAAAAGTAAAAGAACAAGTCCTAATTCATTATGGAACTCAAGTTATGATCTTTCAAAGTTGGAAAAAATCACATAATTTCAAGTTTCATGCCAAAGAGGGATTTTTGCAAATTCAAGTTCTAAGCATTTTCATGACCTCTAAATGACTTCCAAGAATCATTACAACATGTTGCAACTTGCCAAGACCAGAATTGCACAAAATTCACAAGATTTCATGCCTTGGATCACAAGTTTCCATAAGCCATTTTCATAAAATTCTCAAAAGAGGGATTCTTGCAAGAATGATTTCTAAGGATTGGTATGACTTCTAAATGGTCTCAAAACATCACAGCAACATCATGTAACACTTCATGAACAAAATTCAGCATTGAATGAGACATGTCCATGACCTAAAATCTCAAAATGCACAAAGGGGGAAATTTGCAAAACACATGTTATCTTGCAATCCAAGTGTTGCAGTTCATCATAAACCATCCAAGGGTCATCCTCAAACTCAGATGAAGCAAATACACCCTTTAGATCTCCTCTGCCATGGCCCATACTCTCAAGGACACATATTTGACTTTTTGGCCAAAACTCCCATACTCTTGGAATAGTGTTTTGCAGCCATTCAGAACCTACCACATATTATATTCAAACAATATGGGAGAGATAAGAGCAAGCATTGGAGCCTAAAAACACACACAACCTCAGATTCACAAATTTGTGCACAAGACTTGTTCTCTTCGAAACAACCTCAAAACTTAACAAAATCCAGAAATTCCTTCACCAACAAATCACTCTTCATCCATAGAACAAAACCCACCCCTTGAAATAGCCTGAATCACTACATACACAAACCTCCATTTCTGCTAAACCAGAACCACACAACACAAACCAGCCACTCTCAAAGCTTTTCAAGCTTCACATCATCCTCAGGGGGTTCATTGAAGCTGGCTTGCACAAAGGAGAGGCCCTGAAAGCTCAGAATCTCAAAGCTTCAACTCAGGTAGCCATCTCAAACTTTTTTTCCAGAAATCTCTTTTTAAGTTATAGAAATGTTCCCCATGTTCCCCTGATCACACTGCACTTGTTATTTTTGAAAATGATGAAGAAATGAGCATGAACCGAATCTCTGAAATGTTTGACCTAACAGAAGATTGATTCGATTCATGCTTGTTTCTGAAAATAAATGAATTACGTGCTTGGATTCTTGTTCCTTGATGTTTGTTGAGTGATTCTGGAGCTTTAGAGGGCTTGGGGTGATGAGGTTTTGAGTGAGATAGCAAAATGGATGGCCGGAGAAGATGACCGAAACACTGTTCCGGTCACCTGAGAGTCATTAGTGTTTTAATTAGGTTTAGGGTTTCATTTGAATTCTAGCCGTAGGATTTAGCTTCCCCGCGTGTTTGGATGGCCCAGATGCTATCATTAAACCTTAATTTTGTTTTAATTAAGTTTAATTAATTAGTTAATGAAAATTAGCCCATAGTGAATCTTGTCCACTCATTCACGCGCTAGTCAACCAAAACCCCTCAGCTTTGAATGTGAGCCTTCAGATCAGATTACTTTCATTTAATTCATTTTTATTTCATATTTTTATCATTTATTTTGTCCCATTTATTAAAAATAGTTAGAAATTTCCAAAAATATTTTTATTCTGCATTTTGATTTCAAATAATTTTCTCAACCCAAAAATATTTTTATTTTTTATTTTTCGCATTAAAAAAATCATTTTTAAACATTTAAATGTTTACTTTAACTAATTAATGAAAATTAATTAATTAAAATATCATTTAGGTTTCTAAAAAATCCCAAAAAATTCATATTGCATCTTTAAACATTTAGAGACATTGACATACCATCCACACAAATTTATTTTTGGTTTTGAACCATTTTTGATAATTTTCTTGAATTTAGGGTTCATAAAATTCACATTTTAGAACCCTAACTTCAAGAATTATTTTCTTCCTAACCAAGAATGGTATGACAATGATTCCTTTCGCATTGATCTTCATTTGACATGTAGTTTCTAACATAATTTTGTCACAAATTTCTTCTGCCTTTTTGAATTGATTTGCATTTTTTCCCTTTAAGTACCTTAAAACCCTAGAAAACTTAGAAAAATCATAACTTCCTTAGGGTTAAGAGTTAGGTCTCCTCCTTTAGGGTGTGATATAATATGGGGTTAGGGTTCCCTTGATTGCATTTTCAATTTTTTATCTTGTCATTTGCTTCTGTTTTTGGGTTTTGCATCTCATGTTGCATGAAAACCCTAATTTCTCATCTTCCTTTGCATACATATTGCATATGCTTGTATTCATGAACTTTCCATGACATTTCTTGCATCCACATGACTTCTAAGTATTCCTAGGACACATTAGACTCATTCTTGATCATTTCCTCATCAATTTGCCATGTTATGCATTCATTACATTCCATGAGCATTCATGAACTTTCATGTCCCTTTCATGCTTCATTTGCATTCTCATTACTTGTATGATTATCCATTGCTCTTGACATGTATTTGCATCATCTCTTAGCATCATTTACATCATGAACATGCTTCTAGTTTTGGTTTGCATCCTTGCATTCATTTCATTTTCATTTCATTTTATTTTCTTTATGCTAACTTTTCAGGTGGTAAGTACTTTGAGAAGTGGATTTGCCTTCACTTCTCACTTTCTCTTCTCATCTCTTTATGCATTCATTGCTGCATTTTGATTTTGTATTAGAGTGAGCTTGCTCATTCATGTTCCTTCTTCACCTTCTTTCTCCGAGCAACTTATCTTCTTAAGTGAAGTAAGTTGACTTGCTTCTTCTGCTCCTCCTCCTTTCCTCTGCTTCTTCCTTGGTGGCTCTTCTTGAATGATGGTAATTAGGGTTTGATTTAGTCCCCCATTAGTTTCCCTTTGTGTCATCTTTTGTGTCTATTTTCTCATCTCTTAATCAGGGACTAAACCTTTAAGGTTTTAAGGCTTTGTGATTAAGGTTATACCTGCATCCTTCTCTTAGGATGGAGTGTATAACTTCAATCCTAAGTGTTAAACCCTTAATGTGTTTAAATCCCTTAGTCAATTCATCTAATAATCACTAAGACATCAAGCTTGTAACTTGGGCCTTGCATTAGGGTTCTAATTCTTCCTTAATTGGCTAAGAAGGACTAACCCTAGTGTTAATGGACAAGTCCCCCTCAAGTTGTCTTAAAAACCATAAAATCCACTTTAATAAAGGTTTTGTTTTGTCATGAGGTTAATCCCTAATCATGGATTAAGTTGAGGTATCTTCCTCAGCTTAAATGTTCTCATCTATTATCCTTCTATTAGGATGGTATAATGGGTCCATTAAATCCTTGATCATGGCTTAAACTCATTACTTAACACTAAACAAAAATACCAAAAACATCTAAATAAATGCAAGTAGGTTAATGATCTTAATCCTACATCATGGTGATTAAGTGTGAGGTGCTTACTTCATACTTAAGGTATTCTCATTACCCTTAATCAAAGGGAGGATGTGATGAGTTTACTAACCCTTGGTTTAGGCTTAAGCTCATTATCTTATGACAAACACAAAAAGCAATAAAAGATTGAAAACTCGAGAACAAACAATAATCATCTCCTTCGGGATTCTTTTCTCACCTCTTTCACTCACAAACAAGAACTTGCTTCTTCCGTCTAATGCAAAACAGTTTGCACCTGAGCCAGACAGGTCATACACTTGAGCATAGGCAAGTAAGCAGTTCACAAGTCAATTTATCTTTCAGTCTCTTTGAGTCGAACTACGGTGTTTTGACTTCCTCATTACACGTGAGGATACGTAGGCGTAACTTAACGGTTATCGAACAAAAGTCTCTGTCTCTCCCCCCTCTTCCAGTATTATTATTTAAGCCTCATCCTTGAGCAATTCACTTCACACTTCTTTTACACTGACACTTGTATATTCTTCCAGCTTTTGCACACAGATAGCACAGACACTACCCCCTTTAAACACAAACTTTCAAGCGTGGATCCCATCGAGTACGACGGACAATCTGGGTGCTAATACCTTCCCAGGTTGTAACCAACCCCCTTTCTCAGTTTCTATGGTTCGTGAGCGTCTTATCCATTTCTTTCCTAGGTTTATGCAGCATTACCTTTCCTTCGGGATAAAAATGCCTAGCTGGCAACTCTTTTCAGTTCATCTTCATGTTCTCTCCTTTCGCCGACCGTTCGCGTCTGTACCCCGTCTGGCTCGGTGTCATTTGGTGGAAGCGACACACATCAGACAATCAAAATATTTTGTCCAGCCTTGAAAGTTAATTTCAGGAGTAAGATCATAACCATTCTGCTTCATGCTTTCAAAATCAACAAACAATTCATAGAGAACTTCCAGTTTGTCTACAGGAGTAAGTAGATTTCTGATTGGAGTATCATGGATTTCTTCTGAAGCTTGAGTTGTAGGAACTTGTAGAGATGATGAAGATGGTTGAACTTTCTTTGATGATGAGGCCATTGTTCACAAGAAGAGTTTGAAAACAAATGCAGAGAGCAAGAAGGGTAGAAAACAAGAAGAGAGTGAAAGTGAATGTGAGAGGTAAAAAGTGTTTGTGAGGTGAGAATAAACACACATATATATATGGTATTTTTAACAGTAAGAAAAATACACAATTAGTGGAAAAATTAAATCACAAAACATGATGATTAACAACATTTAATGAATTTTGAAACATATTTTGGAACAGTTACCAACATGACTAGCACCTCAATTATATCAGTTCAGCCGTTTTAGTTTCCCAGAATTTGAACACGTATTCAGCCTCAGAGGACAACTCTTCAAGTGCTGAAGTGCATGTTATGTCCTTTCTCAGACTTTAAACACGTAATCAGATTCATAAGACACTTGGAGCTTCATTGACAAGTGTTAATATAATGATCTGCATGTTCTTTCCTTGACATAGAAAGTTCTAAGATGCAAACAGTTAGATCTTCTATAAAAATTCTTATATAATTCTCCTTCTTACTTCAGAAGAAATATTGATCAGAAGATAAAAAATAAAGAAGTTCTGAAAGTTAAATATATAGACTAAACATTTTCATTCTGGACATAATTCCATACTGAGATTAGTCAGAATGAAATTGAACCTATCCTTAGTAAGGGGTTTTGTAAAGATGTCAGCCCATTGATGGTATGTGTCTATAAATTTTAAAAATAATATTCCCTTCTGAGTATAGTCCCTAATTAAGTGATGTTTAACTTCTATATTTTTTAGCTCTAGAATGTAAAATAGGGTTTTTAGAAAGACAAATAGCAGAAGTATTATCACAGAGGATACGAATGTTACTCTCACAGAGGTTGAAATCCTCAAGCTGATTCTTCATCCAGAGCATCTGAGTACTGCATCCAGCTACTGCTATGTATTCAGCTTCATTAGTTGAAAGTGCAATTGTCGATTGTCTTTTTCTGGACCAATATATTAAGTTGTCTCCCAGAAATTGGCAACTTCCAGAAGTACCTTTTCTTTCTGTTCTATCTCTAGAAAAATCATCATCACAGTACCCTACAAGCTTATATTCTCTGTATATTCTATAGCAAAGGCAAAGATTAGTAGTACCTTTCAGATACCTTAAAATTCTCTTAATAGTTGTTAAGTGAGATTCTCTAGGATCTGATTGGAATCTAGCGTATAGGCAAACACTATATAGAATATCAAATCTTGAGGCAGTTAAGTTAAGGAGAGAGCCAATCATACCTCTGTAGATCTTCTGATCTACTTTCTTACTTACCTTTTCCTTTTCCATAATACAAGTAGGATGCATTGGAGTTTTGGAAACTTTACTTTCTGACATGTCGAATTTCTTCAGAAGTTCTTTGACGTATTTTATTTGATGAATATAGGTTCCTTATGATGTTTGATTTATTTGAATTCCCAGAAAGAACTTTAATTCTCCCATCAGGCTCATGTCAAGTTCTGCCTGTATAGACTTAGCAAATTCCTTGCCCAAAGTTCTTTTAGTAGATCCTAAAATTATATCATCTACGTAAATGTGACAAATCAGAATATCATTTTTAAATGTTTTACAAAAAAGAGTTGTGTCCACTTTCCCTCTGGTAAAAATATTTTCTAAAAGAAAATTACTTAATCTTTCATACTAAGCTCTAGGAGCTTGTTTTAGACCATATAAATATTTTTTAAGTTTATAAACATGTTCTGGATATTTATTATTTTTAAAACTAGGGGGTTGGTGCACATAAACTTCTTCACCAATATAACCATTTGAAATGCACTCTTGACATCCATTTGATAGAGAGTGATGTCATGATTTACTACAAAAGAAATTAAAAGTCTAATAGATTCTAACCTTGCGACTGGTGCAAAGGTTTCTGTATAGTCTATTCCTTCTTGCTGACTATAACCTTGTGCAACTAGTCGTGCTTTGTTTCTGACAACTTCACCTTGTTCATTGAGTTTGTTTATGAATACCCATTTGGTTCCAATGATGTTGAATCCTATGGGTCTAGGAACTAGATCCTATACATCATTTCTGGTGAAATGATTTAGTTCTTCTTGCATTGCAAATATCCAATCATTTTCTGAGAGAGCTTCGTCAATAGAAGTGGGTTCATCTTTCTTTCCCAGAATTTTATCTTCTGGATGATTCAACGTGCTTCTGGATTGTCTCTTATGACTGGGTTCTTCAGAACTTGTTATGGTAGTTGTGTTGTCTTTTTCTGTAGATGGCTATTCTTCAAAAGTTATGGCTTCAGTGATTTGAACTTCTATATCTGCAAGAGATTCATTCTGCTTTGGCTTTTCAAGACCAAGCTTATCATCAAATCTGACATATATAGATTTTATCACAATTTATGTTTCTGTATTGTATACTCTATATCCTTTAGAACATTCAGAGTATCCTAACATGAAACATATTTTTTCCTTAAAACCAAACTTGTTCAGAGGATCATTAGTATTCAGAATAAAACAAGTGCATCTGAAAGGATGAAAATAAGAAATGTTGGGATTTTTGTTCTTCCACAATTCATAAGGATTCTTTTCCAGAATAGGTCTTATAGAGATTCTATTCTTAATATAACACGTTGTATTTACTTCTTCTTCCAAAACGTGTTTAGCCATGTTAGTCTCATTGATCATGGTTCTGGCCATCTCTTGTAATGTTTTGTTCTTACGTTGTACAACCCCATTTTGTTGTGGAGTTCTAGGACAAGAAAAATTATGAGAGATGCCATTTTCATTAAAAAAAATAGTTCCAATTTTTTGTTTTCAAATTCTCCACCATGATCACTTCTGACTTTGACAATTCTAAACTCTTTTTTCATTTTGAACTTGTTTAAAGAAGTTAGAAAATACAGAGATTGACCCATCCTTGTGTTTAAGAAACTTTATCCATGTCCGTCTGCTATAGTCATCTATGATCACTAATCCATACTTCTTACCACTGATTGAGACAGTTTTCACCTGTCCAAAAAAATCAATGTGCATAAGTTCTAATGGTCTAGAGGAAGAAACAACATTCTTAGATTTAAAAGCAGGTTTAGCAAATTTTCCTGTCTGACATGCTTTACACAGAGCTTCTGAGTTGAACTTCAAATTTGGAAGTCCTCTGACCAGATTGAGTTGGTTAATCTGAGATAATCTTCTCATATTAACATGTCCCAATCTTCTGTGCCAAAACTACTGCTCATTGTTTACATTATGACGTTTTAGTTCAGAAAGATTTAATTTATGGAGGTTGTTCTTTCTCTTCCCATTAAAGAGGATTGTTCCATCTTTTTGACTAACATCTTTGCATAAACTTTGATTAAAGATTATATCATAATCGTTATCACTTAATTGACTTATTGGTAACAAGTTATGCATCAATCCTTCTACTAATAGAACATTAGAGATAGAATGAAGAGTACCGTTACCAATAGTTTCAGAGTCAATGATTTTTCCTTTTTGATTGCCTCCAAAACCTATGTAGACTCCAGATTTAAGCTCAAGACTTTGGAACATATGCTTTCTTCCCGTCATGTGCCACGAGCATCCAGAGTCCAGGTACCAAGATTGGTGTTTCAATCATGTTGTTAAAGACATCGGCAACATACACAATTTTATCTCTGGGTACCCATATCTTTTTGGGTCCTTGTTTGTTAGAACTTACAAACTTCTGATTGAGTTTGAATCTCACATCAGAGTTTGTAGAACAAGATGGCTCACTAGTATATTTTAGATCATGATTATGTCCATATGTGAAGTGAGAATTTAAAGGTGTGTTGACTTTTGTAATCATGTCATCAACTTGTTTAACTTTATGTGGTGCTTCTCCTATAGATTTAACATATCATATGCCTCTTCTACCATTTCAGCTAACTCCATAGATCATTGAGGAAATTTTGCTTCTATCTATGTTTTTAGCTAGCAATTTATGAAAGCTATGATCATATTGCTTTATGATACTATTAGAACTAGATGAAACTTCTAATTCATATTCTTTTTTAGCTTTAAGTTTTTCAAAAGAGTTTTCAAGTTTTAAATTATTTTCTTTAAGCTCATACTTTTCTTCTTTCAGTTTCCTAGTTTCCTTCGATTCAGATACTAGACCTTGTTTCAGGGTTTTTGTATTTGTATTAAAGGTTCTGAATTTTTCAAGAATTTCTGAGAGGCTATCTTCTAATTGGTTTCTAGAGAGTTTGGAAAATACCTCTTCTGTTTCAGAATCTGGTTTTGATTCTGATGAGTTGATATCATCTGGTATTTTTGCCATTAATGCTATGTTAGCGTGTTCATCTTCTGATTTTGATTCATCTTCAGAGGATTCTAAGTTATCCCATGTGGCCATAAGAATTTTCTTCTTCTCTCTGTTGAATTTCTTTCTAGGCTTTTCTTTCTGAAGTTTAAGGAAATCACTCTTGTAATGTCCCGGTTCCTTGCATTCATAGCATACAACTTCTTTTCTTCTAGACTTCTTATAACCAGAGGATGATTTAGAGTGATTGCTTGAACTTCTGGGATTCCTGAATTTCTTCTGATGATGCTTCTAGAGTTGTTGAACTCTTATGGAAAGAAGTGATAGTTCGTCTTCTTCTGATGAGACTCTAGAGCTTTCTTCTTCTGCCTGAAAAGCTTTAGATTCAGATTTGTTAGATTTAAGAGCAACAAGCTTATCTTCTTCTGAGGTTCATCTTCTTCAAGTTCTATCTCGTGACTTCTCAATGAGCTTATCATTTCTTCAAGAGATATCTTATCCAGATTCTTTGACAGCTTAAGAGTGATGATCATGGGTCTCCAAGCCTTTGTCAGGCTTCTGATGATCTTATTCACATGATCTTCTATTGAGTAGCCTTTGTCCAGAACTTTCAGTCCATCAACCAGAATTAAAAACCTTGAGAACATTTTCTCAATCGTTTCATCTTCTTCCATCTTGAACGCCTCATACTTCTGGATAAGTTCCAGAGCTTTGGTCTCCTTGTCTTGAGTGTTTCCTTCATGTGTCATCCTTAGAGAGTCAAACATGTGTTTGGCAGATTCTCTGTTTGTGATCTTTTCATACTTTGTGTACGAGATAGAACTTAGAAGTATTTTTCTGGCCTTGTGATGATTTCTGAATTCTTTCTTCTATTGGGCTGTCATATTTCTTCTTTCAATCTTCTGATCATCTGCTCCAACCGGATGAGTGTAGCCATCAGTCACCATATCCCAAAGATCTCCATCCAGATCCAGAAAGAAACTTTCCAGAACATCCTTCCAAAAATCAAAATTGTCACCATTGAATACATGAGGTTTGCCATTGATTTTATCATTCTGATAGTCATTGTTGTTTTGAATTGGTTTTGCCATTGTGTTTTTCTTCTGGATCTTTTTCTAACACGGTTAAGTGTTTGCACTCAGAACCAAGAGCTCAGATGCCAATTGAAGGTGGAAAAACACAAGAAAGGGGGGTTTGAATTGAGGTTTTCAAAATAATTGCAAATAACATGTTGATTTATCCTGATTCGTTAGAACTCAAAGTACATCTAGTCCACCCTCCAAGGTGATTTCACCTCTCTCAACGAGGTCTTAATCCACTAATCAAGAATGATTACAAACACTAAGACCTACTGTCAAAGTCTTCTTGAGTCTACTAACGACACCTAGTCACTCAAGAAATATCACGATGATTAATAATAAAATGTAACAAGAAGTGCTTCTAGAAAGCAATTATCACTACTGTGATAGTTTTTACAATTGAGAGTACAAAGATTATGAATTTTGATTTGACTTCAATGTTTCGCGCAAGAGAGAATTGTCACAAAAGTCTTCAACTGACTCCTTTAAATAGACTTATAAATTTGATCCGTTGGATACAACCTATGTTATTTTTAGATGTTGATAATTGCCATTAAGAGCTTCCAAAAATAAAGATCTTGTCTGGAGCCGTTATTTCTGGATCTTCAATAAATGTGTTTGATTATTTGAATAAGAACTTGCATTAATCCATGTATCAGAGTGTGTTTTCTTCACAACTGATCTTGGTATTTTTGATGTCTAAGATCTTCTAGAGTCTTTTACCAGATCTCTGTGTAGTAGAATTATCGCTCTAGTGTAGAAGATATTTGACTCAAAATTTCATTCTCTTTACAAGAACTTTTAATCCTGCACATAGAGAAAATAATATTTTTAGGTAGCATATTTTGTTCTTAAAATATTTGTTATCATTAAAACTTATTAGAGAGGTAGAATCAAAAATCTTGTTCTAACAGTCTTAACATAGGTATGTATATTAGGAGTAATATTTATACTAGATTGACTGCCTATGAGAGTACTACAATGAATGTTACGCAAAGTATCTTAAGTCACTCTCATGGTGATAGTGGTGTATACCACCCTTCGACCTGAAACCACTATGGACCCTAGATATAGAGTCAAGTACTTTATTGTTGATCAAACATAGTTTGTAATAGGATGACCATAAAGACAGTTGATGGGTACTTCACAAAGCATGATGAGGGACATGAGTGACCTAGATGGAATTTGCCCATCCTGCATAACAGGATAAATCTCTAAGGGCCCAATATTGAATTGGACAAGGATGACACAATATATGCCTTGTGTTCAATATATACATAATGGAAAAGGGTAAATGTACAAAAAAACATTATCACATAAAAGGTTTTGTCATATCACATAACATTGTTGTGACTTGGGTAACAGTGATGCGTTGCTAGATATCGATCAATAATGATTATGTAAAATATGTGATTTAATAAAATTGCCAACATCGTGAGAACCTACAAGGTCACACACATAAGGACATATTGATGAGAGAGATAGAATAACTAAGGAACACCGTAAGGTACCGTGTACTTGACTGAATTATGGAAGACTGAAAAGTACGGAGGACTTAAGTGAAATATGGAACATCATATAATATTATAATAGTTATTATTATTATTATTATTATTATTTTATAATAGTTATAAAATATAATAATAATAAAATATTTTTATTGTAATAGTTATTATAATAATAGTTATAATAATAATAATATATTATTATTATTATTATTATTATTATTATTATTATATGGTGCACTTTGTCGCTCCCCGGATTTCCATCATGGTACAAACACGAAAGTGGTGCGGAAAGAGGTTAGAGTCGCCAGCCAGGCATTTTTATCCCGAAGAAACGGGAATGGTAATGCTGCACAAACCATGAGAAAAGAAAAGGAAGGACACGGGTCCTGCGAACCAAAGAGACCGAGTTCGGGAGTCGGTTACGACCTGGGAAGGTATTAGCACCCCAGATCGTCAGCCGTACCCGACGGGATCCACGCTTGCAAAGAAACTGTTTCAAAGGGTGAAGAAATGAAAGCTGCTGCAAAAAGAAAAGGACTGAACTGGATAAAAGAAACGAAAAGGGAACTGAAAAAGAAATGAAAAGGGAAAAATATAGGGAAAATAAAGATTATGCTCGAACAGGCCCTACCCCGCTGCCTACGTACCTCATCTGGACAATGAGGATCAGAGTCGCCGTAGTTCCCCTAACTAGGGGTAGAAAAGATTGCTTGTGTCTTAAGGATTGAACTGCCTATGTCAATGCTCAGGTGTTGCAGGCTCGGACGACGAGTGTGTAACCGTCTTGCCAAATGACAAGTAGGAGCAAGTTCGTGGACGGAGCGAAGCAAATGCGAAAAGAATTCCCGAAGGAAAGACGCTTATTGTTTGTTTTTGTTTTTCAGAAGCTTTTAAGAGTGTGTCACAAGGAAGTGAACTCAAGCTCTTTTCCATGGAATGTGCACTTGTCACTACATTCCAAGATGGAATAATTGAACAAGCACACTCAAGTAAGGAGAAGATCCCCAAAACTTGAATCCAGAGATTAGGGCTTAGGCTTACTAACACGTTAAACTTATTAAGTGTTTTTGTATTTTTGAATGAAGAAGTGTTTCTTATGATTTTCTTGGTGAAGATAGTATCTTGATCAGACTTGTGCATCACAAGACAAGCTTGTACTATCCCAAGATGGGAAGACTACAAATGTCTCATGGGATAAGGCTATTGCTCAAGATATCACATCAATCTTTATTAAGTGTCTTCTTAGGGTTTTGAGATGAGAAGAAAATAGAAACAAAAGGATCACAAAGGTAAAAGTCTAATGGGGGACTAATGAATCTTAAAGTTATCATGCAAAGGTAATCCTAGAGGAAGAGAAGATTAGACAAAGAGAAGAAAGAAGAATAGAAGAGGGAGGAATTAAGGCCTAATCCCCAACAATCACAAGAATAGCATCAATGAAGAAAAAGAGAAGAGATAAGACTTGGAGATGTGGGAATCACATCCACATCTCTCACTTACCAAAGCCCCTGAAATGGTTAGTGACACAAGAATAAATGCAACACAAAATGAACATAATGTCCAACCAAAGTCACACAACCAGAAGTGAAGTCTTAATCACAAATGCCAAATGCAAATTCAAAGCACAAGAATGAGAAAAGAACTATACAACTTAACATGAAGCATTATGAACCACCATGACAAAACAAAATGAATATGAGAGAATACAAAGTGAACCAGTCAAAGTGACACCAAAAAGTCCAAGATCAGAACCCTAACATGTTAAGAAAGTTCCTAAGGATCACATGAGATGAAGAGAAGAAGTACACATACTCAAGTATTACTATCATGAGAAGTAAAGAAGCAAAAGAAGTGAAGTGAGCATGCATAATAGTGAATGAACTTCAAAAGCAAACAAACACAAAATTTCTCAAGGCACAAGCATCAAATCAAGACCAGAGGGGTATCAACAACCTAAGATGGCTCTAAACAACTTAAAGAAGTTGGCACAAGTGCCCTTCTAACCTAAGGAGTGACCATATGACCCAAAAAAAGCAAAAGGGAACAAATAAGGAACAAAAATTCAAATCAATTCAAGTATACATCCAAAAATTCCACAAACTTGCACAAATAATCCTCAATCATACAATATTAACATGCCAAAATGAGAGGATCAAAGTCAGAAGCTTAGTCATTCAAATAAAGGTTCAAACATGGATTAGGGTTAGAAGGCTTCATGCACAAGTTAGAGACCAAAATCAATTAAGCAAACTTCTAAAAATCAGAATAAAAATCATCAACAAACTACATCTAATCATGAATCCAGAGCAAAAAGAATCATCTCAAAATTCAAATTAATGACCAATATAGAAAATGAACAAGACATCATGCTTCAAAATGAAATAAAAACAATTAAATAAAAGAAACAATTAATTTCTACGTGACAATTAAAAATAAATGAAAAATAAAAATACCAAAAATTAGAGAAAACTAAAAGAAACACTCATGAATTTTTTTTATAATTTTTGATGACCTAATTCTATTTTAAAAATAAAATTGAAATTAGAAATAAAATGAAATAAAAAAAAAAGGAATTAATGAAGCTGGGGTGCAATCAGCAAACAAATCAGTTCATTCTAGATGGGCCTTTAACGCATAGGGGTGGGGATAGCAGGACAAGCCTAATGGCCCTGCGCAAGTTCATAGGAATTATTATGGAAATTCAATTAATTCAGGAAAAATGACAAACCAATGGATCAAAGGTACGCTCCAGATCAGGTCACTCATTAAACTCAGTCCTCTCAATGATTGGCCAGGGTGATGAGTGCATGGTGTTACGGTGAGGTGAGACACACGAAGCATTATTCAGATTTAAAATTTAAAACATAAACACGTGAGAGGGAGGGGGTGGTTTTAATGCGTTGTCACGCTGATCACCGTCCATATGAGATATCCAAGGGCCTGCGTTCATCTTCTTCAATCAAACAAAACCAGAATCCAGTGACCGGAGCCCTAGCTCCGGCACCGGAAAACTTAACATTATGAATAAACCATCACACAAATGACTCAAAACCTCCAGATCAAATCATTAAGCTACGCTGAATCCAAATATGCTCATGAAATTTACAATAAATCAAAGAACAATACAGATCGAAGACAAAAAGTTTCATGTAACAAACTGCAAATCAACATATCAAGCTCATTTCATGATCATTTTTCATTCTAAACAGATCAACATCATCAGCCAAACGTGTAGATCACAATGAGCACAAACAATTTCATTTCTAGATCTGAGAATTTGATGCTAACCTGAGATCTATAGATCTGGAAATAGCTTGAGAGAAGCCAAGAGGAGCTGCAAATCCACTCCAAATACACTCTAGTTGCAAAATAAATGCTACTAAAGCCTTGAAAGCTGTTGGATCTAAGAGATCGAAGATTGCTGCACTGAAATGGCAAGATGTGAAATCTTGAGGATTAGCTTGAACAAGTGGTTGATTCTGACTCTTTGCACTTCACTGATCAAGAATATGTTATAGGTTCTTGCAAATGGTGAGTGTATGATGAGATTCGAAGAGAATTGAAAAATGAGCAAAAACTTGAGAGTGAACAAATGCTATGAATCTGAGGAGAAATGAAACCCTAATTAGTTTATATATGGTGCATGCTTTCAGTGCTTGAAATTGCAAGGGAAATGCACATGAGAGAAGGGTGTGAGGATGATTTTGCAAAAAATGCAAGAGTGGTGTGAAGTAGTGAACTACTCGTGCTATCCTCTCTTTCCTTGCACATGTTCAAGCATAATCCAGCCCTTGATTCATAACTGGAAGCATCCTGGCCCTTGGATGTGAGGGTCATGCATTTTGAATGATCATGCAACTTTGCACCTTATGTGGTATACTTCACCTCATGCACGAAATTGATGATATTTTTGGAGAAAAACAACACTTGTGAAATGCCTTGTAACAATATGATCTCATTTGGTCCATGAAACAACTTAAAAATGACTTTCACAAGTTCTTGCATTTGGAGGAAGCTTGAAATTCATGGCATGCCCTAAAATTCAAGTAACTTTCGAAGGGCCTATCTCACAATCCACGAGGGCTATGAAAATGTACTTGTACTTTTTAAAATTGGGGGAACCTAATCTTCAAATTTCATGTTTAATGGCAACTCATTTGAAGCTTTTTTCACCAAGTTATGTGTCTTTGAAAATTAGGGCAAAAAGTTGCTAAAAATGGGAAATTCCATGACCAAACACATGCCAAAAATGGAAAACTCCTCAAAACCTTTTGATTCTTGATCTTTGACCTTGCATAACCTCTTCTAAGGTTATAAGAACATCCCTTGACTTGAAAAATAGGGTTGGACCCTTTGAATTCCCACAGTTGACTTCTAGAATGCACAGTTGACCAATTTCTTCTTTTACAAGCAACTGATGAAATAACTGACTTCCACAAGGAATTTTCTCACCAAAATTCATCCCTAGGATCATCTTATAATATGAAAGACTTTTCCCAGATGAAATGGCCAAAGTCACAAAGTTTTCATGCTTGAAATGCAAACCCTAATTTGGGATCATTGTGTAGGAGCTTGCCCTAGTTTGAATTCCCTGATGATCTCCCAACCTCCTGGGCTTTTGTGAATGATCTTGAACTTGTGAATGCAATGTAGACCCTTTATAGGACTTGGACAAATCCACTGGGCCTCTTGTTATAGCTTGAAATCCCTCAAATCCCTCCACAGATGATCATATGCCTAATGCTAGGTCATGAGAATGTTATTCCTCATCTTTCCATGCAAAGATGCCAAGGATATGATATGCTTATGATGATTATGGTATGATGATGATGCTTAAAAAGAAGAGGGAAAATTTGGGGTGTTACAGCTTCCCCTATTCAAGCAACTGTTAATCTGAAAAGGACGGTAGCACGGGCTATTGACCGTTCAAGATGAACTGTGGTTGAATACTAAGAAAACCTGAAATTTGCACTCTGCTGGAGAATGCAAGCAATGAGAAATAAACCCAACCAAATAACGCTTTGGTGACTGGAGTGGGGAGAAAGCAGACGAGCTCCTTCCAAGTTGAACTGTTACACCAGATAAGGATACTTAGACAGACGAGTCTTCTTCGAACAAACCTGTTACACCAGGTGCTGGACATACGAGCCCTCATTACGTATACCTATTACGCCAGGAACTGGACATACAAGCCCTCTTCATACATCTTACAAAATATATGACCTGAGACAGACGAATCTCCTTCGGATAAACCTGTTATGCCAGGAACGGTGATGCACTTAAGCCTGTGGGATAGATATGCATAATCAAGGTAGACGAACCCTCCTCATATATTCTCCGTGGATATATGGTCTAAGACAGACGAGCCTTCTTCGAGCAAACCTGTTACGCTAGGTGAAACAATAATAAACGATGCTTGAGACAAACGAATCTCCTTCGGATAAACCTGTTACGCCAGGACCGGTAACCATTTTGACGTTTAATCCCACCGTCAGTACTTCAAACCTCTTCAACACAGACGAGTATTGGATGATCATCAAGAGAGACACAGACGAGCGCCATAAGTCAATGATACAAACGAATATCAGATGATGATCTAAGAAACACAGACGAGCGCTTCAAGCGATGATACAGACGAATATCAGCCACTGGTAAAGACGAATACCAGAAACCCAACACAAACGAGCAGTTGGAGTAGCAATACAGACGAGTACCAGAAATCCAACACAGACGAGCAATTGGAGTAGCAATACAAACGAGTACCAGAGATCCAACACAGACGAGTGTGAGGGATGAAACAGACGAGTATCCAAACAATGCAAGCGAGCTTTAAACAGATAACAAACACATACGAGTGCTGGAAAATGCAGACGAGCCATAAGCAAATATCAAACACAGACAAGTGTCAAAAGGAAGTTACACACAAATGAGTGTTGGGAAGTGAAAATGAGCAACAACAATTACAACCATGGGTAACTGCTGGGGAAGGCAAACGAGCAATGTCGTGAACACAAACGAGTGTTGGGAAATGCAGACAAGCAACAACAAAGCGTGAACACAGACGAGTGTTGGGGAATGCAGACAAGCAAAAGCAATTATCAAACACAGACGAGTGCTGGGGAGTATTTCAATGATGGTTGTATCTCAATCATGAAACTCTACGGGGAATGTCTTCCAACACGGCTGGGGAGATGCTTCCTCAAATATCCCATGCTTGGGAAGAAAAAAGTTTTGACAGTTAAACTCTGTGGGGAATGGGCCTCCCACTGCCTGTTGGGCATACTCCACTTGTGGAAAAATAAGCTGCTTGGGGACTCCACCTGCTATGACTTAGCTGGGGAAAATTCTGCTTGGGAGAATATGACGCCATCCTGCAAAACCTACAACAACAGAAAACACATATGTGCCCCGAGGACTTGCATGGCATGATCTGTTCATCCATCTTCACCCGACACTCAAAGAGGATTTCAAATGTTTCCCTGCAATGTCAATTTCTTTTTAGAAAACAAATCACCATGTTTAAATGCAATGCTATTTTTGCCAAAAATTCAGGACATTTTGCAAACAAAAGCACAACACAGCTTTTTGACTGAATATTCCTTTTATTGAAAGGCCTCTGAATAGGCAAAGTTTTTACATCAGGAAGCAACCACCTGGAAAGAGGTAGCTACCATAAAATTGAGAAAATAAACTATCGTAATGGCAATGGACACGGCATCCCAATGAGTTTCCTTCTTGCTATGACCAGCATGTCTTTAAAACTCTCCATTCTTGCCTTTGGTTCCTGAAAAAGATGAGGGGACTGATTCCTATCCTTCTGATATTGTCAAGTTGTACGAAATGATGATTTGGTTCAGATTACTTGGATCGCAGTTGTTCGCTTATTCCCTTGTTTTGCGTGGATCGCCCTTTCGGGTTTTCAATCCACCGGGATACCCTTTTTTGCCTGAGCTGTCCGATGTGGCTTTTCAACTCAGCGAGTGTACATTTTTTTATTATATTTTCCCTAACTTTTTCCCGAGCTTTTTATTCTGTTTTTAGCTCACCGGGATGCCCTTTTCTTGCCTGAACTTTAATTCTGTTTTTGTGTCCAGCGGGTGTTTTTATGAGAAGTATTTTTTTAACTACGTCCGAGTTAACAGGGGATTGGAAATCTTCTCCATCCATAGTGGTGAGCATCAGTGCTCCTCCTGAGAAAACATTCTTCACTATGAATGGTCCTTCGTAGTTTGGGGTCCACTTGTCCCTGTGATCCGAACCTGGAGGAACGATCCTCTTGAGCACAAGCTCTCCTACTTGATATTCCCGAGTACATACTCGTTGGTCGAATGCTTGCTTCATTCTCCTCTGATAAAGCTGACCATGACAGATAGTCGCTAATCTCTTTTCCTCAATTAAGAATAGCTGATTGTATCGAGCACGTACCCACTCAGCCTCATCAAGCTTCATATCCATCATCACACGTAATGAAGGAATTTCTACCTCGACAGGCAAGACTGCCTCCATACCATATACCAATGAGAAGGGAGTTGCCCCGGTTGAAGTCCTGACTGACGTTCGGTACCCATGCAACGCAAATGGTAACATCTCATGCCAATCTTTGTAAGTGACAACCATCTTCTATACAATCTTCTTAATATTCTTATTTGCTGCCTCTACCGTACCATTCATCTTTGGTCGGTGTAAACACCCCAAATTTTCCCTCACCCATTCACACCATGGCTTGTGATATCCTCATATGCATAAATTCAATTATAGCATCTCATACCACATTTTTGATTCACTGCATTGGTTCAAAGTCATCTGCATCTAGGGTTTGTGATCTGAGCTATCCAAGAGCTTCTTGAGCCACTCCAAAGGTCATCAATCACTTCAAAGGGGTCCATGTATGTTCAAGCATCATATTGTATCCCCACAAAGTCAAGAAAGTCAAAGAATCACAAGAACTGAGAATGGCATGGAAGCAGAGCCAGGTTTAACTGCACAGATGACCTAAAATTAGGGTTTTGGTTTCAGAGGCCATAACTCCAATTTTTTTGGTCATTCTTGTTTCTATTGGTCTCTATATGGTATAGGGATCATGCATATCAATTTTCATGAAGAAATTCCATGGGGAAGGCATCTGATCAAGAGTTGACTTTTTGAGCAAGTCAGTGTAAAATCAGGGCATCTGAGGCCCCCAATGACCCAACCAAAGGGTGTTCTTCATCATTTTGATTGTGTATGATCTTTATTTGATCATAGAAGATGTTATAATTTCACAAAGTTGAAGAATTTCAAGTCATTTGCAAAGTTGACTTTTTGGGAAAATGACTTGTAATGGAAACTTGCCATTTCGGGAAACTTTTTCAACCCTTGCTTTTTGATTCAAAAATGCTTCAAATGAGAAAACTTTGGTCATGAAAGTTGTAGAATGGATCATTCCCTTTTCAAAAAGTACAAGAACTCATTCTAATTCATTTTAGATCAAAAGTTATGGCTTGTCAAAGTTGGCCAAAATCACATAAATTGAAGTTTTCTACCCAAGAGGCATTTTGCAAAATGGTATGAACAAGTGTTCTAAAGGATTCAAATGTGTACAAACTCTTCACAACATAATCACATGACCTCTAAAGATCAGAATTGGCCCAAGAATATTGCATTTTGATGCCTTGAATCTCATGAATTTTCAAAGTGGCCAAACTTTGGGAAATTTGCAAAACATCTCATAAACTTCATGCAACTTGCTGAATCATCTCAAATCAAATTCCATGGTTCTCCCTAAACTCAGCTGAGCCAAGCCATGCCCCTATCTCAGCCTGCCACTTGCCCATACCTCCAAGTACAACTTGCTTGACTTTTTGCAACTTGAGCCATACCAATCACAACAGTCCACACCAACTCCTCTGACCTCTCTAGTTGTGATAAGTGGACCAAAGCCAGCATAACACACCACACACACAAGCCTGAAAGGGATCATAAGCCATAGTTCCAAGTTTATGCTCCATATGCAAAACCTTTCGAAACACACAGTACAAGCCTCAAACACAAAAACAAACTTCACCATTGATCTCAACATGTTCCACTGATCACAAACCAACCATTGAAACAGCCTGAAACTCACTGAAATCAAAACACGATCCTCACCCCTCACTGAACAGAACTTCTGCAATCTCCCAAATCAGCCATCAACAAAAGTTTTGAAGCATTCCATTGAGCTCAGGGGGACCAGAGGAGTCGGTTTGCATAAGAAAAAGGCTCAGAAAGCTCCAGTTCGAAGAACTTCAGTTCAGGTATCCATCAAGAACAAATTTTCCAGAACTTCATTTACTTGTTATAAATTGATTCTACATGTTATCCTGATCATCATGATGTGTTTAAAAATGAAAATGGTGGAGTATTGAGTATGTATGAGTTGTCTGAAAGTTTCTGACCTAAAATTACTTTGCTTCGATTTGCATTGTTGGTGAATAAGAAATGAGTTTTGATTGGGGGTTTTGATTCAGTGATGAGTGGGGTTTGATTCTGGGCAGAGAGATTTCATTTTCGTTGCTTGGAGAGAGAGATAAGGTTTTGGACTCGTCGGAGAAGACGACCGGAACACTGTTCCGGCCGTCTGAGAGTCATTAATGATAATTAGGGTTTAGTGGTGAGTTTGAATCTGGAGCGTAGGATGAGGCTTCCCGCGCGTGTTTCAAGGGCTCAGATCATGTCATTAGCCCTAATTCCTGATTATTTAATTTAATTATAATTAATTAGCCCAGGTGAAATCCAGGCCATTCATTAGCGCGCCAGTCAACCATTAACCCTCAGTTTTGAATCTAGAGCATTGGATCTGATTACTTCTTCATTTATTTATTTTTATTTCATTTTATTTGCATTTTATTTATACGAATTTTTAAAAATAGTAAAAAACATCAAAAAATTCTGAAATTTTTTATCCAAGCTTTAATTAATTTTCAGAACACAAAAATATTTTTATTTTTATTTTTTGCATTAAAAATCATTTTTAAAACATTTAGAAGTTTATTTTTAATTAGTTAATGAAAATTAATTAATTAAAAATACTTTTAGGTATTTAAAAATCACAAAAAAATTCAGAGAACATTTTCAAACATTTAGAAACATTTTCCAACTCTCAAACCAAATTTCTTTTTTGATCTTGATTTCTTTTGACAATTTCCTTTGGATTTTATTCCTTTTCAAGGCAATATTTCACTTCAAACTTCAAAAACCCATTTCTGCCTAACCCTTGAGAGTTGGATGATGATTCTTCTTGCATTGCATCTTGCATATCATGTAGTTTATAGGATAAAATTGGCATGATTTGATCTTGCATTTTCATTTTGTTTTGCATTTTTCTTGACAAGGTGCCTTAAAACCCTAGCAATCTTAGAAAATTCATAACTCTCACTAGGATAAGAGTTGGATCCCCTCCTTTGGGAAGTGAGTTTGTATAGGTTTAGGGTTCCTTTGAATGCATTTTCAAATTTTTATCATGATGTTTGCTTCTGGTTTTGAATTTTGTTTTGTGCATTGATCATAAACCCTAATTCATGCCTTCCTTTGCATCCATCTCCCATTTGCTTGCATACCATGACTTGCCATGACATTTTGTGCATCCATTTGATTCATAAGACATATCAGGACATATTAGAATCATGTTTGATCATTGCATCTTTCATTTGCCATGTTGTATGTCATTTGCATTTCATAACTTTTCATGAACATCCATGATTCAATACATGCTTCTCTTGCATCCATATGTTTGCATGATCATTCTAATGCCTTGTTTCATGTTTACATCATCTCTTAGCATCATTAACATCATGTATTTGCTTCTGACTTTGTCCTGCACCATGTCATTTCATCTCATTTGCATTGCATTTCATTTCTTTCACTGACTTTTCAGGTGGTAAGTTACTTTGAGGAGTGAATTTGCCTTCACTTCTCATGTTCTCTTTTCATCTCTTTCATAATTCCCTTTGCTGCATTTTGCATGTGTTTGGGTTTGAGCTTGCTCATTCTTGTCCATCTCACTTTCTTTCTTCAAGCAACTTGACTTCTTAAGTGAAGCAAGTTGTTTTGCTTCTCTTTGCTCCTGTCATCTGCTTCTCTCCTTGGTGGTTCTTTGAAGATTATTTCTTTTAAACCTCACAAACCCTAGGACTTCCAAGCATGATAACTCTTTAGGGTTGATTAGTCCCCCCATTTGTTTTACCTTTGTGTCATCTTTTGTGTCTTCTCATCTCATCTCATAATCAAGGACTAAACCTTTAAGGTTTTAAGGCTTTGTGATTAAGCTTATGCCTGCATCCTTCTATTAGGATGGAGTGTATAACTTTAATCCTAAGTGTTAAACCCTTGATGTGTTTAAATCCTTTAATCAATTCACTTAATAATCATCAAGACATCAAGCTTGTAACTTGGGCCTTGCATTAGGGTTCTAATTCTTCCTTAATTGGTTAAGAAATACTAACCCTAGTGTTAATGGACAAGTCCTCCTCAAGTTGTCTTACAAACCCTAAAAATCATTTCTTCATCTTATCATTAACTAAAACCCACTTAATAAAGGCTTTGTTTTGTCATGAGGTTAATCCCTAATCATGGATTAAGTTGAGGAGCTTTCCTCAGCTTAAACATTCTCATCTGTTATCCTTCTATTAGGATGGTGTAATGAGTCTGTTTAATCCCTGATTATGGCTTAATCTCATTACCTAACACTAAACAAAAACAACAAAAACATCTAAATAATCACAAGTAGGTTAATGATCTTAATCCTACACCATGGTGATTAAGTGTGAGATGCTGACTTCACACTTAAGGTATTCTCATTACCCCTAATCAGAGGGAAGATGTGATGAGTTTACTAACCCATTGGTTTAGGCTTAAGCTCATCAACTTATGACAAACTTTCAAAAGCAATAAAAGACTGAAAACTCAAAAAACAAACAATAATCGTCTCCTTCGGGATTCTTTTCTCATCACACTCATTCACAAACGAGAACTTGCTTCTTCCGTCTAATGCAAGACAGTTTGCACCTGAGCCAGACAGGTCACACACTTGAGCATTGACAAGTAAGCAGTTCACAAGTCAATTTACCTTTCAGTCTCTTTGGGTCGAACTACGGTGTTCTGACTTCCTCATTGCATGAGAGGATACGTAGGCATAACTTAACAGTTATCGAACAAAAGTCTCTGTATATTCCCCCTCCTCCAGCATTATTCTTTAAGCCTCATATTCATGAGCATTTCATCCTTGTTCTTACACTGACACTTCTCTTATACACTTCACATTTCTTTTACACTAACACTTGCATTCTTTTCCAGCTTTTATACACAAATTGCACTGACACTACCCCTTTTAAACACAAACCTTTTAAGCGTGGATCCTGTCGAGTACGACGGACAATCTGGGTGCTAATACCTTCCCAGGTTGTAACCAACCCCCTTTCTCAGTCTCTCTGGTTCGCAACCATCTTATCCATATCTTTTCTAGGTTTATGCAGCATTACCTTTCCTCCGGGATAAAAATGCCTAGCTGGCGACTCTTTCTTTCTCTTGAGTTCACCCTTGTGTGTTCTCATTCCCTCTTTCGCCGACCGTTCGCGTCTGTAACCCTTCTGACCTTTAGGTGTCATTTTGGTGGGAGCGACAGCTTGGCGACTCTGCTGGGGACCCTTATACTGTAACCAGGGCTTCTGGTTCTTTTTGTGTGTTCCTCCTAGCGCTTGTTTAATTTGTGTTTACTGGGGTGTTATGTGCTAATTGTGTTTGAATATTTGTTTTATTTACTGCTTTATGTACAGTTATTTATTGCTTTCTTTACAACTTTATATATATCATACTGTCATATTGTCATCTGGCTGGATCTGCTTTTGTTGCTTTAGTGGGTGGGGTTCCACTGAGAGTTTAAGGTCCTATACCTGGGACCTGAGTGACACCTAGGCTAGAGTGGATCATGTTCTTTCCCATTCCATTTCGGTCTGGTGCGGGAATATGAAACACGGTTCAGATATGGGTTTCTTCTTGAGAACTCTGTGCTACAGATCTCCTGTAGTGCTAGGGCTATCTGGGAAGCCTGCTAAGTCTGGATGACCTTTACTATGACCTTCAGAAACTGAGGTGAATTAGAGGAGGATTTTTTATGGTTATTGTAAACACTGTACCTCCGGGTTAGAAGTGTTTACACTTCTCATAACTGATCCAAGTCTGAGGATCTTTGTTCTAGAACATCACCTGTGAGGGGGGTTGGGCTGTTTGCAGGTTTGCAGGAACCCTTTGGCCACATCATACCCTGATACTTGTTTTGTTTAAGAATGCTTCACTTTGGACAGTTCTTCTGATTTAACCCAGGACATGTGACTCTTTATTTGAGTCCCCCACCTTGGTTACTGGACTTTTGAACCTCCATCTGGACTTCTTAGACATACGTGGACTTATATCAAGGCAGTAATCAGATCCAGCTTGATCACAAACCCTTGCATATCATTTGCATACATCATCATTGCATCATTTAACATTTGTTTATTTGTTTTTCAGGGTATCCACCTCATATTTGGCTTGGTTTTGACCCCTTCATCTACATAGACCCCTGTTCATCAGTGATCTGCTTCAGCTATCTTCATCAGCTACCTGCTTCAGTTACCTTCATCACCAGCATCAGCCTATCAGTGGCTCATCTCCAGTATCAGTCCTCATCATCAGTACTTGTTTTTTGCTCTTCATCAGCAGTCATGGCACCCAAGAAGAGCAACATCTCATACCATTTCTTTGAGCCTGTGCTGGCTGGCATCAGGCAGGTCCAGGCAGTTATTACTCCAGACCATATCCCATTATTCAGAGAACATTATGGAGGCATCCTAGATATGGTTATAGACTTGGACCCTTCTCAAAGGAGTTTGATTCACACTTGCCTACAGTTCTATGATCCTCCTTTGAGGTGCTTCACTTTCCAGAATTTTCAGTTGGGACCTCTGTTGGAGGAGTTTTCATCTTTGATTGGAGTGCCTGTCAGGGGTGGTGTCCCCCTCAACCCTGAAATGGCTTTTCCCAGCAATGAAGAAGTGGCAAAGGCACTGTATTTGGAACCAATTCTGATTGAGCAGAACATGACTACAAAGGTTGGAATTCCTGGCCTACACTTGGACTTTCTGACTTCTCAGGCCATCCTGAAGGCCTCCTTGGGAGAATGGAAGGCAGTTTGTGCATTGTTAGCCCTCAGTATATATGGGGTTATACTTTTTGCAGATGAGCCCAAGTTTATCAGCAAGAATTCTATTCATCTCTTCCTTTTGAGGAACCCAGTACCCACCTTGCTGGGAGATTTCTATTATTCTATTCACCAAAGGAATGAGAAGCAGAGAGGGAGATTGGTGAGATGATGTGCTCCTCTCTTTCATACTTGGCTGCTTAAACACTTACCCAAGACTGATGCCTTCCTGAATCCTCACCAACAGAAGAATTGGGCCAAGAGGCTCATTGCTTTGACTTCAGATGACATCAGATGGTGCACCCAGAGCACCAAAGGCAGGGACATAATTACTAGTTGTGGGCAGTTCCCCAATGTACCTTTGATAGGAGTGAAGGGTTGCATCAACTACAACCCTTTGTTGTTTAAAAGACAATTGGGCTATGCATTGGTCCACCCTCCTAGAGTGCAAGACTTGGTTGAAACCCTGTATTGTGAGATAAAGCCTAATCTAGCTGTTGTCAGGCAAGCATCCTGGGCTTGGGACAACATCCAGACTAAAGGGATGGCCATTCTTGGGAGATGCAACAATGTGGCTTCAGCTCAGTATTATGAATGGTCTCATGCCAGGGCTCAAATTTCTGGGATGCCTTTCACCATTGAGGATGCACCTGGACCATCCACAGCACCACCTCCAGCCACTGTCAGCCTGGAGGAATTTGAGAAACTGAAGGAGAGGAATGAGAATCTGTCTCAAGCTCTGAAGAAGACCCTCTGGGAGAGGAGTGATGGTCGTCTAGACATTGAGAGGTTAGAAAAGCTAAAGGTGGAGCATCTAGCCAGGATTGAGAAGTCAGAAGACTACATCAAGAAATCAAGAGCTGGGGAGCAAATTTTGAAGAATGCCTGTAAAGAGGCCCAGTTTCAGAAGGCTAGGACTGATCTCTATCTGAAAGAAAGTCAAGCTAGGTGGGTCAGAATCACTGAAGCTCGCACTCAAGAGGATAAGAGAACTCAGGCCAGGATTGAGCAGTTGGAGGCCATTGAGAGGAAACAACAGGAAGCTCTGCTGGAAGCCCAGAAGGAAATCTCAGAATTGAAGTTTAGGGCTGGTGTGAAGAGGTCAAAGGACCAAGACAAACACAAGAAGCTGACCACTGCTATTACCACCAGGAACCTTCTTATCAGAAGCATTACAGAGCTTTCGGCTGGTCCTGTAACTGAAGCACTTCTGAAGGAGGTTAAGGAGGATGAGTTTGGTTTAGATGTTTGATCACTTTGCTTGTTGCTATTTCCATTCCATGTACTTTTCTATTTATGTTGTATTTTGACCCCACAGGGGCATGTGTTGTAAAAACCAAACTATGTATGATTCACTGTTTGTAATGTATTTGTCAGTTTGTTTCACTAAGTTTTCTCTTTCTCAAGCAACATCAAAGCATCTTCCCCAGGGTCTGGAAAGGTCAAAACCAAGCGCCAAGCCGGATACCTTGGAAACAAATAAGCATACTGCATTGCATGCTAACTTTTGTTTTGTTTTGTAGGTTTTTGTTTTGTTTGTTACTGACTCTGTTGTGGTTCAGGAATTATTGCTCGCCGTCAGGTGTTCCCTCTCAACCGTCCACGCAGATACCCTACTCGCAACAATCTTCCTGGTATCCAGATGGATCAAGTACAGCAAGAGCTGACAGAGGTCAGGAGCCAGATGGTTAATGAAAGGCTGGAAATGAGAAACCAAATAACCCAGTTCATGGAAGTAATGAATGGTTTGGCCCAAAGTCAAGAAAGATTGAGGGCATTGGTAGAAAGACAAACACCAGAAGAACCCCATTCGGGAACTGGAGGAACAGGTAACAATGAAAGGGGTCAGCTTCATGTTAATCCACCAGTATATGGGCCTCATCTACATCCGGAAGTCAATATCCCGGTGAACGTACAAAGAAATATTGCTGCAGGCAGAATCTTACAAGAAGACCCCTAGGAGGAGCAATTCACTGTAATGGGAGCTGGGGATGAAGCCTATGATAGAAGGTTTGATGAAATTGCTGAGAAGTTGAGATCTCTGGAGTCTCAAAATTCCCTGGGTTTTGATGTCATGGATATGGGGTTGGTGGATGGGGTAAGGATTCCCCACAAGTTTAAACCCCCGTGCTTCGAGAAGTACAATGGAACTTCCTGTCCACGAACTCACTTACAATCCTTTCTGGGGAGACTGAAGGCATACACCATGGATGAAAAACTGTGGATGTTTTATTTTGAAGACAGTTTGACCGGGGCTTCCAGGGAGTGGTACTCTCACTTGACCAGAGCTACTATCAGGTGCTGGAAGGACCTAGCTGAGGCCTTCATCAGACAATACCAATACAATCTGGACATGGCTCCTAACAGAACCCTCCTGATGGGATTGTCTCAGTCCTCCAGAGAAAGCTTCCGGGAATATGCCCAGAGGTGGAGACAGCTTGCTGCTGCTGTCCAGCCACCCATGTCGGAAAGAGAAATGGCCGACATGTTTATGAATACCCTCCAAGGGACATATATTGATAGGCTAGCTGCCTTTTCTTCCACCAGCTTCGCTGACGTAGTCATAGCTGGAGAAAGAATTGAAAGCCTTCTGAAGATGGGTAAGATTTCTGATAATGGTGCAAGTTCGTCGAGTAATCCCAGGAAGCCTTTTGTGGGACCTAGAAGAACTGGTGAAACAAATGTCATTTATGCCAATAGGGGCAGACCTCAGTATGTCCACAGATCAGTAGCAGCTGTCATAATTCCAGCTCCAATTCCTCAGCAACCAGCATATCAACAACAACAATAACCACATTATCAACAGCAAGTTCAGTATCCGCCACAAAGAACCTACAACAACAACAACAGCAATCAGCAACAAAGACCCTTTCAGCAAAGGCCATCACAGGCAAATAGGGTGATTGATCCAATCCCTATGCCTTATGCCGCTTTATTGCCACAACTCCTGAAACTCAACTTGGTTGAACTAAGGACATTGGCACCACCAGACCCTTCCAGTCTCCCAAGAAATTATGACGTCAATGCCAGATGTGCTTTCCACTCCAATGCACCTGGCCACAGTACGGAAAAATGCAGGGCTTTACAAATGAAGGTGCAAGACCTGGTAGATTCTAAAGCCCTCAACTTTGCACACCCGCCAAATGTCAACAATAATCCCATGCCCAATCATGGAGGACCAAGAATTAATGTCATTGAGGAAGACAAGCCATCATTCTTAATCACCGGTGTGGGGCAGATTCGGACACCTCTAGTAGAAATTAAAGCTCGGCTCCTAGAATGCCAGATGTTCCCCGGGTGTGAGCTCGGTTGTGGTTATTGCAACATTTCGGTCAACGGGTGTGATAACTTGAGAAGCGGCATATATGGTCTCATCAAAAGTGGTATACTTCAGATCACAACATCAGCTTCCACAAATCCAGCAATCCCTCTGACAACAGTTCCTGACTCTCCTACAACTGCAACAACAATCATTCCAACCAATTCATCAATATCATCAACAATGACTTCATCCATCACTTCAACAAATCAAATGTCAACAACCATTTCTTCTACAACGTCAGCATCCCTTCATTCTGCAGAATCGTCTACAACCCCAACATCCATTTATCCAGCAAGATCTTCTACAACGCCAACAGAAAATAGTGAAGATATCTCAGCAGTCACCATTTACTATGATCCGTCAAGTGTTCCTCCAAACAACAACTTTCAACAACAAGCAGTGGCATCTCCTGCCAGGTCACCAATCACCATCTACTACGATCCGCACATCATTTCAGTACCCTCCTCTGCAGCAGTCAGTCCAGTTACCATCACGGAGCCTGGACCCGTTCCATATGAAAGCAGTAATGCCATCCCTTGGCATTATGGCTCTGACCTCTACTGCAACGGAGAGAAAATCACTTTGGACTCTTCAACCTCTTCTCCACAGATTGATAATGTTGGGGGAGGCGGAGGCTTCACCAGAAGCGGACGCCTTTTTGTCTCACAATCATAAAGACCTAATGCCAAAGCAGAAGCTGCTGCAAAAGCAAAGGGGAAGAGTGTAATACCTGAAGAACCAATTCTCAAAGAAACTCAGAAGACATCTTTTGAGCAAGATGTAGATGAATTCATGAGAATTATAAAGAGGAGTGATTACAAAGTGGTGGATCAGCTTCACCAAACTCCCTCAAAGATCTCCATATTATCCTTGCTGATGTGTTCCGAAGCTCACAGGAATGCATTATTGAAAGTCCTGCACGCAGCATACGTACTAGAGGAGATCACAGTTAATCAGCTAGAAACCGTGGTAGCAAATGTCAACACCAGTCATGGACTGGGCTTTACCAATGCTGACTTAACAACGGAGGGACGTAACCACAACAAGGCTTTACATATCACCTTGGAATGCAAGGGTGCTGTTCTATCCCATGTACTGGTGGACACTGGGTCTTCACTCAATGTTCTACCAAAGAAGGCCTTGGTGAAGTTGGAGTACGATGGCTTGGCACTGCGTCCAAGTAATTTGGTGGTAAGAGCATTTGATGGCTCTAAAAGATCAGTGCTTGGGGAGATTGATCTGCCTGTGATGATTGGCCCGCAGACCTTCAAAATTACCTTCTATGTGATGGACATTCAGCCAGCCTACAGCTGTTTGTTGGGTAGACCTTGGATCCATGCCGCTGGCGCAGTTACGTCTACCCTTCACCAGAAGCTGAAATTCGAGTGGGAAGGCCAGATCATCACCATCTGTGGTGAAGAGGACATTTTTGTTAGCCATCTGGCTACGTACAAGTATATTGAGATGGGTGGAGAAATCCATGAAACCATGAGCCAAGGGTTTGAGGCCCTGAACATAAATGAAGCATCTGTTGTACTAGGAACCTCCATGACATCTTATCAGCAAGCCAGGAAGGTTGTTGAAGAGGGTACTGCCCAGGGTTGGGGCAAGCTGCTACCTGTGGAGAAGAAGGAGGACAGATTTGGGTTGGGTTACAAACCAACTCAACAAGATCAATCAGAGGCTGCCAAGAAGCCCAGTTTCGTCAGTGGGGGAATGCTCACCCCTGATGCAGTGAACAACTTGGAAGACGAGGATGAAAGTGACCGCAACCTGGAGAGCTGGATACGTCCGAGGATCCCGGGGAGCCAAGTCCCTAACTGGTCTTCCCAGGAAATTATAAGGGTTACTCCTGCAGAGTAATTATTATTTCCTGTATATTTTAAGCATGCATCAAGTCTTGCATCTTGCCTAAGATGTCAAGACTCATTTTGTAATCGGGCCATCTTGTAATTTTGTGCAAACAGATCAATCAATGAATATCAGACATCTTTTGCAAATGAGTCTTTTTTCTTTTCCACTCACTGTTTTTCATTCTTCTTTTTGTACAAAAATAAAATGGCATTGTTTTCCAAAATGATAAACTTCATTTCACTTTTTTTCCTAAACAAGATTAAAATCGATCACTAAAATGAACAATCTAAACCCTTGCAGAGAGTGCCTTTCAGATTGCACCGACAACAACACTGCTATGACTTCGTATGACTTTGACAATCCAATCAATCAAGCTGATGAAGGGGTTGAAGAAGATTTTGAACTTCCTGAAGAGCTAGCCAGGTTGTTAAGGCAAGAGGAGAAGGTTATCACTCCTCATCAGGAGGAGATTGAAACGGTTAATCTTGGTGCGGAAGAAGATGTGAAAGAAGTTAAGATCGGGGCCTGCTTACAAGACTCAGTGAAAGAACAACTGATTGACCTGCTTCGTGAATATGTGGATGTGTTTGCTTGGTCTTATCAGGATATGCCAGGGTTGGACACCGATATTGTTATGCACAAGCTGCCTTTAAGAGAAGATTGCCCACCGGTTAAACAGAAACTGCGCCGTACTCGCCCAGATATGGCAATGAAGATAAAGGAAGAGGTACAAAAACAGTGGGACGCCGGGTTCCTTGCTGTGACCAGCTATCCACCATGGGTTGCTAATATTGTACCTGTGCCTAAGAAAGATGGCAAGGTGAGAATGTGTGTGGATTACTGGGATTTGAATAGAGCCAGCCCGAAAGATGATTTCCCTTTACCTCACATTGATGTATTGGTTGATAATACGGCTCAGTTCTCGGTATTCTCCTTCATGGACGGATTTTCAGGATATAATCAAATCAAGATGTCACCTGAAGACATGGAGAAGACAACTTTCATCACGCCTTGGGGCACATTCTGTTATAAGGTGATGCCATTCGGACTGAAGAATGCTGGTGCCACTTATCAACGGGCCATGGTAACATTATTCCACGACATGATCCATAAAGAAATTGAATGTTATGTGGATGACATGATTGCCAAGTCCCTCACAGAAGAAGACCACCTGGTAAATCTGTTGAAGCTATTCAAGCGTCTGAGGAAGTATCAACTGAAGTTAAACCCCAACAAGTGCACATTCGGGGTACGATCTGGTAAGCTGCTGGGATTTATTGTAAGTGAAAAAGGGATTGAAGTTGACCCTGATAAAGTCAAAGCCATTCAAGAAATGCCTGCACCGAAGACAGAGAAAGAAGTTCGGGGGTTCCTAGGTAGATTGAACTACATTTCAAGGTTCATATCTCATCTTACAGCAACCTGTGAGCCTTTGTTCAAGCTATTGAGAAAAGAACAAACAGTCAGGTGGAATGAAGACTGCCAGAGGGCTTTTGACAAAATCAAGGAATACTTACAAGAGCCACCGATCCTTATGCCACCAGTCGAAGGGAGACCTCTAATAATGTACTTGACAGTATTAGAAGAGTCAATGGGGTGTGTGTTGGGCCAGCATGACGAGTCTGGTCGAAAAGAGTATGCAATATACTATCTAAGCAAAAAGTTTACCGACTGTGAACAACGTTATTCACTGCTCGAGAAAACTTGATGTGCTTTAGCGTGGGCTGCTCGCCGACTGAGACAGTATATGTTGACCCACACTACTTTATTGATATCAAAGATGGACCCAGTTAAGTACATTTTTGAGAAGCCATCACTTACCGGACGGGTTGCAAGATGGCAAATGATCCTCACAGAATATGACATCCAGTACACATCTCAGAAAGCCATCAAGGGTAGTGTATTGTCTGATTATCTTGCTGAGCAATCCATTGATGATTACCAGCCTATGAGATTTGACTTCCCTGATGAAGACATCATGTTCATAAAAGCAAAAGATCATGAAGAGCCCGTTCACACTGAAGGGCTTGACCCAGAAGAAGAATGGACTATGATGTTCGATGGGGCTGTTAATATGAATGGTCGGGGTGTTGGTGCAGTACTCATTACACCTAAGGGAGTTCACATGCCTTTCTCGGCAAAACTCACCTTCAACTGCACTAACAACGAAGCTGAATACGAAGCTTGCATTATGGGTCTTGAGGAAGCCATTGACCTCAGGATCAAGACTTTGACTGTATTCGGGGATTCGGCTCTGGTAATCAATCAAACCAACGGCAAATGGTACACACACCAGGATCATCTAATACCTTATAGGGACTATACAAGAAGGTTATTGACTTTCTTCACAACAGTCAAGCTTGAGTATATCCCTCGGGACGAGAATCAGTTTGCAGATGCTCTTGCCACCATTTCATCCATGATCAAAGTTCAAGCTACCAACTTTGTGCCTCGGATCTCAGTGTCCAGACTTGACAGACCAGCATACGTATTTGCAGCAGACATCGTAAAAAATGATAAGCCTTGGTTCCATGATATTAAGTGCTTCTTGGAGGATCAAACATACCCACCTGGGGCATCTTCCAATGATAAGAAGACTTTAAGAAGGCTTGCTGGTAGTTTCTTCCTGAACACTGATGGTTCCCTGTACAAGAGAAACTTTGATATGGTACTCCTCAGATGCGTTGATAGAACAGAAGCAAACTTGTTGATGCACGAGGTGCACGAAGGATCCTTTGGTACCCATGCAGGAGGGCATGCCATGGCTAAGAAGTTGGTAAGATCAGGTTATTACTGGATCACAATGGATGCCGACTGTTGCGCCTATGCCAGAAAGTGCCATAAATGCCAGATTTATGCGGATAAGGTGCATGTGCCTCCCAATCCTCTGAATGTGATGTCTTCACCCTGGCCCTTTGCTATGTGGGGCATTGATATGATTGGCAAGATTGAACCGACTGCTTCAAATGGCCACAGATTCATCCTGGTAGCCATTGACTATTTCACCAAGTGGGTTGAAGCAGCTTCATATGCAAATGTTACAAGACAAGTAGTAGCCCGATTTCTGAAGAGAGACATCATCTGTCGGTATGGAGTTCCCGAGCGAATCATTACTGATAATGGTTCCAACTTAAACAACAAAATGATGGCAGAGCTGTGCTGGGACTTCAAGATCCAACACCACAATTCTTCTCCTTACAGGCCAAAGATGAATGGCGCTGTTGAGGCAGCTAATAAGAATATCAAGAAGATTGTGCAGAAGATGGTAGTCACCTACAAAGACTGGCACGAGATGCTACCATTTGCCTTGCATGGGAACCGCACATCAATCAGAACATCTACTGGGGCAACACCGTATCAGCTTGTATATGGTATGGAGGCAGTCCTACCTATTGAAGTTGAGTTACCCTCCCTACGGGTACTAATGAATGTTAAGCTAAACGAAGCAGAATGGGTCCGGTCCCGATACGAACAACTGAATCTGATCGAAGAAAAGAGATTGGCTGCAATCTGTCATGGGCAGCTGCATCAGAAAAGAATGAAGAAAGCCTTCAATCAGAAAGTCAGGCTCCGAGAATACCAAGTAGGAGATCTTGTGCTGAAAAGACTCCTCCCTCCACATACAGACCACAGGGGCAAGTGGACTCCGAACTATGAAGGGCCATTCGTAGTAAAGAAAGTTTTCTCCGGTGGAGCACTCATGCTCAGCACTATGGATGGTGAAGACTTCCCGTCCCCTGTGAATTCAGATGCAGTTAAAAAATACTTCGCATAAAAAATGACCCGCTGGACATAAAAACAAAATGTAAGTCTAGGAAAAAATAGGGCATCCCGGCGAGTCAAGAAACAGAATAAGAGACTCGGGCAAAAATAAGGGAGAATAAATAAAAATGTACACCCGCTGAGTCGAAAAGCCGCATTGGATGACTCAGGCAAAAAAGGGTATCCCAATGGATTGAAAACCTGAAAGGGATATCCATGCAAAATAAGGGAATAAGCGAACAACTGCATTCTGGATTCATCTGTATCACTCACAACTCGGTAAGCTTCGAAAGGATCAAGCTTCTGTCAGAATCAGCCTTCTTCAGAAAGCAAGACGAGAAGAACGTCAAATGTCATACGAGTCATAGTAAAAGGGAAGCTCCTTGAAGTGTCACCAACATTGCCAGGATCTTTTTGTTTCTCAATTTGTAATGGTTTCCTCATTTCAGGGGATCTGTTTCTTTGGCTGTATCTTGCCAATTCAGGGCACACAAATCAATAAAATCAGATTTTTCAGTCGTGTTTCGTCTCGTACATTTTATTTTCGTTTGCAAAAATGTCCGATGTCTTTAAGATACTGATTGCATAAATACAGATGCTTCTTTTAAATACGTGCTTGCAGGAAATATACTTACTCCCGGGAGTGTCTGAACTCCTATGATGGAATCCGGTAAGGGATACCTCAGGATTACTTGTGCGCTTCTTTATCTTTTCAGGATTGCGGGTATTCAAAACACAACATGGGGCATGAAGGCTTCACCCCAGCAAGCTGGCAAATCATTATCTACTCAGTCTATCTCCTAATTAGCACCGGAGATGGTTTTCCCCCAGCTGAGTTGTCAAGTATCATCCTCAGCAGGACCCCTACAGAAATCTCCGGGAAGACCTTCTCATGGTCTTTTTTCTTCCCCAGCCGAGTTGCCATTTACTATTCCTCCGCAGCCAAGTGCAAAAGCCGGGGAACCATCTCCCCACGGAACTTCAGCCTCTATCCAGAAGAGCAATGCCTGAAGATCTCACAACAGAGTGAAGATGGCTTCTACAAACCCCAGCTGGGTCCCTCATTACCAAAGATAGGTCTATCAGTGACCTATATCCCCAAGCAGATGCATCTTATCAGGACTACCAATGATCTCATCCCCAGCTGGGATGTCCACTTAGAGCAGATCAACCAGAGATCTTCGTAGCAACGGGACCCGGATCCCGGATCATTATCTTTGCATAATCATAGCATTCACATCACATTCTCCCCACATAGCGTAGCATTCCGTCTAATACGGAGCATTACGGCAAAAATCAAACATATTGCATAATCATATGCCATGGTCTGAATCCAACACTTGTAAATACCGACAATCCATCAACAGGATACAGAGAAAACTCTCCAAAATTCCCATCCAGAGAGCCAAGGCACCTTCCCTAAAGATACAGATACATCCTGACACCCATCCGTGTCATATCCCCAGCCGAGAGCTAAAGCCAAAGCACTGGCCTTACACTCACAAATACAAATGCACACCCCTTTTGGCACCCGTCCGTGTCACGATTCCCCAATAAAATCGCCCGATCTTTCTTTACAAACAGACACTTATATATTACAGATACTTCTTGACACCCGTCCGTGTCATATCCCCAGCAGAAAGCCAAAGTGTCCCCTTTGCACTCACCATACAAATACATATACATATCTATACAACTTCCCTGACACCCGTCCGTGTCGTATTCCCCAGCATTAGTCACCCAAACACCTTGTAAATCATATATTTGTTTATAATACACTCTCTCCGACACTCGTCCGTGTCGCGCTCCCCAGCAAGTTAAATACCCACCACTCATACTTGTTACTCATACTTGTCACTCATACAGATACTCGTCCGTATCTTTTATATACCACTTATATCCCCTCAGAGTCGACACTCGTCTGTGTTCTTTGTTAACCGGTTGATACTCGTCCGTATCATCATCTCAGAACATGCGTCAAGCGTTTGTTTCTACCTGATACTCGTCCGTATCACAGTCTTAAGGATGCTTGTCCGCACCTTTAATCTATACACCGTGTCAAACACTTATGTCTTCTTGAATATAGACACTCGTCTGTGTCTACTATTCCCCAGAAGAGTCCCTTCAGAATCAACACTCGTCTGTGTTCCTTGTTAACCAGTTGGTACTCGTCTGTATCATCATCTCTGAACATGCGTCAGTGTTTGTTTCTACTGATACTCGTTCGTATCACGGTCTTAGGGATGCTCGTCCGCATCTTTAATCTATACACAACACAAAAACACTTATACCTTTTATTTCTTGGATGTAAACGCTCGTCCGTGTTTACTATTCCCCAGTAGGTCGCAATCAAAGCAAAACTTCTTTTCTATCTGACATTCGTCCTATGTCATGATACCTTTCGGCAGCCGTACCCTGCCAGGTGATCGTCCTTCACCTTTGGATGACCGTCCCTCATCCTTTCCCCAGCGGAGTCTCTATTTCATTAGAACCCCTTTTTTCTATCCGGCATTCGTCCTATGTCGTGATATTTTCAGCAGCCGTCCCCTGCTAGGTGATCGTCCTTCACCTTTTGATGATCGTCCTTCATCATTTTATCCGATGGCCGTCCCCATCGTTGATCTTGTTATCTGACATTCGTCCTATGTCATGATACCTTTCGGCAGCCGTCCCCTGCTAGGTGATCGTCCTTCACCTTTTGATGATCGTCCTTCATCATTTTATCCGATGGCCGTCCCCATCGTTGATCTTGTTATCTGACATTCGTCCTATGTCATGATACCTTTCGGCAGCCGTACCCTGCCAGGTGATCGTCCTTCACCTTTTGATGATCGTCCTTCATCATTTTATCTGATGGCCGTCCCCATCGTCTATCTTTCTATCCGACCTTCATCCAAGGTCGTGATTTTTAGCAGCCGTACCTTGCTAGGTGATCGTCCTTCACCTTTTGATGATCGTCCTTCATCATTTTATCCGATGGCCGTCCCCATCGTTGATCTTGTTATCTGACATTCGTCCTATGTCATGATAGACCTTGAGAGCAGCCGTCCCCTGCTAGGTGATCGTCCTTCACCTCTTGATGATCGTCCTTCATCATGCTCATCCGATGGCCGTCCCCATCGTCGACCTTTTATCCGGCATTCGTCCTATGTCGCGATACTTTCGGCAGCCGTACCCTGCTAGGTGATCGTCCTTCACCTTAGATGACCGTCCCTCATCTTATCCCCATCAGAGCAGCCGTCCCCTGCTAGGTGATCGTCCTTCACCTTTGATGACCGTCCCTCATCATTATTTCATTTATTCTTTAACCCGGTGGCCGTCCCCGTCGTGGTCCCTTTTCCTTTTCCTGGTGATTGTCCTTCACCCTTGATGACCGTCCCTCATCATTATTTCATTTATTCTTTAACCCGATGGCCGTCCCTGTCGTGGTCCCTTTTCCTTTTCCTGGTGATCGTCCTTCACCCTTGATGACCGTCCCTCATCATTATTTCATTTATTCTTTAACCCGATGGTCGTCCCCGTCATGGTCCCTTTTCCTTTTCCTGATGATCGTCCTTCATCAGTTTAGCCCGATGGTCGTCCCCATCGTTATTTGCATTATTTTATGAACCTAATGACCGTACCTCATCGTTTGTTTTTACCTATAATCCCCAGAGAATCTTATAGCTTTACATGATGGTCGTCCCCATCATAATCTCTTATATCCCCAGCATGTCGGCCGTCCCCGTCATTGCTTTATTTCCCGCATTTTTTCCCAGCATGTCGGTCGTCCCCGTCATTGTTTTATTTCCCGCATTTTCCCCAGCATGCCGGCCGTCCCCGTCATTGCTCTTTCCCCAGCAGTCGTCCTCTGCTCGGCGGTCGTCCTCCGTCGCCCGCACTTTATAATTATACTTTATTTTCTTTTACAATCTATATCCCTTTTCTTCTTCATTCTGTGAGTGCAAATTTTGGACTGTCTTTGATATTCAACCACAAGTTATCTTGTTTTCCTATTAAGCCGATGCTTACATCCTGCACAACTAACTTATGTTTGAATAGGGGCAGCTGTAAACACCCCAAATTTTCCCTCACCCATTCACACAATGGCTTGTGATATCCTTATATGCATAAATTCAATTATAGCATCTCATACCACATTTTTGATTCACTGCATTGGTTCAAAGTCATATGCATCTAGGGTTTGTGATCTGAGCTATCCAAGAGCTTCTTGAGCCACTCCAAAGGTCATAAATCACTTCAAAGGGGTCCATGTATGTTCAAGTATCATATTGTATCCCCACAAAGTCAAGAAAGTCAAAGAATCACAAGAACTGAGAATGGCATGGAAGTAGAGCCAGGTTTAACTGCACAGATGACCTAAAATTAGGGTTTTGGTTTCAGAGGCCATAACTCCAAATTTTTTGGTCATTCTTATTTCTATTGGTCTCTATATTGTATAGGGATCATGCATATCAATTTTCATGAAGAAATTCCATGGGGAAGGCATCTGATCAAGAGTTGACTTTTTGAGCAAGTCAGTGTAAAATCAGGGCATCTGAGGCCCCCAATGACCCAACCAAAGGGTGTTCTTCATCATTTTGATTGTGTATGATCTTTATTTGATCATAGAATATTTTAAAAGTTCACAAAGTTGAATAATTTCAAGCCATTTGCAAAGTTGACTTTTTGGGAAAATGACTTGTAATGGAAACTTGCCATTTTGGGGAACTTTTTCAACCCTTGCTTTTTGATTCAAAAATGCTTCAAATGAGAAAACTTTGGTCATGAAAGTTGTAGAATGGATCATTCCCTTTTCAAAAAGTACAAGAACTCATTCTAATTCATTTTAGATCAAAAGTTATGGCTTGTCAAAGTTGGCCAAAATCACATAAATTGAAGTTTTCTACCAAAGAGGCATTTTGCAAAATGGTATGATCAAGTGTTCTAAAGGCTTCAAATGTGTACAAACTCTTCACAACATAATCACATGACCTCTAAAGATCAGAATTGGCCCAAGAATATTGCATTTTGATGCCTTGAATCTCATGAATTTTCAAAGTGGCCAAACTTTGGGAAATTTGCAAAACATCTCATAAACTTCATGCAACTTGCTGAATCATCTCAAATCAAATTCCATGGTTCTCCCTAAACTCAGCTGAGCCAAGCCATGCCCCTATCTCAGCCTGCCACTTGCCCATACCTCCAAGTACAACTTGCTTGACTTTTTGCAACTTGAGCCATACCAATCACAATAGTCCACACCAACTCCTCTGACCTCTCTAGTTGTGATAAGTGGACCAAAGCCAGCATAACACACCACACACACAAGCCTGAAAGGGATCATAAGCCATAGTTCCAAGTTTATGCTCCATATGCAAAACCTTTCGAAACACACAGCACAAGCCTCAAACACAAAAACAAACTTCACCATTGATCTCAACATGTTCCACTGATCACAAACCAACCATTGAAACAGCCTGAAACTCACTGAAATCAAAACACGATCCTCACCCCTCAATGGACAGAACTTCTGCAATCTCCCAAATCAGCCATCAACAAAAGTTTTGAAGCATTCCATTGAGCTCAGGGGGACCAGAGGAGTCGGTTTGCATAAGAAAAAGGCTCAGAAAGCTCCAATTCGAAGAACTTCAGTTCAGGTATCCATCAAGAACAAATTTTCCAGAACTTCATTTACTTGTTATAAATTGATTCTACATGTTATGCTGATCATCATGATGTGTTTAAAAATGAAAATGGTGGAGTATTGAGTATGTATGAGTTGTCTGAAAGTTTCTGACCTAAAATTACTTTGCTTCGATTTGCATTGTTGGTGAATAAGAAATGAGTTTTGATTGGGGGTTTTGATTCAGTGATGAGTGGGGTTTGATTCTGGGCAGAGAGATTTCATTTTCGTTGCTTGGAGAGAGAGATAAGGTTTTGGACTCGTCGGAGAAGACGACCGGAACACTGTTCCGGCCGTCTGAGAGTCATTAATGATAATTAGGGTTTAGTGGTGAGTTTGAATCTGGAGCGTAGGATGAGGCTTCCCGCGCGTGTTTCAAGGGCTCAGATCATGTCATTAGCCCTAATTCCTGATTATTTAATTTAATTATAATTAATTAGCCCAGGTGAGATCCAGGCCATTCATTAGCGCGCCAGTCAACCATTAACCCTCAGCTTTGAATCTAGAGCATTGGATCTGATTACTTCTTCATTTATTTATTTTTATTTCATTTTATTTGCATTTTATTTATACGAATTTTTAAAAATAGTAAAAAACATCAAAAAATTCTGAAATTTTTTATCCAAGCTTTAATTAATTTTTAGAACACAAAAATATTTTTATTTTTATTTTTTGCATTAAAAATCATTTTTAAAACATTTAGAAGTTTATTTTTAATTAGTTAATGAAAATTAATTAATTAAAAATACTTTTAGGTATTTAAAAATCACAAAAAAATTCAGAGAACATTTTCAAACATTTAGAAACATTGTGCAACTCTCAAACCAAATTTCTTTTTTGATCTTGATGCCTTTTGACAATTTCCTTTGGATTTTATTCCTTTTTAAAGGCAATATTTCACTTCAAACTTCAAAAACCCATTTCTGCCTAACCCTTGAGAGTTGGATGATGATTCTTTTTGCATTGCATCTTGCATATCATGTAGTTTATAGGATAAAATTGGCATGATTTGATCTTGCATTTTCATTTTGTTTTGCATTTTTCTTGACAAGGTGCCTTAAAACCCTAGCAATCTTAGAAAATTCATAACTCTCACTAGGATAAGAGTTGGATCCCCTCCTTTGGGCAGTGAGTTTGTATAGGTTTAGGGTTCCTTTGAATGCATTTTCAAATTTTTATCATGATGTTTGCTTCTGGTTTTGAATTTTGTTTTGTGCATTGATCATAAACCCTAATCCATGCCTTCCTTTGCATCCATCTCCCATTTGCTTGCATACCATGACTTGCCATGACATTTTGTGCATCCATTTGATTCATAATACATCTCAGGACATATTAGAATCATGTTTGATCATTGCATCTTTCATTTTCCATGTTGTATGTCATTTGCTTTTCATAACTTTTCATGAACATCCATGATTCAATACATGCTTCTCTTGCATCCATATGTTTGCATGATCATTCTAATGCCTTGTTTCATGTTTGAATCATCTCTTAGCATCATTAACATCATGTATTTGCTTCTGACTTTGTCCTGCACCATGTCATTTCATCTCATTTGCATTGCATTTCATTTCTTTCACTGACTTTTCAGGTGGTAAGTTACTATGAGGAGTGAATTTGCCTTCACTTCTCATGTTCTCTTTTCATCTCTTTCATAATTCCCTTTGCTGCATTTTGCATGTGTTTGGGTTTGAGCTTGCTCATTCTTGTCCATCTCACTTTCTTTCTTCAAGCAACTTGACTTCTTAAGTGAAGCAAGTTGTTTTGCTTCTCTTTGCTCCTGTCATCTGCTTCTCTCCTTGGTGGTTCTTTGAAGATTCTTTCTTTTAAACCTCACAAACCCTAGGAATTCCAAGCATGATAACTCTTTAGGGTTGATTAGTCCCCCCATTTAGTTTTACCTTTGTGTCATCTTTTGTGTCTTCTCATCTCATCTCATAATCAAGGACTAAACCTTTAAGGTTTTAAGGCTTTGTGATTAAGCTTATGCCTGCATCCTTCTATTAGGATGGAGTGTATAACTTTAATCCTAAGTGTTAAACCCTTGATGTGTTTAAATCATTTAATCAATTCACTTAATAATCATCACGACATCAAGCTTGTAACTTGGGCCTTGCATTAGGGTTCTAATTCTTCCTTAATTGGTTAAGAAAGACTAACCCTAGTGTTAATGGACAAGTCCTCCTCAAGTTGTCTTACAAACCCTAAAAATCATTTCTTCATCTTATCATTAACTAAAACCCACTTAATAAAGGCTTTGTTTTGTCATGAGGTTAATCCCTAATCATGGATTAAGTTGAGGAGCTTTCCTCAGCTTAAACATTCTCATCTGTTATCCTTCTATTAGGATGGTGTAATGAGTCTGTTTAATCCCTGATTATGGCTTAATCTCATTACCTAACACTAAACAAAAACAACAAAAACATCTAAATAATCACAACTAGGTTAATGATCGTAATCCTACACCATGGTGATTAAGTGTGAGATGCTGACTTCACACTTAAGGTATTCTCATTACCCCTAATCAGAGGGAAGATGTGATGAGTTTACTAACCCATTGGTTTAGGCTTAAGCTCATCAACTTATGACAAACTTTCAAAAGCAATAAAAGACTGAAAACTCAAAAAACAAACAATAATCATCTCCTTCGGGATTCTTTTCTCATCACACTCATTCACAAACGAGAACTTGCTTCTTCCGTCTAATGCAAGACAGTTTGCACCTGAGCCAGACAGGTCACACACTTGAGCATTGACAAGTAAGCAGTTCACAAGTCAATTTACCTTTCAGTCTCTTTGGGTCGAACTACGGTGTTCTGACTTCCTCATTGCACGAGAGGATACGTAGGCATAACTTAACAGTTATCGAACAAAATTCTCTGTATATTGCCCCTCCTCCAGCATTATTCTTTAAACCTCATATTCATGAGCATTTCATCCTTGTTCTTACACTGACACTTCTCTTATACACTTCACATTTCTTTTACACTAACACTTGCATTCTTTTCCAGCTTTGATACACAAATTGCACTGACACTACCCCTTTTAAACACAAACCTTTTAAGCGTGGATCCCGTCGAGTACGACGGACAATCTGGGTGCTAATACCTTCCCAGGTTGTAACCAACCCCCTTTCTCAGTCTCTCTGGTTCGCAACCGTCTTATCCATATCTTTTCTAGGTTTATGCAGCATTATCTTTCCTCCGGGATAAAAATGCCTAGCTGGCGACTCTTTCTTTCTCTTGAGTTCACCCTTGTGTGTTCTCATTCCCTCTTTCGCCGACCGTTCGCGTATGTACCCCTTCTGACCTTTAGGTGTCATTTTGGTGGGAGCGACAGTCGGTAAGGAGAAGAGTTATGATGCTGAATCTGGAAGTCCTGGCACAATTCTGCCATCATCTTGTTGTTTAAGTTAGAACCATTGTCAGTAATGATTCTTTCGGGCACTCCATATCTGCAAATAATGTCTCTTTGCAAAAATCTGGCTACCACTTGACGAGTGACATTGGCGTAGGACGCTGCTTCAACCCACTTAGTGATGTAATCGATCGCGACCAAGATGAAGCGATGACCATTTGAAGCAGTAGGCTCTATTTTCCCGATCATGTCAATGCCCCACATAGAAAAGGGCCAAGGATATGACATGACGTTGAGCGGGCTGGGAGGAACATGCACCTTGTCTGCATAAATATGACACTTGTGGCACTTGCGTGCATACGAACAACAATCTGCATCCATTGTCAGCCAGTAGTACCCCCATATCAACAACTTCTTAGCCATAGCATGCCCTCCTGCATGAGTACCGAAAGACCCCTCGTGGACTTCCTGCATTAATAGGCTTGCTTCGTGTCTATCCACGCATCTGAGCAAAACCATGTCAAAGTTCCTCTTATATAAAACCCCGTCTGTATTTAAGAAGAACCTAGCAGCAAGTCGCCTTAAGGTCTTCTTGTCGTTGGATGATTCCCCTGCTGGGTATTCTTGTTTTTCCAAGAAGAGCTTGATATCAAAGTACCAAGGTTTCTCATCAGACACTGCGTCTACAGAGAAAGCATAAGCTGGTGCGTCAAGCCTAGAAATGTCAATCCTTGGCACATAATTCCAACACAAGACTTTGATGGATGAAGAAAGAGTAGCCAATGCATCGGAAAATTGATTCTCATCTCGTGGTATATACTGAAGCTTAACCGTTGTGAAGAACATCAACATTTTTCTAGCATAATCCCTATAAGGGATTAAATGTTCTTGATGTGTATACCACTTGCCGTTAATATGATTGATGACGAGGGCTGAATCTCCGAATATATCGAGGGTCTTAATCCGAAGATTAATAGCCTCCTCTATTCCCATTATGCACGCATCGTATTCCGCTTCATTGTTGGTGCAGCCAAAAGTAATTCTGGCAGCGAAGGGAAAGTGAACCCCTTCAAGAGTGATAAGAACAACACCAACTCCATGTTCGTTGATATTGAATACCCCATCAAACATTAACTTCCATTTGGATTCAGGGTCTGGCCCCTCCTCCGGAAGTGGTTCCTCGCAATCTTTTGCTTTGAGGTACATGATGTCCTCATTAGGGAAATCAAACTTCATTGGCTGATAGTCATCTTCAAGAGGTTGCTATGCAAGGTAATCTGACAATACACTTCCCTTGATAGATTTCTGGGAAGTATACTGTATGTCATACTCTGTTAAGATCATTTTCCATCTTGCAACCCTTCCGGTTAATGCTGGTTTCTCAAGGATATACTTGACAGGATCCATTTTTGAGATTAGCAGTGTGGTATGGGTCAACATATACTGTCTCAGTCGGCGAGCAACCCATTCCAAAGCGCAGAAGGTTTTCACGAGCAGGGAGTAACGGGATTCACAGTCGGTAAACGTTTTGCTAAGGTAATAAATAGCGTACTCTTTTCGACCAGACTCGTCATGTTGGCCTAGAACACACCCTATTGACCCTTCTAGCACAGTCAAGTACATGATAAGCGGCCGTCCTGGAATTGGAGGCATTAGAATCGGAGGTGTCTGCAAATATTCTTTTATCTTTTCAAAGGCTCTTTGACAGTCCTCATTCCACCTGATCGTTTGTTCTTTCCTTAGCAATTTGAATATTGGCTAACACGTGGAAGTTAGATGAGATATGAACCGTGAAATGTAGTTCAACCTCCCTAAAAACCCGCGCACTTCTTTTTCTGTTTTCGGTGCAGGCATATCTTGTATTGCTTTTACTTTTGCAGGATCCACCTCGATTCCTCTCTGACTAACAATGAAACCCAACAACTTTCTGGAATGCACCCCGAAAGTGCACTTGTTTGGATTCAACCTCAGCTTATACTTTATCAATCTGTCAAACAGCTTCTTGAGATTGACCAGATGCTCTTCTTGGTCTCGGGACATGGAAATCATGTTGTCCACATAGCACTCAATCTCCTTGTGTATCATGTCGTGGAACAATGTGACCATAGCCCGCTGATACGTTGCCCCAGCGTTCTTCAAACCAAAGGGCATCACCTTGTAGCAGAATGTACCCCACGGGGTAATGAACGTTATTTTCTCCATGTCTTCCGGTGCCATCTTAATCTGATTATACCCGGAGAAGCCATCCATGAAGGAAAATACTGAGAACTGAGTGGTGTTATCTACCAGCACATCAATGTGAGGTAATGGAAAGTCATCTTTTGGACTTGTTCTGTTTAGATCCCGGTAATCAACGCACATCCAAACTTTGCCGTCTTTTTTTGGTACAGGCACAATGTTAGCTACCCAAGGTGGGTAACTAGTTACAGCAAGGAATCCGGCATCCCACTACTTCTGAACCTCCTCCTTGATCTTCATCGCCATGTCAGGACGAGTTCTTCTCAGCTTTTGTTTCACAGGAGGACAGTCTTCTCTCAATGGTAGCTTATGCACAACAATGTCAGTATCCAACCCTGGCATATCTTGATACGACCAGGCGAAGATATCTACATATTCACGTAGCATACCAATCAACTCTTTCTTTACCTCGGCCTGCAGACTGGCCCCAATCTTTATCTCTTTCTTCACATCTTCAATCCTGAAGTTGATGATCTCTATTTCTTCCTGATGAGGCTGAATGACCCTTTCCTCTTGTTTCAACAACCTGACCAATTGTTCGGGGAGTTCACAGTCTTCCTCAACCCCTTCATCAGCTTGGTAGATAGGATTGTCAAAGTCATGCGTGGTCATAGCAGGAACGTTATCACTAGAATCCGGATGATCAACACTACACAGATGATGTGCTTATTTCTGAATCTGTTTTTTTTAAAAAGAGACGCAAACACACAAACAAAAGAAAAAGGAAAAACACATTTCCATTTTATTCTTTTTTTGTGAAAAATTTAAAATGAAAGAAAGAGAACGCAATTTGCTTGAAAAAAATGTCCTTTATTTCATGGAAAAATATAAATGCATTAAAAGCATGGTGGCCCTACAAATGGGTCAGTGCACCTTCGGCAGAGTGCAAGATTGACAATGCAGCATGATAAAAAAAGAAACAAGTAAATTACTTTGGTTGCCAGGTGACTTGAACGAAATCTTCAGCAGACCAGTTCTTGAGCTCTTCTCCGGGTGCCCACGGGTGAATCCAGTTATCCCAGTCACAGTCACTGTCTCCTTCTTCGCTTATTGCATAGATGTGGTTGCGATCGAGCAATCCGGCGCTCATGAAAGTTATGGCTTTACCACTCTGAGGCCAGTTGGACCCACCAGGCTGATAACCAAGACCAAACTTATCATCTTTCTTCTCTAATTCCAGCAACTTGCCCCAGCCCTGGGCGCTTCCAGATTGAACCACTTCCTTGGCCTGCTTGTAAGAATTAATGGAAGTCCATTCCTTCTCACCGTTCCTCTCTGCCGAAGCCAAAATGCTGACATTAACCGCTTCAAAGGCCTGACACAGCGTTTCATGGATCTCTCCGTCCATCTCCACATATTTGAAAGTTTATAGGTGGCTCACAAAGATATCTTCTTCCCCACACACAATGATCACTTGGCCATCAACCACGTACTTCAGCTTTTGATGCAAAGTGGATGTTACTGCTCCTGCAACATGGATCCAAGAACGTCCCAGCAAGCAACTGTACGCAGGTTGAATATTCATGACGTAGAATGTGCTCTTGAACACTTAAGATCCTATATTCACAAGTAACTCAACTTCTCCGAACACAGACCTTCGGGACCCATCAAAAGCTTTAACTATCAAATCACTGGGTCGCAAGACGATGCCATCGACATTCAACTTCATTAAGGCTTTCTTAGGGAGTACGTTGAGAGAAGAGCCTGTGTCAACCAGGATATGTGACAAAACAGCACCCTTACACTTCATGGTAATATGCAGTGCTTTGTTGTGATTGCGGCCTTCAGCAGTAAGATATCTATCGGTGAAGCCCAACCCATGGCTTGCATTCACACTGCCTACTACAGCCTCCAATTGATTAACAGTTATCTCCTGAGGAACGTATGCAATCTGCAGCACTTTCAGCAAGGCTTCTCTGTGAGCTGGAGAACACATCAGCAAAGATATAATTGATATTTTGGACGGCATCTGATTCAACTGCTCAACCACCTTATAATCACTCTTCTTTATTATCCGCATAAATTCCTCCACTTCTTTCTCAAAGGTACCCTGTCAAGCAACAGGAGTTGTCATTTCTTCGGTCGCTATTTGCTTTCCTTTAGCCTTTGCAACAGCTTCAGCTTCAGGATCTCCTCTCAGAACTTGAGGAGCAAAAGGACGACCACTTCTTGTAAAACCACCAACCCCTCCGACGTTCACCACAATCGGGTCACTGGTTACTGACTTACTCTCGACCTTCTGTCCTTCCACATACACATCTGAGCCATAATGCCATGGGATAACTTTATCATCAGTATACGGAACAGGCCCAGGAACAGTAATAGTAACAAGACTGACTTCTGGAGCATATATAGTCACAGGCTCCCTCCTGGCAGGTACTTCAGCTGGATCATAGTAGATTGTTATAGTGGACACACAATCACCTCCATTATCAACTTTATCAAACTGCAATGACCCTTCATCAATCAGATGCTGCAGCCCCACCTTCAGGTCTTCACAACCGTTCACTGAGCTTAAACACTTTTCACAATCAGAACCACATCCCGGAAACACTTGTCCTTTCAACAGCCTTTCCTTCACTACCAGCAATGGAGTCTTCACTTCTTCTATGTTCAGAATCAAACTTAACTTTTCACCACCGTCAACAACATTGATTCTCGCCCTTCCATGGTTTGGAATAGGGTTTGACGTAACATTAGGCGGTGGTGCGAAGTTAATCGCCTTTGAGTCTATCAAATCTTGAACTTTATGCTGTAGCGCCCTGCACTTCTCAGTTGAGTGCCCGGGTGCCCCTGAATGGAATGCGCATCTAGCATTGGCATCATACCCCACTGGAAGTTCTCCAGGTGGAGGTGGTGCTAATGTCCTCAATTGTATCAAGTTCAAGTCTAGCAACCTCTGCAGCAGTGCAGTATATGTCATGGGAATTGCTTTAAGCACCCTATTAGCCGGACGAGCTTGTCTCGGTTGATAAGTTCTTTGCTGATAATTGCTACGTTGTGGCTGTTGCTGTTGTTGCTATTGGGGTTGAGCCTGCACCTGCTGCGCAGGACTTGAAGGAATAGTGACAGCTGCCACTTGCTCATATGGTCTTCTATATCCTCGGCCCCATCCTCAGCCATACACAGCATTGGTTTCACCTTCTCTCCTTCTCGGAGGTCCATTAAAAGCCTTTCTTACACCACTCGAGCTACTCGCACCGGTGTCCTGAATCTTCCCCATCTTTAACAGAGTTTCGACCCTCTCGCCTGCTATTACTATATCATTGAACTTAGTAGCTGAACAAGACGTCAACCTCTCAATAAACACCCCTTGCAATTTTCCCATGAACATATCAGCCATCTCATTCTCTAGCAATGGTGCTTTGGCAGCAAGCTGACGCCACCTTTGAGCATACTCCTTAAACCCCTCCTTAGCATTTTGAGACATGGTTTGCAGTTGAGTGTGATTTAGAGCCATGTCCAAATTGTACTGGTATTGCTTCACGAACACCTCTGCCAAGTCCTTCCAGCTCTTAATGTTAACCCTACTCAGCTTCATATACCACTCCAAGGAGGCCCCCACCAGGCTATCCTGGAAGTAATACATCCATAGCTTCTCGTCATCAGTATGGGCAGCAATTCTTCCTACAAAGGACTGGAGGTGGGTCTTTGGACAAGCTGTGCTGTTGTACTTCTCGAAAGTAGGAACCTTGAACTTGTAAGGGATTCTAACCCCTGGAACCAAGCCCAAGTCAGTAATATCGAACCCCAGAGAGCTCTGAGATTGAATGGCCCTGATTTGCTCAGCCATCTCTTCAAACTTTCTGTTCATTTCAGCCCCTTGGCCTTCCGCTTCGTCCAGCAAAGTAAACTGCTCGTCTTGACCATCCATCTGTACATTGTTCAGTCCATCGTTGATAATGGTGACCCCTGGCTGTGCCACAGGGATTTCAACTTGACAAGCGCCAACACCGTTACGATTACCTCCATCAACAGCCCCATTGTTCCGGGCTTGACTATTTTCCACCATCTCGCGTAGACGTTCCTGGTTCTGACCCATCCCTGCCATAAGGGTCATGAAATTTTCCATTCTCAACCTCAGGTCAGCTAAATCAGCCTGCATTTGATCCATCACTCTTTCTGTGTTGACTCTTATGGGATATCTGTGTACGATCGGCTGTTCTCGAACCTTTCTGGGAGCTATAGTGCCTGAAAGGACATAAACGTTAGAAACTGAAGATCTACCTGCAAAACAAAAAAACACGTTATATGCATGCAATGTAACTATTCATGTTTCCAAGTTTAGGCATTTATATGCCCCAGTTCTGGTATTTGCTCCAGATGACCACTTTGAGCATTAATTTTCAAACTCTCCCTTTGAAGAGTGTTCAGATCTTAGCAGTATCAGACAAACAAGCTTTGCATATTCAGAAATGGTAATTTACATATCAACACCGCATAACATGGATAACCCACTGCCGGCCAAAAGTTAGAGCACAAACAAATTCCCCGAAGGGTTACAAGTTAATACATGAACAAAGAACAAACGATAAAGCAAGACTCCTACAACAAGCCTGTAGGTAATCTGAACAACAATAAAATCTAAACTAAAGGCCCAGGTTCTTCTGCAGCCATCACCTCTATCCTGTTCTTCTTCACACCTCCTCTCAGCTTGAGCTCTTCAATCTCCTTCAATGCCTCCTCCAAGGAAATCTGGCTTTGTGCCAACTGTTGAGTCTTCTCCCTTCGTATGTTGTGGACTTGTTTCACTTCTTCTTTCTTGAAGGCCATTTTTACTTCTTCTGCTCCTGTTCCCTTTGGCCTTGCAACCAAACAATGGACTGGCGAGCTTCTTTAAGAGTCTTCAAAGTCTTCTTGCGCTCCGCTTCTCATTTAGATTCCATCAGACCCAATCTCTGAAAGTGAACTTCCCTTCCAGCAAACTCTTTCTCTTTAGCTTCCAAGGAGGCTTGCATCCTCTGTAGCTTTCCCTCTGCTCCATTTTTAGCCCGGTTGGCAAGATGGTACAAGTTAACCATTTTAGGATTCTCTACCCGGACTTCGTGCAGTTGAGCTTCCAATTTCTTATATTCTTCAAGAGAGACAGTACTCTGACATGGCACTTCTTTGGGATATAATGGAGCTTCCACTGAGAATGGCATGAGCACTTCCTCTACACGTTTCTGCAACCATGTGAGCCCAAGCCTGAGATGCTTGTAGGACTAACTCCTTGTTTCCCTCCACATGAAAGTACAAAGACTCAGCAAATTCTTCCATATTTGGTGGATCTCTCAAAGGATAGCCAAATTGTTTCCTGGCTAATGTTGGATGATAACTGATCACACCCTTTCTTCCCAGCAAAGGCACACCAGCAAATCTTCCACAACTGACCAGCAAACCACCTCCACTCATCCCTTATCTCCTTGAAAGAGCCTGACTTTGGCAATTGCCTAGCAAACCACTCAGCAAACAATGAAGCACAACAACCCACTAGTCCACCTCTGCGTTTCTCATTCCGGTAATTAACGTTGTAGTAGAAATCTCCCAACAAAGTTGGCACAGGATTGCCTATAGAAAAGATGGAGATCACTTCCAAGCTCACAAAATCCTTTTCTCCCGGGAAAATACTAGATCCATACACCATCAAAGCCAGCACATCACCAAAATCTCCCCATTTACCCTCTTTGGCATACTCTTCAGCCTCTCGTATAAGCACATTCCAAGGAAATCATCTGCCTTCACTGTCCTTCAAAGCCTTCTTGACCTTAGCAACTGGTAAACGACAGACTCTGGCTATGTCTTCTTCCTTGAGAACCACCTCAGTCACATAGTAAGTTAAAGTATCTCTGATAAAAACACCCAAAATGCTAGAAATCTCCTCCAAGGTAGGAGCCAAGATGTAATCTGGAAATACAAAACACCGCAGCAAAGGATCATAAAACTGAAGCAAAGTGTGCAAGCTATCTTTCTAGTCTGCAGTAGGTTTGTCCATGTACTTCAATATCTGACCATACCTCTTTCTGAAATTCCCCAAGACTTGGTCATTCATCAACCCTGCTAATTTTTGAACACTCTTGACCTCTGGTTGGAGAAAAGTATAATGAACATTATTTTTCCTTGTAATTTTCTTAACTTCTGCCATCTGGAGAGCTTATAATTAGCAGAACTGAGTGCTAACTATGAACAACAACCTGAAAAATGGAAACACAAATAGTTAATGCAAGTATGATGCAATGCAAATGCAATGCAGGCATATGATCAATCTGGGACCATCTGGATACTGGACACTGAATATAAGGACCCTCTGAATAACTGAAGACCAAGATCCTCTGAGCCATAACCCTCTGATAGAAACTCTTAGAACCAAGAGAATAAGAAATCCAGAACCATAAGGACCAAATCATAACAAGGACCACTGATAATGAGGGTATGTAGAGGCCAAGGGTTCCTGCAAACCTATAAACCCCTCCCAATCTCACTGGTATGCTCCGGGTCAAACATCACGGACTCTCAAAGCCGAATAGCAATAATACTTTCACCATTTCCGAGAAATGGCTCATGACCAGATCAGGGAATCGGTTTGGAATTATATACTACGCAGGGAGGCCTCAGCTGAGTCCGAGAAAACAAGGTCATCCTATGTAAGTCCCAGGTGGGCCCTCGGATGCGAATGGGTTTGCCACAAAATGTGGTCTGCCACTGTCATCACTAAAGAGGGATGTTTCCACAAGGTTCTCAATGATCGGTCCCCAGCTGCACATAACTGTCAAGGTTATGAAATGAAAGAGGAAAATCCCCAAATCAAGACATTTCCAAGACGGACATAAATCTGGGCGTGGAACTCACTACTACCCCCATGACAAGATCTCATGATGCCAAAGTGGAACCACTCTAAGTCCTAAGGTGCACTCGAGCTGTGGTAATGAGCTCATCTCTCAGAAACAGTATCACCCAAGCCCACCAAATAGAAAATCCAGCCCAGACAGTCCAGTATAAAATATGATGCAGAAAATAAATATTGAAAGCTGTAAATAAACTGCAAATGAAACAACAGTAAAATACAACACACAACAACAAGCAGAGTCGCCAGCTAGGAGAGACTCTAAAGGGAACCAGAGACTCTGGGTTCGGTCCCCAGCAGAGTCGCCAGCTGTCGCTCCCCGGATTTCCATCCTCGTACAAACGCGAAAGTGGCACGGAAAGAGGATAGAGTCGCAAGCCAGGCATTTTTATCCTGAAGAAACGGGAATGGTAATGCTACACAAACCAGGAGAAAAAAAAAGGAAGGACACGGGTCCTGCGAACCAAAGAGACTGAGTTCGGGAATCGGTTATGACCTGGGAAGGTATTAGCACCCCAGATCGCCCGCCGTACCCAACGGGATCCACGCTTGCAAAGAAACTATTTCAAAGGGTGAAGAAATGAAAGCTGCTGCAAAAGAAAAGGACTGAACTGGATAAAATAAACGAAAAGGGAACTGAAAAAGAAATGAAAAGGAAAAAATGTAGGGAAAATAAAGATTGTGCTCGAACAGGCTCTACCCCGTTTCCTACGTACCTCATCTGGACAATGAGGTTCAGAGTCGTCGTAGTTCCCCTAACTAGGGGTAGAAAATATTGCTTATGTCTTAAGGCTTGAACTGCCTATGTTAATGCTCAGGTGTTGCAGGCTCGGACGATGAGTGCGTAACCGTCTTGCAAAATGACAAGTAGGAGCAAGTTCGTGGACGGAACGAAGGAGATGAGAAAAGAATCCCCGAAGGAAAGACGCTTATTGTTTGTTTGTGTTTTTAGAAGCTTTTAAGAGTGTGTCACAAGGAAGTGAACTCAAGCTCTTTTCCATGGAATGTGCACTTGTCACTACATTCCAAGATGTAATAATTTAACAAGCACACTCAAGTAAGGAGAAGATCCCCAAAACTTGAATCCAGAGATTAGGGATTAGGCTCACTAACTCGTTAAACTTATTAAGTGTTTTTGTATTTTTGAATGAAGAAGTGTTTTTTTTTATAATTTTCATGGTGAAGATAGTATCTTGATCAGACTTGTGCATCACAAGACAAGCTTGTACTATCCCAAGATGGGAAGACTACAAATGTCTCATAGGATAAGGCTTGCTCAAGATATCACTTCAATCTTTATTAAGTGTCTTCTTAGGGTTTTGAGATGAGAAGAAAATAGAAACAAAAGGATCACAAAGGTAAAAGTCTAATGGGGGACTAATGAATCCTAAAGTTTTCATGCAAAGGTAATCCTAGGTTAGTGAGGTTTACTATCCTAAAGGAAGTGAAGATTAGAAGAAGAGAAGAAAGAAGAATAGAAGAGGGAGGAAGTAAGGCCTAAGCCCCAACAATCACAAGAATAGCATCAATGAAGAAAAAGAGAAGAGATAAGACTTGGAGATGTGGGAATCACATCCACATCTCTCACTTACCAAAGCCCCTGAAATGGTTAGTGACACAAGAATAAATGCAACACAAAATGAACATAATGTCAAACCAAAGTCACACAACCAGAAGTGAAGTCTTAATCACAAATGCCAAATGCAAATTCAAAGCACAAGAATGAGAAAAGAACTATACAACTTAACATGAAGCATTATGAACCACCATGACAAAACAAAATGAATATGAGAGAATACAAAGTGAACCAGTCAAAGTAACACCACAAAGTCCAAGATCAGAACCCAAACATGTTAAGAAAGTGCCTAAGGATCACATGAGATGAAGAGAAGAAGTACACATACTCAAGTATTACTATCATGAGAAGTAAATAAGCAAAAGAAGTGAAGTGAGCATGCATAATAGTGAATGAACTTCAAAAGCAAACAAACACAAACTTTCTCAAGGCACAAGCATCAACTCAAGACCAGAGGGGTATAAACAACCTAAGATGGCTCTAAACAACTTAAAGAAGTTGGCACAAGTGCCCTTCTAACCTAAGGAGTGACCATAGAACCCAAAAGAAGCAAAAGGGAACAAGTAAGGAACAAAAATTCAAATCAATTCAATTATACATCCAAAAATTCCACAAACTTGCACAAATAATCCTCAATCATACAATATTAACATGCCAAAAGGAGAGGATCAAAGTCAGAAGCTTAGTCATTCAAATAAAGGTTCATACATGGATTAGGGTTAGAAGGCTTCATGCACAAGTTAGAGACCAAAATCAATTAAGCAAACTTCTAAAAATCAGAATAAAAATCATCAACAAACTACATCTCATCATGAATCCAGAGCAAAAAGAATCATCTCAAAATTCAAATTAATGACCAATATAGAAAATGAACAAGACAACATGCTTCAAAATGAAATAAAAACAATTAAATAAAAGAAACAATTAATTTCTACGTGACAATTAAAAATAAATGAAAAATAAAAATACCAAAAATTAGAGAAAACTAAAAGAAACACTCATGAATGTTTTTTATAATTTTTGATGACCTAATTCTATTTTAAAAATAAAATTGAAATTAGAAATAAAATGAAATAAAAAAAAGGAATTAATGAAGATGGGGTGCAATCAACAAACAAATCAGTTCATTCTAAATGGGCCTTTAACGTAGGGGTGGGGATAGCAGGACAAGCCCAATGGCTTTGCACAAGTTCATAGAATTATTATGGAAATTCAATTAATTCAGGAAAAATGACAAACCAATGGATCAAAGGTACGCTCCAGATCAGGTCACTCATTAAACTCAGTCCTCACAATGATTGGCCTGGGTGATGAGTGCATGGTGTTACAGTGAGGTGAGACACACGAAGCATTATTCAGATTTAAAATTTAAAACATAAACATGTGAGAGGGAGGGGTGGTTTTAATGCGTTGTCACGCTGATCACCGTCCAGATGAGATATCCAAGGGCCTGCGTTCATCTTCTTCAATCAAACAAAACCAGAATCCGGTGACCGGAGCCCTAGCTCCGGCACCGGAAAACTCAACATTATGAATAAAACATCACACAAATGACTCAAAACCTCCAGATCAAATCATTAAGCTACGCTGAATCCAAATATGCTCATGAAATTCACAATAAATCAAAGAACAATCCAGATCGAAGACAAAAAGTTTCATGTAACAAACTGCAAATCAACATATCAAGCTCATTTCATGATCATTTTTCATTCTAAACAGATCAACATCATCAGCCAAACGTGTAGATCACAATGAGCACAAACATTTTCATTTTTAGATCTGAGAATTTGATGCTAACCTGAGATCTACAGATCTGGAAATAGCTTGAGAGAAGCCAAGAGGAGCTGGAAATCCACTCCAAATACACTCTAGTTGCAAAATAAATGCAACTAAAGCCTTGAAAGTTGCTGGATCTAAGAGCTCGAAGCTTGCTGCACTGAAATGGCAAGATGTGAAATCTTGAGGATTATCTTGAACAAGTGGTTGATTCTGACTCTTTGCACTTCACTGATCAAGAATATGCTATAGGTTCTTGCAAATGGTGAGTGTATGATGAGATTCGAAGAGAATTGCAAAATGAGCAAAAACTTGAGAGTGAACCAATGCTATGAATCTGAGGAGAAATGAAACCCTAATTAGTTTATATATGGTGCATGCTTTTAGTGCTTGAAATTGCAAGGGAAATGCACGTGAAAGAAGGGTGTGAGGATGATTTTGAAAAAAATGCAAGAGTGGTGTGAAGTGGTGAACTACTCGTGCTATCCTCTCTTTCCTTGCACATGTTCAAGCATAATCCAGCCATTGATTCATAACTAGAAGCATCCTGGCCCTTGGATGTGAGGGTCATGCATTTTGAATGATCATGCAACTTTGCACCTTGTGTGGTATACTTCACCTCATGCACGAAATTGATGATATTTTTGGAGCAAAACAACACTTGTGAAATGCCTTGTAACAATATGATCTCATTTGGTCCATGAAACAACTTAAAAATGACTTTCACAAGTTCTTGCATTTGGAGGAAGCTTGAAATTCATGGCATGCCCTAAAATTCAAGTAACTTTCGAAGGGCCTATCTCACAATCCATGAGGGCTATGAAAATGTACTTGTACTTTTTAAAATTGGGGGAACCTAATCTTCAACTTTCATGTTTAATGGCAACTCATTTGAAGCTTTTTTCACCAAGTTATGTGTCTTTGAAAATTAGGGCAAAAAGTTGCTAAAAATGGGAAATTCCATGACCAACCACATGCCAAAAATGGAAAACTCCTCAAAACCTTTTGATTCTTGATCTTTGACCTTTCCAAACCTCTTCTAAGGTTATAAGAACATCCCTTGACTTGAAAAATAGGGTTGGACCCTTTGAATTCCCACAGTTGACTTCTAGAATGCATAGTTGACCAATTTTTTCTTTTACAAGCAACTGATGAAATAACTGACTTCCACAAGGAATTTTCTCACCAAACTTCATCCCTAGGATCCTCTTATCATATGAAAGACTTTTCCCAGATGAAATGGCCAAAGTCACAAAGTTTTCATGCTTGAAATTCAAACCCTAATTTGGGATCATTGTGTAGGAGCTTGCCCTAGTTTGAATTCCCTGATGATCTCCCAACCTCCCAGGATTTTGTGAATGATCTTGAACTTTTGAATGCAATGTAGACCCCTCATAGGACTTGGAAAAATCCACTGGGCCTCTTGTTATAGCTTGAAATGCCTCAAATCCCTCCACAGATGATCATATGCCTAATGCTAGGTCATGAGAATGTTATGCCTCATCTTTCCATGCAAAGATGCCAAGGATATGATATGCTTATGATGATTATGGTATGATGATGATGCTTAAACAGAAGAGGGAAAATTTGGGGTGTTACACACTTAAGTTTGGTTTTTTAGCTTGCAGCCCATACATGTGGTTCTATAAATACAAGCCTTGTGCATGAGCTTTATTGGTTGGTGAAATTAGGTTTATGAAACCCTGGCCGTATTTCTCTCTCATTCTCTCTCACTCAAGGCATTCATTCCTAGCAGCTACCACTGAGACTGATGGTTGTCTATTCATGTGGACTGAGTAGAGGCGTTGTTCTTCATCAACGCTTGTGATCAAATTTTTGGTTATGTGCATCAAAAATTTTAATCACCATAAGAGGTAATTGTTCTATCATTGATCATGTTCATTCATAAGGATCAACTAAAGGGATATTTTAATTTCCGCTGCATTTTTGAATCGCAATTTCCTTTCAATCACAACCACCATAAGCCATTCCTCATCTTCTCCAAACCCACGAGACACAATCTTCTTCACATCCTATCATGTATGAAGTCACTATAGATGTGTATGATACTCCTGAAATCATGATATCTACACCTGAAAAGATATGGAGGTTATTTGTTAAGTTATGGTTAATTTTGACAGCACAAAGGATCATGGCTTTGATCTTTTACCTGCTGTCAAACTTAAAGGTTGGGAGAAGTTCTTTGAACGTCTTAAAGCTCCACTTTTCCCTTATCTTATTAGAGAATTATGAATTCATTCTAAGACATTTACCTTCAATGTTTCTCCAATTTTTGTGTGGAAAGAAGATTGTCATAACTGAGAAAATCATAGCCAAACTCATTGGTTATGATGGGACTGGAATAAAGTGTGAACTGATGGGAGAAAGAAGGTTAGATCATGTTGAAATGGACAAATTGATTTCCATAACTGGAATGCATTCTAGGAAGGTCATGAATCTTCACCTTAATATGAGGATTTGGGAAAGAATTCTTCTTGGTTGCATCAATCACAGAAAGCCAGCAAACTCTTCGGACTACATCAACATCGATCAACAATATGCTCTCTATTTAATTGATACTGAAAAGAAGGTGAAACTTGCCTCACTTCTATTTCGGTACTTAATATATATGGTGAAGGAAACTAGGAATGGAAGTAGAAAGATGAGGACCTGGATTCCTCTTGGTAGGCGTATTTCAGACATTCTAGTAGATAGCAAATTGGTTGACTCTCTAACAAATGCTTAGAAGACCCAAGGGTAAGTATTTGTTGTTGGGAATGTCTTCAATGCTAAGAGTTTGAAAATCATGGGCATGATCATTGAATTGACTAGTCTAGTTGTTAAAATTCCCAAGGAAGACATCTGCAGCAGAAGGATCCCTCTGGAAGATTTCCCTAACTTTTTTAATCCAGAACCTCTGAATTTTATGGTCAGATGTCGTGACAACAATCCTGCTAATGTTGTTACCTCAACTTTTAAACCCTCTAAGAAAAATCAGAAAAGGAAGTTTTCCCAAAAGAAGTATGAGAAGATTTCAAAAAGGGTTAAGGATGATGAGAAGGCTCTTGAGACATCTTCGGAAGAACCCATAACATATATTGTTTTTGTTGCTTATGGAAATGTTTTAAGTAAGTCAATTCCTTCTGAAACTACTTCTCTTTATGTTATTAACAATTCATCCATCCCCTCCACTACCACTTCTCCACCCATACATATTTCTGAACGAGTTCACTTCCCTCCTGGACATATTTTACAACCTTCTCATACTTCTGAACAAGTTCACATCCAAACATACTATGCTCCCCAAACCTCAAATTCAATTTATAATTTTTCTTATGATATACAACTTCCATTTTTCCTACCATTAACCACTCAAATCCTCACACCCATCCAATCACAAACCCCTAAACTTCAACTTTCACCATCACTCCTACCCTCAATCACTCTACTAGAAAGCTTAACTCACTCTAATGCTCTTGTAGTCACATAAGATGTTTTTTATTCTGACTCTAAGTTAGATATTGAGATTGTAGTTATCTCAGATACAACCCCTCCAATATTCCACTCAAACTATCAACAAAATAAACATCCTCCTGACACCCTTAGATGGATTGTTTTTACAATTTGAGACTGAGGTTGTTGCCAAGTTGGACTCTCTCACTGAAGGTTGTGCATGTAATTAAAACCTTTATGAAGTTCACACTTTGTGAAACAATTTTAGAGAATGGCCTTACTGCATTTTTGAGGAATTGACATTCTAGTGCTTGAAGGAAGCACACAAGGACTTGAATGATAGACACTCTAGTATAGGGGAACCTTTGCTTTAGAAGGTACCTACAATGTTTCTACTTCCTTCTCCTTTTGGAGAACCTCCTCCTCTTCCCCCCACAGCTGTTACTGAATTGGGTTCCACTTCTAGATCCAAAGAAGTTGTGATTGCTGAAGAATCTGCCCCTGCTCCTTCTTTGTTGTTGATGACTTTGGAAGAGATCAAGGCTGGGAATTTAGTTTTCAGAGAAAGGTTGGACAAGCAGGACAATATCCTCAAGGCTCAAGTTGGAACCAATACGAAGATCGAAGGAATGCTGCAAGCCGTCATATCGAAATTGAATTATAATCTTATAAACCATTGATTTAAAAAAATAGTTTCTAAGTATTTTATTTCATTTCTATGTACTATTGATTCTACAATCATGAAATGAAACATCTTGTTTGGTGTACACTTTTTCTATATTTTATCATCATTTTTATTGACAACAAAGGGGGAGAAGAGTGTTATATGATTTTTATATACCTATTTCAATTCTTAAACCCAATCATTTTCCCTTTTTTGAATCTTAATTCTGACCTCGATTGACTATTTTGAGAACTTTGAATAAGTTCATCAGTTTAAATATGTTTTTTAGGAACTAAGAACTTTATCAGATACCAGATAATCCAATCCATGCTTTATCAAATAAGAACCATGCTATTTTCTAAGAATTCTTTAGAAGACTTTAATGAACCAAGCAAAGTGTTTGAAGAGTTTAACTTGATTGATATGAAAAGAATTGATAACAACCAGGAAAATATTCAGGCATATACAAGTCCTGACAGATCAAGCTCTGATATGATGTTAATAACCAGAACTTCTGATACTCAAGGCAAAGTCAACTCTGAAATACTTCATCAACCAGACCTCTACTTCTGTAAACAGACATTACGGGAAGTTATTTATTTAATGCTGATTGAGATTTTTATATGTTTATTTTAAAGTCTTAAATTCAGGGGGAGCTTGCAAACTACACTCTAACGTTTTTATATGATTTAACCAAGTAAAAATTGTTCATTAAAATACATGGTTTTGTCATCATCAAAAAGGGGGAGATTGTAAGAACGAGATTTTGTTCTGCATATGACATTTAGTTTTGAGGATAACAATACATTGTTTGTTAGAGAATAATTTTGTACCCTAATGGTTTTGTTGAGTGTGTAGATTTTTCTAACAGGTTCTGACTCTAAAGAATTGCGAACAAGGCGACAGTTCACACTACAATGGATCTTTTCATGCCTATATAAATGAGACTTGGAAGAATGAATAAAGCTGCTAATGTTTTCTAAGACTGCTACTTTATTCATACTACAAAGCTTTTGCTGAACATATTATTATGAATATAGATAGAAAACGCACATAGAGGTTTTGTTCGTTATTGTGTGCATATTTGTATGTACCCAAACTTTGTGTAATTTTCTATTTGAAGCATCCTTGTAAACACAAACTCTTATATCCCTTTCATTGAGATTGTTTCTTTGTGTGTCTGTAATCTGGTGATTATAGTGGATTAAGTCCTTATTGAGAAGAGAAAATCACCTTGGCGGGTGGACTGGATTAGATTCATTAACAGTGAACTAGTATAAAAATATTTGTATTCATTTATTTTTGTTCTTGGTTTTATTATGGGTGTTTGTGCTGAAAATGTTTTATTCTTGGAAACCCAATTTAAACCCCCCTTTCTTGTGCTTCTTTCCACCTTCAATTGGTATCAGATCTTGGTTCTTGTATTAATTGCCTATCAAACACTTAACTGTGTCAAATAAATATCCAGTGTGAATCACAATGCCAACTATTCCACCACTTCCTCCTGCTACTAATGATAGAGATCATTATAGATCCAAACATCCTGTCTTTGATGGAGAATGTTTTTCTCATCAAGAATTCGGGAAACCATAACTTTTGATCTTACATGATCAGAAGGGACCTTCCAGTGATGAGCAACAACGATGATCAACTGGGGGGTGTAATACCTCAAAACTTGCCCTCTTATTTATTTCCTTAACTGGCCTTTTCGCTTCGCGTTCATTTGCATTTCCCTTTAGGTCATGACATTCAATCATACATTGCATGAGCTCCTAAGGCATGTGAACAAAGCATTTCCTGGTGTTTGGAATTTTCCTATTCATAGGTGATTCATCTGGCTAGTGCACTCGAGGTTAAGGAAAAGGTTGAGCTCCCAGCGTTAGGAGCATGTCCCAATTCAGAGGATTATCAAGCTCCAGGTTTTTCTTTATTTAGAGGTTTTTTCAAAAGCGTTGATATTAGAGGTTAAAAAGGTGAATTAAGAGTTTATTTCCTTTCAATATCTCAAACTGATCCTGCTGGTTATTAAAACAATGAAGTGTGAATTAAGGTTTCTTCTAGGAATGAAAATTATCCTTCATTGATTTTCCTCAAAGATTAGGGTCTTAGTCAGTTGTGATTCAACCATCGATTTAAGTTGATTTAGGCTTATTTTGCAAAGATATTCGTGCACGTATGTCATTCCCGGGTGATTCGAGAAACATGGTTCGAGGCATGTTTAAGAATTCATGGAATCAAAAGATTTTGGGTCTAAGAAATCGAATCTGGAAACCACATTTCTTGCCATGTACATTTTCCAAGGCCCATTTCAAGTTTAGATTCATGTGTCCATAAAGCCCATTTTATTACTCAAATTGAACTCATTGTTAAACCATCTTTTAAATTCCAAATCATAACCAATTCTTGGTCTTTTGCTAATATTTTCCTTTTAATCCATTTCAAGCTAAACCAATGAAAATTTGTTTACAATCCATGTTCCAAACTTTTTCTTTTCCAAACCATATCCATTTTTTAAACCCAATTTCAAACCCATCGTAATCCATAAAAAAAACACAAATCAAGGACTCTAATGTTAGTTTGATTTGTCTTACCTACATCAAGTAACATTCCAATTGATATTTCAGGCCCATTAACCTTTTATTATTTCAGTTTTTTTTTTCATTACGACAAAATAGGAATTAAAAAAAACCATAAAGAGAAAAATTATCAGAAAAATCAATCAGAGATACAGTGAAAATTTAGCAGAAGAGGATAACAAAAAATGAGAAAAGATACAGTTACAGGTTTCTAGAAACTCAGGATATAAAAATGAAATCTCTGCAACCTTCAAGGGTGGTTATCAAATTCTTCATCAATCTCGCTCTCTCTCTCTCTCAATATTCATAACAGAAAAAGAGTTACAGAGAAACAGAAAAAAAATTCTTCTTCATGCTTCATCAACCATCCCAATCGTTCATCGCAATCTTCATCATCTTCCCAAAAAACCAATTATCGCTATCCCTTCCTTCATCAATTCCTCAACTGCATCATCCACTTCAACTGCATCATAAAATTCGATTTTCTTCAATCACTATTCAATCTTAGATCCTCTCTAATCTCCATTCTTCAAGAAACTGATAACAGAGATAAACCTACGTCAACAATGGTCTTCACCATCAACAATCTTCACCAATCGCTCATCGAATCAACCTCTCGACACTGAACTCTTCACTCTTCAAATTCTCTAACAGTTCTTGAACACTCACCTTCCAATTCTTCAAAATCTTCAATAACTGCCAAAACGAAACTCCTACGATCTTCTGGATTCTTCTTTAACAATGTTCTTCATCGATGAACGCTTCATCATCCCTCTTCATCATCACAGAACAGAAAAAGGCTCTAAGTTAATAGAGCTAGCTCATCTTCAACCTTTCGTTTTCAATCCGTAAATCTTCAACATCATCAATCAATGTAACCTGCAACAAGAATAGATTCACAGTGATTCAACAATGAATCGCACAACAACAATTCAGATGCACAAGCTTCAACGAAAAATTGCAGGGGCACGACAACGTCAGAAATGCGTTGAAGGAACAAAAGCAGAGGAAGAATAGAAAAGAGAAGGAAAGGAGTGATACCTACGGGTTTATCTTTGCTGCAAGAACAAGAGCACTGTCTTTATTGACTCGGTTGCATCATCATCAATCACAATAACATTCTTCTGATCATCGTTCTGCAAATTCAACAAACACAGCATCAACACCTTCTTCAACTTACGAGCTCCATAATCGCACCTCCGTCCTCATCTCGCAAGGGCGACCTTCACCACAACCGAAATATCAATCAAGAACGGATTCTTCAATAATCCGACACGGGCAAGCTTCATGTCGTCGACAACCCGAATCGCACCGAAGAAGAATAAGATAGCGGAGGGAGAATAAACACCTTGTGCTTCGAGCAACCATCGCTTCGGAATTTCAAAACCTCTGAACAGGTGCGTTTCACGAGTCGATTCCGGTGTTAGCCTATTTAATCTTAATTGTATCGTTCGAGTTAGTCAAATCTGGCCTTTAAGTTTTGTTGATTGATGACGAACCTGAGAAGCTTGTTTTCGAATTTGTGTTTACGAAGAAGACAGTGGATGAGATAAGAATGGTGGTGGAAGCGGTTGAAGACGGTGGCGGTGAAGAGAAGAAGTTGGAGACTTAGGGTTTGGTGTAACATAAGTCGTTCAGCCCCTTGGTTTCTCTTTGTTTTATAATTTTAGTTTATTTTATTAAGTTAATTTAAGGGAGGAATTAAGGAGATTAATGAGGAAATAATGAGCAATAAAATTCATTTAATCTAGATTAAATGTACCGTTAGTTTACAAAGAGATAAGATTAAGATGATTTTATGGATTCCCCAGGCACACCGGCGGTGACACTTGTCACCTTCCGGTAGGCTCTTAGTGTAGTTGATCTCGTCTGGGTAGTATACCATAGGTCTCACGTGCTTGCGTTTGTGAAACGTCTGATTAGAATACCCAATGAGAAAACTTGATCGTGTGGTCCATATTGAAGTCAAAAGGTTGACAGAAGATCCACTGTGTACACCCTCAAAGCCTGTGCCTATTGGGACCTTTCCTTTTTCTTTTTGCACCCCATTTGTTAAGACCATATTTCATTTAACTGAAAAAATCTACTTCCTGCAGCCCTCTCCTTATTTCATTCCTTTTATTTTTAATTTCTGTTTTAGTGTGGTTTCAATTTTAATCCTTAAAAAAAATACTAAAACACATAATAAAATTCCATAAAAATTTCAGTAGGATTCCAATTCCTTTTAGAACATTTCTACATTTTTACTTTCTGATTTTTGCTATTTTTCAATTTAATTTCGATTTTCCATTTAATTAGCTTTAGATTGAACTCTTTCATGAACACTTCATTTTGTACATTTTATTTCTCCCACTTCCCGTATGATTTTTGTCCCATTCTTTTTGCTATGATTAGAGGACTAATAATAGAACATGGAATAATGTTTGTTAAATTTTTTAGGCCATTTTATTCATTGTTTTGATAGTGTTGTTTGTGTAAATTTGTGGTTATATCTTAGGCAGATTTAAGTGACCATTTGACATAGTCAGGTTATGAATTTTTAGGAGTGTTTTTCACACAATATTAGATTCAGGTTAGGGACCTTAGGGAATTAATTTCATATTTTTTCCAGGACTTTTACTATTTTTTAGTGCATTGATTTTATTCAATTTTTCCATTGTAAATCCATCTAGTTTAGCTTAGGATTTTATGGTGTATTAGGATATAGATTAATTAGGCTTGATCTTAGAATATTAGAAAGCATTAGTGTGGTTTAGCCACTGATTTTAGAATATTGATATCATGCAAGATTCTTTAGTTTTAGGACTTAGGTTTAAAAATCGTTCAAGTTGTGTTTACGTGAGGTGTTTGGCCTTATTTTTGTTTATGTGCTTTAGTATGCATTTTGAACTAGTACTTCTTCATTTTATTTTTATGTTTTGGTTGCCTTAATATTTGTATCCCACTTGTATAGGCTTCCCCGTTTTTAGAACCAACTTAACGTCCTTAGGAAGTAAGTTGAGTTCTAGTTCTTTTCTTATTTTCCTTTTCTTCCTTAGGAATAGAAAAACCTCACAAACCATTAGGATCACTTTTTGAATATAATAAACTAAATTAGGGTTTCACCTTAGTTCCCTTAGTTTTTTTTCCTTTGTTCAACTTGAGTCTTTCTTTCGCAACTCCCAAGGAAAATAATAAAATACTTAATAAAGTTTAAATGTTCTTATACGCCAAGAGACTTTGTTGCGGAGTACTTATACACGTCCTATTTTGGGGCGAGGTGTAAGTATTTACCACGATGGATAGGTCTTAGTATGATAATATTCACAAACAAATTCAAAACACTTCTCATAAAAGACAAAAATAAAGAATAAGCGACTATCCTGTGGGAACTTCTCTTTCTCATCTCATTCATTTTGAACGCGAACTTGTGGCGACTTATCTCGCATGCAAGACAGTAAACGCATTTGTACCATACGAGCCTGCAACACCTGAGTATAGACATACGCAGTTCCAGCTATAAACAAAACACAAACAAATAGTTCCCGCCTTAGTTAGGCGAACTACGTCGACTCTGATCCTCATTTTCCTGATGAGGTACGTAGGAAGCGGAGTAGGGCCCGTTCGAGCACATTCTTTATTTTCCCTACATTTCTCTCTTTCTTTCATTCTTTTTTTGTTCCATTTATCATTTCCATTCTCATCCCAGTTAGCAGTTCATTTGTTCAGCAACAGTTATTTTTTCACCCTTTGAAACAAACAAGCAAGCGTGGATCCCGTCGGGTACAACAGACGATTTGGGGTGCTAATACCTTCCTAGGTCGTAACCGACTCCCGAACCCAGATCTTTGGTTTGCAATACCTTGTCTTTTCCTTCTTCCATAGGTTTATGCAGCATTACCTTTCCCGTTCCTTCGGGATAAAAATGTATGGCTGGCGACTCTACCTTTTTTGTGTCACTTTCGCGTTTGTACTAGGATGAAAATCCTTGGAGTGATAGGGTGTACCTGCAAGGAACTCCGATGCCAAAGTAAGAAAGCGCAAGTACAAAAAGGTATAAAAGAGAATAGAATTCAGAATACCTGACCCTCTGGTGAAAGAGGGTATTTATAATGTGCCCCCAACGTTGGGCCAAGGTTCTCCCATGAGCTTGATTAGCAAGGCCCAAGGAAGAACTGTCATGGTCAGCGTAGGAGTAGATAAGACCAAGCACATGGTCTTGCCCTTGATCCAACTTCACCTAAATATCAGGAGATAATGGTGGGTATTTGGGTGACGTGGAACACGTGGGGGAGACACTCTCCCCACACTTCATTGTATTGAGCCATGTGCCCGACGCTCTCCTAGTCCAGAACAGGAGCCCCCCAAGTCGCAACTCTGGAGTGGAGTGATAACTTGAGTAGGCTTGTCGGGCATAATGTTCGTGGAAATGAGGCCAGTGAACATCGAGGTCATTTGTCCGTATTCGTCGTCGCTTGTCTAAGCATGCAGGCGAGGTCTTGGAATTCTGTTATGTAGGGAAGAATCACCTACTCGAGTGGAATCGTACTTGATGCCCTTTTTTTCGCTTGTGTCGTTGATAACATGCGTTTCAGCGTTTTTGTAGAATCGAGAATGTACCTTCTCGGTGTCGCCAAGAAGTCGAAGATGCTCACTTCAACATTTTATGATGTCGAGGAAGTTTACGGCTGTGTTTTTAGGGTGTCGGGGACGCGCGTGCTCGGTGCCCTTTGGAGTTCTCAAGTGTGACGTGTTTGTCTTTCCATTCCCCCCCATAATTGCATTTAATGTGCGTCATTTCGTTTTACGCGTGATGGAGCATTAAATGCCCGACAGCCTAAGGGAATCTAGGAAACCTAGGAATTGATGGCCTAGGAACGACCTCCCACGTGGGGACTATACAAGGGTTTTTGGTAAATTATTTTTTCACTTTTCAATGTCACTTCGTCTGAAAATATGTCAAGTAAGACTTTCTTTCTTTTTTTGGGATTAAGTTTAACTTGTTATTCCCACAGTGGTTTTCCCACCGGATTAGTCGAGGAGGCCTTTCCTTGGGCCCCTTTAGGGGGAATTCTGATGAATGTCCCGGGAACTTCTTAAGATTGCCACGAATGTGCCGGGAAATCTCATGAATTTCTATTGAATCTCTCGGGCATTATTTGAATGTCCCGGGAACCCTTCGGGTTTTCCATGAATATCCCTGGAATCTCTTAATGAATGTCTCAGGAATTTTTTGGGTTTATATGAGTGTATCGAGCACCTCTCTCCCCTGTTTTGACCCTCATCCTTTCATTTGAGCTGTGGTAGAAGGGTGAATTTGATGTGATGTCGAATTCACCGATTTCCTCTGCTTTTCAAGTAACGTGGATAAAAGAGACGAAGATGTCCCTATGGAGGATGTCTACATAAAAGTGGATGAGGAAGATTTGGACGAACAAGAACATTATGTGGAAAGGAATGTGCTCGCCGCCTCCGGGGATACCGATCTATCGTGGGTCGGGGAGGAGCCGTTGGATACAGGCTCACATTTTATCCAAGATCACCATACCATCCGTACAATCGTGGAGGACTTGGTCCTGGGGGACCCTCATAATTGGGAGTGTTATGCCCCTATCCCCGAGCAACAGATCTACTCGGCCTTTCAGGGAACGCGGTTCCCAATGTATGAATTTGCTTTCAGAGGTGCAGGGATCTGCCTTCCTTTCACTAGTTTTCAGGCGGGTAGCTTAAGGAGGCTCGACCTGGCTCCTTCTCAACTCCATCCCAATGCAATCGCGTTCATTCAGACGTTTGAACTAGTATGCCAATATCTTGAGATCGGCTTCACCCTTCCCCTCTTCTTTCGGGTCTTCCACATGCAGCAGTCAAGCGTGCATGGACGACATAACTGGGTTTCCTTCAAGAAGCCAGTGAGGCTTTTCAAGACTTATCACGATTCTATCTGAAACTTCAAGGACATATGTTATACGGTGAAGCCCCTCACCTCGCGTGCTCTGAATAATATCTATAATACGCAGTGAGATGCCCGGGGTGAGGAGCATCTTATCTCGAGCATTCCACTTAAGTGGAAACGAAACCATTTCAACTGGTCGACTAACCACTTCTCTGTGAAGCCCGAGAACCTAGGCCTGAGGACGCATCGACCTATGAAAAATTGGTGGCCTATGTCCTGAGTTTTACTCTATCGACATGCGTGGATCGGCTAGATAACTCTATTTTGGACGACGAAGGGATGCCCCTTGTAACGCCCGTTTATTTAATTAATTATTTAATTAAATATACTTGTATTATTTTGTGTTGATTTACGTTGGTTTGTGTTGTTTATGATGATTTAAGTTGAGTTTCGAATTATCGGAATGTTACATTGATGTTTCTAAGTTGGTTTGAGTTGAATTAAGTAAATAAGTTGATTTAAGCTGTGGAAAATAATAATTGAGTATTTTATGGTTATTTGTTGAATATGTTGATTGTTTGGTTGGACAATTTTCTCGATAGTCTATAATTAATCGATTTAGTCGGGAGATATAATATTAGAATTAATATTATAGTTGTAGGAGGGTGTTTGATTAAGTGGGCTTAGAATTGTGTTGGAATTAGTAAATTAAGGGGTGTATGACTTAGGCCCAATAGTTATTATATTAGATTAATAATATTTTGATAAAAAAAAGTAAAAGAAGTTAGGTTTGGTTTCAGTAAGAAGTAGAAGAGGAACAAATCGTGCGAGAAAGAAGTTGCGAGAGAGAACTGCTACTGGTTTCAGTAATATTTTGGAAAATTCTGCATACGAGAAATCTTGACCAGTCCCATTGCAAAGATGATAACTTTTTATTCGTAACTTAGAGTTTAGCGATTCTAGAAGTTCTGAAATATGAATGAAATTATATTCATTTTGGAATATAATTTTGTGATTTGGAGGTCTTTATTGGAAGAGATAATTGTGTTCGAAGTTGAGTGTTTATAGCTAAAAATTTGGAAACATGAAGACGAATGTGAAATATTGATAAGGAATAAAATGTTGGTATTAGAAAGAATACGACAGTATCGGAGAATGCATAGAGATGTGATTTATGTTGAATGAGGATGGTTAAAGTGACGATGTTATATGATGGTACTATTGAGAGGAAGATGGGTGTTTGATTAGTGTTGTTAAGAATTTTAACTTGGAAGAAAGTTGTAATTGGAGCGAACCGAATTGGATTGTACTCGATGTTGTAGCGACTCCGGTGTTAGAAGGATATTTGAAGTTGTGTTATGCTACGAGCGTGTATAAGGGATCGTGTATTGGATTTTGGACGTTTTGGTATAATTGATGAAGTCGAAATGAATGAGACTAAGAAGACATTGGTAAGCCTTATAGAGTATGCTATTGTTATTTGGTAATGATGATTTATGCCACTTTTATGGTTTTCGAATGTCTATGGACAAATTGAGGAACTGATCACCCTTAATTTATTGTCGATAGTAGACATAATCATAATTGATGGATAGATGTATCATGCCAACTAGTATAGTATATGTACGTTGAATTGGTTGAAGTCAAGCCGAGCACTTGAGTATTGTTTATCTTGTCGATGTAGATTCATAAATAAGAATATTTGGTTGGGTATGGTGTTTTTGTGGATGTTCTAAGCTGTTATAAAATCAATAGAAGAGTTCATAGAATATTTGAGAGATGAGTTGTAAGTATTAAAAGAAGTAAAGTTGTAAGTTGGTTTATTCAAGTGCAATTTTTGGTTGGAAAAAGGATGAGTTACTTTGTTGTGTTAATTCGGATGAGAGCTTATGAAGAATTGTGTCGGTACGAGTAGAAACTACTAATTTGATTTGTTGGATTGGTTGTAAGCGAAAAAAGGATTTATCTTGTTGAAGCTAAGTGAACTCATATGTTATATGTTATTGTAATATGTTATTCACTTAAGATGGTTTTAGAGGACTTATTAATGAAAGATGGTAAGGTTGTAGTTATGTTTTACGATAATGCATGGAAGTATATGAATATTTTATCCAAGAATTGGGAAGTAGTCGCCGTTGTAATTATGTTGAACGTTCAGAGGAGTTGTCTTACAGAGCTAAGTTCGACGTATTCGATAACTACAAAAAGTGTAGAATACCTGTTGGGATAAAATTTCTGAAGAGTTAAGTCGAAGTCTTTTATTATGTCGATTTTGGTGATTGGAAGTTGGAAGTTAAACTTGGTGGAGTTAATACCTTATAAGTAATCAGAGTGCACATCGATAGCATGGTGTAATGTAGTTGTTCATATGTGAGTGACAATGATGTTGATAGTTGGGTGCGTTGATGTCGTGTTTAAGTTGTGTGTTTCTTTGTTGTTATGTTCTAGTTATTAAACAAGTGAATTTTTAAGTTGGTTACTCATTGTGTTGTGATAATAGTTGTCAAGTTTATTGCTCGAGTGTTGTTTGTGCAAATTTTCCGGTTGTTTCTAGTATTCAATCCCTGTATACTTCCGACGTCTGAAGGCAACAACTATCATCCATTCAAGTCTACAGTGATTGAATAGGGGCAGCAGTAACACCCCAAAATTTGCCCTCTCATTCCCTCAACATTTTGCATAGCATTTAGCATACATGAATTCATAAAATAACAAACAACATTGCATCATGTGTAGCATAGCTAAGGCTTAGGTATGTGATCAATGATTGGAGAAATTGAAGGCTATACAAAGGAAATCAAAGGGCCACAAAGCTTCTCAACATTGTGAAAAGAGTTCACAACATCCCACAAGCCTTCATTTGATGCCACAAGCCATGGAAAGATTTGAATTGATCTGAGGAGGCAAGCAGTGCAACATCTCTTGATGAAAAGGGCCAAATTAGGGTTTCATCTCTACTGGGCTTCTCCATGAAATTTTGATTCAAAGTGGATTCCATTGTCTTATATATGTTGTCAAGTGCCTAGGGTTCAAATTTCGTCCATAAATTCATTTTGGAAGAGGTTTAATTGGTCAGATGATTGGAAATTAGGAAATTGGAGAAAAGTCAATCAGGATGAGTAAAAAGTCAACTATGGACTCTTTGAGGTCAAGGTCATGAAATTTTGGTTACAAAGGACTTATGGACCAAATTTAATCAAGAAAGAATGGAGAAATCAAAGAAAAAACAGTTTTGGAAATGGACTATGTATTGATACATAAGCAGGATGTATTGATACATAAGCAGGATGTATTGATACATAAGTAGGATGTATTGATACATAAGCAGAATGTATCGATGCATCCGTGTTATGTATTGATGCATATCAGTTAAAATACTGACATGTATCGATGCATCTGTGTTATGTATCGATACATATCAGTTAAAAAACTGACATGTATCGATGCATCCGTGTTATGTATTGATACATAGTTCTTTTTTTAGCTGAAAAATTGTCATTGCTTCAGTATGTATCGATGCATACCCACATGTATCAATACATAATGTTGTTTTTCTGCTAAAAAGTTGTTGTATGATGCATGGAAAGGGCCAAATTCAGTGTTGTCTTGGGGATACGTTTAGAGGCGACTTGTGCACATATTAGAGCTCATTTAGCTTCACATTTGCTTCAATTCAAACCTCAACCATTGCTGCTACATTAGATTGGTCCTCACCACAATGATCATGAGGTGGTGTACACTGGATCATGGTCTCAAGCTGTATTTGGACTTTGTTTTTGTTGCATCAGCAGGCTGGTATTAAGTGTATGCATGACCACTTTAATTGTTGTGTATATCACAACCAAGTGAGCAAACTCAAGCTGCAATCCTTGGGCAATTAAGCTGGTGTTTCACTTCACTAATCCTCACCACAAGTAACATGCTCCAATGCACATTAGATTCAGCTCAAGTGTGAAAGTTCTAGAAGAGCCAGCTCACCATCTTCTACCACCTTCTAGATTATTCCAAAGAAAACTCTAGAACTCTCTAGAATCCTAACCAACTCTAAACCTAGCCTAACTCCCAAGCAACCTCCATTCCCAAACCTCATTCCAAGCCTACACATTATATAAACCTAAACCATCCTTAAGCAAAAGGCTCTCTCCCATGTTTTTCACTATTCTTCTTCATTTTCACTTCATCTCTTTCATTCTTCTCCCAAACGTTTCCACCATTTTCAACCTCTCACCAAAGCTTCATAAGATTTTCTTCAAATTATTCATTGGAATTTGAAGAACTTGAAGCTAAAACCTCCATTAATCATCTCATTGTGAAGCTTATTTGAAGAATCAATTTGATTTTGGAAGCGTTTTGAGCTTATTGGAGGTTATTGCTCAAGTGTCATCAAGAAGTATCATCAGTTTTCTTCTCCATTTGCATTCCGATCTAAATCGCAACACTCACCGAAGCAATCCTCCGCTTCGTAGGTTGGTGATCTTAATCCGCTTCTTGATTTACCTTATTCCCTTCATCTCGCCATGACGGCATTCTTCGTATGTTTATCGTTGTGTATGCGCTTGACCGTTTAATTTCGTCTTGATTACGATTTGATCACTTTGTTTGTTCTTAGTTAGAATTATAGCTTATCCTAGGTGCCATTAAGGTTTAGATCGTGGCTTTTAGGTGTAAAATTTGTGCTCACTAGATAGTAGTTGCATTAGGAGCTTTAGGAAATAAGTCGATTGCAAAAAGTGCTTTTTCCCTCTTTCTTGGGCATTGCTTCCCTCTTTACCACCATAGATTGATAGGTTCTGATTTTAGGGAATTTTCAAGATTAGTTTCGACATCTCATTCCTCTATTTCGAGTCGTTTCGACACGCTTCCGTCCATTTCATATATTATGTGTTTATGTGTTAGTTTATGCATGAATTGGCTTATTGCATAATTGTTGCTATGTCCATGCATTCTTTTGTCATGTAAGTAATCATGTTGCACTCTATTTTTGCATCTTTTACATGTTTAATTAACTCATTTGCATCTCATTGTATCAATACATATGTTGCATTTCATAAAACCATGTATGTATGTGCATTTGGTTGCATATTTGATCACATCATTCACATCAATTCAATTCTGAATTTTTCATTAAGCTTGGCATTCTTGTTGATATATCATGTTGCATATTCACAATCAATGTTCATATGCCATGTTCATGTGCCATATTTTGCATACTTATTACATAACAAATCATGTGGTGCATTCTTGCATAATCCCTCAAAAAAATAATCATGACATTCAATTATGTGCTTGATGTATATTCATATTGCATATTCATGTTAATTGAGCATTTCATGATTGAATTTGTGCATAAAAAATGAAAATAATCAAAGCTGCATTTTACATTTCATAGCTGTCTCTGCATATAGGAGCTGTAAAATGTATGCTGGTTGTTGTGTTGTTCATGCTGTTTGTGACTTTTTACACCTACTTTCATGTTGTTTGATAGCTATAGTATGCTGTTTGTATTGTTGTCGCTCCCACTAAATGAAACCTAGGTAAAATAGGGTACAAACGCGAACAGTCGGCGAGAGAGGAGAAGAACACAAGGGTGAACTGAAAAGAGTCGCAAGCTAGGCATTTTTATCCCGAAGGAAAGGTAATGCTGCATAGACCTAAGAAAAGATGGATAAGACGGTTGCGAACCAGAGAAACTGAGAAAGGGGATTGGTTACAACCTGGGAAGGTATTAGCACCCAGATTGTCCGTCGTACTCGACGGGATCCACGCTTGAAAGCTTGTGTTTAAAGGGGTAGTGTCTGTGCTATCTGTGTGCAAAAGCTGGAAAAGAATATACAAGTGTCAGTGTAAGAAAGTGAAGTGAAATGCTCAGGAATGAGGCTTAAAAAATAATGCTGGAAGAGGGGGGGAGACACAGAGACTTTTGTTCGATAACTTTTAAGTTATGCCTACGTATCCTCTCGTGCAATGAGGAAGTCAGAACACCGTAGTTCTACTTAAAGAGACTGAAAGATAAATTGACTTGTGAACTGCTCACTTGCCTATGCTCAAGTGTATGACCTGTCTGGCTCAGGTGCAAATTGTCTTGCATTCGACGGAAGAAGCAAGTTCTTGTTTGTGAGTGAATGAGGTGATAAAATAATCCCGGAGGAGACGATTATTGTTTGTTTTTGGTATTTTCAATCTTTTATTGCTTTTGGAGTTTGTCATAAGAAAATGAGCTTAAGCCTAAACCAAGGGTTAGTAAACTCATCACATCTTCCCTCTGATTAGGGGTAATGAGAATACCTTAAGTGTGAAGTAAGCACCCCACACTTAGTCACCATGATGTAGGATTAAGATCATTAACCTACTTATATTTATTTAAATGTTTATGGAGTTGTTTGGTTTAGTGCTAAGTAATGAGTTTAAGCCATAATCATGGATTTAATGGACCCATTACACCATCCTAATAGAAGGATAATAGATGAGAACATTTAAGCTGAGGAAGGCTCCTCAACTTAATCCATGGTTAGGGATTAACCCCATGACAAAACAAAGCCTTTATTAAGATGGATTTTAGTTAATGGTTAGATTAAGAAGTGGATTTTAGGGTTTGTAAGACAACTTGAGGGGGACTTGTCCATTAACACTAGGGTTAGTCCTTCTTAACCAATTAAGGAAGAATTAGAACCCTAATGCAAGGCCCAAGTTACAAGCTTAATGTCTTAGTGATTATTAGGTGGATTTATTAAAGTATTTAAACACATTAAGGGTTTAACACTTAGGATTAAAGTTATACACTCCATCCTAATAGAAGGACACAGGCATAACCCTAATCACAAAGCCTTAAGACCTTTAAGGTTCAATCCTTGATTATGAGATGAGAAAATGAGACACAAAGATGACACAAAGGTAAAACTAATGGGGGGACTAATAAAACCCTAATTGTGATCATGCTTGGTTGTTCCTAGAGTTTATGAGGTTTGCAAGAAGATCTTCAAGAGAAAAGCCACCAAGGAAGAAGCAGGATGAAGGAAGGGAAATCAGAAAGAAGCAAGACAACTTACTTCACTTAAGAAGATAAGTTGCTTGAAAGAAGAAAGAGGGGAAGGAGAATGAATGAGCAAGCCCAATCTAATTCACAAGTAAAATGCAGCAATGATGCATAAAAGAGATGAGAAGAGATTATGAGAAATGAAGGCAAATTCACTTCTCAAACATTTACCACCTGAAAAGTTAGCAAAAGGAAATGAAATGAAATGAAAATGAGATGGAATGCAAAAGATGAAATCCAAAGTCAGAAGCATATTTATGATGCAAATGATGCAAAGAGATGACATAAATGTATATCATGAGATGGGGATGATCATACAAAGGATTGGAATGCAAATGAGACATGTAAGAAGCATGAAAGTTCATGAATGCATATGACATGAAATGAAAGCAAGACATGGCAAATGGATGATGCAATGATCAAACATGATTTCAACATGTCCTAAGATGTCTTATATGTCATGTGGATGCACAAAATGTCATGGCAAGTTCATGTATGCAAACTTATGTAAGATGGATGCAAATGAAGATGCAAATTAGGGTTTATGCACAACATGTGATGAAAAATTCAAAATCAGAAGCAAAGCATGAGATAAAAAATTGAAAATGGAACCAAAGGGACCCTAAACCTATGCAAGTTCACTTCCCAAAGGGGAAGGTCAGAAGCTAAACCCTAAAGGACTTATGATTTTCCTAAATTTCTAGGGCTTTAAGGGTGATCCTAAAGGTAAAATACCAAACAAATTGAAAAGGCAAGATAAAAATGAAGCAAAAATGTTTTTTAGATGCTTGAAAGTATGCATAACACAATGCAAAAAGAACCATTCACAAACTCAACTTGGATCAAAAGTTATGAATTTTTGAAGTTAGGGTTAAAAATATTCAAATTAAAGAACCCTAATTCAAATGAAAATTGCCAAAGTGTGATCAAAACCAAAAAGAAATTTGTGTTGTGAGTTTGTAAATATTACTAAATGTTTGGAAATGTTATCTGAATTTTTTGGTGATTTTTGGAAACCCTAATGCTATTTTAATTAATTAATCTTCATTAATCAATTAAAATAAACATTTAAATATTTTTAAAATAGTCTAAAAATGTAAAAAATAAAATAAAAATTGTTTTTAAGTTAAGAAAATTATTTAGAATAAAAATGCAGAAAGAAAATATTTTTTTGGATTTTCTATGTATTTTAAAATAATTATGCAAAACAAATAACAAAAATATGAAAATAAATGAATTTTATGGAAAGTCAACAGATCCAATGGCCAACATTTGAACAAAAAGGGAGGGAGTTGACGCGCGCATGAATGGAGGGCTCAAATCATTTCTGGGATTTTAAATTTTCCTAATTAGGTTTAACCTAATTAATCCAGAATTAGGGCTTAATCAAGGAATCTGGACCATTGGATGCGCGCGGGAAAAGGGGATCAACGGCTCACGTTAAAACTCACCTAAACCCTAACCCTAATTTAATCACTTTCAGATGACCGGAACAGTAGTTCCGGTCATCTTCTCCGGCGAGCACAAAACCTAACTTCTTCTCTAGGCAAAATCAAGAGCTCTAAAGCTCCAGATCACATCTCCTAATCTCCTTGAACACGAATCAAGCATCAAAACAAATTTCTATAACCTACAACTCAAGATATGGATCAAAACATAAAATCTGGAAAAGTTTCAGAGCTTCGATACAGGCTTATTTCTCAACCATTTTCAAAACCAACAAGCACAGTGTGATCGGTGAAGCATAAGCAACATTTCTATGGCATAAAAATCAATTTCTGGAAAAAATGTTCTTGGTGATACCTGAACTGGAGCTTTCACCTTTGGAGCTTTCTGACCAGTTCTTTGTGAAATTCTGTGATCAGGTAAGAGATGTCCTAAGAGATGTCCCAACACTTGACAGATTTAACCAAACCTTAAATAGCAAGAAAAGTAAACAACACAGAAGTTTGTTAACCCAGTTCAGTGTATAACCACACTTACATCTGGAGGCTACCAAGCCAGGAGGAAATCCACTATAAGTAATATTAATTCTAGACTTAAACCTCTCTGTTTAATCTATCACTTAATAACTACCCAATGCAATTTCTACCTAAGTCACAACTTAGATAAGAGTACCCTACTCACTCCCCCTCAATCACACAGTGATCAAGTTTACAATTTTAATAAAATTGAAGACAATCTTCAAACAAAACAGCTTGATCTTACTTCACAGTTTCAATCAAGTCACAAATGCACTTATGCTTAAAAGCTCATCAAGTGGTACAATAAAAACACCTGCTATTAAAAAACACTAGACACCCTATTTGGTCTTCTGAAATTCGTACTCAATTCTATGAGTTTCTGTTGCTTAAATAGGTATCTGTAATTTGGGCTTTCTGTAGGATGATCCAACCCTAATGCACATGCAGCTTCCACCTTGAATTTAGGGTTTGTTACTTCCTAGATTCTAGGTGATTTAGGTCTTCTGTTTTAATCTGAATCTTCAATATAAAACTCCCTACAGATGCGCCTTGTTCTGTTTTTATCCATCATTAATTAATTCCAGATAACTCTCCTTAAATATCTCTGATTAGTTAGTCAATAATTAATTCTGGAAGCAGGTTTGAGATGTCTCAACATCTGTTGGGACATCCTGAAAAACTGAACTTAGTCATTTACACAATGTCCCAACATCTGGTAAGACATCCTGAAATAAGTTCATATACTCTGTTTGATAATGTCCCAACATTTGATAGGACATTCTGAACTGAATTCAATAATTCTTGTTGGTCAAAAATTCTGCCAATTCAAGACATCTACAAACTCCCCCTTTGGCTAATTTTTGGCTAACATCTTTTCTGGTTTTCAGAGTGCAGCAGAAGTTCTTTTTATCAGAGTATAGCATTACTTTTCTGTTGATTCTTATTTGAGATTACTCCCCCTCAAATATATATGTATCCAATCTTGTTGCAACAGAAAAAAAAACTTATTCAGTTCAGAAGCAAACAAACAGATTTTTTTTTTCATTCATACTTAAACAGCAATTACAATTACAATTTGTTGTTGTTCTCCCCCTTGGTAGACACAAAATTTAGGGCCAAAGCCACCATTCCAGAAATACATTGCTGTCATTACATTTGCCTCACATACATTGATCACTCAGATTCATCACTCTCAGTTTCTTCCTCAACTTCTGTTTCTTCATTAGCTTCACTTTCTTCATCAGAGCCAGCTTTTTGATCTTCTCCACTCTCCAGCCTTTGGATGATCTCTTCAAGTTTTAGCTTCCTTGCTTCAAGTTCTTTGCATGTGCTTTTGAGCTCAGCAATTAGAGCCTTCTTGGAGATTGGAGTCTTAGCAGTTGAAGGACCTGCAGATGTCCCAGAAGGTGCTTCAACATCTGCAGCATGATGACTGAGGAATAACTTGTAGTGAAAAGCCAAGGGGCTTTCTCTCTTGCAGACTGTGTCTTTCTCAGTTAAAATCCCAGGGTATTGACTTAGAACAATACCACACAGCAAGGAGGGAAAAGCTATTGGCAACTTTGTTGCAGAGGAGCTGGCATGATTCAAGGTCTGATCAAAAATGTATGCTCCATAGTCCATTTTGGTTTGAGTTCCCACAGCATATATAAACCTGGCCAGACCAGTGGAGATTGAAGAAGTGTGGTTGGTAGGCACCCAGTTAGCTGTACCAATCCTGTTCAGCATGGCATATTTTCTTGTAAGCATGCTCACAGAGAGCTTTCCCTTCACAGGCCATGCCTTGACCTGGTTTGCAGTGATAACCTTGCAGATTTGGTTATCTGTCTTACCTAGCTCATTGGGTCCATCTGTTTCTCTTCCTAAGTACTGATTGATTATTTGAGAAGAAAACTCTACACATTTACATCTAACAAAAACTTTTTGAAACTCAGAGGACTTACCATTTGAACAATCCTCTTGAAGATTTACAATGAACTCTTTGACAAGAAGTTCATAGCAGGGAGAGAGATCTGAGACTGTCTTGAATAGTCCTGCAGCAGAGATGAGGTCAATCAGTTCAGTGCACTCAAGTGCATTGCTGCTCAGTTCTCTTTCTAAGGCAACCCTTCTTTGGTACACAAACTTCCATTTGTTGACACTAGAGACATGATGGAATGATATGTTGTCCAAGGGGGCTTCTGGAACAGCAGATGAAGCCCTAGAAGGTGCTGGTTTCTTTTTGGGAGGAGATGTTGGGACATCTGATTCAACATCTGAATCTGATGGAGTGACAGCTTTTCTTTTCTGAGTTTGAACTTTACTCCATTGTTTTGTTGGCCCAAAAGTAGCTTTAGCTTTGCCTTTCTTTGGGGAGGCTTTCTTCTTCTCAGGAATTTCTGCTTCAGCTTGCATCTTTCCTTTCCTGGACCTGAGCCTTTTGGCTATGCTAGGTTTAACAGAGGCTATGATCTCTGTATCAGAATCCTGCTCCAGGTTGACCACTGGAGGAGATTGAGCAGTCTCCTCTTCAGCTTGTTGATCAGCAGGGATTTGATATTCATTTGAGGCTTTAGTCTGATCCTCAGAGACTTCTTCATCATTTTCATTTGAGGCCTTATGCTGGTCCTCAGTTTGTTCCAAATCATCATCAGATGAGTTCTTTTTCTCATCTTCAGATGTTCCAACATCTATTGGGACATCTTGTTCTGCAGGAGTGTCCTCTGCATCTTGAGCTTGTTCTTCTTGAGGTGCAGGCATTGTGTTCAGAGGAACAGAGATCCCACTCACCACTCTCTGTTCAAAAAGGATTTGGTTGACAATCTCCTTGATGGAATCATCTACATATTTTGAGGATTTTGGGGGCATGTTAGCAGGAGAAGGAATGCCTCCTTTGGCTTTGCTGCAGACTTGATCTTTAGCTCTCTTTGGAGTTCTTGGCTTTTTAGTGTGAGAAGCACTTCCTCTGAGTTCGTCCAATGGAGTTGATTTCATTGGTACCACAGAGATGGGAGTGGCATGAACTACGTCTTCTTTGTTGAGAACTTCTTCAGTTGTGTTAGGGTTTTGAGACATTGTTGAGGAGGATGGAAGAAAAGCTTTAGGGTTTATGATTTCTGGAGAATAGCTGGTTAATGTGATTCGCTTGTGATAGTATGATGAGAATCTTGATAGCTGATTATAAACAGTTACTAAATAAGTAGCCGTTACATTGCAAATGATGAGAGATGGAATTCCCAAGGATCTTGTCCAGACTGGTTTTGCCATCTGGAACTTATGCCATACAATGTCATATGACATGTTGGAACATCTCATTAACTGCTAAATATCACATAAACAGATTCCAAGTTTGCCCCTTAAGTTCTCAAATTGTGTAGCATCCAATGCTTTGGTAAAGATATCAGCTAACTGCAGATTTATAGCTACATGTTCCAATGAAATCACCTTTTCTTCTACAAGATCTCTGATGAAATGATGTCTGATATCAATATGCTTGGTCCTGCTATGTTGGATAGGATTCTTTGATATGTTGATTGCACTTAAGTTGTCACAGTACAATGTCATGACATCCTGTGGGACATTGTACTCAGTGAGCATTTGCTTCATCCAAACCAACTGAGAACAACTGCTTCCAGCTGCTATATATTCAGCTTCAGCAGTAGATAAGGATACACAATTTTGTTTCTTACTGAACCAAGAAATCAAATTGTTTCCTAGAAAGAAGCATCCTCCTGAAGTGCTTTTTCTGTCATCTGCACTTCCAGCCCAATCAGCATCACAGAAGCCAGTGAGAATTGGTTTACATCCATGAAGGTACACTATGCCATAGTCACAAGTACCATTAACATATTTAAGAATTCTCTTGACTTGATTGAGATGACTGACTTTTGGATCAGCTTGATATCTTGCACATACACCTACTGCAAATGCTATGTCAGGTCTGCTAGCAGTTAAGTATAACAAGCTTCCAATCATGCTTCTGTATAAGCTTTGATCTACACTCTCACCCTTTTCATCTTTAGTCAGCTTCAAATGTGTGGGGGCAGGAGTTCTCTTATGAGTAGAATTTTCCATTCCAAATTTCTTGACTATGTTCTTGGTATACTTGCTTTGAGAGATGAACATTGAGTCTTCCATTTGCTTTATTTGCAGACCAAGAAAGTAGGTTAACTCTCCTACTAGGCTCATTTCAAATTCAGATTCCATCTGCTTGACAAAATGTTTGACCATCCTTTCAGACATCCCACCAAATACAATATCATCAACATATATTTGAGCAATCATGACATTCCCTTCTTCATCTTTAACAAACAGGGTTTTGTCAATTCCACCTTTTTTGTATCCTTGCTTGATAAGAAATGTGGTCAGTCTTTCATACCATGCCCTTGGAGCTTGCTTCAAACCATAGAGTGCCTTCTTTAGTTTGTATACATGATTTGGACAGCTAGGATCAACAAATCCTTTAGGCTGTTCTACATATACCTCTTCATTAAGATAGCCATTTAAAAAGGCACTTTTCACATCCATTTGAAATAGCTTGAACTTCAAGATACAAGCAATTCCCAAAAGTAGTCTAATTGATTCAAGCCTTGCTACTGGTGCAAAGGTTTCATCAAAGTCTACTCCTTCAATTTGAGTGTATCCTTGAGCTACAAGTCTAGCTTTGTTCTTTGTAACAACTCCTTGTTCATTTGACTTGTTCTTATACACCCATTTTGTTCCAATCACATTTATGTCATCAGGTCTAGGAACAAGATTCCACACTTCATTCCTTGTGAATTGACCTAATTCCTCTTGCATAACACAAATCCAGTATTCATCAGTAAGAGCTTCCTTGATGTTTTTAGGTTCTATTTTGGAAACAAAACAAGAGCCTGAAATCACTTCTCTTGATCTAGTGCTCACACCTCTGTTAGGATGACCAATTATCAGATCTTTGGGATGATCCTTCTGTATTCTGATGGAGGGAGGTTTGCTGGATTCTTCTGTCCTTGTGAAGTTATAATGATCATTCTTTTCTTCAGCTTCAATCTTGATATCAGCAGATGTTCCAACATCTTCTGGGACATCTGTAGGAGCATCATCAATTATCACATTTATGGACTCCATGATAACCTTGGTTCTAGAATTAAATACTCTATATGCTCTGCTGTTTATGGAGTATCCAAGAAAAATCCCTTCATCACTTTTAGGATCCATTTTTCTTCTTTGCTCCCTATCTGCCAGAATATAACAGATACTTCCAAATACATGGAAGTACTTAACTGTGGGTTTTCTGCCCTTCCAGACTTCATATATTGTGGACAAAGTTCCTTTCCTTAAAGTAACTCTGTTATGGATGTAACAGGAAGTGTTCATAGCTTTAGCCCAAAAGTATAGAGGTAACTTTTTAGCATGTATCATAGCTCTTGCTGATTCTTGAATGGTTCTATTCTTCCTTTCAACAATCCCATTCTGTTGAGGAGTGATTGGTGAAGAATATTCATGATTGATTCCTTCTGAAGAGCAGAAATCTAAGAACTTTTGGTTCTCAAATTCTTTTCCATGATCACTTCTTATTCTGATCACACAGCTGGATTTTTCCCTTTGCAATCTTTGACATAATTCTTTGAATACATCAAATACATCAGACTTTTCTTTGATGAAATTTATCCATGTATATCTTGAAAAGTCATCAACCACAACATAGGCATACCTCTTACCACCAAGACTTTCAACCTGCATAGGTCCCATCAGATCCATATGCAAAAGTTCCAAAACTTTGGAAGTTGTCAGATGTTGGAGCTTTGGATGGGACATCTTGGTTTGCTTGCCTATTTGACATTCACCACATATTTTGCCATCATCAATCTTCAGTTTAGGAATACCTCTTACAGCATCCATAGATATTATCTTCTTTATGCCTCTGAAATGAAGATGACCTAGTCTTTGGTGCCATAGTTTCACTTCTTCTTCTTTAGCTAAAGAGCAAGTTGAAGTGAGACTGAGATTTTGGGATTCCCACATGTAACAGTTGTCTTTAGATCTGGCTCCTTTCATGACAACCTCTTGTTCTTTGTTAGTCACTATGCATTCAGTTTTGGTAAAGTTTACACTGTACCCTTGATCACATAATTGACTTATGCTGATCAGGTTAGCAGTTAAACCTTTAACTAGCAGCACATCATCTAGTCTTGGAACATCTTGACAATCCAATGTTCCAACTCCCTTGATTTCTCCTTTAGCTCCATCTCCAAATGTCACATACCTGGATGAATGTGATTTTAAATTTACTAGCAGATTCTTCAATCCAGTCATGTGTCTTGAACATCCACTGTCAAAGTACCAGTCTTCTTTAGCTGATACTCTTAGTGATGTATGTGCTATGAATGCAGTACTTTTCTTTGACCAGATGAGTTGAGATTTCTTTTGATGCCTCAGCCATGTGTGTTGTTTATCAGCTGATCTCCAAGCTTGATTGTTGATCTTGTTCTTGTAGCTTTGATCAGCTTCAGGGCTAGCTTTTGGTTTCCATACCTTCTTGATGTTTTCTGTCTTCTGCTTAGGAGGTTGCTGATTTCTTTGATGTTTATGCAGCACTTTCTTGGTAACTTCTATTTTCTTTTTGGAAGGTTGCTGATACATCTGATTTGGATATCCATGCAACTTATAACAATGAGGTTTGATATGTCCAAATCTTCCACAGTGATGGCATCTCCATCTTTGATACTTCTTCTTCATTTTGTTCTTTTCAGAATGTTGAGACATCTGTTGGAACATTATGTTTGACTTTGTGTTCTTTTCCTGATGTTGAAGCATCTGTTGGGACATCTTGTTAGACTGTATGGATTTTGAAGGTGTTTTGCTAGAGCTAGCTTCATCTTTATTTACTCTGTTAAATCCTAGTCCACTTTTATCCCCTGAGTGCTTATTGTTGTTGAGAATCACATCCAGTGTATTTGAGCTGCTGTTCAACATTCTAACAGATTTGGACATATGTTCTAACTTGGAGTTGAGAAGACTTACTTCACTTTTTAAGGTGTCAATGATCTCCTGATCATTTGCTTTGTCATCTTCTAATGCCTTATTCTGCTTCTTTAGCTTTATAACCTCACTGCATATTTCAGAGCTTCTTTTGTATAGATCTTTGAATGCTTGCTCAAGTTCTTCATAAGTAAGTTCTTCATCACTGGATTCCCTTTCAGAGTCACATAATCCAGCTAAAGCAGTGATATGCTTAGCTGATTCCTCTTCTGAATCACCTCCTGAGTCTTCATCAGACCAGGTCACAAAGAGTCCTTTCTTTTGCCTTTTTAAGTAGGTAGGACATTCATTCCTGATGTGTCCATATCCTTCACATCCATGGCATTTGACTCCTTTTTCTTGACTGGTCTTTTCAGCATAATTTGACCTTCTGTTAGCATCATAAGGTCTCCTGTTCTCAGAAGAGTTTGTGTATCTTCCACTGGGTTTGGATTTGCCTTCCATTCCTCTGAGAATCTGTTTGAATTGTCTTCCAAGCATAGCAAGGTTGTCTGATAAGCTTTTATCATTTTCTGATTCATCATCTTCTTCTTCATCAGTATTTGACACCAAGGCTATGCTTTTGTTCTTTTTAACATTTGTGTCATTCATTCCCATCTCAAAAGTTTGAAGGGAACCAATGAGTTCTTCAACTTTCATAGAGCATATGTCTTGAGCTTCTTCTATTGCTGTGACTTTCATGTCAAATCTTTTTGGCAAAGATCTGAGGATTTTTCTTACAAGCTTTTCATCAGTCATTTTTTCTCCCAAAGCTCCAGAAGTATTAGCTACTTCTAAGATGTTCATGTAGAATTCATGAACTGTCTCATCTTCCTTCATTCTCAAGTTTTCAAATTTTGTGGTGAGGAGTTGAAGTCTTGACATCTTTACTTTTGATGTTCCTTCATGAGTTGTTTTGAGAGTATCCCATACATCTTTGGCTAGCTCACAATGATGTACAAGTCTGAAGATGTTCCTATCAATGCCATTGAATAAAGCATTTAAGGCCTTTGAGTTGCCTAGTGCTGAATCTTCTTCTTCCTTACTCCATTCTTCTTCAGGTTTCAGCACTTTTGATCCATCTTTGGTATCTTGGACAGGATAATCCCATCCAATGTTGACTGCTCTCCATGCCCTGTTGTCAAGTGATCTTAAGAATGCAATCATTCTTGGCTTCCAGTAGTCATAATTAGATCCATCCAGAATAGGTGGTCTATTTACTGACCCTATATCTCTGTCCATGTTACAGAATTTGTATTCCCTAGATCTCACCCAGTATAAACAGGCAGGGTGCCTGCTCTGATGCCAATTGAAATTCTGTGATCAGGTAAGAGATGTCCTAAGAGATGTCCCAACACTTGACAGATTTAACCAAACCTTAAATAGCAAGAAAAGTAAACAGCACAGAAGTTTGTTAACCCAGTTCAGTGTATAACCACACTTACATCTGGAGGCTACCAAGCCAGGAGGAAATCCACTATAAGTAATATTAATTCTAGACTTAAACCTCTCTGTTTAATCTATCACTTAATAACTACCCAATGCAATTTCTACCTAAGTCACAACTTAGATAAGAGTACCCTACTCACTCCCCCTCAATCACACAGTGATCAAGTTTACAATTTTAATAAAATTGAAGACAATCTTCAAACAAAACAGCTTGATCTTACTTCACAGTTTCAATCAAGTCACAAATGCACTTATGCTTAAAAGCTCATCAAGTGGTACAATAAAAACACCTGCTATTAAAAAACACTAGACACCCTATTTGGTCTTCTGAAATTCGTACTCAATTCTATGAGTTTCTGTTGCTTAAATAGGTATCTGTAATTTGGGTTTTCTGTAGGATGATCCAGCCCTAATGCACATGCAGCTTCCACCTTGAATTTAGGGTTTGTTACTTCCTAGATTCTAGGTGATTTAGGTCTTCTGTTTTAATCTGAATCTTCAATATAAAACTCCCTACAGATGCGCCTTGTTCTGTTTTTATCCATCATTAATTAATTCCAGATAACTCTCCTTAAATATCTCTGATTAGTTAGTCAATAATTAATTCTGGAAGCAGGTTTGAGATGTCTCAACATCTGTTGGGACATCCTGAAAAACTGAACTTAGTCATTTACACAATGTCCCAACATCTGGTAAGACATCCTGAAATAAGTTCATATACTCTGTTTGATAATGTCCCAACATTTGATAGGACATTCTGAACTGAATTCAATAATTCTTGTTGGTCAAAAATTCTGCCAATTCAAGACATCTACACTTTGCTTCAAATCGCCCCCAATGATCCCCCTGAAGAGTTTTCAAAGCTTGGTTGGAGTTTGTATGGCCTCTATTTGAAAGTCAGTGAAGCTCAGGTCAGGGGAGGTGAAAATCGTGTTTTGTGTATAGTGGCTTTCAAGGTAAAATGAAGGGTCGGAAATGATCAGTGATGAATGTGGAGATGAATGGTGGAAAAAGTTTCAAGTTTTTGGGGCTGAGTAGTGAGATTCGATAGAAAATGCAAGAGGGGGAGTTTCTTTGAACTATGGCAATGCTGAGGTTTCAGGCCTGGTTCTTGTGTGTGTTTTGTTGCTTTTGGTCCACTTATCAAGTTATGATAGGCCTGTGTAGTTGGTGTGGCCTATGCTGATTGGTATGGTCCCTTTTGCATAAAGTCAAAAAAGTTGTCCTTTAAGGTATGGACTCATGGCAGGCTGGCTTAGAGGTATGGCTCGAGTCAGCTGGCTTTAGGGAGGTCCATGGAAACTGATTTGAGGAGCTGGCACAAGTGGATATCAAGATTTGTGCCATTTTGCAAATTCATGAATTTTGCCCCCTTTTGAATTACTTGATGATCAAGACATGGAATGGCATGATTATTTGGGCAATTCTGAGTTTTAGGTCATGTGTGATGTTTGTGTAATGCTTAGAAGTCAAATAGAGGTCACATTTTGCCTTGGCATGAGTTTTTGCAAGTTTCCCTCTTTGGTGCATAAGTGAAAATTTAGTGATTTTTCCCAACTTTGCAAGGCCATAACTTGAGTTCTAGGATGAATTAGATCAAGTTCTTGTACTTTTTGAAAAGGGAATGATCCGATCTACAACTTTCATGACCAAGAATTTTTCATTTGAAGCATTTTTGGTTGAGAAAGAGGAGGTTGAAAAACTTTCCCAAAATGACAATTTTGCATTACAAGTCACTTTCCCAAAATGGCAACTTTGCAAATGGCTTGAAATTCTTCAATTTTGTGAACTTCTAACCTCTTTTAAGATCAAATAAAGATCATATACACCCAAAATGATGGAGAAGACCCTTAGGTTTGATGATTGGGGGCCTCAGATGCCCTGATTTTGCACTAACTTGCTCAAGAAGTCATCTATTGATCAGATGCCTTCCCCATTGAATTTCTTCATTAAAATTGGTGTGTAGGATACTTATAACATATAGAGACCATTAGAAACAAGAATGACCAAAAAACTTGCAGTTATGGCTTCTGAAACCAAAACCCTAATTTTAGGTCATCTGTGCAGTTAAGCCTGGCTCTGCTTCCATGCCTTTCTCAGTTCTTGTGATTTTCTGACTTCCTTGATCTTGGGAGGATATAATATGATGCTTGAACAAACATGTACCCTTTTGAGATGAATTAAGGCCTTTGGAGTGGCTCAAATGACCCTTGGTTTGCTCAGATCACAAACCCTAAATGCAGATGAATTTGAACCAATGTAGTGAAGTAAAAATGCAGTATGAGATGATATGATTGAACTTATGCAAATGAAAAGATCACAAGCCATGGCGTGAACTTAGTGATGGCAAATTTGGGGTGTTTACAATTGTGTGCTGTCTTTCATAACTTATTGTGTGTTTGAGTGTTGTAAATAGTTGCTGAATTTTAGTTTAGCATAGTGTAGGCACCCTTAAACTTAAGATTGAGTCTAGTTTATGTCCAAGTTGCCTTAGGAATTGTTTGGTATGTGTTTACCTCATTCCTTTTTATTAAATGTACACCACTAACCCTTGTTTTGTAGGGAGGTTGAGGTATGTTTCCTTACACCTTATCCTTTTAATTCTTTTATGCATTTCCTTATGCATTTATTTCCTTTACCTTTCATGTTTGTGTTTGGTAGGATTTTCCCCTTTGTTCTCTAGAATCAACTTAACTTCCTTAGGAAGTAATTTGCATTCTATTCCTTTTTCTTTTCCTTTTTCTAATTAGGATTAGAAACCTCATTAACCATAGGGAATCTTTTGAATGAATAACTTAGGGTTGTTTCTTAGTCCCCCTTAGTTTTCCCTTTTTCCACTTGAGTCCTTTTTTCTCATCTCATAAAGAAAAAAATAAAACACCTAATAAAGGTTGAATGTTCTCATACGACATGAGACTTTGTTGCGGAGTACTTATGCATGTCCCGTCTCGGGGTGAGGTGTAAGTTGTCTACCACGATGGATAAGTCTTAGTATGCGGATGTTCACAAACAATAAACTAAAAACACTTCTCATAAAAGACAACAAACAAAGACATCATGTCTTCTCTTCTCATATCCTACTCTTTGCGGACGAATGCGACTTGCCTCAACTGTTCAAACATCGATACGGTAAACATCCTCGAGTCAGAGTCGGTAACACCTGAGCTAGATCTATGGCAACGTCATCCTAAAAAACACAAAAAGATCCCACCTTAGTTAGGCGAACTACATCGACTCTGATCCTCATTTTCCCGATGAGGTACGTAGGTAGCGGGGTAGGGCCTGTTCGAGCACATTCTTTATTTTCCCTACATTTTCCCGTCTTTGTTTCCATTCTCCAGTTCCTTTCTCAGTTCCCTTTCTCATTCCATGCCAGTTCCAGCAGCAATTTTATTCAGCAACAGTTATATTCTTTTACCCTTTGAAACAAACAAACAAGCGTGGATCCCGTCGGGTATGACGGACGGTCTGGGGTGCTAATACCATCCCAGGTCGTAACCGACTCCCGAACCCAGATCTTTGGTTCGTAGGACCTTGTCCTTTCCTTCTTCCTCAGGTTTGTGCAGCATTACCTTTCCCATTCCTTCGGGATAAAAATGCCTGGCTGGCGTATCTAGCTTTCCATACCACTTTCCCGTTTGTACTAGCATGAAAATCCCGGGAGCGACAGCTGGCGACTTTGATGGGGACCGAACCCAGAATCTCTGGTTTCCCTTATAGAGTCAATCCTAGAGCCTGTTTGTTTTTGCTTTCTTTGGATGTTTATATGTGTGTGCTGTTGTGCTTATTTACAGTTTTACTTTACAACTTTACTTTACAACATTTATTTACTGCTTTCAGTATTTATTTTCCATGCATCATATACTGGATTGTCTGGGTGTGCTGGTTTTCATTTTTCTGCGGGATGGGGTTATTGTGAGACGAGCTTGTAACCGGGGCTCGAGTGCACCCTAGGACTTAGAGTGGTTCAACTTTGGCTTCATGGCATCTTGCTATGTTGGTAGTAGTGAGTTCCACACCTTGACTTGCGACCTTCTCGGAAATGTATTGACGCCGGAATCTTTCTGGGGCAATACACTACCTTGATAGTTATGTGCAGTCAAGGGACCGATCATTGAGAACCTTTGTGGAAACATCCCTCTCCAGTGATGACAGTGGCATACCACATTTGTTGGAAAACCCACTCGCATCCGAGGGCCCACAGGGAACTCGCATAGGATGGCCTGGTTCTCTCATAGGAACCCAGTCAAGGCAAATTGTTCGTATGAAGATAGTATTGCACCCTTCGGGATGAATGTACTATTGTTTCTCGATTCAGTGCTTGAAGCTGGGGACTTATGAGGGATGCTTGTTTTCCCCGTACTCAACTGAGACCTCCCTGGTTAGTACATAATGCCAAACCGATTCCCTGATTTGGTCATGAGCCATTTCTTGGAAATGGTGAACGTATAATTGCTATCCGGCTTTGAGAGTTTGTGATGTTGACTCGGAGTAGCATACCCGTGAGATGGGAGGGGTTTACAGATTTGCAGGAGCCCTGAAACTTCCAACATACCCGCTTCGTCATCATTGTTCAATATTATGATCACGTTTCACATGGTCCTTTGGTTCTGAGATCCGGGATTTCGGTGGTATTGTTATTATGATTCTTCAGAAGCACATGGATGTCTTATTGTCGCTCCCGAAGATTTGCATCCCGGTACAAGCGCGAACGGTCGGCGAAAGGAGAAGATGAAGGTGAACTGAATAGAGTCGCCAGCTAGGCATTTTTATCCCGAAGGAAAGGTAATGCGGCATAAACCTAGAAAGATATGGATAAGACGGTTGCGAACCAGAGAAACTGAGAAAGGGGGTTGGTTACAACCTGGGAAGGTATTAGCACCCAGATTTTCCGTCGTACTCGACGGGATCCACGCTTGAAAGTTTGTGTTTAAAGGGGTAGGTGTATGTGTTATCTGTGTGCAAAAGCTGGAAAAGAAATATACAAGTGTCAGTGCAAAAGGGTGAATGCTCAGGGACTGAGGCTTAAAAGAGAATGCTGAAAGAGGGGGAAGACAAAGAGACTTTTGTTCGATAACTGTTAAGTTATGCCTACGTATCCTCGCGTGCAAAGAGGAAGTCAGAACACCGTAGTTCGACTCAAAGAGACTGAAAGATAAATTGACTGATGAACTGTTTGCTTGTCTATGATCAAGTGTACGACTCGTCTGGCTCGAGTGCTAATTGTCTTGCATTAGACGGAAGAAGCAAGTTCTCGTTTGTGAATGAGTGTGATGAGAAAAGAATCCCGGAGGAGACGATTATTGTTTGTTTTTGTGTTTTCAGTCTTGTTATTGTTTTTAGTGTTTTGCATAAGTTAATGAGCTTAAGCCTAAATCAAAGGGGCTTGTAAACTCATTATATCCTCCCTGATTAGGGATAATGAGAATACTTAAGTGTGAGATAAGCATCTCAACCTAATTGCCATGATGATGTAGGATTAAGATCATTAACCTACTTATGATTATTTAGATGTTTTTTTGGGTTTTTTTGTTTAGTGTTAAGTAATGAGTTTAATCTCTGATCACAGATTAGTGGGCTCATTACACCATCCTAATAGAAGGATAATAGATGAGAACACTTGAGCTGAGGAAGATACCTCAACTCAATCCATGGTTAGGGATTAAATTCATTAGATAGCAAGCCTTTATTAAATGGATTTTAATTAAGCGATAAGATTAAGAAGTGGATTTTAAGAGCGCAAAGGGGAAGCTTTGGCTTATATCTGTGGGGAATAATATGACACGGACGAGTGTCGAAAAGAGTATGTATGAACAGGCATTTGTGTTGGAGAGTACAAAGGGGACTCTTTGGCTTTATTTGCAGGGGATGTAAGTATTATATACATTGTTGATGAGATAATGATGGTAATTGCAGGTGATTGGCTTGAACCTGACTTGTGATCATGCAAATGTTTGATTTTTGCTGTAATGCTCCGTATTACACGGAATGCTACGCTTATTCGGTGAATATGATGCAAATTCTATGAATATGCAAAGGAGAAACTGATCCGGGATTTGGATCCTGCTGAAGGAAAGATCTCTGGCTGATCTGCTTGGAGGGATATCCCAACTGGGGAAGAGATCATTGGTAGATCTGGAGATATAGCTCTGCTTGGGGGAAATAGATCGTTGATAGATCTATCCGTAAGGAGAACTCAGCTGGGAGAAGGAAACTTTCATCACTTTGTTGTGCAAGAGTTTCAGGTATTGCTCTTCTGGGGAGAGAATGGAAACTCTGTAGGGAACTCAGCTGGGGATGCTCCTGTAGAATTGACTTATGTTGGGAATGAGGAGGCTTTGATAACTCCACTGGGTAAAAGTATTTCAGATACTGCTTGAGGAAGAGGTATGCTGGAGAAGTATGCTTGGCATGCCCCATGTTGCGTGTTGAATACCTACAATCTGTTAAGACAAAGAAACGCACAAGTATCCCTAGGTATCCCTTACCGGATTCCATCATAGGAGTTAGGCTTTCCTGAAAGTAATATATTTGCTACACGCATTTATTAGAGATGGCATATTTGTTTTATGCAAGTACTCATCATGAACATTGGATATTTTGCAAATGAAACAAAATTGTACAAAACGAAGTGTGACTGAAAACTCTGATTTTATTAATCTGGGTGCCATGAATTGGCAAATACAGTCAAAGAAACAAATCCCCTGGAATGAGGAGATTGCTATAAATTGAGAAAAGTAAAAGTATTGGCAATGTTGACGAAGCTCTAGTGAGCTTCCTTTGCTATGACCTGTATGACCTTGACGTTCTTCTCATCTTTGCTTTCTGAAGAAGGTTGATATTGACTAATGCCTTATCCTTTCGAAGCTTGCCGTGTTGTGAAAAATACAGACGAATTCAAAACGCAGTTGTTCGCTTATTCCCTGATTTTGCATGGATCTCCCTTTCGGGTTTTCAATCCACCGGGATACCCATTTTTGCCTGAGCTGTCCAATGCGGCTTTTCAACTCAACGGGTGTACATTTTTTAATTCTCCCTTATTTTTGCCCGAGTCTTTTATTTTGTTTTTGACTCGCCGTGATGCCCTATTTTTGTCTGGACTTACATTTTGTTTTTATGTCCAGCGGGTCATTTTATGCGAAGTATTTTCTAACTGCATCTGAATTCACAAGGGATAAGAAATCTTCACCGTCCATAGTAGTGAGCATCAATGCTCCACCAGAGAAAACCTTCTTTACTATGAATGGACCATCGTAATTTGGAGTCCACTTGCCCCTGTGGTCTGTATGAGGAGGAAGAAGTCTTTTCAGCACAAGATCTCCCACTTGGTATTCCCGAAGCCTGACTTTCTGATCGAAGGTTTTCTTCATCTTTTCTGTTATAGCTGCACATGACAGATAGCAGCTAATCTCTTCTCTTCGATCAGATTTAGTTGGTTATACCGAGACCGGACCCATTCTGCTTCGTTCAGCTTTACATCCATCAATACCCGTAAGGAGGGTAGCTCAACTTCAACAGGTAGGACTGCCTCCATACCATACACAAGCTGATAAGGTGTTGCCCCAGTGGACTTTCTGATTGAGGTTCAATACCCATGCAAGGCAAATGGTAACATTTCATGCCAGTCTTTGTAAGTAACCACCATCTTTTGCACAATCTTCTTGATGTTTTTGTTTGTGGCCTCAACAGTGCCATTCATCTTTGGCCTGTAAGGAGAAGAGTTGTGATGCGGAATTTTGAAGTCCCGACATAGTTCTGCCATCATTTTGTTGTTTAAATTGGAACCATTATCAGTATTGATTCGCTCGGGTACTCCATATCGACAGATGATGTCTCTTTTCAGAAATCTGGCTACCACTTGTCTGGTGACGCTTGCATACGACGCTGCTTCAACCCATTTGGTGAAGTAATCAATGGCTACCAGGATGAATCTGTGGCCATTCGAAGCAGTCGATTCTATCTTTCCAATCATGTCAAGGCCCCACATGGAAAAAGGCCAAGGTGAAGACATCACGTTCAAAGGATTTGGAGGCACATGCACTTTATCTGCATAGATCTGGAATTTGTGGCACTTTCTGGCATAGGCACAACAGTCTGCATCCATTGTGATCAAGTAGTAACCTGATTGTAATAATTTCTTAGCCATTGCATGTCCTCCAGCATGAGTACCGAAGGATCCTTCATGCTCCTCGTGCATCAGCAAGTCTACTTCTTTCTTGTCAACACATCTGAGCAGAACCATGTCGAAGTTTCGCTTGTATAATGAACCATCAGCATTAAGGAAGAAACTACCGGCCAACCTTCTTAATGTCTTCTTATCATTGGATGATGCCCCAGTTGGGTATGTTTGATCCTCTAAGAAGCATTTGATATCATGGAACCTAGGCTTGTCATCTTTAGCAATGTCCATAGAGAATACGTATGCTGGTCGGTCTAGTCTGGATACCGAAATCTGAGGCACATAATTTGCAGTTTGAACCTTGATCATGGAGGAAATGGTAGCTAAAGCATCTGCGAACTGATTTTCATCTAGAGGGATATATTCAAGTTTAACTGTTGTGAAGAAAGTCAATAATCTCCTCGTATAGTCACGGTACGGAATCAGATGCTCTTGGTGAGTGTACCATTTGCCGTTGGTCTGATTGATCACCAAAGTTGAATCTCAGAAAACATTCAAAGTCTTGATCCTGAGGTCAATGGCTTCCTCAAGACCCATAATACAAGCTTCGTATTCAGCTTCATTGTTAGTGGGGCAAAGGTGAGTTTTGCCGAGAAAGGCATATGAACTCCTTTAGGTGTAATGAGTACTGCACCAACTCCACGACCATTCATATTGACAACCCCATCAAACATCATTGTCCATTCTTCTTCCGGGTCGGGCCCTTCAGTGTGAACAGGCTCTTCATGATCTTTTGCTTTTAGGAACATGATGTCTTCATCAGGGAAGTCAAATCTCATGGGATGGTAATCAATGGGTTGCTCAGCTAGATAGTCAGACAGTAAACTTTCTCTGATGTCCTTTTGAGATGTGTACTAAATGTCATACTCTGTCAAAATCATTTGCCATCTTGCCACCCTTCTGGTAAGTGCTGGCTTCTCAAATATGTACTTGACGGGGTCCATTTTTGAGATCAACAAAGTAGTGTGAGTCAGCATATACTGTCTTAGTCGGCGAGCAGCCCACTCTAAAGCACAACAAGTTTTCTCGAGCAGTGAATAACGTTGTTCACAATCGGTAAACTTTTTGCTTAGGTAATATATTGCATACTCTTTTCGACCAGACTCGTCATGCTGGCCCAACACACACCCCATTGATCCTTCTAATACTGTCAGGTACATTATCAGAGGTCTTCCTTCAACTGGAGGCATAAGAATCGGAGGTTCTTGCAGGTACTCCTTGATCTTGTCAAAAGCTTTCTGACAATCTTCATTCCATCGGACCGTTTGTTCCTTTCTTAACAATTTGAACAGGGGCTCACAGGTTGCAGTAAGATGAGATATGAACCTTGATATGTAGTTCAATCTACCTAGGAACCCCCGAACTTCCTTTTCAGTCCTAGCTGCAGGCATCTCCTGAATGGCTTTGACTTTGTCAGGATCAACTTCAATCCCCTTCTCACTTACGATAATTCCCAGCAACTTACCGGACCGCACCCCGAATGTGCATTTGTTGGGGTTTAGCTTCAGCTGATACTTTCTCAGACGCTTGAACAACTTCAGCAGATTTACCAGATGATCTTCTTCAGTGAGGGACTTGGCAATCATGTCATCCACGTAGCATTCAATTTCTTTGTGGATCATGTCGTGGAATAATGTTACCATAGCCCGTTGATAAGTTACGCCGACATTCTTCAGTCCAAATGGCATTACCTTGTAACAAAATGTGCCCCAAGGTGTGATGAAGGTTGTTTTCTCCATGTCTTCGGGTGACATTCTGATCTGATTATACCCAGAAAAACCATCCATGAAAGAAAACACCGAGAACTGAGCTGTGTTGTCAACCAATACATCAATGTGAGGTAATGGGAAGTCATCCTTCAGGCTAGCTCTATTCAGGTCCCAGTAATCCACACACATACGTACTTTGCCATCCTTCTTAGACACTGGTACAATATTAGCAACCTACGGCGGGTAACTAGTTACAGCAAGGAAACCAGCGTCCCACTGTTTTTGTACTTCTTCCTTAATCTTCATGGCCATATCTGGACGAGTATGGCGTAGCTTTTGCTTCACTGGAGGGAAATCTTCCTTCAAGGGCAGCTTGTGCATAACAATATCTGTGTCTAGACCTGGCATGTCTTGATAGGACCAAGCAAAGACGTCGACGTATTCTTGAAGCATGCTGATAAGCTGTTCTTTCACTGAAGCTTGCAGACTGGCCCCAATCATCAATTCTTTCAAATCCTCTTCGGTACCAAGATTAACTGTTTCAACCTCCTCCTGATGAGGAGTAATCACTTTCTCTTCCGGCCTAAACAACCTGGCTAACTCTTCAAGTAACTCATATTCTTCTTCAACCCCTTCATCGGCTTGATTAATTGGATTGTCGAAGTCATACAAGGTCATAGCGGTGCTGTTGTTGGTGCAATCTGGAGGGTAAACTCTGCAAGGTTTGAGATTGGTTCGTTTTAGTGATCAATTTTAATCTTGTTTAGAAAAAGCGAAAATGAAGTTATTTATTTTGAAAACATTGCCATTTTATTGTTTTGTACAAAAGGCAGGAAATAATAATTACTCTGCAGGAGTAACCCTTATAATTTCCTGGGAAGACCAGTTAAGGACTTGATGACCCGGGATCCTTGGACGTATCCAGCTCTCCAGGTTGAGGTCGCTTTCCGCCTCGTCTTACAGGTTGTTAACAACATCTGGGGTGAGCATCCCCTCACTGATGAACTTGGGCTCTTTAGCAGCCTCTGATTGATCTTGTCGGAATGGTTTGTAACCCAAACCGAATCTGTCCTCCTTCTTCTCCACCGGTAGTAGCTTTCCCCAGCCTTGGGCATTTCCATCTTCAACAACCTTCCGGGCTTGCTGATAGGAGATAATTGAAGTACCCATCCTATCCTCCTGGGATGCAGCAAATACTTCAGTCGTCGCCTCATTGATGTTCAGAGCTTCGAACCCCTGGCTCATGGTTTCATGGATTTCACCATCCATCTCAATGTATTTGTATGTATCCATATGGCTAACAAATATGTCCTCTTCACCACAGATGGTGATAATCTGTCCTTCCCACTCATATTTCAATTTTTGGTGAAGGGTCGACGTAACTATGCCAGCGGCGTGAATCCATGGTCGACCCAATAAACAGCTGTAGGCCGGCTGAATATCCATCACATAGAAAGTAGTCTGAAAGACCTGCGGATCAATTATCACTGGTAGCTCCACCTCTCCAAGAACAGACCTCTTGGAGCCATCAAAAGCCCTGACCACCAAATTGCTTGGTCAGAGAGCTATTCCATCATATTCGAGCTTGACAAGAGCTTTCTTCGGTAAGACATTGAGTGAAGACCCAATGTCCACAAGAACATGAGAGAGTATATCTCCTTAGCACTCCAGGGTTATGTGCAAAGCCTTGTTGTGGTGACGTCCTTCTATTGTCAAATCAACATTGGTGAATCCGAGCCCATGGCTAGTATTGACATTAGACACAACTGTTTCAAGCTGATTCACTGTGATCTCTTCTGGCACATAGGTAGCATGCAGAACTTTGAGTAATGCATTCCGATGAGCTTCAGAACACAATAGCAGGGATAAGATGGAGATCTTGGAAGGAGTCTGGTGGAGCTGATCCATAACCTTGTAGTCACTTCTTTTAATTATCCTCATAAATTCATCCGTATCTTAATCAAAGGATCATTTATGAGTCTCTTTTGGTGCAGATTCTTCAGGTATCACACTTTTTCCTTTGGCTTTGGCAACAACCTCTGCCTCAGTGTTGGTTCTTGGAGTTTGTGACGCGAAGAGGCGTCCGCTTCGGGTGAAGCCTCCGCCTCCCCCGACATTATCCACCTGGGGAGTAGGAACTAGAGAATCAAGAAGGACTTTTTCTCCGTTGCAGTAAAGGTCAGTACCATAATGCCATGGTACAACATTGTCTTTGTCATATGGAATAGGCCCCGGCACCGTGATGGTGACTGGGCTTACTGCAGCGGAGGTTGGAATCATTATTTTCTGTGGATCATAGAAGATGGTGACATGACTTCTTGTGGATGTTGGAGGTGATGAATTGAAGCTTGGTTGTTGCTGAAACTGTTGCTGAGATTGTTGAAAGTTGCGTGAGTTTTGGACCGTTTTAGGGTCATAATAAATAGTAACTGTGGAAATATCATTGCTAGTGGTTGTTGAAGTTGTAGAAGGAGATGAAATGGAACCGTTGTTTGCTGAAGTGAAGGAAGAAATGGTTGCTGAAGTTGTAGATGAATCGGTAGGAACAATGGTTGTTGCAGTTGTAGGAGAATCACTTGTTGTTGACAAAAGAGTTGTTGGTGTTGTAGAAGCTGTTGTGGTTATTTGAAGAATGCCTTCTTTAATCAAGCCATTGATGCCATTCCTCAAGCTTGCACACTCGTTTTTAGAAAGCTTGCAAGATTCACAATAGGCCTCACAACCTGGGAACACTTGGCATTTCAAAAGTTGAGCTTTAACCTCTGCCAGAGGTGTCTGAATTCTTGCAATATCTTCAATGGGAATCATGGGTGAGCTTTCCTCTATAGCATTAATCCTTGGCCCACTGTGGCTTGGCATAGGATTTTTCATGACATTGGGAGGTGGTGCAAAGTTCAGGGCCTTTGAATCTACCAGATCCTGGACCATCATATGCAGAGCCCTGCATTTTTCTGTGGAGTGACCAGGTGCATTAGAATGAAAAGCACACCTAGCATTGACGTCGTAATTTCTCGGAAGGTTCTGAGGATCAGGTGGAGCCAATGTCCTCAACTCAACAAGATTGAGCTTCAGGAGTCGTGGCAGCAATGTGGCATATGGCATTGGAATAGGGTCAATCACCCTGTTGATCTGAGATAGCCGCTGTTGAAAAGGGCGTTGTTGTTGATTTTTGTTATTGTTGTTGTAAGATCTCTGTTGAGGGAACTGTGGCTGTTGAGGAAAGTGCTATGGTTGTTGAGTATATTGAGGAGGTGTAGTAGGGATAGTGACAACAGCAACTGATCTGGGCAGATACTGGGGTCTACCTCTTCCCATATGTACAGAATTCGTTTCACCAGATCTACGGGGCCCAACAAATGGTTTCCTTGCACTGCTTGAACTGGCACCATTGGCGGAGATCTTTCCCATCTTCAGTAAGCTCTCAATTCTTTCCCCAACTATCACCACATCTGCAAAGATGGTGGAAGAAAATGCAGCCAATCTGTCGATATAGGTACCCTGAAGAGTATTCATGAACATATCTGCCATCTCCCTTTTCTGACATCGGGGGTTAAACGGCAGCAGCTAGTTGCCTCCATCTTTGGGCATACTCTCTAAAGCTTTCACGGGAAGACTGTGACATGCCCATCAGAAGGGTTCTGTTTGGAGCCATGTCCAGATTATACTGATATTGACGGATGAAAGCTTCAGCCAAGTCTTTTCAATTCCTAACTGTGGCTCTGGTCAAGTGGGAGTACCATTCCCGGGATGCCCCTGTCAAGCTATCCTCAAAGTAAAACATCCACAACTTCTCATCCATGGTGTAGGCTTTCAATCTCCCCAGGAAAGAGTGAAGATGGGTACGTGGGTAGGATGTGCCATTTTCTCTTTCAAAACAAGGGGGTTTAAATTTGTAAGGAATTCTAACCCCTTCCACCAATCCCATGTCCATGACATCAAAACCCAGAGAGTTTTGGGATTCAAGAGACCTTAGCTTCTCTGCAATTTCCTCCAACCGACGGTCGTAAACTTCGTCTCCAGCCCCAACCACAGTAAACTATTCTTCCTGAGGGTCCTCCTGCAAGGGTATCCGGTTTGGTTCTTTGGTTTTGACTTTCCAGACCTCGAGGAAATGATGATGCTGAAGAGAGATTGAGCCCACAAAATAATACAAACCATATATTACAAAGAGTGAAGATACATAGTTTGATTACAATAAAGTCCACATGGTGGGTCAAAATACAACAACAAAATCAAAAGTACAAACAAAAGGCAATACAAGTACAAGGAAATCAAACATCCAAACCAAAGTCATCCTCTCTAACTTCTTTCAGGAGAGCCTCAGTTACTAGGCCAACTGGGTGCTCTGTAATGGTCATGATAAGAAGGTTCCTGGTAGCAATGGCACTGGTCAACTTCTTATGCTTATCCTGATCCTTTGACCTCTTTAACCCTGCCCAGAGTTTCAATTTAGAGATCTCCTTCTGCGCTGCTAACAAAGCTGCCTGATGCTTCTTCTCACTAGCCTCCAACTGCTCTATCCTAGCTTGGGTCCTCTGATCTTCTTGTGCACGAGCCTCAGTGATCCTGATCCACCTAGCCTGGCTCTCTTCTAAGTAATGCTCAGCTCTAGCCTTCTAAGTCTTAGCTTCCTTGCAAGAATTCTTCAACACTAACTCTCATGCTCTAGCCCTTCTGATGTAGTCATCCGTCTTCTCAATCTTGGTCAAGTGCTCAATCCAGAGCTTCTCCAACCTCTCATTATCTAGACGGCTGTCATTCCTCTCCCAGAGAGTCTTCTTCAAGGCTTCAGAGAGTTGAGTATTCCTTTCCTTCAGTTTCTCAAACTCCTTTAAGCTGACAGTAGCTGCAGGCTGCACGTCTGATGGTCCAGGTGTATCCTCTAAAGTGAATGGCATCCGGGTGATCTATGCCCTGATACGAGACCAATCAAGATACTGAGCTGAAGCTATATTGTTGCATTTACCCAGAATAGCTGTCCCCTTAGTCTGAATATTGTCCCAAGCCCAGGCTGCTTGTCTGACAATAACAAGGTTGTGCTGAATGTCACAATAGAGGGTCTTTGTCAAATCTTGTCCTCTTGGGGGATGAACCAAAGCATACCCTAATTGCCTCTTGAAAAGCAAGGGGTTGTAGTTGATGCAGCCTTTTACTCCAATCAAAGGGACATTAGGATATTGCCCACAGCTAGTAATGATGTCTTTGCCCTTGGTGCTCTGAGTGCACCATCTGATGTCTTCTGATGTAAGGGAAATAAATCTCTTAGCCCAATTCCTTGGCTGATGAGGTTTCAGGAAAGTGTCTGATTTTCGCAAGTGTCTTAACAACCAACAGTAATAGAGGGGTGCACAACATCTGACCAATCTTCCTCTTTGCTTCTCATTCCTCTGGTGCACTGAGTAATAGTAGTCTCCAAGCAGGGTAGGAACTGGGTTTCTCAATAAGAACAGGTGAATAACATTCTTGCTTACAAACTTTGGCTCGTCTGCAAACAAGATAACTCCATATATGCTGAGGGCTAAGAGTGCACAAACAGCATCCCACTTCCCTGCTGCAGCATACAGGGTGGCCTAAGAGATCAAGAAGTCTAAGTGAAGGCCTGGGATTCCAGCCTTGGTGGTCATGCTCTGATCAATGAGGGTAAGCTCCAAGTGCAAGGTCTTAGCTATATCTTCATTCTTGGGAGCAACCATCTCAGGGTTGAATGGAATCCCCCTCCTGATAGGGACACCTAACAACATGGAAAAATCTTCTAGCAGAGGTCCCAACTGAAAATCAGGGAATGTAAAACATCTGAGAGGAGGATCATAAAACTGCAAGCAAGTGTGGATCGTGCTCCTCTGGGATGCATCCAGGTCCATGATCATGTCCAATATGCCTCCATAATGTTCCCTGAATAATGGGACATGATCAGGAGTAATGAGAGACTGGATCTGTCTGATGCCTGTCAGAGTGGGCTCAAAGAAGTGGTATGTGATGTTGCTCTTTCTAGAAGTGTCCATGCTGACAATGGATGTTGGTGAAGAAAACCGAGGAGAAGCCTTGATGAAGGTAACTGCTGAAGACTGATGAAGACAACTAGAGAAGGGTCTCTGATGAAGACAAACTGATGAAGGTGCTGGAAAAGAACCTCTGATGGAGTTAACTGGAAGAATTTGAGGAGCAGAACAGGTCAAAACCAAACCAAAGATAAGAAGGTGGATACCCTGTAAAACAAATAGGCAAATGTTAAATGATGTGAAATGATGTATGCAGAATGATATGTAAAGGGTTTGTGATTAAGTGCTAGATCTGTTATCTGCCTTGATAGGGTCCATGTGTGTTCATAAATCCGGATGGAGGCTTAGAAAACCAGTAACCAGGTGGGGGACTCAAATAAAGAGTCACAAGTCCAGGGTTTCACAAGAACTGTCCAAAGTGATGCATTCTTAAAACAAAACTGGTAACAAAAGGGTATTATGAGGCCAAGGGTTCCTGCAAACCTGTAAACATCCCAACCCCCTCACATGTAATGTTCTAGAACAAGGATCCTCAGACTTGGATCAGTTATGAGAAGTGTAAACACTTCTAACCCGAAGGTACAATGTTTACAATAACCATAAAGGATCCTCCTCTAATTCACCTCAGATGCTGAAGGTCATAAAAGGTCATCCAGACTTAGCAGGCTTCCCAGATAGCCCTAGTACTATAGGAAATCCGTAGCACAGAGTTCTCAAGAAGAAACCCATGTCTGAACCGTGTTTCATATTCCCGCACCAGACCGAAATGGAATGGGAAAGAATATGAAGCCACTCTAGCCTATGTGTCACTCAGGTCCCCGGTATGGAACCTTAATCACTCAAAAATCCCTCCCACCAAGGAAACAGCAGATCCAACACAAATGATAATGACAGTATGAAATGCATAAAGCTGTAAATGAAAGCAATAAATAAAACTATACAGAAAGCAATAAATAGGCACAATCAGCACATAACACCCCTGTAAACACAAATCAAACAAGCGCTAGGAGAAACCCACAAAAAGATCCAGGAGCCCTGGTTGCAAGATAAGGTCCCCAGCAGAGTCGCCAAGTTGTCTCTCCCGAAGATTTGTATCCCGATACAAGCGCGAACGGTCGGCGAAAGGAGAAGATGAAGGTGAACTGAATAGAGTCACCAGCTAGGCATATTTATCCCGAAGGAAAGGTAATGCTGCATAAACCTAGAGAGATATGGATAAGACGGTTGCGAACCAGAGAAACTGAGAAAGGGGGTTGGTTACAACCTGGGAAGGTATTAGCACCCAGATTGTCCGTCGTACTCGACGAGATCCACGCTTGAAAGTTTGTGTTTAAAGGGGTAGGTGTATGTGCTATCTGTGTGCAAAGGTTGGAAAAGAAATATACAGGTGTAAGTGCAAAAGGGTGAGTGCTCAGGGACTGAGGCTTAAAAGAGAATGCTGAAAGAGGGGGAAGACAAAGAGACTTTTGTTCGATAACTGTTAAGTTATGCCTACGTATCCTCGCGTGCAATGAGGAAGTCAGAACACCGTAGTTCGACTCAAAGAGACTGAAAGATAAATTGACTGATGAACTGCTTTCTTGTCTATGCTCAAGTGTACGACTCGTCTGGCTCGAGTGCTAAGTATCTTGCATTAGATGGAAGAAGCGAGTTCTCGTTTGTGAATGAGTGTGATGAGAAAAGAATCCCGTAGGAGACGATTATTGTTTATTTTTGTGTTTTCAGTCTTGTTATTGTTTTTGGTGTTTTGCATAAGTTAATGAGCTTAAGCCTAAATCAAAGGGGCTTGTAAACTCATTATATCCTCCCTGATTAGGGATAATGAGAATACTTAAGTGTGAGATAAGCATCTCAACCTAATTGCCATGATGATGTAGGATTAAGATCATTAACCTACTTGTGATTATTTAGATGTTTTTTTGGGTTTTTTTGTTTAGTGTTAAGTAATGAGTTTAATCTCTGATCACAGATTAGTGGGCTCATTACACCATCCTAATAGAAGGATAATAGATGAGAACACTTGAGCTGAGGAAGATACCTCAACTCAATCCATGGTTAGGGATTAAATTCATTAGATAGCAAGCTTTTATTAAATGGATTTTAATTAAGGGATAAGATTAAGAAGTAGATTTTAAGTTTGTAAGACAACTTGAGGAGGACTTGTCCATTAAACACTAGGGTTAGTCCTTCTTAACCATAATGGAAGAATTAGAACCCTAATGTAAGGCCCAAGTTACAAGATGAAGTCTTAGTGATTATTAAGTGGATTGATTAAGAGGTTTAAACAAATTAAGGGTTTAACACTTAGGATTAAAGTTATACACTCCATCCTAAGATAAGGATACATGCATAACCCTAATTCCAAAGTCCTAGAACCTTAAAGGTTTAGTCTCTAATGATGGGATAAGAAGAGAGACACAAAGAAGAATCAAAGAGAAAAGACTAAAGGGAAACTAATAAGTCCTAGAAAGTTATCATGCTTGGAAGTACTGGGGTTTGTGAGGCTTAAAAGGAGAAGTCTTAAGGAAGCCACCAAGGAGAAGCAAGATGAAAAGAAGCAGATGAAGAGAAGAAGAAAGGAAGAGAAGCACAAGTGAGGCAAGCCCACTCAAAGACAAACAAAAATGCAGTAATAATGCAATATGAAGAGATGAGAAGAGGTGGGAGGTGAAGGCAAATCCACCTCCCAAACAACTTACCATTAACCTGAAAAGTTAGCACAAGATGCATAAGGAAAGAAATGAAATGAAACAATGCATATGCAAGGGCAAAGACAAATACCAGAAGCATACACATGATGTAAATGATGCTATAATATGATGCAAAGACATACAAGAGGCATATGTGTGATCATACAAGAGAATGAATGCAAATGAAGCATGTAAACACATGGATGTTTATGAAATGAAATGGATGCAAAGCATAGCAAATGTATGGATAAATGATCAAGCAATGTTCAAGCAATGTCTTAAGATGTCTAAGATGGCATACAAATTCTTAGAATGGCATGGCAATTCATATATTCATGCAATGCAATGTAAGATGCAAAATTAGGGTTACATGGAAGGATGAGATGCAAATGGTCATAACAGAAGCATATGACATGATAAAAAAAATGCAAATGAGCTCAAACAAACCCTAATCGCATATGATATCACACCCCAAAGGAGGAGGTCTAACTCCTAACCTATTGAAAGTTATGATTTTTCTAAGTTTGCTAGGGTTTTTGGGTGCTTCAAAAGGAAAAATGCAAATCAAATTGAAAATGCAAGATAAATTCATGCCAAACATATCCTAGATACTACATGATATGTGTAAAACAATGCAAAAAGAACCATCTTCAAACCCTTCATGGTTAGGCAGAAAAGATTTTTCAAATGTTAGGGTTTAACAATGTGATTTTATGAACCCTAAATTCAAAGAAATTTGTCAAGTTATGATCAAAACCAAAAAGAAATTTGTATGAAGGGTTTGAAAATGTTTCTAAATGTGTTAAGATGCAACATGATTTTTTTGGTAATTTTTAGAAACCTAAATGCTATTTTAATTAATTAATTTCCATTAATTAATTAAAATAAACATTAAAATACTTTAAAAATGCTTTTAAAATGCAATAAAATAAAATAAAAATTATTTTTGGATAAAGAAAAATATTTAAAGCTAAAATGCAGAAAATGAGATTTTTAAAATGATTTTTGATATTTTAGATAAATTAAACAAAAGAAATGAAATAAAATGAAATAAAAATAATTAAAATGGGAAGTATGCAAATCCAGTGGCTGAGATTCAAACAAATTTGGTGGGAATTGACTGCGTGCCCTAATGGATGGCTGGGATTGGTTCAGGCAAAATTCAAATTAATCCTAATTAATTATCCTAATTAAGTGGATTAGGGTTAAGTGGATTCATTTGGACCATTCATACGCGCGCGGGAAACAAATCCAAGGGCTGAAATTTAAACTAGCCTAATTAATGTGGTTTTGCCCTAATCACTCTCAGGCGACCGGAGAAGAGCTCCGGTCGTCTTCTCCGGCGGCCTCCTCCCCTGAAACTCCCCAAAACCTCACCCCAGACCCTCTAAAGCTCCAGAATCACTCAACAAACATCAAGGAACAAGAATCCACAAACAAAAACAATTTATTTTGCATCAAAAGAGAGAATCAAGCAAGAACATGTTTCACGGGCAAAGTTTCAGAAGTCAAATACATGCTTATTACTCAACCATTTTCAAAACTAAACATATCATCATGATCAGGGAAGTTTCATAGATTCATTTAGAAACTTAAAAACACATTTCTGGAAAAACGTTTGAAGATGGCTACCTGAGCTGGAGCTTTCACTTTTGGAGCTTTCTGACCTCTTTCTTTGTGCAATCAACCTCCAATGGCTTCCCTTGAGTGAATGGAAGGCTTAGAACAAGCTTGCAATGGTTGGTTTGAGAGATTGCACCTCAGTTGCACAAAAATCGTGTTTCTGATTCTTGGGGTTTTAGGGCTTGGCAATGGTTGGGAAATGATCTGGAGGATGTATGGAGATGATTGGTGAAGTTTGTTTGAAGTTTTGATGCTTGAGCAGGGAGAATCGAAGAAATGAAGTGTTGAGAAGATTTTGTGTAATCTGAGCTTGGGTGAGTTTCAGGCCAATGTGTTATATGTTATGGCTTACATAATGTCCACATATCATGTCTTGATAGGTCAGAAGAGTGGTTGTGGCCTATGCTGATTGGTATGGGGTGATTTGCAAAAAGTCAAGCTTAGGTGTACTTCAAGTATGGGCACGGGTCAGAGCTGGATTTGGGCATATCTGGCCTCAGCTGAGATCAAGGAAAGCTTATGGATCAGATTTGATGAGCTGGAACACATGGAACTATGGTTTGTATGAAAGCATATTTTCCCTCTTTGGTGTATCTTGTAATTCAAGGCATGAAATGATCCAATTCTTGGGCCAATTATGAGTTTTTGAAGTTGCTTGATCATGTTATGAAGTATTTGGGCACACTAGAAGTCATTTGAAACCTTGGCAAGTGGTTTTGTAAAAATCCCTCTTTGGTCATTCTTGAAAATTATAGGATTTTTGCCAACTTTGAAGGATCATAACTTGAGTTCCATAATGAATCAAGACATGTTCTTGTACTTATTGAAAAGGGAAAGACCTAATCTACAACTTTCATGACCAATAATTTTTCATTTGAAGCATTTTTGGTTAAGAAAGAGGAGGTTGAAAAACATTCCCAAAATGGAAAGTTTCCATTACAAGTCATTTTCATTTTTGGCAACTTTTGGTTTAGCTCAAAATTCTTAAATTTTGTGAACTTCCAAGCACTCCAATGATCAAATAAAGATCATAGAACTTCATTTTGATGAAAATACCCCTTTGGGTCCATTGTTGGGGGCCTCAGATGCCCTGATTTTGACTTAACTTGCTAAGGAAGTTACCCAGTGAACATATGACTTCCACAATGAATTTCTTCATCAAACTTGGTATATTTGATCCTTATAGCATATTAAGAACATTAGAAACAAGAATGACCCAAAAATTTGGAGTTAAGGCCTCTGAAACCAAAACCCTAATTTTGGTCATTTGTGTAGTGAAAAACCCTAGCTCTGCTTCCATGCCTTGCCAGTTCTTGTGATTTCTTGACTTCTATGAACTTTGAGGGACATAATATGATGATTGAACACACATGGAACCTCTTGGAATGCTTTGAGGCCTTTTGGATGGCTCAAATGGAATCTTGGATTGCTCAGATCACAAACCCTAGGTGCAGATGAATTTGAACTTATGCAGTGAAACAAAAAGTGCAATATGAGATGGTATGCTTATGCTAATGCAAAAATGAGAGATCACAAGCCATGGTGTGGTATAAGTGAGTGCAAATTTGGGGTGTTTACACTTATCAACACAAACATTAGACCAGTGATCGCCAGACCTTTGATCATATTCCAGTGCATTGCATAACATCCTCGGCATGCTTGCATTACTAACACATGCTTACTCATTTGTAGGGTCGCATGTCGCATCTTCATGAACATATCATACGCATTTACTACATGATTTGCATATTTTTCATTTTTACAGGTTATTCGGACTTCCTAACTTATTCAACTTCAGGAAATATAGCTAGTCAATGCGTTCATCGGTATCCAATAAAAAGAAACCGAGTAAGAATGGCTGAACGAATGCAGACTGATCTCAATGAACTCCGACAGAGGATGGATCAGTTCATGGAAATGATAACTGGCATGGCCCAGAACCAGGAGCGTCTTAGGCTGATGGTTGAGCAACCTCAGGGGAATGCTAATACTGGAACACCGACTGAGAATGTAGATCCCAACGCTGTCCGTAACGAAGGGCCAAATCTAAATGGGACTGCGGCCCGTAATGAAGACACGCAAGAGGACCAATTCACTCTACTGGATGCTGATATGGGTAATATGAATGAGGTCAACAATCGAAGGTATGAAGAGCTCGCAAAGAAGATTAAGGCCATGGAATGTCAGAATTCCCTAGGCATCGATGTAACCAGTCTTGGGTTAGTTCCAGGACTCAGAATCCCTCCCAAGTTCAAGGTTCCATCAATTGACAAGTACAACGGCAGCACGTGCCCTAGAACTCACATTCATGCATACTTTGGAAGAATCTCGGCTCACACTGATGATGAGAAACTTTGGATGCATTTCTTCCAAGATAGTTTATCTGGAGCTTTATTGAGCTGGTACATGAAGCTGAGCTGGGTCTCTATCCGATGCTGGAAAGATTTAGCTGAAGCTTTTCTCAAGAAGTATCAATACAATATTGATATGGCTCCAAACCACACTCAGTTGCAGAATTTGTCTCAAGGACCCATGTAAATTTTTAAGCAGTATGCTCAGAGGTGGCGTGAGCTGGACGCACAGGTTCAACCTCCATTGCTCGATCGGGAAATGGCAGGCATGTTTATGGGCACCTTGCAAGGTGCATACTTGGATCGTCTGGCCGCTTGCCCATCCATCGGTTTTGCTGATATTGCCATCACTGGGGAAAGGATAGAAAACTTCCTGAAATTAAGAAAGATCTAGGATGCAAGCAGTGCTGGTTCTTCGAGTGTGAAAAAGCCTTTTGGCAATGGCCAAAGACGAAGAGAAGGCGAGACCAATGCTGTGTATAGAGGCCAAGACAGAGGTCGTTCTCAAGGTTACTACCAAACAGCTGCAGTGACTATTACGCCACAGGTTCAGCCACAACCTTAAGGTCAGCTATATCAGGCACAGAGACCAAATCAGGAAAGAACAAGAGCGAGAAACCATAGACTTAATCCCATCCCATGCCCATATGTTGTATTGCTTCCAGAGCTGCTAAAGTTGAACATGGTCGAGCTTCGTACCATGAGAGCTCCTTCTCCTGATAATCTACCTCAAAACTCTTATGCAAATGCTAGATGCGAATCCCATTCGAGTTCCCAGGGGCACAATATTGAGAAATGTTGGGCTTTTCAGAACAAGGTACAGGACCTAATTGACTCCAAGGTGATCAATTTTGCGCCTCACCCAAATGTACTCCAGAATCCAATGCCTAATCACAACGGAGCCGATGTCACAGTTGTTTTACCAAATGGTCCGCATTAAGCTGGAATCATCAAAGAAGCAAATAAAGCCATCAGTATTCAGATACTCTCAGCAATAACAACTTGTTTGTTTGTTTTTATCTAATGCATTGTCTTCCCTATTAAGGGGAACTACATCGCTCTGATTCTTCATTGGTCATTGGTCAATGGAGATACGTAGGCAGAAGATCATTAGGTCTTTCTGAGCAACCTTATGGGGCAACTTTACTCCCCAACTTCACTTTTTCCTTCAGACGTCTCGTGTCAGAGTCAGAATAACTAGAAGATGTATGATTGCCATGGTTGGGTATACGGCTGCAACTTGAAGATTACAAGTCTGTGAAAGAACTATTGATCACTGAAAGTATCCAAGACTAACAGGTCCAAACGAAGTCAAGCCTCCTCAACTACGGTAATATTCAGTTTCTTTACTGCATTTCCATTTGTAGTTTCTTTTATGTGTTAAACAGTTGTCTACATGTATGAAATTGGTTTCTTTTTGAATGTTAGCAATAATAAAACTCACATGTTTTTCTTGAAGTAATTCATTTGCATTCACTTATAATTTGTCATGTGTACATCGCAAATACCAATTATCGTGCTTAAACTCTATGAAGGAGAATGACGAAACAAAAATGCAAGAATCTCTAAATGTGTGCTATCGAATAAGACCTTGTTGACGATGTACAGGCTTTGTTTCAAATCCCTAAACACTAGAGATATAAGGGAGATAGACCCTCGCTGACCCCTTGAGCCTTGAAGTAGGAGTTTCTTCTCGCATGAAAAACCCTCACATCTATCCTAGGGGCAGTGTAGGTGTCAACTAGTTGGACTTTCATAAAGGAGTGCATTTGAGGATCCATTACATTCCACTATGCTAATCAAGAGGTCCAAGACCAGAAACCAATATGGTTATCCAAATCAAAAGGTCCAAAGACTGGAAGCCACAATGGTTATCCTTCATTGACCAAAGAATGAGGCAGTCACAACCCTCGCAAAGCAATCAAGACAAACAGTGTCACACGATTTGTTCAAAAAAAGAAAAAAATGAAAAGCCCGCTAAGTCGAAACTTGAAAACAGACGAATTAGGAAACAATTAGGGCATCACGCTGGACTTCACAATCAAAGATTCAAAAGAATTAGTCCAGGAAAAAGTTAGGGATAAGCAAAAGAATGAAAAGCGAAAGACAAAAAAGGATTACACAAGAAATATCCTCAAACAAGAACAAAGTCGTGTGACATAGACACGAAAGACAAAGGGGTGACTGACTCAAAACGATAACCTGACTGGTGCTTGAAATGTTAGCAGCACTGGTTTCTCAAACAACACGAAACCCTTATGAAAGGTGAGCGCTTGCAAACATTAGCTGAACATAGGAATGAAGAACATCACGAAGAGGGGTAGGCACAAATAAACTTCGAGCCTATATCCTTTGTTTCTATAACCGTGAACCAGGCCACGATATAACCCTCAAAAGTCCTAACTGAAATAGGGTTACTTTGAGAGCATACTACCACGAGACCGCGTTCCTGACTCCTATGAGTTGTGCAAAAAGATACTTGTTGGTATTACATGTACATACTTTCATTCAAAAATAATGTCGTATCTCAACCAGTGATTCGCTCACAAAGGTTTGTGATACCTTTTCAATCGAAACTTCAAGATTAACATGTGTGTTGCATTAGAATTTCCATTCTCGGAATAAAACATTTTATGCTTGCATACATTTGTTTGGCATCATAAAAAGCTCACATGTGGAAATTCAGTCCAAAAGCTTAAGCTTGCCAAGTTGAGAAGTCTAAAACTTCTGAAAGACAGTCACATCGAGGTGCACTTTTTCGAGAAAAATCCATTGAGTAAGGATTGTCCCAACCTGTCATGGTAAAGGCCAGCCAATCCGAGGCAATTACGGCGATCAATCTCTTCAAAATTTATCCAACCTGGGGCAATCACCTCGAGATTCAGATCTCTCCTAGAGCAATTGGTCAAAGACTCATACTGGGGCAAGCCACCTCAATCGCATGAGGATTTATTCTTTCCCGAGGACAGATAATCAGAAGTTCAGAATACCGGGGAAATTATGCTCCTGAAGAGTTTAAAGACACCAAGTCTTTTGTAAAATCCTCTTAAGGTAAAGTACGAATAAAAGCAAATGATCCCTAGCACGAAACAACGAGAAGTCTTTCCTCCTCAAGCAGGACGTGTTCAGCTTCGTTATCCCCAGCAGACGCATGGAAGTAAAGTTGTCAAACTTTTTCTTCAGCAGGTTTCCTTGATCTTATTTCCCAGCAGATCTCAAATCAAATCCTTCTCTTCCCCAGCAGAGCAATAAGGATTATCCCTAACAAGAGTCATCTTCCCGTAGTGAAGCATTTCTTACAAGAATTCAAATATTCCCGACAGTCGGCTGAACGGTTTCCTTCCCCACAGAGGTTTGGAAAATTCAGGTAGACAAGAGAGTTCTCTTCAGCAGAGCCTTGGTAGGCCTTTCCCCAGCTAAGTTGAAAAGTTGCAGATCACCAGCGAAATCCTATGGGTGAGATTCAATCCCCAGAAGGTGAGGCATCCCCTAGAAGGGCCTTCAAATCTAAAGTCCAATTTATTTTTGGCAAGATGATAAGTCGAGACAGACTAGTCACACTCTTCTCCAGCAAAAATATCGACAATCATCTGTATTCCCCACAGAGTTAGCAAGGTTTTTTTATTTCTGCGTCAGGAATTCCCTTTATACCTATCTTCCAGTGTCATGGGGCATCATCTCATACAGTTCAACATATGCGTGCTCGATCCAAGGTTGATATCCAAAGTCCACCCACAGCGTGGCAACTTATCCAAAGTCCAACCGTAGAGTGGCCAAAGTCCATCCTTTGGGTGGCAAATTTCTAAAGTCTCCCGTAGTGAGCAGAAGTCTCCTGTAGTGAGCCAAAGTCTCCAGTAGCGAGCAGCAGCCCCCGTAGTGTAGCAAGAAATTGAAGTTCCCCGTAGTGTGGCAAATTTCCAAAGTCCCCCGTAGTGGGCCAAAGTCTCCCGTAGTGAACAAAAGTCCCCCGTAGTGGGCCAAAGTCCCCCGTAGTGGGCCGAAGTCTCTTGTCGTGAGGAATCTGCCCCCATAGTGTGGTGAATTTCTAAAGTCCCCCGTATTGGGCCAAATTCTTCTGTAGTGAGCAAAAGTCTCCCGTAGCGAGCAACAACCCCCGTAGTGTGGCAGGAAATTGAAGTCTCCTGTAGTGAGCAAAAGTCTCCTGTAGCGAGCAATAGCCCCTGTAGTGTGGCAAGAAATTGAAGTCTCCTGTAGTGAGCAAAAGTCTCCCGTAGCGAACAACAACCCCCGTAGTGTGGAAAGAAATTGAAATCTCCTGTAGTGAGCAAAAGTCTCCCGTAGCGAGCAACAGCCCCTGTAGTGTGGCAAGAAATTGAATTCTCCTGTAGTGAGCAAAAGTCTCCCGTAGCGAGCATAATCCCACATAGTGTGGCAAATGTTCTGAAAGTCTCTCGTAGCTGAGCAATGTGCCCCCCGTAGTGTGGAAAATTTTCTGAAAATCTCCCGTGGCGAGCAGAAGTCCCCCGTAGCGGACAGAGTATCCCCGCAGAGTGAGCGGAAGTCCATCCTCAGGGTGGTAAGGTATCAAAATTCTCCCGTAGCGAGCAGTGGCCCCTGTGGAGTGGAAAGGTATTGAAGTCCTCGTAGTGTGGCAAAGCATTCAGAAGACCACCCGTTGTGTGGCACGTCATTAATAGCCCAACAAAAGTCCACCCGTAGCATGGCAAATCGACAATCTCCCAACGTTATTCCAAAATATTCACCAGTTCACTATTCTTCACATCAGAGTTCTCCCCAAGCAGAGTTCGGATGGTTGGGTTTATTTCCCTTTTTCTTCATCCACCGAGTGCAAATTTTCTGGTTGTTTCTAGTATTCAATCCCTGCATACTTCCAACGTCTGAAGGCAACAACTATCATCCATTCAAGTCTACAATGATTGAATAGGGGCAGCTGTAAAGCCCCAAAATTTGCCCTCTCAATCCCTCAACATTTTGCATAGCATTTAGCATACATGAATTCATAAAATAACCAACAACATTGCATCATGTGTAGCATAGCTAAGGCATAGGTATGTGATCAATGATTGGAGCAATTGAAGGCTATACAAAGGCAATCAAAGGTCCACAAAGCTTCTCAACATTGTGAAAAGAGTTCACAACATCCCATAAGCCTTCATTTGAAGCCACAAGCCATGGAAAGATTTGAATTGATTTGAGGAGGCAAGCAGTGTAACATCTCTTGATGAAAAGGGCCAAATTAGGGTTTCATCTCTACTGGGCTTCTCCATGAAATTTTGATTCAAAGTGGATTCCATTGTCTTATATATGATGTCAAGTGCCTAGGGTTCAAATTTCGTCCATAAATTCATTTTGGAAGAGGTTCAATTGGTCAGATGATTGAAAAATCAGGAAATTGGAAAAAAGTCAACCAGGATGAGTAAAAGGTCAACTCTGGACTCTTTGAGGTCAAGGTCATGAAATTTTGGTTACAAAGGACTTATGGACCAAATTTGATCAAGAAAGAATGGAGAAATCAAAGACAAAAATAGTTTTGGAAATAGACTATGTATTGATACATAAGCAGGATGTATTGATACATAAGCAGGATGTATTGATACATAAGCAGGATGTATTGATGCGTCCGTGTTATGTATCGATGCATATCAGTTAAAAAACATACATATATCGATGCATCCATGTTATGTATCAATACATATCAGTTAAAAAACTGACATGTATCGATGCATCCGTGTTATGTATCGATACATAGTTGTTTTTTTTTTTGCTAAAAATTGCCATTGCTTCAGTATGTATCGATGCATACCCACATGTATCGATACATAATGTTGTTTTTCTGCTAAAAAGTTGTTGTATGATGCATGGAAAGGGCCAAATTTAGTGTTGTCTTGGGGATAAGTTCAGGGGTGACTTGTGCAGATATTAGAGCTCATTTAGCTTCACATTTGCTTCAATTCAAACCTCAACCATTGCTGCTACATTAGATTGGTCCTCACCACAATGATCATGAGCTGGTGTACACTAGATCATGGTCTCAAGTTGTATTTGGACTTTGTTTTTGTTGCATCAGCAGGCTGGTATTAAGTGTATGTTGGACCACTTTAATTGTTGTGTATATCACAACCAAGTGAGAAAACACAAGCTGCAATCCTTGGGAAATTAAGCTGGTGTTTCACTTCACTAATCCTCACCACAAGTAACATGCTCCAATGCACATTAGATTCAGCTCAAGTGTGAAAGTTCTAGAAGAGCCAGCTCACCATCTTCTACCAACTTCTAGATTATTCCAAAGAAAACTCTAGAACTCTCTAGAATCCTAACCAACTCCAAACCTAGCCTAACTCCCAAGCAACCTCCATTCCCAAACCTCATGCCAAGCCTACACATTATATAAACCTAAACCATCCTAAAGCAAAAGGCTCTCTCCCATTTTTTTCACTATTCTTCTTCATTTTCACTTCAACTCTTTCATTCTTCTCCCAAACTTTTCCACCATTTTCAACCTCTCACCAAAGCTTCATAAGAAGTTATTCAAACTCTTCATTGGAATTTGAAGAACTTGAAGCTAAAACCCCCATTAATCATCTCATTGTAAAGCTTATTTGAAGAATCAATTCTGATTTTGGAAGAGTTTTGAGCTTATTGGAGGTTATTGCTCAAGTGTCATCAAGAAGCATCATCAACCGCATTTATTTTGCACGTTCGCGGATCGAAGCTTCGATTCTTCGGTTTTCTTCTCCATTTGCGTTCCGATCTAAATTGCAACACTCACCGAAGCAATCCTCCGCTTCGTAGGTTGGTGATCTAAATCTGCTTCTGGATTTAACCTATTCCCTTCATCTCGCCATGACGGCATTCTTCGTATGTTTATCGTTGTGTATGCGCTTGACCGTTTAATTTCGTCTTGATTACGATTTGATCACTTTGTTTGTTCTTAGTTAGAATTATAGCTTATCCTAGGTGCCATTAAGGTTTAGATCGTGGCTTTTAGGTGTAAAATTTGTGCTCACTAGATAATAGTTGCATTAGGAGCTTTAGGAAATAAGTCAATTGCAAAAAGTTATTTTTCCCTCTTTCTTGGGCATTGCTTCCCCCTTTACCACCATAGATTGATAGGTTTTGATTTTATGGAATTTTCAAGATTAGTTTCGACATCTCATTCCTCTATTTCGAGTCGTTTCGACACGCTTCCGTCCATTTCGCATATTTTGTGTTTATGTGTTAGTTTATGCATGAATTGGCTTATTGCATAATTGTTGCTATGTCCATGCATTCTTTTGTCATGTAAGTAATCATGTTGCACTCTGTTTTTGCATCTTTTACATGTTTCATTAACTCATTTGCATCTCATTGTATCAATACATTTGTTGCATTTCATATAACCATATATGTATGTGCATTTGGTTGCATATTTGATCACATCATTCACATCAATTCAATTCTGAATTTTTCATTAAGCTTGGCATTCTTGTTGATATATCATGTTGCATATTCACAATCAATGTTCATATGCCATGTTCATGTGCCATATTTTGCATACTTGTTGCATAACAAATCATGTGGTGCATTCTTGCATAATCCCTCAAAAAAATAATCATGACATTCAATTATGTGCTTGATCCATATTCATATTGCATATTCATGTTAATTGAGCATTTCATGATTGAATTTATGCATAAAAAATGAAAATAATCAAAGCTGCATTTTACATTTCATAGTTGTCTCTGCATATAGGAGCTGTAAAATGTATGCTGGTTGTTGTGTAGTTCATGCTGTTTGTGACTTTTTACACCTACTTTCATGTTGTTTGATAGCTGTAGTATGATGTTTGTATTATGTGTTGTCTTTCATAACTGATTGTGTGTTTGAGTGCTGTAAATAGTTGCTGCATTTTAGTTTAGCATAGTGTAGGCACCCTTAAACTTAAGATTGAGTCTAGTTTATGTCCAAGTTGCCTTAGGAATTGTTTGGTATGTGTTTACCTCATTCCTTTTTATTAAATGCACACCACTAACCCTTGTTTTGTAGGGAGGTTGAGTTATGTTTCCTTACACCTTATCCTTTTAATTCTTTTTTGCATTTCCTTATGCATTTATTTCCGTTACCTTTCATGTTTGTGTTTGGTAGGATTTTCCCCTTTGTTCTCTAGAATCAACTTAACTTTATTAGGAAGTAAGTTGCATTTTATTCCTTTTTCTTTTCCTTTTGATAATTAGGATTAGAAACCTCATTAACCATAGGGCATCTTTTGAATGAATAACTTAGGGTTGTGTCTTAGTCCCCCTTAGTTTTCTCTTTTTCCACTTGAGTCCTTTTTTCTCATCTCATAAAGAAAATAATAAAACACCTAATAAAGGTTGAATGTTCTCATACGACATGAGACTTTGTTGCGGAGTACTTATGCATGTCCCGTCTCGGGGTGAGGTGTAAGTTATCTACCACGATGGATAAGTCTTAGTATGAGGATGTTCACAAACAATAAACTAAAAACATTTCTCATAAAAGACAACAAACAAAGACATCGCGTCTTCTCTTCTCATCTCCTACTCTTTACGGACGAATGCGACTTGCCTCAATAGTTCAAACAGCGATACGGTAAACACCCTCGAGTCAGAGCCGGTAACACCTGAGCTAGAGATATGGCAACGTCATCCTAAAAAACACAAAAAGTTCCCGCCTTAGTTAGGCGAACTACGTCGAATCTGAGCCTCATTTTCCCGATGAGGTACGTAGGCAGCAGGGTAGGGCCCGTTCGAGCACATTCTTTATTTTCCCTACATTTTCCCCTCTTTCTTTCTATTCTCCAGTTCCTTTCTCAGTTCCCTTTCTCATTCCATTCCAGTTCCAGCAGCAATTTTATTCAGCAACATTTATATTCTTTTACCCTTTGAAACAAACAAACAAGTGTGAATCCCGTCGGGTACGGCGGACGGTCTGGGGTGCTAATACCTTCCCAGGTTGTAACCGACTCCCAAACCCAGATCTTTGGTTCGCAGGACCTTGTCATTTCCTTCTTCCTCAGGTTTGTGCAGCATTACCTTTCCCATTCCTTTGGGATAAAAATGCCTGGCTGGCGACTCTACCTTTCCGCGCCACTTTCGCGTTTGTACTAGGATGAAAATCCCGGGAGCGACAACGTTGACTATGATGATGTTGATTTGTTGATTAGATGGTAAATGTTGATAGGTGTAATAAGTTGGTATAGAAAGTTGATAAAATGTGGTTGATAGTTACATTGTTGTTGTTGATGTGAAGTGGTGATAATTGTATGATTCCTATCTATGTATTATTTATCGTACTTCGTTTATAAAATTCGATATCTCACCCCTTCTGTTTGAATGTTACCCCCATGTTGGTAACATGCAGGTAGCTTGAAGGAAGATGGTTATCTTTGTTAGTTCAAGTTTGCGTCGATGCTCTGATATGTAACACTCGGGGGATGAACGCTAAGTTGCTTTGTTGTTGTTTTAAGTTGTTTCAATAAAATACGTTGTTACAAAGTTGTTTAAGTTGAATAAAATGCTATACCATGTTTAGTTAAATATTTGAGAATCTGCTGTGTAGTTGTGAAAGTTGTTTAAGTTGAATAAAATGTTATACCATGTTTAGTTGAATATTTGAGAATCCGCTGCGTAGTTGTGAAAGTTGTTTTATTTCAAAGTTTGAAAAATGTTATTACGGTTTCATCAGGATAAAAGAGTTATGTAGCAATGTTTTATGAAATGAAAATGAATATGTTTGAAAGATGAAATGTGGCATCCTGTTTTTATAATTAAGTTGAAATTGTATTACTCTAATTTTATCGATAATTGTCGGGTAGAAATGGGGTGTTACACCCCTCTTTGAGGTTCGACTAATAAATACCAAAGTCGTGCTCGAGTGTAAATCAGACGGGGAGTCTCTCTGTCTTTTAGGTAGTTTGTGTTCGCCTCTTTTTACCGTTGTTGTTTTCTTTTCAGCTAGCTGACTTGCTCTTTTTCTTTCTTCTTACAGCTTCCATGCCTCACCTTAAGGATCACGTCTTGAAGCTTGCTAGTAAAACCGTGGGCAAAGGCTCAAATAAGGCTGGCAAAAGTCGTGTCCACTTGGTGGTTGTCGAAGACATAGTTGGTGGCTCGGGAACCCCTACTCCCCCTCCGAACTCTCCCCATGTCTTGGTGAAGCTTGGATGCCCGGTTGTCGAGTGTGAGACTCCTCCTCTCAAACGCCAACATGGTGAGGGTTCACCGAGCCAAGATACCGCTACTAGTGAGGATCTGTCTGAGAGTCAAGGGACTTACCTTCTGTCCTCTTACCATCTCCAACAAGAACTTTTCAACGCTGAAGGTTCTGTCGGGGTATCCAATATCGAAGCCAAGGCTATCCTCAAACTGGACAAGGTGACTAGACGACCGAATTTGTCTCAGGATATAGCTGTTGTGATCAGGATCATGTAGACGGCCTTGGTCCTGTACGACTATACTTTCCCGCTATTAGAGCTAGAGGACGTGAAGGAGGCGCTCAAGTCAACCAAGATCATGAAGGAGCAGTTTTCCCATGACTTCTTCAACTACATGGAGAAACACAAGCTCCAGGAGGGATTGATGATCGAGCTGGGGAAGGTTAAGCTCGAGCGAGATGGGATGGTGGATGAGAATAAAAAGCTCAAGGATAAAGAGGATGAGTTCGACGAAGTTGTCGAAGAGAATAAGCGCCTCCCTTGAGGATTGCGGAACTGGAAAAACTAGTCTCCCCTAATACATTCCGAAATTTGTCCTCTCATTTTCATGGCATTCATCATACATTTGCATTGCATTTAGAAAAAATAATATAAATAATAATAAAAAGGAAATAAGCATTTATCATCAAGCATAAGGCATGTGATCAGATGTATTCGGGAGATATTATCACTTATCAAGTTTTAGGGTCAAAACCAGCTCAGAATGGACGACACAGATGCCTTCTGAGTTACCCACCAAAAGGAGGGAAAATTCAAAATTCGCTTGTGTTAACCGGTTAACACATCCGTTAACCGGTTAACAATTGCAAATTTTAAATTTTCAACAGGTTTTATGCTCCTTGTGTTTTGGCTCACTTTTTTCCATTTTTTATTTGATTTTATTTATTTCATTTCAATTAAAAATGGAATTATGGAGAAGGATCTAGAATTATTACCAAGCCTAATCCCAAAGCTAATTCCTAATCACCTTTCTAAGCAAGCTCCAAAACACATTTTGGGCCCCAAACCTAAGTGGTATTTATGCCATTTCTCTCCAAACCTCAACACACTATCATAATTCTCATTTTCCCTATGAATTTTCTGAGTTCTCTCACACTTTTCTCTCAAATCTCTTCAAACCCTTACACTCAAAGTTCCATTTACTTCAAAGATCATCAAATTTCACATTGAAGTTTGTTAATCTTGGAACTAAACCTTCATCCATTAGTTTTCCACACATCCATTGCTGGTTTTTGCTACTAGTCCGGATCTTAATTTGTGCTTGGAAGTGCTTTTGGAATGAGCTTTTGCATTAAGTTCATCAACCTGCATTTATTTTGCTTTTGTAATGAGCTTTTGGATCCTTGAAGTTCTCCTCTTGATTCATCAGTTTCAGCTTGATCAACACTCACCAAAGAAAATCTCAGCTTTGTAGGTTGGTTAATTTCAGATCTACTTCTGTTTTTATCTTATTTGCATTCTTTTGATGTAGATCCATATTGTGATTGTGTTGATTGATCAATTTGTTAATTGGAGCATGCATTGATGGTTGTGGATCCAATGCATGTTTGATTTGTGTTGAATTTGGTGTAATTTTTGTGCACATTTTATTGTTGGAACCTTTGGAGATTATGGAAATAAGCTGCTACTGGAGGTGCCTTTTTCTGTAGGTTTTATTGTTATTTGTTCAATGTTAATCGGTTAACACTTTGGTTAACCGATTAACATGTTGTATTTTTTCCAAATTATGCAGGTTCTGGGCTTGTTAACCGGTTAACACTTTGGTTAACCGGTTAACACTGACGCAGTTTGAGATTTTGGTGCTTTTGCATGGCTTTTTGTGTACCATACTATCCTTAGAGCTGTTTGCATGCATGTTGGTGTAGGTGTGCATTCCTTCAACGCGTGAGTTCGTACATTCCCGATACTTGACATAATTGAGATCTTGCATCCATGAAGCATTAAGTATGATGTTTGAGTGATTGCATGGACATGTTTGCATGATAATAAATGTTTAATTTGCTGATGTGTATTGCATATGCATTAGGTCTCATGTTTTAATAATTCACACACATAAGTTTAAAGTTGCATGAATGTGAATACTTGATCAAAAGTGATACTTGATTTCAATGTTGATGGATTGCATGCTTGCTGAATTATTGCCACGTGTTGAGATGTTTGCATTGACCTATGTTCTCAGTTTCATGTGTGTTCATAAGTGAATGTTCATTTCTTGATTATGTAATGCTTTTTAGAATTGTTTGATGCACATTCATGTTGTTTGATTGATGTTCATCCATTCTCACTATTGTAAGATCATGAGGCATTCTTGGTGTGCAATTGGTGCATAATACACAGAGTTGCATTGCTTTATGGTGTTTTCGTGTTTGCATTCAAATTTTTCTTGCATTTCATTGTTGTCTTAGTGCATAAGTGTTGTAAGAAGCATGCAATGTGTGTTCTGTTTTTTATTTTTAATAACTATTTTGGTGTTGAATGTGGGATGTTATAGGCTGTTTGTGTTTGTTTGCTTGTATAATATGCTGAAGTGCTGTAATAGATGTTGTGTGTTTATTTTTCTTATTTTTACTAACCATATAGGGGCTAGAGGTAAGTAAGAGGGATGTAGATGAGCATCCAGATTCCAATTTCTTTTTTTCTTTCCTTTCTTGCCTTAGCGTCTAATATGCCTTGCTTGTATAACTTTATCACTTCCCATCTTGGAAACAACTTAACTTCTTTTGAGAAATAAGTTGTCTTCTACCTCTTCTTCTTCTTCTTCTTCTTCTTCTTCTTCTTTATTTCTTTTCTCTCGTTATTCTTTATTAGGATAGAGTTCAAACCTCACTAACCTAGGTTTATCCAAGCATGATAACTCTAAGGAATTCTTAGTCCCCCATTAGACTTTTACCTTTGGTTCTCTTTTGTTTTTCTCTTTCTCATCTTCAAATAAAAAGCTAAAAAACACTCAATAATGGTTGAAGTAACCTTGTATGTATAGACTTATTCCATGGGGGATTTACATCTACTCCATCTTGGGGTAATGTAAACTTGTCTAGCATGATGTACAAGTCTAATCATGAGGTCACATTCACAAAGAAAAGCGTAAAAATTACTTCTTAACTTCAAAAGGCAAAACATTTAATAAATGCAAACGAGGAATTGTACTTAAACCATAATCTTGGGAACCAAGTCTTGGGGAATTTCTCCTTACTTGGAGCTCTGAGGAATAGGACTTGAATACCCTTTCCTATGCAAACCTCAGAGAAAAAAGCTTCTAAAAACATTGAACAAAAAATAATCATCTTTCCTTCGGGAATTATCTTCTCATCTCATTCATTCTTTAAAAAAGGACTTGCTTCAAATTGTCTTTTGCAAGATGGTAAACACACTCATTCCATATGAGCCTACAACACCTGAGCATTAACATAAGCAGTTCAAGCCATAAAAAACACAAAACAATTCCTCCCTAGTTAGGGGAACTATGCCGACTCTGATTCTCATTTTCCGATGAGATACGTAGGCATTGGCGTAGGGCCCATTCGAGAACTCTTTTATTTTCCCTACATTTTCCCCTTTCTTTTCTTTTATCCAGTTCCACTCAGTAGTTCCTTTCTCAGCAGCAATTCATTTTTACCCCTTTGAAACATCTATAACAAGTGTGGATCCCATCGGGTACGACAGATGATCTGGGGTGCTAATACCTTCCCAATTCGTAACCAACTTCCGAACCCAGTCACTTTGGTTCACAAGACCTTGTTCTTTCCTTTGTTTTTCGATTTGTGCAACATTACCATTCCTTCAGGATAAAAATACCTAGTTGGCGACTCTAACTTTTTTGTACCATTTCTGCATTTGTATCTAGATGAAAATCCAGGGAGCGACAACTGACGACTCTGCTGGGGACCTCATAACTAGAGTTTCTCTTGTTCCCTATGCGAGTCAATCCTAGAGCTTGTTTGTTTCTGTTTCTTTGGGTGTTTAGTTGTTTGTTGCTGTGTGTTTAGTTTACTGTGTATATTTACAATTTTACTTTATAACTTTATTTTTCGCTTTCCGCATTCTTTCCATGCATCATATACTGGATTGTCTGGATTTGTTTTTTCTGTTTGGCGGGATGGGGTTATTGTGAGATGAGCTCGGTACCAAGGCTCGAGTGCACCCTATTATTTTTTAGCATGGACAATCACTTTGGCTTCATGATATCTTGTCATGCGGGTAGTAGTGAGTTCCACACCCAGACTACGACCGTATGGGAAATGTTTTGATATAGGGGTCTTCCATACTTCATTACATGACCTCGATAGTTATGTGCATCTGGGGACCGATCATTGAGGACCTTTGTGGAAACAACCCTCTCCAATGGTGGCAGTGGCAGACTTCATTTTATGGCAAACCCACTCACACCTGAGGGCCCACTAGGAACTCACATAGGATGGCCTGGTTCTCTAGTAGGAACTTAGTTAAAGAAATTGTTTGCATGACGATAGTATTGTACCCTTCAAGATGAATATACTATTGTTTCTCAATTCTAGTGCTTGAAGCTGGGAACTTATGGGGGATGCTTTTTTTTCCTGGACTCAGCTGAGACTTTCCTGAGTAGTGAATAATACTAAACTGTTTCCGAGAGATGGTATTATTAAACCATTTCTCGGAGATGGTGAATGTATTATCGTTGTCAGCTTTGAGAGTCTGTGATGTCGAGCCGAAGCATACCAGTGAATTGGGAGGGTGTTTACATGTTTGCAGGAACCTTGTCCTCAACATACCCTTGTTATCAGTGCTGCTATATGTTCTGATATGGTATTCTTGAAATTCTTTAGAATTCTTGGTTCTTGGTTCTAGGTTATTATTCAGAGATCTCGGGGTTACAAACATTTGGTTCTTGGCTCAATATTCCACATCCAGACAGACACTAGTCACGAATCGCATGCTAGTTGCATACATGACATCATGGAATTTTAACATACATTTCATTCAAGAAATATTAGGTGTATCTGGGCGGTATTATCACTCATCAAGTTTTAAAGTCAAATCATGCTCAGAACGGATGGACCAAATGCATTCTTGAGGTTTCCCACCAAAAGGAGGGAAAATTTCAAAACTGACTTGTGTTAACCGGTTAACACATCCATTAACCGGTTAACAGTTGAAAATTTTGAATTTTCAGCAGGTGTTCAGCATGCTTGGTCTTGGTTCATTTTTCCATTTTATGATTTATTTCATTTCAATTAAAAGGGAATTATGGAGAAGGATCTAGAATGATTACCAAGCCTAATCCCAAAGCTAATTCCTAATCACCTTTCTAAGCAAGCTCCAAACCACATTTTGGGACCTAAATCCAAGTGGTATTTATGACATTTTTCTCCAAACCTCAAGACACACTATCATAATTATCATTTTCCCTCTAAATTTTCTAAGTTCTCTCACACATTTCTCTCAACTTTCTTCAAACCCTTATACTCAAAGTTCCATCTCCTTAAAAGATCATCAAATTTTACATTAAAGTTTGTTGATCTTAGCACTAAACCTTCATCCATTATTTTTTGACACATCCATTGCTAGTTTTTGGTACTGGTTTGGATCTGAATTTGTGCTTGGAAAATTATGCAGGTTCTAGGCTGGTTAACCCGTTGGTCAACTGATTAACACTGATGAAGTTTGAGATTTTTGTGCTTTTGCAGGAATGTTGCAAACCATTCCTTCTTTGATCATCATGGATCATTGTGATATCGTTTTAGATAATTGTTTAGAGTTGTTTACATATGTGTTGATGCATGTTTGCATTCTTCTACGCGTAAGTTCGTGCATTCCCGATACTTGGCATAATTGATGTTTTACATCCATGAAGCATTGAACATGATGATTATGTTTTTGCATAGACTTGTTAGCATGCTAATAATTGTTCAATCTACAGGTATATAATAATTAATTTTTATTCCATATTTGGATGGTTTTAATAATTAATTTCTATTTATCATTCCAAGTTGTCCCAAAAAGAATGGATTTGACAAAAGGGACCAAAGACAATTTTTTCCAATAGGTGTGAGACCAATTTTTTGTGTGATTAGCCACTGGAATTTGTGACATTATGATTCTCCTTAGGCATTTGTTTCATAAATTTTGGTGCCATTTTTTATCCATTTTGTGGAATTGTGTTTCAGCGATCATGCCTTGTTATCTCACACATTAAGTGAATTGTTTTGGCACTTTGGTGCATAATATTGTGAAATCATTTTAGAACATGTAAGCTACTAACATCACTATTATAGGGATTTAATTTCATTATTTTTCAAACCCTTTTTCTATTATTTTTCATGTCACCTAGATTATAGGTCTGATTATGTGCTTATTTGTTCCATATCCTAGATGTTAGGAAGGCATTCATGCCATTTGCTTAAGATACTTTTGGGTAAAACTTAGAAGTTAATTATAGGTCTCTTTTAGGTCCTTAATTCCAGTTATAGGTCCCTTTTTTAACCATATCCATTTGGTTTGTTTTTGTATTTCAAAATGCATAATAACTTGAACATGTTTGATTTGAAACTTGTCCACTTCTCTCCTAAATGTTAACATAACTTGTTTGTTCATTATTATACATTATAGGACATCCATCAAGAGTGTACACTACTGAGTTTGATACTCATTTCATATATTAATTCATGCTTGTATGTCATATGCACTCATACTTCATTCATTAACTCTAACTTGCATTCATGTGAACTTATGTGAACTTTTGGTACATAGTTTGACATAGTTTGAACTTGTGAGGTATCCTATCACCCTTAGGGACTTATAGCATGTAGCTACTAACTTTAAAAGTCATATAACCTTTAGGTACCTTCAACTTTAGACTTAGGTCTTATTTTGAACCACAGTTCCATTATAGGATGTGTGTAAGGTTTAATTGCCTTGATGCTTTGTTTTTGTTTCCAATGTGCAAATTATTTTGGCACTAACCTTTGTTTTGTATGGGGGAAAGGTAAGCCACATATAACTTATTCCTTTCTCATCCTTATGCTTTCAAGTTGTGTTTTCCTTGTACTTTCATTCAACTTTCTTCATATAACTTCACCTTGATTTCCATTAGGGTTTAATACCTCATTAGGACATAGATTGTAGTTGTTTGATTTCATAACATTAGAATACTTTAATAGGGTTTAGCTACTGACTTTAGAAGTTCTTGTATCATTTAGGATCCTTTAGATCTAGGTCTTAACTCTAGGGAGTCCTTAATTAGTTCTTTTCTTTAGCTAGTGTGAGCTTTAATTAAGCTTTTGCCATGCTTTATATTTTCAATATGCTTTGTAAAGATAACCTTGGTTTTGTAGGAAGGTTGAGGTAAACTTTGTTCATACAACTTCTTCCTCATCTTCTTTATGCTTTCAAATTTTGTTTGTCTTAGACCTTTAGGCTTTGTTTGTACAAATTCATATTAATCCCTCTTTAGAAACAACTTAACTTCTTTAGAGAAGTAAGTTGCTTTCTAGTTTCTTTTTCTTTTCCTTTTTCTTCATTAGGATTAGAAACCACACTAACCATAGGACCTCCCATGCAATAAACAACTTAGGGTGAGTCTTAGTTCCCCTAGTTTTCTCCTTTTCTCGATTTGAGTCTTTCTTTCTCATCTCATAAGGATAAACAACAAAACACCTAATAAAGGTCGAGCATTCTCGTGCGCCATGAGACTTTGCCATGGGGTACTTGCACACGTTCCATTTCGGGGTGAGGTGTAAGGCATCTATCATGATGAATAAGTCTTAGTATGAGAATGTTTCACAAACAATAAACAAAAAACACTTCTCTAAATGACAGTAAACAAACAACAAAGCGTCTTTCTTGCGGGAACTCTTTTCTCATCACACTCACTCTTAACGAGCGAACTCGTGACGACTTGTCTCATTTGCAAGATTGTATACACACTCATTCAAGGCGAGCTTGCAACACCTGGGCATAGAAATAAGCAGTTCCAACTCATAAAAAACAAAAACAAATTCCTGCCTTAGTTAGGCGAACTACGTCGACTCTGATCCTCATTTTCCCTATGAGGTACGTAGGCAGCGGGGTAGGGCCCGTTCGAGCACACTCTTTATTTCCCCTACGTTTCCCCCTTTCTTTCCATTCTCTTTTCCATTTCCCTTTCTCATCCCAGTTCCATTTAGCGGTTTTTGTTAAGCAACATCTTATTTCTCACTGTTCGAAACAGACTAACAAGCGTGGATCCCGTCGGGTACGACAGACTGTCTGGAGTGTTAATACCTTCCCAGGTCATAACCGACTTCCGAACCCAAATCTTTGGTTCGCAGGACCTCGTCCTTTCCTTTTTCTCTTTGATTTATGCAGCATTACCTTTCCCATTCATTCGGGATAAAAATGCATGGCTGGCGACTCTGACTTTTCCACGCCACTTTTGCGTTTGTACTAGGATGAAAATCCTGGGAGTGACTGTTGGTGACTCTGCTGGGGATCGAACCCAAAATCTCTGGTTTCCCCTTTGAGAGTCAATCTGAGCGCTTGTCTGTTTTTGTTTCTTTAAGTGTTTCGTTGTTTGTGTCGCACCTCGAAAAATACGACCTCGCGATAAAAGATACCGTATATGAAAATTAAAACAACAAAGTCGCCACCGAACTTATTTTATTCCAATTAAGGAAAAAGAAAATATCGAGAAACCTTTTTGAAAAAAGCAGATAGAACAAGGTCTTTGAAACCAGATTCTAGGTTCGGGAGTCGATTCCGTAAGGGGAAGGTATTAGCACCCCTTACGTCCGTTGTACTCAACGGGAACCTCTTAGTTTAATTTGCGATTTAATGTTGACTTATGCTTTCTGTTTTCTTCGAATAAAATAAATGCGAATGATTCTAAATTAGGGTTAAGGGGAAATGGGTGGTTTTATTCCTAGGGTGCTCGGCAAGGAGTAAGATCCGTGTGCCTACGTATTCCCTTGTGCAATGGGAAGGTCAGATCCTCGTAGTTCATGGTTCTAAGGTTAGTTGGTTGGTTTATTTTAATGAACGATTATTTAGACCGCATTCTAACTACTAAGCGTTGGCTTGTCTGCTTGCTGGCTTGTCTGCTTGCGATAGGAGGCTGAAGCGCTAGCTTGTTTGCGAGATAGAAAGGATTTAAACAATGTTCGTTTAAAAAATGTTTGAGTCGATTAATGTTTTAGGAACGAAAGGGCGAATGAACCACGTCCCGTGGGGCGAGCCTCAGGAGCGTTCATTCAAAAATTCAAGGAATGCTAGACTCCAGAATTTAATTCTTTCGTTATTTGATGTGTCGATTAAGTGTTTTAATTACGGAAAGTCGAATGAACAACGTCCCGTGGGGCGAGCCTCGGGAGCGATCATTCAAGAATTCGAGGAATGCTAGACTCCAGAATTCAGTTTTTCCGTTATTTAATTAAGAAAATATTTGAATAATTTGCGTTTTTGAAATATTGGATGGCGAGGCACGGTGCGCTCGACTTACGTGGTTTGCGAATAAATTAAAGCGATAAAATTGCGAAAAATAAATTAAAGACAACTATTCAGAGGCGTTGGACCTTTTATTCGGATGCATCGAAATATAGTTCGTTAACTTCCTTAGAGCCGATTTAAAGTTGAAATCGTTCTATGAGGAGTCGAAACAATGTGTTGGAATGCGATAAATAAATTGAATAAATTGAATAAATTGACTAAATTAAATTGTGGAAATAGAATAACAAATATGATATAATAAATTAAATTGATTAAATTGATGAATAATCGAAATAATACAATAAATAAATTAAACTAAGTTAAATAATCGAAATAAAAAAACGGTAATTAGAAATAAATCTAACTACCTAGGCCTCATATTAATCAAATTCTACCGATTTAACGAAATCGGATAGGCAACTCGAAATAAAAGTAAGAGGAAGATTTAAATGAAGCAAATCACATAATCAAAATATATAATCAAAGACAAATAATAAAATATAGAAAAATTAATAATAGAAATTAAATAAAGAGAAAAAGGAAAAAAAAACAAAGAAAAAACTAGAAGAAACATGGGAGAGTGCTTCGTAAGAAATTAATGGGATACAATAAGTGAATTCAAAATTCTATTTTATAACTTTGCAATCTCTTTTAAACCACAAACCATATAAATAGGCCACATGACACCTCATTAATCAATCAATAAATAAATAACTAAATGGAAAAAAATAAAAAAGAGAAAACTAACGGATCTTCCTCAAAAATCAACAAAATAAATAAATAAATAATTCTTTGACTCATTCAAATTCATTAAAAATTATAATAAAAAAATAAAAGGCAGATAAATAGCTTTAAATGCATTGCCACTAATATAGCATCTCATTACCTTCCTTTTCCCCATAAATCATTTTTCTCTCACTTTCTCTCCCGAATCTGCATTTTTTAACTTTTTTTTCCAAAATCGGTCCAACAACTTCATCGTAAAAACACGAATCAATAAAAAAAACTCCAACAAAATATTAATCGAACAAAAAACACTCAACCTTTACGGAAAGCGCATATCGACGGTGAGGCCAGAGATTTTGTTTTTTTCGATTTGTTTCGGTTTAACCTCTTCATATCATTTTGTTTGGTTCGATTTCTGGGCTTTTGGTTTTGATTTGTGGTGAGTTTTTTTTTTAAGTTGGCTTTGTGGTGGTTCCACTCGGTTTATGGTTTTCTTCTTTCAATTATGTTTTGGTGAGTTAGCTTAAGATTTGTGTGGTTTGATGAATGGTATTTGTTTACTGTGTGAATGAAGGCTTGAAAAACTGATCTAAAAAAATGGTTGTTTGAAAAGGTGTTGTTGTGTTATGAGGAATCTGAAGATAAATTAAAGGTGGAATGGTTTGAAGGAGAAATATGAGGGGGTTGATGAAGGTTTGTTGTTTATACATTTATTTATTTTGCAGGATTGTGATTATGAGTGGAAGGTTTGAAGCTTATTTTGTAGAGGTTTTCTTTTAGTTTCCAAGCCTCTTTTCAGAGTGAAAAGTGAGGTTGATATATAGAGTAGATTGAAGGGTGAAATCGGAAGACTTGTTGACAAAGTTCTTGAAGAAAATAAAGATGAATTGGTGTGAAATTGTTGTTGCTGTGTGTTGATGCGTTTCAGTTATGAGTGGATTTGGAGGATTTGCATGACAGGCTGTGATGTTGAGTGGAAGTAATCATGTGGGGGTAGTGTCTGATACAAGCATTAATGGATTTGTGTGATAAAATTGGTGACAATAAAGAAGTTATATTGATATAAAAAGAAAGGCTGTGAGAATATTTTATAATAGAAATTAATAATAATAGTAAAAATTAACTAATAATAAAAATTGATAATAGAAATAATGATTATAATAAAAAAAACTAAAATTAAAACTAATAATAATAATAGTAGAACTAATAATTTTGGGATTTTGGGATTTTTAAATAGGCTTGAAAAATAATGTGCTATTAGGTTTTTTTATAATGAATTTTTCCTTGAGTAAAATAAAATAAAAATGATGGATGATAAAATAAAAAGGATAGAAATACTTTTTTTATGGAATTGGAATTAAAAGAAAATTTTGGTTTAATATTGTGAAAAGGTGGAAATTAAAAATAAAAATAAATAAATATATATATAATGAATTTAAATATGGACATGGATAAAAACGGATATGGATAGAAATTGAAAATGAACACAAGACCTCCGCACCATGCATTTGCTTTTAGCACTGCACACACACTGACAAACTCAATCCGACTCGATTTACGCACCAATCATGAACTTGGAAAAGAAATGACATATATATTTTTTGATTTTCGAATATCAGACAGAAAAATAAAATAATACATATTTTTTTGGATTTTTTTTTGAAATAATGGTTAGACAACAAAATAAAATGGTGTTGGCAGGACAAATTTGGGGTATGACAGTTTGCTGTTGTGTGTTTTAGTTTATTTTTATTGCTTTTATTTACAACATTACTTTACAGCTTTATTTACTGCTTTCAGTATTTATCATGCATCATTATTATTGTCTGGATTGTGGTGGTATTTTTTTTTTGGTGGGATGGGTATTCTGAGAGATGAGCATATGAACCTGGCTCGAGTATACACCTAGGACTAGCGTGGTTTCATATTGCTCCGCATGATATTTCAGTATGATGTTGTGATATGAAACCATACCCAGATTGCGACCGTCTTGGAAATATTTTGTACGGGGATTTCCTCCATTTCAGGATAGGACCCTGATGGTTATGTGGATCTAGGGACCGATCATTGAGGACCTTAGTGGAAACATCCCTCTCCAGTGATGACAGTGGTAGACCACATTTGTTGGCAAACCCACTCGCATCCAAGGGCCCACTAGGAACTCGCATAGGATAGCCTGGTTCTCTCATATGAACTCAGTCAAAGAAAACCGTTCGTATGACGATAATACTGTATCCCAAGGGCTGAATGTACTATTGTTTATCGATTCAGTGCTTGAAGCTAGAAACTTATGAGGGATGCTTGTTTTTCCCGGACTCAGCTGAGACCTCCCTGACTAGTACATAATGCCAAACCGATTCTCTGATTTGGTCATGAGCCATTTCTCGGAATTGGTGAACGTATTATTGTTATCCGGCTTTGAGAGTCTGTGCTTTTGACCCGGAGTAGCACACCCGTGAGATTGGGAGGGTTTTACATGTTTTCAGGAACCCTAAACTTCCAACATACCCACTTTGCTAGTATTATTCAGTGTTATGATCTGATTTTATGGTTCTTTGGTTCTGAGATTCGGGGTTTATGTTTAGAGAAACTGTTATATTATTATTATGACTCTCCACAGACACTTGGCTCGTTTTTCAACTTCAACACCATCAATTACTGTTCTATTATGTGATCCAATTCTACAATTATTGGGTTCTCAGTTATGGGGTTCTATACAGAGACGGTAGTGCTATTGTGGTTCACTGCTCAACACCAACATCAGACCATTGATCGCATGCCTGCTGCATACATGACAACATATCATTCCAACACACATGTTCAGTTATTTCCGAGGATCGCATATCTGAATCAGGCTGTTGGATTTTTCTATATCAAAACTTGAATCAAAGCAGATAAATTCCTCAGAAATAACTGATCATGGCATTTGCATACATCCTTGCATTCATTACAGGTGTTCAGAGTCAAATTATTATCCTGAGTTGGCTTCTCATCAGAATGGTCAACTTGAATCACAATCATCAAGGTATGGATTTGAAGCAGCTCCGGGAGGAGGTTACCGAAATGAAGACCCAACTGGGGTAGTTTAGGGCCAAGGTGAAAGCTTTATTTCAAAGTCAGATACTGCTGAAAGAGGAAGTCAACCAGATGAAGACTCAGATGAGCATGGTTATGGAAATCTTGAATGCATTGTTAAGGAAATAAAGCTATTTTCATCCCTAGTGAGGGGAACTACGTCGCTCTTATTCTCCATTAGTCAATGGAGATACATAGGCAGGAGATCGCGTGAGATCTTTGCGAGCAACCTTATTTATTAAATTTATCTATCAACCTCTTCCCTCCAGATGTCGTTTATAAGAATCCAACCTTAACTTCCCAAAAAAGTCTTAGGGGAAGAGCATATGAGTAAAGGCCAGAGCAGCTTGAGAAGAAGTTTGATCATATTCTGATGTCGTACGTGCAACAAGTTTCCTCATTTCCTTAGATTCAGGCTAGTCGAGCTAGTCACATCCGGATCATCTCTGACAAAGCTTCCTTTGGGGTTTCAATGCTAGGTTTGACTACCATTTTGGGGCACATAACCCTCTAATTGAGGATTGCAAATATTTCAAGGGCAAAGGTAAAGACAAGGTCGCAAATTTGATTGACTCTATGACTATTGTGTTCACTCCAGGAAAAAGTGGGAATATGGCACCAATCCAGTAATGGAATGAACATCCAGACTGCTAACAACTGAAAGTCTCTAAGAGCAATAAGTCCAGACGGAGTCAGACCTCCTCAATAATGGCAACCGCGATGGGAATGCTAGATGCAAGTACTACTCAGGGGAATTTAGGCATACAATTGACAACTACAATATGTTCAAACACAAGGTGCAAAATTTGATCAACTCAAAGGTCATCATACCAGACAGTCTGCCCATACATGGGAATCACCTCATCAAACTGAGTACCAAGGTTGCAAGGGCATCTTCAGAAACAATAAGTCCAGACAGAGTCAAGTCTCCTCAATGATGGCAATGTTCAACTTCTTTACTGAATTTTCATTTGTAGTTTCTTTTGTTTGTTTAAACATTTGTATGCATGCATGAAACTTGTTTGTTTTTTTAATGTTAATCATAATAAAATGCACATGTTTTTCTTGAAGTAATCCATTCGTATTAACTCTTGATTTTGTGTACGTGCATTTCAACACCAATTGTTATGCTTAAACTCTTAATGGAGGATGACGAAATGAAAACGCAAAAATCTCTAATTTTGTGCTTTTGAAAAAGACCCTGTTGACGATGTACACGCATTATTTCAAATCCTAAACACCAGAGATATAAGGGAGATAGACTCTCGCCAACCCATTTGAGCCTTGAAGTAGGAGTTTCTTTTCGCATGAAAAAACCCTTGCATTTAACCCAGGGGTAGGGTAGGCCTCAGTTAGTTTGACCGATCATTCAAATTTCAAAAAGGAATGCACATCTGAGGATCCATTACCTTTCGTTGTACCAAATCCAGTGGTCCAAAGACTAGAAACCACAATGGTTATACTAATCAAGAGGTCCAAATACTAGAAACCACAATAGTTATCCTTCATCGACCAAAGAATGAGGCAGTCACAACCCTCACAATGTAATCAAGAGAAACAGTGTCACACGATTTGTTCAAAAAAAAAAAGAATCAAAAAGAAAAAAAAGAGAATTGAAAAAGCCCGCTAAGTAGAAACTTGAAAACAAGCAACTTAGGCAAAAACTAGGGCATCCCGCTGGACTTCACCATAAAAGATTCACAAGAATTAGTCCAGGAAAAAAATGAGGGATAAACAAAAGAATGCAAAAGCAAAAGACGAAAAGGATTACATAAGAAAGATCTTCAAGCAAGAACAAAGTCGTGTGATACATACACAAAAGACAATAGGGGTGACTGAATCCCAACAAAAACTGGATTGGTGCTTGAACCATTAGTGTCATTGGTTCCTCAACCATCATAAAAACCTTTTTGAAAGGCGAGCACTAGTGAAAGCTAGCTGAACATAGGAATGGAGAACATCACGAAGATTGGCGGGCACAAATAAACTTCGAGCCTATATCCTTTATTTTTATAACTGTGAACCAGGCTAAGAGACAACCCTCAAAAGTCCTAACTGAAACAGGGTTATTTTGAGAGCGTACTACCACGAGACCGTGTTCCTGACTGTCGTACCTCGAAAAATATGATCCTCGCGAACACGGTCGCGGCTGGGCTGACATGAGAGTCGCCACCTAATTTTATTTATTCCCAAAGAGGGAAATGGTAAATATAGATAAAACCACCAGGAAGGGATAAAACAAGGTCATCGCAAACCATTGTTGGGGTTCGAAAGTCGGTTATGTAGGAGGAAGGTATTAGCACCTCCTACATCCATCGTACTCGATGGGAACCATCTAAGTTGTCCAGCGCGAAGGGATGTCTATGCTTATGAATTACTTGTTAAACTAAGTGGTTTATTGATCCTAGGGGCTCGACAAGGACTGAGATCCTCGTGCTTACGTATTCCCTTGTGCAATGGGAAAGTCAGAGCTTCGTAGTTCGGCCTGATATGGGTGAATGGCGTTCATTTTATTACCTTTCTTCTATGAAAGTATTTAGGAGTTGAATTGCACTAAATACTATGGATAGTTTATTTCTTCCAACAAGACGAGCGTCTTGCGTCGAAATAATCAGAGCGAGTAATGAGAGCTCGTTATCCTCCTTTCTACCGCTTAAGGCTCGTGGCATGCAATTTTCCTCGTATTATTGAAGTGTTTTATTTCATAAGACCGCGTGATGTTGGATCAAGGGTTTGGATATAAAAGTAACGTTTTGGTTTTTGAATTTTGGGGTGAATGTAAATGGAAGTTTATTTATCTAGTTAGTTAGCGAGGCACAATGTGCTCGGCTCGCAAGGATGAGAAACTAAGCTAAAGACTAACTATGGAAAACAAGCGCGATGCGTTGATTCGTTAAGTTGAAAAATGTTGAGAAAGGTGTAAGGTGCAAAGTAGTGCAGATGGCGATCGAGGAATGATCGACTTATGTGTGTGCATGAAGTGAAGTGCGTATGGATGTTCACTTGGCGTTGGACCAAAGATTTCGCTTTATCTTTGAAACGATTAGTCGTAATGTGCGTTCGTATTTTACTTAGCAATTTATCGTCAAAATACAAAAGTAAATCACACAAGTAAGCATAATATTATATCGCAAGCAAGGAGGATCGAGCATAAGCAAACATTCATTACACACATAATCGAGCAAAGGTGAAAAGATTAATTAATCAAATTAAATAGAAATATTTAATTAGATTAATTAACGAATTAATTAATCGAATAAAATAAAATTATTTAATTAAATTAGTCAATAAAAATATTTTTGATTTTTGAAATATTCAAATGAGAAATTAATCACAAGAAAATAGAGAAATTAAAATTTGTAAATAAAGTTAAGAAAATGTTTATTTTTTATTTATTTTTAATTGAAAGTGAGAGTTAATTAATAAGATAAAATTATTTAATAAAATTAACTGATTAATTAACTAGATTAAACAAGATTTAAAAAATTAATTAGCAAGAGTTTTTGTTTTTATGAATTTTTAATTAAAAGAAGAACTCTAACCAAAATCAAAATGAAATCTAAAAAAAATATGGGCTTAGTTGAGTCTGTAAAAATGGGGTGTGGTTAGCAAAATCTGTAAGCCCAAGAATAGATAAAGCCCAACAAAATTAGGGTTTATACAATGAGGGCTCAGTCAACCAAAGTTGACTTAATGAAAAATCCAGACCGTCTGATCAGATTGAGTCCCAAGAGTATGCTCATCAGACGGCTGTAAAGACAAGAGTGCATGGTAACAAATAAAGAACACACACAGAATCATGGGGAAGGGGGCCTGAATTGAAATGGTGAAAAGTGTCAGATGAGGACACCTGCCACCGCCGCGTATCGCCACTAGTAGACCCTTAACGGTCATAAAAGAAATAGGTTAAAAAAACAATTTTAAAAATCAAACATTTTCTTCATCACTCTTCACACTCTCTCACAGGTCTCTCTCTCTCTCAACAATTTCTTTGCCGGAGAAGGCCGACGGTCGGCGACGGAGCCTCCGTCTACTTCGGCCGCTCACCACCACCAATCACAAAAATATAAACACAACCCCTGCCTTAAATCTCTCTCTGATATCGAATCTGAACATAGATTTAAAAAAAACCTAAACAGTCTCTCAGATCGAATCCATTCCCAAGTTAAACCCTAATTCGACAAATAAGGAGAAATCAACCAAGCAAATGCACAGGAACACACATAGACTACTCAAATGGGACAGACATAATATAATCAAGAAAAGGAACAAGTTTCGGAAGACTACCTCTTGAAGATTTCGTTGAGTTTGCTCGTGAATACCTCACACGGCTTCTGTGGCTATTTCCTCAGGTAAATTCCTCTTCCCCTTCTCTTTACCTCTGACTCTCAATTCCTCTTCTTCTTCTTCTTCTTCTTTTTCTTTGTTGATTTTTTTTCGTGTATTTCTACGCCTCCGCTAGGCGTTTACGTGGTATTGGTAGCCATCCCTTTTTCACAATGATTTGTAGGATTTTATAGTGTGATTGGAGTGAGGCTGGTACGTGTGAGCTGAGAAGAAATCCGTTAAAGAGCAAATTTTCACCATGTGATTGCGTGGGGACCAATGATGGTGAGTCATGCCTTTGTTTTGTCCGTAGTGAATGGAGAATTGTTTCTAGAATGTGTGTGGTCCCTTGGATTTCTTTAAATTTTCACTGCATACATCTATTTCTACTGCTGTGAATGTTAAGACTCATATCCTTATAAGTGTGATTTCTGTAGCTTAATACCCTGCCTTTTCTGTTAGTGTTTTCACTTGCTGATGAAGTTTCTACTTGTATAGGTTGTATCATTTCTTGCATTGGGAGATTCTTGAAGTGCTGCGATAATGGTATGATACACCTCCTTCTTTTTAACTCTTGTGATTAGTACTCATATGCTTATTCACTGCTGTTTAACTTTTCTTCATATGTAACTTGATAGCTTGGTAAGAACGAAAGCGGGATTCCAACATACATCGAGGGAATCTGATCAACTCCTTGATATAGGACTTGGAAGGATTGATGAGGGCTATTGGCATGTTGATGACAAATGGAAAGGATGAAACATTTAGTGGTGACATATTTCTTATGTTCTGGCGGCTTTAAATCAAGGTGAGAAACTGTTAGAAACCTTTGTTCTGGTATGATTTCCTCTCAATATCTGCTGCAATCTCATAGTATTCCTCATACCATTCTTGGTGCCTCATACATCTTGTAATTCTGAATCCTTGTATTGCTTCTCATTCTTTGTTTTCTTAATCCTCTCTTTGATTTCACGCAGAGCAGCTTCCCTAGATGCATCTCGAACTTCGGGCTTCTAAGCTTTTTTCTTTTGAATGACTTCCAGGGTAGCACCAACAATGGACCTAGAGTATGGCTTCTTGGTTGCACGACGTCTCTTCTTCGCCGCCTCTTGGGCAATGTCCTTATTGTGTTGCTTCTCAGCTATGTGACTCTGTTTTCCTCACTTGCTTACCTCTTCTTTTGTTGTGTGTTTATGTATGATATGAACTGAGATAGCCTTTTTTTTGGATAAACCTTGAACATGATAGAATTGGTATGAATCAAATGGATTGATTATGATATGAATTTTGAATTGAATGACTGGTTTGTGATGCTCTTGGAAATCCATCGTCACACTTGAATCTGATGTTGCAGGCCTAAAGCTAGCTGATGGTTTCCAACTAGCCATTCCAAGTCTTCAATGACCACATGCGGATTCTGATGATTGCCAAAGGAAAAGCTTTGCTAGGATGTTTCATGGAATCACGATTTGGAGGTAATGCACTAAGCTCTGAATTTCCGTATCCGTGCTGAATGACCCCACTGCTTATACTGGTTTTGTCGATCACAAATTATTATTTCCAGGCTGCAGCAAAAGAAATTCCGCTAGTCTTGAACTGAGGTAAGGTCTTGCGAGAAATACCATTTCTGTTGTTATTTGGACCTTCCTGACTCTATTGTTTAGGAGTTCTATTTCTTATCATCATGTAGAATTCTCGGTTGTGATTGTGCTTGGTGCAGGTTAAATTACCTGGTAGTCACTGTTGGCATAGTCCTGTTATGATTTTTGTATTCTGAAGTTTCCTTTGTTGTTTCTGTTGCAATTGCAATGAGTGGCTCAGGATGTCAGAATCAGTGGCAACTGTTATTTCATTTTTGCTTGTCTCTTCCAATTAATCAACTAATCCATCCAATTCAAAAGTGAGACGTCCATCCTCTGTTGTGGTACACTCTTGCTGTCTTGAATTTTTGTTGAATTTAGTGCTTCAATTTTTCTTGCTGCTACTTATTTGAAAACTTATGATGGTATATAACTAGATTCTTTCATGTTGTCATTGTTGTTGCAATTTTGTCATAAACTGTGCATTGATTGCTATGGTGTCTTACCATTCTAAGTATTGCATCGTGAATTGTAGTTTCTGACATTCGTGCACATTTTGCTCATGTATATTTGCATCTAGGATGGATGATAACTTGATTATTACATTTGGAAGGGTGACCTCATGGCTATGTTGTTAAAGGAAATTGTTCAAATGGAACGTGAAGGCTTTGGATCGGTTTTGACACACTGCTAGGGGGTATTCTGATATTTTTCTTTTTGCAGATTGTGTCGCTGGTCTTGACATGATCATTTTGCTTTGCATATGAAAACTTTGGTGATTTTTCTCTTGAATTACTCACTGCTTTGTTTGTTCCTCTTACTAACTGTGTATTTTATCGTGTATTTTCGAGGCAGCTTGGCACAATGTTGGATGAACGGGAGACTTGGAATCGAACATGTATATTTGAAGGCTTGCTGAAGGTTTCAAAGGCCTTTCTTTTAAGAAACTTGTAACGAAGAGAACTGAATAAGGTACGGAGAAATCCTAATCTTGGTTTAATTCTTTATGATTGAGAACATGGGAATTGTTTGTTAGGATACATAGCTGAACAAAGTCTCACTCTTTGTTGTCATTGCCGGTATGTTTGATACAAACTATGCATTGTGTTGAAAACATGTATCCTTGAATTTTGGCTAACAATTTATGGTGTTCATTGCAGGCAATAATTTGATCATGACTGACTTTTCTTTGATGCGTCTGGTTGTGAACCAAAGGCGTACATTGTTTTTTTTCTCACTCGCCTTTTCGTTCCAACTTGCATCCTTGTTGACTGATACGGTGCTTGTTCCTGATGCCAAAAGCTTTCCAACTTGAGGAATACAAACCAAATTGCTCCTGGAACTAGTGGATAGTGGCTGATACGATGCTCCTGACACGAGGAGCCTTGGAAGTTGTTAGAGTCTAAACTTAGAGTTTTTTTTTTGAAAGTTTATTTATGCCATGTATTTTGATGATGTATGCTTGTGTACATTCGATACCAGCGTAAATGAGTGTTAAACATTCATTGAGTTAGTATTTAGGATTATAAGGTAATTGTTACTGCAAGCTTGAAATGGCCTTATATGCCCATGTGGCCTTCAAATGATTCCTCTGAAAGTTTGTCTCGAAACATAATTTGGCATTTTTTATTCACAATACTCAAAATATACTTGCAAGAAATTCAGTATGGCTTGGCATTTCTACTCATGGCCTTCAATTAAACTAAGGTTTAAGCAAAACCTAAAGACATCACGTTGCCACTAAATTTGAAGAAATAAAGACCAAATCAACCAACGACTTAGGGTCCACCACATGTAATCTTCATACCTTGTGATCCTTAACAACATCTCACCTTAAGCAATCCTTTAGAAATGGCTAATGACCTTTCCCCCAATGGGATCCTATTTCCTTAATTATGAGCTTGAAATTTTGGATCATAATTTTGACATTAGCCAAATGATGGTAATCTCTTAAAATCCAAGGAAAATCAAAGGATGAAATAAGGACAAATTAAACCTTAAATTAACTTCACATAATGATCTTTGACTTAAGAATCATGATTCGGCTAAAGCACATTTATGCATCACTCTTGAATGTCCCTCTCCATTTTTGAGTTATGACAACCTATTCCTCCAAATAGACTTCAATGCCTCCAAAAATGAAGAATCAAGACTTTGAAACATGAATTGCAATGGCACTGTACCAAATTCTGGTATGAATTTTTATCACCCTTGCATCATGATAACCTTGACGGAAAATCGATTCAATGTTGCAAAACTTGAGTTTTGACAACAAGAACAAATGGAAGATACAACACATTTTTTGAAATTTTAATAATGGTTAGTAAAATTATATGGGTAGGACAAATTTAAGGTATGACAGATGCCCCTATCTAATTGTCTTGAATCCGAGAAAGTGAATCACTGCATGGGATTCAATTTTAGGGTAAAAGTCAATTAGATATAAGAAGTCCCTAAAATTTGTCAGACAAAAAGAAAATGCAATACAATGATGAGGGATATGAGGATAAGATGGCAATTGGCAAAAATGTCTGAGATTCTTTGTACTAACAAAGCAGTATCCCAATTTGATGAATAAATTTCTCCAAGTCGTACGAAACAATCCCTTATGAATTAAAGCTCTTCGAGGAGAAGAACAAAACGTGTGATTCTTTGGGACATGAGAAGCAGTTCCTTAACAATAAAGGCTCTATGGATAATGCCCAAATCGATATCTTAATCAATGATGTTCTCTAATCCAACAAAGCAGCTCCTCACACTCAAGGCTCTCCGGTGATACTTAGAGAAACATCTCAAACAATGGCACGATATTTTCTAGATCATGCGAAGTAGTTCCTTTCAGTCAAGGCTCTTCGGTGATACTAGAACAGTATCCCTACCACAACACGAGATTCTTCGGGTCTTGCGAAACAGTAACTTTTCGATTCAAGGTTCTTCGGAGAATGCCAAAGCAGTATCTCGATCAATCATTCAGGATACTCTCTGCTTGGAGAGCAACAAAAATGAATATGGCGGACATCATCACTATCAACTATGAAGCTGAAGAATAAATTGTTGGGGGATAAAAATCCGCAAGCACATGCGGGATATTAGCTCCTTTCATAGGAATATCGCCGATTTTGAGAGAGAAAGGCCCTGGATGTATGTCCTGGATCCCGCTATGCCATCTTGATATGACCTCGTGCATTGCATGATGCACAATGATTCAAATGAGAATGCAATGATTAATGATTCAAATGCAAATGTTTTCTTAAATGCTAATGATTAATATGAATGTGTTTGATGACATTCTTGTTTTCGGACAAGAATGTTATGCATTCCCTGCTTGTGACAATGCAAATGGTTGTATGTGCTGGAGATAAAAATTTTGGTAGTTGCCAACGAAATTGGACTCTGGAAAGATGCCACTCCACGGGTGGACTTTTCGGTTTTTTAGTGGTTTTGAAAGCAAGGGTGAAAAGACTCACTAGGTATCAACTCAGGGTTGATAAAGCGAAAGGTATCAACATGGGGTTGAAAAGGTAAAGGTATCAACACAAAGTTAAAAAAGGAAAGGTATCAACACGGGGTTGAAAAAGGAAAGGTATCAACACGGGGTTGAAAAAGGAAAGGTATCAACACGGGGTTGAAAAGGTATCAACACAGGGTTGAAAAGGTAAAGATATCAACACAGAGTTGAAAAGGTATCAACACAGGGTTGAAAAGGTAAAGATATCAACACAGAGTTGAAAAGGTATCAACACAGGGTTGAAAAGGTAAAGATATCAACATAGAGTTGAAAAGGTATCAACACAAGGATGAAAAAGGTATCAACACAGGGTTGAAAAGATAAAGGATTGTGAGAAATACCAAGAGAACTTGGACTTTTAAGTTGTTCGAAACACTGTTGGACTTTTGAGATGTGCCAAACACGGTTGGACTTTGGGATTCCTGGTAGTTGCCACCATAGTGGACTTTTAGGAATTGTGAGGATGCCAATGAAATTGGACTTTAAGCTTTTTGGTGATTGCCAATAAAATTGGAATTTTTTGGGGGTGGTGGGGGGTCTTGACTTCTCGACACTTGGTATTCGACGATGCTCTGATCGGAGGATGGATGCGACCATTTGTGGTGCCCCAAGTCTTGATCCATTGTTGAAGTTGTAAGTTGCTGAGAGAACTTCAACTTATTTGACTGATGTCATGATGACTTTCAAATGAGCGTAGCGACATAATCAATGCATGTTGATTATACTTTGGCTTAACCCTAAGGCCTCATTTTATAACTGCCTTGCCCCAGTCTTTAGGGACTTTGAAGGAATATTCTTCGAATAGAAGCCTTGAGAATGATTGTACCCTAACTTGACACGTTATAACTTGCCCTAGTATCTGGGTCTCATGGGGAGTTTCCCCTGTCTGAGCCTTTGGAGGGACTTTCCCTGAATTAGGTGATCATGAATAATTTTCCCCAGATAGGCTGATAATTATAGTGGTCTTCCTCTGACGCTTGGAGATCTGATTTTATACCAAGCAATTCTCAGGTCCATACAGTCATTGGAAGCCATGCCCCTGATTAGGAGTGATTTTGATTCGAGTCAACACCACTAAATTCTTAAGCTCTTCTTTGACTTTTCCTTGTTTGGAATTTCTTTAGATGCTAAATACTGACTTGCAATTAAAATTTATTTGTACAGAAATGGTAATTTTAATGCAATATTCATGCGAGTTTTGAAAGATCATTTATTTGAATGATGTGATAGTGTGCGACGAATGGATCAATTGTCCCGACGTAGTGCTGATTTAGCTAGTGATTTGTGAAATAACAAGGAGAATATTAGCAAATCTTTTAGGAGTCTGTTTACGCAACCTTGCTGAGACATGCTTTCAGAATAAACCCTGCTTCAATTAGGTCTTTTAAGGGTTGTATCATGGTCTGGTTCACGGTTATGAAACAAAGGATATAGGCTCAAATATTTTTGTACCCACCCATCTTCGTGATGTTCTCCAGTCCTACGTTCAGTTAAATGACACACATATTTGTCTCCTATGAGAGCTTGAAGGTGCAACGGTTGAAGATGATTGTTCCAGACTTTCTTACAATGGCAGTCACCTTATTCGTTTTTCTGGGATGTCAGTAACCCTTTTGGTTTTGGATATAATGGTCACTGCAACTTATTTTGTTTTTGTCGAGGATTTTGACAACCTTTTTCTACTGTTTTTCTTTTCATCCCTAATTTTGCATGGACTGTTATTTTTTTGAAGTCTTTAGTCCATCGGGATTGCCCTAACTTTTTCCTAAGTCTCCTATTAGGACGTTCAACTTAGAGGGCCTTTTATATTTTTTTATTGAAGGATTGTGACTGCCAAGTCAATGGTTATGGATGGATCTCCAAATTGGAATGTTTCACCTTGTAGTTTGGATGCCTAGTCAGGTTAACTAAACACTATCCTGTCCCTGGTTAAATATAAAGGTTTTGAATATTCGACAAAAAACTCCTACTTCTAGGCTCGAAGTGGTTGTCTAGGGATTAACTCCTTATCTCTCCAGTGTCTGGGAATTTGAAACAATGCCTGTATATCACCAACAAGATTCTTTCGGAAAGCATATTATCAGCAATTATGGGTATTTCGTTTTCGTCATCCTCCCTCAAATATTTGCTAACAATGTGATAAAGGAAGTAAAGTGCATTTTTTTTATTATTATTTTTTTGCAATAAGTGGGAAAATGTGAGTGAATACGAATGGATTCGTTCAAAACATGCATGTTAATATTACCATTAAAGACAACAGTTCTTAAAAGCAAGTAGCACCAAACAGAAAAGGAAATACAAATGCAAAGTAATGATATGAGCTAAATATTGCCAGTGTTGAGGAACTGGGCTTTGATTCACTGTTGAGAAGCCTCTTCAAAATTGCTCCTCAAAATCAATTTGAGAACCATCTTCGCATGTACTCTCAGTAACTTCTTCCATGACATTGATTGATGAGCCCGCCTGATTATGGATTTGAATTCCTTGAGGTGTGAATGAGATTACCTTGGAATCAATCAGATCCTGGACTTTATTTTTGAATTGTTGGCAATCATCAGTTGAATGTCCCGGTGAGTTGGCATGGAAGCCATAATAAGCGTTAGGATCAAAGTTTGGTCGATGTGGAAGAGGCATTGGATCTATCTTCCTTGGCTCTACCAATCCACTATTAATCAAACATGGAAGTATGTGACTGTGAAGCATCGACAATTGATCAAAATGCCTTTTTGGTCTTTTAGCGTAGTAAGGACGCCGTTGTGGAGTACGTTGTTGTTGCATTGGCTCTTGATGTGCAACCTGTTGTCGATACTGAGGAGGTCCTCTGCATGGGTGCTGTTGATAAGGCACTGGAGGTGGAGCTTGTAGAGCTTCCCAAACTGCATTAATTTCCTCCCCTGTTTCTTGGGAACTGACAATTGATTCACTTCCACTAGTCTGGACGTCTGAGGTGTCCTGTACTTTTCTACTCTTGAGTAGGATCTCAATTCGTTCTCCAACTGACACCAATTGTGAAAAGCCGGGAAAAGAACTGCCTATCATTCTTTCGATGTACGGACTTTGCAAACTATCCATAAATAAGCCAATCAGTTCTTTCTCTAAGATTGGTGGTTGAACACGAGCAGCTAACCCTCTCCATCTTTGAGCATACTTTCTGAATGGTTCATCGCTTTCTTGAGATAACCCTTGCAGTTGCATGCGGTCTGGAGCCATGTCGAGATTGTAGTCATACTGCTTCATAAAAGCACTGGAAAAGTCCAACCATGATTAGATGTGGCTACTTTTAAGCTGTGTGTACCAGTTCAATGATGCTCCACTCAAACTGTCTTGGAAACAGTGAATCATCAGTTTATCATTCTTAGTATGAGTGGTCATTTTCCTACAGAACATCACCAAATGATTCTTTGGGCAACTATCTCCTTCATACTTCTCAAATTTTGGCACTTTGAACTTTGGAGGGATTACCACATCAGGCACTAAGCATAAGTCAGAAGCATTCAAACCAAAAGCATTATGTCCTTTTAAGGCTTCAAGTTTCTCTTCCAACACACGACATCTTTCAGCAAACTCAGGATTTTGAGGTTGTTCAGTATTCAATACCAGGTTTGACCCTTTGGGATTAGGCGCGGAGATTGAAAATCTATGATATTCCATGGCGTCAACTGATGAAGAATTCTCATTCCGGACAATGTGACACTTTTATGTAATAGAATCCCCAACTGCCGTTCGTTGAATGTTGTCCTCTCTTTTTTCCAAGGCTATCATGGCCTCCACAAGTTGCTCTACCTGTTTCTTCATTGAGTCTAGATCTCCTCTTAAATTAGCATGGCTTTGCTCCAACGGATCCATAGTCCTTAAAGCTACTTCAAGTCTGATACAAATGTCGAGAAATCAACTGCGGGTTATGGACAAAGGATGGATGAGTTTTTTTGTTTTGGGAAAATGATATGCAATGCGTATGAAATGGTATGCAAATGAAATGCAAGATCCAGGATCACAGGACCAGAGCTACGGGATGGAGGATACTTTGATTATTCTCCTCACAAGAATCTCACCAGGTAGGCTCTACAGTTTTAGGGATCCCAAAGTTTAACAATTCATATGGTTGTTCATCACACACGTCATCAACATGATGGTTGATTGACTCCCCCATATGAATCTAATTTGGGTGAGATCTTCGTATCGACAACCCACAAGAGAAAATTCTCTCGGGAGCCTATACTACGCAATCATTGACACGAGGTTTAAAACAAAGTCCCAGAGTTATGGACCTCCCTCAATTGTTTGATGCACGTGTCAATGTTTTTTTATATATTTTGACAGTCAGTCAACTCCATTGAGTAAGTCTATTCCAGGTGAGTTCTTGGTATCGAGCCACGCGAGGGCGAACCCTGGTGCCCCATACTACGCAACCATCAACCGACGCTTTAACCAAAATGGTTCTAAAGGTCCTCAGAGTCGATGACTCTAATGAAAACAACTGAGCACACATGCCAAGAGTTTGACGGTTGTCAGTATTCTCATTAGAATCTATTCCGAGTGAGGTTTTCGTATCGACAACCCACAAGAGAGGTTCCCTCGGGAGCCCATACTACACAACCTCGCTAACTTATGTTTACACTCATAGACCCGGGTATAGAGCCTTTCCCTCAAGTTGTTTTGATCAAAGTATCAATCCAGTACCAAAGATCCACAATAAGGATATAAAATGTAAAGTGATAAAGAAAGCGATAAACAAGTAACACATAATCAAACATCCAAACAAGCGTGGAAACCTAGATTAGGCTCGACTTGCATAGGGGTGAACCATTCCCCAGCAGAGTCGCCAGCTGTCGTACCTCGAAAAATATGATCCTCGCGAACACGGTCGCGGCTGGGCTGACATAAGAGTCGCCACCTAATTTTATTTATTCCCAAAGAGGGAAATGGTAAATATAGATAAAACCACCAGGAAGGGATAAAACAAGGTCATCGCAAACCATTTTCGGGGTTCGGAAGTCGGTTATGTAGGAGGAAGGTATTAGCACCTCCTACATCCATCGTACTCGATGGGACCCATCTAAGTTGTCCCGCTCGAAGGGATGTCTATGCTTATGAATTACTTGTTAAACTAAGTGGTTTATTGATCCTAGGGGCTCGGCAAGGACTGAGATCCTCGTGCCTACATATTCCCTTGTGCAATGGGAAAGTCAGAGCTTCGTAGTTCAGCCTGATACGGGTGAATGGCGTTCCTTTTATTATCTTTCTTCTATGAAAGGATTTAGGAGTTGAATTGCACTAAAAACTATGGATAGTTTATTTCGTCCAACAAGACGAGCGTCTTGCGTCGAAATAATCGGAGCGAGTAACGAGAACTCGTTATCCTCCTTTCTACCGCTTAAGGCTTGTGGCGTGCAATTTTTCTCGTATTATTGAAGTGTTTTATTTCCTAAGACCGCGTGATGTTGGATCAAGGGTTTGGATCTAAAAGTAGCGTTTTGGTTTTTGAAGTTCGGGGTGAATGTAAATGGAAGTTTATTTATCTGGTTAGTTAGCGAGGCACAATGTGCTCGGCTCGCAAGGTTGAGAAACTAAGCTAGAGACTAACTATGGAAAACAAGCGCGATGCGTTGATTCGTTAAGTTGAAAAATGTTGAGAAAGGTGTAAGGTGCAAAGTAGTGCAGATGGCGATCGAGGAATGATCGACTTACGTGTGTGCATGAAGTGAAGTGCGTATGGATGTTCACTTGGCGTAATGTGCGTTCGTATTTTACTTAGCAATTTATCGTCAAAATACAAAAGTAAATCACACAAGTAAGCATAATATCATATCGCAAGCAAGGAGGATCGAGCATACGCAAACATTCATTACACACATAATCGAGCAAAGGTGAAAAGATTAATTAATCAAATTAAATAGAAATATTTAATTATAATTAATTAACGAATTAATTAATCGAATTAAATAAAATTATTTAATTAAATTAGTCAATAAAAATATTTTTGATTTTTGAAATATTCAAATGAGAAATTAATCACAAGAAAATAGAGAAATTAAAATTTGAAAATAATGTTAAGAAAATGTTTATTTTTTATTTTTTTTTAATTGAAAGTGAGAGTTAATTAATAAGATAAAATTATTTAATAAAATTAACTGATTAATTAACTAGATTAAACAAGATTAAAAAAATTAATTAGCAAGAGTTTTTGTTTTTATGAATTTTTAATTAAAAGAAGAACTCTAACCAAAATCAAAAAGAAATCTAAAAAAAATATGGGCTTAGTTGAGTCTGTAAAAATGGGGTGTGGTTAGCAGAATCTGTAAGCCCAAGAATAGATAAAGCCCAACAAAATTAGGGTTTATACAATGAGGGCTCAGTCAACCGAAGTTGACTTAATGAAAAATCCAGACCGTCTGATTAGATTGAGTCCCAAGAGTATGCTCACCAGACGACTGTAAAGACAAGAGTGCATGGTAACAAATAAAGAACACACACAGAATCATGGGGAAGGGGGCCTGAATTGAAATGGTGACAAGCGTCAGATGAGGACACCTGCCACCGCCGCTTATCGCCACTAGTAGACCCTTAACGGTCATAAAAGAAATAGGTTAAAAAAACAATTTTAAAAATCAAACATTTTCTTCATCACTCTTCACACTCTCTCACAGGTCTCTCTCTCTCAACAATTTCTTTGCCGGAGAAGGCCGACGGTCGGCGACGGAGCCTCCGTCTTCTTCGGCCGCTCACCACCACCAATCACAAAAATATAAACACAACCCCTGCCTTAAATCTCTCTCTGATATCGAATCTGAACATAGATTTAACAAAAACCTAAAGAGTCTCTCAGATCGAATCCATTCCCAAGTTAAACCCTAATTCGACAAATAAGGAGAAATCAACCAAGCAAATGCACAGGAACACACATACACTACTCAAATGGGACAGACATAATATAATCAAGAAAAGGAACAAGTTTCGGAAGACTACCTCTTGAAGATTTCGTTGAGTTTTCTCGTGAATACCTCGCACGGCTTCGGTGGCTAGTTCCTCAGGTAAACTCCTCTTCCCCTTCTCTTTACCTCTGACTCTCAATTCCTCTTCTTCTTCTTCTTTTTCTTTATTGATTTTTTTCCGTGTGTTTCTACGCCTCCGCTAGGCGTTTACGTGGTATTGGTAGCCATCCCTTTTTCATAATGATTGGTAGGATTTTATAGTGTGATTGGAGTGAGGGTGGTACGTGCGAGCTGAGAAGAAATCCGTTAGAGAGTGAATTTTCACCATCTGATTGCGTGGGGACCAATGATGGTGAGTCATGCCTTTGTTTTGTCCGTAGTGAATGGAGAATTGTTTCTAGAATATGTGTGGTCCCTTGGATTTCTTTAAATTTTCACTGCGTACATCTATTTCTACTGCTGTGAATGTTAAGACTCATATCCTTATAAGTGTGATTTCTGTAGCTTAATACCCTGCATTTTTCTGTTAGTGTTTTCACTTGCTGATGAAGTTTCTACTTGTATAGGTTGTATCATTTCTTGCATAGGGAGATTCTTGAAGTGCTGCGATAATGGTATGATACACCTCCTTCTTTTTAACTCTTGTGATTAGTTCTCATATGCTTATTCACTGCTGTTTAACTTTTCTTCATATGTAACTTGATAGCTTGGTAAGTACGAAAGCGGGATTCCAACATATTTCGAGGGAATCTGATCAGCTCCTTGATATAGGACTTTGAAGGATTGATGAGGGCTATTGGCATGTTGATGACAAATGGAAAGGATGAAACATTTAGTGGTGACATATTGCTTATGTTTTGGCGGCTTTAAATCGAGGTGAGAAACTGTTAGAAACCTTTGTTCTGGTATTATTTCCTCTCAATATCTGCTGCAATCTCATGGTATTCCTCATACCATTCTTGGTGCCTCATACATCTTATAATTCCGAATCCTTGTATTTCTTCTCATTCTTTGTTTTCTTAATCCTCTCTTTGATTTCACGCAGAGCAGCTTCCCTAGATGCATCTCGAACTTCGGGCTTCTCAGCTTTTTTATTTTGAATGACTTCCAGGGTAGCACCATCAATGGACCTAGAGTATGGCTTCTTGGTTGCAGATCGTCTCTTCTTCGCCGCCTCTTGGGCAATGTCCTTCTTGTGTTGCTTCTCAGCTATGTGACTCTGTTTTCCTCACTTGCTTACCTCTTCTTTTGTTGTGTGTTTATGTATGATATGAACTGAGATAGCCTTTTTTTTTTGATAAACCTTGAACATGATAGAATTGGTATGAATCAAATGGATTGATTATGATATGAATTTTGAATTGAAGGACTGGTTTGTGATGCTCTTGGAAATTCATCATCACACTTGAATCTGATGTTGCAGGCCTAAAGCTAGCTGATGGTTTCCAACTAGCCATTCCAAGTCTTCAATGACCACATGCGGATTCTTATGATTGCCAAAGGAAAAGCTTTGCTAGGATGTTTCATGGAATCACGATTTGGAGGTAATGCACTAAGCTCTGAATTTTCGTATCCGTGCTGAATGACCCCACTGCTTGTACTGGTTTTGTCGATCACAAAGTATTATTTCCAGGCTGCAGCAAAAGAAATTCCGCTAGTCTTGAACTGAGGTAAGGTCTGCGAGAAACACCATTTCTGTTGTTATTTGGACCTTCCTGACTCTATTGTTTAGGAGTCCTGTTTCTTATCATCATGCGGAACTCTCGGTTGTGATTGTGCTTGGTGCAGGTTAAATTAACGTGTAGCCACTATTGGCATAGTCCTGTTATGATTTTTGTATTCTGAAGTTTCCTTTGTTGTCTCTTCTAATTAATCAACTAATCCATCCAATTCAAAAGCGAGACGTCCATCCTCTGTTGTGGTACACTCTTGCTGTCTTGACTTTTTGTTGAATTTAGTGCTTCAATTTTTCTTGCTGCTACTTATTTGAAAAATTATGATGGTATATAACTGGATTCTTTCATGTTGTCATTGTTGTTGCAATTTTGTCATAAACTATGCATTGATTGATATGGTGTCTTACCATTCTAAGTATTGCATCGTGAATTGTAGTTTCTGACATTCATGCACATTTTGCTCATGTATATTTGCATCTAGGTTGGATGATAACTTGATTATTACATTTGGCAGGGTGACCTCATGGCTATGTTGTTAAAGGAAATTGGTCAAAAGGAACATGAAGGCTTTAGATCGGTTTCGACACACTGCCAGGGGGTATTCTAATATTTTTCTTTTTGCAGATTGTGTCGCTGGTCTTGACATGATCATTTTGCTTTGCATATGCAAACTTTGGTGATTTTGCTCTTGAATTACTCACTGCTTTGTTTGTGCCTCTTACTAACTATGTATTTCATCGTGTATTTTCGAGGCAGCTTGGCACAATGTTGGATGAACGGGAGACTTGGAATTGAACATGTATATTTGAAGGCTTGCTGAAGGTTTCAAAGGCCTTTCTTTTAAAAAACTTGTCACAAAGAGAACTGAATAAGGTACGGAGAAATCCTAATCTTGGTTTAATTCTTTAAGATTGAGAACTTGGGAATCGTTTGTTAGGATACATAGCTGAACAAAGTCTCATTCTTTGTTGTCACTACCGATATGTTTGATACAAACGATGCATTGTGTTGAAAACATGTATCCTTGAATTTTGGCTAACAATTTCTGGTGTTCATTGCAGGCAATAATTTGATCATGACTGACTTTTCTTTGATGTGTCTGGTTGTGAACCAAAGGCGTACATTGGTTTTTTTTCTCACTCGCCTTTTCGTTCCAACTTGCATCCTTGTTGACTGATACGATGCTTGTTCCTGATGCCAAAAGCTTTCCAACTTGAGGAATACAAACCAAATTGCTCCTGGAACTAGTGGATAGTGGCTGATACGATGCTCCTGACACGAGGAGCCTTGGAAGTTGTTAGAGTCTAAACTTAGAGTTTTTTTTTGAAAGTTTATTTATGCCATGTATTTTTATGATGTATGCTTATGTACATTCGATGCCAGCGTAAATGAGTGTTAAACATTCATTGAGTTAGTATTTAGGATTATAAGGTAATTGTTACTGCAAGCTTGAAATGGCCTTATATGCCCATGTGGCCTTCAAATGATTCCTCTGAAAGTTTGTCTCGAAACATAATTTGGCATTTTTTATTCACAAGACTCAAAATATACTTGCAAGAAATTCAGTATGGCTTGGCATTTCTACTCATGGCCTTCAATTAAACTAAGGTTTAAGCAAAACCTAAAGACATCACGTTGCCACTAAATTTGATGAAATAAAGACCAAATCAACCAACGACTTAGGGTCCACCACATGTAATCTTCATACCTTTTAATCCTTAACAACATCTCACCTTAAGCAATCCTTTAGAAATGGCTAATGACCTTTCCCCCAATGGGATCCTATTTCCTTAATTATGAGCTTGAAATTTTGGATCATAATTTTGACATTAGCCAAATGATGGTAATCTCTTAAAATCCAAGGAAAATCAAAGGATGAAATAAGGCCAAATTAAACCTTAAATTAACTTCACATAATGATCTTTGACTTAAGAATCATGATTCGGCTAAAGCACATTTATGAATCACTCTTGAATGTCCCTCTCCATTTTTGAGTTATGACAACCTATTCCTCCAAACAGACTTCAATGCCTCCAAAAGTGAAGAATCAAGACTTTGAAACATGAATTGCAATGCCACTGTACCAAATTCTGGTATGAATTTTTATCACCCTTGCACCATGATAACCTTGACGGAAAATCGATTCAATGTTGCAAAACTTGAGTTTTGACAACAAGAACAAATGGAAGATACAACACATTTTTTGAAATTTTAATAATGGTTAGTAAAATTATATGGGTAGGACAAATTTGGGGTATGACACTGACTCCTTTGAGTTGTGCTAAAAGATTTGTGTTGGTGTTGCATATGCATGCTTTCTTTTATCAAAAATCAATGTTGTATCTTAACCAGTGTTTCGCTCACAAATGTTTGCGATATCCTTTTCAATAAGAACATCAAGGTTAACATGTGTGTTGCATTAGAATTTTCATTCTCAGAATAAACATTTTCTGCTTGCATACATTTGTTTGACATCGTAGGAGTTCACATATGGAACTTCAGTCCAGAAACTTAATCTTGCTGAATTGAGAAGTCTGAAACTTCCGAAGGACAACCATATTGAGGTTCACTTTTCCAAGAAACTCCATTGAGTAGGGACTTTCCCAACCAGTTGTGGTAGGAGCCAACTAATCTAGGGCAGTTACGTCGAGCAATCTCTCCAAATTTCAGCCAAACTGGGGAAATCACTTCGAGATCAAATCTCTCAAAGAGCCATTAGTATGAGACATTCACTCAAATTTAAGCCAAACAGGGGCAATCCCTTCAAAATTCAAATCTCTCCAAGAACAATTAGTCTGGGTATTAACTCGAAGACAATTAATTAGGGGCATTTACACAAATGCTCATACTAGGGAAGGCCACCCCAAGAGCACTAGAAGTTACTCTCACCCGAAGACGTTCAATCAGAAACACCTATCCAAAGTTCAAAATACTGGGGCAGAATATCTCACAATGATATGAGTTTTTTCATGAACCCTCGCGAGGAAAATTCTTTCATAGACCCTATAGTATAGGGCATTTATTTTGATGTTCGACGAATCTCTCCAAGAGTTTGAAGACACTGAGGCATCTCGAATTCCAGGTTTTCTGTAAAATCCTCTTGAGACATTTTCTTCCAGTGGACCTTAGGTTGAGGCGAGTTGAAAAGGGAAAGGAACCATTGTTCGCTCATGATCAGTGGGCAGTCGATCAAACTAGAGGCTAGAAGCAAATCCATTACCAACACAGAACTTCAGGAGTGGTTTCCTCAGCAGGCTTCATCAATTTGAATTCCTCATCTAGTCTCATTAGACCATCCCTTCTCCAGCAGAGCAGCAAAGAGAAGGATACTTCTCGGGCAGAAGGGTATCATTATCTCTTATCCCCAACATGAGATGATGTATTCTCTCATCCCCAACACGAGACTCTTCTTACCTCTCATTCCCATTGAGAGGTGATCAAAACTCTTATCTTCAGCAATAAGTATCCTTTCTGATGCTTTCCATCATCCCCAGTAGATTTAGAAATTGAAATCTCCCCCAACAAAGTAACATAAGGCTGCTAATGTTCTCCCCAAGCAGAGAGTTTCCCTTATTCAACTGAGAAGTATTCCCTACCAGAGGCTTCTTATATCCAACAATACATGGAGGTGTCTCATTCCCTAGCAGAGGTGAAGATATGGAATGACCTAAGGGTTTTCTTTCTTACATAGTAGTGGTCACAGTTTTCCCCAGTGAAGTTGCCAAATAAAGTCCAATCCTCATTGGCATCTCTTCCCCAAGAAGAAGATTGTGTATCTGAGGGATTCCCTAACATATTTCTTCCTCGACAGAGTACCAACACATCTGATTCCCCGACCAAGTCATAAGGTTATCACTTCCCCAACGGAGTTCAACGGGTAGCGTACCTCTTAAACCAAGTTCATCCCCAACAGAGCCTTTTCTCTCTGATCTTAAATTCCAATTTATTTTTAGCAATAGCGGCAAGTCAGAGCCGATGTGTCATTAACATTATCCCTCGTAGAGTTTCTCTTTCCCACAGGGATTCATCAAATCAATCCAGTGATTATTCTTCCCGAGGAAAGCTGTCAAGGATACCTGTTATCTCCTCATCAGGAGATCATATTTGCATTCGCATCTAGTAATCATCATTGCATTTGCATCCTCAAAAAGCGTAGAATTTCCATCATTATGAAGCATTACTCCATGGAAAATTCAAACATATGCATATGAAGAATAATCCAGTTTTGGTACCTGGCACAAAAGCCCGAAACAATATTTCTTCAATCAGACTGAAGTATCCTCTCAAATAATGTCAAATTCATTCCTCAATATGGTTGCTCATACCAATCCACACTCATTTCCCCCAATTGAGTCTCCATTACACCAATGGTCTCATCTCTTCGAGTCTCCGTTTAAGTACAATGGTCTCATTTTTGTGTCTCCGTTTTCGTACAATGGTCTCGTGTCGGGTTATCATTTAAGTACAATAATCCTTTTCCTTTTGATTGCATCTCAGTATGATGATTTCATCCTTGTTGATTCTGTCTCAATACGATGGTTTCATGTTCCTGGTTATGGATCACTCGATACCATTTCCTTGTCAGATCGCTTGATCTTGTTTGAGTTGTAAATCGCTTGATGTTACTCCTCTTTGTTTGAGTCGTAAATCGCTTGATATTACGTTCTCATGTTCCTGGTTATGGATTGCTCGATACCATTTCCTTTTTAGATCACTTGATCTTGTTTGAGTTGTAAATCGCTTGATGTTACTCCTCTTTGTTTGAGTCGTAAATCTCTTGATATTACGTTCTCATGTTCCTAGTTATGGATCGCTCGATACCATTTCCTTGTCAGATTGCTTGATCTTGTTTGAGTTGTAAATCGATCGATGTTACTTCTCTTCCTCGCTTGAGTCGCAAGTTGAATGGTATTATGGTTTCATTCTGAAATATTTGTCCTCTCCAATTGAGTTATCATCCACACTATGATAGTCTCTTTTTCAAGTTTTATCTCCCACGTGGGATAAATGCTTGTCGATTTCGCAACGTTCGGTCTCATTTGTTTGAGTTATCATCCACGTTATGATAGTCTCTTTTTCAGGTTTTATCTCCCACGTGGGATAAATGCTTGTCGATTCCGCCACGTCCGGTCTCGTTTGTTTGAGTTATCATCCAAGTTATTATAGTCTCTTTGCAGGGTTTTATCTCCCACACAGGATAAAATCTTGTCGATTATGCCACGTTCGGTCTCTTTTATTTGAGTTATTATCCATGTTATGATAGTCTCTTTGCAGGGTTTTATCTCTCACGCAGGATGAAATCTTGTCGATTCTTCCACGTTCGGTCTTGTTTGTTCGAGCTTTCATTTATGTTATGTTAGTCTCTTTTCAGGTTTTATCTTCCACGTAGGATAAATTCTTGTCGATTTGCCATGTTCGGTCTCGTTTGTTCGAGTTATCATCCATGTTATGATAGTCTCTTTTCAGGTTTTATCTCCCACGAGGGATAAATTCTTGTTGATTCCGCCAAGTGCAATTTCGTTGTTCGAGTTATCATTCACGCTATGATAGTCTATTTTCAAGCTTTATCTCCCACGTGGGATAAATACGTTTTGATTCCGCCAAGTTCAGTTTCGTGTCCTTGAGTTGTTATCCAAGTTATGATGGTTTCTTTTCTGACCCACTCACGGTGTGTTGTGTTTTCTTCGTCATCCAAGAATGGCATCCTTCCTAATACATTTCACTCTCCATAGAGTACAAATTTTCCGGTTTATTCGAGTATTCAATCCCTCTATACCTTGAACATTTTAAAGCCATTGTTATCATCCATTCAGGTCTACAGTTGATTGAATAGGGGCAACTGTAACACCCCAAAATTTGCCCTCTTATTTATTGCCCTAATTTACTTATGCTTCACATTCGTTTGCATTTATCATTAGGTCATAATATCACAATCATGCATTTTCATTGGTTCTTAAGGCATGGGATCAAACATTTTCTTATTATCTGAGTTTTCCTATTCAGAGACGATTTATGTGACTAATACACTTAAGATCGAGACGAAGGTTGAACTTGCATCATCACGAGCATATGCATACTCTGAAGTTCATGAAGTACCAGGGTCATCTTCTTCAGGATATATCATGATCATCATATGGTTAGGGTCTCTATTAGTTTCAACATCTCATGCTGACCCTTTCATCAGTGTACAATAGTTTATGATATTCATCAATTGAAGGTGGTGCTCAGGGGACTGCGGGTCATTCATTTGTCTGTTGCTTATGATATCAATTAACAAAGTTTCGTTAGCAGAAGTTTGGGTCATATGAGTAACTAGGATTTCAATAACTCCATTCCTATTAATACTCATTTTTATTCATACACACCTCCTAGCTAATATTGAGTCAAAGGCCATAAACTGTTAACCAATTTCAAATGAGTCCTCTTTTTATATTTGAATCCATGTGGTCCCCATTAATCCATGTTTATTCATCTCATCCAAAAAGAAACCATTATCTTTAAGAAAAAAATATATTCATAATTCATCATAAAAAAATAAATAAATTGAAGCCCGTTCTCTAAGATCTAAATGAAGCTCATTCTTCAAAGTCCACTTTTAAGCCCATATCCATTTTCATTTTTTTACCAAATTCCTTTATTTTTCCTTAAAAAAACATTTTTAAATCTATTTTTTACTATCATATAAGCTGTCAAATAAGTTCAATTGCTTCAATATCCATGATTAATTCTTCAATTTAAAGTCATTACCAAATGAAAATAAAAACACAGGTTGCAACTTACACAGCAAATTCACACCAGAAAAAAACCATATCTCAATTCAATTATCACAAGGAAAAGACATCAGAACAGAAAATCAGTCAAAATATTGATATAGTAGAACTAAATAAAACTGATAACAGATATCAGTTGGAGTAGAAATAACATATACAAAACAGTGAACAAAAGCCAGTTACAGGAGAAAAAAACACAGAGCATAACTTAACCAAAAACAATTTGCATCACTCATCATCAAGCTTCTTCAATAAACTCTCTCGGAATCTGCAGAATCACCACTCTAATTACTTTCAATCTTCCACACTCTCTAAAACTCAGGATTCTATATTCATAAAGGCTAACAAACTCAGAACCTTCTCCATCAACTATGCTCCATCATGAACCTTATACAACACTTCATCATCACCTTCAAAAACTCCAATAACCTTCATCAACTCTTCACCATCAAACCCGTCTCCATGTCGATCTGCAACAAAAAATAATAGCGATAATCTCGGATTCATGGCAGAAGAAGAATTCACTCAGAAACAGTTAGAGAACTCAGGACCTTGCATCTGTCACTCCCGGGATTTTCATCCTAGTACAAACGCGAAAGTGGCGCGGAAAAGGTAGCGTAGCCAGCCAGACAATTTTATCCCGAATGAATGGGAAAGGTAATGTTGCACAAACCTAAGGAAGAAGGAAAGGACAAGGTCCTGTGAACCAAAGATCTGTGTTCGGGAGTCGGTTACGACCTGGGAAGGTATTAGCACTCCAGATCGTCCATCGTATCCGACGGGATCCACGCTTGTTTGTTTACTTCAAAGGGTGAGAAAAATATAACTGCTGTTAAACAAGTGAACTGCTAACTGGAAATGGAATTGAAATGAGAAAGGGAACTGGAAAAGAAATGATAAGAAAGAGGGAAATGTAGGGAAAATAAAGAATGTGCTCGAACGGGCCATACCCCACTGCCTACGTACCTCATCGGGATAATGAGGATCAGAGTCGACGTAGTTCGCCTAACTAAGGCGGGAACTATTTGTTTGTGTTTTTTAAAGCTAGAACTGTGTATGTCTATGCTCAGGTGTTGCAGGCTCGTCTGATACGAGTGCGTTTAATGTCTTTCATGCGAGAGAAGTCGTCGTGAGTTCGCGTTGTGAATGAATGAGATGAGAAAATAATTCCCGCAGGATAGTCGCTTATTGTTTGTTTTTGTCTTTTATGAGAAATGTTTTGAATTTGTTTGTGAACATTCTCATACTAAGACCTATCCATCGTGGTAAATACTTACACCTCGCCCCGAATCAGGACGCGTATAAGTACTCCGCAACAAAGTCTCATGGCGTATAAGAAAATTCAACCTTTATTAGGTATTTTATTATTTTCTTCATGAGGTGAGAAAGAAGGACTCAAGTTGCAAAAGGCAAAATCTAAGGGACTAAGACTCAATCCTAATTTTGTTTATTTATTCAAAGGTGGTCTTAATGGCTTATGTGGTTTTCTAAACCTAATGAAGAAAGGAACTAGAAACTACTAGAATTCAACTTACTTCCTAAGGAAGTTAAGTTGATTCTAAGAACAATGGGGAAGCCTATACAAGTGAGAAATTCAAATAATAAGGCAAAGCAATAAAATTGGAATAAAGAATAAATTCTAAAAAATACACATTTAAGGTATAAAACCAAAACAAGCCTAAACTTCACTAAAATCTATTTATTAGAAATTCTAAGCCTAAGTCCTAAAACTAAGGGAACTATCTAATATTATCATTCTAAAACCAGTAATTAAACTATGCTAATTCATTTTAATATCCTAAGATTAAACCTAAGTAAACTAGTTCTTAATGGAGCATAATATCCTAAACTAAACTAGGTGAATTTTACATGTACAACTATCCTAAAGATTAATACACTAAAAATATTAAAAGTCCTGGAAAAAATCTGAAATTAATCCTATAGGGTCCTAAAACTGATTATTACATTGTGCTAAAAAATATCCTAAAAATTCAGAAGTTAACTATTTCTAAAAATAACTTAAATATACTTAAGGATTAACTATAATTTTTCATGGATTAAGCTACCAAAACAGTGGAAAAAATGGCCTAAAAATCTACCAAAAAATATCCTAAGTTCTCTTATTAATCCTCTAAACATAGCGAAAAGAATGGGTCAAAAATCCTACAGGAAGGGGAAAAAAATAAAATGAACAAAAACAAGTGCAGTTAAAAGAATTCAATAAAATGCTAATTAAGAGAAAAATCGAAATTAAATCGAAAACAACCAAAATTCAGAAAATAAAATTGTCACAAATTTCTAAATGGAATTATTAACCTATTGGATTTTTTTATGGAATTTTCTCTAGATTTTCCTATTTTTTGTTGAATTATTTCTAAACTAAACTAAAACAAAATAAAAATCTAAAAGAAATAAATGGAGGGGGTGCAAGAAGTGATTTTTATTAGTTCTTTTTCTATTGGGGCTTAAGAAGGTGGTGTAAACAGCAAAAGGGCAAGGCCCATTTGCGCAGCCTTTTAGGGTGTATCACATGGGTCTTCAGTAAACATTTTTTACTCTAACCTGGGCCGTTTGATCACAAGTCTCCCAAAGGTATTCTCATCATGTGGTTCAATGGGTTTGGACACGTGGTTGTTATGGTGGTTGCACGCACACGGGAACACCGCAGGGTAAGCCAACCGGATGGTGACACGTGTCACCACCGGTGTGGCTGGAATTCAAAAAGCAAATCCTATCCTCTTCTAATGGTGCTAAATTAAAAGGATTTTAATGAGATTTAATAGTGATTAAAGGTGGTTTAGTGATTTGAATTCATAACATTAATAACCTAATTATTTTCATTAATTCATTTTAATACTAAAACATATAAACACAGCAAAACCTAATTCCCCTTCTTCCACTTCTTCCTCTCTCTCACCCGCCGCTCTCATCCCCAACATCTCCTTCCTCTTCGAATCCACCACCATCATCACCTTCTGCTGCTCAAATCTTAGTCAGAAACTGAAACCTACTCCTATAAACTTAGCTTATTCTTCATCCTGGAAACCAAACCCTAGGTTCATAAATCAATCCGCCGAAGATTCAGAAATTCACAGCCGAACAAACATCACACGGGAGCAACGAGCATCACCACACAATAATAAAGTGAAATCGCTTCGTACCTTATGATTTCGCAGACGAAAATGCGGACAAAGAACTTTGACTCTTTGAAGATTAAGCTTCGAATGAACACGATTTGAACGCGGATGGATAACGCGGATATGACGAAAACACTTTCGAGCGATGCAAAGTTATGCTCAGGTATGATTCAAATTCACTTCCCCTTCCCCTGTTCTTACTCGCGATTCCGAATGGTTGTTACTTCTGGATTTGCAACATAAATTCTCGAATTCGTTAAAGGTTATTGACGCGGTTGTTGAAGACGAAGAATATGCGATACTGTGATGTTGATGAAGACAATTCAGTGAAGATGAAGATTATGCAGCAGGTCGATGTACGGAAGGATGAAGATCGGTGATGGATGAAGATTGAAGAGTGTTATTATTCAGTTAAGTTCTTCTTTTTTTCTTTCCGTGCGATTTTGGTGTTGTCATTGATGAATTTGCAGTGATAATTTCTTGATTCGATTTGCAGACTTTAAATGTGATGAAGAAGATGAAGAAGAGATGAAAAGTTGATGTTTGGAATGAATGTGCAAGAAGATTATGGTTTGCCAAAGAATGAGATGAGTGAAGAGTGCTTGAAGAAGAATCGAAGAAGTTGTTAGAGAGATTGAGGGAAGATTGAAGGAGTTTTTGGATTGAAAGAGGCTATGGAAGGAGAGAGAGATTATGATTGTGGAAGGTTATGGAGGGAGAGAGAGATTCGGATTGAGGAAGAAGAAGAAGTGAAGTTATGAAAGAAGAAAAAGGATTGAAGAGATTGAGAGAAGATCGGAGAAATTGTGTCAAGAAGAATGAAGCAGTTGTGTGGTTCTGATTTATAGAAATAGCTTGAGGATGGTTCTGGATACTTTCAGGTATTGACAGTTATGATTCTGTTGAAAGTTGGTTATTTTTCAGTTATGACTTGTTTTGGATTTCTGAAATTCTGTTTTAGATTGGTGTTAGAGTTTTCTGAGATTGAAGAGTGATAATGATTCCTTTTTTATTCTGAATGCAGGTTCTCCTATTCTAATTTTTATGAGACTTTGATGGTGAAGAGTAAATTATATGATTACAGAAGCATTGCTACAAGAATTCCAGGAAATTAACTCCAAAATTTGAAAGCTCTGATAACAGCATAGATGCTAGCCAAGTTTAACCTGAATAAGTTTAAGAAATTGAGAACATACCTACAAAAGCGATAGAATCTTACATTGCAGATTATTCAATCGAGAAGTATTAGCGAATTGCATAGTGCGATGCTGAAAGTTGCAATGTTGATCCCAAATTTGTATACTTTAATTCAGAATCAAACCTGAATAACTCTAAGTTAGTTATTTTCCGGATTCAGATTGGGATTCTTCTCAATGAGAATCAAATTCAATTTGTTTGCTACTTCATTCAATCCAATGTCTGTAAAAGAATCCATAATCCTTTTACAAGCATGTGTATCAAAATCTGTGGTAGTTGATTGTTTCCATTGATCAATAACTTCACCTGTTTCTTTTACATGATCAAGGATCAGATATGGAGAAAGAATGAAAATATAATTCTTGCTAATCATTTTCTATTGTGAGAATTTTCTGATGTGGGTTGCTATGTTTTTTGCAAAACCTTGTAAATAAATCCTCTCTTTTTTATTATATTATAATCGATTTTTTCTCCTTGGTATTATTAGTTGTGATTAGAACTTGAATCTATCAAAATATTTGTATTAAGAACCTCTGTAATTCCAATGGAACAATAGAAACTCTCAACATTTAGATGCGGGATATTCCTTTCAAACCATGAGGTGGTATCTGATCCCCGCTTAATTAATTCAGTCAGCCTCCCAAAAATTCTACATTTGGCTATGCAAGAAATTCCATAAGGGTGAAGCCTACAAGTTTGGTTGTCCTTCCAAAGCTTCGTCACCAAAACCCACTAAAACCAACTCTCAAAATTGCACGAATTTACTCCTCATTAACATGATTGGATTAATACGCCACGCCATTTGGATTATTCAAATGGACTTTGAATATAATTTTTTACTATGGAACTAGTGTACAATAATTTAGCATGGTTTACAAAAATGGATTTGAAGTGGATATTGAGGAATTTCGAATGAACATGAATTTTGAATTACAATCTCCCTGGTAGTAACGATGAACTGAGGAACCTGAGGAGATTAGCATGTATTCGAATAATATCTCAATCCAAATAATTTTTGAAATTGACCATAATGAAATCCTTTAATTCTTGAATAGAGAGACGAGCCCACAAAAGATCACATTTGACGCTAAATGGGATCAATCCATGAGAGAAAAAAAACTAATCATGATTTGAGTTGAATCCACACATCATGCTGAAATCAAATGGCAACAAATCTGAATCGAAAATCATATGATAGGAAATAAACCCTAATCAAGACCCATGAGTACAAGAAGATGTTATTTATGACCACATGATCAAAACTTGGACTTCCTCTGATATGAAACCCTATTTCCATGATCCACAAACCAAGGGAATAGACCAATTATTCACAGAACAATGATCCCATGCCTTGGGAGCTCAATGAAAAATGTAGGGTATTGAATTTTATGACCTAATGGGGACGCATATGAATGTGAAGCATAAGCCAGTTAAGGTTATAAATATGAGGGCAAATTTTGAGGTATTACAGCATCTTCTACAATCTGAACCTCCTTCACCACTCTTAGACGTCACCACCATGCAACTTCATAACCTCTGAATCATGATCTCCAATAGCAAAAATTTCTTCATCATGCACTTCAACCTCCTACTAAATCTTCAGATCATCATCCTCTTCAAGAACCTGCAACTTGCAAGAATAACAATAACTCGACAACAACACGAATTCTTCATCAATCTTCACACTTCATCATCAATGTTCATCAACTTTCTTTCACATTCTTCCATCAACTCGGCATCAATGTTCATCAAGAATATCACTAAACCTACAAATCTAAGATTCTACATCAATAATTCACAAACTCGTAACAACATCCAAACTGTAGAAGATTCACGATCCGAACTTACCGTTGGGCTTCATCTTTGATTCATACCAAAGTCTCCACTATCCATCTTCATATACGCATCGCCATCATATCCGTTACGAATTCAGTAAATCAGAAGAAAGGAGAGAGATCATCACAAAGGCACCATATTCGAGGAATCAAGTTACTCACCGCTTGCTTTCTGTTTCCGTCATCTTCTTCAGCAATTTTGATTCACGAATAAGCCTCGTCTTGGAGTTTCTTTGGTTTCATGTTGTTTCAAAGCAATCGAAAGTACAGAGAGAGAGAGAGAGCGCAATGAAAAGGGTCTCGAAGCCACCTCCTCCATCATCGGCGAAGCCATGGCGTGGAGGAGAAGGGTGTTGATGGAACGATGCAGGTAGGTAGAGGAAAGCCGAGTCGAAGGTGAGTGGAGTATGTAGCGTTGTGTCACAAGTGGTTAATGGTTTCGGCCTTATGAAGAAGAAAAGTGAGGTGTCGGTGTAAGGAGAAACGAACGAAGGTGATAGAATCACCGGCGCAGTTTGTTATTCGGTGAGGAGAGGATGAACGCTGCTTGGCTGATAAATTTCAGAGTGAAGCTATCTTTGTTTAGGGTTTGGCATGTTAAAGCATCAATACACAAGCCTAAAATGAGACTTGGATTGGGCTCACCAACAATTCAGCCATAGATTCCTATCCAACCCTCACGATTCCTTCTAGCACCCCCCGGATTTGATCTTGTGGTTTGGGCTCCTAGCCCATTAAATTACTATCTGCATGCATTTTTTCAGCCATACACCCCTCTGTGTGTTTATTTTATTCTTAGGGATTTCTATATAGATTTTTATTTTTATTTTATTGTTAATCATTTTTTTTTGTGGATTTATATTTGAATCCATTTCTTGTTATTTTTAATTAGAATTTTTGTCGTGATTTTAATTAGTGTTTATGACTAATTTTTGGTAAGCATTCATGTGTTTTTGATCGATATTGATCGATTTTGAATATGGAAAAGCTTCACAAAGTGATTATTGAAGATACACATTTATTTTGATTATGGGAGATTACAAGATCTTGCATGAAGTTTTTGGATTTCTTTTATATGAAGAACCGATACTTCAATCACGTAAGAATTCTCGGCTTTCTCCACTTTAATGCATCATTTATGGCTTAGGATCATATAACGTAAGGTGCATATTGAGCCCTCCCACCTGAGGCACTAGATTTATTTGTGATTTATGTTGTTGTGTGTCGATATCCGAGCTTAGGGATCAAGTTACAGATTATAGAATTCATTTTCGTCTACTTTCCCTTAAATCACCGTTTTTTTGCCAATTTCGTCGCAATTATTAAAAATAGTTTCAGGGGTGATAAAATAATGGAAAATTTATTACTGATCCTCATCTTATTAATTATTTTTTATAACTTTTTATTCCATATTTGGATGGTTTCAATAATTAATTTGGATTTTTTATTCCAAGTTGTCCCAAAAAGAATGGTTTTGACAAAAGGGACCAAAGATTTTTTTCCCAATAGGTGTGAGACCCATTTTGTGTGTGTAGCCACTGAAATTTGTGACATTATGGTACTCCTTAGGCATTCTTTTCAGAATTTTTGGTGCCATTTTTTATCCACTTTGTGGAATTGTTTTTCGGCGATCATGCCTTGTTATCTCACTCATTAAGTGAATTGTTTTGGAACTTTGGTGAATAATTTTATGAAATCCTTTTCGATCATGTAAGCTACTGACTTCACTATACTAGGGATTTAATTTCATAATTTTTCAAACCTTTTTGCTATTTTTTTAATGTCACCTAGATTATAGGTCCGATTATGTGCTTATTTGTTCCATATCCTAGATGTTAGGAAGGCATTCATGTCATTTGCATAAGATACATTTGGGTAACCCTTAGGAGTTAATTATAGGTCTCTTTTAGGTCCTTAATTCCAGTTATAGGTCACTTTTTGAACCATATTCATTTGGTTTGTTTTTGTGTTTCAAAATGCATAATTACTTGAACATGTTTGACTTGAAACTTGTCCACTTCTCTCCTAAATGTTAACATAACTGGTTTGTTCATTAATATGAATTATAGGACATCCATTAAGAGTGTAAATGACTGACTTTGATACTTATTTCATGTATTAATTCATGCTTGTATGCCATATGCACTCATACTTCATTCATGAACTCTAACTAGCATTCATGTGAACTTATGTGAACTTTTGGTATATAGTTTGAACTTGTGAGGTATCCTATCACCCTTAGGGACTTATAGCATGTATCTAATTAATTTAGAAGTCATATAAACCTTAGGTACCTTCACCTTTAGGCTTAGGTCTTATTTTGAACCATAGTTCCATTATAGGATGTGTGTAAGGTTTAATTTCCTTTATGCTTTGTTTTTGTTTCCAATGTCCAAATTATTTTGGCACTAACCTTTTTTTTTGTAAGGGGGAAAGGTAAGCCACATATAACTTCTTCCTTTATCATCCTTATGCTTTCAAGTTGTGTTTTCCTTGTACTTTCATTCAACTTTCTTCATCTAACTTCACCTTGATTTCGATTAGGGTTTAATACCTCATTAGGACATAGATTGCAGTTGTTTGATTTCATAACATCAGAATACTTTAATAGGGTTTAGCTACTGACCTTTGAAGTTCTTTTATCATTGAGGATCCTTTAGATGTAGGTCTTAACTCTAGGGAGTCCTTATTTCTTTTCTTTAGCTAGTGTGAGCTTTAATTAAGCTTTTGCCATGATTTTATGCTTTGTAAAGCTAACCTTGGTTTTGTAGGGAGGTTGAGGTATGCTTTGTTCATACAACGTATTCCTCATCTTCTTTATGCTTTCAAATTGTATTTGTCTTAGCCCTTTAGGCTTTGTTTGTACAAAATTCATGTTAATCCCTCTTTAGAAACAACTTAACTTCTTTAGAGAAGTAAGTTGCTTTCTAGTTTCTTTTTCTTTTCCTTTTTCTTCAATAGGATTAGAAACCACACTAACCATAGGACATCCTATGCAATAAACAACTTAGGGTGAGTCTTAGTTCCCCTAGTTTTATCCTTTTCTCGATTTGAGTCTTTCTTTCTCATGTCATAAAGATAAACAACAAAACACCTAATAAAGGTCGAGCTTTCTCGTGCGCCATGAGACTTTTCCATGGGGTACTTGCACACGTTCCATTTTTGGGCGAGGTGTAAGGCATATACCATGATGAATAAGTCTTAGTATGAGAATGTTTCACAAATAATAAACAGAAAACACTTCTCTAAAAGACAGTAAGCAAACAACAAAGTGTCTTTCCTGCGGGAACTCTTTTCTCATCACACTCACTCTTAACAAGCGAACTCGCGACGACTTGTCTCATTTGCAAGACTGTATACGCACTCGTTCAAGGAGAGCCTACAACACCTGGGCAGAGACATAAACAATTCCAGCTCATAAAAAACCCAAACAAGTTCTCGCCTTAGTTAGGCGAACTACGTCGACTCCGTTCGAGCACACTCTTTATTTTCCCTACATTTCCCCCTTTCTTTCCATTCTCTTTTCCATTTCCCTTTCTCATCCCAGTTCCAGTTAGCGGTTTTTGTTCAGCAACATCTTATTTCTCACCTTTCGAAATAGACTAACAAGCGTGGATCCCGTCGGGTACGGCAGACGGTCTGGGGTGCTAATACCTTCCCAGGTTGTAACCGACTTCTGAACCCAAATCTTTGTTTTGTAGGACCTTTTCCTTTCCTTTTTCTCTTTGGTTTGTGCAGCATTACCTTTCCCATTCATCCGGGATAAAAATGCATGGTTGGAGACTCTGACTTTTTCGCGCCAATTTCGCATTTGTACTAGGATGAAAATCCCGGGAGCGACATATTGTGTTCCTGTTTGGCCAAATTTCTGGCTAAAAAGGGGAGTAGATTTAGATAGGCTTCTAGCTTGTGTGTTGATAAATACTATTTATTTTCTTATTGTCAGCTGTTGTGCTGCAGGGCCGGTGCTTACAGGTTGAGGGGGAGATGAAATCTCTCTGGGTTCTCTTCGTGTAGCTGATGTAATGTACCAGCTGGTACAATTGTATTTTGATGAGTTTCTAATGTATGCACAGACATTGTTCTATTGCTTCTGCTGCTGCTGTTGGTGATGTTTCTTGTGTTGTGCTCTTATAGATGTTGTTGAGGGGGAGTCCTGAATTTTGTGCTTCTGCTAGCTGCTGTATTTATTGCTTTCTGATTTTTTTAGCTGATAATGCTTAAATTGTTTTATCCAAAAATCTAAAAATGGGGAGTTTGTAGATGTTTTGATTGACTATATTTTATGGTAAAACTCTTGTGTGTTTCAGGATTTCATAAGCAATGTTATGACATGTGATTTAAGCATTATAAAGGTGTGTAGTGTGTTTGTGCAGCTGTTTGTTTTCAGGATGTCAAGACTGATGTCATGACATCTATGACTGGGCCTGAAGTCCTAGTTGAATCCTAATTTATGCGTGCATCTTGCTGTCTTTATTGTTCAGATTTTATTGTGGTTTTAGCGCGTTTGCTTCAGAAGGAAAAGGATGATTCTGTTTGGTTTTGTTATAGCTGAACATTTGTTCTTGCTATTTTTGTTCCTGTAATTTAGGAACATTTTATTATGAATTGTGTGCAAGTTCAGCAGGCCCAATGCCCATTGGAGTTTCTATTTAAAGAAACTCAACCCTAGTGTGAATGCATGGAAGATAAGGATTGTATTTTCAGTGTTTTTCACGTGTGTTAGTTTTTCTTGTGAGCCAAGGAATTGTCTTTTGATGATTGTTTTGGACTAGGTGTTCATTTGTATTTTGTCCACTCAAAGCTTTTAAGCAAGAGTGTTTGTATTTGACTGAAGCTTTTAAGCATGTCAAAGATTATCTTGAAGAGTGTCTTCGATTTCTTGGTGTTGTTATTTAAGATCACTGACTGTGATTGTGTAGGAAGTGAGAGGGGTCTCATATCTAGGAGTTCCTAGGTAGATCTGTCATTGGGTAGGGATTAAATGAAAATATTGCAAACTGTAGGTCTTTGCTGCGGATCTTAGAATTGATACTACTGATATTGAAGTTCCTTCCTGGCTTGGTAGCTCCTAGAGTAAGTGTGATTGCACCGAACTGGGTAAACAAATTTCTATGTCTTTATATTCTCTCTTTGTCATTTACAGTTTTATTATTGTTAAGTATCGTGACATCGTGTTCGACATTGTGTGGTTGTTTCCAGAATTTGATTTTCTGAGGTTGATTCAACTCTCATTCATTCCTCAGCAAGAGTCGGATATTGTCAAAGTATTTTGGTCTCATTTCTCAGCAGAATGTTGGTCCGGACGTTCTCATCCACAACAAAGTTTCGCAAGTAGAATTATCCCCCACAGAAGTCATTCCTTTGGTTTGATTTTATTCGAGTTGTAAATCGCTTGATATTACTACTCCATTAAAGTCCATCGTCACTGTGGCAAGCCAGTAGTCGTTTGGCATCATACAAAAAGACAGGTTTGAGTTGTAAATCGTTTGATGTTACTCCTCTTTGTTTGAGTTGTAAATCCTATAATGTTATGTTCTCACCTTCTCGGTTATGGATTGCTTGATACCATTTCCATGTCAGATCGTTTTATCTTGTTTGAATTGTAAATCGCTTGATGTTACTCCTTGTTTGAGTTGTAAATTCTATGATATTATATTCTCATATCCCATGTTATGGATCACTTGATACCATTTCCATGTAAGATCGCTTGATCTTGCTTGAGTTGTAAATTGCTTGATGTTACTCCTCCTTGTTTGAGTCGTAAATCCTATGATATTATGTTCTCATATCCCTGGTTATGGATCGCTTGATACCATTTCCATGTCAGATCTCTTTATCTTGCTTCAGTTGTAAATTGCTTGATGTTATTCCTCCTTTTTTGAGTCGTAAATCCTATGATATTATGCTCTCATATCCCAGGTTATGGATTGCTTGATACTATTTACATGTCAGATCGATTGATCTTGCTTGAGTTGTAAATCACTTGATGTTACTCCTCCTTGTTTGAGTTGTAAATCCTATGTTATTACGTTCTCACCTCCCTAGTTATGGACCGCTTGATACCATTTCCATGTCAGGTCACTTGATCTTTTTTGAGTTGTAAATCGCTTGATGTTACTCCTCTCTCTTTGAGTCGTAAATCCTATGATATTACATTCTCATATTCCCGGTTATGGATCGCTTGATACCATTTCCATGTCAGATTGCTTGATCTTTCTTGAGTTGAAATTCTCTTGATGTCACTCCTCTCTTTTTGAGTCGTAATTCATATGATATTATGTTCTCATATTCCCGGTTATGGATCGCTTGATTCCATTTCCTTGTTAGATTGGTCAATTTTGATTGGGTTATAAATCTTATGATATTACAATGCTATTAAAGTCCATCATTATTGTGGCAAGCCAGTAGTCTCCCAGCGTCGTGTAAAAGACAGGATTTTCTAAGTCCATCGTCATTGTGGCAAGCCAGTAGTCTCTTGGCGTCATTCAAAAGACAGGTTCTCAGTTGGTGGTTATTGTTTACTACATCAAAGTTCTCTCCATACAGAGTTTTCCTTGGTTTGATTTATATCCCTTTTCTTCTTCAGCAGAGCACAAATTTTATGGTTTGTTTTATGGTATTCAATCACAATTTATCTTGAACGTCTGATAAACGATGCTCTCATCCTTTTCATATTAACAAATGATTGAATAGGCGAAGTTGTAACACCCCAAAAGTTGCCCTATCATTTTCATGGAATTCAACATATACTCGCATTGTATTCAAGAAACATTATAATAAAATAATAATAATAATAATAATAATAATAATAATAATAAGCATTTATCATCAAGCGTAAGGCATGTGATCAGGTGTATTTGGGCGGTATGATCACTCATCAAGTTTTAAAGTCAAAACAAGCTCAGAACGGATGGCACAGATGCATTCTTGAGGCTTCCCACCAAAAGGAGGTAAAATTTCAAAATTGGCTTGTGTTAACCGGTTATCACATCCATGAATCGGTTAATGCATGCAAATTTTGATAATTCAACAGGTGTTCAACATGCTTGGTCTTGGTTCATTTTTCCATTTTTCTGATTTATTTAATTTCAATTAAAAGGGAATTACGGAGAAGGGTCTAGAATGATTACCAAGCTTAATCCCAAAGCTAATTCATAATCACCTTTCTAAGCAAGCTCCAAACCACATTTTGGGCCCCAAACCTAAGTGGTATTTATGCCATTTTTCTCCAAACCTCAAGACACACTTGTAATACCCCCAAATTTTCCCTCTCATTTTCTCAACATTTTGCATAGCATTTAGCATAAACAAATTCATGTAATGACCAAAAACACTGCATCATATTCATCATGGCTGAGGTATAGGTTTGTGATCAGTGTTTGAAGCAATTGAAGACCATCCAAAGACAATCAAAGGGGAAAGATAACTCCTCAACCTTGTGCAAAGGGATTACAACTTCCCACAAGTCTTTATTTGAGGCCACAAATCTTAGAAAGAAGTGAATTGATCAAAGGATGCAAGCAGTGCAACTATCCTGAGGAAAAAGGGATGAACTGGGCTTCTCAATGAGATTTTGATCCAAGCATGGTTTCATTGTTGTTTACATCATGACGAGTATCTAGGGTTAAATTTTCATCCTTGGATTCATTTTGGAAGAGTTTCAATTGATCAGTGGAGTGAATAGCAAGGAATTTGGGAAAAGTCAACGTGACTGAGCAAAAGGTCAACTCTTGACTCCTTGAGACAAAATCTTGAAATTGGGGTCTCAAGAGTCATATGGACAAAATTGAGTCAAGAAATGGTGGTATAATAAAGGAAAAATAATTTTGCTCATGCTTGTATCGATACATCCGTACTTTGCATCGATACAAGATTTGCAAATAACAAAGAGGAATGGGCAATTATGCATCGATGCATACGATGTTTGTATCGATATATAAGGCATGGATGCATCGATGCATGCGTGTTATGTGTCGATACATAGATGATTTATTTGGCTGGAAATCAACATTGCTTCAGTATGCATCGATGCATACCCCCTTGTGTCGATACATGCATGTTGTAAAACTAGCATGTATTGATGCATGCGTGTTATGTATCGAAGCAAGATGTTATATTTCTGCTAAATTGCTATTGTGTGATATATAGAAAGGGGAAATGACAGTTCTGTCTTGGGGATGAGTTCAGGGGTGATTTGTGCACATACTAAAGCTTATTTAGCTTCACATTTGCTTCAATTTAAACTTCAACCATTGCTACTACATCAGAATGGTCCTCACCACAGTGATCATGAACTGGTGTACACTATATCCATTGGTCTCAAGCTGCATTTAGCCTTTGATTTTGTTGCATCAGCAGGCTATCATTAAGTGTATGCAGGACCACTTTAATTGTTGTGCATCTCACATTCAAATGAGCAAATTCAAGCTGCAATCCTTGGGCAACTATGTTGGTGTTTCACTTAACTAGTCTTCAGCATAATCTTCATGTTCCCTGTAACATTGGATTGATTTCAACTGAAGAAAGTTCTAGAAATCCAGCTGGCATAATTGTCATAACTAACCTTACTCATTTAACTCACTTCACTCAGTTAACCAAGGCTTGTTAACCCTGGTTCTAACTGTTAACCAGAGGTTCAATACTCTATAAAAGGATGAGTAGGGACTGAGTTTCAGGGCCAGCTTCATATTTCACTCAAACCACCCCAAAATCCTCCAAATTTGTCTCTGCATTTTCTCTGCAAGATCTCTGCATTTTGAAGGATTAAGCTTCCACAACCATAACATTGATCTTCTTCTTCCTTGTGCTTCTTCAAGCATCATTCTCAGTGCATTTTCATGGAGTTTTGAAGCTGGAAATTTGGAGTTGCATCATCACAAAATTTCTGCATTTTGGATTGAACAAGTCAAATCATCATCCAACAAGCCTCATTGAGCATCAATTCATCACTAACATCATATTTTGCAGCATATCCATGGAGTTTATAGCTTGAATCATCAAGAATTCACTTCTGAATTTTTCTGCATCTTCACCAATTCTTCAAGATTCTTCAAGCATAGGGTGTTTATTTCACTCCAGCCACATCCAAGATCAATCAAGGAAGCTATAGGAACCTCCTCTATGGATTTCTTCAACTGTTAACCTCACTACATTTCAGGTTCTTATCCTAACTTTCTTACTCGATTTCAATGCTTTTTGGTTGTTTTGTGTTGTTTTGGGCTTAATAGAAGCAATGTGACCCCTGGTTAGTTGATAGGATTCCTAAAAGCTTAGATTCAAATTTTAGGTTGGAAATGTTTGGCTTCGTTTAGCTTTATTCATGAACCTTGAGTGAAAACTAAGCCTAGATACGTGATCAGTGCAAGGAGACGAGTTCAACCATGGTCTTGTTTTCAATTTTAGTGAAATCTTTGTCATACCCTAATCGGAGCTCACCGGAGAAGATGACCGGAGCTTTTCTCCAGTGATCGGAATAGTAGTCTTAGCATTAAGGGGAGAACATAACATAGCCATTAGATTAGTTTGATCCAAAGCATCAGAATCTGCCATCTCATCAATGATTCACATGCTTGGCACATGTTTATTTTATGAACAAAAACACTCAGCTTCTATTGACACCCCCTGCACGTGCACATTAAGCCCAATTCAGTTCATTTTAGTCCTATTCCGACCCCCCAGGCCCATTTGCATTTAATTCCTTTATTTCTTTTTCTCATATTTCCTTCCATTTCCATTTTCAATTTTATAAAATACCAAAAATCATCCAAAAATCCTATATAAATTCACACGTGTTCTTCATCATTTTTTCTAATTTCCACATTTTTTTAATTCCATTTTTGTTGAATTTTTTAGTCAGAATTAATTTTGCAATTAATTTCTTCTACATTTTTCTTATTCTGGACCAATCTTTTTGTATAATTTTGTTCTCCTAAACCGAAAATGATATAAAGCCCATTCTTTTAAGACTCATCAAACTTCCCAAAAGTAATTTTTGTTCAATTTTTAGGTCATGTTTGGTCTTTGTTTGAACTCATTCTCTTGCATTGATCCATATAAACCATAATCCAATTCTAGCATTTGTTTGACTAGGCAAAAATATGAATATTTGTGAGATTTTTTTGACTTGAATCATCTTCTGGATTGTGTCTTGGATATTAAATTTCATAATTTTTATAGCTCATTTGGTATTGTTTTTAAATTTCTTGAATCATAAGTCACATTTTTGGTCTTTAGCCATTATGTACTTCTCACCACCTCATTTGTGATCATCTTTGTTAATCAAATTTCTATTTTAACTTTTCATCCAACCTATGGTTTTGGTATGGAATGTTCAAACTTCATTGGTCTTTGTTTGGTTTTATTTTTAAGTCATTTTTTACTTTGAAAACCATATTTCCATGTTCCTTCCTTCGTCTTTCTTTCTTATGTTTGAATCCTTATGATTTGAGTCCTTTCTTCCCCATGTGATTTCATGTCATTGAACACTTCCATTTAATGTTAGGTTCTGGACTTTACATTCACCCTTGCCTTTAGAACTTGACTTTAGGCTTAGAAGTTCATTAGTGCCTTTATTAGCTGGTGTGAGTCCGTCTTTGAATTTTGCCATGCTATAATTGCTCAAAATGCTTCATCACGCTAACATTTGTTTTGTAGGGGGAAGATGGAGGTATGCATTACTTCATTCACATATCTTATGCATTTTAGTTGTGTTTGCCTTAGCACCTTGTGCTTTGTTCATAGGCTTCCCCTTTATTCTCTTAGAAACAACTTATCTTCCTTAGGGAGTAAGTTGGGTTCTAATTCTATTTTCTTAATAAGTTAAGAATCCCTCACTAACCATAGGATATCCTTTGAATGAATAACTTAGGGATGTGTCTTAGTCCCCCTGTAGCTTTGACCTTTTGCCTCATGAGTCTTATTTTCTGATATTCAAACAAAATCAAAAAGACTTAATAAATGCATGAAATAATCTCTTGTGTATAGCCTTATTCCATGGGGCACTCATATTCATTCCATCTTGGAATAGTATGGGCTTGTCTAGCATGATGTACAAGTCTGATCAAGAGATTATTTTCACAAAGAAAATCTAAAAGATACTTCTTCACAAAACTACAAAAACATGTAATAAGTTCAACAAGCTAGTGAACTTAGACCTTAATCCTTGGAAACAAGTCTGGGATAAATTCTCCTTGCTTGGTGGGCTTGTTCTATTATTTCATCTTGGAATGTAGTAGCAAGCACACATTCCATGGAAAAGAGTTTGAATTCACTTCCTTGTGCCAAATCCATAAAAACTCTTAAAAAGAAAACAACAAACAATAAGCGACTTTCCTGCGGGAATTCTCTTCTCATCTCACTCACTCTAAACGCGAACTTGTGACGACTTGTCTCGTATGCAAGACGGTAAACGCACTCGTACCAGATGAGCTTGCAACACCTGAGCATAAACATACACAGTTCCAACGCATAAAAAACGCAAACAAATAGTTCTCGCCTTAGTTAGGCGAACTACGTCGACTCTATTCCTCATTTCCCGATGAGGTACGTAGGCAGCGGGGTAGGGCCCGTTCGAGCACATTCTTTATTTTCTCTAAATTTCCCCCCTTTTCCTTTCGTTCTCTTTTTTTTCAGTTCCCTCCTCATTTCACTTCCATTCCAGATAGTAATTCTTTCATTCAGGCAGCATCTTATTTCTCACCCTTTGAAACAAACAAACAAACAAACATGGATCTCGTCGGGTACGGAAGACGGTCTAGGGTGTTAATACCTTCCCAGGTCGTAACCGACTCCCGAACCAAGATCTTTGGTTTGCAAGGCCTTGTCCTTTCCTTCTTCCTTAGGTTTGTGCAGCATTACATTTCCCATTCATTCGGGATAAAAATGCCTGGCTGGCAACTCTACCTTTTTCGTGGCATTTTCGTGTTTGTACTAGGATGAAAATCCTGGGAGTGACAACACAATAATAATTCTCATTTTCCCTTTGAATTTTCTAAGTTCTATCACATATTTCTCTCAACTTTCTTCAAACCCTTACACTCAAAGTTCTATCTCCTTCAAAGATCATCAAATTTCACATTGAAGTTTCTTGATATTGGAACTAAACCTTCATCCATTGGTTTTCTACACATCCATTGCTGGTTTTTGCTACTGATTTAGATCTAAATCTGTGCTTGGAAGTGCTTTTGGGACTGAGTTTTGCATTAAGTTCATCAACTTGCATTTATTTTGAATTTTTGTGTGAAGAAGAGCTTTGGATCCTTAAAGTTCTCCTCTTGATTCATCAGTTTTAGCTTGATCAACACTCACCAAAGCAAATCTCAGCTTTGTAGGTTAGTTAATTTCAAATCTATTTCTACTTTGAGCTTATTTTCATGTTTGTGAATAGATCCATAATGTGATTGTGTTGTTAGATCCATTTGTGAATTGAATTATGTGTTGATGTTTGTGGATCCAATCCATGTTTGATTTATGCTGAATTTGGTTTAATTTTTTTGTACATTTGATTGTTGGTACCTTTAGAGATTATGGAAATAAGTTGTTGCTGGAAGTGCTTTTTTCTGCAAATTTTTTATTGTTGATTGTTTAGTGTTAATCGATTAACACTTTGGTTAACTGGTTAACATGTTGTAATTTTGCCAAATTATGCAAGTTCTGGGCTGGTTAATTGATTAACCCTTTGGTTAACCGATTAACACTAATGCAATTTGAGATTTTTTGCTTTTGCAGGGTTGTTTGCATACCATGCCTTCTTTAATCATCATGGATCATTGTGATATCAATTTAGATAATTGTTTAGAGCCGTTTGCATGTGTGTTGATGCATGTTTGCATTCTTCGACGTGTAAGTTCGTGCATCCCCGATACTTGGCATACTTTGATGTTTTGCATCCATGAAGCATTGAATATGATGATTATGTGTTTGCATATACTTGTTAGCATGCTAATAATTGTTTAATCTACTAGTATGTAATGTGTATGCATTGTGTCTCATGTTTTCATAATTCACATATATAATCTTGAAGTGAGATGAATGTGAATACTTGATCAAAAGTGATACATGATTCAATGTTGTTAGATTGCTTTCTTGCTGAATTATTGCCATGTGTTGGGATGTTTGCATCAACTTGTGTCATTGATTGCATGTTTTTCATAAGTGCATTTAATCTTGCATATCCATTTCTTAATTATGTGGTGCATTTGAAATTCTTTGATGCATGTTCATGATTGTTTGAGTGATGTTCATCCATGCTCATTATTGTATGATTATGATACATTTCTTGGTGTGTAATTAATGCATAATACTTGAAGTGTTGCATTGTAATTATGGCATTTTCGTTGTGCATCCAAATCTGCCTTGCCTTTTGTGGGTGTCTTATTGCATGTGTGTTGTAAAAAGAATGCAGTTTGTGTTATATTTTTTACTTTTAACATTTGTTTTGATGCTGAATGTGGGCTGTTATAGGATGTATGTGTTTATTTGCTTGTATAAGATGCTGAAGCGCTGTAATAGGTGTTGTTTGTTTATTTTCCTATTTGTACTAACCATGTAGGGGCTAATGGTTAGTAATTGTGGATGTGGATAGGCTTCCACATTCTAACTTCTCCTTTTCTTGCTTTCAAGTTGTGTTTGCCTTAACACCTAGTGCTTTGCTTGTATAACTTCATCACTCCCTCTTTAGAAACAAGTTAACTTCTTTTGAGAAGTAAGTTGTCTTCTAACTTTTTCTCCTCCTCTTTTTCTTCTCTTCTTCTTCATTCCTTTATTTTATTTCCTTCTTTTTCATTATGATAGATTTCTAACCACACTAACCTAGGCTTACCCATGCATGACAACTCTTAGAATTGTTAGTCCCGCTTTATACTTTTATTGTTGGTTCTCTTTTGTTTCTCTCTCATCTTCAAACAAAAAGCTAAAATATTCTCAATAATGGTTCAAGTGAGCTTGTGTGTATAGACTTATTCCATGAGGCATTTGCATCTATTCCATCTTGGGGTAATGTAAGCTTGTCTAGCATGATGTACAAGTCTAATCATGAAGTCACATTCACAAATAAAAGCTTAAAAATTACTTCTTCATTTCAAAAGGAAAAACACATAATAAAGGCCAATAGGGTAATGTTATTGAGCCCTAATCTTTGGAACAAAGTCTTGGGTATTTTCTCCTTACTTGTAGCTCTGAGGAATAGGACTTGAATACACTCTCCTGTGAAAATCTCAGAAAAAAAGCCTCTAAAAAACACTAAGCAAATAATAACCGTCTTTCCTTCAGGAATTCTTTTCTCATTTCATTCACTCTTAATGAAAGAACTTGTTTCAACTTTCTTTTCTAAGACGGTAAAAGCAATTATTCTAGGTGAGCCTGCAACACCTGAGCATAGACATAAGCAGTTCAAGCTTTAAAAACCACAAACAAGTTTCTTCCCTAGTTAGGGGAACTATGTCATATTTGATCTTCATTTCCCGATGAGGTACGTAGGCAATGGGGTAGGGCCCATTCGAGCATTCTTTTATTTTCTCTACATTTTCCCATACCTTTTCTTTATCCTATCAAGTTCCAGTTTAGCAAATCTTTTGTTCAGCAACATTTGTTTTTCTTACTCTTTGAAATATGTATAGCAAGTGTGGATCCTGTCGGGTACGATGGATGATCTGGGGTGCTAATACCTTCCCATTCTGTAACCGACTTCCGAACTCGGTATTTTTTGTTTGTAAGACCCCGCTTTCTCCTTCTTTCTAAGTTTGTGCAAAATTACCCTTCCTTCAGGATAAAAATGCCTGGTTGGAGACTCTTCCTTTTCCGCGCCACTTTTGCATCTGTACTATGATGGAAATCCAGGGAGCGACAGGATTATGAATGCTATGTTGAAGAAAGAAAACAATCATGTGTCTCTTTCTCCCAAAGAATGTCTTGCTTCTCCCATCTCTTTGGGATTTCCACTAAATCAGGAGTTGCTAGGGGGATTTCCTCCATAGATTAAGTCTCTTCACCAGCAATCACCACTTGGTAGTCAGGAAGCGCCTATGACAGAGATCAATTTCTCCTTTCTTGATACAAATGAGTTGAATGGTTCTACACCAATTGTTGCCAAAGAAGTGAGCATTTTCTTTCCTTATCAAGGATCTTCCTCAACTCCTACACCTTGGTTTCCATGAGAAGGACTTCAGCAGGTTTTAGTTGTAGCTCCTTCAGTGGCGCCAACCCGTTATCGACAAAAGCAAGAAAGGGTTATTGATCTTGTGCCCATGTTTTATGATGTGTTGTGCCCGCAGTTGCTCAAAATGGGATTGATTGAGTGTCGTGAGGTAACTCCTCCTTCTGGTAAACTTCCACAAGGTTGGAATCCTTACGCTTAATGTGTTTTTCACTCCGAAGCTCCAGGACATGATATTAATGATTACAAGGTGTTCAGGCATCAAGTGCAAGATTTAATTGATGAATGAGTAATCACTTTTGGGTTGAGTGGGTGGGAAATGTCAGAAGTTGGTGAATGTATGAATACAAAAAAAAAGTGGTCAACTTTTCTTCCTCTGGAGTCATTACTCAGGCTGAGTCATCAAAGGTGCTACATCAGCAATCTTCATTTGTTCCACGGCAGAATATGGGTAGGAATGTGCAAGGGCCTGTTAGGCGTCCAAATAAACATCAGCCATAGAATGATCGACCACATCGAAGGCCTTATCCATACGGAATTCGACCAGTTGATTGTGTTCTTGATCTAATCTTAATAACCTACACTACGAGTTTCATAACCAACAATTGCTAAAGCTCAATCTGGTGGAGTTGCAGACTTTGGCACCACCAGTGGGGAATGTACCAAAGGGTTTTGATGCGGATGCACATTGCGAGTTTCATTCAGGTGCTCCGGGGCTCTACGATTGAATGTATATGATCTGATCGACTCAAAGGTTATCACGTCCGATGGTCAACTTCGGAAGTAAATAAGGATAGACTCAGATTGATGTCTGTAGGCCTTAGTTTTCTTTCATGTATTTGGTTACCCTCAGGCTTGTTGAGGGAACTTTTGTTGTTGTTCTTATTTGCTTTTATTGTCATTTTGTTTTCAACACTTTGTATGACTTTGCTCTGGTGAGCCTTTCTTTGTTATGATGTTTGGATTTCTGATGCAGTGGTTTTCTAGGTTCTCTTCATAAGGAGTTTAGGCACCAACACTTGGTCACATGATGCCTTTATAGTGTATCTTACTTTCAGGGATTCATTTGAGAGTGTTCTCTCTCAATAGTTGTGTTTAAGAGCATTTGCATAACATAACATCCTTCATATCATATCATACTATCTTTGTTTTTTTAGGTACACGGGCATTTTTTAATCTCTATCCATTTTCAGGAAATCAAGCAAAGTAGAACTAGAATGGCATATTAGGTACAATTTGAGCTTGTGGAATTGAGCGCTCTTATGGAGCAGTTCATGACCCCGATGACAGGGATGGATCAGAATCAAGAAAGACTCAGGTTGATGGTTAAGCGACCAGAGAATGAGATTCTAGAAGGTAGAAATTAGAGAAATCATGATGGGACTATGCAAGGAAACCCTCAGGTCATCCCTGTTACTAGAGCTCTGGGCGGAGACAATGACCATAGTGTTGGCTACATGGATGGTCAAGAAGACCAGTTCACTTTGATTAATGAGGAGTTAGATAATTAGAATGCAGTTGTGATTAAGAAGTTTGAGGAAATTGCTGAGAAGATAAAGGCTATTGAATCTCAGAACTCTCTAGGTTTTGATGTGACTGCCTTAGGCTTGGTGCCAGGGGTCAAAATTACTCAGAAGTTCAAGCCTCCTACTTTTGATAAGTACAATGGAAACGCTTGTCCGAAAACTTACATCCAATCTTACTTTGGGAAGATTTATTCCCACACAGATCATGAAAAGCTATGTATGTACTACTTCCAGGATAGCCTATATGGGGCATCTTTGGGTTGGTATATGAATTTGAACAAGGCTTTTACCAGAAACTGGAAGGAGTTGGTTGATGCTTTTGTGAAGCAATACCGGTTCAACATTGATATGGCGCCTAATCGCACTCAACTCCAGAGTCTTTCTCAGAAGAAGTCTGAAAGTTTCAAAGAATATGCTCAGAGATGGCGAGAAATGTCCTCCCAAGTGCAACCTCCACTGCTTGAAAGAGAAATGACTGATATATTCATGGGCACTTTGCAGAATGTGTTTCTAGATTGTTTAGCTGCTTGTCCATCCATTGGGTTTATTGATATTGTGATCGCCGATGAGCGAATTGAGAGTTTGCTAAAGCTTGGATAGATTCAAGATTATAATGCATCAATTTCAGGCACTAAGAACTCCTTTGTCAATGTCCATAAAAATAATGAAGGTGAAGTTGGGGTAATTTTTCATAAATGTGGAAAAGGTAGAGGATATTAACCACACCATCATCAGGCAGCTCTGTGGCTACAACCCCAAATAATCATCCTAAGCGTCAAACACGACAAAGGAACCCTCAACAGGGTCAACGTCAGCAAATGAGAGAAAGAGTTTTTGACCCTTTACCAATGTACCATACTGATCTACATCAACATCTGCTTCAGTTGAAATTGATTGAGCTTCAGAAGCTGTCCCCACCTTCTGTTCCACTACCGAATGGATGGGATGCAAACGCCTACTGTGACTTCCATTCTGGGGCACCAGGACACCATATTGATGGGTTTAAAGATTTTCACCGCAAGGTACATGATTTGATTGATTCGAAAGCTATCAACTTTTCTCCAAACAGATAAGCAAGAGGGCATTGTCTTGATTTGAAGTTTGTTTACTAGAATTCGTAAAGGAAAAGAACTAAAGCAATAAAGCCAAAAGCACTCCCATACTCTCAGTAATGGAAATCAGTTGTTTCCTTCATTGCATTTCATCCCTAGTGAGGGGAACTACGCTGCTCTGATTATTCATTGGTCTTGGATCAATATAGATAAGTAGGCATAATATTGTCAGGTCTTTACGAGCAACCTTGTGTGTCAACTTCATCTCTCAGTGTTACTCTTTTCTTCAGACGTCTTGTGTCAGTGTTCAACGTCGAAGGCATAAGTTCAAAATAATTGGGAATGAAGTATGGTTATGGACATGTGACCATTTGATTGAAGATCTGAAGTTCATGAAGAAGCAGCTGATCACTGAAAGTTGCCAAGACTGATAAGTCCAGACGAAGTCAAGTCTCCTGAATTACGGCAACACTCAGTTTCTCTACTGTATTTTCATTTGTAGTTTCTTGTGTTTGTCTAAACATTTTTCTGCAAGCATTAAACTTAATTTGTTTCTTGATTGTTAGTCATAATAAAACACACATGTTTTTCTTGATGTATTTCATTCGTATTTATTCATGATTTTGTGTATGTGCATTGCAATGCCAACTGTTGTGCTTAAACTCTATGAGGGAGGATGACGAAACAAAAACACAAATATATTTAATTGTGTGCTCTTGAATAAGACCCGGTTGATGATGTACAAGCTTTGTTTCAAATCCTTAAACACCGGTGATATAAGGGAGATAGACCCTCATTAACCCCTTTGAGCCTTGAAGTAGGAGTTTCTTTTCGCACGAAAAAACCCTTACATTTAACCCAGGGGCAGGGTAGGTGTCAGCTAGTTGGACCCAACATTCAGACTTTCCTAAAGGAGTGCACATATGAGGATCCATTAAACTTTATTGTACCAAATCAAGAGGTCCAAAGACCAGACACCATAATGGTTATCCCAATCAAGAAGTCAAAAGACTGGAAGCTTCAATGGTTATGCTTCATCGATCAAAAAAGCGAGACAGTCACGACAATTTCAAAGCAATCAAGACAAATAGAGTCACGTGATTTGTTCAAAAAAAGAAAAAAAGAAATGAAAAAGCCCTCTAAGTTGAAACTACAAGACAAGTGACTTAGGAAAAAGTTAGGGCATCCCGCTGGACTCCATTTTCAAAAGATTCAAAAGATCCTCAAACAAGAGCAAAATCTTGTGACACAGACATAAAGAACAAAAGAAAATAGGGATGATTGTTACTCTAACAACCTCAGTGGTGCTTAAATCGTTAGTAGCAATGGTTTCTCGACCAACACAAAACCCTTTTGAGAGGTGAGTACTTGTGAAAGCTAGATGAACATATGATTGAAGAACATCACGAAGAGGGGAGGGCACAAATAAAATTCGAGCCTATATCTCTTGTTTCAATAACCCTAAACCAGGGCACGATATAACCCTCAAAAGTCCTAACTGAAATATGGTTAATTTTGAGAGCATACGCGTTCCTGACTCCTGTGAGTTGTGCTAAAAGATCTTTGTCGGTATTTGCTTATGCATGTTTTCTTTCATAAAAAAAATTAATGTTGTATCTTAACTAGTGTTTCTCTCACAAAGGTATGTGACATCTTTTCAAGAAAAACTTCAATATCAGCATATGCGTTGCATTAGAATAGTCATTCTCAGAATAAAACATTTTCTGCTTGCTTACATTTGTTTGGCACCATAGAAATGCACATGCGGAATTTCGGTCCAGAAGCTTAATCTTGCCATGTTGAGAAGTCTAAAACTTCTGAAGGACACTCAAGTCGAAGTGCACTTTTTCTAAGAAACTCTTTTGAATAGGGGATTTTCCAACTAGTTGTGTTAAATGCAACCAATTCGGGGAAATTACATTGAGCAATCTCCTCACAATTTAGCTAGTATGGGGAAATCACTTTGTGATTTAAATCTCTTAAAGAACAATTAGTCTGGGAATTTCTTTAAGGCACAGTCAGTCAGAGGAAATCATTTTAAGGTCGTACTAGGGCAGGCCACCCCAAGAGCATGAGAATTCATTCTCTTTACAGGCGATTAATCAACCTAGTTTTGGTTCAGGATACTAGGGCAGCATATCTCACGGTGAAATGAGGTGTTGATAACGCAAAATTATATCGCGTATTTGACTTGACTTGCATGAATTTCTATTATATTTTATTGGTTTTTTCCAATTTATGCTTTATATTATCTGAATTATTTTTTATGTTTTTCAGGTTCTCAAGTCGGATCGAAAATTATCAGAAAAATGAAGAATTAATGAAGAATTATAAGAAAAAGGAGTTATAAAAGAAAGAAATGAGGAAGGAAAGAAAAAAGAGAGAAAGAAGAAGGAAGGAAAAGGAAATGGAAAGAAAATAAAATAAAATAGGTGGAGGGGCCCACCACACCACACAATGTGGAGCAAGCCACATGAGGGTGGCGCCCATCACCAAAATCATGTGGCACCCGCCACTTTTGTTGTGAGAGTGGGAGGTGGCGCAAGCTACCTATTAGTGGGAGAGAGAAAATCTCCCACTTCCCCTTTTATCTCCATTTCTTTAGGACTCAAACACGCAGTATTCGGTCTTTCCTCCGTCCGATTTTAATGCAAACTCACTCTCCGCAGTCTGCATCTCATGCTACTCAACTGTCTCGACTCAGTATAAAAGAGGAAGCAAACCACATTTTTGGGGGTCGACTTCTTTTTGCAGAATTCTTCCTTATTTAGTTTTTAGGCAGTTTCTTCACCATGTAAAAGTAATAGCCTTCCACCTTTTTGAAGGCTATTACGAGTTAGATTTAGTATTTTATTTCTGTATTGAATTTTTGTACTTTTATTTGAAGCCTTCGGGCGTATTACAATTCAACATCTATTTAATTCTAGGTTCCCTTTATCGTTTATTTTACTGTTATTACTTTCTTATTTTATTTTCTAGATCATGTTTAGTATTAAGTTTATTTATCATAACTGCATTTTTGTTTTCCTATCTATGTCTTTCTAAATATTCATGAGTCAGGCGTATAAGGATTGTTTTTACTGACGGGACTCGGTAGAAAATTATAGGCGCGAACTTATGATTAAAATTTTGTTTTGGTTTTTATTTCCAAGTCTAATTTAAGTAGCTTTGTCACGATAGTGAGAGGTTATTTAACATGATTTTTTCATGAGAGTGAGAAATTAATAAAAGTTAGATCCGGCATAGCGAGAGCGTGGGGATCGAACCGGATAGTAGAAATTAGGTAACAAATTTAAAACAGCGAGAGCGCTTTAGATGTTTTTAGGATATCATTGGCTTTCAAAATATATTTCTTAGTTACCGGGCGAGCGAGAGCAAAATCTTGGGATTAGGGAACATGACTTTAGTTAATACTGCGAGAGCGTGAGGCGGAGTCTTTAAGTCATAATATTTTACGGAACTAAGTTATAGTCGTAATTAGTAACCAAATTCTACAAAGTCCCTTAGGAACGCGAAATCCATATTCCGGCCACTCTTTATTATCTTATTTTCTGAGTTCATTTTTAGTTTTAGTATTAGTTTCCTCTTAATCAAATATTCATTAGCCTTAACTTTACAAAGCAACGATAGATTACAGTCAGTTGACATTGGTCTCAGTGGGTTCGACAATCTTTTATATTACTTCGATATTTCCATACACTTACAGAGCATTAGGTCTCGCATGAATCTTCTTGAAACAAATTCCTTCGTAGACCATGCATCCTGGGGAAGTTATTTCAAGATTCGACGAGTCTCTACAAGAGTTTGAATACACTGGGGCATTTTGGATGCCAGATCTCCTATAAAATCCTCTTGAGACGATGTTCTCGTAAACAAAATAGTCAAAGGCTTGAAGGACAACATCATTTTTCAGCACGAAGCAATGCGGAAATCTTGTCCCCAATCAGATTCTGGATAGAATCATCACCCTCAGATGCTTCCCAGAGCAAGGTGTTAAAGGGATGTGTCCCCCCCCCCCCCCCCCAAGTAGAGAGTATTCCTACAAAGAGGTGCTTTCTATCTTTTCTCCCTAACGAGAGACACATTACAACTCTTACCCCCAACAGAAGGTACCCGGTGTGGTCCTTTCTCAACATATATCATCCCTCAGTGGATTCTAAGTTTGAAATCTCCCCAACTGAGTCAGAGTAGAGTGGTATTCCCAGCTGAACTCCAGGATAATTAAACTGTTCTTATCCCCAAGCGGAGTCATCAGGTCAAAATGAAATATTCCCACCAGGAAGATGAATGTTTTTTCCCCACAGAGTTAGAGTTGTCAGAACTCCCTCCCTAACAAGTGTATTTGACTAAGCTTCTCCCCAGCCAAGTCAAAAGATTGTTTTTTCCCCACAGGGTTCATGATTGGGATTCATCCCATCATTGAAATATTCCCCAACGAAGTCACCAATTTATTTTTGTGCAGAGTGACAAATTGATGTAGACAGTTTGTTCATTTCTTTCATTCAACATAATGTCATCCATTAAATGATTTCAGAGATCGTTTCAGCAATCTCAATCATTCCTCAGCAATATTAAGCTATTGTCAGAGTATTTTGGTCTCATGTCTCAGCAGAATGTTGGTCAAGATGTTCTCATCCCCAGTGGAGCTTCACATAGAATTCTCCACTGCATAATCATTCCTCCGGTTTGATCTTTACTTGAGTTGTAAATCACTTGATATTACTACTCCATCAAAGTCCATTGTCGTTGTGGCAAGCCAGTAGTCATCTGGCGTCGTACAAAAAGACTTACTTGAGTTGTAAATCGCTTGATGTTACTCCTTTTTCTTCTAGTCATAAATCCTATGATATTACATTCTCATGTTCACGGTTATGGATCACTTGATACCATTTCCATTTCAGATCGCTTGATCTTGTTTGAGTTTTAAATCGCTTGATGTTACTCCTCTTTCTTAGAGTCGTAAATCCTATGATATTATGTTATCATATCCTAGGTTATGGATCGCTTGATACCATTTCCTTTTCAGATTGCTTGATATTGTTTGATTTGTAAGTCGCTTGATGTTGCTCCTCTTTATTTGATTCGTAAATCCTATGATATTACATTCTCATATCCCAGGTTATGGATCACTTTATACCATTTCCTTTTCAGATTGCTTGATCTTGTTCGAGTTATAAATCGCTGGATGTTACTCCTCTTTCTTTGAGTCGTAAATCCTATGATATTACATTCTCATATTCCCGGTTATGGATTGCTTGCTACCATTTCCTCAGATTTTTCTTTGGATGGATTTATATCCCTTTTCTTTTTCATCAGAGTGCAAATTTTCTGGTCTGTTTTTGATATTCAATCACAGTTTATCTCGAACGTCTAATAGTCGATGCTCTCATCCTTTTCAGATTAACAAATGATTGAATAGGGGCAGTTGTAACATCCCAAAATGTGCCCTCTCATTTTCATGGGATTCAACATACATTTGCATTTCATTTAGAAAAAATAATTAAAAAAAATAATAAAAAATAAAAATAATAAAAAGGAAAAAATCATTTATCATCAAGCATAAGGCATGTGATCAGATGTATCCGGGTGGTATCATCACTCATCAAGTTTTAGGGTCAAAACCATCTTAGAATGGACGACACATATGCACTTCTGAGGTTTCCCACCAAAAGGAGGAAAATTCAAAATTGGCTTGTGTTAACCGGTTAACACATCCGTTAACTGGTTAACGGTTGTGAATTTTGAATTTTCAGCAGGTTTCCAGCTTCTTGTTTTTTTGTTGACTTTTTTCCATTTTTTATTTGATTTATTTCATTTCAATTAAAAATGGAATTATGGAGAAGGATCTAGAAGGATTACCAAGCCTAATCCCAAAGCTAATTCCCAAACACCTTTCTAAGCAAGCTCCAAACCACATTTTGGGACCCAAACCTATGTGGTATTTATGTCATTTCTCTCCAAACCTCAACACACACTATCATAATTCTTATTTTCCATCAGAATATTTCGAGTTCTCTCACACTTATCTCTCAACTCTCTTCAAACCCTTACACTCAAAGTTTCATTTCCTCCAAAGATCATCAAATTTCACATTGAAGTTTGTTGATCTTGGAACTAAACCTTCATCCATTGGTTTTCTACACATCTATTGATGGTTTTTGCTTCTGGTTCAGATTTGAGTTTGTTCTTGGAAGTGCTTTTGGATTGAGCTTTTGCATTAAGTTCATCAACTTGAATTTATTATGCATTTTGTGTAAGGAAGAGCATTGGATCCTTTAAGTTCTCCTCTTGATTCATCAATTTCAGCTTGATCAACACTCACCAAATCAAATCTCAGCTTTGTAGGTTGGTTAATTTCATATCTACTTCTCTTTTTAGATTATTTGCATGCTTATGATGTAGATCCATATTGTGATTGTGTTGATTGATCAATTTGTGAATTGGAGTATGTATTGATGGTTGAGGATCCAATAAATGTTTGATTTGTGTTAAATTTGGTTTTATTTTTATTGCACATTTGATTGTTGGAACCTCTGGAGATTATGGAAATAAGCTGATACTGAAAGTGCTTTTTTATGCAGGTTTTATTCTTGTTTGTTAAATGTTAATCGGTTAACACTTTGGTTAACCGATTAACACCTTGTATTTTTGCCAAATTATACAGGTTTTGGGCTTGTTAATCGGTTAACACTTTGGTTAAAAAGTTAACACTGATGCAGTTTGATATTTTTGTTCTTTTGTAGGGTTGTTTGTGTACCATACATCCTTAGTCATTATGGATCATTATGATATAATTTTAGATGATTGTTTAGAGCTGTTTGAATGCATGTTGGTGTAGGTTTGCATTCCTTCGACGCGTGAGTTCGTACATTCCCGATACTTGAAATAATTGAGATCTTGCATCCATGAAGCATTAAGTATGATGTTTGAGTGATTGCATGAACATGTTTGCATGATAATAAATGTTTAATTTGTTGATGTGCGTTGCATAGGAATTGGATCTCATGTTTCCATAATTCACACACATAGGTTTAAAGTTGCATGAATGTAAATACTTGATCAAAAGTGATACATGATTTCAATGTTGATGGATTGCATGCTTGCTGAATTATTGCCAAGTGTTGAGATGTTTGCATTGACCTATGTTCTCGGTTGCATGTGTGTTCATAAGTGCATATTCATTTCTTGATTATGTAACGCATTTTATAATTGTTTGATGCACATTCATCTTGTTTGATTGATGTTCATCCATGCTCACTATTGTATGATCATGAGGCATTCTTGGTGTGTAATTGGTGCATAATACACGATGGGTTGCATTGCTTTACAATGTTTTCATGTTTGCATTCAAATATGTCTTTCATTTCATTGATGTCTTGGTGCATAAGTGTTGTAAAAAGCATGCAGTGTGTGTTCTATTTTTTACTTTTAATAACTGTTTTGGTGCTGAATGTGGGCTGTTATAGGCTGTTTGTGTTTGTTTGCTTGTATAAGGTGTTGAAGCGCTATAATAGGTGTTGTATCTTTATTTTTCTTATTTGTACTAACCATGTAGGGGCTAATGGTAAGTAAGAGGGATGTGGATGAGCATCCACATTCCAAATTCTTTTTTTTTCCTTTTTTTATGCTTTCAATTTGTGATTGCCTTAGCATCTAATATGCTTTGCTTGTATAACTTCATCACTTCCAATCTTGGAAACAACTTAACTTCTTTTGAGAAGTAAGTTGTCTTCTACCTCTTCTTCTATTCTTATTCTTCTTCTTTCTTTTCTCTCCTTCTTCTTCATTAGGATAGAATTCAAACCTCGCTAACATAGGTTTATCCAAGCATGATAACTCTTAGGATTGCTTAGTACCCCATTAGACTTTTACCTTTGGTTCTCTTTTGTTCTTCTCTTTCTCATCTTCAAACAAAAAGATAAAAAACACTCAATAAAGGTTGAAGTAACCTTATGTGTATAGACTTATTCCATGGGACATTTACATCTACTCCATCTTGGGGTAATGTAAACTTGTGTAGCATGATGTACAAGTCTAATCATGAGGTCTCATTAATAAAGAAAAGCCTAAAAATCAATTCTTCACTTAAAAAGGAAAAACATTTAATAAATGCAAACAAGGTAGTGTACTTGAACCCTAATCTTGGGAACCAAGTCTTGGGGATTTTCTACTTACTTGGAGCTCTGAGGAATAGGACTTGAATACACTTTCCTGTGCAAACCTCGGAGAAAAAAGCTTCTAAAAACATTGAACAAACAATAATTATCTTTCCTTCGGGAATTCTCTTCTCATCTCATTAATTCTTAACGAAAGGACTTGCTTCGACTTGTATTTAGCAAGACGGTAAACGCACTCATTCCAGATGAGCATGCACACCTGAGCTTTGATATACGCAATTCAAGAAAAAAAACACAAAACAATTTCCTCCCTTGTTAGGGGAACTACGTTGAATCTGATTCTTATTTCCCGATGAGATACGTCAACAGTGGGGTAGGGCCCATCCGAGCACTCTTTTATATTCCCTACATTTTCCCCTTTCTTTTCTTTTATCTAGTTCCAGTAAGAAATTCCTTTCTAAAAACAATTCATTCTTACCCCTTTGAAACATCTCTAGCAAGCATGTATCTCATCGGGTACGACAGACGATCTGGGGTGCTAATACCTTCACAGTTCGTAACTGACTCCCGAACCCACTCTCTTTGATTTGCGAGACCTTATTCTTTCCTTTGTTTTCTGGTTTGTGCAACATTATCATTCCTTCGGGATAAAAATGCCTGACTGGCGGCTCTACCTTTACCGTGCCACTTTCGCGTTTGTACCAAGATGGAAATCCAGGATCTGAAGAGTCGGGGTGATCTGATTGCTCGTATTAGGAAGCTCGAGAGTGTCTGCGTGGGAACTCTTAAGCTAGGTTTTTATAACGCATTCGGCCAGCTTAAGATTGTCAATCTAGGGCTAGTGACCGCGGGAACTTCCTTCAACTATGAATTAGCCAACAGGGAGATTGTCTGCCCGTTCGTAGGCTCGGATGATGAGGAATAATAGGTTGGCAAAGATGATGAGTTGGTATGGCCTGCAAGCCATGGTTTTTTTCCGGCATGCGTGCCGTTTTTCTCTTGGCATGTGTTCCACTTTATACTTGGGAACAACCCCCTATTTTGTAATTTTGTGCCGAACTGTTTTTGGTCGGTTTATTCAATGAAATGATTTTATTTTCTGAATGTCTTTTAAATTTTTGTATGTGAACTTGTTGGTTTAGGGAACCGACGAGGTTGCAGGTTTTACATCCACAGATAAATGGGATAAGGGTTGCGATTGAGGCCCTGATCCCGTGGCATGGGCTTTCCCATCGCGAGCTGGGAGCCCTGCCAATGTGGTACTACGACATTGTGGTTCGTTTGAAGTGTCCTATGTCGAGGAGGTTCGTGTCCGTCTCCCAAGGGTCTCAGCCTTCCATTTGATTTGTAATGGAGAACTATGGTTGTACCGTCCATATTTTGATGGTTGCGTTGTTGACTAGATATAGTATTGATCAAGTTTTTCAGCGTTCCAGGGTCGAGCAAGTTCTTCTCCTTGTAGGTTTTCGAGGTAGTATGCCCTATTGTCAGTCTTGTCTCGGACTCAATACGGGCCTTCCCACTTCTCGGCTAGCTTGCCTTCTCGCGAGTTTTTCGTATTTTGCTGGAGGACGAGGCTGCCATCTTGGAATTCTCTTTTAATGACTTTTGTGTCGTGGCGTAGAGCCACCTTTTGTTTTAGTGATGCTTCCTAGAGGGCTGCCTCAAATAGAATTTCCTCGACGAGGTCGGGCAAACACTCATAGGGCTTCGTTGTTCAGCTCCTCGTCGAAGGGTGCCTCCGTTCGTCTCGAGGGTTCTCGAATTTCTACTAGGATGACTTCCTCAGTTCCATAGGTTATTCGGAATGGAGTCTCCCCAGTTGTTGAATGCGGGGTCATGTGGTAGGCCCAAAGCATGATATGTAACTCATCAACCCAAGCTTTTTTTGCTTCGTCTAGTCTACGCTTTAGGCCCCGTAAGATTACCATGTTGGCTGCCTCTGCCTGACCGTTAGTCTTGGGGTGTTTGACGCACGTGAAATGTTTCTTTGTGGCTAAATTGGTGACAAAATCTTGGAACCTTCTATCTGTGAACTGCGTTCCGTTATCAGTGACGAGGACTTGGGGTATGCCAAAGTGGGCGAGGATGTTTCTTTTGAAGAAACAAACTATATTTTATGATGTACTTTTAGCGAGGGCTTTGGCGTCGGTCCACTTTGTGAAGTAGTCGACGTCGATGATAATATATTTTTGTTGATAGGATCTGGTCACAAAAGGCCCGAGGATGTCCATCCCCCACCACGTGAAGGGCCATGGGGATGATAGGGTCTTAAGCTCATTAGGGGGAGCTAGGTACATGTCCCAGTGTCTCTGAAACTTGTCGCATCTCTTGACGTACTCTTTTGTGTCGTGTTGCATCATCGGCCAATAGTAACTCGCTCGGAGTACTTTTCGTGCTAAGGATTTTCCTCCGAGGTGTTGAGCATTAATACCTCTGTGAATTTATCCTAGGATGTGGGGGAGTTTTTCTTCCTCGACGCATTTGAATAGTGGGATGGAGAATCCTCGTCGGTATATTTTTCCTTCGATGAGGACGTTTGAGCATGCCATTTTCTTGGTCGTGGATGCTTCTCTTGGGTCAGTTGGCTATTCGTCCTTTGTGAGATAATTATGAATGGGTGTCATCCAACAGTGAGTGTCGTCGATGGCTTTCACGTCGAGTGACGGGGAAGGTTTCTTGATGCTTGGTCGCGGGAGGATATCTTGAATCACCAATTTGTTTCCTCCCTTCTTCCGTGTGCTCTCCAGTTTAGAAAAAAATGTCTACTCGCGTGTTGTGCTCATGCGGAACGTGTTGCACTTCCCAAGAGTTGAACCTTTCTAATTTGTCTTTGATGAGGGCTAAGTATTCGATGAGATTGTCGTTTTGGCCTGATATTCTCCTCATACCTGGGACGTTACTAACTGAGATTCGATGGAGATTTTTACTTCCTTTTCCCCTAGGTCCTCGGCCAGTCATAGGCCTGCCAGGAATGCTTCGTATTCCGCCTGGTTGTTTGAAGTCGGGAAAGCTAAGAATAACGACACCTCAATCAAGATTCCATCTTTGTTCTCAAGGATGATACCTGCATCGCTTCCTGTCGAACTAGAGGCGTCGTTCACGAAGATGGTCCATTTGTTGGCGTTGTTAGTCTGGGACGGGTGATATGTCATCTCGACAATGAAGTCGGCCAAGACCCGTGCCTTTAAGGCCTTCTTGCTTTCGTATTGGATGTCGAACTCTGATAGTTCTAAAGACCATTTCAATAACCTCCCGACCATATTTGGTCGTCTGAGTAGTTGTTTTATGGGCTAATTTGTTCGAACTTTAATTGTGTGGGCGAGGAACTAATATCGTAGTCTCCTCATTGTGTTTATCAGGGAAAAAGAAACCTTCGCAGTCTTCTAGTATCTGAGCTCGGGGACTTGGAGGGCCTTGCTCGTAAAATAGATAGGTTTCTACTCGGAGGTTGTTTCGCGGATAAGGGATGCACCGACCGCCTCAATGGCTACAAACATGTATAGGTATAATTTTTCCTTTTCCTGAGGTCGTGACAGTATTGGAGGTTCACAGAGCGCTTTCTTAAGGTGGAGAAAATCTTGTTTGCACTCCTCGGTCCATTCGAAGGTGGCTTCTTTTTGTAATAACTCGAAGAAAGAAAGTGCGTGTTGTGCGAATTTGGCGACAAAACGAGATAGAGGGGCGAGCATGTTATTGAGAGACTGGATGGACTTCTTTGAATTTAGTGTTGGGAATTCTGAAAACGCCTGACATTTGTCGAGGTTAGGTTCGATTCCTCGTTTGGTGAGGTAGAAGCCTAGGAATTTCCCTACCCGTACGCCGAAGGAGCACGTTTCTGGGTTGAACCTCATTTCTCACCTCCTCGCATGTTCGAAGACCTTTCTTAGGTGCTGGAAATGGTCGGGATCCTTGTGTGATTTTACGATCATGTCGTCCATGTAGACCTCTAAATGTCCCCAATCTCTACCCGGAAGACTTTGTTCATCATGCGTTGGTATGTAGCTCCGGCGTTCTTCAGCCCGAAAGGCATAACATTAAAGTAGTAATTATCTGCCAGGGTTGTGAAGGTTCATATGTTGTTTGTCTGTGTCCAACATGGGAATTTGGTTGTATCCGTTGTATGCATCCATGAAGGATAAGAGTTTAATACCTGCAGAATTGTCTACCAATTTATCAATGTTAGGTAAGGCAAAATTCTTTAGGACATTCCCTATTGAGATCGGTATAATTAACACTCATTCGCCATCTTCCATTATTTTTTTCACAAATACATTAGAGAGCTAGGTTGTGTACTGGGCTTCAGAAATAAAATTTTCCTATCAGAGGTCTTTTGTAGCCTACTCAGCAGCTTTCGCTTTCTCGGGAGACTGCTTGCGCCTACGCTGTATTATGTCCCTAACGGATGGATCTATAGTTGATTGATAGCAGGCGACCTCGGGGTCGAGATCAGGCATATCTATAACACCCCAAAGTTGATTCTGATTTATTTGATGTGTTTCTTGCGAATTTTGTTGATTTATGATGTTATTTGATGTTTTGTGGAGATTTGAGGGTGACTTAATATTTGAATAATATTAGGATGTTAAGTATAGTGGGTTTAATTAATTATTTAAGATTGAATAAAATAAAATAAGAGGAATTAGAGGATAAGGGTAAGGTGGTCTTTTGGTAGAGGATTAGTGAGGGTATTATGGGGAAAGACTAAAGAGGTCCTAAGGTCAAGAGTGGCAAAATAGTGAAGTTAGGTTAGTACGATCATTTGGGAACGATCATACATTGTGAGAAGAGAAGAGGAGCTCTGAGGAAGATAAGGTAGAGTTTGGAAGCTTTGGATTTTTCGAGAAGATTATCGAAGAATTTACGAAACCTAATGTATGTGGAGTAATTAATATTCAGTATTGTAATGTAGAGATATAAATTGGGGTTTTGAGGGAAAGTCTTGGGGTTTTGGGGTTTGTTGATAAATGTGTTATATGATGATGATTTATGATGAAATTGGTAGTAGATAATGATGATAATTGATGTATATGATGAATGAAGGACGTGGTAATGTTTTTCTCAGTTATTGCTGCAAAATAATGGGTTTTTGAGGGTTTTATCACAGAGGGGAGATTTTGAAATCGCACAAAAATTGCAGGAATCGCGAAGCTCGTTTAGCATGCAAATGAAAATTTTGAAAATCAAGAACCCGAGAGTTGGGCGCTTGGCGAGCTGGGTGTCTCGCTTAGCGAGACCAGGAATGTTTGAAAAATGATTTTTAATTCAGAAATATATTTTCTTGATGTGGTTTATGTCGTAAGCTACTATGATGTTGTAAAGTTGTTGTATGATGTGTTTTTAGAGGCTATATGAGTAGGATTAGTGATAAATGATGTATGATGACTTAGATGATTTTTTTTGGAATTATGATATATTATTACATGATTTAGAGGTATGATGTTAGATGAGTATGTAGTATGATGTTAAATGAGTATGTAATATGATGGTATGAACGAGTATGTAACATGATGACTAACGATGAATGCATATGTTATGTTTATGATGTTTTGAGGATTATGTGTGTATATTATTGCATTCATGGCATGATTTATGAGGGGACTTTGGGTCCATTGGTAACTTCAATCCCATTGTGCGGATTGAAGTGATTTGAAGTTATGATGTGCTCCCTTAGTTGAGGGTTGATGGCCCAGTATCCATCCATGAGGATGTTTCGGTACCACATGCATAATAAGAGGTTTCATTTCATTCTAAATGACATTGCATGATTTGCATTGAGTTTGTGTGTTGATATGTTGTATTCGATGTTGTGTATAAATGAGTTGTTGATGATGGCTTTTGTTGTTGTTGCTTATGTTTTAAATTGTCATTTATATATTACTTTATTGAATATGAATTTACTCACCATGCCTTCCTTTTTGTGATGGTCTATTATGCCATCCTGCAGATAATCAAGGTTAGATCGGTGCGCGTTAGCTCGGAGTTAGTGGGTTTACCATGTTAGTTAGAAGTGGAGTCATGCTATGTATCCAGTAACATTCGGGATAGGGTTTCGCTTGTGTTGTTTTGTTTATTTGAATTAAGAATTTGTTTCTTTTGATTACTTTTGATTTTACTGATGTTGTAGATTAAATCATGAAGTTCTTTTATTAATGATGAGAGATGATGTTTTGTTTTTCGCTGCGAAATTTTTGAAAAATATCTTTATGATTATCCATGATTTTTATAACCCGTGTTACGGGACATGACTCAATATGATGTTTTATGTTGTTTTGAGTTTTTTTTGAAAAATGTGATATCCTTTCATGAGTTTTACTCTGATGTTTGATTAAATTGTATTATAATTATAATGGGGTAGAAAGGGTGTTACATTAGTGGTATCAGAGCAGGTCGGTATGTCCGGTCGTGTTGTTGTCAGTTGTGTTGATTTTTGTGTTTGAGTGTTTTGAGGTTAAGATGTTCTTTTGATGTTATTGGTGATTTGCAGAATGGCTGCGAATCATGCCCTTGCGCATGCGGTAGCTGCACTTGCTCTGGCTACGATGTAGAACAATGTTCCAGATGAGTTTCATGCCTTGGGGGTTTTCCAGAGGAATAATCCGCCTAAGGTTGAGGGTACTCATGAACCAGAGAACGCACATAAGTGGCTGAAGGTGATTGAGAATATTTTCAGGACTATGACGTGCTCCAATGCTCAGAAGGTGCATTTTGGCACCCATATGCTGGATGAAGAGGTTGAGGTTTGGTAGGATAATACTCGTCAGAGATTGGAAGGAGCTAGGGCTGCGATAACTTGGAATGTCTTCAGGATGGAATTTTTGAGTAAGTTGTTTCCTAAAGAAGCTTGTGGCAAGAAAGAGGTTGAGTTCTTAGAGGTGAAGTAGGGGAACATGAAAGTGGCAGAGTATGCTGCCAAGTTTGAGAGGTTGGTGAAGTTCTATCCTCACTACAACCGTGATGATGCTGAGTTGTCTAAGTGTTTGAAGTTCGAGAATGGGCAAAGACCAGAAATTAAGCAAGCGATTGGGTGTCAGGATATCCGCAGGTATGCTGAGATTGTGGATCTAAGATGAGGATAGTTGAGCTTGATTTGCTCACTATAAGCAGGTGAGTGAGAAGAAAGTCAATGGTCACTTTCGAGGGAAACCTTATACGACTCCAACTGACAAGGGGAAGCCGAAGGTTTGGGATGGGAAAAAGCCAAGTTGGGGAGTGGGTTCAACTCCTCTCAATTGTTATAAGTGTGGCGAAGCGGGTCAAAAATCTGATGTTTGCACTGCTACTATGATAAGATGTTACAAATGTGGTAAGAGGGGTCACATGAAGGATGAGTTTCCAAATGCTGGACCAACTTGTTTGAATTATGGTGAAAAGGGACATATCGATACTCAGTGTCAGAAACCGAAGAAGGTTGATATTGCTGCTCAAACTACTGGTAGAGTGTTCTCCTTGAGTGGCTCAGACGCTAAGAAAAAGGATAACTTGATTCGAGGTACTTGTTTTATTAACGATGTTGAATTGGTTGCTATAATTGATACTAGTGATACTCATTCATTTATTTCGATTGAATGCTCAACCAAGTTGAATTTTCCTTTGACTGTTATGAATGGTAATATGTTGATTGTGATGCATGCTGACGGTTTAGTTACGACTAACCGTATGTGTTTGAAATGTCCTCTAACAATTTATGGTAAGGATTTCTTGATGGATTTAGTGTGTCTACCTTTACGCCATATGGATGTTGTGCTTGGAATGAACTAGTTAGAGTTCAACTTTGTGCATATCAATTGTTATGCAAAGATGGTGGAGTTTCTAGAGTTTGGTGATTTTGGGGAGATGATGTTTCTATTTGAGAAGCAAGTGGATGAACTTCTAGCAGATGAAGCCCAAATGTTTGTTTTGTTTACGTTGTTACAAGTTTATCGTAAACAAGTGAGTGTCTAATTACTTGTTGTCCAAGAATTTCCTGATGTGTTTCTGGATTACATTTGTGATTTTCCTCCAAAGCATGAAGTAGAGTTTGTTGTGGACTTGGTGCCAGGTACTAGTCCAATGTCGATGGCTCCTTATCGGATGTCAACCTCATAATTGAGTGAGTTGAAGAAGCAACTTGAAGAACTTCTTGAGAAGATATTTGTTCATCCAAGTGTTTCTCTGTGGGGTGCTCCTATGTTATTGGTTAAGAAAAAGGATGGTAGTATGAGGTTGTGCGTCGATTATTGACAATTGAATAAGGTGGCTATTAAGAATAAATATCCACTTTGGAGGATTGATGATTTGATGGAAGGTTGGTGGGAGCTTGCGTTTTTAGCAAGATTGATTTGAGGTCAGGTTATCATCAGATTCAAGTTAAAGTAGATGATATTTTGAAGATAGCTTTTCAGACGAGGTATGGTCACTATGAGTATACTATGATGCCTTTTGGTGTATCTAATGCACCTAGTGTATTCATGGAATATATGAATCAGACGTTTCATGAGTATTTGGATAATTGTTTTGTGGATTTTATTGATGACGTCCTATTTTATTCAAAGTCAGAAGAAGAACATGAAGGACACCTGAGGATTGTATTACAAGTGTTGAGAGAGAAGAAGCTTTATGCTAAGTTGTCGAAGTGCGAGTTCTGGTTGAAGGAAGTGAGTTTCCTTGGCCATGTGATTTCTAGTGGTGGGATTTCAGTGGATCCTTCGAAGATTGATGTTGTATTAAAGTAAGATACTCCGAAGTCTGCTACGGAGATTAGAAGTTTTCTTGGTTTGGTCAGTTATTACCGAAAGTTTATAGAAGGTTTTTCTAAGTTTGAATTTCCTCTGACTCAGTTGACTCGAAACGGTCAGGCTTATGTGTGGGATGTTGCATGCGAGAAGAGTTTTGTTGAATTGAAGAAGAGATTAACGACTGCTCTAGTTTTAATTTTTCCAAATCTGAATGAATCATTTATGGTGTACTGTGATGCTTCAAAGATGGGTCTTGGTGGTGTGTTGATGCAGAATGGTCAGGTAGTTGCCTATGCTTCTAGATAGCTATGTGTTCATGAGAGGAACTATCCTACCCATGACTTAGAGTTAGCGCCTGTGGTTTTTGTGTTAAAGATTTGGAGACACTATCTATTTGGATCAAGGTTTGAGGTGTTCAGCGATCATAAGAGTTTGAAATACTTGTTTGATTAGAAAAAACTAAACAAGAGGCAGGGAAGATGGTTAGAAATGTTGAAAGATTTTATTTTGATTTGAGTTACCACCCTGGTAAGGCTAATGTGGTTGCAAATGCTTTGAGTAGAAAGACTTTGCATATGTCGATGATGATGGTGAAAGAACTTGAGATGATTGAGTAGTTCAGAGACATGAGTTTGTTGTGTGAAACTACATCTAAGAGTGTGAAGTTGGGTATGCTGAAATTGACGAAAGATATTGTGTAAGAGATCCGTTTAGGATAACAATTATATTTTAAGTTGGTTGATCAAATGACTTTGATTAACCAAGGTAACATAGGAGAATTCTGAATTGATGAAAATGGTATGATGAGGTTTCAGGATCATGTGTGCGTTCCTGATATTCCAGAATTGAAGAAAAATATTCTAGAAGGACATCGAAGTAGATTGAGTATTCATCCTGGTGCTACTAAAATGTATCATAATTTGCTGAAGTTATTTTGGTGGTCGAGTATGAAGAGAGATGTTGCAGAGTTTGTGTATGCGTGTTTGGTTTGTGACAGGTTTGCCGAAGAAGATGAAGGGAATGATTCCATTAGGGTGATTGTTGATCGATTAACTAAGTCGGCAGATTTCTTACCAATGGAGATTAATCATTCCATGTCAAAGCTAGCAGAGATGTATATTGATGAGATTGTGAAGTTACATGGGATACCTTCAAGTATCGTGTCGAATAGAGATTTGAGGTTTACATCGAGATTGTGGAAGATTTTACAAGATGCTCTGGGAACAAAATTGAGGATGAGTTCTGCTTATCATCCATAGACGGATGGTCAGACAGAAAGGACTAACCAATCTTAAAAGGATTTGCTGAGAGCTTGTGTGTTGGATCATGGAGGTGCGTAGGACGGTCATTTGTTGTTGATTGAGTTTACTTATAACAATAGTTTTCATGTAAGCATTGGTATGGATCCGTATGAAGCATTGTATGGGAGGCGGTGTAGGACTCCATTGTGTTGGTATGAATCAGGTGAGAGTGTTGTGCTCAGACCTGAGATTGTGTAGGAAACAACTGAAAAGATTAAGATGATTCAAGAGAGAATGAAGACTTCGCAAAGTCGTCAAAAGAGTTATCATGATAAGAGGAGGAAAGCACTTGAATTTCAAGATGGAGATCACGTGTTATTTAGGGTTAACACAGTGATTGATGTCAGACGAGCTTAGAAGTCCAAAAAGCTCACTCCGCATTTCATTGGACCGTATCCGATTTTGCAAAGAGTTTGAGAGGTGGCTTATTGGATTGCACTACCATCGTCACTTGCGAATTTGCATGATGTGTTTCATGTGTCATAGTTGAGGAAGTACATTGCAGATCTGTCGCATGTGATTCAGATGGATGATGTTCGAGTAAGAGATAATTTGACTGTGGAGGTTTCACCAGTATGGATAGATGGCATAGAAATGAAGCAATTAAGAGGTAAAGAGATTGCCTTGGTAAAGGTATTGTAGGGTGGACCAGTTGGTGATAGTTGGATTTGGGAACGAGAGGATAAGATAAAAGAATCGTATCCGATGTTGTTTTCTTCAGGTACATTTTCGAGGACGAAATTTTTTAAGTGGGGGAGAGTTGTAACACCCTAAAGTTGATTCTTATTTATATGATGTGTTTCTTGTGAATTTTGATGATTTATGATGTTATTTGATGTTTTGTGGAGATTTGAGGGTGACTTAATATTTGAATAATATTAGGATATTAAGTATAATGGGTTTAATTAATTATTTAAGATTAAATAAAATAAAATAAAAGGAATTGGAGGATAAGGGTAAGGTGGTCTTTTGGTAGAGAATTAGTGAGGGTATATGGGGAAAAACTAAATAGTTCCTAAGGGAAAGAATGACAAAAGAGTGAAGTTTGGTTAGTACGATCATACATTGTGAGAAGAGAAGAGGAGCTTTGAGGAAGAGAAGGTAGAGTTTGGAAGCTTGTGATTTTTCGAGAAGATTATCGAAGAATTTACGAAACCAAAGGTATGGGGAGTAATTTATATTCAGTATTGTTATGTAGAGATAGGAATTGGGGTTTTGAGGTAGAGTCTTGGGGTTTATTGATAAATGTATCATATGATGATGATTTATGATGAAATTGGTAGTGGATAATGATGTTAATTGATGTATGTGATGATGTTATGATGAATGAAGGTTGTGGTAATGATTTTCTCGCTTATTGCTGCAGAATAATGGGTTTTTGAGGGTTTAATTGCAGAGGAGCGATTTTTAAATCGCAAAAAAATTGCAGGAATCGCGAAGCTCGCTTAGCGAGCAAATGAAAATTTTGAAAATCAAGAACCCGAGAGTTGGGCGCTTAGCAAGCAGGGTGTCTCGCTTAGCGAGATCTAGAATGTTTGAAAAATGATTTTTAATTCAGAAAAATGTTTTCTCGATGTGGTTTATGTCATAAGCTTCTATGATGTTGTAGAGTTGTTTTATGATGTGATTTTAGAGGCTATATGAGTAGGATTAGTGATTAAATGATGTATGATGACTTATATGATTTTTTTTGGAGTTATGAAGTATGATTACATGATATAGAGGTATGATGTTAGATGAGTATGTAGTATGATGTTAAATGATTATGTAATATGATGGTATAAATGAGTATGTAACATGATGGCTAACGATGAATGCAGATTCAATGTTTATGATGTTTTGAGCATGATTTGTGTATATTGCATCTTGCATTCATGGCATGATTTATGAGGGGACTTTATGCCCATTTGCAGCTTCAATCCCATTGTGCGGATTGAAGTGATTTGATGTTATGATGTTCTCCCTTAGTGGAGGATTGATGGCCCAATGTCCATCCATGAGGATGTTTCGGTACCACATGCATAATAAGAGGTTGCATTTCATTCTAAATGACATAGCATGATTTGCATTGATTTTGTATGTTGATGTGTTGTATTCGATATTGTGTATAAATGAGTTGCTAATGATGGATTTTGTTGTTGTTGCTTATGTTTTAAATTATCATTTCTATATTACTTTATTGAATGTGAATTTACTCACCCTGCATGCCTTTTTGTGTTGGTCTATTATGCCATCCTGTAGATAATCAATGTTAGCTCGGTGCGCGTTAGCTTGGAGTTAGTGATTTTACCGTGTTAGTTAGAAGTGGAGTATTGTTTTGTGTCCAGTAACATTCGGGATATGGTTTCTCTTGATTTGTTTTATTTATTTGAATTAAGAAGTTGTTTCTTTTGATTACTTTTGATTTTACTGATGTTATGGATTAAATTATGAAGTTCTTTTATTAAAGATAACTGATGATGTTTAGTTTTCCGCTGCGAAATTTTTGAAAAAGATGTTTATGATTATTCATGATTTTTATAACACGTGTTACGGGATATGACTCAATATGATGTTTTATGTTGTTTTGAGTTATTTTGAAGAATGTGATATCCTTTCATAAGTTTTACTCTGATGTTTGATTAAATTGTATTATAATTATGATAGGCTAGAAGGGTGTTACAATCTCAGCAGCGCTCCACGCGAATAGGTTTGCGTTTTCTCTGAGGCAGGTTGCGAGCTGCTCCCTTGTCGCCAACGGGAGTCCAGTGCCAATCTTGACGCTTCTGTCGGGGTCATCACCTGGAGGAACAAGCTCGAATTCTCCGTCGGGGACCAGACGAACTGCGTGATTTGGAGCTTACCCTTTGATGGGGCTTGGTCTTCAGTATCGTCTTCGCTGAGACAGCTGTCGAGGTCAATGGAATTGACCCGTCGGGAAGGTGGCTGCTCCTCAGTTCAAGGTTTCTTGTTGCCCTTGGAGGTGTTAAGCACGACTTGTCCTTACTGTTGCGTCGTAACACCTTCGAGCTACCTCGATGTCCCCGTGAATTGTAACTATGCGGCCCAGATTGGTGTAGTAATTCATCTTTAAGTGGACTATGGAAGGTACTGCGGTCAGCTCGGCCAAGGTAGTTCGTCCAAGAATGAAATTTTACAATGAAGGGCATTCGATTACCAGGAATTGGTCTTTGACTTCTCTGGCTATCTCATTTTCTCTGAATAGAACGAGGAGCTCTACGTATCCCCACGGCCTTGTGGTAGCCCCGTTGAATCCCTGTAGGTCAAATCAGACGTATGGAGATAATTTTTTTTTGTCCAGCTTAAAGGTCTTGAACAGGTAGGCATACATGATATCCACAGAGATACACAGGTCGACCAGAATGCGTAGGACGTTGAAACACGCCATTTTTTCCCTTATCAGTAAAGGGATGCTCGAATTGGGCGATCCACTCGGTAGTTCTTTGAGGAGAAAGGATATGGGGTTGAATTTCCCCCGAGATTTGATCAGTGTTTCCAGTTGATTGGGAGCGGTTAGTATGAGGTCGTCGAACTTCCATTTCACAGAAATAGCGGCGTTCTCATTGTTCACCCCGCCTTCGGAGGTTACCAAGGCTAATGGGAAAATTTCCTACGGGTTGTGTGCAACTAGATGTCCTCCGAGGAGGTGGAAATCTTCAGAACGTGATATATAAAGGGCTACCAGGAAGGGAGAACCTTCGGACGGCGTATCCTTGCGGCTTCTCTTCGCGGTCTGGTCCTCATGTCGGGGATTATCATTCCTCTTAGTGTACTGCTTTAGGTGGCTTTGAAGGGAAATTGCCGATAAAATGCAGCGAAAAACAAAAATAATTTCCCTCTAGAGATCCTTATGAAGGGTTATGATCTGTGATAAAATATTTACCTTTTGTGGCACTTGAAACCCTTGATTCCGATTTGATCACGAGCGTTGTACGAAGAACAACGCCTCTACTCAGTTCACACGAACAACTTCCTTCAATAACAGTGCTAGCTGATTACGAATGAAGGTTTAAAGTGAAATGAGAGAAAAAAAGAATACGGCCAGGGTTTCAAAAACAACAACTTATGAGCTTCTTCACAAGGGTTCTATTTATAGAACTACTTGTGTGGGCTTTAACCTAAAAGCCTAACTCAATAATAATAATATTATTATATTATTATAATAACAATTATTATAATAACCATAATTTTATTATTATATTTTATAACTATTATAAAATTAATAATAAATATTATTATTATATCATATGGTACCTTACCATATTCCGTATTCCATTCTAGTGCACCATACTTTACGGTGTACCTTATTTATTCCACATTTTCTCTAACTGTCCTTATGTGTGTGACCCTGTAGGATTTTGCGACGTTGGCAATTATATTAAATCATGTATTTAACATAATAAATAGTGAGCGGTATCTAGCAACACATCACCGCTACCCAAGTCACACAATTTTCATGTGATCGGACAAAACCTTTTTGTGATAGTATTTGTGTGTACAATTACCCTTTTACCCTTATGTCTATATTGAACACAAGGCATATACCGTGTCATCCTTGTCCAGTTCAATATTGGGCCCTTAGACATTTATCCTGTTATGCATGATGGGTAAATTCCATATAGGCTACTCATGTCCCTCAACATGCTTTGTGAAGTACCCATCAACTGTCCTTATGATTATCCAGTTACGAACAACGTTTGATCAACAATAAAGTACTTGACTCTATATCTAGGGTCCATAGTAGTTTCAGGTCGAAGGGTGGTATACACCACTATCACCATGAAAGTAACTTATGACACTTTGCATAACATTCTATGTAGTACTCTAGTAGTGGGTCAATCCAATATAAATATTACTTCTAATATTCATACCTATATCAAGACTTGATAACTCCTTATCCATGATCCATGAGATATGATCACCAGTCTATCTACATAGTAGTCTTAATGCTTTAAGGCTATCCCATTTAACATTAAAGTTCGACTATGGATGATTTAAGAATAATGTCCTTATGTTTAATGGAATCTCATGATTAAGTCACACTTAATATTTCATTAAACGAACTAGCTATTCTAGGGACTTTATCATTTTGGAAAAACAAACATAATAAAGAAATGCCTTTTATTATTAATAAATAATTCGATACAAGTACCAAAAGTATTGGCCTCTAGGGCTTACACCAACAGGCCTTCCTTGTTCTAGATCTCAATTGCATCCTTCAGATGAACACAATCTTCACTTACGTGCTTGTGGCTTATGTGGAAGTGACAATACTTGGATTTGTCAGTGTAAGGTTTAGGTGCTGTCAGTTCGGGGAACCTTACCCTACCCTGTTTGAATTCTGAGTTGATAAATTTGGCGAGGATGCGCTCGCGGGGAGCGATCAACAATGTGTATTCGGAGAAGCGCCCGACTAGTCATCTTTCTTCGCGGGCCTCACGGGGTTTGTCGTCTCTCCACTTCTCCCCGGTGCGGTGAGGGGCAGTGTAGTTTTAGTGTTTGGAGCCTTTGGTGTCGTCCTGGTCGCGGTTGCACCTAACACTATGGGCGACCTGTTTCTCCTTGTACCTGATGTACGCTTGGGCCTTGTGCAGAAGTTCGTCTAGGGTGCGGGGAGGCTCGATCCATACTACCCGGTTGAGTTCGCTGCTAGGGAGGAGTCCTTTATCGAGGAGGTACTTCTTCATATAGTCGGTTGTATCTACCTCGACAGCTTCTTGGTTAACCGCTCGATGTATGAGCACAATGTTTCCTTTTTCCCTGTATGATGGCTTTAAAGGTAGCTTATGTTTTTGGGTGGCGCCGAGAGGTTGTGAAGTGCCTCGTGAACGCCGATCTCATACTTCTCCAGGATGTGATGGATTCGGGGGCCAGGCGTTTGTACCATGTCATGGCTCCCTTCCTAAGTGTCATGGAGAACAACCTAAATTTGATGTTTCCCCCGAAGTTGTGGCATTAGTCTAGCATTGCGTTGATGTGGAGAGACAAGGTGAATTTTTGGTCTTCTGTTTCAAAAGAAGAGGAACAAATTTTAGTTTCCCACAGACGGTGCCACTAATCTTACCTGATCAGAAGGTACCTTTCAGTGATGAGCAACAACGGTGATGAATTGAGGGGTGTACCTGCAAGGCACTCCGATGCCAAAGTAAGAAAGTGCAAGTACATAAAGGTATAAAAGAGAATAGAATTAAGAATACATGATCCTCTAGTGAAAAATGGTATTTATAATGTGCCTCCAACTTTGGGCCAAGGTTCTCCCATGGGCTGGTAAAACTAGGCCCAAGGAAGAACTGTAAAGGTCTGCGTAGGAGCAGATAAGACCTAGCACGTTGTTTATCCCTTGATCCAACTTCCTCTAAATATCAGGAGATAATGGTGGGTAGTTGGGTGACATGGAGAACATGGGGGAGACGCTCTCCCCATGCTTCATTGTATTGGGTCATGGGCCGTGCGCGACGACTGGGCCTCTTCCTAGAGCATACTGTGTCGGCCCAGTCCAGAACATCTTTAAACAAGTTAGAATTCGGTTAGGAACCACTTAGATACATAGTAAGCATGTCAAAGCCGATATCATTATAACATTGCTAGATGGACAAGTCAGACCGACTTCAGTGCTAGTACACTATATGGATAGTCATAAGAAGAAGGTTACGAAATACCCCAATGATTTCATGGGATCATTGATGAGTCAAACAGTATAAAAGGTAACTTCCTCCATGAATGAGAGGACAACTATTGATCCCTCCTAATCACATATGAAGATCACAGTCTCTCCTGACTAGCTTCAGGAAGATTTCTCCAAATAGTGTTTAGCAAGAACACATTCTATGTAACTTTCTCCCTCATTAAGAGTTAAAATGTTGTTTAATGATTATAGTTCTTCAATAAACACTTCATTATTTACTAGTTCACTAAACTAGTAGAGAATGAAGTTTCATTTGAAGAATCATAAGCATTGAACCTAATTATAACACTTAAAAAAGCAAGCGACATCTAGAATGAACGAAAAAAGATAGAAAAACATTGATCATTTTAACTTGTTATTCTAATATAACTTAATTTGTCAAATTATTAATTTCTATATAACATTGAAAGGTTATATGTTTAGTGAGTATTTGATGAAATAAGCATTCCACATATGTAATAATAAACTCAAAATAACATGTCACCAAGGTAGAAAGATAAAACCATAGTGAAAGATTGTTTAAATAAGAAAAAATGGTGTTGTTGGGTATCGAACCCATGACCTTTATACTTTTCACTAGGTTTATTTAAAACAACTATGATTATAGGTAGAACATTTTCCAGTTTTTTTTACCATATGCACTGGACTATAGTTGTAAATAACCCACATACAATCATAACCTACTTAATAACTGTTGTTCAATATTTATTATAGATAATTTGTAACCGTGATGTTAGGTGTTTTTCATTGTAGTGAATTATTTTTGTCATTCATTATTGATGTATATTCTTTTGAAATTTTCCTTTATATGCTACGAAAGGCTAAAAGACAAATAAACAAAATTTATGATAACTTTTAAAAAAAGCATGATGAACTTTGATGATGTTCATGTGAGACCTTTAATAAGACTAAATGATCAATTGAGTGAGCCAAATAGATAAATACAATATATTAATTATAAAAATTTAACATTAATGAAATTTTAATAAATGACTTCTCACAATTACTAAAAACTAAAAACTATTCCACTGAAATTAAACAAAGCTGATACTTTTACTTATAAAACTATCACAAAAAATATATTTATTACATCCAAATGAAGAAAAATATGACTAAAAATTACATGTTTGTTTATGCTTTCATCATCTTTATTTCTCTATTTCTTGTTCTAACCAATGGTGGTAAGCCATTTTTTACATTTGATTAAAATTTATCTTATACTAAATATTACACATTAGTAACATTCTTTTCTTCTTATTTGACATTGCAGTAATCACATGTGTTACTGATGATGATTGTCCAAATGAGAATCTCCATGAATATTATAAGTGTATAAATAACATTTGTGTACTCATTCGATAATATAACAGAACTCGCATATTTTATGCTATTTAAATAATAAATTAAAGTTAAGACAAGTTTTTTTTTGTCACCATTTAAAACATAGTAAATAATATTTTTCAAGAATTACCATATTAGTTAGTTAAGATTCTCAACAATGATCAAAAGAGGTATATGTGTTATTAATTAATTAGAGGGTACAAAAACTATTTTAATTGTAAACTTTTGTCGTAGAAATCTTGGTCACCAACCAGGGCAACTTAATCAAATATTATTGTAATAACTAACTTTAATTTGAAAAAACAAAAATAATTACACAAAATAAAACCTAAAATGTGTAAGAGCAATATCCTTAAAGATTTATTGGCCTCATATGCACAAATTTTTTAAGATTTAACATGTTTTTTTATATGAATTCGAGATATCAAAATGACATTAAATAATTTAATATTATCAGAGCATGTAACCAAGAAAAATAAAAGAAGAAAATGTATCAAACATAAAAGAAAAATGAAAAGGGAGTTTTTCTTATTAAGTTCTTTATGTCTCTACTCAATCATAAAAAGAGGAAAATAATTATACTAAAGAGAGAATAATTGGTTTTACTAAGTCGTGATAATAAAAAAATATATTATACCAAGTCAAATTGTGATATAAATCATGAATAAAATAAATAATAATAATAATAATAATGATAATTTTCTTGTAAAATATTTTCTCACACTTATTACTTAAAATTATGAGACAATATTTTATTTAAAACCTTGGAAGTATTCTTAAAACTAAATTAAAACAGTCCATAACATATTTCAAAAGTTCAAAAGAGTCTGAAAAAAATATTGCAAGCCTTTGAAGCAAGGAAGGTCACAAATCTTAGCAAATTCTTTCAGAGTTAAAGATATTTGTTGCTTTTGTTTCTCTGATGATTCAATATTTGTTGGGGTTAGAATAATATTTTTCACCAGAATAAGAAACATCTCTTATGGGGTGTTGTTTTGAAAGCATTTTGTATCATTTTGTATTATTTATGTAGTTTTAAGTATCTATTGAGTTTTGATGTTTTACAATTTGATTATTGTTTTATTGTATATTTATAATTTGTATACTCTTTCAATTCATCTATATGTTTGTAAACTTTATTTTCAATTGTTGTAATCATTTGGTTATGTAACTGTACCACTAAGAACCTTTTGCATTTCATAGTGTACTTAGTTGATCATTGTTAGCCAATCCTTTTTTAGCCTATAAAAGTTAGTGCTTTATTATTTCCACAAGAGTTGCTTGAATCACAAGTTAGAACATTTAAATTTTGATGTTTTTTTTTGTAATTGATTCGGATCATATGTAATATCTTATTCGAATCTTTCACCTATTGAAAATTGGAATTACATTCTAGATCATTTGATTTAGATCAAAACTCGAACATGATTTGAATCATAATCTCATTTGATTCGGATCAGGTAAAAATAATGATTTGAATCACATGCCTTAAAATATTGATTTGAATCAAACCATAAAAAATTTTCCTTCTTGATTTGAATCAAACCATAAAAACCCAATTTTCCATCATTCATTTAAACTATTGTTTCTTTTGATTATACTAAAAAGTGTGAGAAATGTATGATTTTTTCATATAGATAATTGTAGTGGTAAAATCATGAGTGTAAGCTATTAGTTAACTTAACTCAAAGTAAACAGAGTCGCCACCGCGCTTTTATTTTATTCCAAGTGGAAAAAGAAAAAAGAGCGAATAAATTCTAATGAATATAAAAGCAAAAAGCTAAAGAAATAAGTGGAGAAACTGGTAAGGGGATAGGTTACAAAATGGGAAGGTTTTACACACCCAAAATGTCTGTGGTACTCCACGGGAGCCCTTTGAAAAAATTATTGATTTTGGTTTGAAAAGGTTTGTAAAAGAGAGTGGGGAGATGAGAGAAGAATTAATTTTTAATGTTTTTGTGTTTGGAGAGGTTTACCACCTCATGCCTATGTACCCACAATGTGCAATGCAAGATTAAAACCCCGTAGTTTGTGGTACAAATAATGAAAAGGGTTGGTTTTGATTGATTTTATTAAGTGAAGAGAATTTTTCATTTTCAAGTGGATGACCTAACAAATCAACCATGGACTCATACATCATTATGGGGAGGGTGCTAACTTGGATAAAATCGACGAGTATGCTACTAAACCCCTACGAATGGGGAGGGTGCTAACTACAATCATGAAGATTGAGAGACTTGCACCCGACTAAAGAATAATGACTCATAGTCTACACTTGTAAAGAAAACAAACAAAGGTGCATAAAGGCACAAAACAACTTGAATGAGTTTAGTTCTTTTTATTTTTTGAATTAAATTCAAGATGATTAAGTTCATTGATTTTTAAAAAGAAAAGAAGTAGTAAAATCCACTTGGTAAAAGTCAAGGTTTTATTTATTAAAGAGGTGTTGGTTTTGAAAATGAGAATCCTTTGAAAAAGAAAGAAGTTTTGAAAATTGAAGAAGGGGAAATAGATGAAGAGGCTAACCTAGTACATAAATAAAAGCTAGGGAAATTAATGATCTAACTGAAATGAGGCCACTTCAAAGCATTAATAATAATCCCACCCTTAAGCATTTAAAAGCCAATGCCAAATAAAGACAAGTCTTCAATGATTAACACTTCCATCAAAGGGATAAGGAGTCCTAATTCTAAGTCCAAAATTTCATTATTACTTTCAAAGTTGTCCATAGGTAAGTCACTCCAAAGCATAGGCTAGTAACCAATACTCCAACATGGGAAGAATTATTTTTTTTATGGTTTAAGCCTTTATTAATATTTTTGTGTCCAAGTGGACAAAAGAAAAAAAATCAACACAGCAAAATAATAGCAAGAATATAAACATGATAATGAATGATAAAGAAATATAAAAGCATAATAAAAATAAAGGACATAAAGGTGCGAGAAGAAAATTAAAGAACAATTAAAGTGCAAGAAATAATATAATAGTAATATAGTAGTATTAATAATAATATGTACATAATAACGGTGTGTTGAAATTAATCATCCACAACCAAAAAGAAAGTAACTGATTCCGTTTAGTATCTTACATTAAAGTGATTAATCAAGGCGATTAGATCCAAATTCAATGAAGTTTGAAAGAAGACCGGGATATCCAAAGCAGCTATGCATCAAACTTCACAAGTATTGGATCTTAACGCAAAAATATTAATCACCTAGGGATTACGCGACCAACATGAGGTCCGTTCCACGAAAGTGCAAGTATATAATTGGATTTTTATTCCGAATTCGGGACAAATTTAGGTCTATGTTAAGAAATCGCCGAGTAATTTACGAAGTAATTACCCTACAAATGAGGTTAAGCAACACTAATTAAGGTGAACGATATTTGTTCTAATACATGTTAGAGATATGATATAATGGATCATCCTCCAAAAACATGTCACACTAAAAGAAAAAGTGGTAACGGTGTAATCTTAATCGATATTTCATATTGATTTATCAAAAGCAACCTATCATGATTCCAAAGTATGGATAATGATCCAAATGATCATTCATCCATAGATTTTAAATAATGAAGATTAAACATCTTTGAAAATCAACAATCGTAGAATCGGAGATCTCATCGACCAAAAAAAAACTGAAATGAAGAGAAATATGGATTAAATATTTTAAATCTCAAATTGATTAAGCCATCATCAATATCAATCATCTCTCTTGGTGGATAAAAATCTACACCCAAAATTCATTGATATTGATGAGATTTTATAAAAAAATCAAGATATAAAAAATAATCCATAAAAGAAAACAATTAAAATATTTTTCAAACTCTTTTTAAAAATCTTTTAAATTTTATAGAAACAAAGAAAGAAAAAAAGGAAATAAATCTCTAAAAATAAACAAAAAAACCCAAAAGAAAGAAAGAAAAAAAAGAAAGAAGTCAAGGAGGTAGAAAACGCAGCTTTAGGTGGTGGTGGTAGAAAATAACAATTTCACTTAAGGCCCATACTAATCAAAGAGCTCCTTAAAGTAAACTAAATAAAATAAATTATGAAAATAAAAAAATGATAAACAAGGAAAAGCTTCTTCTTCTCCAACGTGACATAACTGCAACAACACACTATTCACACCAACTCCACCATTTTGGAGCTCCGTCAAATCGGAGCGACTGAGCTCCGATGAAATACCGTTTCGATCGGGAACGAACAAGGATCACAAATACGCAATTGTGTTTCAACCAACAGTGCAAGAATTAGACGAATCTGAGTCATGATGTTTCGACGGAAAATCTGAACTACCTTCAAATCGGTAAGCAAGGCTTCAGTTCTCTTCTTCTAATACTCCTCTCACTATTGTGTCACGTTGGAAGAATTTTGTGAATCTTTTTGAATTGAACTCTAATGGAGTTTTTTTTTTGTTTTGGAGGTGTTTTCACAAGGGCTCAAGAGGCTCTCAAAGCCTGATAATGAATGAGATTGAAACTCTATTTATAGAATAATTGGTGGAGATTTGAATTGAAAATTTTTAATTTGCATTTTTGAATTTTTCATGTGTTTTGAAGGTGTATGTTGTGCATGATCTTGTTGTATTTTTGTGACTCATGCTCTGTGTTTTATTTTCTATGTTCATGCATTTTAATTAGTGATCAGTGTGTTTTGATCCGCGTGTTTTGCTCTGCATATGCACGTAATCGGTGAACTTCTCATCTTGTGTTTTGTGCATTATCCGCTGCATTTTATTTGGCTTCAACTGCGTTTCATGTGTTGTGAGCTGAGGCTTGTCACGTGAAAGCTGGGATGACATGCTTGGCTTCAGCTGAAAGTATGCACTTTGGTTGATGATGTGGCTGCTTGCGTGACAAGCTGATAGAAACAACTACTAGCTTCACTAATTTTCTTTTACTTTTTTATTATTATTCATTATTTGGTAAAAATAATAAGAGACGGGCCTCTAAAACAATGGGCTTTAGGATTTCTATGTATTTTGTGGTATAAGGAAAAAATAAGGATGGATAATGATAATAAAAAAATTGAATTATAAAATGGATAGTGGTTTAAAAAAATAGGTAGTTAAAATGGATATGGATTTATGAGAGTTTAGAAATTGAAATAAATGAATTTGATTAAAATGGATGTTTGAATAAAAATTGGAAATGGATAGAATATGAATAATTTGGATATTGAATAAAAAATGGAAAATCGGTGGAATATGGATATTATAGATAATTGGATAATTGTTGGAAATATATGGATAGAAAATAATTTGATAATGGAAATATGGATGAGGTAAAAAAAATAGAGACTAAAAAAAATACATGAATCGGATAATGGATGAAGCAATGATTTTTATTTTAAGCCCATAACCAAATTTGAAATTTTCCACGCGCCCGATGACTAAAACCAACCCCAAGTCACTGAAATACAACCACTGAAACAATGACCATGAAATTTTAATTTTCCGAATCTATCCAAATATATCTGAATTGACCCCTGGAAAATAAATCAACAGATGAACCACTGATGAACACCCAATCAAGACAAACTAGACCGAGCTTCTCACAAACCACTATTCGATAAACCAGAGAACTTTCGCACACAACACAAATTATCATTGAATACACACTGCCTAAGAAATAACCACTGGCATAAATAACTCGCAGCTGAAGCAATCTCTTTATAGTTTAACCAAGAATAGGTCAAACTTCCATCTGAATCAGATCATAACTGAACAACCACATCTGAAGTGAAAACACAACCATGCTTTTGAAAACCTTGCAACTCCTAAAAACACAGAGAAGAGGAAGAAGTAAAATGCAACATATTTTTGGTATTTTGGTTAGTGATTAATAAACATAAAAAAATATAAAGCAAATAAAAATCAATGGCAATGGTGATCCCCTGTGAGGCCTAAACCTATACCCAAGAAGAACCGAGAAACTAGTGCGATCTTGTTTATATGCAAGATGCAGATGAAATGCAAAGAAATATTAGGGAGAAAATTAGGGTATTACATATGCCACTATTTAAAATCTGGAGATATTAAGATTGACATCTTTGTCTCTACAAGATGGGAGAGACTTAAATATATAAAACCCAATTTTTGTCCTAAGAGACCATGATATGATATGAATATTGTAACGCCCCGAATCGATTATTCCATTTTGTTGATTCTTTTATTTGAATTGAGTGATAATTGTTTTAATTATGAAATTGGTGTGTTTATGTGATATGTTGATGTGTTATATTATTTTACCGTTTTGAGAATTTTCGGGTAAAATTAGATTGGAAGATATTTTAGACATTTGCTAATTTATATTAAATTAGAAATTTATGTAGAATTATTATTTTGTGAGAAAATGAATATTTGAGTGGAAAGAAAAGAAATAGAAAATAGAAAATAGAAAGAAAAGTTATAAGAATAGAAAGAGAAGAAAAGGAGAGAATAGAAAGAAATAGAAGAGAAAGAAAAGGAGGAGAAGAGAAAAGAGAAGGAAAAGAGGAAAACTTTGAAAATCTTCAAGATTGCTCCTAGGAGTCGAAATAATCAGGTAAGGGTGTGAAATATTATTATCTTATCATTGTGTATGATTATGTATGTGTTAGATTGATTGGGTTTTTGTTTTGGAGGAGTTTATAGAATGTTAGGTTTTAGGGTTTTATGAAAATCTAAGAAAATTGGTAGATTAATCGGTTAGAACTTGATATAATCAAAGTATGATAACTAATACATATTAATGATCATGTTTATTTAGGTTTGGTTGAGATTTGGGAGTCTTGAGGTTGACTGTTGCGTGATTGAGTTGCTTCTGGAATCGCAGTCCTCGCTCAGCGAGCTTTCCAGAACATTTTTCACTCAACGAGCATTCTCCTCGCTCAACGAGACCTGGAAGTGGGAATTTTGTGTTCTTAATTCATAACATTTGATCTGAGTATCTATTTTAAGCGTTCCACATATCGATTTGAAGCTAATGATGCTAAAAGATGTAATTTTTAGCCGACTTTTCCGATAAAACGTAATTATGTTAGTTAAGGAATTGTGGGATTGATTGTGGAATAGTGGCCGTTTGGCAAATAAATGCATTTTGTGGAGTGAATATGAATGCACGTTGATAGTGAAAGAGTTCGTTGTTGTTTGGCGTAATTGATGCGAGTGTATATAGTTTGTTTGTGATTGTATGAGATGAATGCATAATTATATTGTGATATGTATGCATTGCAAGAATGTTGTGTATCATTTTGCATGTGAAGCATAATGTATGCATTCTTGTATTGTGGGATTCTATGTGAATCCGTTGTAACATCGTGTGCCCATGTGGGGTGTGAGCGATGATTACAACATGATTGTGTGCCCGTGTGGGGTGTGAGCAATCAGATTGTGTGCCCGTGTGGGGTGTGAGAAATCCATAAACATTGTGTGCCCATGTGGGGTGTGAGCAATGGGTGATTTAATCACAAATGATTGTGTGCCCGTGTGGGGTGTGAGCAATCGGATTGTGTGCCTGTGTGGGGGGTGAGAAATCCATAAACATTGTGTGCCCATGTGGTGTGTGAGCAGTGAGTGAACATCGTATGCCCGACGGGGAGTTACTTTAGGCAACGAGCGATGGTTCCAATAAGTTCCTGAGTGAACTTGAGATGATTGAGTTTGTACCGCATTGCATTTGCATAGAGTCGTGAGTCGGTCTCTATGATTTTCATTTATCATCTATAATTGAAATTGATGAATAAACATGAATAATATATGTTTATCTAGAATGATGTGAGATTGTGCATGATGAATATGCTTGGTGTGTTTATATATATTGTGATGTATATGTGGGATGAATAATGAATTGTGGTGAGAATATGAATATGTATATTTTTATGTTAAGATATATAATTATATGCTTTGTTATTATGATAATATTTCTCACTCTTCTGTTGTTTTATGATGCTCTATGAGGCATTGTAGAGTAGGTTGCTGGAGTTATTTTGTGAAGCGTGTCTTCATTCTTTTGGTCGGTCGACTCTGATATGTAGCACTGGGTAGCTAGGGTTGGCTTGATGCCTTTTTGTGATGCATTTGTATATGTATCTTGATGATGCGTGTTTATGTAAACATGAATTATGTGGTGAATCAAACTTGATGACATATATATATACATATACATATATATATATATATATATATATATATATGTTTGATGTGTTTAATGTTTAGTTTCCGCTGTTATTTTAATGTTGAGATATGGGTGTAAGGATTCAATTCCACTGTTGCAAGTTACCCCATTGTTGCATATGGTTAAATGAGCAGGTGTTGGATGTTTTAATCTAATTGTATAATGTGACATGCCTCTTTTATACTATGTTTGAATTATACTCTGATGAATTTTGACATATTCCTAAAATGATTATTTGATTATTTGGGGGTATAGAAAGGGGGTGTTACATTAAGTGGTATCAGAGCCAGTGTCGAGTCAGTTGTGTCTGTCTTGTTGTTGTGATGATTGAAATTTTGTTTAATCTTGTTGTTATCTTTGGGAATAATAAGAATATGGCTGGTAGAAATGACAATGTGATGGTTGCTGCTTTGGAAGCAATGGCTAGTGCGGTGCAGGGTGCGCCGAATGTGAATGCTAATGATGAGTTCAGGAAGAATCAACCACCGGTCATCAAAGGAAGATTTGATCCCGATGGTGCTCAGAATTGGTTGAAAGAGATTGAAAAAATATTCAGAGTCATGGATTGTGCTAAAGAGAGTAAGGTGAGGCTTGGATCTCACATGCTGAAGGAAGAAGCCGATGATTAGAGGGTCGGTAGAAGTCAAACTCTTGAGGAAGAAGATGAAGAGATAACTTGGGATGTTTTTTATGCTGAGTTCTTGGGGAAGTATTACCCTGAGAGTGTGAAAGGGAAGAAGGAGATGGAGTTCCTTGAACTGAAACAAGGTAGTATGTCTGTGGTGGACTATACTGCTAAGTTTGTCGAGTTGGTTCAATTTCATCCTCATTATGCTGCTACTTCTGCTGAGTTCTCGAAGTGTATTAAGTATGAGAATGGTTTGCGTCCTGGGACTAAGAAAGATGTGGGATATCAAAGAATAAGAAGGTTTTCAGATTTGACGGAATGTTGTAGAATTTTCGAGGAGGATAGCAAGGCTCGTTCTACACATTACAAGAGTTTGAATGAGAGGAAAGGAAAGAAACAAGCTAGAAGTGGACCTTATGTGACACTCGCTGATAAGGGAAAGCATAGGGGAAACTTTGATAAGAGATCTGGAGGAGGGGGTTCTGGTCCTGTTAAGTGTTACAAGTGTGGTGATTTGGGTCATAAGTCTTTTGAGTGTGGGAAGAACATAGTGAAATGTTCTAACTGTGGAGGTCTTTAACATGCTACTACCGAGTGTAGAAGGAATGTTGTGAAGTGTTTCAATTCTGGAGAAGTGGGTCACATTAGTACTAAGTGTATTAAGCCGAAGCAAGCTCAAGCGAGAGGAAAGGTGTTTGCATTAGCAGGGAAGGACACTACTAGTGCATACCATTTGATTAAAGGTACATGTTTTATTAATAGTACGCCTTTAGTTACTATTATTGATACGGGAGCGACTCATTCGTTTATTTCTCTTGAGTGCGCTAAGCGTTTGAATTTGTTTATGTCTTCTTGGGGTAGTGAGATGGTTATTGAGACTCCTGCTTCAGGGTCAATAACTACTTCTTTGGTGTGTGTAAGTTTTTCTTTGACCATGTATGGTAAAGATTTTGTTATGGATTTAGTTTGTTTGCCGTTGGAGGGTTTGGATGTAATTTTGGGAATGAACTGGTTGCAATTTAATCGAGTTTATATAGACTTCTATCATAAGTTAGTAAGGTTTCCTTCTTTGGATGATGATGAAGATGAGAGTTTCCTATCCACGAAAGAGTTGAAGAAGCTTTTAGTGGACGAAGCTCAATTGTTTGGTTTGTTTGCATCATTGTCGGTGGAGAGTGAAGTTGAACTCAAGGGGTTCCCAGTGGTGTGTGATTTTTCAGAAGTGTTTCTGGAGGATATTAATGATGTACCGCCGGAAAGAGAAGTTGAGTTTTCTATTGATCTAGTTCTGGGTACTAGATCGATTTCGATGGCACCGTATCGTATGTCAGCATCAGAGTTGGTAGAATTGAAGAAACTATTGAATGACTTATTGGACAAGAGATTTATAAGACCGAGTGTTTCTCCTTGAGGTGCTCCGGTATTTTTGGTAAAGAAGAAGGATGGGAGTATAAGGTTATGCATTGATTATCGACAATTGAACAAGGTGACAATTAAGAACAAGTATTCGCTTCCAAGGATCAGTGATTTGATGGACCAATTGGTTGGTGCGCGTGTTTTTAGTAAGATTGATTTAAGATCAGGATATCACCAGATTCATGTGAAAGAAGAGCATATTCAAAAGACTGCTTTTAGGACACGATATGGTCATTATAACTATTCTGTGATGCCATTCGGGGTTTCTAATGCGCCGGGTGTGTTTATGGAATACATGAATCGTATTTTTCATGAACAGTTAGATCATTTTGTGGTTGTGTTCATCGATGATATTTTGATTTATTCTAAGTCTCAAGAGGAGCATGAAGAGCATTTAAGGATTGTGTTACAGATTTTGAAAGAGAAACAATTGTATGCTAAGTTGTCGAAATGTGAATTTTGGTTGTCAGAAGTGAGTTTTCTTGTGTAATACCCTGTAAATTCTTTTTAGTACTCTGGATAATATTAATTGATATTAATATTGTCCCGGATTACTCTAAGAAATTTTAACGGAAATAAATAGAGTAATCAGCGGGATATTATTACATTAATTAGTATTAGCTGACTCAGAGGTTTTATAAAATATTGGATTAAGAGACATTTTTGGATACTCCCTAATTGGACTCGTCGGTAGAGAAATGTTATATTTTTCTTTAAGACACAAGTCTTTTTCTTTTTGCATAGAAATAAAAATAGAAGAGGGAAAGGGAGAGAAGAAAGAGGAAGAAAAAGTCTTGAAGAGGAAGAAGAAGAAGACTCCTAATCTTGTGCTTCCACCCACCCATTCTCCATTCAATCTTCTCCAATCTTCTTGCCAGAGGTGGGTTCATAGCTAGACACTCTTCTTTTGGTTTTGTTGTAGCTTTTAGGGTTTAGGAGTTTTAGGTCAAATTATGAAAAATCCTAAAAATCGGTAGTTTAATCGTTTAGAAATTGGTTTAATCGTTAATGTATGTTGCCTATAGGTATAGGAACATGTTTTATATGTTGTTGTGTTGTTGGAAGGAATTTGGTTTGGATTTTTGAGTTTACTGTCATGTTTTCACGTTACTGCTGTTGTATGTGTTTGGTTAACCGGTTAACGGAATTGGTTAACCGGTTAACGCGTCCAAATTTTATGCAGAAGCCCCTGGTTTGATTTGTTAACCGATTAACGGAATTGGTTAACCGGTTAACACTGTAAGTTTGTTAAAAATGACTTAATTCCAAAACTTTGATAATTCATAACTTTTTATTCGGTTATCCGATTTGAGTGTTCTTTATACCGTTTGAAAGCTAAAAATATGTACTTTCACCTGACACTAGTACATATTATTTTTACCCGACTTTTCGATTAAACCGTAAAAATGCAAAATTATGGAATTGTGAGCTTAAGTAAATGAAATGATAAGACTTGTGAGGTATCTAGGATTCCCGTAGACTAGTAAGATTTAAGCATCGCATTTCGATTGAATCCCCCATAAAGGCTTGAGGTGGGTATTACATTGAGTTCCACGGGAAGCGAGTGTTAGCTTGAGGTGGGTATTACATTGAGTCCCACGGGAAGCGAGTGTTAGCTTGAGGTGGGTATTACATTGAGTCCCACGGGAAGCGAGTGTTAGCTTGAGGTTGATATTACATTGAGTCCCACGGGAAGCGAGTGTTAGCTTGAGGTGGGTATCACATTGAGTCCCACGGGAAGCGAGTGTTAGCTTGAGGTGGGTATTACATTGAGTCCCACGGGAAGTGTTCGAGTTGCTTGAGATGGGTATTTCATTTAGTCCCATGAGAAGTCTAGTGGTTCATACTTGAGGTGGGTGTTTCACTGAGTCCCACGGGAAGTATTATATGAAGTGTTTCTTGTATGTTCTATTTCGCTTTGATTACTTTTGAGAGGAGTTCTTCGTATTCGTGGAACCATTAGGTTTGACCCTTAGAGCCAAGAGAACTCTAAGATAGGGAACTCAATGAGATAGTTTTATCTCACCCCATGTTGATGTTGTTATTTCAAGTACTTATGGTTCCGCAAAGGGTAAAGATAAGGCGAGTTGATTATCTTTACTTGTTTGATGGATTTTTCTTCCGCTGTGGACTTTTGAGATCTTCGGATCTAGTTCTTAGATTTTATTTTGTGAACACTTTGTATTAATTATGGCCTTTGTCTTAGTACTTTTGTTTTAATGGCTATACTTATACAATATGTCGCTAGGAACTTATTTGTATTTAAGTACCAAAATTTAATATTTATATATGAAAATATGCTTTATGTATGTCTTTTAGATATGGCTGTTACAGTTGGTATCAGAGCAGGTCGTATCCTCGACCTAGCCTTGAATTATTATAAGTGTTTCTTTCCGTTCATACATGTTAACTTGCGGTAGAACTAAATGTTATGTTTATGGTATTGAGCCTGATCAACTTAATCTTGTTTTGATGACATTTAGGAATATGGATGGTAGGCGTGGAACTCTTGCTCGACCCAGTCTAACTCCTCCCAGTAGCGATCAGGCAGGTGGTGACGGGAATGCTTCTATGTTCCAATTTATGTAACAGATGCAGCAGCAACAACATTAGTTAATGCAAGAGATGATGCATCAGGTGAGTGGGGGCTTTCACCCTCATGTGGTTGCTCCTGAAGTTGTAAGTGAGACATTTAGAGACTTCTTCCGCATGAACCCTCGGGAGTTTCATGGCGGATTGGATCCGGTTAAGGCTCATCAATGGGTGACCGGAATGGAGAGGATTTTTCAGATTGTGATTTATAGTGAAGAAGACAAGGTGACTTTCGCATCATGTTTACTAAAAGGTCCTGCTGCAAGGTGGTGGGAGAGTGCTTCCAATTTGATGATGGTATAAGGGATCCCGAGAGTGTGGAAATAATTTAAGACAATTTTTATGGATAATTATTTCCCGAGTTCTTTGAGGAAGCAAAAGCAGTTCGAATTTCAATAATTGAGGCAAGGGAGCATGACTGTGGCCAGTTATGCTGAGAAGTTTGAGAAAATGGAAGCCTACTCTATGCAAGCTATGTATGCCCTTGATGAAAGGTGGAAAATTGACCAATTCTCGTTTGGATTAAGGGCCGAAATCTCGCATAGTGTCTCTCAACGAGAGTTCACTACCTACTATGAGATGTTGAGGCAATGCTATGTCGCAGAACATAGTCTGATAAAAGTGCAAACAGAACAAGTGCTGGAAGGTCGGTTCAAGGAGATCAGGGGAGAGCTAGTCAATGATTTAGGCCGAGGCCTCAAACCTTCAAAGGGAAACAGGTGTCGAGTCCTAGATCTAGTGCTCCTCCTTCTTGCTCCCGATGCTATAAGAACCATTTTGGAAGATGCAATTCGGGTGTCATGATCTGTTTCCTTTGTCAGAAAGAAGGACATTTTTCTAGAGACTATCCCCAAAAGAAGGATCAAGTGCAAGCGAGAGTTTATACTATGGATGCTAGGAAGACGAAAGGCAACAATTCCTTGATTGCGGGTAATTTTCTTGTTAACAATCATCCTTGCCTTGTTTTATTTGATTGTGGAGCCACGCATTCTTTTATATCTACTAGTTGTGTGAAACGACTTGGGTTGCGGGTATTTCCTATGTCTCCTCCGATGGTGGTTAATACTACCATGGATGAAACCATCGAGACACCCCTTAAGTGTGAGAATTGTACGTTCATCGTGGATGGTAGAACTTTTCAGATTGATCTCATTTGTTTACCTCTTAATAAAGTTGATGTTATTCTGGGAATGGACTGGTTGTCTGCTAATTCGGTGTTTATTGGATGTGAAGAAAAGTTGATCCTTATTCCCTCCGTTGAAGTGCCTCCGAAGGATGTTTTGGAAACAATCTTAGAAGGTATGGTTGGAATGGTAAATTTTCTGTTTGAACAAGAGAAGTCTGTTTTTCTTGTCCTTACTAAAGAGGAGAGTAATGACCAACAAGTTTTGAACATTCCGATAGTTTGTGAATTTCCTGATGTTTTTCCTGAAGATGTCACTTCTTTACCTTCGGTGAGGGAAGTTGAGTTCTCAATCGACCTGATACCGAGAATGACTCCTATATCTGTTTCCCCTTATCGGATAGCTCCGCTCGAGTTGAAAGAGTTGAAGGATCAATTGGAGGATTTGATGGCAAAGCATTTTGTAAGGCCTAGTGTTTCACCATGGGGAGCTCCTGTTTTGTTGGTAAAGAAGAAAGATTGCAGTATGCGGTTATGCATAGATTATCGTAAGTTGAACAAGGTTACCATAAAAAATAAATACCCCTTACCGAGGATAGACGATCTTCTAGATCAATTGAAAGAAGCTTGCATGTTCTCGAAGATTGATCTGAGATCAGGTTATCAACAAATTCGTGTGAAGAGTTATGATGTTTCGAAGACTGCGTTCAGAACCCGTTACGGTCATTATGAATTGTTAGTGATTCCTTTTGGTGTGACGAATGCTCTAGCTGTTTTTATGGACTACATGAATCAGATATTTCAGAATTATTTGGATAAATTTGTGGTGATCTTTATCGATGACATTCTTATATATTCTCGTACTACGCAAGAGCACGAAGAGCATCTAAGGATTGTCCTATCAATACTGCAAGAGAAGCAACTTTTTGCTAAGTTTAGTAAGTGTGAGTTATGGATGTCGAAAGTCAAGTTCCTTGGACATGTTATATCACAGGGAGGTGTAGCAGTGGATCCGTCGAAGATAGAAGCTGTAATTAATTGGGAGAGGCTGGAGAATGTTTCAGAAGTGAGAAGCTTCCTAGGTTTGGCAGGTTACTACAGAAGATTTATTAAGGGTTTTTCTCAAATGGCGTTACTGTTAATTAAACTCACTAGGAAGGACTTTGCTTACAAATGAGATTCTAGTTGTGAACAAAGTTTCATATGTTTGAAGGAGAAATTGACAACTGCTCCAGTTTTAATTATTCCAGATCCTAATAAATCTTATGAAGTGTTTTGTGATGCTTCAAAGATGGGATTAAGAGGTGTTCTCATGAAATAAGGTCAGGTGGTAGCCTATGCTTCTAGACAGTTGAGAGTTCATGAGAAGAATTATCCTACTCATGATTTGGAATTAGCGGCCGTGGTGTTTACCTTGAAAGTGTGGCGGCACTATTTGTATGGTGTGCGTTTTGAGATGTTCAATGATCATAAGAGTTTGAAGTACCTCTTTGACCAGAAGGAACTAAATATGAGACAAAGGAGATGGATGGAATATTTGAAGGATTATGACCTTGAGTTGAAGTATCATCCTGGTAAAGCGAATAAAGTGGCAGATGCTTTAAGTAGAAAAGTGATTCATAGTGCCGAATTGATGGTGTTAAAGTATGCATTATTGGAAAAGTTCAGAGACCTTGATCTTCAGTTTGTTTGGACTCTGAATGGTGTGATAATGGGAAACTTGAATATCAATTCTACCTTGAGGAATGAGATTCAACAAGCACATGTTCTGGATGGGAAGTTGCAAGAGTTATTGCTCCAACCAGGTTTTATAAGGGCGTTGAATGGGATTATCCTATTCAACAAAAGAATTTGCGTTCCAAATGATGATGTTTTGAAGAGAAAGATTTTGGAAGAAGCCCATAGAGGTTCTTTTACGATACATCCGGGTTCTTTAAAGATATATCAAGACTTAAAGAAAGAGTATCGGTGGTCCGGAATGAAAAAGGACATTGCGGTATTTGTGTCTGAATGTACGGTGTGTCAACAAGTGAAGATTGAGCACCAAAGACCGGACAGATTGTTGCAACCTTTGGATATTCCAATTTGGAAATGGGATAGTATTTCTATGGACTTCGCAGTGGGTTTACCGAGTACTCAGGGTGGCTATGACTCTGTTTGGGTGATTGTGGACCGTTGATGGGCTAAACACGTATTCTAATTATGTGTCTAGCGGTATCTTAACTGCAAGTGCACAACCTATCGAAGTAATATTTAAGATTATCGATCCACAGGGACTTTATGATTACTTAATGCTAGATGATTTACTAGTTTAGCTAAGGTGAAGGGTTGTCACGATTTCTGGTTGTTTTTAAAGATTAAAGGCGGGAATTAAATTTAAGTTTAATAAAATAATACTAAGGCGGTCGGTATGTAATTATGATAACTTAGGCGGGTCAATCTAACCTAGGCTTATAAAGATGGTTCACTTAATCTATTCTGTAGAGGTTACCAGTTTAAATATCTTTAACTCACACTCTCGTGGTCTTATCTCAGATCTTACCCCTAAAGCCCTATGCCTGCTCTCGCTAGCCCATAAGTGTTTAGAAATAATTTTTGGAAACTTAGTAAGTCTAATTCATTTTAAAGCGTTCTCGCTGTGTTTAAATTAAATGCCTAACTTTAGCTATCTGGTTAAAATCTTACACTCTCGTGGTTTTGACCTAACCTATTACACTTTCCTTACTCTCGTAACAAAAAGGTTGATTTTATAATAAAAAGTCTCAGCCATAATTTTAAGCTCTTAATTATTTTAAGCCTAGAATTGATTTTACCGATTTAGTTGATTTTAATTACATACCGCCCTAAGGTGTTTAGCTACTCATTATTGTTGAACCAGACAGAGGCAGAGAAATACAAAATAAAATATGCATAACAGAAAAATAAATACTTAACATTAATATAAATGCAATTTAAAAAAAAACCTGAATAACAATTAAAATGCTAGACTCCTTCTTCCACAGTCTGGAAAGCTCGGAGTACGGACCGGAATCGAAAATAAAATTTCTAAAAGAATTCTGAAGGTTTTGAAACAAATTAAATTATAACAATTTCCTAATGTTGGAAATTGTTATATGGTTGGTTGGGATACAGAAAATTAAAGCAAGAACAATTAAATGATGGAAAGAATAAAATAGACAGGGTGCAATGAAAATACGGTAGAGCTTCCGCAAGAAAATTAAAATAAAAACTCTGTAAATTGTTCTTTGAAGCTAGGCTATTTATAGGATCAATATTTTGGGCTTGGCATTTGGAGATGATGCATGGGCCTCGTAGATGCTGAGAAAATCCAGGGAAACGTTGAAATACTTGGTCTGCGGGAAGATAGGCAAGTTGAATTCACGTAACACACACGTACATGACCAAGTCTCAGTATATTACCCTAAATTCCCCTTGTCACGTTCGTGACAAGGGTGTCACGCTCGTCACCCATGTATTATGCGCGTCACGGTCGTGAAGGACTTGTGACGACCGTGACTGCTCCTTTTAGCGTGTCACGGTCGTGACTCCTAGGTGACGATCGTGACTGTTACAAAAAATGCAGATTATGCAGAATTCCTCTTTTCTTCTCCTTTTCATGGTTGATTTTGCTCATTTCACTTGTGGCTCATGATTTAGCTCTGTAATTGATATACCTGCAAAATGACAAAGAAAACTCGAGGAATCGGGTGTTAAAACGGCAAATGTGCGATAAAACGGCATTGAAACATAGCAATATAACCGATACTTTTTCTCGTTATCAAACTTCCCCAAACTTAAACCTTTGCTTGTCCTCAAGCAAATAGTCGGTTGAAAATTGTCGGACAAGTTTTCATCGACGCACACACATAACAAACCGTACGAAGAATCGTTTTGTCAGATAAACCGGTACTTAGATAAAACACTAACGATACACTAATGACACAAGCAACAAGCTAAGTCGTCGACTTCCCGTTAAACGAAACATTCGGTAATTGCGTTATGATTCCACCTAGAGTCTTTCGATCTTATTTCGCTCGGTTTCATTCTAGCGCAATCACATTAAGCCCTTTGCCTTAGCACACACGTAGTGGAGTAGCCGGTTAGTGACTTTGATCCTTTATAAGCACGGGGTCTGGTACACGAATGTGGTAACCCTACATACATTATCCAATTTGGAGGTTGTGGGGGATCGAGCCGTAGCACGCCCTACCAAGTTCAGAACCAGGTACCTGTGAACCAACCCGAAATGGACTCCTTCTCATATTTCTCGTTTCTTATATGCGACCGTGTACTTTGGTGCAATTTCTTTTCATTTGCATCGAGATATGAAGGATCATTATAGATTAGGCATCAAACACTTATATTCATCGGCTCCCCACGTGGTTTGTGTTCAGACGGTGCTGACTGCTAGTATAAACTACTAGGGGTTACTTTTGAACTGAAACTTAAGGTGTAGTCGTAACAATTATCGGAACGGAATGCTTAAGTGGGAAGTCTAAGGTGTCAAGACTGTATTGATCTTGTTGAATCGTTCTCAGCTTCCTAATTATGATTTCGTAGGTAAGTCGGCTAATGCGAGGATAAATTAATTTTTTTTTTTGGTATGGCTAAATAAACGGGGAGAATTCGAAACTAAAGAAAATAGCACAAATATTGCTCTGTTTCATTAAAATACGAAAAGGAAATACAACGGAAAGGGAAATGCGGAAAGGAAAATGCGGAAAAATGAAAGGTACCTCTCCCACACTATATCAGACATTGTCCTCAATGTTGTGATATAATAGCGGGTAAAGTACAATACAAACAACGGAAAAGGAAAAACATAAACTAAAACTAAAACTAAGGCTGCTGATGACCACGGCCCCGGCTTCTGGTGCGGGAGCGTCTGGTCGAAGTCGCTTCAGGATCAGAGCCGGTGCCGGTGAGAGCAGTGATATCAATACGCAAAGACTCTAGCTCGCTAAAGATCTCTCCGAGCTTCTCATCAGTCGTCCTTTGATTAGCGGCAACAGCTGAAAGTAATGCATCATGTTGCTCTTTTTGCCTTCGCTCCAATGCGGCATTCATCTGATTTTGCTGATGAATCGCACGGAGGACGTCTTCAAGTGTGAATTCCTGTGCAGGAGGCTGTCGGGTGGAGGACTCAGGAATGTCCTGGACAGGCTCAACTGCATCCATGGTGTCTTGCATCTCGTCCACTGGTGGATCGGCCTGCTCATCAATAATGGGGGCGTGGCCGGCAGCATCCGGTAAAGCAAATAGCCAGTTGGCTCGGTTGGACGGATCGATGCGGTCACGGCACGGCAAGATTATGTGGTGATAAACAGTGCCTTGGATAACAGGGCTGAACCTGCCATCCTCTCTCTGAGCAATCAAGTGGGCGGACCTGCAATAATTCTTCGTTAGGAACTCTGCGAATCTGCGAGGTAAATTAATAACCAAGTCACCAAGCTCCAGCTGAATGGCGAGGGTTGTGACAATCCCGCCTATGTAGAAGGGGGTTGCGCCTCTTTGCGCTATGGATTGGATATGGGACAACATGAATGGGGCAGCATTGATGCGCTCGTCATTTAAGGCGCAGTGCAAGAACAAGAGCTCCTTGGAGTTAAGCTTGTGGTTGCTCTCTCTTGCAAAGATGGTGTTGCAGATGATGCGATGAAAGTATCGGATCGCCAGGTTATGGATATGCGTAGCATTTAGGCTCTGAAAGGCTGTGGCACGGGTATTGGTGATGTCATGCCATAAGGTGAAAGCGGTTTCACTAAAGTTGTCCGGCACGCAGAGATGAGCATCATCGCCGTGATTGAAACCTAGCAGCTCGGCGATCCTTATTTGTGTAACTTCGAACTCGCGACCGAGCAATCTGAACTTAGCAACGCATGTGAATTGACTTTGTGAACCGGTAGGAGTGATATAGTGAAACGAACTCAAAAATTCCAATGTCAGGAGTTCGAATGTAGGCTGGGGTTGACTGCATAGATGCCACAAACAAACCTTCTGAAGCAGGAGCTTCACACTGTTGAGCATTCCCAACTCCCTCAAACAGTCAGTGTCGACGTATCGAGTGGGTTGAACACCACGGTTCTGGAATCTGATGAACCTCTGTCTCTGATTTTCTCCATGCTCACCATCTCTAAATTGAATTTCTTCCATTGCATGCAAGTACGAGAGTGGGAGATGAGAGGTTTTTGAGTTTTGTGAGAAAAGTGTAAAATGTGAAGAAAATGGTTCAGATTATAGTGCAAGATGAGAATGTGATAGGTTTGGAGTAAATGGAGTTTAATTTGGGTAATGGGAGGTTACGGGGGTTGGAAGAGATAATGGGGGTTTTTGAATGTTGTGGAAGTTGAAAAAGAAGAGGTTTCGAAGAAGAGCAGTTATGTTTCTCAGAATTCCTATAACAGAGGTCGTCACGGTCGTGATGGGGGGATGACGGTCGTGACGCGCTAATTAGCTTGTCACGATCGTTAGAGGGTGATGACGACCGTGAGGGATTAAAACGTAGAATATTTTCCAGAATGCATTATCTCTCACACGTCCAATACAATTTATATATTTTTATGATCACTTCTCATTTTATTTGTAATACAAACAATATATAATATTTTTAGATCAACATAAGTTAGTAAATTTCATCACACGAGAAATTATATAAAACATTAATCAATTTAAACATAACAGTAAATGAATTGAAAGCATAGAAATTAATTAAATTGGAAAAATTTGTAAAACTAGAAATGCTTTGCTTTTGATATAATTGAAGGGAAATTACATTAATAAAAATAAAGTACGAAAATGTTTGCGAAATGTTAAACTAACTAGAAACGAAAACAATAAATAAAATAAGTTAGATCACTACAGCATTTTCAAAAGTGCTTCTTCAAATCTTCGATTGCAGAGTTCAGGTGGTAGAATTGCTCACATGTTATGTCAGTTAAACCTATAATGTCCAATCGCATGCTTTTAATCTCATCCTTAACATTATTTATATCGGCTTGGTAAACTTCAAGAGTGTTCATGATTTTCTTTAAGTTGTCAGCATAATCTACTTGATTCACTTCAGGGGTTTCAATCACTTCATCAGTGTGGTCAATGTCAAGGTAACTAGGAGGCGTCTCAGGGTCACTTTCTACATCGGTCATTATATCATCCCTTATCTTGTAGGATTGAGGTGTTTCAGGAGTAGATGGATAGTCAGGAAGGGTTAGCTCATAAAGCCAATTATCCTTATTGTGAACACTGACTCTAGCATGGTTTGGTAGTGTGAACAGGGTTACTACTTCATTCCTGATTAGGTACTCGAAAGGTGGTTGTCCTAAATTCCTTATGATATGGCGGTTAAAGAAAAAGTTAAGATTCATAGGACGGATGGTACCCAAACGGTTACACCTGTGTAATTGGTATCTAAGTCCTAAGGCATCAGCAATCATGGTGACAAGACCTCCTACTAATATGGGTAGATCAGGTTCTTCTTGGATTCGGGTGAAGGTTTGCATCATGAAAGGCACACCATTGACTGGCTGTCCATTAGTCACACATGACATAATGAATATTTCATCTTTAGATACTCCAATAAGGTTTTCTTCTTTTCCAAAGAAGGTGTGGGCAAGGATCTTATGGAAATAGCGGATAGCAGGGTTATGTATCTCATCATTGTTCATGTTATTTGGTTCAGGATGGTAATTTCCGGTTAAGGTTCCCCAAAAGAAATCCAACTCAATGTCCATCAATTCTACCTGTGTGGTAGTAAAAGCAAAGGGTCCACTAGGGAATCCTAATAAGTCAGCTAGTTCTCTATGGTTAAAGTCATATTCTATTCCAAATAGGCGGAAACTGATAAATCCTTTCCTGAATCCAAAACCGCGCTCGGGTAAGTAAACTAAGGAGCTGAGGAACTCAAGGGTGAGCTCGCAGTAAGTCACAAACTTTTGTTGAATCAGTGCATTCTCCCATCCAAGTCGGTTAAACAAGTATAGGATGCTATCATGTATACCTAAGGTTTCCATAGTCAGATCATCCGGGTACAGAGTCAAATCCATTGGTCTCTATGATAACTCTTCAAATTTCATTCTTTGGTTCCTACCTCTAAATTTGGTTTCCATAAGGTTTATCGGTTGGTTAGCCATAGTTAGTGTAAATACGGAGGAAACAAATCAGGGGGAGAAGGAAAGTGGAAAAGACTTTAGAAAATCTGTAAAAGTGATTTAAAATTAAAATAAGGAAAAATAAGAAAATAAATGCATAAATGAAAGCAATAATAATAATAATGAAATATAACAATAATAAAATGACAAAACGAATAAATGAATAATAAAATGATAAATGACAAAATAATAGAATGATCAAAATTATTTAAATGATTAAATGGGTTGCCTCCCACTAAGCGTTGTTTTTATCGTCAAAAGCCTGACGTAATGCTTAGGTTAGATTAATCAGGGAAATTAGTGGACAACTCTAAAAGCCTTAGACTATTTGCATAATCTCTATTTTCAACTTTATGGTAATGTTTTAAACGTTGTCCGTTTACTGTGAACGGTTCACTATTCCTACCCTTAATTTCTATCGCTCCGCTCGGGAACACTCTAGTTATTTCAAAGGGTCCTGACCATCTAGATTTTAGTTTTCCAGGAAAGAGCCTAAGTCTTGAATTAAAGAGGAGTACAACGTCTCCCACACTAAATTCTTTCTTAGATAGGCGTTTATCATGCCATCGCTTAGTTCTTTCTTTATATATCTTAGCATTCTCATAAGCATCTAACCTTAACTCTTCTAATTCGTTGATATCTAGGATTCGCTTTTCTCCTGCAGCATTATAGTTTATATTGAGAGTTTTGATCGCCCAATATGCTTTGTGTTCTAGTTCTACCGGGAGATGACAAGACTTTCCATACACTAATTTGAAAGGTGTAGTTCCTATGGGTGTCTTGTAAGCTGTCCTATAAGCCCATAAAGCTTCATTAAGTTTAGATGACCAATCTTTCCGAGATATGGCGACAGTCTTTTCTAAGATTTGTTTGATTTCTCTGTTTGAGACTTCGACTTGTCCACTTGTTTGTGGATGATATGGTGTTGCCACACGGTGTCTTACTCCATACTTAGATAGTAATTTGTCAAAGATTTTTGAAATGAAGTGTGAGCCACCGTCACTTATGACGAGTCTAGGCACACCAAATCTGGGAAATATTATATTTTTGAAAAGCTTTATTACTACTCGTGTGTCATTTGTAGGAGAAGTTATAGCTTCAATCCACTTTGAAACGTAATCGACAGCTACGAGTATGTAATTATTACCGAAAGATGATGGGAATGGTCCCATGAAATCTATTCCCCAGACGTCAAAGACTTTTACTTCTAATATTCCTTTTTGGGGCATTTCATCTCTTCTTGAAATATTACCGGTGCGTTGACACCGATCGCAATTTATAACAGCGATGTGGACATCTTTCCATATATTAGGCCAAAATAGGCCGGCTTGTAAGATTTTTGCACAAGTCTTGGAAGTGCTTGCATGTCCACCATAAGGAGATGAATGGCAATGAGAAATGACATCTTCTATTTCTTCTTCAGGAATACATCGACGAGAGATTCCATCGGGTCCTCTTTTGAACAATAATGGTTCATCCCAATAGTAATATTTGAGATTGTGAAAGAATTTCTTTTTCTGCTGATAGGTTAAATCAGGTGGAAGAGCTCCTGCAGCTAGGTAGTTGACAATGTCACCGTACCATGGAAGTCCTACAGTTGTTTGGATTGTTTCCACGGGTTCTGGTTCATCTATGTCTAACTGAACTGGGTCGCTTCCTATTTGTGCTATCAGCTGTTCATACGGAAAATCATCGTTAATCGGCACTTGTTCTGGTTTAATACCTTCTATTCTAGATAAATGGTCCGCTACGACGTTTTCAGTACCTTTCTTATCTTTTATTTCGAGATCAAACTCTTGTAAGAGTAAAATCCATCTCAAGAGTCTTGGTTTAGCATCTTTCTTAGTCAATAGATATCTGATAGCAGCGTGGTCTGTGTAAACGATTATTTTCGCTCCCACTAGGTAATAACGGAATTTGTCAAGCGCAAAGACAACTGCTAACAATTCTTTTTCAGTAGTGGCGTAGTTCATCTGAGCAGAATCTAAGGTTCTACTGGCATAGTAAATTGCATGAAGTTTCTTTTCCTTCCTCTGGCCTAGAACTGCGCCTACAGCATAGTCACTCGCATCGCACATGATTTCGAAAGGTAATCTCCAGTCAGGGGGTTGCATGATTGGTGCGGTGATGAGGGCTGTTTTTAGAGTTTCGAATGCTTTAAGACAATCTTCATTAAATATGAACTCAGCGTCTTTCATTAATAAACCGGTAAGAGGTTTAGTGATCTTCGAGAAATCTTTGATGAATCGTCGGTAGAAACCGGCGTGTCCTAAAAAGCTTCGTATTTCTCGAACGGTTTTAGGGGGTTGAAGATCTTTTATGACTTCTATCTTAGCTTTATCAACTTCAATTCCCTTGTTAGATATAACGTGTCCTAGTACGATTCCTTCTCTGACCATAAAATGACATTTCTCCCAGTTAAGCACGAGGTTTACTTTTACACATCTTTCTAACACCATTTCTAAATTTGATAGACATCCTTCAAAACTTTGCCCGCATACAGAGAAGTCGTCCATGAACACTTCCATGATGTTGTCTATAAAGTCTGCAAAGATTGACATCATACATCTTTGAAAGGTTGCAGGAGCGTTGCATAATCCAAAGGGCATTCGTCTATAAGCGAATGTTCCATAAGGGCATGTGAATGTAGTCTTCTCTTGATCATCTGGGTGGATAGGGATTTGGAAAAATCCTGAGTAACCATCAAGATAACAAAAATATGAATGCTTGGCTAATCGTTCTAACATTTGATCTATAAATGGTAGTGGGAAATGATCTTTTCGAGTGGCTTTGTTTAGTTTACGATAATCGATGCACACTCTATGTCCTGTTACTACTCTTTGTGATATCGATTTGCCTTTAGCGTTTTTCACAACAGTGATACCTCCTTTCTTTGGTACTACATGTACTGGACTAACCCATTTACTATCAGAGATTGGATATATTATTCCGGCATCTAGTAGTTTCTTAACTTCTTCCTTTACTACAGTGCTAAGGATTGGGTTAATTCTTCTTTGAGATTCTCTGGAGGTTTTGCAATCTTCTTCTAGCAGAATACGATGCATACAGATTGAAGGGCATATTCCTTTGAGATCAGATATGTTATATCCTAATGCAGTTGGATATTTCTTTAAGACATCTAAAAGTTTCTTTGTTTCAATCGTTCCTAAACTGGAATTGATTATAACTGGTCTTGTACATTCAGTGTCCAAGAATTCGTATCTTAGGTTCTTAGGTAAAGTTTTTAACCCTAACGTAGGTTTATCCTTACTTGGCATGGGATCCGGTGTAAGCGCTAAACTTTCGCTTAGACTATCATCCTGATATGGTTCACGCCAATTATCATCTTCGAAAATCGGAGGGATTTGAATTTTCATAATTTCAGAATAGGTAGTTTCTTTCATTTCCATTTCTCTTACGCATTCGTCAATTACGTCCAATAGATAGCATGTATCCTCTATAGCTGGTGATTGTAAGAATTGTGTTAAAATAAATTCAACTTTTTCTTCACCTACCTCAAAGGTTAGCTTTCCTTTCTTTACGTCTATTATAGCTCCGGCGGTAGCTAAGAATGGTCTTCCTAGTATGATAGGTGTAGTGGAGTCTTCAGAGATGTCCATGATTATGAAATCAGTAGGAATATAGAATTGTCCTATACGTACTGGGACGTTTTCTAGTATGCCTACAGGATATTTAACAGAGCGATCGGCTAGTTGAACAGACATTTTATTGGTCTTAGGTCTCCCATGTCTAGCCTTTTGCAAATCGTTAAGGGCATAACACTGATACTGGCTCCTAAATCGCATAGAGCTTTGTCAATGACGAATTTTCCTATTACACAGGGTATAGAGAAACTTCCTAGATCTTTTAGCTTAGGAGGCATATTATTCTGAATTATGGCGCTACACTCAGCAGTAAGTGTAACGGTTCCGTTATCCTCTATCTTTTTCTTATTGGATAAGATTTCTTTTAAAAACTTAGCATACGAGGGCATTTGAGTGATAGCTTCTGTAAATGGAATAGTAATATTCAACTGTTTCAGAAGTTCAACAAATTTCTTAAACTGGCTCATCGTCTTGGAATTGGTTAATCTCTGAGGGTACGGAATTGGTGGTTTATAGGGTGGTGGAGGCACATAAGGCTTTTCTTTCTCCACTGCCTCTTGATTATCATCTTCCTTTTCTTCTGGATCATTCACCATTTCAGTCGGTTTATCCGGTTTTTGGTACATGGCTGGATTGTCAAGTCTTGGATCGGTAGGTCCGTCAAGTTCCTTGCCACTTCTTAATATCACAGCATTGACCTGACCTTTCGGATTAGGTTGAGGTTGTCCAGGAAATACTCCAGCTGGTGCAGCGGTAGGTGCTTGTTGTTGAGCTACTTGTGAAATCTGAGTTTCAAGCATTTTGTTATGTGTAGCTAATGCATCTACTTTGCTCACTAATTGCTTAATCTTCTCACTAGTGTGTATGTTTTGGTTTAAGAAGTCCTTGTTTGTTTGAGATTGGTTAGCTATGAAGTTCTCCATCATCAATTCAAGGTTCGATTTTCTAGGGACATTAGGAGAAGTCTTTTGATATCCTGGTGGTGTAGCTGGTGCTTGACCTGGTGCGTATAAAGCATTGTTGTTCTTATAGGAGAAGTTCGAATGATTCTTCCAACCTGGGTTGTATGTGTTTGAGTACGGGTTTCCTTGAGCATAATTCACTTGATATGTGGGAATTCCTGTTAATAATTGACAATCAGGAACTTCATGTCCTGGAATTCCACATAACTCAAAGTTAGGTGTTACTGCAGCCACGGTGGCTGTTGGTGTTATGGCCAAGTTGTCTATCTTTTGGTTTAGTTGGTCAAATTTTGCATTGAGTTGGTCCATACTACTCACTTCGTACATACCTCCTTTTATTGGTTTCTCAGTTGCGACTCTCTCGCTTCCCCATTGGTAATGGTTTTGAGCCATACTCTCGATAAGTGCATAAGCATCGTTATATTCTTTGTCCATTAGTGCACCGCCTGCGGCAACGTCAATTGTCATTCTTGTATTGTACAAGAGTCCATTATAGAAGGTATGGATGACCATCCATTCTCCTAATCTGTGATGTGGACAAAGTCTCAGCATATCCTTATAGCGTTCCCAAGCTTCGAAAAGTGATTCGTTTTCCTTTTGCTTAAATCCGTTGATCTGAGCTCTCAGCATAGCTGTCTTGCTAGGTGGGAAATATCTGGTCAAGAAAACTCTCTTTAGTTCCTCCCACGTAGTTACTGAATTCGAAGGTAAAGATTGAAGCCAGGCTCTCGCTCTGTCTCGAAGTGAAAAAGGAAACAGACGTAGTCTGATAGCTTCTTGGGTAACTCCATTGGCTTTTACGGTATCTGCGTATTGCACAAAGATCGAAAGATGAAGATTCGGATCCTCGGTAGGATTTCTGGCGAATTGATTTTGTTGCACGGCTGATATCAGCGAAGGTTTCAATTCGAAATCGTTTCGGTTGATAGCCGGTGCAGCAATGCTGGAATGCGGTTCAGCTTGCGAAGGACTAGCATAATATTTGAGTGGGTGATTATGTTCTTCAGCCATCTCTGCGTCCTTTGATGTTACGACTGGTTTAGGTGGATCTATTTGAAGATCTGGAATGTTGTAATTTTGTTCGTAATCGAATATCCGTCTTCTTACGTGTAAGAAGCGTTCCGATTCTGGGATTAGAGGTTGCAAGTCTTCGCCTTGAGAGCGAGTACTTGGCATACACTCGGGAATTTAGATTAAGAAAAGAAGATAGTTGTTACCTTAGTCTAGACAATGCTACCCTAAAGTGCACTAGTAACTAAATTAAGGTCCCCGACAACGGCGCCAAAAACTTGATGGGCTAAAGACGTATTCTAATTATATGTCTAGCGGTATCTTAACTGCAAGTGCACAGCCTATCGAAGTAATATTTAAGATTATCGATCCACAGGGACTTTATGATTTCTGGTTGTTTTTAAAGATTAAAGGCGGGAATTAAATTTAAGTTTAATAAAATAATACTAAGGCGGTCGGTATGTAATTATGATAACTTAGGCGGGTCAATCTAACCTAGGCTTATAAAGATGGTTCACTTAATCTATTCTGTAGAGGTTACCAGTTTAAATATCTTTAACTCACACTCTCGTGGTCTTATCTCAGATCTTACCCCTAAAGCCCTATGCCTGCTCTCGCTAGCCCATAAGTGTTTAGAAATAATTTTTGGAAACTTAGTAAGTCTAATTCATTTTAAAGCGCTCTCGCTGTGTTTAAATTAAATGCCTAACTTTAGCTATCTGGTTAAAATCTCACACTCTCGTGGTTTTGACCTAACCTATTACACTTTCCTTACTCTCGTAACAAAAATGTTGATTTTATAATAAAATGTCTCAGCCAGAATTTTAAGCTCTTAATTATTTTAAGCCTAGAATTGATTTTACCGATTTAGTTGATTTTAATTGCATACCGCCCTAAGGTGTTTAGCTACTCATTATTGTTGAACCAGACAGAGGCAGAGAAATACAAAATAAAATATGCATAACAGAAAAATAAATACTTAACATTAATATAAATGCAATTTAAATAAAAACCTGAATAACAATTAAAATGCTAGACTCCTTCTTCCACAGTCTGGAAAGCTCGGAGTACGGACCGGAATCGGAAATAAAATTTCTAAAAGAATTCTGAAGGTTTTGAAACAAATTAAATTATAACAATTTCCTAATGTTGGAAATTGTTATATGGTTGGTTGGGATACAGAAAATTAAAGCAAGAACAATTAAATGATGGAAAGAATAAAATAGACAGGGTGCAATGAAAATACGGCAGAGCTTCCGCAAGAAAATTAAAATAAAAACTCTGTAAATTGTTCTTTGAAGCTAGGCTATTTATAGGATCAATATTTTGGGCTTGGCAGTTGGAGATGATGCATGGGCCTCGTAGATGCTGAGAAAATCCAGGGAAACGTTGAAATACTTGGTCTGCGGGAAGATAGGCAAGTTGAATTCACGTAACACACACGTACATGACCAAGTCTCAACATATTACCCTAAATTCCCCTTGTCACGTTCGTGACAAGGGTGTCACGCTCGTCACCCGTGTATTATGCGCGTCACGGTCGTGAGGGACTTGTGACGACCGTGACTGCTCCTTTTAGCGTGTCACGGTCGTGACTCCTAGGTGACGATCGTGACTGTTACAAAAAATGCAGATTATGCAGAATTCCTCTTTTCTTCTCCTTTTCATGGTTGATTTTGCTCATTTCACTTGTGGCTCATGATTTAGCTCTGTAATTGATATACCTGCAAAATGACAAAGAAAACTCGAGGAATCGGGTGTTAAAACGGAAAATGTGCGATAAAACGGCATTGAAACATAGCAATATAACCGATACTTTTTCCGTCGAGTATTGTATCAGATATAGATCCGAAGTTCACTTCGAGATTTTGGAAGGTGTTCCAACAGGCCATGGATACAAATTTGTGTTTGAGTACTTCTAATCATCCCCAAACGGATGGTCAGACGGAGCGTACGACTCAAACAATGAAGGATGTGCTAAGGGCATGTGTTTTGGAAAGCAAAGGAAATTGGAAGGAACTTTTGCCATTGATATTATTCTCCTACAATAACAGTTACCATGCGAGCATCGGAATGGCTCTGTATGAGGCTTGGTATGGAAGGAAATGTAGAACACTGTTGTGTTGGTCAGAAGTGGGTGAAGATAGGATTTTGGGACCCGAAGTTATTCAGGAGACTATGGAGAAGATTCGAATGATCCGAGAAAAGATTAAACAAGCCCAAAATCGTCAGAAGAGCTATGCTGACAATCAAAGAAGACCTTTGGAATTTGATGAAGGTGATCATGTATACTTGAAAGCCACTCCGAGATTAAGGTTGAAAGGACCGTTTAAGTCGCGTAAGTTAAGTCCGAGATACGTGGGACCATATAAAATCATATAAAGGATTGGTGAAGTTGCTTACCATTTAGCCTTACCTCCCTCTCTATCTGAAATGCATGATGTTTTTCATGTATCTCAACTTTGTAGGTTTGTTCCCGATCCTCTTCAGCCTATTCTACCAGATTCTATCGAGATAGAAGCAGATTTGACCTTTGAACCCTAACCGAGCCGTATAGTTGGAAGAGAAACCAAAGTGTTAAGAAATAAGGAGATACCACTTGTCAAAATGCAATGGGATGAGATGCATCATGGAGATGCTATGTGGGAATTGGAATCGGAGATGCGGGAATCATATCCTCAACTGTTTAGGTAATCTTTTAAATTCGAGGTCGAATTTCTAATTAAGGGGGGGAGGATGTAATACCCCGTAAATTATTTTTAGTTCTCATGATAAGATTAATTGATATTAATATTGTCCTGGATTACTCTAAGAAATTTTAACGGAAATAAATAGAGTAATCAGTGGGATATTATTACATTAATTAGTATTAGCTAACTCAGAGGTTTTATAAAATATTGGATTAAGAGACATTTTTGGATACTCCCTAATTGGACCCGTCGATAGAGAAATGTTATATTTTTCTTTAAGACACAAATATTTTTCTTTTTAGATAGAAATATAAATAGAAGAAGAGTGAAAGGAAGAGAAGAAAGAGGAAGAAAAAGTCTTGAAGAGGAAGAAGAAGAAGAAGAAGACTCATAATCTTGTGCTTCCACCCACCCATTCTCCATTCAATCTTCTTCAATCTTCTTGCTAGAGGTGGGTTCATAGCTAGACACTTTTCTTTTGGTTTTGTTGAAGCTTTTAGGTTTTAGGAGTTTTAGGTCAAATTATGAATAATCCTAAAAATCGGTAGTTTAATCCGTTAGAAATTGGTTTAATCATTAATGTATGTTGCATATAGGTATAGGAACATATTTTATATGTTGTTGGAAGGAATTTGGTTTGGATTTTTGAGTTTACTATCATGTTTTCACGTTACTGCTGCTGTCTGTGTTTGGTTAACCGGTTAATGGAATTGGTTAACCGGTTAACGCGTCCAAATTTTATGCAGAAGCCCCTGGTTTCAGTTGGTTAACCGGTTAACGGAATTGGTTAACCAGTTAACACTGTAAGTTTGTGAAAAATGACTTAATTCCAAAACTTTGAAAATTCATAACTTTTTAGTAGGTTATCCGATTTGAGCGTTCTTTATACCGTTTGAAAGCTAAAAATACGTACTTTCACATGACACTAGAAAATATTATTTTTACCCGACTTTTACCCGACTTTTCGATTAAACCGTAAAAATGCAAAATTATGAAATTGTGAGCTTAAGTAAATGAAATGATAATACTTGTGAGGTATCTAGGATTCCCGTAGACTAGTAAGATTTGAGCATCGCATTTCGATTGAATCCCCCATAAAGGCTTGAGGTGGGTATTACATTGAGTCCCACGGGAAGCGAGTGTTAGCTTGAGGTGGGTATTACATTGAGTCCCACGGGAAGCGAGTGTTAGCTTGAGGTGGGTATTACATTGAGTCCCACGGGAAGCGAGTGTTAGCTTGAGGTTGATATTACATTGAGTCCCACGGGAAGCGAGTGTTAGCTTGAGGTGGGTATCACATTGAGTCCCACGGGAAGCGAGTGTTAGCTTGAGGTGGGTATTACATTGAGTCCCACGGGAAGTGTTCGAGTTGCTTGAGATGGGTATTTCATTTAGTCCCATGAGAAGTCTAGTGGTTCATACTTGAGGTCGGTGTTTCACTGAGTCCCACGGGAAGTATTGTATGAAGTGTTTCTTGTATGTTCTATTTCGCTTTGATTACTTTTGAGAGGAGTTCTTCATATTCGTGGAACCATTTGGTTTGACCCTTAGAGCCAAGAGAACTCTAAGATAGGGAACTCAATGAGATAGTTTTATCTCACCCCATGTTGATGTTGTTATTTCAGGTACTTAAGGTTCCGCAAAGGGTAAAGATAAGGCGAGTTGATTATCTTTACTTGTTTGATGGATTTTTCTTCCGCTGTGGACTTTTGAGATCTTCGGATCTAGTTCTTAGATTTTATTTTATGAACACTTTGTATTAATTATGGCCTTTGTCTTAGTACTTTTGTTTTAATGGCTATACTTATACAATATGTCGCTAGGAACTTATTTGTATTTAAGTACCAAAATTAAATATTTATATATGAAAATATGCTTTATGTATGTCTTTTAGATATGGGTGTTACAGTTGGTATCAGAGCAGGTCGTATGCTCGACCTAGCCTTGAATTATTATAAGTGTTTCTTTCCGTTCATACACGTTAACTTGCGGTAGAACTAAATGTTATGTTTATGGTATTGAGCCTGATCAACTTAATCTTGTTTTGATGACATTTAGGAATATGGATGGTAGGCGTGGAACTCGTGCTCGACCCAGTCTAACTCCTCCCGGTAGCGATCAGGCAGGTGGTGACGGGAATGCTCCTATGTTCCAATTTATGCAACAGATGCAGCAGCAACAACATTAGTTAATGCAAGAGATGATGCATCAGGTGAGTGGGGGCTTTCACCCTCATGTGGTTGCTCCTGAAGTTGTAAGTGAGACATTTAGAGACTTCTTCCGCATGAATCCTCGGGAGTTTCATGGTGGATTGGATCCGGTTAAGGCTCATGAATGGGTGACCGGAATGGAGAGGATTTTTCAGATTGTGATTTATAGTGAAGAAGACAAGGTGAATTTCGCATCATGTTTACTAAAAGGTCCTGCTGCAAGGTGGTGGGAGAGTGCTTCCAATTTGATGATGGTATAAGGGATCCCGAGAGTGTGGAAATAATTTAAGACAATTTTTATGGATAATTATTTCCCGAGTTCTTTGAGGAAGCAAAAGCAGTTCGAATTTCAATAATTGAGGCAAGGGAGCATGACTGTGGCCAGTTATGCTGAGAAGTTTGAGAAAATGGAAGCCTACTCTATGCAAGCTATGTATGCCCTTGATGAAAGGTGGAAAATTGACCAATTCTCGTTTGGATTAAGGGCCGAAATCTCGCATAGTGTCTCTCAACGAGAGTTCACTACCTACTATGAGATGTTGAGGCAATGTTATGTCGCAGAACATAGTCTGATAAAAGTGCAAACAGAACAAGTGCTGGAAGGTCGGTTTAAGGAGATCAGGGGAGAGCTAGTCAATGATTTAGGCCGAGGCCTCAAACCTTCAAAGGGAAACAGGTGTCGAGTCCTAGATCTAGTGCTCCTCCTTCTTGCTCCCGATGCTATAAGAACCATTTTGGAAGATGCAATTCGGGTGTCATGATCTGTTTCCTTTGTCAGAAAGAAGGACATTTTGCTTGAGACTATCCCCAAAAGAAGGATCAAGTGCAAGCGAGAGTTTATACTATGGATGCTAGGAAGACGAAAGGCAACAATTCCTTGATTGCGGGTAATTTTCTTGTTAACAATCATCCTTGCCTTGTTTTATTTGATTGTAGAGCCACACATTCTTTTATATCTACTAGTTGTGTGAAACGACTTGGGTTGCGGGTATTTCCTATGTCTCCTCCGATGGTGGTTAATACTACCATGGATGAAACCATCGAGACGCCCCTTAAGTGTGAGAATTGTACGTTCATCGTGGATGGTAGAACTTTTCAGATTGATCTCATTTGTTTACCTCTTAATAAAGTTGATGTTATTCTGGGAATGGACTGGTTGTCTTCTAATTCGGTGTTTATTGGATGTGAAGAAAAGTTGATCCTTATTCCCTCTGTTGAAGTGCCTCCGAAGGATGTTTTGGAAACAATCTTAGAAGGTACGGTTGGAATGGTAAATTTTCTGTTTGAACAAGAGAAGTCTGTTTTTCTTGTCCTTACTAAAGAGGAGAGTAATGACCAGCAAGTTTTGAACATTCCGATAGTTTGTGAATTTCCTGATGTTTTTCCTGAAGATGTCACTTCTTTACCTTCGGTGAGGGAAGTTGAGTTCTCAATCGACCTGATACCGGGAACGACTCCTATATCTGTTTCCCCTTATCGGATAGCTCCGCTCGAGTTGAAAGAGTTGAAGGATCAATTAGAGGATTTGATGGCAAAGCATTTTGTAAGGCCTAGTGTTTCACCATGGGGAGCTCCTGTTTTGTTGGTAAAGAAGAAAGATTGCAGTATGCGGTTATGCATAGATTATTGTAAGTTGAACAAGGTTACCATAAAAAATAAATACCCCTTACCGAGGATAGACGATCTTCTAGATCAATTGAAAGAAGCTTGCGTGTTCTCGAAGATTGATCTGAGATCGGGTTATCAACAAATTTGTGTGAAGAGTTATGATGTTCCGAAGACTGCGTTCAGAACCCGTTACGGTCATTATGAATTGTTAGTGATTCCTTTTGGCGTGACGAATGCTCCAGCTGTTTTTATGGACTACATGAATCGGATATTTCAGAATTATTTGGATAAATTTGTGGTGATCTTTATCGATGACATTCTTATATATTCTCGTACTACGCAAGAGCACGGAGAGCATCTAAGGATTGTCCTATCAATACTGCAAGAGAAGCAACTTTTTGCTAAGTTTAGTAAGTGTGAGTTATGGATGTCGAAAGTCAAGTTCCTTGGACATGTTATATCACAGGGAGGTGTAGCAGTGGATCCGTCGAAGATAGAAGCTGTAATTAATTGGGAGAGGCTGGAGAATGTTTCAGAAGTGAGAAGCTTCCAAGGTTTGGCAGGTTACTACAGAAGATTTATTAAGGGTTTTTCTCAGATGGCGTTACTGTTAATTAACCTCACTAGGAAGGACTTCGCTTACAAATGAGATTCTAGTTGTGAACAAAGTTTCATATGTTTGAAGGAGAAATTGACAACTTCTCCAGTTTTAATTATTCCAGATCCTAATAAATCTTATGAAGTGTTTTGTGATGTTTCAAAGATTGGATTAAGAGGTGTTCTCATGAAATAAGGTCAGGTGGTAGCCTATGCTTCTAGACAGTTGAGAGTTCATGAGAAGAATTATCCTACTCATGATTTGGAATTAGCGGCCGTGGTGTTTACCTTGAAAGTGTGGCGGCACTATTTGTATGGTGTGCGTTTTGAGATGTTCAATGATCATAAGAGTTTGAAGTACCTCTTTGACCAGAAGGAACTAAATATGAGACAAAGGAGATGGATGGAATATTTGAAGGATTATGACCTTGAGTTGAAGTATCATCCTGGTAAAGCGAATAAAGTGGCGGATGCTTTAAGTAGAAAAGTGATTCATAGTGTCGAATTGATGGTGTTAAAGTATGCATTATTGGAAAAGTTTAGAGACCTTGATCTTCAGTTTGTTTGGACTCTGAATGGTGTGATTATGGGAAACTTGAATATCAATTCTACCTTGAGGAATGAGATTCAACAAGCACAAGTTCTGGATGGGAAGTTGCAAGAGTTATTGCTCCAACCAGGTTTCATAAGGGCGTTGAATGGGATTATCCTATTCAACCAAAGAATTTGCATTCCAAATGATGATGTTTTGAAGAGAAAGATTTTGGAAGAAGCCCATAGAGGTTCTTTTACGACACATCCGGGTTCTTTAAAGATATATCAAGACTTAAAGAAAGAGTATCGGTGGTCCGGAATGAAAAAGGACATTGCGGTATTTGTGTCTGAATGTACGGTGTGTCAACAAGTGAAGATTGAGCACCAAAGACCGGACAGATTGTTGCAACCTTTGGATATTCCAATTTGGAAATGGGATAGTATTTCTATGGACTTCGCAGTGGGTTTACCGAGTACTCAGGGTGGCTATGACTCTGTTTGGGTGATTGTGGACCGTCTAACGAAATCTGTGCATTTCTTAGCCTTGAAGACTACGTATAAGACAAGTCATCTTGTGAGGTTGTTTATTGTTGAAATTGTGAGATTGCATGGTTTTCCGTCGAGTATTGTATCAGATAGAGATCCGAAGTTCACTTCGAGATTTTGGAAGGTGTTCCAACAGGCCATGGATACAAATTTGTGTTTGAGTACTTCTAATCATCCCCAAACGGATGGTCAGACGGAGCGTACGATTCAAACAATGAAGGATGTGCTAAGGGCATGTGTTTTGGAAAGCAAAGGAAATTGGAAGGAACTTTTGCCATTGATAGAATTCTCCTACAATAACAGTTACCATGCGAGCATCGGAATGGCTCTGTATGAGGCTTGGTATGGAAGGAAATGTAGAACACTGTTGTGTTGGTCAGAAGTGGGTGAAGATAGGATTTTGGGACCCGAAGTTATTCAGGAGACTACGGAGAAGATTCGAATGATCCGAGAAAAGATTAAACAAGCCCAAAATCGTCAGAAGAGCTATGCTGACAATCAAAGAAGACCTTTGGAATTTGATGAAGGTGATCATGTATACTTGAAAGCCACTCCGAGATTAAGGTTGAAAGGACCGTTTAAGTCGCGTAAGTTAAGTTCGAGATACGTGGGACCATATAAAATCATATAAAGGATTGGTGAAGTTGCTTACCGTTTAGCCTTACCTCCCTCTCTATCTGAAATACATGATGTTTTTCATGTATCTCAACTTCGTAGGTTTGTTCCCGATCCTCTTCAGCCTATTCTACCAGATTCTATCGAGATAGAAGCAGATTTGACCTTTGAACCCTAACCGAGCCGTATAGTTGGAAGAGAAACCAAAGTGTTAAGAAATAAGGAGATACCACTTGTCAAAATGCTATGGGATGAGATGCATCGGGAAGATGCTATGTGGGAATTGGAATCGGAGATGCGGGAATCATATCCTCAACTGTTCAGGTAATCTTTTAAATTCGAGGTCGAATTTCTAATTAAGGGGGGGAGGATGTAATACCCCGTAAATTATTTTTAGTACTCAGGATAATATTAATTGATATTAATATTGTCCTGGATTACTCTAAGAAATTTTAACGGAAATAAATAGAGTAATCAGTGGGATATTATTACATTAATTAGTATTAGCTAACTCAGAGGTTTTATAAAATATTGGATTAAGAGACATTTTTGGATACTCCCTAATTGGACCCGTCGATAGAGAAATGTTATATTTTTCTTTAAGACACAAGTATTTTTCTTTTTAGATAGAAATATAAATAGAAGAAGAGTGAAAGGAAGAGAAGAAAGAGGAAGAAAAAGTCTTGAAGAGGAAGAAGAAGAAGAAGAAGACTCATAATCTTGTGCTTCCACCCACCCATTCTCCATTCAATCTTCTTCAATCTTCTTGCTAGAGGTGGGTTCATAGCTTGACACTTTTCTTTTGGTTTTGTTGAAGCTTTTAGGTTTTAGGAGTTTTAGGTCAAATTATGAATAATCCTAAAAATCAGTAGTTTAATCGGTTAGAAATTGGTTTAATCATTAATGTATGTTGCATATAGGTATAGGAACATATTTTATATGTTGTTGGAAGGAATTTGGTTTGGATTTTTGAGTTTACTATCTTGTTTTCACGTTAATGCTGTTGTCTGTGTTTGGTTAACCGGTTAATGGAATTGGTTAACCAGTTAACGCTTCCAAATTTTATGCAGAAGCCCCTGGTTTCAGTTGGTTAACCGGTTAACGGAATTAGTTAACCAGTTAACACTGTAAGTTTGTGAAAAATGACTTAATTCCAACACTTTGAAAATTCATAACTTTTTAGTAGGTTATCCGATTTGAGCGTTCTTTATACCGTTTGAAAGCTAAAAATATGTACTTTCACATGACACTAGAAAATATTATTTTTACCCGACTTTTACCCGACTTTTCGATTAAACCGTAAAAATGCAAAATTATGAAATTGTGAGCTTAAGTAAATGAAATGATAATACTTGTGAGGTATCTAGGATTCCCGTAGACTAGTAAGATTTGAGCATCGCATTTCGATTGAATCCCCCATAAAGGCTTGAGGTGGGTATTACATTGAGTCCCATGGGAAGCGAGTGTTAGCTTGAGGTGGTTATTACATTGAGTCCCACGGGAAGTGTTCGAGTGGCTTGAGATGGGTATTTCATTGAGTCCCATGAGAAGTCTAGTGGTTCATACGTTAGGTGGGTGTTTCACTGAGTCCCACGGGAAGTATTGTACGAAGTGTTGCTTGTATGTTCCTTTTCAGTTTGATTACTTTTGGGAGGAGTTTTTCGTATTCGTGGAACCATTAGGTTTGACCCTTAGAGCTGAGAGAACTCTAAGATAGGGAACTCACTAAGATAGTTTATCTCACCCCATGTTGATGTTGTTATTTCAGGTACTTCAGGTTCCGCAAAGGGTAAGGATAAGGCGACTTGATTATCCTTACTTGTTTGATGGCTTTGTCTTCCACTGTGGACTTTTGAGATCTTCGGATCTAGCTCTTAGATTTTATTTTGTGAACACTTTGTATTAATTATGGCCTTTGTCTTAGTACTTTTGTTGTAATGGCTATACTTATACAATATGTCGCTAGGAACTTATTTTTATTTCAGTACCAAACTTAAAGATTTATATATGAAAAATATACTTTATGTATGTCATTTATATATGGGTGTTACATCTTGGGCATGTTATTTCTGATGGTGGTATTAGTGTTGATCCATCCAAGATTGATGCGGTAATGCAGTGGGAAGTTCCTAGATCGGTTACGGAGATTCGAAGCTTTTTAGGCATGGCGGGTTATTATCGGAGTATTATTGAAGGATTTTCAATATTGGCACTTCCGTTAACGCAATTGACTTGTAAGGGAAAGGCTTTCATTTGGGATATTCATTGTGAAGAGAGTTTCATTAAACTTAAGAGAAGGTTGACAACGGCTCCGATCTTGATTTTGCCAAATCGGACGGATGCATTTGTGGTGTATTGTGATGCTTCAAAACAATTGAGAGTGCATGAAAAGAATTATCCTATGCATGATTTAGAATTAGCGGCCGTGGTGTTTGTTTTGAAAATTTGGAGGCATTATCTTTATGGTGCAAGATTCAAAGTTTTTAGTGATCACAAGAGTTTGAAGTATTTATTTGATCAAAAGGAATTGAACATGAGACAAAGAAGATGGCTATAACTTTTGAAGGATTATGATTTTGGTTTGAATTACCATCCGGGTAAGGCAAATGTGGTGATCGATGCCTTAAGTCGCAATTTGTTACATATATCTACATTGATGATAAGAGAATGGGAACTTTTGGAGGATTTTAGAGATTTGAGTTTGGTTTGTGAAATGACGTCGAGAAGTGTGAGACTTGGTATGCTACATGTTACGAATGATTTTCTTGCAACCGTATGTGAAAAGCAAAAGTTGGATTTGAAGTTTGTTGATTTTATGATGAATGAGAATGAGGATTTCAAGGTTGATAATTTTGGAGTTTTGAGATTTCGTGGTCGTATTTGTATTCCCGATGACGTGGAGTTGAAAAAGATGATATTGGAATAGGGACACCGAAGTAACTTAAGTATTCATTCGGGAGCAAATACGATGTATCAAGATTTGAAGAAGATCTTTTGGTGGTCCAGATTGAAGAGAGGAGTAGCTCATTTTGTGTATGCGTGTTTGACTTATCAGAAGTCTAAGGTAGAACATCAAAAGTCTAGTGGTTTGATGCAATTGTTGGAAATTCTAGAATGGAAATGGGATAGTATATCAATGGATTTTATTACGGGGTTTCCGAATACGCAAAGAGGTCATAATGCTATTTGGGTGATTGTTGATAGGCTTACTAAATCTGCTCACTTTGTTCCAATTGATATTAGTTATCCTTTGGAGAAGTTAGCCGAGATTTATGTTTCTATGGTTGTAAAGTTGCATGGAGTTCCTAAGAGTATTGTATCAGATAGAGATCCTAGATTTACATCGAGGTTTTGGGATAGTTTTCCAAGGTCTTTGGGTTCTAAGCTAAGATTGAGTTCGTCTTACCATCCGCAAATGGACGGTCAAACCGAGAGGACAATTCAATCGTTGGAGGATTTGTTGCGTGCATGTGTGCTAGAGAAAGGTGGTGCTTGGGATAGTTATTTAGCGTTGATTAAGTTCAACTACAATAACAGTTTTCATTCAAGTATAGGTATGACACCATTTGAGGCTTTGTATGGTCGGAGATGTCGAACACCTTTGTGTTGGCATGCAACCGGTGAGAGAACGGTAGTTGGTCCAGAGATGGTACAACAAACGACGGAGAAGGTGAAGTTTATTTGGGAGAAGATGAGAGCTTCTCAAAGTCGACAAAAGAGTTATCATGACAAGAGAAGGAAAGATCTTGAGTTTCCGAAAGGCGACCATGTGTTTTTTAGAGTTACACTGGTTACGGGTGTGGGTCGTGCTTTGAATTCGAAGAAGTTGACTTCTCATTTTATTGGACCGTATAAGATTACTGCACGAGTTGGCACAGTGGCTTACCGTGTTGCGTTAACTCCGAATCTTTCGAATTTGCATGATGTGTTCCATATTTCGCAACTTCGAAAGTATGTTCCGGATCCGTCACATGTTATCCCAATGGACGAGGTTGAAATGAGAGATAACCTTACGGTGGAAGCTTTACCGATTAGGATTTTGGACCTTGAAGTCAATAAGCTAAGAGGAAAGGATATTGCGCTTGTGAAAGTAGCGTGTGGAGGCCCTGCGGAAGGCAATATGACTTGGAAATTAGAGAATGGGATGCGAGAGTCGTATCTGGGGTTGTTTGAATCAGGTAATATTTTCGAGGACGAAAATTTCTAAAGTGGGGGAGAGTTGTAACACCCCGATTCGATTATTCCATTTTGTTGAGTTTTTTATTTGAATTGAGTGATAATTGTTTTAATTATGAAATTGGTGTGTTTATGTGATATGTTGATGTGTTATATTATTTTACCGTTTTGACAATTTTCGGGTAAAATTAGATTGGAAGGTATTTTAGACATTTGCTAATTTATATTAAGTTAGAAATTTATGTAGAATTATTATTTTGTGAGAAAATGAATATTTGAGTGGAAAGAAAAGAAATAGAAAATAAAATAGAAATAGAAAGAAAAGTTATAAGAATAGAAAGAGAAGAAAAAGAGAGAATAGAAATAAATAGAAGAGAAAGAAAAGGAGGAGGAGAGAAAAGAGAAGGAAAAGAGAAAAACTTGGAAAATCTTCAAGATTGCTCCTAGGAATCGAAATAATCGGGTAAAGGTGTGAAATATTGTTATCTTATCATTGTGTATGATTATGTATATGTTAGATTGATTGGGTTTTTGTTTTGGAGGAGTTTAGAAAATGTTAGGTTTTAGGGTTTTGATGAAAATCTAAGAAAATTGGTAGATTAATCGGTTAGAACTTGATATAATCGAAGTATGATAACTAATACATGTTAATGATCATGTTTATTGAGGTTTGGTGGAGATTTGGGAGTCTTGAGGTTGATTGTTGCGTGACTGAGCTGCTGTTGGAATCGCAGTCCTCGCTCAACGAGAGTTTCCTCACCCAAAGAGCTTTCCAATACATTTTTCGCTCAGCGAGCATTCTCCTCGCTTAGCGAGACCTGGAAGTGGGAAATTTGTGTTTTTAATTCATAACTTTTGATCCGAGTATCTGTTTTAAGCGTTCCACATATCGATTTGAAGCTAAGAGCATGTAGAAACTAATGATGCTAAAAGATGTAATTTGTAGCCGACTTTTACCTGAATTTTCCGATAAAATGCAATTATGTTAGTTAAAGAATTGTGGGATTTATTGTGGCATAGTGGTCGTTTGGCAAATAAATGCATTTCGTGGAGTGAATATGAATGCATGTTGATAGTGAAAGAGTTCGTTGCCGTTTGGCTTAATTGATGCGAGTGTATATAGTTTGTTTGTGATTGTATGAGATGAATGTATAATTATATTATGATATGTATGCATTGCAAGAATGTTGTATGTCATTTTGCATGTGAAGCATAATGTATGCATTCTTGTATTGTGAGATTCTATGTGAATCCGTTGTAACATCGTGTGCCCATGTGGGGTGTGAGCGATGATTACAACATTATTGTGTGCCCATGTGGGGTGTGAGCAATCGGATTGTGTGCCCGTGTGGGGTGTGAGCAATCCATAAACATTGTGTGCCCATGTGGGGTGTGAGCAATGGGTGATTTACTCACAAATGATTGTCTGTCCATGTGGGGTGTGAGCAATTAGATTGTGTGCCCGTGTGGGGTGTGAAAAATTCATAAACATTGTGTGCCCATGTGGGGTGTGAGTAATGGGTGAACATCGTATGCTCGACGGAGAGTTATTTAGGTAACGAGCGATGGTTCCAATAAGTTCCTGAGTGAACTTGAGATGATTGAGTCGGTACCGTATTGCATTTTCATAGAGTCGTGAGTCGGTCTCTATGATTTGCATTTATCATCTATAATTGAAATTGATGAATAAACATGAATAATATATGTTTATGTAGAATGATGTGAGATTGTGCATGATGAATATGCTTGGTTTGTTTATATATATTGTGATGTATATGTGGGATGAATAATGAATTATGGTGAGAATATGTATATGTATATTTTTATGTTAAGATATATAATTATATGCATTGTTATTATGATAATATTTCTCACCCATATGTTGTTTTATGATGCTCTATGAGGCATTGCAGACTAGGTTGCTCGAGTTTTTTTTTGAAGTGTGTCTTCATTCTTTTGGTTTGTCGGCTCTGATATGTAGCACCGGGTAGCTAGGGTTGGCTTGATGCCTTTTTGTGATGCATTTGTATATGTATCTTGGTGATGCATGTTTATGTAAACATGAATTATGTGGTGAATCAAACTTAATGATATATATATATATATATATATATATATATATATACATATATATATATATATATATATGTGTGTGTATATATGTTTGATGTGTTTAATGTTTAATTTCCGCTGTTATTTTAATGTTGAGATATGGGTGGAAGGATTAAATTCCTCTGTTGAAAGTTACCACATTGTTGCATGTCATTAAATGAGCAGGTGTTGGATGTTTTAATCTCATGTATAATGTGACATGCCTCTTTTATACTATCTTTGAATTATACTCTGATGAATTTTGATATATGCCTAAAATGATTATTTGATTATTAGGGGGTATAGAAAGGGGGTGTTACAAATATGATATGATATGCAAACTCAAGATCTCTGTCGGAAGAACACAACCACCAGAGGAAAGAAAAAGCTTAGGGACACAAAAGTAAATCCAACTAGCGAAAAATAAAAGACAGCGAGAGAGTTTACCATAAAAATAAATCAATGGAGAACTTATTCAACTTGGGAAAAAGATAGTGTAGAAAAAAAGTCAAAATACAATCGGTAACAAGGCTTAATAGAGAAGGATAACACTTCACTAGAGAAAGTAACAAATGAACAAAGTGTTCGAATCTATAATAAATGGAAGTAAAGATTTCCCACTAACATACAAGTGATAACTTATTTCCAAAGTAATCAATCAAAAGAAGGAGACATGGCTCTGAAGAGTCGGGGTGATCTGATTGCTCGTATCAGGTAGCTCGAAAGTGACTGCATGGGAACTATTAAGTTGGATTTTGATAATGAGGTCGACCAGCTCAAGATAGTCAATTCAGGGCTAGTGATCGCGAGAACTGCCTTCAACTATGAAGTGGCCGACAGGGATATTTTCGGCCCATTCGTAGGCCCGGATGATGAGGAAGAGGAGGTGGGCGAGGATGATGAATAGGTCTGGCCTATGCGCCGTGGTTTTTTTTATTTTGTCGGCCTGCGTGCAGTTTGTAACATCCCAAAAATTTCCCTCTCTTTTTCATAGCATTTAACATAACATACTGCATACGTATCATTGCATATTTGCATTGCAATAATATCATGGAAAAATGGAGCATAACATCCATAGCATATCATAAGTTGGCAGTGTTTTAATTCAAATGCGATTGTTTGTTTCGGTCAGGAGGTCGTTTCAATTGCAAGTTATCTATATCTATGGTTATTTTTCAGGAGGTGCTTCAAAGTCAAGTTGTGTTGTGTGCGAAGGTCATCATTTTACCGAGAAGTGGTTCATGTGATGGTTCTGGGTTCAAATATTCAGGATTATCATGATTATTGTTTAGTGGTAGTGGTATTCTCTTTGAATAAGTGGTTTCTGTGGAAGCGATGCAAGAATGGTTTTGAGTTGAGTGAATTGATGAATCGAATTTTCATGGCCGTGTGCATGCTTGGTGGTAATGGATTCATTTCACAAGAAAATATCAAGTTCCATATTTATTTCTATCCATTTTATTATTCGATCCATAAATCGTTTTTCTAGTTACTATTTTTCTACCAATTCACAATTTTCATTCAACATCCATTTATTTTAATCAAATTCCCTTTTATCCAATTTCTAAATTCCATAGTTCATAAACCCATTTTATTATCCAATTCCCATAAATCATTTTATCTCCATTTTTCTTTCCAATATCCATTATCAATTATCACTTGTTCATACTATATGCATCACCAAAATATGTTACCAAAATAATTGAAAAAAATATTATGTGATGTATATGAAGCCACACACGGTTCACAAGAAGCTATATACTTCAGATTTTACAAGCAAGATCCCAACCATTTATTTTATCAGCCATCACGTTTCATCAGCAAACATATGACTTCGACTAGCTTACCTATTACAAACACCAAACCAAGCATGATACAGACGCTCACAGCTTCAAAACGCAAGCACATGAAGCTCAGTATCACACGTTCATCACATTATCAAAATGCAATGTAAGAAGAACAAAATGCATTGAATCACACAAACATTCAGTTAACAAAAAACTCAAAATCACGGAGAAAAAAAAAGGAGAATAACAAACTGAGAAAAACTATAACAAACAAAATTCAGTGAGGGAAAGGAAACGTAATTTCATCCTTCGTCTCATTCACTCGTCATCTTCATGAAAAAACGAATTCAATAACACTCTTCTTCATAATACAACTCATTCTCCTTCATCACAAAAACAACTATGATTGAACTTCAATATCCTTCATCATCGTCTTCAACCAAATCTTGACCACTCTTCTTCACCATCAACAAAACAAAACAGAATCTGACTCTTCTTCATTTTCCACCATAATCGAATCTCAGCCTTCTTCATCACAATCCATAAACCAAATTTTCTCAAACAAAGCAAATCGTCATCGTTCTTCAACCTGTGGGGATCTTTATCACTTCATCGACATCACATCATCATCTCCAACATTCATCACCTTTGGTTTTTCCCATCGCCGTCGATTCGAAGAAGCATCAGACTATCTCCGGCAGATAAATGTTATCGAACTCATTTTCCCTTGATTGCGTGTGTGCTTATTGTTTGCTTTTGCTGCTGTTGATTTGATCCTTTCGTTCGGTTGAGATTTCGTGAAAATTGATGGCAGATTCAGATTGAGGATGACGAATATGGTAGGGTTTATGTTTGTGGTATGATGCTTGGAGGTGGCCGACGAGGCTTCGGCAACGAAGGTTTAGGAGGAAGAATATGAAGTGCGGCGGAGTTAGGGTTTTAGAACTTAGTAAAAGAGGAGGACAAACGGCGCATGGAGGAAGAGACTATCGTGAGTTTTTGGGGCCTTGTGATTCTTTTTTTTAAATTTCTATTTGTTATGTATTAAGAGAATAAAGAACAAGATTCAGATCAGGATATGTATTAATGGCTAAGATTTGTTGATTTCTTCCACACCGGCAGTGACACTTGTTACCGTCCAGTAGGACCCTCCCTCTTCAATCCTACGCGTATAATATATCATAAATATCATGCACTTTAGCTTCCTAACCGCTAGATGAGATTACTTTGAGAAGTCATTCGATCAATGCTCCAGATTAAGGTCAAATATGTTGACTAATCCCCACTGTATTCCCTCAGGCCTTATTTCATTTGGGCCTCCCTCTCATTGCTATCCGCACCTCTACTCTTATGCCCCTTCTCGGTTTTAACTGCAATTTTACTATTCCTTCACCCCCTCATTTCTTTCCTATTCATTTTATTTTTTCACACACTTTCCATTTTAATTCATAAAAATACCAAAACACATTAACAAATTCCACAAAATATATTTTATCATCTTAACACATTTTAGAAATTGTGTTTTTTTTTTTCTAATTTCATTGAGTTTTTATTTTTATTTCGAATTTTCTTGTGATTTATTTTTCAATTGGTTCACAGGACCTTTGTCCTTCCATTTCTTTTCTTTGGTTTGTGTAGCATTACCTTTCCCATTCCTTTGGGATAAAAATGTCTAGCTGGAAACTCTATCTTTTTCGCGGCACTTTCGCGTTTGTACCAGGATGGAAGTCCAGGGAGCGGCGGCTGGTGACTATGTTAGGGGACCGTACCCAGAATCTCTGGTTTCCCCTTGAGAGTCACTCCTAGCGCTTGTTTGTTTCTGTTTCACTGGGTGTTTTTGATTGTTTGTTGTTGTGTGTTTATTATACTATTCTATTTACACTTTTATTTACAACTTTATTTATCGCTTACAGTAATTTATTTTCCATGCATCTTTATTATACTGTCTGGACTGTCTGGCTGTACTGGTTTTCTTTTGGTGGGTTGGGGGTTACTGTGAGATGAGCTCGTAAATGTGGCTCGAGTGCACCCTAGGACTTAGCATGAACAATCACTTTGGCTTCATGACATCTTGTCATGTGGGTAGTAGTGAGTTCCATACCCATATTGCCACCATCTTGGAAATGTCTTGATATATGGATCTTCCATACTTCATTACACGACCTTGATAGTTATGTGCATCTGGGGACCGATCATTGAGGACCTTTGTGGAACCATCCCTCTCTAGTGGTGACAATGGCAGACCACATTTGTGGCAAACCCATTCGCACCCGAGGGCCCACTGGGAACTCGCATAGGATGACCTGGTTCTCTTATAGGAACTCAGTTAAAGCATTTGGTCGTATGACGATAGTACTATATCCCACAGGATGAATATACTATTGTTTCTTGATTTCAGCACTTGAAGTTAGGGACTTATAAGGAATGTTTGTTTTTCCCAGACTAACGTTGAGACCTCCCTGAGTAGTATATAATGCTTACCAGATTCCCTAATTGGTCATGAGCCATTTCTCGGAAATGGTGAATGTATTATTGCTATTTGGCTTTGAGAGTCCGTGATGTTTGACCCGGAGCACACCCGTGAGATTAGGTGGGGTTTACAGGTTCTACAGGAACCCCTGACCTTATCATACCCTTTGTTACCACTGTGATCTTATGTTCTGATCCATTTGTTATGATTCTGGAGTTCTTGACCTTTGGTTCTGGATTATTATCTGGGTTTATTATTCAGAGATCATATAGCATCTGATACTTGGTTCTCGGCTCAGTGTTCCGTATCCGGACAGACACCAATCCCTGATCACATGTCAGTTGCATACATGACATCATAGCATTTTAGCATACATGTTCAGTTATTTCCGAGGATCTCATATCTGAATCAGGATGTTGGATTTTCTTCTTCATCAAAATGTGAATCAAAGCAGATAGATTCCTCGGAAGTAACCAAACATGGCATCTTATAGCATTTTTATTGCATTTCAGTTCCACAAGCAGGGCTTATCCATTTTTTGTTTACAATCTATATTTGAGATCCCGACTCTTGTATTAGACTTGAAGCAACTTTCGGAAAGATCATGGACTCTCGGGAGCAGAGCCAGTTTGCAACAATAGCAGATGTTGGATTGACGAGAGGTCAGTGGGACCAACTTGTAAAGGCTATGACAACATTGGAAAGGCAAGATGGCCGCAGTTTTGCTCAAGCCCAGCCTGCATAGATCCCTGTTGAGAACCTATATGTTCGAGAGTGCCTGGTCACCCGGAGTGGACATTCTTCTTCTGTTGATGCTGCAAATTATAACAATTTTGCTTTCAGTATGCCAGGTTCCCAAGAGGCAAACCATGTGATGAGAGTAAGAGATCCGTAAGTTGTTGATATGGAAGAAAGATTTTATATGTTGTATGAGATGATTAAAACCCTTGAAAGTTGTAATTTTGTTGATCTAAGTGTTGCGAACATGTGTCTGGTACAAGGCCTTTTAATACCTCCAGAGTTCAAAGTACCAAAGTTTGAAAAGTACAAAGGGGATAGTTGTCCAAAAGCAGCATTTAATGAGGTTTTGCAAAAGGATGACCTCATATGAGCATAATGATAAATTGATGATTCACTGCTTCCAATATAGTCTGAGTAGGGTATCATTGAGTTGGTACATGCAGTTAGAGAGTACTCATATCCAATCATGGTCAGACCTAGCCAATGCCTTTCTGAAGCAGTATGAATACAATCTTCACAGGGCTCCTAGCCGTATGGATTTGCAAAGTTTATCCCAAGAGTATGGAGAATCTTTCAGAGAGTATGCCCAGAGGTGGAGAGAGGTAGCTGCTCGTGTTCAACCCCCGCTATTAGATAGATAATTGGTTGATATTTTCATAGAAACCCTACAATGACTTTACTTGGAGAGGTTGAATGGCAGTGGAATGTCAAGTTTCTCTAACTTGATGATAGTTGGAGAACGCATTGAGAGTTTTCTCAAAATGGGAAAGATCCAAGGTATTTCGGAGGTCCCAACTGAAGAGAATGCAACTTTTGCCAGTTCACAAGAAAAGGATGAAACTGATGCAATATGGGAAGCTCCACAAACTCCATTGACTTATCAATAGTACACATGTATCTCAACTGCTCGGAGTCAGCAATCTTCTAAATTTCTGTGTCAGATGTCAGTTCATCCATATCAACGATATCCTCTTGTTAATAGTGAACTTCGTCAATATCAACAGCAACCTTTCCAACAGAAGCATACTCCACATAGGCATCGTTACTACAATAAAAGACCAAAAAGGTATTTTGATCCATTGACAATGTCATTCAGTCAGATACTCCCATGCCTGATCAATAGTGGATTGATAGTGTCGAAGAAACCGGGTCCGATGCCTTTTCCATACCCACCAAGTTTTGATCCCAATGTTCGATGTGGTTTCCATGGAAATGCACCAGGAAATTCAGCCGAAGAATGCAAACCACTTAGGGATAAGGATCAGTATTTGATTGAGTCTGGGTTGATTTAAGTGACACGTCAGGGAATTCAAATCAACAAGTCTTCGCTTGGTCATGTGGGTTCATTCGCTCATGTTATGAAGGAAATTATTGAGGGTAGGTGTGAAGGTGATTCTCAGATTGATTTTTAAGAGCAGCAATGAGGATGGTTAGTTTATGAACTGCATTTTCTTCCCTATTGAGAGGAACTACACTGCTCTGATTCTTCATTAGTCTTGGGTCAATGGAGATACGTAGGCAGAAGATCTTCAGGTCTTTGCGAGCAACCTTAGGCATCAACTTTGTTTCTCATATTTACTATTTTCTTCAGACTTCTCGTGTCAGTGTTCAACTATAGAGGCTTGAGGTCAGAATAATGGGGATTGATGTATGGTTCTGGACATGTGGCCATTTGATTGAAGATTGCAGGTTTATGGAAAGGTTGTCGATCACTGAAAGTATCCAAGATTGATAAGTCCAAAGTCAAGCCTCCTCAATGATGGCAATGTTTAGTTTCTTTACTGCATTCTTATTTGTAGTTTTTATGTTTGTTTAAACATTTGTATGCATGCATGAAACTCGTAAGTTTGTGTATGTGCATTGCAATACCAACTGTCATTCTTAAACTCTGTGATGGAGGATAACGAAATGAAAACGCATAAATCTCCAATTGTGTGCTCTTCAATAAGACGCTATTCATGATGTACAAGCATTGTTTCAAATCCCAAACACCGAAGATATAAGGGAGATAGACCCTCGCTAACCCCTCTGAGCCTTGAAGTAGAAGTTTCTTTTTGCACGAAAAAAACCCTTGCATTGAACCCGGGGCAGGGTAGGTGTCATCTAGTTGGATAGAGCTTTCAGAATTTCATAAAGAAGTGTATCTGATGATCCATTACCTGTCATTGTACTAAATCAAGAGGTCCAAAGACCGAAAACCACAATGATTATCCCTTATCATTAGATAATTGAGACAATCACAACCCTTTCAAAGCAATCAAGACAAACAGTGTCACACGATTTGTTAAAAAAAGAATTGAAAAAAATGGAAATCCCGCTAAGTCGAAACATGATAAAAATCGACTTAGGCAAAAGTTAGGGCATCCCGCTGGACTCTAATTGCAAAAAAAATCAAAAGAATCAGTCCAGGAAAAAGGTAGGGATAAAAAAAAGAAAAAAGAAAGTGGAAAATGGAAAGGATTACACAAGAAAGATCCTTAAATAAAAACAACACGTGTGATACATACACAAAAGGAAATAGGGGTGACTGTTATTCCAACAACTGCATGGGTGCTTGAACTATTAGCAGTAATGGGTTCCTCAACTAACATGAAACCCTTAGGAAAGGTGAGCGTTTGTGAAAGCTAGTTGAATGTAGGACTGGAGGACATCACGGAGAGGTGTGGGCACAAATAAAATTCAAGCCCATATCCTTGTTTCTAAAAAATAGTAAACTAGGTCACGATACAACCCTCAAAAGTCCTAACTGAATAAGGGTTAATTTGAGAGCTTACTACCATAAGATAGTGTTCCTGACTCCTACTAGTTGTGCTCAAAGATATTTGTTGGTGTTGCATGTACATGCTTTCATAAAAATCAATTTTGTATTTTAACTAGTGATTCAATCACAAAGGTTTGTGATATATTTTCAATAAAAACTTCAAGATTAACATGTGTGTTGCATTAGAATAATCATTCTCAGGATAAAACATTTTCTGCTTGCATACATTTGTTTGACATCAAAGAAGTTCACATATGGAACCTCATTCCAGAAGTTTAATCTTGCCAAGTTGAGAAGTCTGAAACTTCTGAAGGACAATCACGTCGAAGTGCACTTTTCCAAGAAATTCTTTTGAGTAGGGGGTTCTTCTAACTGGTTGGATAAGATACAACCAATCTACGGAAATCACGTTGAGTAACCTCCTCAAAATTCAGCCAGTCTGGGGAAATCACTTCGAGATTTAAATCTCTCCAAGAGAAATTAGTCTAGGCATTTCTTCAAAGCATAGTCAGTTAGAGGAAATCATTTCAAGGATCATACTGGGACAAACCACCCCAAGAGTAGTAGAAGTTGCTCTTTTTGGATGAAGGTTAATTAGAGGCACCTATCCAAGGTTCAGAATACTGGGGCACAATACTTCATGATGGTGTGAAATCTTGGGGCAAATTCCTACTTTGACCATACAATATGAGGTAGTTAATTTGAGATCCAGTGAACCTCTTCAAGAGTTTGAAAACACTGAAGCATTTAGGATTCCAGGTTTTCTATAAAATCCTCTTGAGACAATCTTACAATATGCAAGGCATTTCTCATAATGAACATCTGGTGATTGTTCCCAACGGGGTACAGGAAGCGTATTTCCCTTATCATAGAGTTTCTCCTTTGTCATTATGGTTTCATCAGTTGATCATCATACACGGTTAAAGTCCAATCTCTGTTGGTATCTCCTCAACAAAGGACATTGGCATCTATATGTGTCCAGCCCCTCACTTCAGGTTGAGTGTGGCAATCTTCGCCTTGGTTTTCTTCGGCCCTTAAGTCGATATCGGTGTTTTCTTCGGCCATTGAGTCAATATCATTACTTCTGTTTCTCGGCCCTTGAATTGATACCATCACCCTTGTTTCTCAACCTTTGAGTCGACATCAATGCCTTTCATTGCCTCGGCCCTTGTCATGTCGTTTCCTCGACCCTCAAGTCAATATTATGGTTATTCTCCGACTCTTGAGTCGATATTATCGTTTCCTCGACCCTCAAGTAGATGTTGCTGTTGTCTTATTTCTCGGACCCTCGAGTCGATGTTGCTGCCTTATCTCCTCGACCCTTGAGCCGATGTTGTTGCCTTATCTCTTCGAACCTTGAGTTGATGTTGTCGGTTTATTGTCCAACCTTTGTGTCGATATTGTCACTTTGTTGCCTCGACCCTTGAGTCGATATCATAGTTTTCACTTCTTCAACCCTTGAGCTGATACCCAGTTATTCTGTCATAAAAATGAAAGTCAATCAATCATATCATCCTAGCTCAACCATACTTGGTTCATTTCTGCCCGGGGAATATGTGCATATCCTTCTGCTACCATATAATAGTCACATGCTGAGCTCAAAAGCGAGATTGAAGTTTCTTCAGGTTACAGTACATTCCTCCCTCTTGACAATTGATAGCCCTATCCGTGGTTCAAAATACGGGGCATAATATCTCATAGTGACATGAGGTTTTCAGGAATCCTCGTGAGATGAATTCTTTCACAGACCATGCAATATGGGGTAGTTATCTCGAGACCTGACGAATCTCTCCAAGAGTTTGAAGACACTAGGACATTTTGGATGTCATGTCTTTAGTAAAATCCTCTTACATTGATCTTCAAGCAGTCAACTAGTCCAGAAAGAGAAAGATGTTACCAGATGGCATTCCCTAAGTAGAGTCTTCTCCCCAACGAGAGATGCCTTACAACTCTTATCTCTAGCAGAAGGACGATCTCCAACATCCCTAGTAGAGTTCAAATGGAACTTTCCCCAGTTGAGTCAGAATAGGGTAATATCCCCAGCAAAACTTCAAAGGTCGGTTAAACTGCTCATCCCTAGGCGGAGTCATAATTTCACAGTGGGTTGTTCCCAGTAAGCAGTTGAATGCTTTATTCCCCACAGAGTTAGAATTATCAGAATTCTCTCCTTAGAAAGAGTTTAACTAAGCTTCTCCCTAGTCAAGTCTGAAGATGGTCATTCCCCACAGAGTTTCATGATTGGGATTCACTCATCATTGGAATATTCCCCAACAAGGTCGTCAATTTGTTTTTGGCCAATGTGACAAGTGATGTAGATAGTGTTCACATTCCTCAGTCAGAGTCAGGTATTGTCAGAATATCTTGATGTTGTTCCTCAGTAGAATTTTGGTCAGTGCATTCCCATTCCCCAACGGAGTTACAAATGGTATTCTCCTCTTGCAGAAGTAGTTTCCTAGAGGACCTTATCTTCTCAACTCTTCAAGGCCCACATCTCCGTGGCAGGCCAATAGTCATCTGGTTCTTTATAAAAGATAGTTTTCTGAGTCGTAAATCCTATGATATTATGTGCTCATGATTGGTTTGTAGATCCTATGATACTACAATACTGTTTCAAGGCCCACGTCTGTGGCAGACCAATAGTCATCTGTTTCATTATAAAGGACACTTGTTGGAGTCATAAATCCTATGATGTTTTGAGCTCATGTTCTAGAGTATGGATTCTTGGATACCATTTCTTGGTGTATTTTAGTTGATTGTCAACATTTTTGCAAGGCCCACATCTGTGGCAGGCCAGTAGTCTTCTGGTTCATTATAAAAGACATTTCTCCATTGTTACGAGTTACTTTTCACAACACCAAGGTTTTCAAGAAGTGTTTTCTTTGGTCGGTTTGTATCCCTTTTTCTTCTTCGTCAGAGTGAAAATTTTCTCGAACGGCCGACAGCCGATGCTCTCATCCTTTTCAGACTAACAGTTGCTTGAATAGGGGCAGCTGTAACACCCTAAAATTTTCCCTCTCTTTTTCATAGCATTTAACATAACATATTGCATATGTATCATTTCATCTTTGCATTGCAATCATATCATGGAAAAATGGAGCATAACATCTATAGCATAGCATAAGTTGGCAGTGTTTTAATTCAAGTGCAATTGTTCGGTTACGATTCGATTCTGATGGATATTTGACCTAAACTTGGTCAAACTATCAGGAGATCATTTTTAATTGCAAGTTATTTGTGCCTGTGGTCATTTTTCAGGCGACGTGTCAAAGTCGAGTTGTGTTGTGTGTGAAGGTCATTAGTTTACCGAGTAGTGGTTCATGTGATGGTTCAAGGTTCAAAGATTCAGGATTATCTTGATTATTCTTCAGTGGTAGTGGTATTCCCTCTGATGAAGTAGTTTTTGTGGAAGCGATGCAAGAATAGTTTTGTGTTGAGCGAATTGATGAATCGATTTTTCATGGTCGTGTGCGTGTTTGGTAGTAATCGATTCATTTCACAAGAAAATATTAAGTTCCATATCCATTTCTATCCATTTTATTATTCGATCCATAAACCGTTTTTCTAGTTACCATTTTTCTACCGATTCACAATTTCATTCAACATCCATTTAGTTTAATCAAATTCCCTTTTATCCAATTTCTAAATTCCATAGTTCATAAACCCATTTTATTATCCAATTCACATAAATCATTTTATCTCCATTTTTCTTTCCAATATCCATTATCAATTATCACTTGTTCATCCTATACGTGTTACCAAAATATGTTACCAAATAATTGAAAAATATATATTATGTGATGTATATGAAGCCACACGTCGTTCACAAGAAGTTGTATACTTCATATTTTACAAGCAAGATCCCAACCATTTATTTTATCAGCCATCATGTTTCATCAGCAAACACATGACTTCAGCTAACTTACCTATTCCAGTCAACACGTTATCCAACAAGCCAAACACAAAGCCAAGCATGATACACACGCGCAAATCTTCAAAACACAAATGAACATGGAATTTAACGCAAGTACATGAAGCTCAGTAACATGTGTTCATCACATTATCAAAACACAGTGTAAGAAGAACAAAACGAAGTGAAGCACACAAACATCCAGTTAACAAAAAAATCAAGATCACAAGAAAAAAAAGGGAGAATAACAAACTGAGAAAAATGATAACAAACAGCGATCAGTGAGGGAAAGGAGACAAAATTTCATCCTTCGTCTCATTCACTCGTCATCTTCATGAAAAAAGGAATTCAATAACACTCTTCTTCATAGCAAAATTCATTCTCCTTCATCACAAAAACAACGATGACTGAACTTCATTATCCTTCATGATCAACTTCAACCGAATCTTGACCACTCTTCTTCACCATCACCAAAACAAAACGGAATTTGACTCTTCTTCATTTTCCACTATAATCGAATCTCAGCCTTCTTCATTACAAGCCATAAAACAAATTTTCTCAAACAAATCACACAAAGCAAATTGTCATTGTTCTTCAACCTATAGGGATCTTTATCACTTCATCGACATCGCATCATTATCTCCAACATTCATAACCTCAAGTTTTTAGCGTCATCGTCGATTTGAAGAAGCACCGGACAATCTCCGGTAGGTAAATGTTATCAAACTCGTTTTCCGTTGATTGGGCGTTTTTTTGTTGTTTGCTTTTGCTGCTGTTGATTCAATCTTTTCGTTCGATTGAGATTTCGTGAAAATTGATGGCGGATTCGGATTGAGGATGACTAATAATGTAGGGTTTATGTTTGCGGTATGATGCTTGGAGGTGGTCGGTGATGCTCCGGCAGTGGCGGTTTAGGAGGAAAAAGATGAAGTGCGGTGGAGTTAGGGTTTCGGAACTTAGGAAATGAGGGAGAGACTATAATGAGTGTTTGGGGCCTTATGATTCATTTTTTAAATTTCTATTTGTTATGCATTAAGAGAATAAAGAACAAGATTTAGACCAGGATAGGTATTAATGGCTAAGTTTTGTTGATTTCTTCCACACTGGCGGTGACACTTGGCATAGTCCGGTAGGACCCTCCCTCTTCAGTCCTACGCATACAATATATCATACATTTCATGCACCTTCGCTTCCTAACTGCTATATGAGATTACTTTGAGAAGTCATTGGATCAACGCTCCAGATTGAGGTCAAATAGGTTGACTAATCCCCACTGTATTCCCTCAGACCTTGTTTCTTTTGTGCCTCCCTCTCATTGTTATTCATGCCTCTACTCCTAGGCCCCTTCTCGGTTTTTAATTCAATTTTACTATTCCTTCACCCCCCTCATTTCTTTCCTATTCATTTTATTTTTTCACATACTTTCCATTTTAAAAATTATTTTATCATCTTAACACATTTTAAAATTTTTGTATGTTTTTATTTTCTGATTTCATTGAGTTTTTATTTTTATTTCGAATTTTCTTGTGATTTCTTTTTCAATTGTATTCTACATTAACACCCTAGTTTGTACAATTTATTTCTTCCACCTCAAGCAACATTTTCACACCATTCTTTTTGCATCTTTTTAAGGACTCAGAAAATAACATAAAAATTGTTTTTTCATATTTTAAAACTCATTTTATCCATAGTTTTGGAAGTCATGTTTGTGTAAGTTCTTTAATTGTTCTTAAGTGACTTTGTGTGACAATTTGATGGAGTTTAATTGTGAATTTTTGAGAGCCATTTTGATACTATGTTTGCTTCTAGTTGGTGACTTTAGGGACCTAATTTCATAATTTTCTCATGACCATTGCTTTGTGTTTGATGCTTTGTTTCTCAAGTAACTTTGTGTGCTTTTTTCTGCCCTCCTTCTAGCATAGTTTGAGGAAGGAATTTAATCCATCCTATTAGGTTTTCTTGGTAGATTTTATAGGTCCTCTCTAGGGTTTTCATTCTGACTTTGCGATTGTAGTATGGTTTATGATTTTCATCTTTGGTTTGTATATTGTTTGAATCTTCTTATTTTCACCTTATGCTTATGTGGTTCACTAACCTTTGTTTTGTAGTGGGTTTGATAAGTCATGTATGTGGAAGGGAATCCCACACACAACTCTTTCATCTCTTTATGCTTTTAAATTGTGATTGTCCTAGCCTTTGTGCTTTGCTTGTATAATTTCATTACTTCCCCTTTAGAAATAACTTAGCTTGTTTTGAGAAGTAAGTTTTCTTCTAACTTCTTTTTCTTTCTTTTCTTCTTTCCTTCTTCTTCATTAAGATAGAATTCAAGCCACACTAACCTAGGACTCCCATGCATGATAACTTTTAGGATTGTTAGTCCCCCCGTAGTTTTAACCTTTGAGATCCTTTTGGTGCACTCTCTTTCTCATCTTCATACAAAAACCTAAAAAACACTTAATAAATACCACAAACAAAAACAACAAAAACAATTATTTAAAAGACCTGAACAAAGAATAATTGTCTCTCTTTCGAGATTTCTTTTCTCATCACCTTCACTCATAACGTAAGAACTTGCTCCTACTTGTCACTTTGCAAGACGTTAACGCACTAATGCCAGACGTGCCTGCAACACCCGAGCATTGACATAAGCAGTTCAAGCTTTTAAAACACAAGCCATTTTCCTCCCTAGTTAGGGGAACTACGACGACTCTGAACCTCATGTCCAAACGAGATACGTAGGCAGCGAGGTATGGTCTGTTCGAGCACTCTTTTATTTTCCCTACATTTTCCCTCTTTATTTCTTTTCTTCAGTTCAGTTTACAGTTCTTTTGCAGCAACTTTCATTTCTTCACTCTTTGAAACATTTTCTTTGCAAGCGTGGATCCCGTCGGGTACTATTGACGATCTGGGGTGCTAATACTTTCCCAGGTCATAACCGAATCCCGAACCCAGTTTCTTTGGTTCGCAAGACCTTTGTCCTTCCTTTTCTTTTCTTTAGTTTGTGCAACATTACCTTTGCCATTCCTTTGTGATAAAAATGCATGGCTAGCGACTCTACCTTTTTCGCGCCACTTTCACGTTTGTACCAGGATGGAAATCCAGGGAGCGACATTGTTTTTATCTTGGCCTGTGTGCCACTTTGTACTTGGGAATAGTCCCCTCTTTTGTAATTTTTTGTCAGCCAGTTTTTGGTCGGTTTATTCAATGAAATGATTTTATTTTCCGAATGTCTTTTAAATTTATATATGTGAACTTTTTGCTCGACTTGATAGACTCGTCGATTTAGGGAACCGGCAAAATTTGTGTATGTGAACCCAATTTTTGGTCGGTTTATTCAATGAAATGATTTAATTTTTTGAATGTCGTTTGAAGTGTTGTCTGTTGAGGAGGGTCATGTCTATCTCCCAGGGGTGTCGACCTTCCCTTTGATTTGTAATGAAGAACTATGGTCGTACCTTCCATGTTCTCGTGGTCACACTGTTGTCTAGCTGTAATATTGTTAATGTTTTTCAGCGTTCCAGGGTCGAGCAAGTTCTTCTCCTTTTAGGTTTTTGAGGTAGTATGCCTCATTGTCTATCTTATCTCGGACTCGATACAGGCCTTCCCACTTTGCGGCTAGCTCACCTTCTCGTGAGTTTTTCTGATTTCGCCGGAAGACGAGGCTGCCAACTTGGAATTCTCTTTTAATGACTTTTGCATCATGACGCAGAGCGACCTTTTGTTTTGTGATGCTTCCCGGAGGTCTACCTCAGATCGAATTTCCTCGACAAGGTTGAACTCCACTCATAGGGTTTCGTCGTTCAGCACCTCGTCGAGGGGTGCCTCCGTTCATCTCGAGGGTTCTCAAATTTCTACTGGGATAACTCCCTCAGTTTAGAAGGTTATTTGGTATGGAGTCTCCTCGGTTATTGAATGCAGAGTCGTACGGTAGGCCTAGAGCATGCTATGTAACTCTTCGCCCAGTCTGTGTTTTAGGCCCTGTAAGATTACCCTGTTGGCTGCCTCTGTTTGGCCTTTAGTCCGGGGATGCTCGACGGACGTGAATTGTTGCTTTGTGCCTAGATTTGCGACAAAATCATGGAACCTTCTGTCTGTGAACTGCGTTCCATTGTCGCTGACGAGGACCTGGGGTATGCCGAAGTGGGCAAGTATGTTTCTTTTGAAGAAACTAAGTATATTTTGTGTTGTAATTTTAGCGAGGGCTTCGGCCTCGATCCACTTTGTGAAGTAGTCAACGCCGATGATAAGATTTTTGTTTTGATAGGATCCGATCACGAAGGGCCCGAGGATGTCCATCCCCCACCAAGTGAAGGGTTATAGGGAGGATAAGGTCATAAGATCATTAGGTGGAGCTAGGTGCATGTCCCCGTTTCTTCGACACTTGTCGCATCTCTTGACGTGCTCCTTTGTGTCGTGTTTCATCGTAGGCCAATAGTAACCTAAAATGAGAAGAACTTGCTCGACCCTGGAACGCTGAAAAACATTAGCAATATTACAGCTAGACAACAATGTAACCACAAGAACATGGAAGGTACGACCATAGTTCTCCATTACAAATCAAAGGGATGGCCGACACCCCTGGGAGGCAGGCACAACCCTCCTAAGGGTTTTCCGTGCTAAGGGTTTTCCTCCGAGGTGTTAAGCCTTAATCATTCTGTGAATTTCACCCAGGATGTCGGGGACTATTTCTTCCTCGACGCATTTGAGTAGTGGGATGGAGAAGCCTCGTCGGTAGAGTTTTCCTTCAATGAGAACATATGAGCATGTCCTTTTCTTGGTCGTGGGTGCTTCTCTTGGGTCGGCTGGTAGTTCGTCCTTCGTGAGATAATTGTGAATGGGAGTCATCCAATAGTGAGTGTCATTGATGGCATTCACGTCATGTTGCGGGGAAGGTTTCTCAATGCTTGGTCGCAGGAGGATCTCTTGGATCAACAATTTGTTTCCTCCCTTCTTCCGTGTGCTCGCCAGTTTAGACAAAATGTCTGCTCGCGTGTTATGCTCGCGTGGGACATGTTGGACTTCCCAAGATTCGAACTTTTCCAATTTATCTTTGACGAGGGCTAAGTATTCGATGATATTATCATTTTTGGCCTAATATACTCCTCGTACATGGGACGCTATGAGCTGAGAGTCGATGGAGATTTTTACTTCCTTTGCCCCTAGGTCCTTGTCCAGTCGTAGGCCTGCTAGGAATGCTTCGTAATCCGCCTAGTTGTTTGAATTCGGGAAGGCTAAGGCTAACGACACCTCAATCAAGATTTTGTCTTTGTTCTCGAGGATGATACCTACACTGCTTCCTCTCGAACTGGAAACATCGTCCACGATGTTGGTCCATTTGTGGGTGTTGTTAGTCGGGGACGGGTGATATGTCATCTAGGGAATGAAGTCGACCAAGACTTGTGCCTTTAAGACCTTCCTGCTTTCATATTAGATGTCGAACTTTGATAGTTCTAAAGACCATTTCAATATCCTCTCGACCATATCTGGTAGTCTAAGTAGCTATTTTATGGGTTGATTCGTTCAAACTTTAATTGTGTGGGCGAGGAAGTAATGTCGCAGTCTCCTCATTGTGTTTATCAAGGCCAAAGAAACCTTCTCGATCTGCTAGTATCTGAGCTCGGGGACCTGTGGGGCCTTGCTCGTAAAATAGATAGGTTTTTGCCCGTCGGTTGTTTCGCGGATGAGGGTTGTGCTGACCGCCTCATTGGCCATGAACATGTATAAGTATAATGTTTACTTTTCCTGAGGTCATGATAGTACAGGCGGTTCGGAGAGCGCTTTCTTAAGGTGGAGCAAAGCTTGTTCTCACTCCTCGGTCCATTCGAAGGTGGCTTCTTTTAGTAGTAACTTGAAGAAAGGAAGTGTGTGTTGTGCGGATTTGGCGACGAAACGAGATAGAGAGGCGAGCATCCCATTGAGAGACTGGATGGACTTCTTAGAATTTGGTGTTGGGAATTCTGAAAACGCCCGACATTTGTTGGGGTTGGCTTCGATTCCTCGTTTGTTGAGGTAGAAGCCTAGGAATTTCTCTGCTTGTACGCCGAAGGTGCATTTTTCTAGTTGAACCTCATTTTGCACCTCATCGCATGTTCGAAGACCTTTCTTAGGTGTTGGGCATGGTCGGGCTCCTCGTGTGATTTTTTGATAATGTCGTCCATGTAGACCTTGAGCATGTCCCAAATCTCTCCTTGGAAGACTTTATTCATCATGCGTGGTATGTTACTCCGGAGTTCTTCAGCCCAAAAGGCATAACGTTGAAGTAGTAATTGGCCGTCGGGGTCATGATGGCCGTGTGTCGCTTGTCTATGTCCGACATGGGAATTTGGTTGTACCCGCTGTATGCATCGATGAATAACAAGAGTTTAAAACCTATAGAATTGTCTACCAATTTATCAATGTTAGGTAAGGGGAAAGAATCTTTGGGACATGCCCTATTGAGATCAGTGTAATCAACACACATTTGCCATTTTCCATTACATTTTTTTGACAAGAAGTACATTAGAGAGCCAGGTTGTGTACTGGGCTTCATAAATAAAATTTGCCTCTAAGAGGTCTTTTACAGCTTGCTCAGCAACCTCTGCTTTCTTGGGAGATTACTTGCACCTACGTTGTGTTATGGCCCTAACAGTCGGATCTATAACTAATTGATGGCAGGAAACCTCGGGGTCGAGACCGGGCATCTCAGTAGCGCTCCACGCAAAAAGGTCTATGTTTTCTCTGAGGCAGATTCCGAGCTGCTCCCTTGTCGCCGACGGGAGTCCAATGCCAATCTTCACGCTTATGTCGGGGTCATCACCTAGAGGAACAAGCTCAAATTCTTCGTTGGGGATCGAACATACTGGGTGAGTTGGAGCTTGCCCGTTAGTGGAGGCATGGTCTTCAGTATCATCTTTGCCGAGACGACTTTCGAGGTCGAAGGAATTGATCCATGGGGAAGGTGGCCGCTCCTTATTTCGAGGTTTCTTGTTGCCCTTGGAGGTGTTGATCACGACATGTCCTTTGAATACTGCGTCGTAACACCCTCGAGTTTCCTCGATGTCCCCGTGAATTGTGACTATGTGGCCTAGCTTGGTGTATTACTTCATCTTTAAGTGGAACATGGAAGGCGTTGCGGTCAGCTCGGCCAGGGTAGGTCGTCCAAGAATGTAATTGTACAGTGAAGGGCATTCGATTACACTGTTCCAAACAAGACCTTAGACAAAGCTTTTTTCCCTTAGACAGCGCTTTGCTTAATGTCAAAAGCGTTGTCTAAAGGGGCTTTATACAACGCTTTTATTGTCAAAAGCGCTTTCTAAACCCCACTTTAGACAATGTTTTTTTTTACCTTTTTTTAGTATACCTTAGACAACGCTTTTTATTTTATTTTAATGGTATACCTTAGACAGCGCTTTCCCTAAAAGCGCTGTCTAAAACCCACCTTAGATAACGCTTTTAGTGAAAGCGCTTTCTAAACCCCACCTTAGACATCGCTCTTTGTTGAAAGTGATGTCTAAGGTATACGAAAAATTTAAAATATTTACCTTTAAAAAGCGTTGTCTAAAGTTGCCATATTATAGGCACCTGTTTTGTATCCACTTTTTCACCTGGTTTTTAAACCAAAATTTGTAGTTGTTTTCCAATCCAGAATTTGCACCAAATTATCCTATTTAAACCTACTAATTTAGGCACAGATTTATAGATACAAAACAATCGGATTTTCAAACCAATATCTACGAAATAATTCATACAATCGTACCAAATTTACGAACCAATTTAAATATACAACATAGTTTTTACAAATCATTTCATCCAACTATACATTTTGTTTCAAATGAAATCTACATAAACAAAAATGTGATAACACTTCGAGCTATACATTTTCATCCAATTGCAACTATACTATAACCTAAAACAACACAAAAATATTGTAATTGATCAATTAAAACAAGTCATAATCAATATGTCTATAGTTACATACACATACTCAAAATTTCATCAATTAAAGTAAGAGTATAATATACCTTATAACACTCTGAGCTCCATAATGAATTGAAACCATTGCTCTTTAATTTTTTCCAAATGATCTTTTGAATAATACGCACACTTGAATTCATCAAAGTACTACCTAATAATATAACATAGTTTGATTTAGTTTCAACTATTTAATTATATGAGAAATATGTGTTAAATATTAAAATAACTCATAAGTTAGAAATACATACATCGGATGGAATAATTAATTTATCACCAAATTAATCATCAAATTACTCATCAAGCTAATCACTAATACATGTAACACACATACATGTCATTTTTAGCAACCACACAATAAATAAAAAATCACTTACTGCCAATAGAACTAATTTTATTGAAAAGATCAATTTTTCACATGTTAAAATTTACAAAACATTTTGATCTTCTAGTCTATAATCATGAAATACTAGCAATAAAATGGTTTCAAATACACTACTATTTCTAATTTAATGAATTATCACCATTTCATAGGATTCCAAATCATGTTTTACTTTCAATTTGCTATCTACAACCCATATCACGTAACAGAGTATCTCATTTTGTTTTTGTGCCAATACCTATCTACATGACATATCACATTAAACTCATTAACATATATCATGACATATCTCATAAATGGAATCTTTAGTAATAATCTCTACACTACTGTAGAATGTTCTACTTTTTCGCCACACACATGAGTTCTTGCGCTACAGTAATGCACATCCAATTTTTAAATGAATCTCTCAAAAGTTTTTAGTGTTAATAGGAATTTACCCCCCTACAATATGAACGTATTTCGGTTTACTCCCTACCGTTGCCTAATGCAAGTTTTGGCAACGATTTTTTTGAAAAAACCGTTGCCAAAAGGAAGGGAGGAGGAAAGGCAAAATTCGCTAATATTACAGGGGTGTAAATGCCTATTAACCCTAAAATTTATGTCCTTAAAGGACTTGCTGACATTTATTATAATTATTACAGTGCTTACAAGTCTTTAAAGAAATTATACGATGCTTTAAAATAATATAACATTAAGAAGTTGTGTCTAAAAAGTATTTTGTGAGTTGATACCTAAAATATCAAATGACCGATGACAAATACGTGGAGGTTCGATTCCAATAAATTCATAAGACAGCTCATTGAAATACACAGAAAAAAATGAATTTAGAGGGACAATAACAAGTAGTTGTGATTATAGAAAAATTATCCCTTTAATTAAAATATTTCAGAAAAAAAACTTATAAGAAATAATACCAAAAATTATCTCCACATGAATGACTAATAAGCAAAGCACATGAAAGCATTTTTAACTAGTACAAGCAGAACAATTCACATTTGTAGCCACTTAGTCCAATAATTTGGAACAGGCTCGCAATGCAGTTAATCGGTGCAACATTTTCAATCCAATAACACTAACCTATCTATTTTAATAAATTAACTAAATATAAATTTCAAAAAACCTGGTTACTAACTCATCAATTTAACCAATTGTTTTGATACATTAATTAAGTCCATAACAAATTTTCGTTTTGCATCGACCTCGACAATCAACCCTCATAATAGTTCATAGATTATACCAGCTTTACTTTAATACCTAAACATTTTAACCACAAGTTGAACTAACCTCTAACTTTTCACATTAGATTCACTAACTGGTTTTCAAATAGTTAGCCGAACATAACACCCAAATAATTTATCATCACATAGTACGAATTTTCATCATAAATTATCAATTACAAAATCATGGAATTTAGGGATTTTATCATAAATATATTTCCACCTATCATATATTATCATACAATCTCAATAATTATATAAAAACTCACCCTTACCTTGGAATTTTCTTGGATTTTAGAGTTCATCATCTTTGACTTTTCTCCTCTTCTTCTCCACTTCTCTCTTTGCCTCTTTTCCCTCTTCTATCTTCTAACCCTATTCTATCTCTTTCTCCAATTTTATCGATCTCACAATTTTCTCAAAACTCTAATGGACTTTACTCAATACACTCTCATGCATATTATTCACACTCTCAATCCAAGCTCGATTAATAATTTCTACCGATTCTAGTTTATTCCATCAAATAAAACAAAATCAAATAATTCAATTAAATTAAATAAACAAAATAAGTCAAATTATTCAATTAAATCAATTAATCCAATTATTTCAAATAAATCAAATAGTTCAATTATATCAAATAACTCACTTACATCAACTAATTCAAATAAATTAATTAAATCAATAAAATCAAATAAATCAAATAAATCAATTAGCCACAAAATCACACAATTAAGTAATTAATATAAATAAATAAATAACTACTAATATTGGGATGTTACACACATTGTGCGTTAGTACAAGTAATTTAAAAGACATAATTAGTTCGCATAATTAAAGACATAATTATTGTACCTTTATCTCAGTCATAATTTTGTCTTTGGATTCTTTGAACTCTTTTTTCTCCAATCATCACAAGTAATTGGGATCTCATTCCGTACTAGTGCACCAATGAAAGTTGTCAAGGTATGACCGTTAGGTTCTATAAGCTGCCCATGTGGGCTCCAATGCACATCTAAAATGATGCCTCGGTCTCTACCATGGATCACTTTCCTCATCATTGTTATGCCTCTTCTAATCTCGTCTTTCGTAGATACCTTTTTATTACCTCCTTCATCTGTAAAATCATCATCATCTGGGTGATCATCGTTAGTGGCCATATCTAACCTGTAATAAAGAAGCCAAGGATATCAAATATAAATTATAATGAAAGCAATTGAAAATGAAAAATAAAGAAACCAAGGATATCAAATATAAATTATAATGAAAGCAATTGAAAATGAAAAATAAAGAAACCAAAGATATCAAATATAAATTATAATGAAAGCAATTGAAAATGAAAATGACATAATATATAACATTTTATTATATTACCTCTTTCACTAACATCTCTTTCTTTTCTTTGTTGGAATATTAATTACTTGTTTCTTAGCAATGCGGACGGATGAATTGATCCAAATTCCCTCGTTATGATCATTTCTGATATATGACTCATTCGCTATAAGATCATCATCTTTATAATTTCTATTCAACTCATTCCGTCTAATGCATGACTCATTCTCAACATCAATATCACATTGATCGACACCACTATCATCAACCATTTTGTTAGAGAAAAGCACTATAGACCATTTTGTACTCGTCGGGTCATTCACATAGAACACTTGTTTAGCTTGAGATGCTAGAATAAAAGGCTCGTCTTTGTACCCCACCCTAGTAAGATCAACTTTCAAAAATCTAGACTTATCCATTCGTATGCCACTACTATTTACCCACTTGCAACCAAAGATGGGAATCTGAAACTTCTCGTAATCAAACACCCAAATGTGCTCAATAACTCCAAAATATGACAAATTTGCATATTTAGGGTTTAATTCCTTCATACTTGATATATGCATTTCTTCAGCTAGCACGGTGACACCACTATTTTGCATAGTACTCTTATCATCTTGTTCTTTGGTATAAAATGTGTATCCATTAATTGCGTATGCACTATGAGAAAGCACATGCAAACTTGGACCATATGCCAAACATCTCAACCTTTCTGTTACTGAAGCAGGATCTGAAGAGCTCTTCGAATAAATATGATCATTTAACCATTGTATGAAACTTTGATTGTTCTCTCGTACTATCCAATTTTCATTTCTGTCCGGATTTAACCTTCAGAGTACATCCTTATGCATTTCAACATATGGCTCAACCTCATTATCATTGTGCAGAACATACAAATGCACTTGATCCCGTTCATCCCTTGATAATGTCACGATTTTATTTCCAATTAATTTTTTACCTTCCTTTGTTTTGAAAATATGAGCTTTGGGGAGTCCAATTGATTGAACGTTGGACAAATATTCAGTACAAAACTCAACAACTTCTTCAACAATGTATCGTTCAACAATACAACCCTCTGGTCGACTTTGGGTTTTCACGTACCCTTTAAATATTTTCATATACCGTTCAGTGGGGTACATCCATCTCATATAAGCTGGTCCACGCAAATGTGTCTCTTTCACAAGATGAACAACTAGATGAACCATTATGTCAAAAAAAGAGGGAGGAAAATACATTTCAATCTCACACAAGGTAATTACAATCTCTTTTTGTAGAGTTGGTAAGATCTCGGGATCGATCACCTTACTACAAATTGACCTAAAGAAAAAACACAATTTAGTTATGGCACTTCTTACTTTTTCTGGCAAAATAGAACGTATACTTATTTCTAGAAAATGTTCCATTATAACATGGCAATCATGTGTCTTCAAACTCTTCAACTTGAGGTCTTTCATAGACACAAGTATTCTAATGTCTAGAGAGTATCCTTCTGGAACCTTAACTTCACTCAGAAACTTACACAATTTTTTTTCCTCCTTTCTAGATAGAGTAAAAGAAGCAGGTGGTAGATATGTTCGTGTTCCTTTCTTCACGGGTGCTAATTCAGTTCTCATTCCCATTTTTAACATGTCCTCCCTTGATTTAAGGTCATTCTTAGACTTTCCTTTTATATTGAGTAACGTACCGATAACACTTTCAAATACATTTTTTTCAATATGCATAACTTTGAGAAAATGTCTCACGTACAAAGACTTCCAATATGGAAATTCAAAAAATATCGACCTCTTCTTCCACCTACCTTTTACAACCTTATGTGCAAAAAGCTTGCCAAACTCAGTACGCGCATCTTTCACCTTTTCAAAAACTTGGTCACCTGACAATGCGGGTGGAGCTTTACGTTGTTCAGTGTCTCCATTGAATATTTTTCTCCACCCACGGTAGTGATGTTTAGAATGTAAGAATCTACAATGATCGAGAAACACATTCTTCTGAAAATTTCCAATCGAATCGTATCGGTTCCATCTTCACAAATAGGAAACGCTTATTGACCTTTAATGCTATACCCATATAGATTCCCGTATCCTGGAAATTCATTAATTGTGCCAAACAACATCGCCTTCAAATTGAAACTTTCTTTCTTATATCCATCATAAACCTCCACACTGTTCTCCCACGAAATCTTTAAATCTTCGATCAAAGGTGTCAAGTATATGTAACACCCTTCTAAACCCCATGGAAAATATATACATAATTAGAGTAATTTATCATGCATCTCAATTAAGGGTGTCACACATGTGTTAAAATATCATACAACACATGTCATGCTCAATAACACTTAAAATAAAATCATGCTTTTCAGATATATTTTTCATATTAGCATGTAGCAGCGGAATCACTTTCATTAAGAATCTCATAACATTCAAGTCTCAAATAAAATCATTCACTTAATTAACTTAGGCATGAAAGTCACTTCACCATAAAATTCAAATCAAATTAATAAAATAAATAGAGTATACAATTGTATCTCTCAAACATGAATCAAATGTTTCCCCAATGTTACATGACCAGAGCACGACTCAAAACCCAAAATTAATAACCAAGTAAGACAATTACTCCAACGGCTACCTTGCGCTAGAAGCAATTCTACTCCTTGATACCTGAGCGATGTCGTATAAAACATCATTCCAACAGAAGGGTGAGAATTCATATAATTATTGAAATCATAAGATAATATATAATTTAAGGCATACAAGCATACACAATAATTCTCACACTTCAAAAGTTTCATCAGCATAATATCACTCAAGTAGACATACTATTCACAAGTATATACTCACAATCCACAAATTCAACAATTCACATAATACACATAATCTCATATTGTAACCATATACACAATGAGACTCGATGCAAGACTCAAATGCAACTCATGCATGTGGTACCAACCTCTTGTTATCATTTTTCGATTTTTACATTTAAACCGGGTCCATCCTCTAGACCGATAACACATCAAAAGCCTGTCCTCTAAGCTTTCAAACCCTTCCTCTAGGTTTGGGACAAGTCATTAGCTCCCACAGAACTAACAAGCATTGCCTCTTGACAAATGATGCATGTGCAAGTTCAACAACCATATGCAATTAAGACCATCCTCTAATCTTAATATTCTTGCATATCTTCGATAATTCATCATATTTGAATTACAACACAATACACATACTTGCACATATTTATGCATCATCCACTCACAAATCATTTTCAAAACAGTATACAACACAATTTACAATACAATCTCAATATTCACTACTCCAATATTGTCACCACACTTAGCAAATAATACACATGGTATCAACACAATTCAATTTCGATGCACAAACTACATAATACCGATTAAATCTAGAATAAACGATCCATCAAAATAATCACCAAATTAATCACCAATTAATCATCAAGTTAATCACTAAATTAATCTCCAAATTAATTACCAAATTAATCATCAAATTAATCATAAATTAGTCACCAAAATAATTATTAAAATAACTATCAATTTAATCTCCAAATAATTACCAAATTAATCATCAAATTAATCCTAAATTCTAAATTAATACGAATAATGGGATATTCCTAAACAATTATATTATACAATAATATATTAAACTATTATTTTTATTATTAGTATTATTAATTATACTAATAAAATATCAAATATTAGTAGCCTGGAACATGATTCTCATAAAGTATCACTAGAGTATTGTTTTATACCAATAGTTACTTTATATTAAATTAGAACCTACCAATTGGTTTTATATCCATTACAGTATCATATAATTTAGCACAACGTGTAGAAATTCTTAAGTTAAATCATATTGTCAGACTTACTTATATAATAAAAACACATTTCCATTCCAATAAAAAAACAATGAGAAAGGGGATATCTACATGTTAACAGGGTTGTGATATACTATCACTCATGTCATGACCATCAAAAAGGACTTCTCCAATCAAATATATATACATTCATGCGGCACCTACAGGCTTCATGTAACTAAAGTGTCATCATATTTTATAAAAATTACTACACTATGTGGCAGGGCTATGGAAAACCGAAAAAGTGTACTTTAATTTCTATCAACTCATATATATATATATATATATATATATATATATATATATATATATATATATATATATATATATATATATATATATATACACACACACATTAGGCTTCAAGTGATATGTGAATGTTCATCATTACTTCACACATATAATCATTTTTATATCAACTACACTACAAGGACCATTTAATTCTCACTATCTTGTTTCATGTTCACCAAGACACTCTGATGTGGCCTATACAGGTTTGGCACATCTATTTAGAATCATAGTTGCAATTCCATTGGTCAAAAGGGGATAAACATGTGACTTTCTTTTTCTTTTGTGAAACATCACCTATCTAATTAATGTAAATAATATTTGTATGGCTATAGGGACTATATATACATATATGGATTACTTTTCAATTAAAACAAAAAAGGAAGGATCAACATAGCATAAAGGCATATCATATACATTAATTCTAATTTTTCAAACAATAGCTACATGATTTACAAACATAGAGTGTATCATTAAAATCTTCACATTATCATTTCTTAGTGTTATCAAAATTTTGAACAACATGCCACAAAGTTCCGCGGTTCCGCATATGGGTTTGTTTTTCGCTACAGGAACATGATTTTAAGAAAATTCATCTTGTTCTATTCAATACAATATGGGTCTCTATAGTATACCACAATACCAATATCAAACACAATTAATAACCATATTTCAATGATTATCATCAAAACCTAAAAATGTCAAAATCATAAAAATTATAAATTTCAATCTAAACATGTTTCTGCTCATCCATATATTATCATACAACCCAATAATTATACAAAAACTCACCATTACCTTGATTTGTAGATGAATTTGTTCTTTACTCTTGAGCTCCTCTTCTCTTCTCCCCTTTCTCTCCTTAGCCTCTTTTCCCCTTTCTATCTTCTAATACTATTTTATCTCTTTCTCCTATTTTATCAATCTCACAATTTTCTCATAACTCTAATGGGCTTTACTCAATACACTCTCACACTTATTATTCATACTCTCAATCTAGGCCCAATTAATAATTTCTATCAATTCTATTTTATTCCACTAATTAAAATAAATCTAATAAATTAAATAATTCAATTAAATCAAATACTTCAATTAAATTAATTAATTCGAATAATTAAATTAAATCACATAATTCAATTAATTCAAATAAATCAAATAATTCAATTATATACAATAATTCAATTAAATCAATTAACCACAAAATCACACCATTAATCAATTAATATAAATAAATAAATAATTGCTAAAAATCGGGATGTTACAGTATACGTCTATGTCATTCCCTGGTAGTTTAGGCCCAGAGATTAACATAGATAACATCATGTACTTACGCTTCATACATAGCCATGGAGGCAGGTTATAAATCATAAGAATCATAGGCCATGTGGTATGTGAGATACTTTGAAGACCATGCGGGTTCATTCCATAAGTAGATATGCCAAGCGAAGGTTTCTTGCTTCTTCTCCAATGTCAGGATAATCATTATCAATTTTTGACCATTGTAGTGAATCAGCCGGATGTCGATACTTTCCATCAATAATTCTTTCATCTTCATGCCAAGTAAGGTGTCTTGCATCGGTTTCACTACGAAACATGCGCCTAAATCTCAGAATTATAGGAAAATACAATAAGACTTTTGCTGGAGACAATCTTTTCTTATATCGAGACAAACCGCATTTAGGGCACTCAGTTAACGATGCATATTCGTTACGAAATAAAACGCAATCGTTTGGACAAGCATGTATCTTATGATAGCTCATGCCAATAGATCAGAACATTATTTTTCCTCATAGGTTCTATTAGGAAGAAAATTATCCTCCGGTAGCATTTCTCTCATAAGGTCCAACAACTCTGTGAAACTTTTATCCGACCATTCATTGCCCGCCTTTAAGTTGTACAACTTTAATACGGCAGACAGTCTTGAGAATTTAGTGCAACCTCTATACAACGGTTTCTCTACATCGCTTACCAACCACTCAAACATTTCAGGACAATCATGAAGATCTTCTTCAAGTGCTTCTACAATCTCTTCAACTCAATCACAATCGTATGTTTACGTGTCTTTGTCGTCTGAAGCATTGGTTGTATTACTTTTGCCACTCGGTTCACCATTCTCGTTAATTTTCTCACCATGAAATTTCCAACACTGATAACTTCGATCAATTCCATGCCTCCATAAATGCGATTTCAATCTATCTGCGTCAACCTTACCAATATAACAACAACCCAAGTAAGGACATTTCATTCGACTGGGGTTTTTAATGTGTTGAACAATAAACTTAATGAATTCCACAACCCCATTCTCGTACTCTTTGGACAATCGATCGGTAAACATCCATTTTTTATCCATGGTTTTCCTACTTATTAAGGTATGCAATCAATATCAACTTCAATAACCTATACATAACCAATGTAAATCCAAACGACAATAACCTATACATAACCAATGTAAATCCAAACGACAATAACGTATACATAACCAAGGTAAATCTAGACGAAAATAACCTATACATTACCAAGGTAAATCCAGATGAAAATAACCTATACATAACCAATGTAAATCCAAACGAAAATAACCTATACATAACCAAGGTAAATCCAGAAGAAAATAACCTATACATTACCAAGGTAAATCTAGACGAAAATAACCTATACATAACCAATGTAAATCCAAACGAAAATAACCTACACATAACTAAAGATAATAAGAGATATATAACCTATACATAACCTATACATATTTTCACTACATAACTTATACATAACCTATACATATTTTCACTACATAACCTATACATAACCTGAATAAATCCAAACGAAAATATAGATACATAATCTGATTTTTCACCATTCTTCACATAATCATAACAACAATATTTCCTATTTTCACTATTCTTCACAAAATCATATTTATCAAAGAAATACATAACAATGGCATTTCCATGTTCTTCACAAAATCCTATTTTCACTATTCTTCACAAAATCAACATAACAACAACAATGTGATTTTTCACTATTCTTTACATAATCATAACAACAACATTGCCTATTTTCAATATTCTTTAGGAAATCATATTTATCAAAGAAATACATAACAATGACATTGCCCTATTCTTCACAAAATACTATTCTTCACTATTCTTCACAAAATCAACATAACAACAACAATGTGATTTTTCACTATTCTTCACATAATCATAACAACAACATTGCCTATTTTCACTATTTCAAAAAATCATATTTATCAAAGAAATACATAACAGTGACATTGCCCTATTCTTCACAAAATCATATTTTCACTATTCTTCACAAAACCAACATAACAACAACAATGTACCTTATGAGAACTCAGTAGAGGAAGAACTTTGACGAACTCAGTCAAGAAAATGGACGAACTCGGTAGCTTCACGAACTCAGTCAATGGAGGTTTTTTATTTAAAGTAATGGAGAGGTTTCAACAAGAACGAAGCTTAGTCAATGTTTATGGAGGTTTTTCATGTGTTAGGTTTCGCGTTCGAAGGGGGGAGAAGAAAGAGGAAACGAATGAAAATAGAAATTGATTTGTAATATTTTAATTAAACTAGACCTTAGACAGCGTTTTGTAGAAAAGCTATGTCGAATGGCGACCTTTAAAAGCGCTTTTGAAAAGCGTTGACTAAGGTTGACCTTAGACAACGCTTTTGATTTATTATTTTTTAAAATTATAAGACCTTAGATAGCACTTTCTCAAAAGCGCTGTCTAAGATATACCTTTAAAAGCGCTTTGAGAAAGCATTGTCTAAAAGGCACCTTAGACATCGCTTTTTAATATATTTTGTGAATAGTTTCCGTGTTTTATTTTTTTCCACTTATAGCAGCGCTTTTTTAATTAAGTTGTCTAAGGTGCTATGTTAAATATCATTTTTGGCATAATGTTACCAGGAATTTGACTTTGACTTCCCTGGTCGTCCCATTTTTTCCTAACAAAACGAGGAGCTCTACGTATCCCCACAGCCTCGTGGTAGCCATGTTGAATCCCTGGAGGTCGGATATGACATATGGGGAAAGATTTGTTTTGACCAACTTGAGGGCCTTGAACATGTGGGCGTACATGATATCCACAGAGTTGCGTTGGTCGACCAGAATGCGTCGAACGTCAAAACGCCCCCTTTTTGCCCTTATCAGTAAGGGGATACTCGAATTAGGCGATCCGCCCGGTAGTTCTTCGAGGAAAAGGATATGGGGTTAAATTTCTCTCGAGACTCGGTCAGTGTTTCCAGTTGATTGGGCGCGGTTAGCAGGAGCTTGTCGAACTTCCGTTTCACCGAAATAGAGGCCTTCTCGATGTTCACCCTGCCTCCAGAGATTACTAAGGCTGCATGGAAATTTTTCCACAGGCTGTGTGCAGCTAGATGCCCATCGGGGAGGTGGAAATCTTGAGGAAGTGATTTACAAAGGGATATTGGGAAGGGAGAACCGTCATACGGGGTATCCTTGCGGCTTCTCTTTGCGCTCTGGTCCTCATGTCAGGGAGTATCATTCCTCTTAGTGTACTGCTTGAGGTGGCCTTCCTTAATCAGGATCTTAATTGTGTCCTTCAGATGAACACAATCTTCAGTTACATGCCTATGGCTTCTATGGAAGCCGCAATACTTTGATTTTTCAGTGTGGGGTTTAGGTGCTGTCGATTTGGGGAACCTTACCCTACCCTGTTTGAATTACGTTTTGATATATTCGGCGAGGATGCACTCACGGGGAGCGGTCAACAATGTGTATTCAGAAAAGCGCCTGACTGATCCTTTTCCTTCGCGGGCCTCGCGGGGGTTTTCGTCTCTCTGCTTCTCCCCAGTGCGGTGAGGTGCAGTGTAGTCTTCGTGTTTGGAGCTTTTGGTGTCGTCCTGACCACGGTTGCTCCTGACACTGTGGGCGAACTGTTTCTCCTCGTACCTGATGTACGCTTGGGCCTTGTGCAAAAGATTGTTGAGGGTGCGGGGAGGCTCGATCCCTACTGCCTGGTTGAGTTTTCTGCCCGGGAGGAGTCCTTTATTTAGGAGGTACTTCTTTATATAGTTGGTTGTATCTACCTCGACAGCTTCTTGATTAAATCGCTCGATGTATGAGCGCAGTGTTTCGTTTTTCCCCAATATGATGGCTTCAAGGGTAACTTCTATTTTTTGGTGGCGTCGAGGGGCTGTGAAGTGCCTCGTGAACGCTGATCTTATACTTCTCTAGGATGTGATGGATTCGGGGGTCAGGCTTTTGTACCATGACAGGCTCCCTTCCTAAGTGTCATAGAAAACAACCTACATTTCACGTTTCCCCCGACGTCATTACAGTAGTCTAGCATTGTGTTGATGTTGTTGACGTGATCATTGTGGTCGATTGTACTTTCGTACGTCGCAAGGTGAGGCGGGTTCTCCATGCAAGTCGGGAGTGGAGTCTCCATGATGGCCCGAGAAAGTGGGTAGCGAGGGTCGTCCCCATCTCTCCTCAGGGGCGATTAATCCTCGTTCCTGGGGCTCTAGTTGTGTCGAGGAGACGTCCTTGGCTGGTCGTTCAATTGTTCAGGGCGCCCCCGGGTCTTGCTCTTCTTCGTCTCAGGGGAGCATCGTCCCTGTCGGGGAGGGGAGCGCCCTCGTTTCTTGGCGGCCTCTGGTTGGTGTTTCTCGGGCTGGGGTCCACGATCACACCAAGGAGAGTTGGTTCGAAATTTTGTCTCCAGTGCCATGATCCTTTCATGTTGTTGTTATAGTATGAGGTTTGTTTGGTTGAGTGCGTTCTCCATTGATATGATCGTGGCATCACCCTCGACTGGTATCGAGATGGGTTGAAAGGGAACCGCGAGCTAAGGTTGGGGAACGCCATTTTCCTCGGACTATGGTGAGAGGGTGGCAGGTTGTTCGTCTCTTACATCAAACTCATGAATGACAGACTGATCATCTTTCCCACATGTGGTGTAGTCGACGAGGCCAAGGGCGTGTTTGTTGTCGTGTTCGCTAGTCATGCTGGATGGTTGGAGAGACAAGGTGAAGTTTTGGTCTTCTATTTCAAAATACGGGGAAAACTTTTTAGTTTCCCTCAGACGACACCACTGATATTACCTGATCAAAATGGACCTTCCAATAATGAGTAGCAACGGTGATGAACTAGGGGTGTACCTGCAAGGCACTCCGATGCCAAAGTAAGAAAGTCCAAGTACATAAAGTTATAGAAAATAATAGAATTCTACATACTTGACCGTCTGGTGAAAGAGGTTATTTATAATGTGCCCCCAGCGATGGGCCAAGGTTCTCCCATGGGCTGGATTAGCTAGGCCCAAGGAAGAACTGTCAAGGTCTGCGTAGGAGCATATAAGACCTAGCACATGGTCTTGCCCTTGATCCAACTGCCCCTAAATATCAGGAGATAATGGTGGGTATTTGGGTGACATGGAGTACGTGGGGGAGATGCTCTCCCCACGCTTCATTGTATTTGACCATGGGATGTGCCCGACGAATGGGCCTCTTCCCGGTGCATACTGCGTCGGTCCAGTCCATAACAACTTTAAACAAGTTAGAATCAAGTTATGAACCACTTAGATACATAGTAAGGTGATAATATTGCTAGATGGGTAAGTCGGACCCGACTTCAGTGCTAGTACACCATATGGATAGTCACAAGAAGAAGGTTACAAAATACCCCAATGATTTCATGGGAGTTACAAACATTGAAGGAAAATAAGCTATCTGATAATTATGGAGGGCGACAAATATTATCTAGAGTCACCTTAATGAGGGATACGAAGAGGAATGCCTTTAAGGATCATTGATGAGTCAAATAGTATAAAAGGGAACTTCCTCCATGAAGGAGAGGACAACTATTGATCCCTCCTAATCACATAGGACGATTGCAGTCTCTCCTGACTAGCTTCAGGAAGAATTTTCCAAATAGTGTTTAGCAAGAACACATTCTATGTAACTTTCTCCCTCATTAAAAGTTAAAATTTAGTTTAATGATTATAGTTCTTCAATAAACACTTCATTATTTACTAGTTCATAGTAGAGAATGAAGTGTTGTTTGAAGAATCATAAGCATTGAACCTAATTATAACACTTTAAAAGTGAGCGACATACATAGAATGAAAGAAAAAAAAGTTAGATAAACAATGTTCATTTTAACTTGTTATTCTAATATAACTCAATTTTTCAAATTATTAATTTCTATATAACATTCAAAGGTTATATGTTTAGTGAGTATTTGATTAAATAAGCATTCCACATATGTAATAATAAACTCAAAAGAACATGTCACCAAGGTAGTAAGATAAAACCATAGTGAAAGGTTGTTTAAATAAGAAAAAATGGTGTTGTTGGGTATTGAACCCATGGCCTTTATACTTTTCACTAGGGTTATTTAAAACAACTATGATTATAGGTAGAGCGTTTTCCAGTTTTTTACCATATGCACTGGACTATGGTTGTAAATAACCCAGACACAATCACAACCTACTTAATAATAGTTGTTCAACATTTATTATAGGTATTTTGTACGTGATGATATGTGTTTTTCGTAGTAGTGAATTATTTTCGTCATTCGTTATTGATGTATATTCTTTTGAAATTTTCCTTTATATGCTACGAAAGGCTAAAAGACAAATAAACAAAATTTATGATAACTTTTAAGAAAGCATGATGAACTTTGATTTGATGATGTTCCTGTGAGACCTTTACTAAGAATAAATGATCAATTGAGTGAGCTAAATAGGTAAATACAATATATTAATTATAAAAACTTAACATTAATGAAATTTTAATAAATGACTTCTCACAATTACTAAAAACTAAAAACTATTCCACTGAAGTTAAACAAAGATTATACTTTTACTTATAAAACTATCACAAAAAATATATTTATTACATTCAAATGAAGAAAAATATGACTCAAAATTACATGTTTGTATATGCTTTCATCATCTTTCTTTCTCTATTTCTTGTTCTAACCAATGGTAGTAAGCCCTTTTTTACATTTGATTAAAATTTATCTTATACTAAATATTACACATTAGTAACATTCTTTTCTTCTTATTTGATATTGCAAAAATTACATGTGTTACTGATGATGATTGTCCAAATGAGAATCTCCATGAATATTATAAGTGCATAAATAACATTTGTGTACCCATTAGATAATATAATAGAACTCGCATATTTTATGCTATTTAAATAACAAATTAAAGTTAAGATAAGATTGTTTTTTTTGTCACCATATAAAATATAGTAAACAATATTTTTCAAGAATTACCATATTAGTTAGATAAGATTCTCAACAATGATCAAAAGAGGTATATGTGTTGTCGTAGAAATTTTGGTCACCAACCATGGCAACTTAATCAAATATTATTGTAATAACTAACTTTAATTTGAAAAAACAAAATTAATTACACAAAATAAAACCTAAAACGTGTAAGAGCAATATCCTTAAATATTTATTGGCCTCATATGCACAAATGTTTTAAGATTTAACATGTTTTTTTATATGAATTCGAGATATCAAAATGATATTAAATAATATTAAATATTATCAGAACATGTAATTAAAAAAAAAAAAAGAAGAAAATGTTTCTAACATAAAAGAAAAATGAAAAAGGAGCTTTTCATATTAGGTTCTTTATGTCTCTACTCAATCATAAAAAAAGGAGAATAATTATACTAAAGAGAGAATAAATGGTTTTACTAAGTCGTGATAATAAAAAATATATTATACCAAGTCAAATTGTGATATAAATCATGAATTAAATAAATAATAATAATAATAATGATAATTTTCTTGTAAAATATTTTCTCACACTTATTAATTAAAATTATGAGACAATATTTTATTTAAAGCTTTGGAAGTATACTTAAAATTAAATTAAAACAATCCCTAACATATTTTCAAAGTTCAAAAGAGTATGAAAAAAGTATTGCAAACCTTTGATGCAAGGAAGGTCACAAATCTCAGCAAATTCTTTAAGAGTTAAAGATGTTTATTGCTTATGTATCTCTGATGATTCAATCTTTGTTGGGGTTAGAATAAATTCTTTTCACCAGAATGAGAAACATCTCTTATGGGGTGTTGTTTTGAAAGCATTTAGTATCATTTTGTATTATTTATGTGGTTTTAAGTATCCATTGAGTTTTGATGTTTTACATTTTGATTATTTTTTATTGTATATTTATAATTTGTATACTCTTTCAATTCATCTATGTGTTTGTAAACTTTATTTCCAATTGTTATAATCGTTTGGTTATGTAACCGTACCACTAAGAACCTTTTGAATTTCATAGTGTACTTAGTTGATCATTGTTAGCTATATCCTTTTTTAGCCTATGAAAGTTACTACTTTATTATTTCCACAAGAGTTGCTTGAATCACAAGTTAAAACATTTGAATTTTGATGTTTTTTTTTTGTAATTGATTCGGATCATATGTAATATCTTATTCGAATCATTCACCTATTGAAAATTGGAATTACATTCTGGATCATTAGATTTAGATAAAAACTCGATCATGATTTGAATCACATGCCTTAAAATATTGATTTGAATCAAACCATAAAAACACAATTTTCCTTCATTATTTGAATCAAACCATAAAAACTCAATTTTCCATCATTCATTAACTATTGTTTCTTTTTATTATACTAACAAGTGTGGAAAATGTATGATTTTTTCATGTAGATAATTATAGCGGTAAAATCATGAGTGTAAGCTATTAGTTAACTTAACTCAAAGTAAATAGAGTCGGCACCGCACTTTTATTTTATTACAAGTAGAAAAGGAAAAAAAGAGCGAATAAATCCTAATGAATATAAAAGCAAAAAGTTAAAGAAACAAGCAGAGAAACGGGTAAGGGGATAGGTTACAAAATGAGAAGGTTTTACGCACCCAAAATCTATGTGGTACTCCACGAGAGCCCTTTGAAGAATTATTGCTTTTGGTTTGAAAAGGTTTGTAAAAGAGACTGGAGATATGAGAGAAGAATTAATTTTTAATGTTTTTGTGTTTGGAGAGGTTTTCCACCTCATGCCTACATACCCACAATGTGCAATGCGAAATCAAAACCTCGTAGTTCATGGTACAAATAATGAAAAGGGTTTACTTTGATTGATTTTATTTAGTGAAGAGAATATGTCATTTTCAAGTGGATGGCCTAACAAATCTACCATGAGAATGAAGGCATGAACTCATACATCATTATGGGGAGGGCGTCAACTCGGATAAAATCGAAGAGTATGCCACTAAACCCCCACGAATGACAAGAGACTCAATTACATCAAACTACAACCATGGAGATTGAGAGACTTGCACCCGACTAAAGAATATTGACTCATAGTCTACACTTGTGAAGAAAACAAACAAATGTGCACAAAGGCACAAAACAACTTGAATGAGTTTGGTTCTTTTTATTTTTTGAATTAAAGTCAAGATGATTAAGTTCATTGATTTTTTAAAAGAAAAGAAGTAGTAAAATCCACTTGACAAAAGTCAAGGTTTTATTTATTAAAGAGGTGATGGTTTTGAAAACAAGAATCATTTGAAAAAGAAAGAAGTTTTGAAAATTGAAGAAGAGGGAATAGGCTAACCTAATATATAAAATAAAAGTTAGGGAAAAGAATGATCTAACCTAAATGAGGCTACTTCAAAGCATTAATAAGAATTTCATCCTTAAGCATTTAAAGCCAATGCCAAATAAAGACAATTCTTCAATGTTTAACACTTCCATGCAAAGGGATAAGGAGTCCTAATTCTAAGTCCAAAATTCCATCAATACTTTTAAAGTTGTCCATAGGTAAGTCACTCCAAAGCATAGGCTAGTAACCAATAGCCCAAGATGGGAAGAATTAAGTTTTTTTATGGTTTAACCCTTTATTAATATTTTTGTGTCCAAGTGGACAAAATAAAAAATCAACACAACAAAATAATAGCAAGAATATAAACATGATAATGAATGATAAAGCAATATAAAATCATAATAAAAATAAAGGAGATAAAGGTGCGAGAAGAAAATTAAAGAACAATTAAAGTGCAAGAAATAATAGAATAGTAATATAGTAGTATTAATAATAATATGTACATAATAATGATGTGTCGAAATTAATCATCCACAACCAAAAAGAATGTAACCGATTTCGTTTAGTATCTTACACTATAGTGATTAATCAAGGCGATTAGATCCAAATTCAATGAAGTTTGAAAGAAGATTGGGATACCCAAAACAACTACGCATCAAACTTCACAAGTCTTGGATCTTAACGCAAAAAGATTAATCACCTTGGGATTATGCGACCAACACGTGGTCCGGTCCATGAAAGTGCAAGTATCTAATTGGATTTTTATTTCGAATTCGGGACACATTTAGGTCTATGTTAAGTAATCGTCGAGTAATTTACGAAGTAATTACCCTACAAATGAGGCCAGCCAACACCAATTAAGGTAAACGTTATTTTTTCTAATACATGTTAGAGATATGATATAATGGACCATCCTTCGAAAACATGTCACACTATAAGAAAAAGTGGTAACGGTCTAATCTTAATCGAGATTTCAAATTGATTTATCAAAGGCAACCTATCATGATTCCAAAGTATGGAGAATGATTCAAATGATCATTCATCCATAGATTTGAAATAATGAAGATTAAACATCTTTGAAAATCAACAATCATCGAATCAGAGATCTCATCAACCAAAAGAAAAAATGAGATGAAGAGAAATATGAATTAAAAATTTTAAATCTCAAATTGATTAAACCATCATCAATATCAATCATCTCTCTTGGTGGATAAAAATCTACACTCAAATTTCATTGATATTGATGAGATTTTATAAAAAAAAGTCAAGATATAAAAAATAATCCATAAAAGAAAACAATTAAAATATATTTTAAACTCTTTTTAAAAATATTTTAAATTTTGTAGAAACAAAGAAAGAAAAAAAGGAAATAAATCTCTAAAATGAAACAAAGAAAACCAAAAGAAAGAAAGAAAAGAATTAGAAAGACGTCAGGGAGGTAGAAAATGCAACTTTAGATGGTAGTGGTAGAAAATAACAATTTCACTTAAGGCCCATACTAATCATAGAGCTCCTTTAAGAGAAAATCAATTAAAATAAATTATGAAAAGAAAAAAATGATAAACAAGGAAAAGCTTCGTCTTCTCAAACATGATATAACCGTGGAAACACACTATTCACACCAACTACACCATTTTTGGAGCCCGGTCAAATCAGAGCGATAGATCACGAATACACAATTATTTTCAACCAACAAATCAAGGTATAGACGAATTTGTGTCACGAAGTTTCGACGGAAAATTCGGACTACCTTCGAATCAGTAAGCAAGGCTTCTGTTCTCTTCCTCTAATACTCCTGTCACTATTGTGTGGTGAAATTGAATCGAATAAGTGGTTTTGATGAAGTTTGGAAGATTTTTGTAAAGCTTTCTGAATTCAACTCTAATGGAGTTTATTTTTTTTATTTTGGAGGTGTTTTTGCAGGGGTTCAAGAGGCTCTCAAAGCTTGATAATGAATGAGATTGAAGATCTATTTATAGAATAATTGGTGGAGATTTGAATTGAAAATTTTTTTATTTGCGTTTTTGAATTTTTCATGTGTTTTGAAGGTGTATGTTGTGCGTGATCTTGTTGTATTTTTGTGACTCATGCTCTGCATTTGATTTTCTATGTTCTTGCTTTTTAATTAGTGAGTTTGGCGTGTGATTCGTGTGTTTTTCTCTGCATGTGCATGTAATTGGTGTTGCTTTTCATCTTGCAATTTGTGCATTTTCCGCTGCGTTTTATTTGGCTTTAGCTGAGTTTCATGTGTTATGCACTGAGGCTTGTCACGTAAAAGCTGGCATGACATGCTTGACTTCAGCTGAAAGTATGCACTTTGGTTGATGACGTGGCTGCTTGCGTGAGAAGCCGATATAAACAATTATTAGCTTCACTCGTTTTCTTTTTCTTTTTTGATTATTCATTATTTGGTAAAAACAATAAGAGGTGGGCCTCTAATACAATGGGCTTTAGGATTTCTATATATTTTGTGATATAAGGAAAAATTAAGGATGGATAATGATAATAAAAAATATGGAATTATAAAATTGATAATGGTTTAAAGAAATAGGTAATTAAAATGGATATGGATTTATGAGAATTTAGAAATTGAAAGAAATGAATTTGATTAAAATGGATGGAATATGAATAATTTGGATATTGAATAAGAAAATGGAAAATCGGTGGAATATGGATATTATAGATAATTGGATAATGGTTAGAAATATATGGATAGAAAATAATTGGATAATGGAAATAAGGATGAGGTAAAAATGGTGACTAAAAAATACGTGAATCGGATAATGGATGAAGCAATGATTTTTATTTTAAGCCCATAACCAAATTTGAAATTTTCCACGCGCTCGATGACTTAAACCAACCCCAAGCCACTGAAACAACTACCATCAAATTTTAATTTTCTAAATCTTTCCAAATATATCTGAATGGATCCCTGGAAAATAAATCCACAGATGAACCACTGATGAACCGATGAACACCCAATCAAGACAAACTGGACCGAGCTTCTCACAAACCAATGTTCGATAAACCAGAAAACTTTCGCACTCAACACAACTTATCATTGACTACGCACTGCTTGAGAAATAACCATTGACACAAATAACTCGCAGCTGAAGCAATCTCTTGATAGTTTGACCAAGAATATGTCAAACTTCCATCTGAATCGGATCATAACTGAATAACCACATCTGAAGTGAAAACACTGCCATGCTTTTGAAAACCTTGCAACTCCTGAAAACACAGAGAAGAAGAAGAAATGAACTACAACATATTTTGGGTATTTTGGTTAGTGATTAATAAATATAAAGCAAATAAAAATCAATGGCAATGGTGAGCCCCTGTGAGACGTAAACCTACACCCGAGAAGAACCGAGAAACTAGTGTGATCTTGTTTGTATGTAAGATGTAGATGAAATGCAAAGAAATATTAGGGAAACAATTAGGATATTACAGCTGCCCCATATTTAAGTTTCTTCAATTTGGAGATATGAAGATTGACATCTTCGTCTCTACAAGATTGGAGAGACTTAAATATAGAAAACCAATTTTTGTCCTAAGAGATCATGATATGATATGAATATGATATGATATTAAATGCAAACCCAAGGTCTCTGTGGGAAAAACACATCCACCGGAGGAAAGCAAAATCTTGGGGACACAGAATAAAATCCCATTGTGGTAAACCAACAGACAACAAGAGAGTTTACTAGGAAAATAAATAATTGGATAACTGACTAAACTTGGGAAAATGATTGTGTATGAAAATAAGTTAAAACACAATCGGTAACAAGGCTCAACAGAGAAGGATAACACTTCACTAGAGAAAGTGACAAATGAACAAAGTGTTCGAATCTATAATAAATGGAAGGAAAGATTACCCACTACCATACAAGCAATTACTTAATTCCAAAGTAATCAATTAAAATAAGGAGAAATATTACCCACTACCACACAAGTGATAGTTTAATTCCAAAGTAATATACTCAAGCAGTGAGAAAATATTGCCCACTATCACACGTGTGATAGCTTAATTCCAAAGCAATATACTCAAGAGGAAGTATTCCCCATTATCAAACAAGGATAGCTTAATTCAAAAGTAATCAATCAAAGGGAAGGAGATATATTACCCACTACCGTGCGAGGGATATCTTAATTCCAAAGTAGTATATCAAAAGAAGGAGAAATATTACCCACTACCACACAAGTGATAGCTTAAATCTCAAATAATATACTCAAGCAGTGAGAAAATATTGCCTACTATCATGCATGTGATAGCTTAATTCCAAAGCAATCAATCAAACGATGGAGACACATTACCCACTACCATGCATGTGATAGCTTAAAACCAAAGTAATATACTCAAGAAAAAGGATTACCCAATATCAAATAAGGATAACTTAATTCTAAAGTAATCAATCAACAAGGAGGGAGAAATATTACCCACTACCACGCAAGTGATAGCTTAATTCCAAAGTAATTTACTCAAGCATTGAGAAAATATTGGCCACTATCACGCATGTGATAGCTTAATTCCAAATCAATGAGACTAAATTGAAAAGATTACCCACTTTCAACCAAGTGATAGCTTAATTCAAAAGTAATCAATCAAAGGGAATGAGACATATTACCCATTACCACGCAAGTGATAGCTTAATTACAAAGTAATATACTCAAACGGGAGAAAATATTACCCATTATCATGCATGTTGGGAGAAGCAGTAGGTGGCGTGAACACCACAACATCCGGATATTCGGCTAATCCCAAAGCAACAATGTTGGGAAATCATGTTGGAGATTCAACTTGAAATTCTGCATGAGATAATCAAAAGCCATCAAAGGAATACAATCCTACTACAAGGTTTAACTCATACTTAGGAAATAATGTCGGGATTCAATCCATAAAGCAATATTCAATAATCCATCAGAAATTCAACTCTGAGAGGATAACTTGTCGGAGAAACACCAACAACATAAAATCTTCCACACTCTTTGGGGAGAAGAGGGAAGTTTCCCTATTAAACTCTGAAGGGGATAAACATTTTCACAACTCTGTTGGGAAACTAGATAACAATATACTAGTGGTGCAAATAAAGCATAGCCTACTGGAGTGTCAAACATCAACATAAACTCTAAAAAGGGATACCGCAATGTTGAGAAAAGGTAATAATCTACCGGGGACATGGAAATTTTCCATAAACCTTTCTAGGGATAGAGAAAATTCTTGCTGAGTAACAGGTTCCAAGTATGTCTTTTCATAAACATCAATCTCCGCGAGAGATAATTAACACACCACACTTACTCCACTTGGGAGAAGGGTGTATACTTGGTGAGTATTACATAGGAACGTGCTGGAAATCATCACATGTAGACCTAAAAGGGACCTTAGAGAAATACCTATGGAGATCATTCATCACTGGAAAATTTCGGACTTGTCGACCCACGTGGGGATATCAAAAGTTAACATCATAGCCAAAATACAGTTGCAAGGGATTTTAAATCAATAGCTACCACTAGGTAAAAGAAAACCTCTAAAATGACTACTATATCAATACTTCTGCTATGGGCTATAACCAACTCAAGCTGAGGAACAAAGACTCAGCTGAGTAGTACCTTCATAAACATTGTTTCTCAAGTCAAAGATAATCTACTGAGTAAGATATCAAAACTCCGCTTGGGATACTCTTGTGACAGGAATATCACTTCTAACAACTCTTCTGAGGAAGAAATTGGAACATAATTGGGAACGTTCATGTAACAAACAATCCCCACTCCTACTTGCTGTTGGGGAGAAAAATATCATTAATATGAAGGTGCCAAGACTATTCAGGAATTCCGAAGAGAAACAACTAGATCAAACCCTGCTTTGGGAGTTTCGCACATCAAGACTTTACTATCCCTGGAATAACTGTTGATATTCTTTCTTTGTTCACATATCACAAGAATTACTCTTTAAAGTAACCACTTAAGGTAGATCAAGAGAATAATTTAGACAAAATCTTCCAACAAATTCCAATCGGAGAACCGACTGCCGTGGTACACTGTGGGAATTTCAAAGATATCAACTGGAAAAGTCTATTGCCGAAATTGTGAAAAGAAAACATCTTATGTTGAAGTCTGCTTGAGATCTACTGCCGAGATTAACCAGAGAATCTACAAATAAAATATCCTCTATCAAGATCAACTATAAGATTCTTCTTTTGAAATCATCCGAGAAATCTACTACCTAGATTCTTGGAGATAAAATTCTTCTGACCAGGTTAAATGGAAATCTTCTGCCAAGACTTACCAGTAAACGAAAGGAAACACCTTCTACTGAGGTTGATCAAAGAAAATAGAACTACCTTCTTCCGAGGTATTTCTTTGAAATCGTCCAAGATATCTACTGCCAAGGTATAAAGTTTGTCTCGAATGGGGAACCTTCAACAGATTCTTTCTAGCAAAACAAAGTATATGTGCAAAATAAATGCACTCTCAATTTAGGTTTCACAATCTAGAGAGATCAACATTATTGTAGGGATCAACATCTGATTAACAACTAAATGGGGGAACACAAATTATTTCCTCAGAACAAAAATCTTCTTGGGATAACATTGAAATCAACAATTCATCACTTTTCCCCATACTGCATGGTCTACAAAGGATTTTACACCAAGAGGAAACTTTGTACCATGAGAACTTGAAATAATGTGCCCCAGTGTGCTCGAATTCTAAGAGAGATTTGTCGAATCTCAACGTAACTGCCCCAGATTAACTGAATTTGGCAACTCTCTGACCAACAAAGTCTTCAAACTTTTCCCCAAGTGAAATCATCAACTGGGAAAACAAGTTTTCTCATTCCCAACAAAGTCTTAAAGCAACATGCCCATGGATATGGCCATTCTTGAGATAACTTTCCAATCGCACATCAGAGTTTCAGGCCTCAAAAGATTAAACTCATCATTGATACTAACATGTAACCTTTCATGATGTCAGATAAATGTATGCAAGTAGAAAATGTTAATTCTGAGAATGATAATTATAATGCAACACATATGTTTATCTTGAAGTTTTTCTTGAAAATTTGTACCTTGTGAATGAATAACTAGTTTGGATACGACATTGATTTTTGAATGCATATGAAATACCAACAAATATCTTTTAGCATAACTTATGGGAGTCAGGAACGCTATCTCTTTGAAGTATGCTTTCAAAATAAACCCTGATTCAATTGGGTCTTTTGAGGGTTATAACTTGGCATGGTTCACGGTTTTCAGAAGAAGAAAAAAAAGACTTTTACACTCAAAAATTTATTTGTACCCACCCAAAGGTTCATCTCTCAAAAGGATTAAACTAACGGTTTAAGAACCCATGAAGTTGACAGTTTAAGATCCAATGAAGATTTTCAGGGAATAACAGTCACCCTTTCATCTTTTGACTTGGTAATCACACAAATTTGTTCTTTTGATGAGGATTTTTCTTTGCAATCCTTTCTTTTTTCTTTTCACGATTCTCATTCTCTTATTTTCCCTAACTTTTTCCTGGACAATTTTTTGAACTTTTGATGTCCAGCGGGATGCCCCAGTTTTTTGCCTAAGTCATTTTTTTCGACTTAGCGGGCTTTTCTTTTCTTTTTCTTTCTATCTTTTTTTAAAAAAATCATGTGACATTTACTTATTTGACTTTTTTTTTAAATGTGACTATATCCTTCCTTCATGGATGAGGGATAACCATTGTGGTTTTCTTTAGACGCACATTCCTTTTGAAATTTGGACACTTTGGTCAAATTAACTGAAGAATACCCTATCCCAAAGTTAAATGTGAGGGTTTTATTAATTTAGAAAAGAAACTCCTAATTCAATACTCAAAGGGGAACAAGGGATTATCTTCCTTATATCTCCGGTGTTTGGGAATTTGAAACAATGCCTTACATCAGCAGTCTCTTATTCAAAAGCATACAACCAGAAATTTTGAGTTCTTACTTCATCATCCTCCCTCCAAGAGTTTAGACAAGAAGTTGGTATTGCAATGCATAAAATAAATTAAATGATCGGAAACGAATGGGTCACTTCAAGATAAACATACTCATTGCATTATGATTAATATTCAAAACAAACAAGTTCTAACATGCAAATAAAACATTAACAATCATGAAATATTATAAATAAGATTGCTGCATATGAACTAAAGATATGAGGAGACTGTCTCAGTTTGATCTCTTGACTATAGGCACATCCTCAACCTTCTTGATTCTTCAGGATAAAGGCGTTCCATTCACAAATGGGCTTCCTCCCTCAAAGTTTAACACTTCATTATCGATCATCTCTTGAACCTGATCTTGAAAAACCTTGCATTCCTCAATCGGATGCCCTATCACTCAATAGTGAAATTCACAACTGGTATCTAGGTTGTACCAAGGAGGACGAGATCTCATTGCTCTACTCTTTCTAAGTGTCACTATTGAGTTTTGGGCAAAATCGGACCACAAATGATTGTAAGTCCTTGGGATTGGATCAAACTGTGCTTTCTCTTGAACATTGTTTCGCTTAATAATAGGAGTTACTGACGCCAATTGCTGATGATGTTGATTGTTTCTCCAATACTTTTCTTGAGACATAACATTAGCTTCACCATATTTCTTTTTATGAAATCTAGCAAAACTTCCTTCTTTGGTTAACCATCCTTCACGGATACCTTCTTCTAGTCTCATTCCCATGTTCACCATTTGAGCAAAGTCAGTGGGTGCACTAGAAACCATATTCTCATAATAGAAAGGACTGAGAGTTTCCAAAAAGATCGTGGTCATTTCCTTTTCTTCCAACGGAGGACTGACTTGAGCGGCAAACTCGCACCATCTCTGTGCATACCTTTTAAAGGTTTCTTTGTTTTTATGGGACATGGCCCGGAGTTGATCACGATCTGGCACCATATCAACATTGTACTTGTACTATTTCATAAAAGAAACAATTTAGTCTTCCCAAGACAGAATATGATTCCTTTTGATTTTCATATACCACATCAAGGATCCTCCAGATAAACTTTCTTGAAAGCAGTGAATCATCAGCTTATCGTCTTTGACATGAGCGCCCATCTTCTGACAGAACATTGTCAAATGGTACTTTGAACAACGGACACCCTTGTATATTTCAAAACCATGTATCTTGAAATTTGGAGGAATAACAACTTTCGGTACCAAACAAACGTCCTCTGTCTTAAAGCTAGATAACTTGAGTCTTGTCATCACTTTCAATTCTTCCTAGAAATCACAACATCCTTTCTCGAGTTCCAAAAATCTAGGGTCAATCACCTTTGTCATAGGATGGACACTTTGAGGATTTGGCATATTCATCAGAAATCGGGAATCCTCTTTATCAACTTGAGCAACCCGGCTACTTCACAAAGATTGAGACTGAATAGGAACATCCCACTGTGGAACAATGCAGTCACATATCAGATTAGTCATCACCTTGAAACTTGACATGAGATCAACATTCTCTGTTCTCTCCATTATCCCTAAGAAACCACTTAAAACCTGGTACAAATGTCGAGAAATCAACCAACTGATGCAAGTACAAAAGGATGGATGAGCTTTTATTCAAGGAAATGCACATGAAAATGATGAATGCAATGCTTTTTTTACTTTCCGTTTTCAAGGAATTGACTCGATTATTGCAAACATGTGAAATATCGAGAGCACGGGCATCACAACGTTTATTTAAATTTTTCACATAAGGAACATTTTCCTTGTCCATATTTGCAACAATCCGAGTTGTTTTCCTTAAAAACGGTTGCAATAATGTTTATGATGAAAGGAATGCATGGATGCAACAACCACAAACAAGACCGCACAAAGCACACGGGTTTTAGTTCCAAGTCACGAGCATGAAGTCAAGGATAAGAACACCAACCCACACAGGTATGTACTAAGGTTTGGTCTTCATTGTACCTGTAGAAAACCAAAAGGGTGCTAACAGAGGGGCCCAGAGTTAACATCCATCATTTATATATTACTAGTATGTAGGACTAATCCTTAACCGATAATTTCCTCAAGAGGACCTCGTCTGAGTGTAGTATCGCGTGACAACCACCTCCGGTCTACACCTGGATAGTGTCGCTCCTGGATTTCCATCCTGGTACAAACGCGAAAGTGGCGCGGAAAAGGAAGAGCCGACAGGCAGGAATTTTTTCCCGAAGGAATGGTAATGTTGTAAAAACCAAATAGAAGGAAAGAACAAAGTCTTGCTAACCAAAGAGACTGAGTTTGGGAGTCGGTTACGAATTGGGAAGATATTAGCACCCCAAATCATCTGTCGTACCCGACGGGATCCACGCTTACTAGAAACTGTTTCAAAGGGTGAGAAATAAAAGTTGTTGAACAAAAGAACTGCTAATGAATTGGATAAGAGAAAGAAAAGGTATGGAAAAATTTAGGAAAAATAAAGAGAGTGCTCGAATGGGCCCTACCCCACTGCCTACATATCTCGTCGGGAAATGAGAATCAGAGTCAATGTAGTTCCCCTAACTAGGCAGGAAACTTGATTGTGTTTTTTAAGTTTGAACTGCTTATGTCTATGCTCAGGTATTGCAGGCTCATCTGGAATGAGTGAGTTACTGTCTTGAAAGGAGACAAGTAGAAGCAAGTCCTTTTGCTTAGAGTGAAGGGGTGAGAAGAGAATTCCCAAAGGAAAGACACTTATTGTTTGTTCAATGTTTTTAGAAGCTTTTTCTCTGAAGTTTGCACAGGAAAGTGTATTCAAGTCCTATTCCTCAAAGCTCAAAGTAAGGAGAAAATATCCAAGACTTGGTTCCAAAGATTAGGGCTCAAGTACACTACCCCATTTGTATTTATTAAGTGTTTTTCCTTTTGAAGTGAAGAAGTGCGTTTTTAGCTTTTCTTTGTGAAAATGACTTCATGATTAGACTTGTACATCCTGCTAGACAAGTTTACATTACCCCAATATGGGATAGATGAAAATTACCCATGGAATAAGTCTTCAATCCTTATTAAGTGTTTTTAGCTTTTTGTTTTGATATGAGAAAGAAGAAACAAAAGAGAACCAAAGGTAAAAGTCTAATGGGAGACTAACAATCCTAAGTAAGTTGTCATGCTTGGATAACTCTAATTTAGTAAGGTTTGAAGAATTCTATCCTAATGAAGATGAAAGAGAGAAAATAAAGAGAGAAGAAGAGGTTAGGAAATCAATTTACTACTCAAAAGAATTTAAGTTGTTTCCAAGAGGGAGATGAAGAAGTTATACAAACAAAACATATTAAAATACTAAGGCAAACATATTTGAAATGTAAATGAGATAAAATAGAATAGGAGAAGTTAGAATTTGGATGATTATCCCCATCCTATTCACTTACCATTATCCCCTACATGGTTAGCAAAAAGAAAACATAAACAAAAGTAAGGTGAATAGGACCCAAGCAAGTCAAACTCAAGGAGAAAAGGCTATGATCCAAACCAAAAGCAACAAAGTAAGAATGAAAACTCTAGAAATGGCCTATAATGTTTACCAAGGAAAATCAAAGAAAAGAATTCAAACAAGTGGCAAAAGAACCAAGAAGATTTGTTGATGCAAGAAGTTCATGAAGGCTCCTTCGGTACCATGCTAGAGGGCATGCTATGGTAAAACAATTGTTAAGGTCGGGGTATTATTGGATCACCATGGAACCCGATTGCTGTAAATACTCCCGCATGTGCTACAAGTGCCAAATTTACGCTGATAAGGTCCATTTACCTCCAAATCCTTTGAGTATCATGTCTTCACCTTGGCCCTTCGCAGTGTGGGGCATTGTTATGATTGGAAAGATTGAGCCAACAACTTCTAACGGTCACCGCTTCATCCTAGTTATTATAGACTATTTCACAAAGTGGGTCGAAGCGGCGTCTTATGCCACCGTTACTAAACAAGTGGTAGCCCGATTCATCAAGAGGAATATCATCTACCGATATGGAATTCCCGAAAGAATCATTACTGACAATGGTTCTAATCTCAATAAAACGATGATGACAGATCTATGCCGGAAATTAAAAATTGAGCATCACAACTCTTCGCCATATCGCCCGAAGATGAATGGCACCGTCGAGGCGGCCAATAAGAACATCAAGAAGATTATTCAGAAGATGGTTGTACCATACAAAGATTGGCATGAGATACTACCATTTGAACTACATGGGTATCAGACGTCGGTGCGCACTTCAACCGGGGAAACCCTGTTCTCGCTTGTGTACGGTATGGAGGCAGTCCTACCAGTTAAAGTAGAGATCCCCTCGTTGAATATAATGATGGAAGTCAAGCTTAACGAAGCTGAGTGGCTCCGATCCAGGTACAATCAACTGAGCCTTATCGAAGAAAAACGTCTAGCAACTGTATGCCATGGACAATTGTATCAACAACGGATGAAACGGGCTTTCGACCAGAAAGTAAGGCCTCAACAGTACATACCAGGCGATCTGGTGTTGAAAAGGATTCTTCCTCCTAATAATGATCACAGGGGCAAGTGGACACCCAACTATGAAGGTCCATTCGTGGTTAAAAAGGTCTTCTCGGGCGGATCCTTGATGTTAACAACCATGGATGGTGAAGACTTTGAATCCCCTATCAACGCAGACGCAGTGAGAAAATACTTCGTGTAAAGAGACCTGCTGGACAAAAACAGAATGATAGTCCAGGAAAAAATGGGCATCCCGACGAGCCAAAAACAGAATAAAAGGCTCTACAAAAGTTAGGGAAATATCTGAAAAGATGTACACCCGCTGAGCTGAAAAGCCACATTGGACAACTCAGGCAAAAAAGGGTATCCCGTTGGATTGAAAACCCGAAAGGGCAATCCACACAAAAGAGGGACTAAAACGAACCACTGCAATCTACGAGATGTGTGATGTATCGTCAGCAATCAAAGTTAATTCAAAGGTTGAAGATCAATTTAATCGTCTTCCTCCAAGTGAAGCGAGCGGAGAGTCTCGAGGACATACAAGTCATAGCTGGGTCGGAGCTTGATGAGACTTTGAGTTTTTTCACATTGCCATTAGGATAGTTTAATTTCCTTTTGTGTAGTTTCCTCTTTCCAAGGATTGCTTCCTGGTGTAACGCCTATTCATGGACATTTTTCCATCAATAAAAGAGCAATTTTAGTAGAATTTGTTTCCCCATGTTTTTCTTTTTCATCTGCCATTGATTGATTGCAAAAACGTCCAACAAATTATGATAAATATTGCTTTGCGAATGCATGAATGCCTTATAACACATGCAGGAGAGTAAAACATTTGACACGCATCTGATGTGTTGGGTGGCTGAGTGATTCAAACTAGGACCTTGGGCATGCAAGCCAAACTAACTCTAATTTCGCAGGTACTATTAGTCGTGTTCATTAACATGCAGGTACATGCATTGCCAACAAAGCTATCGCCATCACAGAGCTTCAAGAAGCCTCTTCCTCAGCAGATCCTGAAGTGTGACTCCTCAACAAGTCCCATCAGATCGTCCTCTCTCCAGCAGAGCAACGACAAAGACAATAATACTTCCCGAGCAGAAAGGTATCATTATCTCTTATCCCCAGTGGAGGACGCCTTCCACTTCTCATCCCCAGCATGAGACACATCCAACCTCTCAGTCCTAGCAAGAGGTAATCAAAACCCTTATTTCGAGCAGGAAATATCCCCATCGGAGATCTCCATCTTTCCCCGCATATTCGGAAATGGAGATATTTCCCAGCATAACAACGGAAGGCCATGGTAGTTCTCCCCAAGCAGAGAGATGTCCTATAGTGAAGAAATTATCCTCAAAAGAGTCTTCTTATCATCAACAGTATCAGAGAATTCATCATTCCTCAGCAGAGGAGAAGATATAGAAGATCCCTGAAGTTCTCTTCCTTGTCCGACAGTGTTCTCCATTTTCCCCATAGGGTTCGCCAAATGGAGTCCAATCGTCATTGGCACCTCTCCCCCCAAGCAGAAGGGGGTGTATTTGAGGAGTCCCCAACAGATCTCTTCCCCAAGCAGAAGATGTTGCGCCTAAGGGATTCCCCCTAGCAGATCTCTTCCCAAAGCAGGAGATGTTGCACCTAAGGGATTCCCCCAGCAGGTCTCTTCCTCAGCGGAGTACCGACACATCTGATTCCCCTAGCCGGGTCAGAAAAGTATCATATCCCCAACGGAGTTCAGTGGGTAGCGTACCTTCCAAGTCAGGTTCATCTTCAACAGCGTCTTGGCTCTCCAATCTCAAAGTCTAATTTATTTTTAGAAATGACGGCAGTTCAGAGCTGGTGTATTATTAACACCATCATTGCAGAGTTGCCTTTCCTCACAGGGATTCACCACAACCAATATGGAAATTGGTTCTTCCCCAGTGAAGTCATCGAAGATACATGTTGTCTCCTCATCAGGAGATTTCCTCTACATTTACATTTAGTAATCACCATTACATTTTCATCCTCAAAAAGTGTAGCATTTCCATCATTATGGAGCATTACGCCATGGAAAAATTCAAACATATGCATACGAAGCATAAGCCAGTTTTAGTACCTTGCACAGAAGCCCGAAACATCAGTTCAGCGATCAGACAGAAGTATCCCCACAGAATGCCGAGTTCATTTCCCAATGTGGTTATTTCTACCAAGTCTTGTTTGTTATCCCTAGTTGAGTCCCTTTAAGTACAACGGTCTCTCATTCTTTTTCGCGTCTCCGTTTAAGTACAACGGTCGCGTCGCGGGTTTTCTTTTAAGTACAACGATCCCGTTTCTTTCTAGTTTCCATTTAAGTACAATGGTCTCATCTTTGAGTATCATTTTAGTATAACAGTCTCCCCTTTTCCGCGTCTCCGTTTAAGTACAACGTTCGCATCACGGGTTTTCATTAAAGTACAATGATCCCAATTCTTTCGAGTTTCCATTTAAGTACAATGGTCTCGTCTTTGAGTATCATTTCAGTACAACGATCTCATTCTTTTCGCGTCTTCGTTTCAGTACAACGGTCGCGTCGCGGGTTTTTGTTTAAGTACAATGATATCGTTTCTTTCGAGTTTCCATTTAAGTACAATGGTTTCGTCTTTGAGTCTTGTTTAAGTACAACAGACTCATTCTTTTCGAGTTTCCATTTAAGTACAATGGTCTCGTCTTTGAGTCTCTGTTTAAGTACAACGGTCTCATTATTTCGCGTCTCCGTTTAAGAACAACGGTTGCGTTGCGGGTTATCATTTAAGTACAATGATCTTGTTCATTTGATCTCATCTAAGTACGATGATTTCAATTCGTCGATTCCATTTAAGTACAATGGTCCCGTCTTTGAGTCTTATTTAAGTACAACAATATCATTTTTTTCTCGTTTCTGTTTAAGTACAACAGTCGCGTCGTGGGTATATTTAAGTTAAAAGTGTTAAACCAGTTCCAAAATTATTCTAAAAGGTATATGCAATGCTTATCATGAAAACCTATATTTGAACACTTGTATATCAAATTAGATGTGAGTTTTGATATATCTAAGTCTTGTGTCCAAGTCTTGAAAGATTGCGAGCAATTGCATACGGCGCTTGATTCGCACGATAACGTTTCCATTGAATGATGCATATCCTTGATCTTGATCTTATTGAAAGCTTTACTTTTGCAAACACGAAGTGATCTTGAATCTTGTTGTCTTCATCAAAAGATTTAGGTTGAAGTATGCTTCTACATTTTCCCTCTTTTTGATGATGACAACCAATTGAGTTTGCGCGATAGCTTTGATCGATGTTATGTCTAGGCTTGCTTCTCCCCCTATGTTCAGCAACTCCCCTTAAGAACCAATCTCTTCTCCCCCTTTGTCATTAGCAAAAAGGAAGAGGCTTTCAAAACAGAATAAGCAGTATCGACATATATGTAAGCATACAAGTAGTAAGTAATCAAGTAAGGCATATGACACATACAATGTATTAAAATTATAAACCAATAAACATTCATAAAGTAACAGAAAAATAAAAGATGATAAAAATAGACACATGTTGTACGCTCCTGAGAATCAAAATTATGGAAGCGTTAACTGGTTAACCGATTCCGTTAACCGGTTAACGGACAAAAAATATCATTTTTTCATAAAAACCAACAGCATGTTTTAGAGAAAATAGGAAAAGTTTTTCACACAAAAAATTTCACAAAGTGTTAGCACACGACATAACGCAACTTTTGATCAAAATATATTTTGAAACCGATAATTTTCAAGTATCCGAAAGAGAGAAAAATCAAAAACGGCGAAAAGTGAGTGCTAGCATTTTGTAACAAAGAAATGAGAAAACACATATTTTAAGCAACTAAACCACATAACAAGTAAGTTTAAGTTAAGTTTAGATGTCACCTTCATCGAGAATACCAAGTTCTCGCCGAATTTTGAAGAAAGGTTCTTTCGCCAATGGTTTAGTGAATATGTCGGCAAGTTGGTTGTGTGTATCCACGAAAGTAACATCTACATCTCCGTTGACCACGTGATCTCGAAGGAAATGATGTCGGATGTCTATGTGCTTTGTCCTTGAATGCATGATCGGGTTCTTTGTAATGTTGATGGCACTTGTGTTGTCGCATCGGAGAGGAATGCAACCGAGATCTACAACGAAATCACGGAGTTGTTGCTTAAGCCACAAGATCTGTGCACAACAACTGCTTGCTGAAATGTACTCCGCTTCGGCCGTGCTAAGTGCAACACATGCTTGCTTCTTACATGCCCACGACACTAGTGCATTCCCGAGAATGTGACAAGTACCACTTGTGCTTTTTCTATCGGTCTTACATCCTGCATAATCAGCGTTAGAATAACCAATTAAAGAACAAGTAATAACTTTTGGATACCATAGTCCGACATTCGTTGTTCCTTTGAGATACTTCATAATCCTCTTCACGGCGGTGAGATGCGATTCCTTCGAATTTGCTTGAAAGCATGCACACAAACAAACACTAAACATAATGTCAGGATGGCTTACCGTCAAATATAATAATGAACCAATCATACCTCGATACTTTGTGATATTAATTGAAATTCCGGATTCATCTTGATCAATGTACGTTCCGGATCCCATAGGAGTGGACATCACCTTGCAACTATCCATGTCGAATCTTTTCATTAATTCCTTTCAATACTTGGATTGGTTAATGAAGATGCCATCCTTTGTTTGCTTAATTTGTAGTCCAAGGAAATAGTTCATTTTTCCCATCATGGACATCTCAAATTCTCCTTGCATCATAAGTGAAAACTCTTCGCAAAGATCTTTGTTTCTTGAACCGAAGATTATGTCGTCGACATAGACTTGAAGCAATAAGGTGTTACCCTTGAAATTCTTTATGAACAACGTCTTGTCAACCTTTCCTTTTGCAAAACCCTTATCACATAGGAAGTTGTTGAGGTGGTCATACCACGCTCTTGGTGCTTGCTTTAAGCCATAAAGAGTCTTCTTCAACTTGTAGACATGAGAGGGATTCTTGAAGTCTTCAAAACCCGGAGGTTGTTTGACATAGACTTCTTCATTGATGTAGCCATTCAGGAAAGCGCTTTTGACATCCATCTGGTACAACTGAAAATTCATAGAACAAGCATAAGCAAGTAATAATCTAATTACTTCTAAGCTTACTACCGGAGCGAATATTTCATCAAAATCAATTCCTTCTTCTTGGTTGTAACCTTGTGCGACCAATCTTGCTTTGTTACGAACTATGATCCCATTTTCGTCAAGTTTGTTCTTGAACACTGATCACACTAAATTTCACCGTATTTCTGACTCCGATTTCGCATGCATTCTTAGCTTTTATTGTTATTTTGTTATGTTATTACTTTGTTTTCTTTTGTTTTCAGGTTTTTATTGTAATAGGGGCTTGAATCGAGAAAAGGAGCGAAAAAGGAGTGGAAACGGACGAAAACCTAGAAATTCAGCGTTTTGCACTTACGGCACCCACCGTGGCGGGCGCCATGGGGTTAGCCATGACGTGGACACGTCTCAAGACCACTCCACAACTGCCAAGACCCACGATCCCCACTCTTTCATTCTCCATTGGCCTCATGGCGGGCGCCATGACCTTGTGGCAGGCGCCACAAGGCAAAAATTCAGTTCCCTCCACTTTTTAGTGGAGGGGCGTCCTAGTCATTTCCCGCATTTAGTTTTCCTATAAATAGGACTTTAGTTTTTAGTTTTTCTTCATCCAAACTTAGATTTCTTTAGGCATATATTAGTTTCAAAGCAGTTACCATTCCACATCGGGGTGTTTCTGCAATCGAGTGATCGAGTCTGTAATCTGTCTGTGCGATCGAAGTTTTGGAGCACTCTGGAGGAAGTTAATCCTGCCTCCATTTTAATTCCAGTTCGTATTTTACTTTTCCGCATTGCTTTACTTTTATTTATTTCTCGCACTGCTTTACTTTCATTTATTATCCGCACTCGCACTTTACTTTATCTATTTCCCGCACTCGCTTTACTTTCGTTTATTACCCGCACTTGCACTAAATTCCTTTATTTCTCGCACTCACACTAAATTACTTTATTTCTCGCACTCGCACTATTTTCATTTACTTTCCGCACTCGCACTAAATTACTTTTATGAAAAATTATAAAAAGAATCTTTACTTTATCATGTCTAACTAATTCCATAAAGGTTAGAATGTAAGGATCGTAATTAAACCAGTAATCCGTATAATTGTTCGTGGAAACACTTAAGGGCTATTTTATCTTTCAATTCAATCTAATTGTTTTTAACTATTTCAAAAACAGCCAAAAGCGCTTTGTCTAGTTCATTAGGAGTTTTTAGATTAGAAAGAAAAGAGATTTTAAAACGATTTTCGGACGCGTTAGGAAGCTTAGAGTCTGGTTCGTAAGAACCTCTTTTTGCTAAGAAGTCCAGGTTAAAATACTTTTCAACTTAGTTAAGATACTACATTTCTTAAAAATAGGTTTACTACTCTAACGCAGTACGCACCTTTTTATCCGTGACAATAGGAGGGGTTGATTAGAGAGTACAACTCGGTTCTGAATACGCGAAAGCGACAGTTCCTGTTAAATTAGTTCTTTTCAAAGGAGAAAACATTGCCCATAAGTAGTTCCATTAACAAGTACTGTATTATCATTGATTACGTGAATTACATTCGAGCCTGTCTTTGTTTATTGTTTAAAATTATTATTTTATTTACCATTGCACCCTTCTTAAAACCCCTTTATTTAGTTGCCTTAGATACACACCATAACAACAGGTACGATAGATTGACACTTGGTCTCTGTGGATTCGACAATCTTTTATATTACTCTGATGTGTTCGTACACTTGCGAAAAACACACATCAAACACCCATCTTGTTCTTATGATGTTCTTGTTGTTCGGTCTTGGTACAAGAATCCAAACTTGATTCCTTTCGAATTGGTTGAGTTCTTCTTGCATCGCTACTATCCATTGATCGTCGCCTAAGGCTTCATTAATTTTGGTTGGTTCAACTTGAGACATAATAGCCATGTTGAGACAAGCATCCTTGAGATTTAGTCAAGTTGCAACGCCTTGGCTAATATCACCAATAACTTTATCTATCGGGTAATCTCTATGAGTTATCCATTCCTTCGGAAGATCCTGATGTTCTTCAATGATTGGTGAGTTATCTTCTTGTGGTATTGCTTGATCCTTTGATATCTCCTTTTATTGTTGTGGTGTATCTACTATATCATCATCATTCACAATAATATTATCCTCTTTCAAGGGGTTAGTCTCATCAAACGAAACATGAATAGATTCTTCGATAGTAAGAGTTCTTTTATTAAAAATTATAAAAGCTCTACTAGAGAGGGAGTAACCAAGGAATATACCTTCATTGGACTTCTCATCAATCTTAACGAGATTGTCCTTGTCGTTGTTGAGAACAAAACACCTGCATCCGAAAATGTGAAAGAATGATATGTTTGGTTTCCTACCCTTGAACAACTCATACGGAGTCTTCTTGAGAAGTGGTCGAATGTTGACACGGTTGCTTACGAAACAAGCTATGCTAACTACATTCGCCCAAAAGTACTTATGAATATTTGAGTCACTAAGCATTGTACTTGCAAGCTCCACCAATGACCTATTCTTCCTTTCTACGACACCATTTTGTTGAGGAGTCCTTGGTGCGGAAAAGTTGTGAGAAATTCCATGCTCTTTGCAAAATTCTTCAAAGGATGAATTTTGGAATTCTCCACCATGATCACTTCTAATGGAGACTATAGTGGGTGACTTCTCATTTTGTATTTTCTTTGCATACTTATTGAATGCTTTGAAAGCATCACTTTTCTGCACTAAAAATAATGTCCACATATATCGAGAGAAATCATCAACAATAACTAAAGCATAAATGTTACCTCCGAATCTTTTTCGTTTTTGATGGACCGAAGAGATCCATATGCAACAATTGAAGTGGTCTTGATGTGGACACCACTTTCTTGGACTTGAAAGATGTCTTGGTTTGCTTTCCCTTTTGACATGCGTCACAAAGCTTATCTTGATGAACTTTCTCTTTGGAAGACCAACAACTAGGTCATGCTTTATCAACTTGTTTAAGCGCTCCATGTGAATGTGAGCAAACCTTTTATGCCATAGCCAAGCCTCGTTGTTGTTTGCCATTAGGCACTTTACCTTCAAGGAAGAGGCATCAAAGGAAATCATGAAAATATTATTAAATCGTTTACCTTTTAGCAAGATGTCATATGTGACTTCATGTTCTATCAAACATTCATCCTTTGTGAAGTTGATTCGGAACCCTTTGTCACACAATTGACTTATGCTAAGTAGGTTGTGTTTAAGGCCTTCAACATAAAGGACATCTTCGATGATTGTAAATTGAGATGCACCAACGATTCCTACTCCAAGAATATTTCCTTTATTATCATCACCGTAAGTAACGTATCCTTTGGCCTTTAAAGATAGACTTGAAAATTTATTGATGTCGCCCGTCATATGCTTTGAACAACCGCTATCAAGATACCATTGATTATAAGTTGTCTTCAAGCATACCTAAAAACAAAATCAAGTATTGTTAGGTACCCAAATTTATTTGGGTCCTTGATAGTTAGTACCCTTTTCAACCCACACATAATACCCTTTAGCAACGCCAATATTGTGCACATAGCAAGCATTAGATGTGTGCCATTTGATTCCACAATCAAAACAAGTAAGTTGAAAGTGACTTTTATATCTAGGAACATAACTCTTTTTCTTAACAATTATTTTCTTTTTATGACTTTGATGCACACTTTTAGAATTGGTTGCCTTTTCCTTAACAACTTGTTCACTTGATTTCACAAAAATGGTCTCATTTGTGCTTGGTTTGGAAAGCTTAGAATATCCTAAACCACTTTTATCATTAGGATATCTTTGATGCCTAAGAATTTCCTCCAAGCCAATTTGACCTTTTTCATATCTTTCTAAAACTCTTTTAAGTTGAACAATTTGAAAGGATAAGGATTCACAATTTTTGCATACAAGACTTTGTTTTTCATCATCCAATTTTTGTTTTTCACTTTCAATATATTTTTCAAAAGCGATATTTTGTTCTTCTAAAGATGAAATTCGTTTCTTTTGGGATGAAATGCTTGTATACAAAGTCTTGCATTCGTTTAGAAGTTCATCTATAACTTCTTGTGCATCATTCTCATAAATTGAAAAATTGCTACTAACCTCATTGATTTCTTCATCGAAGTGATGTGAAGCCATAAGATCCATATTCGCACATTCATCGCTTTCCGATTCCGATGAGGAACGTATCTCATTATCGTCCCAAGCAACATAAGCCTTCTTATTCTTGAAATCCTTCTTGCCTTTGAATCCTCCTTTCTTTGCAAGTTTCAGGCAATTCGGCTTTATGTGACCTTGCTTCCCACATTCGTAACATGTGACTTCTTGAATCGATGTGGATGCATCCTTCTTCCTGAAATGTTTATTCTTTTTAGGAAAAGAGGAATTTTTATTTTTATTAAAAAACTTACCAAGCTTCTTTACAAGAAGCATGAAATTCTCATCTTCGGAAGTCTCGTCATCTTTGTCATCCTTAGTATCAACCTTCAAAGCAATTCCCTTGGACTTCTTTTCTTGACTTTAGTGCTTCTCGAGCCTTCCAAGTTCCAATTCATGCTCTTGAAGTTTACCGAATAAGGACGTGGATGTCATCGTTGAGAGACTCTTATTTTCCGAAATAGCGGTCACTTTCGGTTTCCATTCCCTTGTCAAAGATCTTAGGACCTTCAGGTTGAGATCATCATTGGTGAAGGTTTTCCCAAGAGTAATCAAATGATTTGTTAGATGGAAAAATCTCTTCTGCAAGGCAACAATAGATTCATTGGGCTGCATACAGAACATGTCATATTATTGACTCAATGTGTGTAGCCTCGATCTCTTTACTTCAGTGGTTCCTTCATGCGTTTCTATCAAGGTGTCCCAAATCTCTTTAGCCGATTTACATTGTAATACACGGAAGAACTTGTCCATACTGAGAGCGCTTTGGAGTATGTTGATTGCCTTCTTCTCATTTAGAATCTTTTTTATCGTCTTCATCATATGTGCTTTTCAACTTCGGGGTTCCAACACCATTGATCACGTTTACAGGATTGTGTGGACCTTCTTTGATTTCTTCCCATATACTTTCTCCTTGGGCTTCAAGATGTGCTTTCATTCTGATTTTCCAAAAATCAAAATATTCCCCGGAGAAGAGTGGGAACTTACTGCTACTTCCACCGTCTTTGAAAACCGGATTTGTACTTGCGGAAGCCATGCTGGATCTCTAGGAACAAGTTACCTATAACTTGCTCTTATGCCAATTGTAGTTACAGAGATAGCCTAAGAGGGGGGTGAATTAGGTTATATGAAATTTTCTCGGTTATTTTATCGGTGGATGGATTTTTATCGTTTAAGTGTTTATGATATGAAAGCAGTAATGCAGAAAGTAAAAGAACACAATGGTTTATCCTGGTTCCCTTCATAATCCAAAGGTACATCCAGTCCCCTTACACCTTGTAAGATATTTTCACTATAGTTTTAGATCATACAACCTATCACACCATAAACCGGTGAGGCCTACTATCTACAAACTATACACCAAATAGTGTGCAAGAACAATCCTATTGCAAACATTAACCCTTATGTCCAACAATCCCGGATCGTAAGTCAGAAATAGAAATAATTCTATAAGTTGTTTTTGAGAAAGAAAATAATTGTACAATATCAATACTAGATTGATCTTCTCCTTTTAATCAAAATTCACTTTTCAATATCAATGCAAGTGTTCAACTTCTATGAGTATGAAAAAGTATGAACAATATGAACACTTTGAAATATTTGAAAATATTCAAAAAGAGTGACTTTGATTGTTTAGAAATTCTATAAAAAATTGTTTGGGGGTATTTTTTCATATATGAAAAAATTCAGAATATATATTATTCAAAAACACCCTTTTAAAAAAGGTAAGAAATGTTTATGAAACAATTTATGAAAAGGTATAATTTTCAAAAAAGTATTTCAAATGAAAAGAAATGATTTTTCAAAATTCGTTCAGTGTTAACCGGTTAACCAATTTGGGTAACCGGTTAACGCTGTAACGCTAACACAAAATATTGCAGAAAGGTGAGAAATATTATCATAATAACAGTGCATATAATTATATATCTTAACATAAAAATATTCATATACATATTCTCACCACAATTCATCACTTATCACACATATACATCACAATGTATAATATTCAAACCAAGCATATTCATCATGCACAATTTCACTATTTCACATCATTCTACACAAACATATACATTCATGTTTCTTCACCAATTTCTATCACTCCGCATAAACATACATTATTCATGTTTATTCACCAATTTTCAATTATAGATGATAAATGAAAATCATAGAGACCGACTCACGACTTTATGCAAATGAAATGCGGTACCGACTCAATTATCTCAAGTTCACTCAGGAACTTATTGGAACCATCGCTCGTTACCTAAAGTAACTCCCCGTCGGGCATACGATGTTCACTCATTGCTCACACCCCACATGGGCACACAATGTTTATGGATTGCTCACACCCCACACGGGCACACAATCTGATTGCTCACACCACACACAGGCACACAATCATTCGTGATTAAATCACCCATTGCTCACACCCCACACGGGCACACAATGTTTATAGATTGCTCACACCCCACACGAGCACACAATCTGATTGCTCACACCCCACATGGGCACACAATCATGTTGTAATCATTGCTCACACCCCACATGGGCACACAATGTTACAAGGGATTCACATAGAATCCTATAATACAAGAATGCATACATTATGCTTCACATGCAAAATGAACCACAAAATTCTTGAAAATGCATACATATTCACAATATAGCTATGCGTTCATCTCATACAATCACACAAAGTATACACATTCACATCAATTATGCCAAATGGTAACGAACTCTTTCACTACCAACATGCATTCATATTCACTTCACGAAATGCATTTATTTTCCAAATGGCCACTATACCACAATCAATCCCACATTACCTTAACTAACATAATTACATTTTATCGGAAACGTCGGGTAAAAGTCGTCTAAAAATTACATCTTTTAGCATCATTAGTTTCTACATGTTTTTAGCTTTAAATCGATAAGTGGAACATTTAAAACAAATACTCGGATCAAAAGTTATGAACTAAAACACAAAGTCCAACTTCCAGGTCTCGCTGAGCGAGGAATTGCTCGCTGAGCGAAAATGTTTCTGCATCTCTCGCTGAGCGAGCACTGCGATTTCAACAGCAGCTCATCCGTGAACAGTCTATACAAAAGCTCCCAAAACTCAACCAAACTTCCACAAACATGATCATTAACATGTATTAACTATCATACTTCGATTATATCCAGTTTCAACCGACTAAGCTACCAATTTCTTAGATTTTCATCAAAACCCTAAAACCTAACATTCTCTAAACTTCTCCAAAACAAAAACCCGATCAATCTAACACATACATAATCATACACAATGATAAGATAACAATATTTCACACCCTTACCCGATTGTTTCAATTCCTAGGAGCAATCTTGAAGAATTCCCACATTTCCCTCTTTTCCTTCTCTTTTCTCTTCTTCTCCTTTTCTTTCCTTTCTATTTGTTTCTATCTCACTTTTTATTCTCTTTCTACTCTTATATCTTTCTATCTATTTCTATTTTTCTACCAAATATCATTTTCTCACAATTTCTAATTCCACTTAAATTTCTAACTTATCATTAATTAACAAATGTCTAAAATACCCTCCAATCTAATTTTCCCCGAAAATTCTCAAAACGGTAATAATATAACACATCAACATATCACATAAACACACCAATTTCATAATTAAAATAATTATCACTCAATTTAAATAAAAGACTAAACAAAAATGGAATAATCGAATCGGGGCGTTACAACTCTTCCCCACTTTAGCAATTTTCGTCCTCGAAAATATTACCTGATTCAAACAACTCTGGATACGACTCTCGCATCCCACTCTCTAATTCCCAAGTAATATTGCCTTCCGCAGCGCCTCCCCACGCTACTTTCACAAGCGCAATATCCTTGCCTCTTAGATTCTTGACTTCACGGTCCAAAATCTTAATCGATAAAGCTTCAACCGTAAGGTTATCTCTCACTTCAACCTCGTCCATAGGAATAACATGTGACGGATCCGGAACATACTTCCGAAGTTGCGAAATATGGAACACATCATGCAAATTCGAAAGATTCGGAGGCAACGCCACATGGTAAGCCACAACGCCAACTCGTGCAGTAATCTGATACGGTCCAATAAAACAAGAGGTCAACTTTTTCGACTTCAAAGCAAGACCCACACCAGTAACTGGTGTAACTCTAAAAAACACATGGTCGCCTTCCTGAAACTCAAGATACTTCCTTCTCTTGTCATGATAGCTCTTTTGTCTACTTTGATAAGCTCTCATCTTCTCCTGAATAAACTTGTCGTTTGTTGTACCATCTTCGGTCCAACTACCATTCTCTCACCGGTTTCATGCCAACACAAAGGTGTTCGACATCTCCGACCATACAAAGCCTCAAATGGTGTCATACCTATACTTGAATGAAAACTGTTATAGTAGGTGAACTCAATCAACGCTAAATAACTATCCCAAGTGTAAACACCCCAAATTTGCCCTCACTCATTTCACCATGGCTTGTGGTTCTTTTCATTAGCATAAGTTCAATCATACCATCTCATATTGCATTTTTGCTTCACTGCATTGGTTCTAAGTCATCTGTATCTAGGGTTTGTGATCTGAGCCATCCCTGAGCCATTTGAGCCACTCCAAAGGCCTTCAATCATCTCAAGAGGGTCCATGTATGTTCAAGAATAATATTATATCCTCACAAGGCCAATGAAGTCAAAGAATCACAAGAACTGAGAAAGGCATGGAAGCAGAGCCAGGTTTAACTGCACAGATGACCTAAAATTATGGTTTTGGTTTCAGAGGTCATAACTCCAAATTTTTTGGTCATTATTGTTTCCATTGGTCTCTATATGTTATGAGGATCATGCATATCAATTTTCATGAAGAAATTCCATGGGGAAGGCATCTGATCACGAGTTGACTTCTTGAGCAAGTCAGTGCAAAATCAGGGCATCTGAGGCCTCCAATGACACAACCAAAGGGGTTTCTCCATCATTTTGAATGTGTATGATCTTTATTTGATCATAGAAGATGTTATAAGTTCACAAAATTGAAGAATTTCAAGCCATTTGCAAAGTTGCCTTTTTGGGAAAGTGACTTATAATGTAAACTTGCCATTTTGGGAAAGTTTTTCAACCTCCTCTTTTTGATTTAAAAAAGATTTAAATGAAAAAACTTTGGTCATGAAATTTGTAGATTGGATCATTCCCTTTTCAAAAAGTACAAGAACACCTTCTAATTCATTTTAGATCAAAAGTTATGGCTTGTCAAAGTTGGGAAAAATCATGAAATTTCACTTATGCACCAAAGAGGGAAACTTGCAAAAACCCTTGCCAAACCAATTTGTGACTTCAAAGTGACTTCTAATCTTCATACAAACACAATGCAATGCCTAAAAGTCAGAATTGGCCCAAAGAATCCCAAGGTTCCATGACTTGCACATGAAGAAATTTCAAAAGGGCCAAAGGTTCACAAATTTGCAAAACCTCCCACAACTTCTCACAAACTTGCTAAATGGACTCAATCTCATTTCCATGGTCATACTTGAATTAAGCTGCAGCAGACATGCCTTTGCTCTAGCCCTGAAACAGCCCATACCTCAGGACACATAGACTTGACTTTTTGCAAAAGGGGTCATGCCAATCACACTGTGCCACCACCAACCCTCTGCCCTATCACGGCTTGATATGTGGACCAAATGGGACTCAAAACACATAAGAGGCAAGCCTGAAACCACAACATCACCATAGTTCACAAAAACTCCCTCTTTTGCATTTTCTATCGAATCCCATAACTCAGCCATTCATTCTCAAAACTTCTTCCACCATTCATCTCAAAATGCTTCACTGATCATCCCTCACCCATCAAAACAGCCTAAAACCACCCCAAACGAAAATACGATTTTCACCACCCCTGAACTGAAAGCTTCAAAACCCTCCACATGAATTCTTTCCAAGCTTACCAGAAGCATCAGGGAACTCAGTGGAGTGGAATAGCACAAAGAAGAAGGTCAAAAAGTGCAGGATTTGAAAGCTCAATCTCAGGTAGCATGATGAACATTTTTTCCAGAATCTTGTTTTTTAGTTACAAAGTTGTTCTATGTGTTGCCCTGATCATGGGGATGTAATTATTTTCGAAAATGGGCCAGAAACAAGCATTTTATGATGCTCTGAAACTTTTGCCCTAAATTTATTTTTCTTCGATTCTCTCTGTGTAGCTAAAATAAATTGTTTTTGTCCATGGATTCTTGTTATTCAATGTTAAGAGATGAGTTCTGGAGATTTTGGTGAGGTTTCATGACCTAGGGAGTGAGATAGAGTTTTTCAGGGAGGGGTGTCACCGGAGAAGACGACCGGAGCTCTTCTCCGGTGACCTGAAAGTCATTAGGGCTTTTAATTGTGATTAGGGTTTTGCTTGAATTCTGGCCTTTCATTTCAGTTTCCCGCGCGCGTTTGATGGCCAGGATTAGTCCACTTATCATTAATTATAATTATTTAAGTTAATTAATTAGGTTTAGCCAGTTTGAATCTGGACCATAAGATCTGGCGCCAGTCAACTCCCTCCAATTCTATTTGAATTCCAGCCATAGGATCTGCATACTTCTCCATTTATTTCATTTTATTTCATTTTATTTGTATTTATTTTCTACGAATTTTTAAAAATAGTAAAACACATTAAAAAATTCTGAAATTTTTTGTCAAACCTTTTATTAATTTTCAGAACCCAAAAATATTTTTATTTTCATTTTTTGCATTAAAAATTATTTTTAAATCATTTAAATGTTTATTTTTAATTAGTTAATGGAAATTAATTAATTAAAAATGCATTTAGGTATTTAAAAATCACCAAAAAATTCACATTGCATTTTAAAACATTTAGAAACATTGTCCAACTCTCAAAACAAATTTCTTTTTGGTCCTTGATGTATTTTGACATTTTTCATTGGAATAAAAGTCATTTAAAGGCAATATTTTGGTCCTAACTTGGAAAAATTCTTTCTGCCTAACCATGAAGAGTTTGATGATGGTTCTTCTTGCATTGCATCCTTCATATCATGTAGTTTCTAGGGTAAAATTTGTTTGAATTTATCTTTCATTTTCAATTTGATGTGCATTTTCCCTTTTGAGGTACCTTGAAACCCTAGTTGACTTGAGAAATTCATAACACCCATTAGGTTAAGAGTTAGGTCCCCTCCTTTGGGCAGTGAACTTGTGTAGTGTTAGGATTCCTTTGATCCCATTTTCAATTTTTTATCATGTCATTTGCTTCTGATTTTGAATTTTGTGTTACATGTTATGCATAAACCCTAATTCTTGCCTCCATTTGCATTCACCTCTCACTTGCTTTCATACATGAACTTGCCATGACATTTTATGCATCAATATGACATATAAGACATCTTAGGACATATTAGAATCATGTTTGATCACTGCATATTTCATTTTCCATGTTGTGTATCCATTGCATTTCATAAACTTTCATGAACTTTTATGGTTCAAAGCATGCTCCATTTGCATCCTCATCCTTGTATGATCATCCCCAACTTTTGACATGTGTTTGCATCATCTCTTAGCATCATTGAAATCATGTTTATGCTTCTGAATTTGGTTTGCATCATGGCATTTCATCTCATCTTCATTGCATTTCATTTCTTTTGCTAACTTTTCAGGTGGTAAGTTGTTTTGAGAAGTGAATTTTCCTTCACTTCTCACAATCTCTTCATATCTCTTTTATTCACCATTGCTGCATTTTATCTTGTGTATTAGAGTGAGCTTGCTAATTCATGCTCTTTCCCACTTTCTTCCTTCAAGCAACTTGTCTTCTTAATTGAAGCAAGTTGTCTTGCTTCTCTCTGCTTCTCCTTCCTTCACCCTGCTTCTTCCTTGGTGGCTTTTCTCCTGAAGATCTTTTGCAAGCCTCATAAACCCTAGGAACAACCAAGCATGATAACAATTAGGGTTTGATTAGTCCCCCATTAGTTTTACCTTTGTGTCATCTTTGAGTCTTCTCTTCTCATCTCATAATCAAGGACTAAACCCTAAAGGTTTTAAGGCTTTGTGATTAAGCTTATGCCTGCATCCTTCTATTAGGATGGAGTGTATAATTTTAATCCTAAGTGTTAAACCCTTAATGTGTTTAAATCCTTTAATCAATCCATCTAATAATCACTAAGACATCAAGCTTGTAACTTGGGCCTTGCATTAGGGTTCTAATTCTTCCTTAACTGGTTGAGAAAGACTAACCCTAGTGTTAATGGACAAGTCCTCCTCAAGATGTCTTACAAACCATAAAATTCACTTCTTAACCTTACCATTAACTAAAATCCATTTAATAAAGGCTTTGTTTTGTCATGAGGTTAATCCCTAATCATGGATTAAGTTGAGGAGCCTTCCTCAGCTTAAATGTTCTCATCTATTATCCTTCTATTAGGATGGTGTAATGAGTCCATTAAATCCTTGATTATGGCTTAAACTCATTACTTAACACTAAACAAAAACTCCAAAAAACATCTAAATAAATGCAAGTAGGTTAATGATCTTAATCCTACATCATGGTGATTAAGTGTGAGGTGCTTACTTCATACTTAAAGTACTCTCATTACCCCTAATCAGAGGGAGGATGTGATGAGTTTGATAACCCTTGGTTTAGGATTAAGCTCATTTTCTTATGACAAACTCCAAAAAGCAATAAAATATTGAAAATCCAAAAAAACAAGCAATAATCGTCTCCTCCGGGATTCTTTTCTCATCTCATTCACTCACAAACGAGAACTTGCTTCTTCCGTCTAATGCAAGACAGTTTGCACCTGAGCCAGACAGGTCATACACTTGAGCATAGACAAGTAAGCAGTTCACAAGTCAATTTACCTTTCAGTCTCTTTGAGTCGAACTACGGTGTTCTGACTTCCTCATTGCACGAGAGGATACGTAGGCATAACTTAACAGTTATCGAACAAAAGTCTCTGTATATTCCCCCTCCTTCCAGCATCATTCTTTAAGCCTCATAGTCTTGAGCTTCATTCATTGCTTACACTGACACTTCTCTTATCCACTTCACATTTCCTTTTGCACTGACACTTGCATTCTTTCCAGCTTTGATACACAAATTGCACTGACACTACCCCTTTAAAACACAAATCTTTTAAGCGTGGATCCCGTCGAGTACGGCGGACAATCTGGGTGCTAATACCTTCCTAGGTTGTAACCAACCCCCTTTCTCAGTTTCTCTGGTTCGCAACCGTCTTATCCATCTTTTCTCAGGTTTATGCAGCATTACCTTTCCTTCGGGATAAAAATGCCTAGCTGGCGACTCTATTCATTCCTTCCCCTTTCGCCGACCGTTCGCGTCTGTACCCCTTCTTGACCCGGGTGTCATTTGGTGGGAGCAACAGCTTGGCAACTCTGCTGGGGACCCTTATACTATAACCAGGGCTTCTGGTTCTTTTTGTGGGTTCCTCCTAGCGCTTGTTTGATTTGTGTTTACTGGGGTGTTATGTGCTAATTTTGTTTATATAGTTGCTTTATTTATTGCTTTATGTACAGTTTTATTTATTGCCTTTCTTTACAGTTTTATTTCATATTGTCATTATCATTGCTGGATCTGGCTTCTGTCTTGGTGGGTGGGGTTCCATTGAGAGTTTGAGGTCCTATACCTGGGACCTGAGTGACACCTAGGCTAGAGTGGTTCACGTTCTTTCCCATTCCATTTTGGTCTGGTGCGGGAATATGAAACACGGTTCAGATGTGGGTTTCTTCTTGAGAACTCTGCGCTACAGATCTCCTGTAGTGCTAGGGCTATCTGGGAAGCCTGCTAAGTCCGGATGACCTTTATTATGACCTTCAGAAACTGAGGTGAATTAGAGGAGGATATTTTATGGTTATTGTAAACACTGTACCTCCGGGTTAGAAGTGTTTACACTTCTCAGAACTGATCCAAGTCTGAGGATTCTTGTTTTAGAACACTACCTGTGAAGGGGTTGGGCTGTTTGCAGGTTTGCAGGTACCTTTAGCCACATCATACCCTGTTACTAGGTTGTTTAAGAGTACCTCATTTTGGAAAGTTATTGTGATTTAACCCTGGATATGTGACTCTTTATTTGAGTCCCCCACCCTGGTTACTGGATTTCTGAACCTCCATCTGGACTTCTTGAACATACATGGGCTCATATCAAGACAGATAATCAGATCCAGCTTGATCACAAACCCTTGCATATCATTTGCATACTCATCATTTGCATCATTTAACATTTGTTTATTTGTTTTTCAGGGTATCCACATTATATTTGGCTTGGTTTTGACCCCTTCTTCTGCATAGACCTCTGCTTCATCAGTTATCTGCTTCAGCTACTCTCATCATCACCAGCATCAGCCTATCAGTGGTTCATCTCCAGTGTCAGTCTTGATCTTCATCAGCACTTATCTTCAGTTCCTGTAGCAGTACTCATGGCTACTCCCAGGAAGAGCAACATATCCTACCATTTCTTTGAGCCTGTGTTGATTGGTATCAGGCAGGTCCAGTCACTTATCACCCCTGACCACATCCCTTTGTTTAGAGAGCATTTTGGGGGTATCTTGGATACGGTTATGGACCTTGACCCTTCTCAGAGGAGCATGATCCACACATCCCTGCATGTTTTATGACCCTCCTTTGAGATGCTTCACATTTCCAGACTTTCAGCTAGGACCTCTGCTGGAGGAGTTTTCATCATTGATTGGAGTACCTGTCAGGGGTGGTGTCCCCTTTAACCCAGAGATGCCAGCTCCCAGCAATGGAGAAGTAGCAAAAGCACTGTACTTGGAGCCTGTTTTGATTGAGCAAAATATGACAACAAAAGTTGGGATCCCTGGTTTGCACTTGGACTTCTTGATTTCTCAGGCCATCCTGAAGGGTTCATTAGGAGAATGGAGGGCAGTTTGTGCACTATTAGCCCTCAGCATATATGGGGTTATACTGTTTGCAGACGAGCCCAGATTTGTCAGCAAGAATGCCATTCATGTTTTTCTTCTGAGGAACCCAGTACCCACATTACTGGGAGATTTCTATTACTCCATCCATCAGAGGAATGAAAAACAAAGGGGGAAGTTGGTGAGATGATGTGCTCCTTTGTTTCACACCTGGCTGCTCAAACACCTGCCTAAGTCAGATGCCTTCCTGAATCCCCACCAACAGAAGAATTGGGCCAAGAGGCTCATTGCTTTGACTTCAGATGATATCAGATGGTGCACCCAGAGCACCGAAGGCAGAGACATTATCACCAGCTGTGGACAATACCCAAATGTACCTCTGATAGGAGTAAAGGGTTGCATCAACTACAATCCTTTGCTGTTTAAGAGACAACTGGGCAATGCTCTGGTCCACCCTCCTAGAGTGCAAGATTTAGCTGAGACCCTGTATTGTGAAGTAAAGCCTAATTCAGCTGTTGTCAGACAAGCATCCTGGGCTTGGGACAACATCCAGACAAAAGGGATGGCTATTCTTGGAAGGTGTAATAATGTTGCTTCAGCTCAGTACTATGACTGGTCCCATGCTAGAGCTCAGATTACTGGAATGCCCTTCGCCTTGGAGGACATACCTGGACCCTCTACAGTACAGCCAGCAGCAACTGTCAGCCTGGAAGAATTTGAGAAACTGAAGGAAAGGAATGAGAATCTGTCTCAAGCCTTGAAGAAGACTCTTTGGGAAAGGAGTGATGGTCGTCTGGACATTGAAAGGTTGGAGAAGCTTAGGGTGGAGCATCTGGCCAAGATTGAGAAAACAAAGGACTACATCAGGAAGGCAAGAGCTGGGGAGCAAATATTGAAGAATACTTGTAAAGAGGCCAAGGTGCAGAAGGCTAGGACTGAGATCTATTTGCAAGAAAGTCAGGCTAGGTGGGTCAGGATCACTGAAGCCCGGACACAAGAAGATCATAGAACTCAAGCCAAGATTGAACAGTTAGAGGCCAATGAAAAGAAGCAGCAGGAAGCTTTGTTGGCAGCCCAAAAGGAGATTTCAGAATTAAAGCTCAGAGCTGGATTGAAGAGATCAAAGGACCAGGACAGGAACAAGAAGCTGACCACAGCCATCGCTACCAGGAACCTCCTCATTAGGACCATTACAGAGCACCCAGCTGGTCCAATGACTGAGGCACTCCTGAAGGAGGTCAAGGAGGATGAGTTTGGATTGGATGTTTGACTTCTTTGCTTGTTGTTCATTTCCATTTGATGTACTTTTCTTTTTGTTGTATTTTGACCCCCCAGGGGCATGTGTTGTAAAACAGACTATGTATTGTTCATCATTTGTAATATATTAGTTTGATTTCATTGGGTTCCTTTTCTCAACAACATCAAGCATCTTCCTCGAGGTCTGGAAAGGTCAAAACCAAGAACCAAGTCGGATACCTTGGAAAACAAATAAGCATACTGCATTGCATACTAACCTTGTTTTGTTTTGTAGGTTTTGTTATTATTTGTTTCTGACTCTGTTGTGACCTCAGGAAATATTGCTCGTCGCCGGGTGTTCCCTGTCAACCGTACGCACCGGTACCCTACTCGCAACAACCTTCCTGGTATCCAAATGGAGCAAGTACAGCAGGACCTGACTGAGGTCAGAACTCAGATGGCTAATGAAAGATTGGAGATGAGAAACCAAATGACTCAATTCATGGCTGTAATGACTGGCTTGGCTCAGAGCCAAGAAAGGTTAAGGGAATTGGTGGAAAGGCAAACTCCCGAGGAACCTCACCTTGGAACTGGAGGAACTAGTAATAATGAGCGGGGCCAGCCCCATGTTAATCCACCAGTATTTGGACCTCATCTAGATCCGGAAGTCAATATCCCGAGAAATGTGCAAGGAAATACTGCTGGGGGGAGAATCTTGCAAGAAGATCCCCAAGAAGAGCAATTTACTGTCATGGGAGCTGGAGACGAAGTCTATGATAGGAGGTTGGATGAAATAGCTGAGAAGTTGAGATCTTTGGAGTCTCAGAATTCCCTGGGCTTCGATGTAATGGATATGGGGCCGGTGGATGGGGTGAGAATTCCCCACAAATTCAAACCCCCGTGCTTTGAGAAATACAATGGAACCTCTTTTCCACAAACTAACCTGCAGTCTTTCCTGGGAAGACTTAAGGCCTATATTATGGATGAGAAGCTGTGGATGTTCTACTTTGAAGACAGTCTGACTGGGGCTTCAAGAGAGTGGTATTCACACCTGACCAGAGCTACTATTAGATGCTGGAAGGACTTAGCTGAAGCCTTCATCAGGCAGTATCAATACAATCTGGACATGGCTCCCAATAGGACCCTCCTAATGGGAATGTTCCAGTCCTCTAGAGAAAGCTTCAGGGAATATGCCCAGAGGTGGAGACAGCTTGCTGCTGCTGTCCAACCACCCATGTCGGAAAGAGAAATGGCCGACATGTTCATGAATACTCTGCAAGGAACATATATTGATAGATTGGCTGCCTTTTCTTCTACCAGTTTTGCTGACGTAGTTATAGCTGGGGAAAGGATTGAAAGCCTTTTAAAAATGGGCAAAATTTCTGATAATGGTGCAAGTTCATCCAGTAATCCCAGGAAGCCTTTCGTGGGACCCCGAAGGACCGGTGAGACAAATGCCATTCATGCCAGCAGGGGCAGACCTCAGTATGTTCACAGATTAGTAGCAGCTGTCACCATTCCAGCTCCAATTCCTCAGCAATCAGCATATCAACAACAACAACCACAATATCAGTAACAAATTCAGTATCCGCAACAGAGAACCTACAACAAAAACAACAGCAACCAACAACAGCGACCCTTTCAACAAAGACCATCACAGGCAAACAGGGTGATTGACCCTATCCCTATGCCTTATGCTGCCTTATTGCCACAACTCCTGAAGCTTAACTTGGTTGAGTTAAGGACATTGGCACCACCAGATCCCCTCAATCTCCCAAAGAATTATGATGTCACCGCCAGATGTGTTTTCCACTCCAACGCACCTGGTCACACTATGGAAAAATGCAGGGCCTTACAAATGAAAGTCCAAGATCTGGTGGATTCTAAAGCCCTCAACTTTGCACCACCTCCGAATGTCAACAGAAATCCTATGCCTAATCATGGCGGGCCGAGGATTAATGCCATTGAGGAAGACAAACCATCTACCTTGATCACCAGTGTTGCACAAATTCGAACACCTTTGGTCGAAATTAAAGCCCAGCTTCTAGAGTGCCAGGTGTTCCCCGGGTGTGAGCTCGGATGTGGGTATTGCAACATTGCAGTCAACGGGTGTGATGATTTGAGAAGCGGCATAGATGGTCTTATCAAGGATGGTATCCTTCAGATCTCAACAACGGTGCCTGCAAATCCAGCAATTCCTTTGACAACAATTCTTGATTCTACTACAACAGCAGCAACAATCATTCCTACCGATTCATCAATATCATCAGCAATGGCTCCGTCCATCACTTCAACAAATCAGACTTCAACAACCATTTCTTCTACAACATCAGCATCCATTTCATTAGCAGGATCTTCTACAACGCCAATAGAAATTAATGAAGATGTCTCAGCAGTCACCATCTACTATGATCCATCAAATGTTCCTCCAGACAACAATTTCCAACAACAAACAGTGACACCTCCTGCCAGATCACCAGTCACAATTTACTACGATCCGCACACCATTACAGTACCTTCCTCTGCAGCAGTTAGTCCAGTTACCATCACGGTGCCTGGACCAGTTCCTTATGAAAGCAGCAATGCCATACCTTGGCATTATGGCTCTGATCTCTACTGCAACGGGGAGAAAATCACTCTGGATTTATCAACCTCTTCTCCACAAATTGATAATGTCGGGGGAGGCGGAGGCTTCACCAGAAGCGGACGCCTTTTTGCCTCACAAACACAAAGACCTAATGCGGAAGAAGAAGCTGCTGCCAAAGCAAGAGGAAAGAGTGTGATATCTGAAGAGCCAATTATCAAAGAAACTCAGAAGACATCTTTTGAACAAGATGTAGACGAGTTCATGAGAATCATAAAGAGAAGTGATTACAAGGTGGTGGATCAGCTTCACCAAACTCCCTCAAAAATCTCCATATTGTCCCTGTTGATGTGTTCGGAAGCTCACAGGAATGCATTGTTGAAAGTCCTGCACGCAGCATACGTGCCCGAGGAAATTACCGTTAATCAGCTAGAAACTGTGGTGGCAAATGTCAATACCAGTCACGGACTGGGCTTTACCAATGCTGACTTAACAATAGAGGGACGTAACCACAACAAGGCTTTACATATCACCTTGGAATGCAAGGATGATGTTCTATCTCATGTACTGGTGGACATTGGGTCATCACTCAATGTTCTGCCAAAGAAAGCCTTAGTGAAGCTGGAGTATGATGGTTTGGCACTGCGTCCAAGTAATTTGGTGGTGAGAGCATTTGATGGCTCTAAAAGATCAGTGCTTGGGGAGATTGATCTGCCTGTGATGATTGGCCCGCAGACTTTTAAAACTACCTTCTATGTGATGGACATTCATCCGGCCTACAGCTGTTTGTTGGGTAGACCCTGGATCCACGCCGCTGGCGCTGTTACGTCTACCCTTCACCAGAAGCTGAAATTCGAGTGGGAAGGCCTGATCATCACCATCTGTGGGGAAGAAGACATCTTTGTTAGCCATCTGGCTACGTATAAGTACATAGAAATGGATGGAGAAATCCATGAAACCATGAGCCAGGGGTTTGAGGCCCTGAACATTAATGAAGCATCTGCTGTACTGGGAACCTCCATAACGTCGTATCAGCAAGCCCGGAAGGTTGTTGAGGAAGGTACTGCCCAAGGCTGGGGCAAGCTGTTTCCCGTGGAAAAGAAAGAAGACAGATTTGGGTTGGGTTACAAACCAACTCAACAAGATCAATCAGAGGCTGCAAAAGAGCCCAATTTTATCAGCGGGGGATTGCTCACCCCAGATGCTGTGAACAACTTGGAAGAGGAGGAGGAAAGCGACCGCAACCTGGAGAGCTGGATACGTCCAAGGATCCCGGGGAGCCATGTCCTTAACTGGTCTTCCCAGGAAATTATAAGGGTTACTCCTGCAGAGTAATTATTATTTCCTGTATTTTAAAGCATGCATCAAGTCTTGCATCTTACCCAAGATGTCAAGACTCATTTTGTAATTTGGCCATCTTGTAATTTTGTGCAAATCGATTAATCAATGAATATCGGACATCTTTTGCAAACGAGTCTCTTTTTCGCTCACTGTCTTTTCATTTTTCTTTTTGTACAAAAATAAAATGGCGATGTTTTTCAAAATGATAACTTCATTTCACTTTTTCTAAATAAGATAAAATCAATCACTAAAATAAACCAATCTAAACCCTTGCAGAAAGTGCCTTTCAGACTGCACCGACAACAACACTGCTATGACTTCGTATGACTTTGACAATCCAATCAATCAAGCTGATGAAGGGGTTGAAGAAGATTATGAGCTACCTGAGGAGCTAGCCAGGTTGTTAAGGCAAGAGGAGAAGGTTATCACTCCTCATCAAGAGGAGATTGAAACGGTTAATCTTGGTACGGGAGAAGACGTGAAAGAGGTTAGGATCGGGGCCCACCTGCAAGATTCAGTAAAAGAGCAACTGATTGATATGCTTCGGGAGTATGTGGATGTTTCTGCTTGGTCTTATCAAGATATGCCAGGGTTGGACACCGACATTGTCATGCATAAGCTACCACTGAAAGAAGATTGCCCACCAGTAAAACAGAAGCTGCGCCGTACTCGCCCAGGTATGGCAATGAAGATTAAAGAAGAGGTACAAAAGCAGTGGGACGCCGGTTTCCTTGCTGTAACTAGCTATCCGCTGTGGGTCGCTAACATTGTACCTGTACCTAAGAAAGACGGCAAGGTAAGAATGTGTGTGGATTACCGGGACCTGAACAGAGCCAGCCCGAAAGATGACTTCCCTTTACCTCACATTGATGTATTGGTCGACAATACGACTCAGTTCTCGGTATTCTCCTTCATGGACGGATTTTCAGGATATAACCAGATCAAGATGTCACCTGAAGACATGGAGAAGACAACTTTCATCACACCCTGGGGCACGTTCTGTTACAAGGTGATGCCATTCGGACTGAAGAATGCTGGTGCCACTTATCCATGACATGATCCATAAAGAAATTTAATGTTATGTGGATGACATGATTGCCAAGTCCCTCACAGAAGAAGACCACCTGGTAAATCTGTTGAAGCTATTCAAGCGTCTAAGGAAGTACCAATTGAAGTTAAACCCCAACAAATGCACATTCGGGGTGCGATCCGGTAAGTTGCTGGGATTTATCGTAAGTGAAAAAGGGATTGAAGTTGACCTTGATAAAGTCAAAGCCATTCAAGAAATGCCTGCACCGAAAACTGAGAAAGAAGTTTAAGGTTTCTTAGGTAGATTGAACTACATTTCACGGTTCATATCTCACCTTACCGCAACCTGTGAGCCTTTGTTCAAGCTGTTAAGAAAAGAACAAACAGTCAGGTGGAACGAAGACTGTCAGAGGGCTTTTGACAAAATCAAGGAATACTTACAAGAACCTCCAATCCTTATGCCTCCAGTTGAAGGAAGACCTCTAATCATGTACTTGACAGTATTAGAAGAGTCAATGGGGTGTGTGTTGGGCCAACATGACGAGTCTGGTCGAAAAGAGTATGCAATATACTACCTAAGCAAAAAGTTTACCGACTGTGAACAACGTTATTCACTGCTCGAGAAAACTTGTTGTGCTCTAGCGTGGGCTGCTCGCCGACTAAGGCAGTATATGTTGACCCACACTACTTTATTGATCTCCAAGATGGATCCAGTTAAGTACATTTTTGAGAAGCCAGCACTTACCGGACGGGTTGCAAGATGGCAAATAATACTCACAGAATATGACATCCAGTACACATCTCAAAAAGCCATCAAGGGCAGTGTATTGTCTGATTACCTTGCTGAGCAACCCATTGACGATTACCAGCCTATGAGATTTGACTTCCCTGATGAGGACATCATGTTCATAAAAGCAAAAGATCATGAAGAGCCTATTCACACTGAAGGGCCTGACCCAGAAGAAGAATGGACTATGATGTTTGATGGGGCTGTTAATATGAATGGTCGTGGTGTTGGTGCAGTGCTCATTACACCTAAAGGAGTTCACATGCCTTTCTCGGCAAAACTCACCTTTAACTGCACTAATAACGAAGCTGAATACGAAGCTTGCATTATGGGTCTTGAGGAAGCCATTGACCTCAGGATCAAGACTTTGACTGTGTTCGGAGATTCAGCTCTGGTAATTAATAAAACCAACGGCAAATGGTACACCCACCAGGATCATCTAATACCTTATCGGGATTATACAAGGAGGTTATTGAATTTCTTCACAACGGTCAAGCTTGAGTATATCCCTCGAGACGAAAATCAGTTTGCAGATGCTCTGGCTACCATTTCATCCACGATCAAAGTTCAAGCTGCCAACTTTGTGCCTCGGATTTCAGTATCCAGACTCGACAGACCAGCATACGTGTTCTCAGCAGACATTGTTAAAGATGATAAGCCTTGGTTCCATGACATTAAGTGCTTCTTGGAGGATCAAACATACCCACCTGGGGCATCTTCCAATGATAAGAAGACATTAAGAAGGCTAGCTGGTAGTTTCTTCCTGAATACTGACAGTTCCCTGTACAAGAGAAACTTTGATATGGTACTCCTCAGATGCGTTGATAGGACAGAAGCGGACTTGTTGATGCACGAAGTGCACGAAGGATCCTTTGGTACCCATGCTGGAGGGCATGCAATGGCTAAAAAGTTGCTAAGATCAGGCTATTACTGGATTACAATGGACGCAGACTGTTGTGCATATGCCAGAAAATGCCATAAATGCCAGATTTACGCGGATAAAGTGCATGTGCCTCCGAATTCTCTGAATGCGATGTCTTCACCCTGGCCCTTTGCCATGTGGGGCATTGATATGATTGGCAAGATTGAACCGACTGCTTCAAATGGCCACAGATTCATCATGGTTGCCATTGACTATTTTACCAAGTGGGTCGAAGCAGCTTCATATGCAAATGTTACCAGGCAGGTGGTAGCCCGATTTCTGAAGAGAGACATCATCTGTCGGTATGGAGTTCCCGAGCGAATCATTACTGATAATGGTTCCAACTTGAACAATAAAATGATGGCAGAGCTATGCCGGGACTTCAAGATCCAACACCACAATTCTTCTCCTTACAGGCCGAAGATGAATGGCGCTGTAGAGGCAGCTAACAAGAATATCAAGAAGATTATGCAAAAGATGGTGGTTACCTACAAAGATTGGCATGAAATGCTACCATTTGCCTTGCATGGGTACTGTACGTCAATCAAAACATCCACTGGGGCAACGCCATATCAGCTTGTGTATGGTATGGAGGCAGTCCTACCGGTTGAAGTTGAATTACCCTCATTGCGGGTGTTGATGGATGTTAAGTTAAACGAAGCAGAATGGGTCCGATCCCAATACGAGCAACTGAATCTGATTGAAGAGAAGAGATTGGCTGCAATTTTTCATGGGCAGCTGTATCAGAAAAGAATGAAGAAAGCCTTCGATCAGAAAGTCAGGCTCCGAGAGTACCAAGTAGGAGATCTTGTGCTGAAGAGACTCCTCCCTCCGCATACAGACCACAGGGGCAAGTGGACTCCGAATTATGATGGGCCATTCGTAGTAAAGAAAGTTTTCTCTGGTGGAGCACTGATGCTCAGTACCATGGATGGTGAAGACTTCCTGTCCCCTGTAAATTCAGATGCAGTTAAAAAATACTTCGCATAAAAATGACCCGCTGGACATAAAAACAGAATGTAAGTCCAGGCAAAAATAGGGCATCCCGGCGAGTCAAAAACAGAATAAAAGACTCGGGCAAAAATAAGGGAAAATAAATAAAAAAATGTACACCCACTGAATTGAAAAGCTGCATTGGACGACTCAGGAAAAAATGGGTATCCCGGTGGATCGAAAACCTGAAAGGGCGATCCACGCAAAATAAGGGAATAAGCGAACAACTGCATTCTGAGTTCATCTCTATCACTTACAACACGGTAAACTCCGAAAGGTTAAAGCATCGGTCAGAATCAGCCTTCCTCAGAAAGCAAGATGAGAAGAACGTCAAAAGTCATACGGGTCATAGCAAAGGGAAGCTCCTTGAAGCGTCGTCAGCATTGCCAGCATCTTTTTGTTTCTCAATTTGTAACGATTTCCTCATTTCAGGGGATCCATTTCTTTGACTGTATCTTGCCAATTCAGGGCGAATAAATTAATAAAATCAGATTTTCAGTCATATCTTCGTCTCGTACTCTTTTATTTGCAAGATGTCCGATGCCATTAATATATTCGATCGCATAAATACAGATGCATCTTTCTTAAAATGCGTGCTTATAGGAAATATACTTACTCCCGGGAGTGTCTAAATTCCTATGATGGAATCCAGTAAGGGATACCTCGGGGTATTTGTGCGTTTCTTTGTCTTTACAAGGTTGCAGGTATCCAAAGCACAACATGGGGCATGAAAGCTTCTCCGCAGAAGACTGCCAAATCATTGTTTCCTCAGCACACCTTCCAAACAGCACCAGAGATGTTTTCTCCCCATCAGAATTGCCAGGCATCACTTCTCCAACATTTCCTTCAAAGAGCAGCACCTGAAGGTGTTCACATCCCCGACTGAGTTGTCAAGTATCATCCTCAGCAGGATCCCCACAGAAATCTCTAGGAAAATCTTTCAGTGATCTTTCTTCTTCCCCAGCCAAGTGCTAGACAGGGAACCACCTCCCCGCAGAGTTTCAGCCTCTATCCAGAAGAGCAACGCCTGAGGATCTCACCGCAGATTGACGAAAGCTTCTAAAGGCCCCAGCTGGATCCCTCATTACTAAGATGGGTCTATCAGTGATCTAGCTCCCCAAGCAGAATCATACATGTCAGATCTACCAAAGATCTCATCCCCGACTGGGATATCCACTTCAAGCAGATCAGCCAAAGATCTCCACAGCAACGGGATCCGAATCCCGGATCGGTATCTTTGCATAATCATAGCATTCGCATCATATTTTCCCCACAGAGCGTAGCATTCCGTCTAATACGGAGCATTACGGCAAAAATCAAACATATTGCATAATCATAAGCCATGTTCTGAATCAAACACTTGTAAAATACTGACAATCCATCAACAATATACAGAATATTTCCAATTCTCCACCAGAGAGCCAACGTATTTACTTTCACACTCACAAATACAGATACATGCTCCTTTCGACACTCGTCCGTGTCATCATTCCCCAGTAAATTACCCGAGCAAACAGATGCCTATACAGTACAGATACACGCTCCTTTTGACACCCGTCCGTGTCATACCCCCAGTAGAAAGCCAAAGCGTCCCCTTTGCATTCACTAACGCAGATACATATATATACAATTCCTTGACACCCGTCCGTGTCATTTTCCCCAACATAGTTACCTAAACACTTTGTAAATCAAATACTTGTTTATAATACACTTTTTTCCGTCACCCGTCCGCGTCGCACTCTCCCCAGCAAGTTAAACACTCGTCTGTGTATCACTCATACTTGTTACTCATGTTTACTTATACAGATACCCGTCCGTATCTTGTATACGCCACTTATATCCCCTCATATCCGACACTCGTCCATGTTCTTTGTTAACCAGTTGGTACTCGTCCGTATCATCATCTCTGAACATGCATCAAGCGTTTGTTTCTACAGATACTCGTCTGTATCATAGTCTTAAGTATGCTCGTCTGCATCTTTAAGCTATACACCGTGTCAAACACTTATGACTTCTTGAATTTAGATACTCGTCTATGTCTACCCTTCTCCAGGAGAGTCCCCAACAAATCTTGTTGAACTATTTCCTTCCTATCCGACATTCGTCCTATGTCGTGATATTTTTAGCAGCCGTCCCCTGCTAGGTGATCGTCCTTCACCTTTTGATGATCGTCCTTCATCATTCTATTCGATGATCGTCCCCATCGTTGATCTTGTTATCTGACATTCGTCCTATGTCATGATAAGCCCCGAGAGCAACCGTACCCTTTGATGATCGTCCTTCACCTCTTGATGATCGTCCTTCATCATGCTTATCTGATGGCCGTCCCCATCGTCGACCTTTTCTACCCGGCATTCGTCCTATGTCGTGGTATTTTCGGCAGCCGTACCCTGCCAGGTGATCGTCCTTCACCTTAGATGACCGTCCCTCATCTTATCCCCAACAGAGCAGCCGTCCCCTGCTAGGTGATCGTCCTTCACCTCTGATGACCGTACCTCTTCATTTATTTCATTCATACCTTGAACTTGATGGTCGTCCCCATCATTTACCTTTAATCCCCAGAAAGTCTTATCTCCTTACTTTATGGTCGTCCCCATCATAATCTCTTATATCCCCAGCATGTCGGTCGTCCCTGTCATTGCTTTATCCCCAGCAGTCGTCCTCTGCTCGACGGTCGTCCTCCGTCGCCCGCACTTTATAATTATACTTTATTTTCTTTTACAATCTATATCCCTTTTTCTTCTTCATTCTGTGGGTGCAAATTTTGGACTGTCTTTGGTATTCAACCACAAGTTAAGTGGTTGCTTACATCCTGCACAGCTAACTCATTCTTGAATAGGGGCAGCTGTAAACACCCCAAATTTGCCCTCACCCATTTCACCATGGCTTGTGACCTCTTCATATTCATAAGTTCAATCATAGCATCTCATATTGCACTTTTACTTCACTGCATTGTCTCTAAGTCATCTGCATCTAGGGTTAGTGATCTGAGCCATCCCTGAGCCATTTGAGTCACTCCAAAGGTCTTCAATCACTTCAAAGGGGTCCATGTGTGTTCAAGCATCATACTATATCCTCACAAGGTCAAGGAAACCAAAGAATCACAAGAACTGAGAAAGGCATGGAAGCAGAGCCAGGTTTAACTGCACAGATGACCTAGAATTAGGGTTTTGGTTTCAAAGGCCATAACTCCAAATTTTTTGGTCATTCTTGTTTCTATTGGTCTCTATATGTTATGAGGATCATGCATATCAATTTTCATGAAGAAATTCAATGGGGAAGGCATCTGATCAAAGGATGACTTCTTGAGCAAGTCAGTACAAAATCAGGGCATCAGAGGCCCCCAATGACCCAACCAAAGGGTGTTCTCCAACATTTTGAATGTGTATGATCTTTATTTGATCGTATAAGGTGTTAGAAGTTCACAAAATTGGAAAATTTCAAGTCATTTGCAAAGTTGCCTTTTTAGGAAAGTGACTTGTAATGAAAACTTGCCATTTTGGGAAAGTTTTTCAACCTTCTCTTTTTGATTCAAAAATGCTCCAAATGAGAAAACTTTGGTCATCAAAGTTGTAGAATGGATCCTCCCATTTTCAAAAAGTACAAGAACTCATTCTAATTCATTTTGGATCAAAAGTTATGGCTTGTCAAAGTTGGGTAAAATCATGAATTTTTCACTTTTGCACCAAAGAGGGAAAGTTGCAAAACCTCATGCCAAGGCAAAATGTGACTTCTAATTGACTTCTATGCATTACACAAACATAAACCATAGCCTAAAAGTCAGAATGCACCAAAGAATCTCCAAGTTTCATGACTTATGCTTCAAGAAATCACAAAGGGGCCAAAGTTGTATCAATTTGCAAAAGCTCATGTAACCATGCCTCTACTTGTTACAGCTCACCAAATCTAATCCATAAGCCTTCCTTGATCTTTGCTGCACACAACCATGCCCAAATCCAAGCCTGCCACATGCCCATACCTCAAGTACAAGTCAAGTTGACATTTTGGTAACTTGCCCATACCAATCACCATAGGCCAGCACCCACTCTCTGACCTATTACACTTCTTTATGTGGATCAAAACAAAGCAAAAGCACAACACAACACAGCCTGAGACTCCAAGAACACAACACACTCAAAAATCCCAAAACTTGCAAAAGCTTTCGAATCTCTTGATTCAGCCATCAAACCTTCAAACTTTTTCCACCATTCAACTCCATAAACCTCACTGATCATTTCCCACCTTCCATTTTGCCCTAAAACCTTCATAATCAAAAACACGATTTCAATATTTCATGAACTGAGATTCTGCAAACTTCCTCTAGAGGCCATTTAAACTCTAGCTAAGCATCACAAACACTTGGGGGGGATCATTGGAGAAGTTTTGAAGCAAAGAACTGGCCAGAAAGCACCATTTTTGAAAGCTTCAGTTCAGGTATCATCATGAACATTTTTTCCAGAAATGCGTTTTTAAGTTCCTAAAAGGTTCTCCATGATTCACTGATGATTCTGATATGTTTAGTTTTGAGAATGACCAAGTATTAAGCATGTATGAGCTCTCTGAAATTTTTTTGACCTAGAACCAATTTGCTTCGATTCAGCTTGAATATGTGAAATAAATTTGTTTTAGTGAGTGATTCTTGTTGAGTGATGTATAGGGTTGGATTCTAGGCAGAAAGATTAGGTTTTAGAAGCTGGGGGAGAGAGATAGCAAAATCTCAGGGGAGGTGTATCCGGAGAAGATGACCGGAGGTCATTTCCGGCCACCTGAAGGTCATTAGTGCATTAATTGTGATTAGGGCTCAGTTTGAATGTGAGTCATAGATCTTGTTGACTTGGGTTGACCCACACATGAATGAGTGGCCTGGATTTCTCATTTAAGCCCTAATCCACGTAATTAGATTTAATTAATTAAGTTTAATTTTAATTCAGCCAGTTTGAATCTGGGCCACAGGATCTGGCGCCAGTCAACTCCCTCCAAAACCATTTGAATGCCAGCCATTAGATCTGTTGACTTCTCATAATTTCATTTTTATTTCATTTATTTTGTATTTAACTTCTACGAATTTTAAAAAAATAGCAAATCATATTTAAAAATTCTGAATTGTTTTGTCAAGCATTTCATTAATTTTCAGAACCCAAAAATATTTTAATTTTTATTTTTTGCAATAAAAATTATTTTTAAATCATTTAAATGTTTATTTTTAATTAGTTAATGGGAATTAATTAATTAAAAATGCATTTAGGTATTTAAAAATCACAAAAAAAATTCACATTGCATTTTAAAACATATAGAAACATTATCAAACCCTCAAAACAAATTTCTTTTTGGTTCTTGACCTATTTTGACATTTTTCATTGGAATTAAATTCTTTAAAAGTCAATATTTTGATCCTAACTTGAAAAAATCCATTATGCCTAACCATGAAGAGTTTGATAATGGTTCTTCTTGCATTGCATCCTTCATAGCATGTAGTTTTTAGGGTAAAATTGGTTTGAATTTATCTTTCATTTTCAATTTAATGTGCATTTTTCCTTTTGAAGTGCCTTGAAACCCTAGTTGACTTAGAAAAATCCCAACTTCCATTAGGTTTAGATTTAGGTCTCCTCCTTTGGGCAGTGAACTTGTGTAGGGTTAGGGTTCCCTTGGTCCCATTTTCATTTTTTTATCACATCATTTGCTTCTGGTTTTGAATTTTTGCATTGTATGTTGTATGTAAACCCTAATTTGTGCCTTCCTTTGGATCCATTTCTCATTTGCTTGCATTTAAGAACTTGCCATGACATTTTGTGCATCCACATGATTCATAATACATCTTAGGACACATTATATTCATGTTTGATCATTGCATCTTTCATTTGCCATGTTATATGTCCATTCCATTTCATAAACTTTCATGAACTTCCATGGTTCAAAGCATGCTTCATTTGGATCCTCATCCTTGTATGATCATCCACAACTCATGCCATGTGTTTGCATCATCTCTTAGCATCATTAACATCATGTTTATGCTTCTGACTTTGGTTTGCATCATGACATTTCATCTCATTTGTATTGCATTTCATTTCTTTTGCTAACTTTTCAGGTGGTAAGTTGTTTTGGGAAGTGAATTTGCCTTCACTTCTCCCAATCTCTCTTCATCTCTTTTATGCATTCATTGCTGAATTTTACTTTTGTATTAGAGTGAGCTTGCTCATTCACGTCCTCTTCTCACTTTCTTCCTTCAAGCAACTTGTCTTCTTAAGTGAAGCAAGTTGTCTTACTTCTCTCTGCTTCTTTCCCCTTTCATCTGCTTCTTTCCTGGTGGCTTCTCTCCTGAAGATCTTTTGCAAAACTCATAAACCCTAGGAACAACCAAGTATGATAACAATTAGGGTTTGATTAGTCCCCCATTGAGTTTTGCCTTTGTGTCATCTTTGAGTCTTCTCTTCTCATCTCATAATCAAGGACTAAACCCTAAAGGTTGTAAGGCTTTGTGATTAAGCTTATGCCTGCATCCTTCTATTAGGATGTAGTGTATAACTTTAATCCTAAGTGTTAAACCCTTAATGTGTTTAAATCCTTTAATCAATCCATCTAATAATCACTAAGACATCAAGCTTGTAACTTGGGCCTTGCATTAGGGTTCTAATTCTTTCTTAATTGGTTAAGAAGGACTAACCCTAGTCTTAATGGACAAGTCCCCCTCAAGTTGTCTTACAAACCATAAAATTCACTTCTTAATCCTACCATTAACTAAAACCCACTTTAATAAAGGCTTTGTTTTGTCATGAGGTTAATCCCTAATCATGGATTAAGTTGAGGAGCCTTCCTCAGCTTAAATGTTCTCATCTATTATCCTTCTATTAGGATGGTATAATGAGTCCATTAAATCCTTGATTATGGCTTAAACTCATCACTTAACACTAAACAAAAACAACAAAAAAACATCTAAATAAATATAAGTAGGTTAATGATCTTAATCCTACATCATGGTGATTAAGTGTGAGGTGTTTTAATTCACACTTAAGGTATTCTCATTACCCCTAATCAGAGGGAGGATGTGATGAGTTTACTAACCCTTGGTTTAGGCTTAAGCTCATTTTCTTATGACAAACTTCAAAAAGCAATAAAAGATTGAAAACACAAAAACAAACAATAATCGTCTCCTCCGGGATTCTTTTCTCATCTCATTCACTCACAAACGAGAACTCGCTTCTTCCGTCTAATGCAAGACAGTTAGCACCTGAGCCAGACAGGTCATAGACTTGAGCATAGACAAGTAAGTAGTTCACAAGTCAATTTATCTTTCAGTCCCTTTGAGTCGAACTACGGTGTTCTGACTTCCTCATTGCACAAGAGGATACGTAGGCATAACTTAACAGTTATCGAACAAAAGTCTTTGTATACCCCCCCCCCCCCTCTTTCAGCTTTATTCTTTAGCCTCAGTCTTGAGCATTTCATCCTTGATCTCACACTGACACTTCTCTTATACACTCCACACTTCTTTTACACTGACACCTGCATTCTTTCCAGCTTTGATACACAGATTTCACTGACACTGTCCCTTTAAAACACAAATCTTTTAAGCGTGGATCCCGTCGAGTACGACGGACAATCTGGGTGCTAATACCTTCCCAGGTTGTAACCAACCCCCTTTCTCAGTCTCTCTGGTTCGCGACCGTCTTATCCATATCTTTTCTTAGGTTTATGCAGCATTACCTTTCCTTCGGGATAAAAATGCCTAGCTGGCGACTCTTGTCTTTTGAGCTCACCCTTGTGTGTCCTCTCCCCTCTCGCCGACCGTTCGCGTCTGTACCCCATTTGACCTAGCCTCATTTGGTGGGAGCGACAGTATGCTGCGTGAATATGTGGATATCTTCGCCTGGTTGTATCAAGATATGCCAGGGTTGGATACTGACATTGTTGTGCATAAGCTACCAGTGAGGGAAGAATGTCCTCCTGTAAAACAGAAGTTGAGAAGAACTCGTCCTGACATGGCGATGAAGATCAAGGAGGAGGTTCAGAAACAGTGGGATGCCGGATTCCTTGTCGTAACTAGCTACCCACCTTGGGTAGCTAACATTGTGCCTGTACCAAAGAAGGACGGCAAAGTCCGGATGTGCGTTGATTATCGGGATCTAAATAGAGCGAGTCCGAAGGATGACTTTTCGTTACCTCACATTGATGTGCTGGTAGATAACACGGCTCAATTCTCGGTATTTTCCTTCATGGATGGCTTCTCCAGATATAATCAGATTAAGATTGCACCAGAAGACATGGAGAAAACAACGTTCATTACCCCGTGGTGTACATTCTGCTACAAGGTGATGCCCTTCGGTTTGAAGAACGTCGGGGCAACGTATCAGCGGGCTATGATCACATTGTTCCGCGAAATGATACACAAGGAGATAGAATGCTATGTGGACGATATGATTGCTAAGTCCCGAGACTAAGAGGAGCATCTGGTCAATCTCAATAAGTTGTTTGATAGACTGATAAAGTATAAGCTGAGGTTGAATCCAAACAAGTGTACTTTCGGGGTGCGTTCCGGAAAATTGATGGGTTTTATTGTTAGTCAGAAAGGAATTGAGGTGAATCCTGCAAAGGTAAAAGCAATACAAGATATGCCTGCACCAAAAAAGGAAAAAGAAGTGCGCGGGTTTTTAGGGAGGTTGAACTACATTTCACAGTTCATATCTCATCTAACTGCCACGTGTGAGCCAATATTCAAATTGTTAAGAAAAGAGCAAACGGTCAGGTGGAATGAAGACTATCAAAGAGCCTTTGATAAAATAAAAGAATATTTGCAGACACCTCCTATTCTAATGCCTTCAGTTCCAAGAAGGCCGTTTATCATGTACTTGACTGTGCTAGAAGGGTCAATGGGGTGTGTTCTAGGCCAACATGACGAGTCTGGTCGAAAAGAGTACGCTATTTATTACCTTAGCAAAAATTTACCGACTGTGAATCCCATTACTCACTGCTCGAGAAAACTTGTTGCGCTTTGGTATGGGCTGCTTGCCGACTGAGACAGTATATGTTGACCCATACCACACTGCTTATCTCAAAAATGGATCCTGTCAAGTATATCTTTGAGAAACCAGCATTAACCGGAAGGGTTGCTAGGTGGAAAATGATCTTAACAGAATATGACATACAATATACTTCTCAGAAAGCCATCAAAGGAAGTGTATTGTCAGATTACCTTGCACAGCAACCTCTTGAAGATGACTATCAGCCAATGAAGTTTGATTTCCCTGACGAGGACATCATGTACCTCAAAGGAAAAAGATTGCGAGGAACCACTTCCGGAGGAGGGGCCAGACCCTGAATCCAAATGGAAGTTGATGTTTGATGGGGCAGTCAATATCAACGGACGTGGAGTTGGTGTTGTTCTTATCACTCCTGAAGGTGTTCACTTTCCCTTCGCTGCCAGAATTACTTTTGGTTGCACCAACAATGAAGTGGAATACGAGGAATGCATAATGGGAATAGAGGAGGTTATTAATCTTCGGATTAAAACCCTCGATATATTCGGGGACTCAACCCTCGTTATTAATCATATTACCAGCAAGTGATATACGCATCAAGAACATCTAATTCCTTACAGGGATTATGCCAGAAAATTGTTGACGTTCTTCACGATGGTTAAGCTTCAATACATACCTCGTGATGAGAATCAATTTGCCGACGCATTGGCTACTCTTTCTTCGTCTATCAAAGTCTTGTGTTGGAATTATGTGCCCAGGATTGATATTTCCAGGCTTGATGCACCAGCTCATGCTTTCTCTGTAGACGCAGTGTCTGATGAGAAACCTTGGTACTTTGATATCAAGCTATTCCTGGAAAAACAAGAATACCCAGCTGGGGCATCCTCCAACGACAAGAAGACCTTGAGACGACTTGCTGCTAGATTCTTCTTGAATACAGATGGGGTTTTGTATAAGAGGAACTTTGACATGGTCTTGCTCAGATGCATGGATAGGCACGAAGCAAGCCTATTAATGCAGGAAGTCCACGAGGGATCTTTCGGTACTCATGCAGGAGGGCATGCTATGGTAAAGAAGTTGTTGATATCAGGATATTATTGGATGACAATGGATGCAGATTGTTGTTCATACACCCGTAAATGCCACAAGTTCCAGATTTATGCAGACAAAGTGCATGTTCCTCCAAGCCCGCTCAACGTCATGTCATCTCCTTGGCCCTTTTCTATGTGGGGCATTGACATGATCGGGAAAATAGAGCCTCCTGCTTCAAATGGTCATCGCTTCATCTTGGTTGCGATCGATTACTTCACTAAGTTGGTTAAAGCAGCATCTTACGCCAATGTCACTCGTCAAGTGGTGGCCATATTTTTAAAGAAAGACATCATTTGCAGATACAGAGTGCCCGAAAGAATCATTACTGACAATGGTTCTAACTTGAACAACAAGATGATGGCAGAATTGTGTCGGGACTTCCAGATTCAGCATCACAACTCTTCTCCTTACCGACCAAAGATTAATGGTGCGGTAGAGGCGGCAAATAAGAATATCAAGAAGATTGTGCAAAAGATGTTGTCACTTACAAGGATTGGCATGAGATGTTACCATTTGCGTTGCATGGCTACTGAACATCATTGGTATATGGTATGGAGGCAGTCTTGCCTGTTGAAGTGGAAATTCCTTCATTGCGTGTGATGATGGATGTGAAACTTGATGAGGCTGAGTGGGTACGTGCTCGATACAATCAACTATGTCTAATTGAGGAAAAGAGATTAACAGCTATTTGTCATGGTCAGCTTTATCAGAGGAGAATGAAGCAAGCATTCGACCAACGAGTACGTACTCGGGAGTATCAAGTAGGAGAGCTTGTGCTCAAGAGGATCATTCCTCCAGGTTCAGATCACAGGGGCAAGTGCACCCCAAACTACGAAGGACCATTCATAGTGAAGAAAGTTTTCTCAGGAGGAGCACTGATGCTCACCACTATGGATGAAGAAGATTTCCAATCCCCTGTTAACTCGGACGCGATTAAAAAATACTTCGCATAAACGGACCCGCTGGACATAAAAACAGAATTAAAGTCCAGACAAGAAAAGGGCATGTCGGCGAGCTAAAAACAGAATAAAAAGCTTGGGCAAAAGTTAGGGAAAATAAGTATAAAAAAATGTACACCCGCTGAGTTGAAAAGCCACATTGGACAGCTCAGGCAAAAAAGGGTATCCCGGTGGATTGAAAACCCGAAAGGGCGATCCATGCAAAATAAGGGAATAAGCGAACAATTGCGATCCGTGTAATCTGAAACAAATCATTGTTCCGTACAGCCTGACAACATCAGAATGATAGGAATCAGTCCCCTCATCTTTTCAGAAAGCAAAGGCAAGAATGGAGAGTTCTGAAGACATGCTGGTCATAGCAAGAAGGAAACTCATTGGGATGTCGTGTCCATTGCCATTAGGGTAGTTTATTTCCTCAATTTTATGGTGGCTACCTCTTTCCAGGTGGTTGCTTCTTGATGTAAAAACGTTGCCTATTTAGAGGCCTTTCAATAAAAGAATATTCAGTCAAAAAGTTGTGTTGTGTTTACTTTAGCTTGCGAAAATGTCCTGAATTTATGGCAAAAAAAAAATAGCATTGCATCTAAAACATGGTGATCGTTTTATAAAATAAAAATGACATTGCAGGGAAACATTTAAAATCCTCTTTGAGTGTCGGGCGACGATGGATGAACAGATCATACCATGCAAGTCCCCGGGGCACATATGTGTTTTCTGTTGTTGCAGGTTTTGTAGGATGGCATCACATTCTCCCAAGCAGAATTTTCCCCAGCTAAGTAAAGGCAGGTGGGGATCCCCAGCAGATTATTTTCCCACAAGTGGAGTATGCTCAGCAGGAAGCTGAATGCCTGATTTCCCCACAAGGTTCATGTTTGGGTTTCACTCCCATCATTGAAGTATTCCCCAGAGAAGTCGCCAATTTTTTTTTGGCCAATATGATGATACAAACAGTTGTTCATCCCCCTAACCAGAGTTAAGTGTCAAAGCCTCTTGACTTGGTTCTCCCCTGCAGAGTTGTGATTCTTGTTTCCAATCAGGCATTTACTTGTTGCTCATCTGCACCTTCCAACACTCGTTTGTGATTGATATTTGTTGCTGCTCGTCTGCACCTCCCAACACTCGTCTGCGGTTGATGGTTTCTTATTGCTCGTCTGCATTTCTCAACACTCGTCCGTGTTATCACCTTGGTATTGCTCGTTTGCTTTCCCCAGCAGTTGCCCATGGATGTATTCGATGTTGCTCGTCTGCACTTCCCAGCACTCGTCTGTGTTTGATAGTTACTGTTGCTCGTATGCATTTTCTAGCACTCGTCTGTGTTCGTTATCTGTTTGAAGCTCGTTTTCACTGTTCGGATACTCGTCTGTATCATCCCTCACACTCGTCTGTGTTAGCTTATATCCATATGTGTTGATTTGATAATCACTATAGTACTCGTCTGTATTGCTACTCTAAATGCTCGTCTGTGTTTGGATTTCTGGTATTTGTCTATACTAGTGACTGATACTCGTCTGTATCATTGCCTGAAGCGTTCGTCTATGTTTCTTTGATCATCGTCTGATATTCGTTTGTATCATTGATTTATGGCACTCGTCTGTGTTCTCTTGATGATCATCCAATACTCGTCTGTATTGAAGAGGTTTGAAGTCCTGACTGTGGGAATAAATGTCAAAATGTTTATCGGTCCGAGCGTAACAGGTATATCCGAAGGAGATTCGTCTGTCTCAAGCACCACTTATTAATGTTGCACCTGGCGTAACAGGTTTGCTCGAAGAAGACTCGTCTATCTTAGACCATATATCCACGGATGATATATGAGGAGGTTTCGTCTACCCTGATTATGCATGTCTATCCCACAAACTTAAGTGCATCACTGGTCCTGGCGTAACAGGTGTATCCGAAAGAGATTCGTCTGTCTCAAGTCATTTTTTTTGAAAAGTATGTGAGGACTCGTATGTCCAGTTCCTGGCGTAACAGGATTGTTTAAAGAAGACTCGTCTGTCAAAGCATTCTGATTCCAAATAAAAGTTTCAACCTTGAAGGAGCTCGTCTGCTTTCTCTTCACTTCAGCTACCAAAATGTCATTTGGTTGGGTTTATTTCCCAGTTCTTGCATTTTCCAACAGAGTGCTAATTCCGGGTCTTCTTGGTTTTCAACCACAGTTTATCTTGAACGGTCGATAGCCCGTGCTACCGTCCTTTTCAGATTAACAGTTGCTTGAATAGGGGCAGCTGTAACACCCCAAGTTTTCCCTTTTCTTTTTAAGCATCATATCACATCATATTCATCATAAGCATATCATATTCTTGGCATCTTAGCATGGAAAGATGAGGCATAACATTCTCATGACCTAGCATTAGGCATATGATCATCTGTGGAGGGTTTTTGAAGCATCACAAGCCATGACAAGGGGCCCATGGATTTGTTCAAGTCCTATGAGAAGTCTACATTTCATTCACAAGCCTAAGATCATTTACAAAAGCTCAGAAGGTTGGAAGATCATCAGGGAATTCAGGCTAGGGCAAAGCTCCTACACAATGATCCCAAATTAGGGTTTGAGTTTCAAGCATGAAAACCTTGTGACTTTGGCCATTTCATTTGGGCAAAGTCTTTCATATGTTAATAGGATCCTAGGGATGAAATTTGGTGAGAAAATTCCTTGTGGAAGTCAGGTATTTCTTCAGTTGCTTGTAAATGAAGAAATTGGTCAACTTTGCATTCTAAAAGTCAACTGTGAGATTTCTAAAGGTCCAATCCTAGTTTTCAAGCCAAGGGATGTTCTTATAACCTTAAAAGAGGTTTGGCAAGATCAAAGATCAAGAATCATGAGGTTTTGAGGTGTTTTGCAAAATTGGCATAAGTTTGGTAATGAGAATTTCCATTTTTAGTAACATTTTGCCCTAATTTTCAAGTAAGCATAACTTGTTGAAAAAAGCTTCAAATGGACCACAACCAAACATGAAAGTTGAAGATTAAAGCCTCCCATTTTCAAAAAGTACAAGAGAATTTTCATAGCCCTCATGGTTTGAGAGATATGCTCTTAGAAAATTTCATGAATTCTAGGGCATGGCATAAAATTCAAATCTTCCACAAATGCAAAAGATCATGAAACTTATTTTCAAGCTGTTTTATGGGCCAAGTATGATCACAATATTACAAAGTAATTCCAAGAGTTCATTTTGCTCCAAATATATGGCCAAATTCGTGCATGGGATGTATTGAATTTCATAAGGTGCAAAACATGCATGATCATGAGAAAAGCATGATCCTCACATCCAAGGGCCAAGATGATTGTTGTTTTGAATCAAGGGCAGGATTTTGATCATACATGTGCAAGGAATGAGAGGGATGCACGTGCCAAGCATGACTTCACACCAATCTTGCCAAATTTGCATTTTCACTCTCACACCCTCATCTCACGTGCACTTTCCCTCATTCTTTCAGCACTGCATTTTGGGATCATATATAAGAAAACTAGGGTTTTATTTCACCCCAGATCCATCACATTTGTTCATTCCAAAGTTTCTTGCACTCAAGCATTTCTCTTCGAATCTCCTTATTCTCTCACTCCCTTCACAAACAAATCACATATTCTGAATCCCTGAGTCATAAGGATCACGAATCCACCACTCATTCAAGCTGAAAGTGAAAGATTGGAGAGGTGCCATTCAAGAGCAAGAGCTTTCGGATTCTAGGATCCAGCTTCCCTGAAGCCTCCTCTTGCATTTATTTTGCAAGAGAAGATCAAAAGAAGTAGATCTGCAGCATCTGGAGCATTATCTTGGTGATTTTGAAGTAGTTCCATCTCAGGTATGCTCTGAAATCCATGGATCTAGAAATGGTTTTTGATGTATGCATTATGATCTGTGAGATATGCTGATGATTTTGTGATGTTTGGTCTTGAAAATGCTTGAGAATTGAAGTTGTATTGATGATTTGAAGTTTTATGGTTAAATTTGTTTTTCTTCGATCCAGCTTGTGCATTGATTCATTGTGAATTTGGTGGATATATTTGAATTCAGTGAAGTTTAATGAGTTGATCTGGACAATTTGAGCCATTTATATTGTGTTTTGTTCATAGTTTGAGTTTTCCAGTGCCGGAGCCCTAGCTCCGGTCACCGGATTCTGGAAATGCCTTGCCTGAGTTCTAACGAAGAAGATGATACCAGGGCCTTTGGATTGTGAGATCTGGACGTTCCACAGCTTGCCAACGCATTAATGAACCTCCTCCCTCTCACGTGATTTTTCTTTTTCTGAATAATGCCATGTGTCTCTCACCTCACCATAAGTAACATGTTCCCTCACCCCTGACCAATTAATGTGCATACTAGGTTTAATGAGTTGACCAATCTCACGCGTCCAATTGATCCTCTGGTCCTTGTTTTTTCTTGATTTATTGAATTTCCATTATAATTGTGGTGTTATGCGCTGACTTTTCATGGGCTTGACTTGCTAATCACACCCCCTGACTTTGAGGCCCAATAATTTTGAACTGAGATTGTTTCTATGCGCACCCCCAGCCTATTTCTTCATTTTTATTTCTTTTCTTATTTTCATTTTATTTTCATTTTGCTTTTCAATTTAAAAACAAAATAGTTTTAGGTTATTAAAAACTATGAAAAAAAATCCGTGAAAGGTCCTTTGAGTTTTCTTTAATTTCTGATATTTTTATTTTTTATTTATTTTTATTTGACACGTGTAAATTAATTGTTCCTTGTAATTAATTCATTTTATTTCATTTTGAAGCATGCTGACTTGTCCATTTTCTATCTTGTTCATTATTTTGAATTTTTGGATGATTCTTTTTGATCTGGATTCATGAGGAGGTGTAGTTTATGTGTGATTTTTGTTCTGATTTTTAGAAACTTGTTCAATTGATTTTGGTCTCTAACTTGTGAGTGATACTTCCTAACCCTAATTGATATTTGAACCCTCATTTGACTTGTCAAGCTTCTGATTCTTTCTCCCTCCTTTTGGTATGTTGTTATGATATGATTGAAGATCAAATGTGCAAGATTATGGAATTTTTTAATGCATACTTGAATTAATTTGAATTTTGGTTCTTCACTTGTCCCATTTTGTCTCTTTTGGATCATTTGTCCTCTCCTTTGCTTAGAAGGGCACTTGTGCCAACTTCTTCACTTGTTAGAGCCTTATTAGGATGTGGATACGTCTCTGATCTTGGGTTGTGGTTTGTGTCTTAGGAATTTTGTGTTTGTTTGCCATTGAAGTTCTTCCACACTTATGCATGTTCACTTCACTTCTTTTGCTCCTCACTCCTCATGATGTAAATGTTTGAATGTGTGCCCTTCCTCTCTTCACCTCTCTTGCTTCTTAGGCACTCTTCTAACATGATTAGGGTTCTGGTCTGGTACCTTGGGTTATTCTTTGGTTATTTTGCTTTGCATTTTATCATGTTTGCTTTGTGTTGCCATGGTGATTCAAGTTGCTTCATGTTGAGTTGTGTGCTTCATTTCTTATTCTTGTGCCTTGAGTTTGCATATGAAATTTATGTGTATGACTTCACTTCTGGTTGTGTAGCTTTGGTATGGCATTTTGTTCATTTTGTATTGCCTTATACTTGTGTCACTAACCTTTACAGGGGCTTAGGTAAGTGAGAGGTATGGATGTGATTCCCGCATCTCCAAATCTTATCTCTTCTTCTTATTATTATTATTGTTCTAACTTTGTATTTTGTTGGGCTTAGGCCTTACTTCTCCTCTCCTGCTTCTATTCTTCTTTCTTCTTCTTTATTTCTTCTTTAGGATAGAAAACCTCACTAGCTTAGGAATACCATGCATGACAACATTTAGGATTCTTAGTCCCCCATTATACTTTTTACCTTTGAGATCCTTTTGGTGCTCTCTCTTCTCATCTTCAAATTTAACTCTAATTCACTTTAATAAAGGTTGAGTCTTCTCATGTGACACAAAGAAAATGTTAGTAGCATGAGATTACTCAAGTTATCCCTTGTGGTGGATAGGTCTTAGCATGAGATTACCTCACAAAGAAAAGCTAAAAAACAGTTCTTAACCAAAAAATCCCAAAAACACTTAATAAATGTTAGTAGGTCAGTGTGTCTGAGCCTTCACTTGTGGAACTAGATTTGGGATTTCCTCCATAGATAGGTGTGCCTCTTGCGCATTCCATTTCGGGATGATGTGAGATGTACACATCCCAGTGAGTAAGACTTAGGTACACTTACCTATGCAAACTTCAAAACAGAAAACTCATAAAAAAACACAATCAAACAATAAGCGTCTCTCCTTCGGGAATTCTTTTCTCATCTCCTTCGCTCTGTTCGTGAACTTGCTCCTACTTGTCACTTTGCAAGACGGTTACGCACTCGTCGTCCGAGCCTGCAACACCTGAGCATTGACATAGGCATTTCAAGCCTTAATTCGCAAGCAACCTTTTCTACCCCTAGTTAGGGGAACTACGGCGACTCTGATCCTCATTGTCCAGATGAGGTACGTAGGCAGCAGGGTAGGGCCCGTTCGAGCACAATCTTTATTTTCCCTACATTTCTCCTTTTCATTTCTTTTTCAGTTCCCTTTTCTTTTCTTTTATCCAGTTTCAGTTTTAGTTTTGCAGCAGCTTTCATTTCTTCACCCTTTGAAACAGTTTCCTTGCAAGCGTGGATCCCGTCGGATACGGCAGACGATCTGGGGTGCTAATACCTTCCCAGGTCGTAACCGACTCCCGAACTCAGTCTCTTTGGTTCGCAGGACCCGTGTCCTTCCTCTTCTGGTTTGTGCAGCATTACCATTCCCGTTCCTTCAGGATAAAAATGCCTGGCTGGCGACTCTATTCTTTTCCATGCCACTTTCGCGTTTGTACCAAGATGGAAATCCAGGGAGCAACAACATGGGCACACAATATTTATGGATTGTTCACACCCCACACTGGCACATAATCTGATTGCTCACACCCCACACGGGCACACAATCATTCGTTATTAAATCACCCATTGCTCACACCCCACACGGGCACACAATGTTTATGAATTGCTCACACCCCACACGGGCACACAATCTGATTTCTCACACCCACATGGGCACAAAATCATGTTGTAATCATCGCTCACACCCCACATGGGCACATAATCATGTTGTAATCATCGCTCAAACCCCACATGGGTACACGATGTTACAACGGATTCACATAGAATCCCACAATACAAGAATGCATACATTATGCTTCACATGCAAAATGACCCACAACATTCTTGAAAATGCATACATATTCACAATATAACTCTGCATTCATCTCATACAATCACAAACAAACTATACACATTCGCATCAATTATGCCAAACGGCAACGAACTCTTTCACTATCAACATGCATTCATATTCACTTCACGAAATGCATTTATTTTCCAAACGGCCACTATACCACAATCAATCCCACATTTCCTTAACTAACATAATTACGTTTTATCGGAAAAGTCGTGTAAAAGTCGGCTAAAAATTACATCTTTTAGCACCATTAGTTTCTATATGTTTTTAGCTTCGAATCGATGTATAGAACGTTTAAAACAGATACTCAGATCAAAAGTTATGAATTAAAACACAAAGTCCAACTTCCAGGTCTCGCTGAGCGAAAATGTTTCTGCATCTCTCGCTGAGCGAGGAATGGCTCGCTGAGCGAGTATTGCAATTTCAGCAGCAGCTCATGCGCGAACAGTCTATACAAAAGCTCCCAAAACGCAACCAAACTTCCACAAACATGATCATTAACATGTACTAACTATCATACTTCGATTATATCCAGTTTCAACTGAATAATCTAACTATTTCATAGATTTTCATCAAAACCCTAAAACCTAACATTTTCTAAACTTCTCCAAAACAAAAACCCGATCAATCTAACACATACATAATCATACACAATGATAAGATAACAATATTTTACACCCTTACCCGATTGTTTCGATTCCTAGGATCAATCTTGAAGAATTCCAAGCTTTCCCTCTTTTCCTTCTCTTTTCTCTTCTTCTCGTTTTCTTTCCTTTCTATTTCTTTCTATCTTCCTTTTTCTTCTCTTTCTACTCTTATATATTTCTATCTATTTCTATTTTTCTACCAAATATCATTTTCTCACAATCTCTAATTCCACTTAAATTTCTAACTTATCATTAATTAGCAAATGTCTAAAATACCCTTCAATCTAATTTTACCCGAAAATTCTCAAAACGGTAAAATAATATAACACATCAACATATCACATAAACACACCAATTTCATAATTAAAACAATTATCACTCAATTTAAATAAAAGACTCAATAAAAATGGAATAATCGAATCGAGGTGTTACAAATTTTCCCTCTTTTAGGGACTCGGGCATCATGTTAACTTGTATGAGATGTGAGGACCTATTGTGACTTGTTGGAAGACATTTTGCTCTTGTCTTGGCTTTAAAGGACCACAGCTTGGCAAACCAATAACCACATGCTCTATACTTCAATCTATGAATTCTATGCTTCATATATCTATGTAAAGATGCCATGATATGTATGTAATATGATATGTTAAATGCCATGAAATGAGAGGGAAAATTTTGGGGTGTTACAAATATCTTCTGCACTACGTTCCTAAATTGGCTTGGATGGGTTAAGGGTTCTACGGTCCTCAGTATGATCAACTCCAGGTCGGAAAATTAATGTCATGTTACGACTACTCGTCATGACATCAGTAACCCGAGAGAGCCTAACTGAGTGGAGATTATCAAATTGGTATCGCTTTGGACTACTCTGTTGTGTATCACTTCGAATATCGTTGTCCTATCATAAGTTCACTCAGATCCGGGTATAAAATCTATCTCACTCATAGAGGATCACCAAAATCGAAACACAACAAGCAATAACAAACAAATCAAACCAAAGCAGTAAATAAATCAAAGTAGGCCGAATCCACTTAGAGACTACTCCCCAGAAGAGTCGCCACTTTTTTGTAGCAGTAAAATTATGAGTGTAAGTTATTAGTTAACTCAACTTAAAGTAAACAGAGTCGCTACTGCGCTATTATTTTATTCCAAGTGGAAAAGAAAAAAAGTGAGAATAAATCCTAATGAATCTAAAAACAAAAAGCTAAAGAAACAAGCAGAGAAACGGGTAATGGGATAGGTTATAAAATGGGAAGGTTTTATGAACCCAAAATTTATGTGGTACTCCACGGGAGCCCTTTGAAAATATTATTGCTTTTGGTTTCAAAAGGTTTGTAAAAGAGAATGGAGGGATGAGAGGAGAATTAATTTTTAATGTTTTTGTGTTTGGAGAGGTTTACCTCCACATGCCTACATACCCAGAATGTGCAATGCGAGATCAAAACCTCGTAGTTCGTGGACAAATAATGAAAAGGTCGGTTTTGATTGATTTTATTAAGTGAAGAGAATTTTTCATTTTCAAGTGGATGGCCTAACAAATCTACCATGAGAATGAAGGCATGGACTCATACATCATTATAGGGAGGGAGCCAACACGGATAAAATAGACGAGTATGCCACTAAACCCCCACGAATGACATGAGACTCAATTACATCAAACTACAACCATGGAGATTGAGAGACTTGGACCCGACTAAAGAATAATGACTCATAGTCTACACTTGTAAAGAAAACAAACAAAGGTGCACAAAGGCACAAAACAACTTGAATGAGTTTGGTTCTTTTTAATTTTTGAACTAAAGGTTTTATTTATTAAAGAGGTGATGGTTTTGAAAACAAGAATCCTTTGAAAAAGAAAGAAGTTTTAAAAATTGAAGAAGGGGGAAGAGATGAATAGGCTAACCTAGTACATAAAATACAAGCTAGGGAAAAGAATGATTTAACCGAAATGAGGCCACTTCAAAGAATTAATAAGAATTTCATCCTTAAGCATTTAAAATACAATGCCAAATAAAGGCAAGTCTTCAATGTTTAACACTTCCATGCAAATGGATAAGGAGTCCTAATTCTAAGTCCAAAATTCCATCAATACTTTCAAAGTATTCCATAGGTAAGTCACTCCAAAGCATAGGCTAGTAACCAATAGTCCAAGATGGGAAGAATTAAGTTTTTTTTAATGGTTTAAGCCTTTATTAATATTTTTGTGTCCAAGTGGACAAAAGAAAAAATTAACACAACAAAATAATAGCAAGAATATAAACATGATAATGAATGATAAAGCAATATAAAAGCATAATAAAAATAAAGGAGATAAAGGTGCGAGAAGAAAATTAAAGAACAATTAAAGTGCAAGAAATAATATAATAGTAATATAGTAGTATTAACAATAATATGTACGTAATAATGGTGTATCGCAATTAGTCATTCACAACCAAAAAGAAAGTAATCGATTCCATTTGGTATCTTACACTATAGTGATTAATCAAGGAGATTAGATCCAAATTTAATGAAGTTTAAAAGAAGATTGGGATACCCAAAGCAACTACGCCTCAAACTTCACAAGTCTTGGATCTTAATGCAAAAAGATTAATCACCTTGGGATTATGCGACCAACACGAGGTCCGGTCCATGAAAGTGCAAGTATCTAATTGGATTTTTATTTCGAATTTGGGACATATTTAGGTCTATGTTTAGAAATCTCCGAGTAATTTACGAAGTAATTACCCTACAAATGAGGTCGGCCAACACCAATTAAGGTGAACTATATTTGTGCTAATACATGTTAGAGATATGATAAAATGGACCATCCTCCGAAAACATGCCACACTAAAAGAAAAGGTGGTAATGGACTAATCTTAAATGAGATTTCATATTGATTTATCAAAGGAAACCTATCACAATTCCAAAGTATGGAGAATAATCCAAATGATCATTCATCCATAGATTTGAAATAATGAAGTTTAAACATCTTTGAAAATCAACAATCGTCGAATCGGAGATCTCATAGACCACAAGAAAAAAATGAGATGAAGAGAAATATGGATTAAATATTTTAAATCTAAAATTGATTAAACAATCATCAATGTCAATCATCTCTCTTGGTGGATAAAAATATACTACCAAAATTCATTGATATTGGTGAAATTTTATCAAAAATTCAAGATATAAGAAATAATCCATAAAAGAAAACAATTAAAATATTTTTCAAACTCTTTTTAATAATATTTTTAATTTTATAGAAACAAAGAAAGAAAAAAAGGAAATAAATCTCTAAAAAGAAACAAAGAAAACCAAAAGAAAGAAAGAAAAAAAGGAAATAAATCTCTAAAAAGAAACAAAGAAAATCAAAAGAAAGAAAAAAAATTGAAAGAAGTCAGGGAGGTAGAAAACGCAAATTTAGGTGGTGGTGGTGGTAGAAAATAGCAATTTTGCTTAAGGCCCATACTAATCATAGAGCTCCTTTAAAAGAAAACCAATTAAAATAAATTATGAAAAGAAAAAATGATAAACATGGAAACGCTTCTTCTTCTCCAACGTGACATAACCGCGACATCACATTATTCACACCAACTCCACCATTTTGGAGCTCCATCAAATCGGGGCGACGGAGCTCCGATGAGATACCGTTTTGATCGGGACTGTAACACCCCAAATTTGCGCTCTTCTTTTTAAGCATCATATCACATCATATTCATCATGAACATATCATATTCTTAGCATCCTAGCATGGAAAGATGAGGCATAACATTTCTCATGACCTAGCATTAGGCATATGATCATCTGTGGAGGTTCTTGAAGCATCACAAGCCATGACAAGGGGCCCAATATTTTTGTGCAAGTCCTATGAGGGGTCTACATTGCATTTACAAGTTTATGATGATTTAAAAAAGCTCAGAAGGTTGGAAGATCATCAGGGAATCCAGGCTAGGGCAAAGCTCATACACAATGATCCCAAATTTGGGTTTGAGTTTCAAGCATGAAAACCTCAAGACTTTGGCCATTTCATTTGGTCAAAGTCTTTCAAATGTTAAGAGGATCCTATGGATGAAATTTGGTGAGAAAATTCCTTGTGGAAGTCAAGTATTTCTTCAGTTGCTTGTAAATGAAGAAACTGGTCAACTGTGCCTTAGAAAAGTCAACTGTGAGATTTCAAGGGGTCCAACCCCATTTTTCTAGCCAATGGGTGTTCTTATAATGTTAAAATATGTTTGGTAAGATCAAAGATCAAGAATCATGAGGTTTTGAGGTGTTTTGCAAAATTGGTGTGAAGTTGGTTATGGAAAATGCCATTTTTAGCAAGTTTTTGCCCTAAATTTCAAGTGAGCATAACTTGGTGAAAAATTCTTCAAATGGACCAAAGTCAAACATGAAAGTTGGAGATTAAAGCCTCCCATTTTCAAAAATTAGAAGTAATTTTTCATAGCCTCTATGGTTAAGGAGTTAAGGCCCTCGAAAATTAGGGTAAAACTAGGGCAAAACTTGATTTTTCATTTGTACACAAAGGCAAAAAGGCTTGAAACTTATTTTTGGGTGTTGGTACATACCAAGTAAGGTTACAATGTTACAATGCAATGCAAATAGCTCATTTTTCTCCAAGAATGACACCCAATTCGTGCATGATGAGAATTTTATTCCTTAAGTGCAAAAACTTGCATGATCATGAGATTTGTGTGATACTTTCCTCCAATGGCCAGGATCTTTTTGGATTGAAATCAAGGGTCAGATTGTGAATGCACATGGGCAAGAAGGAAGGAAATGCACGAGTGTTTCATGCTATCACCACAAATTTTCAAACTGTGCAAATTCTCTCACACACTCTCTTCCCACGTGCAAAGGCCCTCATGCTTTCAGCATTACTTCATGAGCTCACATAAAAGAGAATTAGGGTTTTAGAAGGGTCCAGATCTCTCTCATTTCATCACTCTCAATTTTTGGCTCAGTTTGCAAATTCCTTAGAATCATTCTATACACTTGCTCTCTTCATAAACCAACCACAGATTCTTCATCCTTGAGAGCTCAGGATTACAAATCCATTGTTCAAGCTAATTCTCGAGATTCAACACCTTGCCATTTCAGAGCAGCAAGCTTCAAAATCCTAGATCCAACAACTTTCAAGGCTCTAGTAGCATTTATTTTGCAACTAGAGTGTATTTGGAGTGGATTGGCATCTTTTTCTTGGCTTCTAACAAGTTGTTTCAAGATCTGCAAGTCTCAGGTAAGCTCCAATTCTCAGATCTAGAAATGAAAATAGAAGTGTGCATTATGATCTACTGGTTATGCTGATCACTCTGCTTGTTTTAAATTCGAATTTGGTGCATTATTGAGCTTTGTATGTGGATTTGATTTTTCATGGTAGAACTTGTTTGCTTTCGATCCAGTCTATCCTTTGATCTATTGAGAATTTCATTGCCATATTTGAATTCAGGATGAATTAATGACTTAATCTGGAGTTTTTGGTGTATTTTTATTGACTGTTGTTCTTGTTATGCATTTTCCGGTGCCGGAGCCCTAGCTCCGGTCACCGGATTCTGGGCTGTGTGAATTAGGGTTTGATTGGAGAAGAAGGTCTTATGACCCTTGGATCTTTCCATCTCAATGCACCTCATGTTGCCACATCATTTAATGAACATCTTCCCCCTCACGTGCATTTCATTTTATAATTTTCATTCTGATTATTCATTGTGTTACGCACCCCATGATACTATTGTGTACACTCTCTCCTGACCAATCACTTGGATGACCTCAATTAATGAGTTGACCTCCAGGATGCGTTCTTGTGATCCAATGGCTTGTGATTTTTTGCTGATTTTCTTGAATATCCATGTTAATTATTGTGTGTTGCGCAGATCCATTGGGCTTGTCCCTGCTTTTCTCACCCCCCCTGTCTTTAGGCCCATCTCATTTGAACTGAGTTTCCTTCTATTTGCACCTCCCATCTTCATATCTCATTTTATTTCATTTTTTTATTTCTTTTAATATCAATTTGCTTTTTAATTTTTAAAAATAGTTCTAAGTTTCAAAAAATTCTAAAAATATTCATGAAAGATCATTTGAGTTTTCTTTAATTTTTAGTATTTTTATTTTCCATTTATTTTTAATTGACACGTGTAAATTAATTCTTCCATTTAATTAATTCATTTTAATTCCTTTTTAAGCATGTTGTCTTGTCCATTTTCCATATTGATCCTCATTTTGAATTTTTGAGTGGTTCTTTTTGCTCTGGACTCTTGATAGAGTGTACATCATGTGTGATTTTTGTTCTGATTTTTAGGAGCTTGTTTAATTGCTTTTGGTCTTTGAATTGTGATTGAAGTTTCTTAACCCTAGTTGTTGTTTGATCCCTCATTTGACTTACTTGGATTCTGAATTTCTTCCTATCCTTTTGGCATGTTGTTATATCATGATTGAAGATCTCTTGTCCAATGTTGTGGAATTTTTGGGTGCATATTTGATTTGATGTGAATTTTGGTTCTTAACTTGTCCCATTTTGCTTCTTTTTTATCATAAGTCCTCTCCTTAGCTTAGAAGGGTACTTGTGCCAACTTCTTCATCTCATTTGGGGTCTCTTTGGGGCATTGATACCTTTCTGGTCTTGGTTTGGGGTTTGTGTTTTGAAAATCTTGTATTGGTTTACCTTTGAAGTTCTTTCTTTCTTTTGTGCATCCACCTCACTTCTTTGCTTCTTTCTCCCTATTAGGTGATTATTTAGCTTTGTGTTTCTCTCCTCTTCATCTTTCTTGCTTCTTAAGCACTTCTTTAACTTGGTTATGGTTCTGGTCTTGTGCATTGAGTTTGTTTTTTGTGTATTATGCTTTGTATCTCACCAAGTTTGCTTTGCTTTGCCATGTGATTCATGTTGCCTCATATTGACTTGTATGCTTCTTTCCTCATTCTTGTGACTTGCATTTGCATTAAGCATTTGTGTGTATGACTTCACTTTTGTTTGTATGATGTTGGTATGACATTATGTTCATTTTGTTTTGCTTGTATGCTTGTGTCACTAACCATTTCAGGGGCTATGGTAAGTGAGAGGTGTGGATGTGATTCCCACATCTCCAAATCTCATCTCTTCTCTTCTTATTCTTACTTGTACTAACCTTGTGATTGTTGGGATTAGGCCTTACTTCCCTCTTCTTCTATTCTTCTTTCTTCTTCTTCTCTTCTTCTTTCTTTCTTCTTTAGGATAGTAAACCTCACTAACCTAGGATATCCATGCATGATAAAACTTAGGATTCATTAGTCCCCCATTAGACTTTTGCCTTTGTGATCCTTTGGTTTCTCTTCTCTCCTCATCTCAAAATCCTAAAAAACACTTAATAAAGTTTGAAGTGATGCCTTGATCAATAGCCTTATCCCATGAGATACTTGTAGTCTTCCCATCTTGGGATAGTACAAGCTTATCTTGTGATGCACAAGTCTGATCAAGGTATCATCTTCACAAAGAAAATCATAAAACACACTTCTTCACTGTAAATACAAAAACATTTAATACGTTAATGAGTTAGTGAGTTTAAGCCCTAATCTCTGGAGTCAAGTTTTGGGGATCTTCTCCTTACTTGAGTGTGCTTGTTCTATTATTCCATCTTGGAATGTAGTGACAAGTGCACATTCCATGGAAAAGAGCTTGAGTTCACTTCCTTGTGACACACTCCTAAAAGCTTCATAAAAAACACAAACAAAGAATAAGCGTCTTTCCTTCGGGAATTCTTTTCTCATCTCATTCGCTCCGTACGCGAACTTGCTACTACTTGTCACTTTGCAAGACGGTAATGCACTCGTCGTCCGAGCCTGCAACACCTGAGCATTGACATAGGCAGTTCAAGCCTTAATTTATAAGCAATCTTTTCTACCCCTAGTTAGGGGAACTACGGCGTCTCTGATCATCGTTGTCCAGATGAGGTACGTAGGCAGCGGGGTAGGGCCCGTTCGAGCACAATCTTTATTTTCCCTACATTTTTCTATTCATTTCTTTTTTTTCATTTGCCTTTTCATTTCTTTTATCCAGTTCAGTTCATTTTCTTTGCGGAAGCTTTCATTTCTTCACCCTTTGAATCAGTTTCTTTGCAAGCGTGGATCCCGTCGGGTACGGCGGACGATCTGGGTGCTAATACCTTCCCAGGTCGTAACCGACTCCCGAACTCAGTCTCTTTGGTTCGTAGGACCCGTGTCCTTCCTCTTCTTTTCTTCTGGTTTGTGCAGCATTACCATTCCCGTTCCTTCGGGATAAAAATGTCTGGCTGGCGACTTTATTCTTTTCCGCGCCACTTTCGCATTTGTACCAGGATGGAAATCCAGGGAGTGACAGGGACAAAACAAGGATCATGAATACGCAATTGTTTTCAACCAACAGTGCAGGAATTAGACAAGTCTGAGTCACGAAGTTTCGACGGATAATTCAAAGTACCTTCAAATCTGTAAGCAAGGTTTCAGTTCTCTTCCTCTAATACTTCTCTCACTATTGTATGGTGAAATTGAATCGAATAAGTGGTTTTGATGAAGTTTGGAAGAATTTTGTGATGCTTTTTTAATTGAACTCTAATGGATTTTTGGAGGTGTTTTTGCATGGGTTCAAGAGGCTCTCAATCTTGATAATGAATGAGATTGAAGCTCTATTTATAGAATAATTGGTGGAGATTTGAATTGAAAATTTTGATTTGCGTTTTTGAATTTTTCATGCGTTTTGAAGGTGTATGTTGTGCGTGATCTTGTTTTATTTTTGTGACTCATGCTCTGTGTTTTATTTGCTATGTTCATGCGTTTTAAATAGTGACTCTAGCGTGTGATCCGTGTGTTTTTCTTTGCATATGTGTGTAATTGGTGTTGCTTCTCATCTTGCATTTTGTGCATTATCTGCTGCGTTTTATTTGGCTTCAGTTGTGTTTCATGTGTTGTGCGTTGTGGCTTGTCACGTGAAAGTTGGGATGACATGCTTGACTTTAGCTAAAAGTATGCACTTTGGTTTATGACGTGGTTGCTTGCATGAGAAGCTGATACAACAATTACTAGCTTCGCTCATTTTCTTTTTCTTTTTTGATTATTCATTATTTGGTAAAAACAATAAGAGGAGGGCCTCTAATACAATGGGCTTTAGGATTTCTATATATTTTGTGGTATAAGGAAAACATAAGGATGGATAATGATAATAAAAAATGGAATTATAAAATGGATAGTGGTTTAACGAAATAGGTAATTAAAATGGATATGGATTTATGAGAATTTAGAAATTGAAAGAAATAAATTTGATTAAAATGGATGTTTGAATAAAAATTGGAAATGGATAGAATATGAATAATTTGGATATTGAATAAATATTGGAAAATCGGTGGAATATGGATATTATAGATAATTGGATAATGGTTGAAAATATATGGATAGAAAATAATTAGATAATGGAAATATGGATGAGGTAAAAAAATGGTGACTAAAAAAATACGTGAATCGAATAATGGATGAAGCGATGATTTTTATTTTAAGCCCAGAACCAAATTTGAAATTTTCCATTCGCTTGATGACTGAAACCAACCTCAAGCCACTGAACAACAACCACAGAAACAATGACCATCAACTTTTAATTTTCTGAATCATTCCAAATATATCTGAATTGATCACTGGAAAATAAATTCACAGATGAACCACTAATGAACACCCAATCAATACAAACTAGACTGAGCTTCTCACAAATCATTGTTTGATAAACCAGAGAAATTTCACACACAACACAACTTATCATTGAATACACACAACCTGAGAAATAACCACTGGCACAAATAACTCGCAGCTGAAGCAATCTCTTGATAGTTTGACCAAGAATAGGTCAAACTTCCATTTGAATCAGATCATAACTGAACAACCACATCTGAAGTGAAAACACTTTCATGCTTTTGAAAACCTTGCAACTCCTGAAAACACATAGAAGAAGATGAAGAAGCGAACTAGAACATATTTTTGGTATTTTGGTTAGTGATTAATAAACATAAACAAATATAAAGCAAATAAAAATGAATGGCAATGGTGATCCCCTGTGAAGGATAATCCTACACCCGAGAAGAACCGAGAAACCAGTGCAATCTTGTTTGTATGGAAGATGCAGATGAAATGCAAAGAAATATTAGGGAAAAAATTAGGGTATTACAATAATAATAGTGATTTTTGTCCTCTTATCTTATTGTGTTCATCTTTACACCATTCCTCTCTCTTCTTCACTAAACACCGATCTTTGATATAAAACCCATGTCAATTCTTTATTTATTTTTTGTTGCATCTTGATTTGTACAATTGGGTTTTTGTTTTATGTGTTTTTGAGAATGAGTTGTTTAGATCTTATTGAGGATTTTATCAAACTCTTGATAACTATAAAGAACCAAGACCCACTTATCTAGAAACTTGTTTAAACCTTCTATGTGTGTTATTCTCTAATCAAAATTAAATTACTTTAACTAATAGCTTGTAACCAAAATAACACAACTCAGAAATAAAGGCCATTACTATTCAACAAACACTCGCTCATATAAAGACATGTAACATGTAAATAGCATTAACATAAATTAACATAGTGTTAATCCAACAAAATAAACTTTATTATGCAGCAGAAATTATTCATTTTAGTAAACAAATTTGACGATTTCAAATAACTAAAGAAATTAGTTCTCATTCGGGAAAACAACTAATAGTTCTTTAATAATTAAAATAGCATAAAGTGCTCCAGACTCCCAATGTTACATATCAGAGAAGGTTCCAACTAAAGTGACACACCTAATCTTCACCGACCACAACTTCCGCACTACTCCTGATTACCTGTATGTTACCCATGTGGAGGCACCATTAAAACAGAAGGGGTGAGATTCTTAAATCAACAAAAGAGAAAGATGATATAAATATATATATATATAGAATTATAAATCACCAATCAAAAATCATCAATCAACGCATAATGCAACACAACTAATAAGAACAATGCAATGAGACACCAACTAGACTCAATGCATGTGGTACCAATTTCGATCTCTATTTCATGATCACAATTCCAGTTGGAACGTCTATTTAGTTGCTCACACCCCACAAGGAAACACGACAATTGTGATTTCTCACACCCCACATGGGCACACAAACACCTCAACAACAACAACAACATTGATTCCATTAAAAGGAATCTGGATAAAAGCTCACACCCACATGGGAAAATAACATCCCCTAACTCATGCAACATGTTATGCACTATAGCTCGATTTTTGTAGCTTTAATCACTATCGCATGTTTGCTACTTTGTGATTTCTTATTTTTCTTGATGAAGCTGATTATGGAAGGAAAAAGATATTTTAAACTCACCCCGCTTTGCATATTATTGATTGACAGATGCTCACATGGTTTAAGGTTCTTCTTTAGATTATTTCATCTTTGGTATAGTGAAAAATTTGTTCTTTTTGATATTGATGGGGATGAGTGTCGGTAAGATAGGATGAAGTTGTTTTTGTGTTTCATAATTTGTTGTTGTTTTTGATAGTTGTGAGAACCTAATTGTTCTTTTTTCTTTAGTGTGCTCGCAAAAATCTTATGAGCTTTTGCCTACGTACCCCCAAAAAGAGAATTGAGGGATCTGAGCATCGTAGTTCCTCCTAAAAGGCTAGAGCTGGGAGGAAAGGGTTGATTTGTATCCTAGTCAAAGCACAGGATGTTGATGCTCAAAGTTTATATTTGTGTCTTGATCAAAGCACAAGATTGAAGCTGAAAATTTGTATGTGTCTTGATTAAAACCTATGATTGAAACTAAAATGGTTTGTTGTAACTAATTGGTTGCTTTAATTGCATAGCTCAAGGCATAAGCAGAATGGTATCTTGATTTTCATAGCTCAAGAAAGGATGAATGGTTGACCTGGATTTCATAGCTCACAATAGCTGAATGGGTTATCTTGATTTGCATAGTTCAAGAAAGGCTGATTGTTTAGCTTAGATAGAGTCCAAGACTATGACTATGGGAAATTAGCTTAGTTAAAGTCCAAGACTATGACTGTTTTGATGTTGTTAGCTTAGTTAAAGTCTAAGACTATGATTGTATTTTGAGTGACTGTAATGTATTTGACTGCTTGTGTCTTGATTGAAGCCCAAGATTGAAGCTAAAAGGTGCTCACTAGAGGGAATTTGTCATCTCTAAAGAGGGAAAAAAAATTTTATTTGTGCCTTGATTGAAGCCCAGGGTTGAAGTTAAAAGAAGAAAAATGACTATGGGAAAGTTTATTTGTGTCCTAATTTTGAAGCCCATGTGTGATGCTTATTTATGTGAGACTAACTCTTGGTTTATCTGTATCTTATATGAAGCCTAAGATGGGAGGCAGAAAAATTATTCAGAGACTGACTCTGTATGAAGAGTGTTTTGTCTGTTGGGAAATTTATGAGAGATGTGGTCATCAGACTTTCCTCTGTCTGGTAGGATTCAATTGTACAAATCCCAAGAGGAGGCTAGCTTGGCCATCCATCGGGGAGATGGAGACTACTGTATGTGTTTGTTTCTAAAGGTCTGTTTTTATGCTTTTAGGAAGCTTTTGTGGGTGCTTGTGTTTAAGCCCAATATGAGGTTGGGTCACCTTTAAGAGGCTCATGGGTCCTTGAACAAAGCCTAAGAGGAGGCTGGGGAAGGCTAAGTAACTTCTAAGACTGGGAGAAGGTACCTTTAAGAGGCTCGAGGGTCCTTGAATCAAGCCTAAGAGGAGGCTATGTTTTGCCCTAGTAGGGTTTTAGTTATTCAAAGGTTAGATCTAGTGACAGTAACCCGAGTACTTAGATTCTAGAAAAGATGCAAATATATACAGTAAAATATGCATGTAGACAAATAAAAGGTGTTAGTGAATGTGTTTGACAGTTTTTAGTATGTCTTTGATATGGTTTGAGTATTCTTAAGTGATTTATTAAGAATGATGTTGAGAGTTACACTGGAAAGCAGATGCCCAAAATCTCGAGGGAGAAAGATTATAAATATGTTTTAATATTATATTCTCTTTGTCATTAAGAAGTATTTTATTATATTTGCTTTAGTATGAGTTGAAGAAAGATAATTTTGGCAAACAATCCTAATCTAACAAGCAAACAATAGTTTAAGAAAACAGCGAGAAGTTAGAAGTAGAAGAGATGGCTCAGAAGCCAATAATAGGGCTTAAACATAAGGATGCCTATGGAATTTATTTTGTTGATTAATTATCTTGATGATTTCATACACAGAGTAGTGCTTGGGTGCTGAAAAGCTACCTACAACCTAGAAAGTAGTTCACCGGAGTGAAGCTCAGTCTAGTTGCTGGTGTATTACATCTTTAGTCATAAAGATGAAAAAATAAAAGGAGATGATATTTGTAAACAAATACTCATGTATCTTTGTTTAGGAGATAGGAAAATTGTTTAAGAAAACAGTTGCGGATTCAGGACTTATACGGAAGCCTGGCGGGGTTCTAAAACAGACCGGAGAAAGTTTAAAATAGTAAGAATGGGTCCTAAACACAAAGGATTCCCCATGACATATTTTAAAAATTTATTTTAGAAAATAAATGGTTATGTGTAAAGAAGTTCACAAAAAAAGATTCACAAATGAAAACTTAATGCGGTGAAAAAGGCGATCGCGCCGAGTTTTTGGAAATGGATCAGATGAACCCTAATGGTTCATTTTTCAAAAAGGGATGGGTCTTACACTCTAATAGAGGCCCAAAAGTGTGATAAAATTAATTTGAGGGTGATTAACTCAAAACCCTAATTTTGAATATTTTAAATATTAAAAAATAATTAAAACTTTGATAAATTTCAAACATAAATGAAAAATAAGTTGAAACCTTGGATTAATATTTGAAAAATTATGTTTTATCTATGAGGTAACTTAAACATCATTTATGTTTGAAAATCAAGTGAAATAAATGATTTTAAAAATGTTTAGAAACAAATAAAATTAATTCTTTATGAAAATATAAAATATATTAAAAAATATAGTTTTTGGTGCTTTTATCATGGAATAAAATATTTAAACATTTATGAAAATTAATGAAAAAAGAATCATTTAAAAACTAAAAACAGAATCAGATGGAAATTAATTTTGGAATGAATTAAATAAAATCACAAAATTCAAATATTTGAAAATTCAAAAAAGGGCGACAAGAACATATGAAAAACACGGGCATGCTCTTCATCTTGCCCAAAAATGCAGATTTTGCAAAATCTCTCATATCTCAGTGATTACTTAATGAAATAAAGTGAAATAAACATCAATCTTGCTCGATTTTAACTCACAATCAACATGGTAACAATTAATTTCATTTATTTTTAGTGTTGAGTAAAAAATCAGTGAAGAACGCTAAAGAACCCTAATTTGGCCGAAGCCTCATGAAATTCTACATGATGATGATTTTGTGAAATTGATTAAGGGGAATTACTTAGAATATGATTACGCACACGTGGTTAAAAGATAGTAAGAGGAAATATGCATGGATTATGAAATGATCAAGTTTGAGGCTTACCTGAACTTGGAGTTGTTGCAGCTGAGATGATTTCGAGCTGGAGGTGTTACAAAGATGTTGTGATGATCTGGATAGCTTCCCTACATAATATAGAGTATGTTTGAACACTTAGACTTGATTGCAAGTGGCTGGTGTAGCACCCTAATTTTTTCCCTAAGTTTTCTTTGCATTTCATATGCATCTTGCATACAAACAAGGTCGCATTGGCTGCACGGTTCTTCTTGGGTTAGGTTTATGCCTCACAGGGGATCACCATTGTCTTTTAATTGCTTTATTTGTTTATGATTACTAACCATTAATTAAAATCCAAAAAAAATATTTTGTTTCCTTTTACTAACCTTTTTCAGGAAGAGGAACCATTGAAAATGCCAAAAATAGCAGTCCTGCCGCTCGAGCAAAATTCCACAGACAAAAGTCGAAGTTGATCCGCAAATATTTCAAATTATCTGATCAAGGATTTCCCAAATTAATTGATTCATTCAAGGGATTCCAAGGTTCATGTTTTTATTTCCATGCCTTCTTCGACGTACAAAAAGAATCGGGCCACAACAACCAAGCAATCGCATTTGAACAAAATATTCAAATTTTAGCTTGGTTAACCGGTTCACCATATGCATTAACCGGTTAACCAGTGCGAAATTTGAATATTTTATTCAAATTCAGCACCATTAGATCATTGATATATTTGGAATATTCTAGATCCATTGGTCTCTGATTTCTCTACATCACTTTGATCATTTCCTACCATAACTCTCACTAATCACCACTCTTTTCCATTACTCACCAAATTTACAATTACCAAACCTAATTTTAATTACCAAAGCAAGCTCCATTCCACCAAATTCCCATACCTAAGGTCTTTAAATAGGACCATAATTTCATTCATTCACCAAGCTTTTGAGAGCCAAAGCTCTTTTCCAAAACTTTTGCAAAACATTCTCCCAAAACCAAAAATATCACTAAAGCTCTTTTCCTCTTTTTGAGGTTATCAAGATTTTACATTGAATTATTGATTAACTTGAGCTAAATCTTCATCCTATTCTTCTTTTGTTCATCCATTTCAGTAGATCTAGCTTGATTGGTCCACTTTGAAGAAGTGCTTTTGGTATTTCCCTTTTCTCCATAAACCCATATTCACCATCAACATTCAAGATGTAGACCTTTGATGCCTTTGTTCCTAAATCCTTTGGATCTCAATTTTTTGTTTGATTGCAGGGATTTCACTGTATTTTGGTTTTAAAATTCGTGCAAATTCAGATCATGATCATCAAATGTTTGTAAAAAAGGTTTTAAAATGGATCATGCTGAATTTTCTGCATTTTTTTGCTACTGGAACAGCGTTAACCGGTTAACCATTTGTAGTGTAAATTGGTTAACCGGTTAACCATTTTAAAACAGTGCAGTATTTGAAAACTACTTGCGTTAACCGGTTAACCATTTCCAATGCATTCTGGTTAACCGGTTAACACAAGTCAGAACTGGCTTTTTGGCTTGTTTTAAGCCCCTTTTTAGTTCCTCTTTCTTCTCCTTCTTCCTCCTTTTTATTTTTACCATGGGAAGCACTTTTGGGAGTTATTTCTCCTTAATTTCAATGAACTTTGGGTGCAGATTAGAGTAGTTAATGTTCATTAATTCAAAACTACCTTTAAATGGATTATTCAATTCATTTAAGGTACTTTGCGTTAGTGATAAATTTTCATGCTTGAATCCACCGAGATGAGTGATTGAACTTAAGGATGGAAAAATACCATGAGTGTGGCTCAATTTGGTATTCACCTTTAATTTTGTGTGGTATTGCATCCGGATAATGATTCACATGTTGTTTATCTCGCATGCATTAGCACTAACATTATGCACCTTAATTGGTGGTGGCCGACCTCATTTGTAAGGTAATTACTTCGTAAATTACTCGGAGATTGCTTAACATAGACCTAAATTTGTCCCTAATTCGGAATAAAAAATCTAATTGGGTACTTACACTTTCATGGACCGGACCTCTTGTTGGTCGCGTAATCGCAAAGTGGTTAATCATATTGCATTAAGAATTGAGACTTATGAATGTTTGATGCATAGGTGCTTTAGGTCTCCCAATCTTCTTTCAAATTTCATTGAATTCGGTTCGATTTGCCTTGATTAATCGCTATAGTGTAAGATGCTAAGCGGATCCGATTGCCTTTCGATTTTGGTTACTCTTTTGGTTGTGGTTGATTAAGTTCACCATACCACTCTTTTGTAAATATTATTATACCATTAGTATTATTATTATTTTAGATTCTTGCACTTTAATTGCTTTTGCTACTAACATTTAATTTTTGCACTTTTATTGTTTGTTTTATTTTATTTTGCTTTATTATACTTTATTCATCCATATCATGTTTAGTAATTGTTATTATTTTGTTGTTGATTTTTCCATTTGTCCATTTGGACACAAAAACATTAATAAAGGATTAAACCTCCTAAAAGCATGTGACTTTAATTTGTGGAATTTTGGTTATTATCCTTGGCATTGGAGTGGAGATTTTGGACTTAGATTTTAGGATCCCTCTCCCTTGCTTTGATCTTCATGAAGTTGGAATTTGCCTTTATTTGGCCATTTGCTAGCTTATAAGGATGGAACTCTTATGCTCATAATTTGAAGTATTATCAAGTTTGGTTAGATCTTTCTTCCCTTATCTCCTTATTTTCTTTTTAGGATAGTCCCTTCATCTCCTCTCCTTCTTTAATTTTCAAAATCTTCTCCCTTTTTCAAAGGATTCCTTCTTTTTAAATCATCACCTCTTTAATAAACAAAAACTTGACTTTGTCAAGTGGACTTTTACCTTTTTTCTTTTCTTTTAAAATCAATGAATCTAATCATGTTGACCTTAATTCAAAAAATAAAAAGAATCTAATCATGTTGACCATATTGAAAATGGCCATAGCAAAAAGAGAGCCTTGAGAAGTGTCGAAGGCGTATGAATTTTATCGGCATAAATTTGGCATTTATGACATCTCCTCGCATGTTTGCGGAAATCTACCTCCATTGTGAGCCAGTAGTATCTTGCTCAGAGTATTTTTCTTGTTATCGTATGTTTGTTGGTATGAGTACTAAAAGATCCTTTTAGGAATTTCTTTCATGGGCGTTTCTGCTTCGCGCTCGTCTACACATCTGGGTAGAACCATGTCGAAGTTTCTCTTGTAAAGTATACCTTGGTTAAGGAAGAAGTTGCCTGCTAGTCTTTGGAGGGTCTTCCTGTCTTTTCTTGATGATCCAAATGGGTATTCCCCTTTCTGTAGGAATTGTTGAATTTCGTAATACCAAGGTTTTCCATTAGTGGCAGTTTCTATTGTAAAGATGTATGTTGGCCTGTCCAGGCACATAATGTCAATTCTTGGGATGTCGTTCCATCGATCAACTGTGATCATGGAAGAGAGAGTAGCAAGTGCATAATCCATGTGATTTTCCTCACGAGGGATGTGATGGAATTCAACTTTGTTGAAGAATGGCAGCATTCTCCTTGCATAATATAAGGCATTAGTCCCTATTGGCATGTTTTCCGTTCTCCTTTGATCTGATTGATCACTAAGGCAGAATCTCCATACACATGTAAATTCTTGATCCTGAGATCAATTTCTTATATGAGACCCATGATGCAAGCTTCATACCCGGCCTTGTTGTTTGTACATTTGAATGTCAATCTGGTAGTGAATGGAATGTGGGTTCCGTTTGGAGTGACAATGATTGCCCCTATCTCATTTCCATAAGCATTGATTGTTCTATCGAACATGAGTCCCCAAAGGGATCCTGGTTTAGGTCCTTCGTCTGGCAGTGGTTTGTCATAATCTTTCATCTTAAGATACATGACGTATTCGTTTGGGAAGTCAAATAAGACTAAATCCTGATTACTGGTGGGATGATGATCCAAATGATCAGCTAGGATAATCCCTTTGACAGATTTTTGAGTGTGATACTTAATGTCGTATTCTGATAATAACATCTGCCAACAAGCGATTTGTCCCGTTAATGCAGGCTTTTCAAACACACATTTGATCGGATCCATTTCCGAGGAGGCAAGTAGTATGACATATCATATATTGGCAAAGATGTTAAACTGCCCAAGCTAAGGCTTTTCTCAAGCATTGTGTACCGAGTTTCACAATTAGTGAATTCCTTGCTCAGATAATAAATATCATATTCTTTTCTTTTCGTTTCATCTTGCTGGCCAAGTACACATCCCATGGAGTCTTCTAAAACGGTGAGGTACATGATCAATGGTCTGCATTCAAATGGAGGAGACAAAATTGGTTGCTTCAACAAGTATTCTTTGATCTTTTCAAAGGATTCCTGACAATCTTTTGTCTAGTCATGACTTTGATTCTTCCAGAGAAGTTTGAATATTGGTGTGCATGTCGCGGTCATGAGGAATATAAATCTGGAGATGTAATTGAGATGCCCCATGAATCCTCGTACTTGTTTCTCCATTTTCGGAGCATGCATTTCTTGATTGCTAGGGCTTGGTGAATGATTCTTCCTGTAAGAATTTTGACTTATCAGTCCAATAACATAATCCACAACAATTGATTACCGGTTTTGTAGTGCATCTAATTCTAAATCCTTAGTGAAAAGATCTTTGAACAAATAACCTAATTACTATGTCCATTGGTAATTAAGGTTACGATAAAGCATTAATATACCAAGAATTTTTGGTTAAGATAAAGTATCCCTAGTCCTAGGTGAGATTTATTATCAGATGTTCTCATTCAGGTCAACAAATAACAATTGTCCAACTCAAATTATTTATATAAAATTAGAATCCATTTTTCGACAGTTAAAACATTAAGAATGGTAATAAGAACAAATCAACAATTAAGAAACTCAAATTGTCATTGCATTAATAAAAAAGAAATCATCACAATCAGAATCAGGGTCACCCCATTGTAATGGGGGGTTTAGCTACTCATAAATGAAATTAAAAACAAAATAAGAAGTTTTGTCATTACAGAATATCTTGAGGTATCAATCTTCAATCGTGAATACTCTTGAAAATATGAATCCCTTACAAAATTTTGATATCTCCATCTTTAAAACGTGTTTTTGCTCTAAAAAATCGTCAAACCCTTGAAAAATCACATCCTAAAAATAAATAGTTAGCTTATGGGCTTTCTGTCTTTTTGGGCATCATTACGCTTAATGATAAGCCTATTACGCATAATGCCATTATCATAGGCCCTTCTTTCTACGTGTAAAGCATCATGGGCCAGTCATCTTGCCAGCCCTTACGTGTAATACCTAAGTTGTTACGAGTAAGGGCAAAAGCCTTATTTTTCACTCTTTTTCACCCCTTATGATGGATTGCATAAGGGGCGCGTAATGGCTAGGGCCATACGCGTAACAACTAGGGTGTTATGCGTATGGGCAGAAGCTTTGTTAATTCTAGAACTTTTCTTCCTTTTTCTCACTCTGGCTCAGTTTTTGCATCCAATGTTTGATCCTATGAGCTTTCAAACCTGTTTTTGACCTACTGACATACCAAAAGCAAAAAATACCCTCAAGAAACTCATAATTTATGACATACTGAACAAAAGAAAAACAAACCTAATTACCTCTAAAACTCACTCAAATTCATACAATTTACCCTACGTATTGATCATTGAATGATGAATAACATAGCACAAAATAAAATACATCACATCACCTCTAACTTACTGTAACGACAACTCTTACCATAATACTTCTAAAAGACTTCGCACTGGAACATTTGATGTTGCCTTAGGTTTTTCTCTTTGTATTTCATAGCCAGCAAGCCATAAACACTTTCACTCAGAAACATTATTTCACCTGTCAGCTTATATCACACTCTCACCAATTCTCTCGGGGTTTAAGTTTTATTACGCTCAAATCACGGTAAGCAATATCAGATCAATGGTTTGAATAAATTCTCTAATCCTATCCACATTGTAACACCCCAAAATTTTACCTCTCATATTTCATAGCATTTAGCATATCATTGCATCTTTGCATAGAAAAATAAAGCATAAAATCCATGGTTTGAAGAATAGGGCATGTGGTCAATGATTTGCCTAGATGTGGTCATTCAAAGCCAAAGACAAGATCCAATTGTCTCCCAACAAGCTATAAGAGTTCTTCACATCTCATACAAGCTCAAATGGTGTCTTAAGTCCCTAGAAGAGGGAAATTCATCAAGATACTCAAGCAGTGCAATTTTTCCTACACAAGGAGCCCTAATTAGGGTTTTTGTTGCAAGGGACCTATTGAGGGTTTTTTGGCTGCCACTTGTTCTTATGGTTTTATATATGCTACCAAGTATCTATGGATGGATTTTGGTGCATTGTTCCTCAGGGAAGGGTTTCATTCAAGCATTTACTTGTAGTGCAAGTAAACGTCAATTGTGCAAATAAACAAAAGTCAACTGTGACTTTTTGAGGTCTTATTCATGATTTTCAAGGTCTCATACCTTCATATGGTCCTCTAATGTCAATATTCATGCCATTCATCAAGAATCGACAAGTAGGGAAATAGTTACTATTTTTGGAAAATGGCCTATAATGTGAATTTTCCATTTTTGGCAACTTTTCAAACCATCTTCAACCTAATATTTCATCACCAAAAAGTCTCTAAATGAAATTTTCTTGAACATGAAAGTTGAGTGTCTTTCTCTCCCATTTACAAAAAGTACTAGATAATTCTAATAGCATTTGTGAAGCTCAAGATATGATCAAAAGACCAAAGGTGGTATTTTAGGGTTTTTCAAGTGAACCATTTCTTCCAGTTTTGCAAAATTCCTCCTAAAAGTCTCATATTGTTTCTAATGTGCAAAGTCAGTCCATACACTTCATGTACCATCAATTTGACACAAAATTGGCCTTGGAATCTCTCATTTTCGTGGCTTATTTCTCACTCTTATTTCAAATGGCCAAATTGTATTTTGATTCAAAACTTGCGAACCAAGCTAGTACAAGACACAAAATCATTTCCATTCTGAATTGAACATGATATCAAGAAAATACACGTAGTTTACATTGCCTATGCACACGTGGATCACAAGTTCAATTTCAATATGCCAATTTGCAAAAACTCACAAAACTTCTTAACCACAGTTCCATTGGGTCTCTAACTCTGGTTAGGCCCAAATGAGATCACATATAAGTCTCAATTAACCCTAGTTTGAAGGGAGCTTCATCCATTTCTTAGATTCACCAGAAATTGCATTTCCTCTCCTCTCGATTCTCTCATTTCACAAGTGCATTTCATAATTTTCTTGCATATTCTCACTCATTGAAGTTCATAAAAGCTAAATCAATCATCATTTGAAGCAAGAATCAGAGATTTCAAGAGATCCGAATTTGAATTGCACTTCACCAAATCTCAAGATCCAAGCAATATCTAAGCTCTAATTGCATTTATTTCGCAATTAGAGACTTCTAAGGTGTGATCTAGATGTTACAAACAGTTTTCTTGGAGTATTTTGAGCTCTGCAAGTTTCAGGTTAGTGACAAATTCTTTCTCTTAGATCTAGGTTTTTTATGTGTGTATGAATCCTTGAATGCTCCTGAGTGCATTGATGTATTTAGTTGTGATTTTGGACGTGTAACATGTCCATAATGTGTGTTTAAGGGTTTTTCATATCTGGAAGTTTTTCTTTGATTCTCTTTATTTATGCATTGTTTGTGAATTTTGATTGGATATTCATGTTCATGAAGTGTTTTTGAGTGGATCTGGGCGCTTTATTATTATTTATGGATAATTTTGGTGTTTATTCATCATTCACGGTGACCGGAGTCCTAGCTCTGTGTCGCTCCCGATAAATGGGGAATGGCCCAGATAAAGGTACAGACGCGAACGGTCGGCGAAAGAGACAATGAGAACACACAGCAGTGAACTCACTGGAGATGAAAAGAGTCGCCAGCTAGGCATTTTTATCCCGGAGGAAAGGCAATGCTGCATAGACCTAGAAAAAGATGGATAAGACGGTTGCGAACCAGAGAGACTGAGAAAGGGGGTTGGTTACAACTTGGGAAGGTATTAGCACCCAGATTGTCCGTCGTACTCGACGGGATCCACGCTTAAAAGATTTGTGTTTTAAAGGGGTAGTGTCAGTGCAATCTGTGTATAAAGAGAGCTGGAAAAGGTGTACAGGTGTCAGTGTAAGTGAAGTGCAAAGTGAAGTATAGAAGTGTCAGTGTAAGAATGGAGTGAGATGCTCAAGATTATGAGGCTAAAGAATAAAGCTAGAAGGAGGGGGAATATACAGAGACTTTTGTTCGATAACTGTTAAGTTATGCCTACGTATCCTCTCGTGCAATGAGGAAGTCAGAACACCGTAGTTCGACCCAAAGAGACTGAAAGACGAATTGACTTGTGAACTGCTTACTTGCCTATGCTCAAGTGTATGATCTGCCTGGCACAGATGCAAACTGTCTTGCATTAGACGGAAGAAGCAAGTTCTCGGTTGTGAGTGAAGATGATGAGAAAAGAATCCCGGAGGAGACGATTATTGTTTGTTTTTGAGTTTTCAGTCTTTTATTGCTTTTGAGAATTTGTCATAAGTTAATGAGCTTAAGCCTAAACCAGTGGATTTAGTAAACTCATCACATCTTCCCTTTGATTAGGGGTAATGAGAATACCTTAAGTGTGAAGTCAGCTTCTCACACTTAATCACCTTTGGTGCAGGATTAAGATCACTAACCTACTTGTGATTATTTAGGTGTTTTTGTTGTTTTTGTTGTTTTTGTTTAGTGTTGAGTAATGAGGTTAAGCCATAATCAAAGATTAAACAGACTCATTACACCATCCTAATAGAAGGATAATAGATGAGAATGTTTAAGCTGAGGAAAGCTCCTCAACTTAATCCATGATTAGGGATTAAACTCATGACAAAACAAGCCTTTGATTAAGTGGATTTTATTTATTGGTGAGGTGATGAAGTGATTTTTAGGGTTTGTAATACAACTTGAGGGGGACTTGTCCATTAACACTAGGGTTAGTCCTTCTTAACCAATTAAGGAAGAATTAGAACCCTAATGCAAGGCCCAAGTTACAAGCTTGATGTCTTGATGGTTATTAAGTGAATTGATTAAAGGATTTAAACACATTAAGGGTTTAACACTTAGGATTAAAGTTATACACTCCATCCTAATAGAAGGATGCAGGCATAAGCTTAATCACAAAGCCTTAAAGCCTTTAGGGTTTAGTCCTTGATTATGAGGTGAGAGGAGAAGACTCAAAAGAGACACAAAGGTAAAAACTAAGTGGGGAGACTAATCAAAACCCTAATCATTGTCATGCTTGGTTGTTCCTAAGGTTTGTGAGGTTTTCAAGAGAAGTCTTCAATGGAACCACCAGGAAGCAGATGAAAGGATCAAGAGAAGCAAAGCAACTTGCTTCATTCAAGAAGTCAAGTCACTTGGAGAAAGAAAGTGGGAAGAAGAAGGATGAGCAAGCTCAATCTCAAACACATATCAAAATGCAGCATGGATGCATAAAGGAGATGAAGAGAAATGTTATGAGAAGTGAAGGCAAATTCACTTCTCAAAGTCACTTACCACCTGAAAAGTTAGAAAAGAAAATGCAATGCAATGCAAAATGAGATGAAATGGTATGATGTACATCAAGACCAGAAGCATGTTTATGATTATAATGATGCTATGAGATGCTACAAACATGAAACAAGGCATGGAGATGATCATACAAGCTTATGGATGCAGATGAAGCATGTTAAGACACATGAACATACATGAAAAGTTATGAGATGCATATGGCATACAACATGACAAATGCAAGGTGCAATGATCAAACATGTTTTCAATATGTCTTATGATGTTAGATGAATCAAATGGAGGCATGGAATGTCATGGCAAGTCATGTTGTGTAAGAAAATGCAAGATGGATGCATATGGAAGCCCAAATTAGGGTTTATGAACAACACAACAAACAAAAACCAAAATCAGAAGCAAACAACATTACAAAAAATTGAAAATGCACTCAAAGGATCCCTAAACCTATACTAACTCACTGCCCAAAGGAGAGGTTTCAACTCTTAACCAAATTCAAGTTATGGTTTTTCTAAGTTTTCTAGGGTTTTAGGGTTCCTAAACAAGAAAATTACCAAACAAATGGAAAATGAAAGATCAAATCATGGCCATTTAATCTCACAAACTACATGCTAAACACAATGCAATGCAAAAAGAATCAAAGTCCAACTCTTCATAGTTAGGCAGAAATGATTTTTTGGAGCTTAGATCAAAATAATGCATCAAAATGATTTTAATCCAATGGAAAATTCTCAAAATGCATCAAGATCAAAAAATAAATTTGGTTTGAAGGTTGGACAATGTTTCTAAATGTCTTAAAACATTTTATGAATTTTTTGGTGATTTTTAAATACCTAAAAGTATTTTTAATAAATTAATTTTCATTAATCAATTAAAAATAAACTTTTAAATATTTAAAAATACTTTTTTAATGCTAAAAATGAAAATAAAAATATTTTTGTGTTTTAAAAATTTATGAAACCCTTGGTAAAAAATTTCATAATTTTTAAATAATTTTTACTATTTTAAATAAATTGTGGAAGTTAAATGAAAGAAAATGGAAATAAAAATAAATAAAGGAAAAGGTAAGCAGATCTGATGGCTGATGTTTAAACTGGATTGGAAATGGTTGACTGGCGCGTCATCCAAGGGCTGAGGCTTGTCCTGATTAAATTAATTTAATTATGGTTAATTAAACTAATGAAAGGGGATTAGGGCAAAATGAGTGAATCTGGGCCATTCATCCACGCGCGAAGTCAAGGCAGTCAACTAATCCAACGCTCTAGATTCAAATGCCATTAATTACAGGGATTAGGGTTTAAGCATTTTCAGGTGACCGGAGGGAAGCTCCGGTCATCTTCTCCGGCAACATCAAAACCCTAGATCATGATTCAGGCCACTATTCTTCAAATTAAAGGCAGGGAAATGTTCCTCTACTTAAACCTCACTCAAATCACCTCTCAAACCAAATTTCTCATGCTCAAATGAAGAGAATCGAAGCCATGAAGATTCACGGGCAAAGTTTCAGAGCCCTGGTAAATCCTCATTTCTCACTCATTTTTAATTCTAAGCCCATCCCCATGACCAGCAAAGCATACACAATCAATTTTTAACATAAAAATCAAGCTCTGAAAAGTTGAAAACTTGAAGCTACCTGAAGTGGTGAACTATGAATTTGAGCTCTTCTGACCCTACTTTAATGCAGAATGCCTTCTCTGGACCTCCTGAAGCCAATGGAATGTTCACAACCTCTTGTTGGTGGCTATCTTGGAAGCTTGAGTTCTGATATGGCAGATTTTGCAGTTGTGATTAGTAGAGTTTCAGGCTGCATTCATGGTGGATTTTGGTTCTTTTTTATATGTTTGAGTTGTTAGTGAAGAGAAATGGGGTGTTTGATGGCTGTGTAAGGTGATTCGAAGAGAGGAAAGTTTTTGGCAGGTTTTGTGGTGTGCTGTGTTCTGTTTGTCTCAAGAGCCAATGCCTTGCTATAATCTTCCCACAATGTATGAATAGGCCGGGGGGCAGGTCAGTAGGGGTGGCTGTTTACTATTCCATGAGTATGGGAGCTTTTGCCAAAAAGTCAATGTGATTGGTACTTGAAGCATGGGCTATGGCAGCAGCAGTTTGAGGTCATGTCTTGCTTCAGCTTGAGTTGTGGAGAGCCCTTGGATTGCTTGTAGCTGACTGCAACATATGGATCACAAGCTATGCTAGCTTTTGCAACTTGCCCACTTGATGTTTCCTCATGATTTTGTGCTATGTACATGAAACACTCTTGCTGAATTTTGTTGCATAATGTCACATTTAGTCATGGCAATGTGTAGGAGTCATTTAGTGATCACATAACTCATGGAAAGATGATTTTGCCAATAATCCCTCTTTGCACTCTTATGAAAAATGCCTTTGAAATCTTTGAAAACCAAAGTGAGCAATGCAAAATCCCTTGGGCCAAATCTGTTTTTGGGGTCATGTATGATCATATGAAGAAGTTTTGAAGTCATTTTGAAGTCACTAGAATGCTTGGTACATGAATTTGCAAGTTTTCCATTTGGTGCATAACTTGAATTTTAATGATTTTTGCCAACTTTGACACACCATAACTTTTGATCCAAAATGAATTAGGTCATGTTCTTGTACTTTTTGAAAAGGGAAAGATCTAATCTACAACTTTCATGACCAAAGTTTTTCCATTTGAAGCATTTTTGGATCAAAAAGTAAGGGTTGAAAAAGTTGCATAAAATGACATTTCATTAAAAGTCAACCATGCCCTAAAAAGTCAACTTTGCAAAAACTTGTAATTCTTGAATTTTGTGAACTTCAAACTTCTTCCATGATCAAATAAAGATCAAATACACTCAAAATGATGAAGATCACCCCTTGGTTGGGTCATTGGGGGCCTCAGATGCCCTGATTTTGCACTGACTTGTCTGAAAAGTCAACTCTTGATCAGATGACTTCCCCATGGAATTTCTTCATGAAAATTGATATGCATACTCCCTATACCATATAGAGACCAATAGAAACAAGAATGACCAAAAAATTTGGAGTTATGGCCTCTGAAACCAAAACCCTAATTTTAGGTCATCTGTGCAGTCAAACCTGGCTCTGCCTCCATACCAATCCCAGTTCTTGTGATTCTTTGGCATTTTTGACTTTGAGAGGATGTAATATGATATAAGAACACACATGGACCCCTTTGAAGTGATTGGTGGCCTTTGGAGTGGCTCAAGAAGCTCTTGGATTGTTCAGATCACCAACCCTAGGTGCAGATGACTTTGAACCTATGCAGTGAAACAGAAATGGGATATGAGATGTTATGATTGTGTTTATGCATATGAAATGATCACAAGCCATGGTGTGAATGGGTGAGGGCAAATTTGGGGTGTTTACAGCTGCCCCTATTCAAACATGAGTTAGCTGTGCAGGATGTAAGCAACGGCTTAACAGGCCAACAAGATAACTTGTGGTTGAATACCAAAGACAGTCCAAAATTTGCACTCACAGAATGAAGAAAAGGGATATAGATTGTAAAAGGAAAATAAAGTATATTGTAAAGAGTGGGCGACGGAGGACGACCGTCGAGCAGAGGACGACTGCTGGGTAAAGAACAATGACGGGGACGGCCGACATGCTGGGGAAAGTGCGGGAAATAAAGCAATGACGGGGACGGCCGACATGCTGGGGATAAAAGGTAAAGCAAAGACGGGGACGGCCGACTAGCTGAAGAATAAGATATTATGATGGGGACGGCCATCAAGTAAAGCTGCAAGATTCTCTGGGAATTAATGAAACATGACGGGGACGGCCATCAAGCTCATAAAGGTAACCGACGATGGGGACGGCCATCGGGCTAAAAAGAAAAGGGACCACGACGGGGACGGCCATCGGGTTAAAGAATAAATGAAATGAACAGATGATGAGGTACGGTCATCAAAGGTGAAGGACGATCACCTAGCAGGGGACGGCTGCTCTGTTGGGGATAAGATGAGGGACGGTCATCTAAGGTGGAGGACGACCACCTGGCAGGGTACGGCTGCCGAAAATATCGCGACATAGGACGAATGTCGGATAAAGGTCAACGATGGGGACGGCCATCGGATGAGCATGATGGAGGACGACCATCAAGAGGTGGAGGACGACCACCTAGCAGGGGACGGCTGCTCTCAAGGTTTATCATGACATAGGACGAATGTCAGATAACCAAAATCAACAATGGGGACGGCCATTGGATAAAATGATGAAGGACGATCATCAAAAGGTGGAGGACGACCACCTAGCAGGGGACGGCTGCTAAATATCAACGATGGGGACGGCCATCGGACGAGCATGATGGAGGACGACCATCAAGAGGTGGAGGACGACCACCTAGCAGGGTACGGCTGCTCTCAGGGTTTATCATGACATAGGACGAATGTCAGATAAGAAGAAAATTCACCTTACTGGGGAGTGGTAAACACGGACGAGTGTTTACATCCAAGAAATAAAAGGTATAGGTGTTTAGATGTTGTGTATAGATTAAAGATGCGGACGAGCATCCTTAAGACTATGATACGGACGAGTATCAGGTAGAAACAAGTACTGACACATGTTCAGAGATGATGATACGGACGGGTATCAACGGGTTAACAGAGAACACGGACGAGTGTTGAATCTGAGGGGACTCCTCTGGGGAATAGTAGACACAGACGAGTATTTATATTCAAGAAGACACAAGTGTTTGACAAAGTGTATGGATTAAAGATGCGGACGAGCATCCTCAAGACTATGATACGGACGAGTATCATGTAGAAACAAACACTTGACGCATATTCTGAGATGATGGTACGGACGAGTACCAACTGGTTAACAAAGAACATGGACCAATGCCGAATCTGTGGGGATATAAGTGGTATATACAAGATACGGACGAGTATCTGTATAAGTGTAACATGAGTGGTGTATAGATGAGCATTTAACTGCTGGGGAGAGTGACACGGACGAGTGTCAAAAAGGAGAAAAGTAAAGTATCAACAAGTATATGGGTTGTAAAAGTGTAGGTGACTGCGCTGGGGATATGACACGGACGGGTGTCAAGAAAATGTATATACAAGTATAGGTGAGGGCAAAGATGATATCTTTGGCTTTCTGCTGGGGGTATGACACGGACGGGTGTCAAGAAATGTCTGTAATACGGGTGGTCTTGTTTGTAAAGAGTGTTCAGGCGACTTTACTGGGGAATGATGACACGGACGGGTGTCAAAATGAGTATGTACTGGTGTTTGTGAATTGTGAGGCAACTGCTTTTGCTGGGGAATCTGGGGGATTTTTCTGTATATTGCTGATGAACGGTTATTATTCACAAGTGTTCGATTCACAACATGGCTTATGATTATGCTATGTGTTCGATTTTTGCCGTAATGCTCCGTATTAGACGAAATGCTACGCTTTGTGGGTGAATATGATGCAAATTCCATGATTATGCGAGGGTACAAATCCGGGATTCGGGTCCCGTTGCTGTGAAGATCTCTGGTCGATCTGCTTGAAATGGACGTCCCAGCTGGGGATGAGATCACTGGTGGATCTGACAAGATGTATCTGCTTGGGGACAATAGGTCACTGATCGACATATCCTTGCAAATGAGAGACCCAGCTAGGGTTTGTAGAAACCTTCTGTACTCTGTTGTGACTCCTTCATGCGTTGCTCTTCTGAATAGAGGCTGAGGACTCTGTGGGGAGATGGTTCCCTGACTTTTGCATTCCGCTAAGGAAGAATGACTGGCACCACGGCTGGGGAATTGACAAGTGGCAACTTAGCTGGGGAGAAGCACCTGGGTGCTAAGACTGAGTGAGTATTGATTTGCCAGCTTGCGGGGGTGAAGCTTTCATGCCCCGAGTTGCGTTTTGGATACCTGCAATCCTGCAAAGATAGAGAAACGCACAAGTGATCCCGAGGTATCCTTTCCTGGATTCCGTCATGGGAGATTAGATACTTCTGAGAGTAAGTATATTCCCTGCAAGCACGTGTTTTATTTTCCTTATTTTTAAAGATAAGCATCTGTATTCATGCAATCAGTTTTTCTTAAGACATCAGACATTCTTTGCAAATAAAAATGTACAAGACGAAACATGACTGAAAAATCTGATTTTATTAATTCAAATGCCCTGAATTGGCGAGATACAGTCAAATAAACATGTCTCCTGAAATGAGGAGATCGTTACAAATTGAGAAACAAAATGCTGGTGATGTTGACGACGCTTTCAAAGGGGCTTCCTCTTTCGCTATGACTCGTATGACTCTTGACGTTCTTCTCGTCTTGCTTTCTGAAGAAGGTTGATTCTGACTGAAGCTTGATCCTCTAGAGGCTTACCAAGTCGCAGGTAATACAGACGAATTCAGAATGCAGTTGTTTGCTTATTCCCTTATTTTGCATGGATCGCCCTTTCGGGTTTTCAATCCATCGGGATACCCATTTTTGCCTGAGTTGTCCAATGCGGCTTTTCAACTCAGCGGGTATACATTTTTTTCTATTTATTTCCCTTATTTTTGCCCGAGTCTTTTATTCTGTTTTTGACTCGCCGGGATGCCCTATTTTTGCCTGGACTTACATTCTGTTTTTATGTCCAGCGGGTCATTTTATGCGAAGTATTTTTTAACTGCATCTGAATTCACAGGGGACGGGAAGTCTTCACCATCCATGGTGCTGAGCATCAGTGCTCCACCAGAGAAAACTTTCTTTACCACGAATGGTCCTTCATAGTTCGGAGTCCATTTGCCCCTGTGGTCTGTATGAGGAGGGAGGATTCTTTTCAGCACAAGATCTCCTACTTGGTACTCTCGGTGTCTGACTTTCTGATCGAAGGCTTTCTTCATTCTCTTCTGATACAACTGCCCATGACAGATTGCAGCCAATCTTTTCTCTTCAATCAGACTCAGTTGTTCGTATCGGGACCTAACCCATTCTGCTTCGTCCAGCTTAACATCCATCAACACCCGTAGAGAGGGTAATTCAACTTCGACAGGTAGGACTGCTTCCATACCATACACAAGCTGATACGGTGTTGCCCCAGTGGATGTTCTGATTGACGTGCGGTACCCATGCAAGGCAAATGGTAACATCTCATGCCTGTCTTTGTAGGTGACTACCATCTTTTGCACAATCTTCTTGATATTCTTATTAGCCGCCTCAACAGCGCCGTTCATCTTTGGCCTGTAAGGAGAAGAATTGTGGTGCTGGATCTTGAAGTCCCGGCATAGCTCAGCCATCATTTTGTTGTTCAAGTTGGAACCATTATCAGTAATGATTCGCTCGGGAACTCCATACCGACAGATGATATCTCTCTTCAGAAATCGGGCTACCACCTGCCTTGTAACATTTGCATAGGAGGCTGCTTCGACCCACTTGGTGAAATAGTCAATGGCGACCAGGATGAATCTGTGGCCATTTGAAGCAGTTGGCTCAATCTTGCCAATCATATCAATGCCCCACATGGCAAAGGGCCATGGTGAAGACATTATGTTCAAAGGATTGGGAGGCACATGCACCTTATCTGCATAGATCTGACATTTATGGCATTTCCTGGCATAGGCACAGCAGTCCGCACCCATTGTGATCCAGTAATAGCCTGATCTTAGCAATTTCTTAGCCATGGCATGCCCTCCTGCATGGGTACCAAAGGATCCTTCGTGCACTTCATGCATCAACAAATCTGCTTCCGTCTTGTCAACACATCTGAGGAGTACCATATCAAAGTTCCTTTTGTATAAAGACCCATCAGTGTTCAGAAAGAAACTACCAGCAAGCCTTCTCAAAGTCTTCTTATCATTGGAAGATGCCCCAGGTGGGTATGTTTGATCCTCCAAGAAGCATTTAATGTCATGGAACCAAGGCTTATCATCTTTGACAACATCTGCTGCAAATACATATGCTGGTCTGTCGAGTCTGGACACTGAAATCTGAGGTACAAAGTTGGCCGCTTGAACTTTGATCATGGATGAAATGGTGGCCAAAGCATCCGCAAACTGATTCTCGTCCCGAGGGATATACTCAAGCTTGACCGTTGTGAAGAAAGTCAATAACCTCCTTGTATAATCCCTGTAAGGTATCAGATGATCCTGGTGGGTGTACCATTTGCCGTTGGTTTGATTGACTACCAGAGCTGAATCTCCGAACACAGTTAAAGTCTTGATCCTGAGGTCAATGGCTTCCTCAAGACCCATAATGCAAGCTTCGTATTCAGCTTCGTTGTTAGTGCAGTTGAAAGTGAGTTTTGCCGAGAAAGGCATGTGAACCCCCTTAGGTGTAATGAGTACTGCACCAACACCACGACCATTCATATTAACAGCCCCATCAAACATCATAGTCCATTCTTCTTCTGGGTCAGGCCCTTCAGTGTGAACAGGCTCTTCATGATCTTTTGTTTTAATGAACATGATGTCTTCGTCAGGGAAGTCGAATCTCATAGGCTGGTAGTCATCAATAGGTTGCTCAGCAAGATATTCAGATAGTACACTGCCCTTGATGGCTTTCTGAGAAGTGTACTGGATGTCATATTCTGTAAGAATCATCTGCCATCTTGCAACCCGTCCGGTAAGAGCTGGCTTCTCGAAAATGTACTTGACTGGGTCCATTTTTGATATCAACAAAGTAGTGTGGGTCAACATATACTGTCTCAGTCGGCGAGCAGCCCACGCTAAAGCACAGCAAGTTTTCTCGAGCAGTGAATAACGTTGTTCACAGTCGGTAAACTTTTTGCTCAGGTAGTATATTGCATACTCTTTTCGACCAGACTCGTCATGCTGGCCCAGCACACACCCCATTGACTCTTCTAATACTGTCAAGTACATTATCAGAGGTCTTCCTTCAACTGGAGGCATAAGGATTGGAGGTTCTTGCAAGTACTCTTTGATCTTGTCAAAAGCCTTCTGGCAGTCTTCGTTCCACCTGACCGTTTGTTCTTTTCTCAACAACTTGAACAAGGGTTCGCAGGTTGCTGTGAGGTGAGATATGAACCTTGAGATGTAGTTCAATCTACCTAGGAACCCTCGAACTTCTTTCTCAGTTTTCGGTGCAGGCATCTCTTGAATGGCTTTGACTTTATCAGGGTCTACTTCAATCCCTTTCTCGCTCACAATAAAACCCGCAGCTTACCGGATCGCACCCCGAATGTGCATTTGTTGGGGTTCAGCTTCAGTTGGTACTTCCTCAGACGCTTGAATAGCTTCAGCGGATTCACCAGGTGTTCTTCTTCAGTAAGGGACTTGGCGATCATGTCATCCACATAACATTCTATTTCTTTATGGATCATATCGTGGAATAATGTCACCATAGCCCGTTGATATGTTGCACCAGCATTCTTCAACCCGAATGGCATCACCTTGTAACAGAACGTGCCCCAGGGTGTGATGAAGGTTGTCTTCTCCATGTCTTCAGGTGACATTTTAATCTGATTGTATCCTGAAAATCCGTCCATGAAGGAGAATACCGAGAACTGAGCCGTGTTATCCACCAATACATCAATGTGAGGTAATGGGAAGTCATCTTTTGGGCTGGCTCTGTTCAGATCCCGGTAGTCAACACACATCCTCACTTTGCCGTCTTTCTTAGGCACAGGTACTATGTTAGCAACCCACGGTGGATAGCTAGTTACAGCAAGGAACCCGGCGTCCCACTGCTTTTGTACCTCTTCTTTGATTTTCATTGCCATGTCAGGGCGAGTACGGCGCAGTTTCTGTTTAACCGGCAGGCATTCTTCTCTCAAAGGCAGCTTGTGCACAACAATGTCGGTATCCAACCCTGGCATATCTTGATAAGACCAAGCAAACACATCCACATACTCTTGAAGCAGGTCAATCAGTTGTCTCTTCACTGAGTCTTGCAGGCGGGCCCCGATTTTAACCTCTTTCACGTCTTCATCTGTACCAAGATTGATTGTTTCTACCTCCTCCTGATGAGGAGTGATAACTTTTTCCTCTTGCCTCAACAACCTGGCTAGCTCTTCAGGAAGCTCATATTCTTCTTCAACCCCTTCATCAGCTTGATTGATTGGATTGTCAAAGTCATACGAAGTCATAGCCGTGCTGTTGTCGGTGCTGTCTGGAAGGCACACTCTGCAAGGGTTCAGTTTGTTCATTTTAGTGATTTGATTTTAATCTTGTTTTAGAAAAGTGAAATAAAGTTGTCATTTTGAAAACATCGCCATTTATTTTTTGTACAAAAAGAAAAATGGAAAAACAGTGAGCGGAAAAGAAAAAGACTCGTTTGCAAAAAGATGTCTGATATTTCATTGATTAATCTTGTTGCACAAAAAGTACAGATGGCCCGATTACAAAATGAGTCTTGTCATCTTGGGCAAGATGCAAGACTTTGATGCATGCTATAAAAATACAGGAAATAATAATTACTCTGCATGAGTAACTCTTATAATTTCCTTGGAAGACCAGTTTGAGATACTGCTCCCCGGGATCTTTGGACGAATCCAATTCTCCAGGTTGCATTCTTCTTCCAGCTCGTCTTCCAGATTGTTGATAGCATCAGGGGTGAGCATCCCCCCACTGACAAAACTGGGCTTCCCAGCAGCCTCTGCTTGATTTTGTTGAGTTGGTCTGTAACCCAACCCAAATTTATCCTTCTTCTCCTCCACAGATAAAACCTTGCCCCAGCCTTGGGCAATTCCTTCTTCAACAACCTTCCGGGCTTGTTGATAAGATGCCATGGAGATCCCAGGTACAGCAGATGTTTCATTAACATTCAGGGCCTCAAACCCCTGACTCATCGTTTCATGGATCTCCCCATCCATCTCAATGTATTTGTAAGTAGCCAGATGGCTAACAAAAATATCCTCCTCTCCACAGATAGTAACGACTTGGCCTTCCCACTCAAATTTTAACTTCTGGTGAAGGGTAGACGTTACTGCGCCAGCGGCATGAATCCATGGTCTACCCAACAAACAGCTGTAGGCAGGCTGAATGTCCATCACGTAGAAGATCGTTTTAAAGGTTTGTGGGCCAATCGTTACAGGCAGCTCAATCTCTCCCAGAACCGATCTCTTAGAACCATCAAAGGCTCTTACTACCAGGTTACTGGGACCCAATGCCAATCCTTCATATTCTAGCTTCACCAGGGCCTTTTTAGGTAAGACATTGAGGGATGATCCTGTGTCTACCAGCACATGGGAAAGGACTGCACCTTTACATTCCATAGTGATGTGCAGGGCCTTGTTATGATTGCGGCCTTCCGTAGTCAAGTCAGTGTTGGTGAACCCTAGCCCATTGCTAGCAGTAACATTTCCAACCACGGTTTCCAACTGATTGACGGTGATCTCTTCAGGCACGTAAGCTGCGTGCAAGACTTTGAGTAGTGCATTCCGATGGGCTTCGGAGCACATAAGCAATGATAGAATGGAGATCTTGGAAGGCGTCTGATGAAGCTGATCCACTATTTTGTAATCACTCTTTTTGATGATCCTCATAAACTCATCAACTTCTTGATCAAAGGGTGTTTTCAAAGTTTCCTTAATAGCTTGATCTTCCTGCACCGGACTCTTTCCTTTTGCCTTGGCAGCAGCTTCTGCTTCGGCAGTGGGTCTTTGAATTTGTGGAGCAAAGAGACGTCCGCTTCGAGTGAAGCCTCCGCCTCCTCCCACATTGTCTATTTGTGGTGCAGGGGTTGATGATTCAAAAGTGATTTTTTGTCCTTCGCAGTACAGGTCAGAGCCGTAATGCCACGGGATGGCGTTACTGCTTTCATAAGGTACTGGTCCAGGCACCGTGATAGTGACTGGACTGATTGCAGCTGCGGAAGGAATTGTGATAGTTTGTGGATCGTAATATATCGTGACTGGTGCTCTGACGGGAGTAACACTTTGTGAGTTGTAGGCTGAATTATTCTCTGGATCGTAATAGATTGTAACGGTTGAGACGTCTTCATTATTTGTTGCTGATGTTGTAGGAAACATTGTTGGAAGGATGGGTGTTGTTGTTGTAGAAGTTTCGAAATGGAGTGGTGCTGGAGTTGTAGAAGAAACATTTGTTGATATCTGATCAGTTGAAATGACAGATGGAGCACTTGTTGATGAAGCCGAAGAATTGTCGGGAACAATGGTTGTTGCAGTTGTAGGAGATACCGGAATTGTTGCTGATGAGATTGCTGGATTTGTTGGAAATGATGTGGTGATTTGAAGTTGGCCACTCTGAATGAGACCATCTATGCCATTCCTCAAGTTATCGCACCCATTTACTGAAATATTGCAGTAAGCGCACCCTAACTCACACCCCGGGAACATTTGACATTCGAGGAGCTGAGCCTTAATCTCTACCAACGGTGTCCGAATCTGACCCACACTGGTTATCAAATAAGACGGCTTGTCTTCTTCAATAGCATTGATTCTGGGACCTCCGTGGTGTGGCATAGGATTTTTGTTGACATTGGGTGGTGGTGCGAAATTCAGGGCCTTAGAGTCTACCAGGTCTTGTACCTTCATGTGCAAGGCTCTGCACTTTTCTGTACTATGGCCAGGTGCATTTGAGTGAAAGGCACATCTGGCGTTGGAGTCATAATTTCTGGGTAGACTATTAGGATCTGGAGGTGCCAACGTCCTTAGCTCAACTAGGTTGAGTTTCAGGAGTTGTGGCAGTAGCGTTGCATAGGGCATAGGGATCGGATCGATCACCCTGTTGGCCTGAGAGGGCCTCTGTTGGAATGGTCTCTGCTGATTGTGGTTGTTGGTGTTGTTGTTATTGTAATTTCTCAGAGGATACTGATTTTGTTGCTGGTACTGAGGTTGCTGCTGATAATTTTGTTGCGGTGGTTGATAAGCTGGTTGTGGATGAGCTGGAGCGGGAATGGTGACTGCTGCCACAGACCTATGAACATATTGGGGCCTGCCCCTGTTGGTGTGGATAACATTGGTCTCACCAGTTCTTCTTGGGCCTGCAAAAGGCTTTCTTGCATTACTGGATGAGCTTGCACCGTTGTCTGAGATCTTACCCATCTTCAATAGGCTTTCAATTCTCCCCCCGGCTATGACTACATCCGCAAAGCTGGTAGACGAGAAGGCAGCTAGCCTATCAATGTAAGTCCCCTGGAGGGTGTTCATGAACATATCTGCCATCTCCCTCTCTGACATGGGAGGCTGAACAGCAGCAGCTAATTGCCTCCATCTCTGGGCATACTCTCGGAAACTTTCTCTAGACGACTGCGACATTCCCATTAGGAGGGTCCTGTTGGGTGCCATATCTAAGTTGTACTGATACTGTCTAATAAAAGCCTCTGCCAGGTCCTTCCAACACCTGATAGTTGCCCTTGTCAGATGAGAGTACCATTCTCTTGAAGCTCCCGTCAAGCTATCCTCAAAATAGAACATCCAGAGCTTCTCGTCCATGGTATAGGCCTTTAGTCTCCCCAGAAATGATTGTAAATGGGTTCTGGGGCAGGAAGTCCCGTTGTACTTTTCAAAACAAGGAGGCTTAAACTTGTGGGGAATCCTGACCCCGTCTACCAAGCCCATATCCATAACATCAAAACCCAAAGAGTTTTGAGACTCCAAGGATCTTAACTTCTCAGCTATCTCATCCAGTCTTCTATCATAAGCTTCCTCCCCAGCTCCCATCACTGTGAACTGATCCTCCTGGGGGTCTTCTTGCAGTACCCTGCCTGCAGTGGCAGTCCCTTGAACATTTGCAGGAATATTAACCTCTGGATGAAGGTGGGGACCAAACACAGGGGGATTGACATGAGGTTGGACCCTCTCATTGTTGCTTGTGCCAGCAGTCCCTATATGTGGATCCTCTTGGTTTTGCCTTTCCACCATGGCTCTCAATCTTTCTTGGCTCTGAGCCATGTTGTTCATCACTTCCATAAACTGTGTCATCTGTGTTCTCATTTCCAATCTTTCATTTGCCATTTGATTTCTAACCTCTGCAAGGTCCTGTTGTACCTGATCCATTTGTATGCCCGGAAGGTTGTTACGGGTTGGATATCGGTGTGGACGGTTGAGGGGAAATACCCGGCGTCGAGCAATAGTTCCTGAGATCACAACAGAGTTAGTAACAAATAAACATAAACCTACAAAACAAGGTAAAAGGTTAGTATGCAATGCAGTTATGCTTATTTGTTTCCAAGGTATCCGGCTTGGCATTCAGTTTTGACCCTTCCAGACCCTTGAAGATGCTGTTGATGTTGCTTTTGAAGTAAACTCGGATGGAACAAACTAATACATATATTACAAAAGGCAAATGGTACATAGTTTGTTTACAAATACAAAGCCCTCTGAGGGGTCAAAATACATTACGAGCAAATAAAAGTACATGGAACGAAAGCAACAACAAGCAAATGGTCAAACACCAAGACCAAACTCATCCTCCCGAACTTCCTTGAGAAGTGCTTCGGTCACAGGATCAGCCGGACGCTCCGTGAGATTCCTGATAAGGAGGTTCCGGGTAGTAACAGCTGCGGTTAGCTTCTTGTGTTGACTTTGGTCCTTTGACCTCTTCACTCCAGCTCTGATCTTCAGCTCTGATATCTCCCTCTGGGCTGCTGCCAGGGCTTCCTGCTGCTCTTTTGCACTAGCTTCCAGCTGCTCAATCTTATCCTGAGTCCTTTTGTCCTCTTGAGTACGAGCTTCGGTGATCCTGACCCACCTAGCTTGACTCTCCTTCAGATACAAATCAGTCCTGGCCTTCTGGAACTGAGCTTCCTTGCAGGCATTCTTCAGGATTTGTTCTCCAGCCCTAGACTTCTTAATGTAATCCTCAGACTTCTCAATTCTAGCCAAATGCTCCACCTTCAACTTCTCCAACCTTTCAATATCCAACCTACCGTCACTCCTTTCCCAGAGGGTCTTCTGTAGAGCCTGAGTCAACTTCTCATTTCTCTCTTTCAATTTCTCAAACTCCTCTAAGCTGACAGTTGCTGGAGGTGGAGTTGTAGAAGGTCCAGGCATATCTTCAATAGTGAAGGGCATTCCGGAAATTTGAGCTCTGGCATGAGACCACTCATAGTATTGGGCTGAGGCTACATTATTGCATTTTCCAAGAATAGTTACCCCCTTAGTCTGCACATTGTCCCAGGCCCAGGATGCCTGCCTGACACTAGCCAGATTAGGCTTGATTTCAACATAAAGGGTCTCAGTCAAATCCTGTGCTCTAGGAGGGTGGACTAATGCATAGCCCAGTTGTCTTTTGAAAAGCAGAGGATTGTAATTGATGCAACCCTTCACTCCAACCAGAGGCACATTGGGAAATTGCCCACAACTTGTAATGATGTCTCTGCCCTTAGTACTCTGAGTACACCATCTGATATCATCTGAGGTTAGAGCAACAAGCCTCCTAGCCCAGTTCTTCTGCTGGTGAGGGTTCAGGAATGCGTCAGTCTTTGGCAAATGTCTGAGTAGCCAAGTATAGAACAAAGGTGCACAGCATCTCACTAATCTCCCCCTTTGCTTTTCATTCCTTTGATGAACTGAGTAGTAAAGGTCTCCCAGTAAGGTGGGCACTGGGTTTCTCAGGATGAAAAGATGGACTGCATTCTTGCTGACAAATCTAGGCTCATCTGCAAACAAGATGACCCCATATATGCTGAGGGCCAGCAGAGCACAGACTGCCTTCCACTCCCCTAGGGAGGCCTTCAGACTAGCCTGAGAAGTCAAGAAATCCAGATGAAAACCAGAGATTCCAGCTTTAGATGTCAGGTTCTGCCCAATCAGAACTGGTTCCAGATGTAGTGCTTTTGCTATTTTCCCATTACTTGGGAAAGCCATCTCAGGGTTGAAAGGGATTCCACCCCTGATGGGCACACCAACCAATGATGAATACTCCTCCAGCAAAGGTCCCAACTGAAAATTCTGAAATGTAAAGCACCTCAGGGGAGGGTCATAGAACTGCAGGCAAGTATGTATCAGGCTCCTCTGTGAAGGGTCCAAATCCAATACCATATCAAGGATTCCTCCATAATGTTCTCTGAAATATGGTATGTGGTCTGGAGTAATCAGGGTCTGAATCCTCCTGATGCTGGCTAGCTCAGGCTCAAAGAAGTGATAGGAGATGTTACTTTTCTTAGGTGCCATGTTGCTGAAGACTGGGTGCTGATGATGATGACTGAGGATATCACTGAAAATGGACCACTGGTAGGCTGAGACTGAGGATGCAAGTGACTGAAGCAGGTGGCAGATAACTGAAGTAGATACTGATAGGTCTATGCTGATGATGGGGTCAAAACCAAGCCAAAATGATAGGATGGATACCCTGAAAAACAAATAAACACATGTCAAAATGATGCAATGATGATGTATGCAAATGATATGCAAGGGTTTGTGACTGAGTTGGATCTGATCAAGTACTCTGATATAAGTCCAAGTGTGTTCAAGAAATCCAGATGGAGGTCTATAAGTCCAGTAACCAAGGTGGGGGGACTCAAATAAAGAGCCACATGTCCAGGGTTTTAGAATCACAAGAACTGTTCCAACATGGAGTATTCTTAATCAAATCAAAGTAACAGGGTATGCTGAGGTCAAGGGTACCTGCAAACCTGTAAACAACCCAACCCCCTCACAGGTGGTGTCCTAAAACAAGGATCCTCAGACTTGGATCAGTTATGAGAAGTGTAAACACTTCTAACCCGGAGGTACAGTGTTTACAATAACCATAAAAGTTCCTCCTCTAATTCACCTCAGTTTCTGAAGGTCAATACTAAAAGGTCATCCAGACTTAGCAGGCTTCCCTGATAGCCCTAGCATTGCAGGAAATCTGCAACACAGAGTTCTCAAGAAGAAACCCATATCTGAACTGTGTTTCATATTCCCGCACCAGACCGAGATGGAATGGGAAAGAATATGAACCACTCTAGCCTAGGTGTCACTCAGATCCCAGGTGTAGGATCTTAACTCTCAATAGAACACCCACCCACCAAAGCAAACAACAGATCCAGCCAGCAGCACAGTATGACAATATGATATAATGCAAAGCTATAAAGAAAGCAGTAAAGCCACTGTACATAAAGCAAAAATAAATACAAATATACAAACACAAATAAGCACATAACACCCCAGTAAACACAAATCAATCAAGCGCTAGGAGGAACCCACTAAAAGAACCAGAAGCCCTGGTTGCAGTATAAGGTTCCCCAGCAGAGTCGCCAAGCTGTCGCTCCCGATAAATGGGGAATGGCCCAGATAAAGGTACAGACGCGAACGGTCGGCGAAAGGGACAATGAGAACACACAGCAGTGAACTCACTGGAGATGAAAAGAGTCGCCAGCTAGGCATTTTTATCCCGGAGGAAAGGCAATGCTGCATAGACCTAGAAAAAGATGGATAAGACGGTTGCGAACCAGAGAGACTGAGAAAGGGGGTTGGTTACAACCTGGGAAGGTATTAGCACCCAGATTGTCCGTCGTACTCGACGGGATCCACGCTTAAAAGATTTGTGTTTTAGAGAGCTAGTGTCAATGCAATTTGTGTATAAAGAGAGCTGGAAAAGGTGTACAGGTGTCAGTGTAAGTGAAGTGCAAAGTGAAGTATAGAAGTGTCAGTGTAAGAATGGAGTGAGATGCTCAAGAATATGAGGCTAAAGAATAAAGCTAGAAGGAGGGGGAATATACAGAGACTTTTGTTCGATAACTGTTAAGTTATGCCTACGTATCCTCTCGTGCAATGAGGAAGTCAGAACACCGTAGTTCGACCCAAAGAGACTGAAAGACGAATTGACTTGTGAACTGCTTACTTGCCTATGCTCAAGTGTATGATCTGTCTGGCACAGATGCAAACTGTCTTGCATTAGACGGAAGAAGCAAGTTCTCGGTTGTGAGTGAAGATGATGAGAAAAGAATCCCGGAGGAGACGATTATTGTTTGTTTTTGAGTTTTCAGTCTTTTATTGCTTTTGAGAATTTGTCATAAGTTAATGAGCTTAAGCCTAAACCAGTGGATTTAGTAAACTCATCACATCTTCCCTTTGATTAGGGGTAATGAGAATACCTTAAGTGTGAAGTCAGCTTCTCACACTTAATCACCTTTGGTGCAGGATTAAGATCATTAACCTACTTGTGATTATTTAGGTGTTTTTGTTGTTTTTGTTTAGTGTTGAGTAATGAGGTTAAGCCATAATCAAAGATTAAACAGACTCATTACACCATCCTAATAGAAGGATAATAGATGAGAATGTTTAAGCTGAGGAAAGCTCCTCAACTTAATCCATGATTAGGGATTAAACTCATGACAAAACAAGCCTTTGATTAAGTGGATTTTATTTATTGGTGAGGTGATGAAGTGATTTTTAGGGTTTGTAAGACAACTTGAGGGGGACTTGTCCATTAACACTAGGGTTAGTCCTTCTTAACCAATTAAGGAAGAATTATAACCCTAATGCAAGGCCCAAGTTACAAGCTTGATGTCTTGATGGTTATTAAGTGAATTGATTAAAGGATTTAAACACATTAAGGGTTTAACACTTAGGATTAAAGTTATACACTCCATCCTAATAGAAGGATGCAGGCATAAGCTTAATCACAAAGCCTTAAAGCCTTTAGGGTTTAGTCCTTGATTATGAGGTGAGAGGAGAAGACTCAAAAGAGACACAAAGGTAAAAACTAAGTGGGGAGACTAATCAAAACCCTAATCATTGTCATGCTTGGTTGTTCCTAAGGTTTGTGAGGTTTTCAAGAGAAGTCTTCAATGGAACCACCAGGAAGCAGATGAAAGGATCAAGAGAAGCAAAACAACTTGCTTCATTCAAGAAGTCAAGTCACTTGGAGAAAGAAAGTGGGAAGAAGAAGGATGAGCAAGCTCAATCTCAAACACATATCAAAATGCAGCATGGATGCATAAAGGAGATGAAGAGAAATGTTATGAGAAGTGAAGGCAAATTCACTTCTCAAAGTCACTTACCACCTGAAAAGTTAGAAAAGAAAATGCAATGCAATGCAAAATGAGATGAAATGGTATGATGTACATCAAGACCAGAAGCATGTTTATGATTATAATGATGCTATGAGATGCTACAAACATGAAACAAGGCATGGAGATGATCATACAAGCTTTTGGATGCAGATGAAGCATGTTAAGACACATGAACATACATGAAAAGTTATGAGATGCATATGGCATACAACATGACAAATGCAAGGTGCAATGATCAAACATGTTTTCAATATGTCTTATGATGTTAGATGAATCAAATGGAGGCATGGAATGTCATGGCAAGTCATGTTGTGTAAGAAAATGCAAGATGGATGCATATGGAAGCCCAAATTAGGGTTTATGAACAACACAACAAACAAAAACAAAAATCAGAAGCAAACAACATTACAAAAAATTTAAAATGCACTCAAAGGATCCCTAAACCTATACTAACTCACTGCCCAAAGGAGAGGTTTCAACTCTTAACCAAATTCAAGTTATGGTTTTTCTAAGTTTTCTAGGGTTTTAGGGTTCCTAAACAAGAAAATTACCAAACAAATGGAAAATGAAAGATCAAATCATGGCCATTTAATCTCACAAACTACATGCTAAACACAATGCAATGCAAAAAGAATCAAAGTCCAACTCTTCATAGTTAGGCAGAAATGATTTTTTGGAGCTTAGATCAAAATAATGCATCAAAATGATTTTAATCCAATGGAAAATTCTCAAAATGCATCAAGATCAAAAAATAAATTTGGTTTGAAGGTTGGACAATGTTTCTAAATGTCTTAAAACATTTCATGAATTTTTTGGTGATTTTTAAATACCTAAAAGTATTTTTAATAAATTAATTTTCATTAATCAATTAAAAATAAACTTTTAAATATTTAAAAATACTTTTTTAATGCTAAAAATGAAAATAAAAATATTTTTGTGTTTTAAAAATTTATGAAACCCTTGGTAAAAAATTTCATAATTTTTAAATAATTTTTACTATTTTAAATAAATTGTGGAAGTTAAATGAAAGAAAATGGAAATAAAAATAAATAAAGGAAAAGGTAAGCAGATCTGATGGCTGATGTTTAAACTGGATTGGAAATGGTTGACTGGCGCGTCATCCAAGGTCTGAGGCTTGTCCTGATTAAATTAATTTAATTATGGTTAATTAAACTAATGAAAGGGGATTAGGGCAAAATGAGTGAATATGGGCCATTCATCCACGCGCGAAGTCAAGGCAGTCAACTAATCCAACGCTCTAGATTCAAATGCCATTAATTACAGGGATTAGGGTTTAAGCATTTTCAGGTGACCGGAGGGAAGCTCCGGTCATCTTCTCCGGCAACATCAAAACCCTAGATCATGATTCAGGCTACTATTCTTCAAATTAAAGGCAGGGAAATGTTCCTCTACTTAAACCTCACTCAAATCACCTCTCAAACCAAATTTCTCATGCTCAAATGAAGAGAATCGAAGCCATGAAGATTCACGGGCAAAGTTTCAGAGCCCTGGTAAATCCTCATTTCTCACTCATTTTTAATTCTAAGCCCATCCCCATGACCAGCAAAGCATACACAATCAATTTTTAACATAAAAATCAAGCTCTGAAAAGTTGAAAACTTGAAGCTACCTGAAGTGGTGAACTATGAATTTGAGCTCTTCTGACCCTACTTTAATGCAGAATGCCTTCTCTGGACCTCCTGAAGCCAATGGAATGTTCACAACCTCTTGTTGGTGGCTATCTTGGAAGCTTGAGTTCTGATATGGCAGATTTTGCAGTTGTGATTAGTAGAGTTTCAAGCTGCATTCATGGTGGATTTTGGTTCTTTTTTATATGTTTGAGTTGTTAGTGAAGAGAAATGGGGTGTTTGATGGCTGTGTAAGGTGATTCGAAGAGAGGAAAGTTTTTGGCAGGTTTTGTGGTGTGTTGTGTTCTGTTTGTCTCAAGAGCCAATGCCTTGCTATAATCTTCCCACAATGTATGAATAGGCCGGGGGGCAGGTCAGTAGGGGTGGCTGTTTACTATTCCATGAGTATGGGAGCTTTTGCCAAAAAGTCAATGTGATTGGTACTTGAAGCATGGGCTATGGCAGCAGCAGTTTGAGGTCATGTCTTGCTTCAGCTTGAGTTGTGGAGAGCCCTTGGATTGCTTGTAGCTGACTGCAACATATGGATCACAAGCTATGCTAGCTTTTGCAACTTGCCCACTTGATGTTTCCTCATGATTTTGTGCTATGTACATGAAACACTCTTGCTGAATTTTGTTGCATAATGTCACATTTAGTCATGGCAATGTGTAGGAGTCATTTAGTGATCACATAACTCATGGAAAGATGATTTTTCCAATAATCCCTCTTTGCACTCTTATGAAAAATGCCTTTGAAATCTTTGAAAACCAAAGTGAGCAATGCAAAATCCCTTGGGCCAAATCTGTTTTTGGGGTCATGTATGATCATATGAAGAAGTTTTGAAGTCATTTTGAAGTCACTAGAATGCTTGGTACATGAATTTGCAAGTTTTCCATTTGGTGCATAACTTGAATTTTAATGATTTTTGCCAACTTTGACACACCATAACTTTTGATCCAAAATGAATTAGGTCATGTTCTTGTACTTTTTGAAAAGGGAAAGATCTAATCTACAACTTTCATGACCAAAGTTTTTCCATTTGAAGCATTTTTGGATCAAAAAGTAAGGGTTGAAAAAGTTGCATAAAATGACATTTCATTAAAAGTCAACCATGCCCTAAAAAGTCAACTTTGCAAAAACTTGTAATTCTTGAATTTTGTGAACTTCAAACTTCTTCCATGATCAAATAAAGATCAAATACACTCAAAATGATGAAGATCACCCCTTGGTTGGGTCATTGGGGGCCTCAGATGCCCTGATTTTGCACTGACTTGTCTGAAAAGTCAACTCTTGATCAGATGACTTCCCCATGGAATTTCTTCATGAAAATTGATATGCATACTCCCTATACCATATAGAGACCAATAGAAACAAGAATGACCAAAAAATTTGGAGTTATGGCCTCTGAAACCAAAACCCTAATTTTAGGTCATCTGTGCAGTCAAACCTGGCTCTGCCTCCATACCAATCCCAGTTCTTGTGATTCTTTGGCATTTTTGACTTTGAGAGGATGTAATATGATATAAGAACACACATGGACCCCTTTGAAGTGATTGGTGGCCTTTGGAGTGGCTCAAGAAGCTCTTGGATTGTTCAGATCACCAACCCTAGGTGCAGATGACTTTGAACCTATGCAGTGAAACAGAAATGGGATATGAGATGTTATGATTGTGTTTATGCATATGAAATGATCACAAGCCATGGTGTGAATGGGTGAGGGCAAATTTGGGGTGTTTACACTCTGGCACCGGAAGTTGTTTCAGGTGGATGAAGAGTCTGGAGGTTGAAGATGAGTTTATCACCATTGGATATGGTAATCTGATGGTCTATATGAAGTCGGCGCATTAAAAAAATGTGTGCATCTCACGTGTGTTCTATTTTTCATATTAATACCTTTGTGTGCGTGTTCAGGATAACTGTTATGTGCTTTTAATCTCACATGTCCATATAGCTGATTTGTTTAAGTTGTTGACTATGTGTGGTGCGTCTGATTGATCTAACGTGTATGTGTGTGTGTGTGTGTGAGTCATAAAAGTTGACTGAGGCTTGTGTAAGAGTGTTAATTGCACTTGTTTATGGACTTATTCCTAATTGATAACCACACCCCCATTGTTGAGCCCATATGCGTGTTTTAACTGAGTTTTTGCTATTTCTGCACCCCTGTCATCATTCTTCATATTTTTATTTTTATTTTCATACATTTCTCATTTAATTTTCTAAAAATCATCAAAACACATTCTAAAAATCCACAAAAATTCATGAACATCATTTATGCATTTAGCTAATTTAGGAATTTTTCATTTCTGATTTTACACATTTTTGGATTTTATTTAATATTTTTCTTTTATTTCATTTAAAATTGAATCTTATTTTCATAACTTGACTTCATGATTTTATTTCTCATAGCACACAAATTATTTTTGAACCAATATTTTTTCATTCATTTATTAACATTAAAAAATTCTCAAAAATATTTTCATTTCATTTTTAAAACTTTTTTTAATTGCATTTAGGTCATTAACCATCACATGTTGATCTTTGGTTCTTAGGTGACGTTTGTGTGTTTGTTTGAGGTCTTTCTTCTCTGAATTTTTGTATGAGCTTTTGTTATATGTTTAGTCCCTGGTTGATGACATGTTTTCTTTAATTTCATAATTTTTTAATGACATTTTCTATTGGTTTGATTGCTTGTACTTGAAGGTATCTTACTTGATCATTATATGATGTCTTCTAACCTTAATCATGAGGAACTTCTGCCACTTTTTTAGGTCTTTGATTTGAGTTTGTAGGACTTGTTTAGAATTGTATAAACCATGTTTGATCATTGTTGAACTCATTTAGCATGTGTTGATTCATTGTTTGAAGATGAACATCTTATGTGACTATTTTGACCTAGTTTTGCTTATATGTGCATCCTTTGCTTCTCCTCCATGCTTGTGTGCCCATAACATGATCATTCTATCACCTCATTTTCATTACATATATGATATTATACTGAATAATCCATAAACCTCAATGTTTGTATGCCATCTTGCACTTTTTGCATCTCATTTCAACTATGAACATTCATCTCCTTATGTGACTTACTTCTACATGTTTGCATAGTTGTTTGAGTATGATTTCCATATGCCTTTGCCATGAGTTTTTGTGCATCCTTTTTACGTCATATTATGTATTAGATACTGACTTTTATCATTTCATATCATCTTTGCATCTCTTACTTTCATCTTCACCTTATTTGTTTCTTCTAACTTTAACACGTGCTTACCTTTCTTTCTTCATCTCTCATTCTCTTGTGTACTAATCCATGAATGTTTGTATGATCATCTAAGTTGGCATTAGGACTTCTAATTTTGTGTTTGTATTATGACTTTGAATTTTGACTTGATTTCTCAACCATATTTGTGTTCATTTGTTCCCTTACTTCTTCTTTTATGACTTCTTTAAGTTTTTTCATCTCTTTGGTGTTTCTTTGCATTTGTTTGACTTTTATTGAGTTTCTTGAGATCCTCTAAGCTTAGATATGATATAGTTATGACTTGTAAGGTATTTAGACATTTGGTTGATTTCCATTTGTGTTCTTAGTATGTTAATCTCTTATTTCACTTCTTTGGAACTTTTGTGCTTCTTCCACTAACCTTACAGGGGCTTAGGTGAGTTGAAGGAGTGTGGATGTTGCTTCCACATTCCAACTTCTCTTTTATCTATTTTACATTTCATACTTGTGTTTGTACAAGTATTTAATATGCTTTGTCTTTACAATTACATCTTTTCCCCTTTAGAGGCAAACCTATCTTCCATTTGGGGAAGTAAGTTGTTTTCTAATCCTCTTCTCTCTTCTTCTTCTTTTCTTCTTCTCTTCTCTCCTTATTTATTCATTAGGATAGAGTTCTCTTTCAAACCTCACTAAACTAGGTTATCCAAGCATGACAACTTCATTAGGTTTAGTTTCCCTTAGACTTTTCACCTTTGGTTCTCTTTTGGTGTTTTCTCTCTCTCTCTCTCTCTCTATCACTCTCTCTATCTCATCTTCAAACAAAAAGGTAAAAAAACCTTAATAAAGATTGAAGTGACTTTTTGTGTATGGACTTATGCCATGGGGAATTTGTATTCATCCCATATTGGGATAGTGCAAACTTGTCTAGCATGATATACAAGTCTAATCATGAAGTCATTTTCATAAAGAAAAGCCTAAAAAGGCATTTTTTTCACCTCAAAAGAAAAAAACACTTAATAAGTACTTGTGAGGTAGTGTACATAAGCCCTAATATTTGGAACCAAGTCTTGGGGATATTATCCTTATTTGGAGCTCCATAATTAGGACTTGAATACACTTTCCTATGCAAACCTCGGAGAAAAAACTTTTAAAAAAACACCGAACAAACAATAAGCGACTTTCCTTCAGGAATTCTCTTCTCGCCTCTTCACTCTAAACGAAATAACTTGCTTCGACTTGTCTCTTGCAAGACGGTAAACATACTCATTCCAGACGAGCCTGCAACACCTGACTTAGACATAAGCAGTTCAATCCCTAAAACACAAACAATTTCCTCCCTAGTTAGGGGAACTACGTTGACTCTGATTCTCATTTCTGATGAAATACATAGGCAGTGGGTATGGCCTATTCGAGAACTCTTATTTATTTTCCCTACATTTTTTCTCATCTTTCCTTATGTTCCTTTCCTTTATCCAGTTCCAGACCCAGTTTAGCAGCAGTAGCAGATACCCTCACTTTTGAAACAATACTAGCAAGTGTGGATCCCGTCGAGTACGACAGACGATCTGAGGTGTTAATACCTTCCCAGTTTGTAACTAACTCCCTTACCCTCTCTTTGGTTCACAAGACTTCGTTATTTCCTTCTTTCTGAGTTTGTGCAACATTATCCTTCCTTCGGGATGAAAATTCATGGCCGACGACTCATCCTTTTCCGTGCCATTTTCTCGTTTGTACCATGATGGAAATCTAGGGAGCGATACACATGGACAACACACACACACTTTTTTAGGTCTTTGGGTTGTAACAAAGCTTGAGTTAAGGTGGGATATAAAAAGGAAAATAAGAGTTTATGGTTCTAAGTATGTGACATAATCCTTATCACTATGTTCATTCATGGTGCTTTTTGTTCGGTACTTCTTACTCCATCTGGTGAGTGCAACATATCTTTTCTTTCTCTTTCTTAGTTTTTTTTTCAAGATTTACTCTTTTTCAAAAGTAGAGAAAAAAATTATTCACATTCTTTTGTGCTTTTTTTTATATGCATGCACACCTCACATTCAATTACTGCATAGCTACCCCAAACATAAAGGTTGTTATTCCAACAACAACCCTAAACTTAAATTTGAACACAGATCCAAAAAAAATAACACATACTCTGAATAGGGTAGGATAATAACATGGCCATAGGCTAATAATAATGGGTAAAACAAACAAATGGATACAGACTCAAAGGGGTAAACGGAGGATAATAATAGTAATAATAACGGGATGGCTAGAAAGACTCTAGGTGATAAACAAAGAATGCCTCAGTGTGTGTACTCATACAATTAATATTCAAAAAGAACGGACGCAAACTATGATAGATAAAGTCATACTTGATATTTATCTCATAATGATATATGTGTTTGGATTTTTCGGAACTCACCAGGACAGGTCAAACTGACAACTTCCATAATATCTCTTTATTTAAGGCTCTGATGCACCTGGTTCTGATAAAATTATTCAACCAGTGCGTCTAATCATACACAGAAATATCAAACATTCAGGGTGACTAAAACTGAGGACTCTTATGCATCTTATGGAAGTGATATGTATCATACACTATAGTCAGTAATCATCAATTATCTAATCAAATAACTCAGTAACTATATGGAGTGAAAACAACAAAATTCATTAAAATTTTCAAAATCCGAACCAGGTGATTACAACCACACAAAAGAAAATAGAAAGTACATAATAAAAAACCAAAAGTACAACTGAATGGGAAATAGCTCTAAATCAAATAACATAAAAATACAATAAAATAGAAAAATAAAACCAAAAGAACTCAGCCATGCTCTCCAATATCACCATCCTGCATCAGCATATCATAATCAACCAGGAAGAACGGATCAAATGAGGGATCATTCGCCACTCTATTTATCAGAGTCATCTCTTCCAGATTCTCATGAGGGGTCTAGAACTAAGGCCTTTAATGACTCTGATGAGGCTGCTGCTGAGGTGTCTTATACTGATGCTACTAAGGTGTGTACGATTGATGTTGTTGAGGTATCTATCCTCCTATCTAAAATGGGTGAGTCCACCAAGGATAAGTGAACTTCCCAAAGTGAGGTCCTGGTGGGTCTCCACATGTCAGTCTAATGTATCAGATAGCGACCTGAAACCCCATACTGATAACAAAAGTCATGTATCATACATAATTGAGACATCTACAACTGATACTCTCGAGAATCCTCATCAACAACCCTAAGAGTCACCTGAGGCATCTCTTGAGAAGTATCATGCCTTTGTGTGCCACTGCTACTAGCCTCATGGTCATGCTCTCGTGGAGGAGGTTGGGGCTCCTCATGCTGGACCGTGCGCTCCTTCATCCAAGTTGCATCCAGTGATTGTGTTGGCCGCAACATAACATTCCCACTAAAATCATCTACACCAGATTTCTTACACAACAAATAGATAATTGTAGTGTGCCCCAGTGACTTCTTTTGATGTTGAGAAATAAAATCTAAATCGGCCGATATAATTTTTCCAATATTAAGCTGTTTATTCTTGAAAAAGAAATACATAGTCAAAGCTCTATCATTAATCAAATCTGACCCACTCCTATTTGTATCCAAATTGTGATGTAGGAAGTAGGCCTAAGCCTTATGAAATGGCTTCAGATATACCACAAGCATCTTCGCCGGATGCGTCTTCGAAATAGGTTGTCAATCTTTATCCATAAGCGCAAGCACAATCTTCATCTCATCATATGACCACCTGTTCTTATCAGAGTGTTTCTTATCAGCAAATGGACAATAGGCTCTTCAAACCTCTAATGCAAACAAAATTCACCCTTTTCCAGTCATATGATACTGCTTTTCCTCACACCCAAGAAACATACTCTGGTACAACATTTGAAACCGCTCTTCCTGGTGCCCTATAAGCATTGGCATATAATTCTCGTACCAGATCCAGTGCCACGGGTTTGATATGTTTATTCAGATAAGAAAGCTTCTGTTTTTTCAAAGTATATTTGACCTCTAGAAATCCATCAGGCTTCAGATCCCACTTCTTTTCTTCCACCAACCGGTGAGATCACAACTGATTATACCGCTCTTCATGGTCATCAGTCAAGAAAATCCGGATTTCATCAGAGGATTGAGACATGACGTTGTAAGATCTGTGAAAACTAAAATAAAATGTGTTCTTGTGTCCATGCATGTGATGCCATGCCCCGTTCTTGTCTTCTTTTACAATTATGGATAACAACCAGCGTTGACTTTGCATAGCCGCACATTGTAACACGGTGGGAGAACTGACTTTAGTTATGTTGCGGATAGCAAGAGTCGCCACCGACTTTTATTTTATCCAAAGGAAAGGCATAAAAGAACAGGAAAGACCTTTAAAAGATTTTTGGGTCCGGGGGGTAGGTTATGTAAAGGGAAGGTGTTAGCACCCTTTACATCCATGGTTATCCATGGGCTCTTAGTTGCTTAGCTCACTTTGAATTGTTTTTGAAAAGTGTAGTGTGTGAATAGAAAATTTTCATAAGAGTTAATAATGATCCATGTATGGATGCGTAAAAACTTGTGTTTGAAAATTTGTTTGAAATTTGTTAAGTGTTTGAAAATTTTGAATGAAGTGAGCAAGCAACTATGAGGTACCTACCCTAAAGTTTAAGTCTTTTCTGTTCTTTATCCTTTAAGTGGTAAGACTATCCCTATTATTAAGGAATAGGTAGTCATTACCTTGGATGTAAGGGGCATGAGAGGGACATCTGTTTATGAAGGCAACTGTGAGGTGTATTAAGCATTTAGGAGGGACTATCATCATTATTCGAATAGGGACTTGATCTTTAAAGGCAACCATTAGGGACTTGATGATTTTTCTTTTAAGGGACTTGCTTTATACACCCCACTTGACCTTATGATTAGGCAACATTGAGGGATAGCCTTAGAAATGTGAGATGGCGATTAAAAATCGACTTACGTGTGTGAGTGTTCAATATTATTTATCTTTAAATTAAGGTGATCTAAATTTTATTTTAAATTGAATACATGTTTACACCCCCTAAATTACTAACCATAGCATGAAATTAAATAAATTAAATATTTACAAAATTTACATCCAGGAGCATTTACATTATAATAAGCAATTAAAAATAAATAGCTAGAAATAAATATATAAGCAAAATATAAATAAATAAGCAAAATAAATAAATAAGAAAATTATAATTAGGGGTTAGTAATAATAAAAATTAAAAATAAACAAGGTTAGTGAAATAATAATAATGGATTAGTAAACAAAATAAAATAGCAAATAAGAATTAGACATTATTAAGAAAATATAAACACTTTAATTATAAAACTTAAAATTATATACAACTTATTAATTCTAAACATGAAAATTGTAATTATAATATTAGCATAAATTTAATTATTTTTAACTATATATATATATATATATATATATATATATATATATATATATATATATATATATATATATATATATATATATATATATATATATATATATTAAAAGAATAAAAATTTATATTATGGACAATTTATAATTACATAAAGAAAAGTTTGATTATATTTATATTTATTAAAATTAATTATACTAAATGAATATGTACAAAAAAATTAGAAAAATAAAAATTAGGTTTTTAATAGTTATTTAGAAAATAAATTAAGGTTTTTTTTTTTACAAGATTAGGGTTTGTTAGAAAAAATATTTAAGAGTTTTTAATATAAAATTATTTTAATTAATATACACATATTATAATTTAATTACATGAATAATAATAAAAATTTAAATTGAGAGAAACAAGAGTTTAGAATTTTTAGAAAATATAAGTGTTGTTTTTTAAATATTTAAATATATATACATACATAATTTATTTTTTAATTGATAAATAAGAAAACAATTTAAGCCAATTAATTAAATAAAATAAAACAGAAAAAATAGTAAAAGAAACTTACCTTGGCTGGGTTTGAACCCAGGTCATCATGCTTGCAGATACCAAAACGTACCACCAGACCAGCCATGCTTTGGTGATAATAGAATGGATCAATTTTGTTTTGTGCCTTGTCTTGAAAAATCCAGAAAATAAAAGAAAGCAAAAAGGCCTGGGGTAGGATTGAACCCAGGACCTTTGAACACAAGCAAACACGCATGACCGCCTGGCTGGAAGAGCCCATCTGATATTTGAATGGCAATATAACATAATATATTATGTATGCTTCACCTGGAAAAATAAGAGAAAAAAGAATGCACCAGCCAAGAGTAGAACTGGTGCCCTCAAGATACACGCATATACATTTCCACCACTGGGCCAAACAGCACGCGTGTGATATCAAGCGAACAACAAAACATAATATTTTTAAACAATAATTTAAATTTCCAGAACGCGCCAAGCTGCTTCTTCTTCTCCAAATTTCCTGCGAATCTTACTGCCTTTTTTCCTGCGAATTTTGTTGCGAGTTCTTCATTGTTTTGTACCTACGAAAATGAAACTCATACAAAACAGCATTGATTCATGAAATTAATTAGGGTTTTATGATCCTCACAGTCCATACATCATCCCTATGTTCCTCAAATTTATTTAAATTCAATAAATCATCAAGCCCTAATTTCAAAGGTGAAACCCTAACAATGGCCGATTCTAATTCAGGCCATGAACCTTTGGTTTAATGATCCAGAAACAACCTACACAACATCACAAACACAATTATGCAAGCAAAATTCAATAAAAAGCAATGAATCAATGGAATCGAAAAAAATATTTCCAAGCACAAGTGAGCTTCGGGTTAAGCATCATGGCATGTATGGGATGCATATGAGTATTGGTTTCACTTCATGGATCCCCAAGGAAGCTTGCTGTGTTCTTATTTTACCTTAAAACCACTTGTATGAAGGAATCCGAATGTGACTTTTGGATGAATTTTTGAACAATGGAACTTACACTTAGAGGCAGAGAATTCGTGGCCGGGCAATAGGGTTGTGTTTAGTATATATAAGTGATTGAATTTAGGTTAAAAAATTGATTGGTTGTGTTCAAGATTTGATTCAAAAAGATTCACAATGATCATGCTTTAAAATCCAAATATTCATATATTAAGGCTTGCTATCTTTGGACAAATCTCATGATCTCATTCCTTTTCAACTCCAATCAGCATTGAAGACATTCTAGAAACCAAATCTCCATCAAATATCACATTTTCATATTTTATTTCTATTTAAAATGATTTTTTATGAATTAAATCAAAATAAATAAAAATAAAATAATAAAAATTCTGATTTTTAATCATTTGGGTCGTGCATGATGATAGTGTATGGATTGGATCATAATTTGACAAGCCCATTTGGAAAGAATTGGTTTTAGACCTCCATTTTCATCATAAACCATCACAAAATTTCCCAACTTTGCAAGGGCATATATCCTTCAATTTTAATGCTATGAGGGTGTTCTTGGACATTTTGGAAAGCTTGAAGAGTCCTATAAACAACCCCACTGGTTTCATGTCCATATCATTTACCAATCTCAAGTTATGCCCTTTTGAAGTTGTTGACTTTTTGTTGACTTTCAAAAGGACCTATAATGTCTTAGCTCATACCTTCCAAATGAAGCATTTTTGGGCTTGGCTTGTGAGACACAAAGTTGTATAGAATTCAATTTCCTTCAAAATGAGCTTTGAGTGGAGACTTGGTGATGAAGTATGTGAAAGTTATGGCTGGTCAAAGTTCAGTTGACTTTTACTAAGGAAACCCTAATTTAGAAACTCCTGATTCTTGATGATCTGAAATCTCCTTGATGAATCATGATCAACCCTTGATCAAATGATTAATTTTACTTCATATACTTGATGTTGGCAAAAAATCATGAAGTTTGACTTTGGTTTGACCACAGTTGACCTCAGTTTGACTTTTTAACTGCATTGACTGATTTTGACTTATCTGATCATCTGACTGAGCAAACCTTTGAGAAAAGTCTTGAAACTTGTCATGGGGACTCTTAGACATATATAAGATGTTATGAAGCTCACTTGAAGTCCTGGAAGTTCATTTAGCCTGATTAAAGTCAAAACCCTAGTTTTGGATGCACTGCTTAAGAGGTGCATTGTCTGAGGGAATTGTCAACTCTTATGGCCAATTGTGAACTTTGTGAACCTTGTGAACCATCATAAAATGTCTTGTGAACCTCATGGGAGGTATTGTGAACCTTGTGAACCTTGTGAACCTTCATGAAGTGATTTGTAGACTTCATAAACCTCAGGAAAGGTTATATAAACATTGAGAAACTTGTGAACCTTGTGAACCTTCATAAAGTAACTTGTAGACTTTATGAACCTCATGAAAGGTCTTGTAAATGTTTGAGAAGCTTGTGAACCTTGTGAACCTTCATAGAACACAAAGTCTTGTATTGTGAGGGCAAATTTTGGGGTGCAACAGCTGCCCCTGTTCAATTTTCTGAAACCTGAGGGGTTAGATTGGTATGTTTGCCAGTCGTGACCTGGAAGGTTGAAGGGGATTGAACACAAAAGCCCAAAAATTTGAACTCACCAGTGCATAAAGTGGTACAGATGGCTAGTTGAATCTGATTGAGTGGGCTTAAAGATGCCACTTGGAGGAAAAAATTTTCAGATACATGTCCTGGAGGATAAAGCAGTCCAAAATATGGAGGTATAATGATAGCTGTCAGGAGGATGGAGCAATCCTGAGGTAATGATATGATTTCAGGAGGATGAAGCAATCCTGAAGTAAAGAAGCTGTCAGGAGGATAAAGCAATCCTGAGGTATTGATAATATGCTTTCAGGAGGATGAAGCAATCCTGATGGAATAAAAAAGCTGTCAGGAGGATGAAGCAATCCTGAGGTGGTAATGTGATTTCAGGAGGATAGAGCAATCCTGATGTATTTGATAGTACGCTTTCAGGAGGATGAAGCAATCCTGATATCATGATGTGCTTTCAGGAGGATGGAGCAATCCTGATGTAATAGGAGTTTTCAGGAGGATAAAGCAGTCCCGAAGTAATGATAATAGCTGTCAGGAGGATGGAGCAGTCCTGAGGTATAAGAAGCTGTCAGGAGGATGAAGCAATCCTGAGGTAATAATAAGCTGTCAGGAGGATGAAGCAATCCTGAGGTAACAATATGTTCCCAAGAGGATGAAGCAGTCTTGAGAGATGATAAATTTTCAGGAGGATAAAGCAGTCCTGATAATCATAAGTTTGTTTGATGGATAAATAACCTGAAACAAGGTAGCATTTGTATAATAATATTAGTTTATGCATTATGTATGCATGTATGATATGATGCATTTAAGTCATGTATTATGTATCTATGGATATGTATGGTATGGTATGATGTAAATGATGTATGTATGATATGATGCTGCCGGAAGCGTCTGGATATCTTCATATAACTACTGCTGGCCAGGGAAAATAAATCCCGATTCGTTGCTGAAGAATATGAGGAACTCGTCCCCGTCTTGTTTGATGATGAGATATACATAACCTTCCGTATGCCGGGGATAGTAAGGATAGATATAACCTCCCGTCTGCTGGGGATAGTAAGGTATATATAACCTCCCGTATGCTGGGGATAGTAAGGTATATATAACCTTCGTCTTCGTTTGATAGTAGAGTAGATATAACACCCGTCTTCGTTCGTCGTACCCTTATTGGAAAGTAATTTCCCGTATATCCGTATGAGGATAAAAGAGATGGATATAAATTCCAGGGGAGATGAGACTTTATGAAGATGGATTCGTCCTACTGAGTGTTTTGTGAATGTCTTGTAGAGATGAACCGGTGAAGCTTCGTTGAAATCCTTCCCTCGTTCGTCCTTAGTAAATACTATTACTGTATTTTCATGCATTTCTGGTAAACATCAATCATATTAAGCATTCATGCATTTTTGGTAAACATCAATCATATTCAAAAGCATACATACATTCAAACATAACCAATGGACGTTTCGCCTATGTAAATAGGGTAAAAGTAAATCTGGATTCAAAAGATGGAATTTATTTATATCAAAAAGTGACCCATACACGGGTAAGTTTGTACAAGGAGACATAAACCCTAGTAAGAGGATTTTGTCATAAAAATTTTATAAAGTGAAGAAAATCAGCTATGTGGGAAACAATCCTATTGAGTTTCAATTCTACTATTGCCATTATCTTCAAGTATCTCATCTTCTGTTGTTGAGACGGAAACGATTGAATTGAGCTTTATCTGTTCGAGCTTGAGTAAGTAACACAACTAGTTGCAGTTTCATGGGTGATCCAAACGAGACATAGTCATACGCTTTAATCCCTAACTTTTGCCTGGATTGCCCTTTCAGGTTTTCAATCCACCGGGATACCCTTTTTTGCCCAAGCCGCCTTTTCAGGTTTTCGACTTGCCGGGTGTACATATTTTTATATATATCCCTAATTTTTGCCCAAACCCTTTTGGTTTGCCGGGATGCCCTTATTTTTGCCTAGGCCTGTCAACCTAGCGGGTCTCTTTTTATGCGTAGTATTTTTTAACTATGTCTGCGTTTACAGGTTGTGGGAAATCTTCACCATCCATAGTAGTGAGTATCATGGCACCTCCTGAGAACACTGTCTTGACTACAAATTGACCTTCATATGTTGGAGTCCACTTGCCTCTAGGATCACCCTGTGGTAATATGATACGCTTGATTACCAAGTCACCAGCCTGATATACCTTTGGCTTAACCTTCTTGTTAAAAGCTTTGATCATTCGTTTCTGGTACATCTGGCCATGACAAACTGCTGCTAACCTCTTCTCATCAATCAAGTTTATCTGGTCAAGTCGAGTCTGAATCCACTCATCTTCATCCAAGCCTGCATCCTTCATAATTCTTAAGGAGGGAATCTGAACTTCAATGGGCAAAACTGCTTCCATACCATAAACTAAGGAGAATGGGGTTGCCCCTGTTGAAGTACGTATTGTAGTACGATAACCATGAAGAGCAAATGGTAACATCTCATGCCAATCCTTGTAAGTAACAGTCATCTTCTGTACAATCTTCTTGATGTTCTTATTAGCAGCTTCAACTGCCCCATTCATCTTTGGACGATACGGAGAAGAGTTGTGATGCTTAATCTTGAACTGCGTGCAGAGATCAGTAATCATAGTGTTGTTCAGATTAGAGCCATTGTCAGTGATAATCCTTTCAGGGATGCCATACCTACATATGAGATTATTCTTAATGAACCGAGCCACAACATTCTTGGTAACAGATGCAAATGAAGCTGCCTCTACCCACTTTGTGAAATAATCAATAGCAACCAGGATGAAACGATGCCCATTAGAAGCAGTAGGCTTGATCTCACCAATCATATCAATGCCCCACATGGCAAAAGGCCAAGGAGCAGTCAACACATTCAATGGTGATGGAGGTACATGGACTTTATCAGCATAAATTTGACATTTGTGACATGTTCTGGAGTGTTGATAGCAGTCAGCTTCCATGGTAGACCAATAGTAACCTGCTCTCAATATCTTCTTTGCCATGGTATGACCACTAGAATGAGTGCCAAAGATCCCATCATGCATATCTTCCATAATCTCAATTGCTTCCTTCTTATCCACACAACGAAGCAAAGTTGAATCATGATTGCGTTTGTACAGAATCCCATTACTCAAAAAGAATTTAGCAGAAAACCTTCTCAGAAACTTCTTATCTTTGACAGATGCCCCTTCAGGGAACTCCTGAGCTTCAAGATATCTTTTCACTTCATAGAACCAAGGCTTCTCCTCTGCCCCTTCAGTGTCAATCTCATTGCAATATGCAGGCTTTTCAAATCTATCAATAGTAATCTTGGGAGCTTCATCATCCCAACTGATCTCAAACATAGATGCCATGGTGGCTAATGCATCTACCAACTGATTCTCTCTTCGTGGAATATGTCCAAAGGTAATCTCTTTGAAATGTGGGATCAAAGACAACACATGCTCTTTGTAAGGAATGAGGTTATCATGCTTGGTATCCCAATCTCCTTTAATCTGACTAACTACCAGGGCTGAATCTCCATACACATCAAGGAACTGAATCTTCATATCAATAGCAGCTTTAATACCCAGGATACATGCCTCATACTCAGCCATGTTATTGGTACAATAGAAACACAATCTTGCCGTAATCGGGGTATGACAACCTTCAGGGGAACTAATCACAACACCAACACCATTACCCAGTGCATTAGAGGCACCATCAAAAACCATAGTCCATCGGGATCCTTGTTCAGGTCCGTCATATTGTCCAGGTTCTTTGGTAATAATCATAATGTCTTCATCAGGGAACTCAAAACTCATTGACTGGTAATCATCTACTGCTTGATGAGCCAAATGATCTGCTACAACACTTCCCTTAATGGCCTTCTGAGTAGTATATTGTATATCATATTCTGTCAAGATCATTTGCCATCTTGCAATTCTTCCGGAGAGAGCAGGTTTCTCAAATATATACTTGATTGGATCCATCTTTGAAATCAACAAGGTAGTATGGGTCAACATATACTGTCTTAGTCGGCGAGCAGCCCATGCCAAAGCGCAGCAAGTTTTCTCGAGCAGTGAGTATCTTGTTTCACAGTCGGTAAACTTTTTGCTAAGGTAGTATATTGCCTGCTCTTTTCGACCAGACTCGTCATGTTGCCCCAACACACACCCCATTGAGTTGTCTAACACTGTTAAGTACATAATCAAGGGTCTTCCATCAACTGGTGGCATCAAAATTGGTGGTTCCAGCAGATATCTCTTGATTTCATCAAAGGCAGTCTGACACTCATCATTCCATTCCATCACCTGATCTTTCTTCAACAACTTGAAGATTGGCTCACAGATGGTAGTTAACTGGGAAATAAATCTTGCAATGTAGTTTAATTGTCCCAAGAAACCTCTAACCTCCTTCTCAGTACGGGGAGCTGGCATTTCTCGTATAGCTTTTACTTTTGCTGGATCTACTTCAATACCTTTTCCACTGACAATGAAACCCAGGAGTTTACCAGATCTAACTCCAAAAGTACACTTGTTTGGGTTCAACCTCAACTTGTATTTCTTCAACCTCTCAAACAACTTGTGCAGATGATCAAGATGTTGCTCTTCATTCTGAGACCTGGCTATCATATCATCTACATATACCTCTATCTCATGATGAATCATATCATGAAACAAAGCCACCATAGCACGCTGATATGTTGCCCCTGCATTCTTCAAACCAAATGGCATCACCTTATAACAAAAAGTGCCCCACTGTGTCACAAATGTTGTCTTCTCCATGTCTTCAGGAGCCATCTTGATTTGATTGTAACCAAAGAAACCATCCATGAAAGAGAATACCTTATGCTGAGCAGTGTTGTCTACCAGAATATCAATATGAGGAAGTGGAAAGTCATCTTTGGGGCTAGCTTTGTTCAAATCTCTGTAGTCCACACACATACGAACCTTACCATCTTTCTTAGGAACTGGTACCACATTTGCAACCCACTGGGGATAAGAAGTCACTGCTAAGAACCCTGCATTGAACTGTTTCATTACCTCTGCTTTGATCTTTTCTGACATTTCAGGACGCATACGACGAACATTCTGCTTCTTTGGACGACAATCCTCTTTCACTGGTAAACGGTGAACCACAATGTCTGTATCCAACCCGGGCATATCTTCATAAGACCAAGCAAAGATCTCTACATAGTTACGTAACATCTGAATCAACCTGCTCTTGACATTGTCCTCTAAATCATCCCCTATCTTGACCTCTTTTCTGTTTTCTTCAGTTCCCAGATTCACAACTTCGACTGGCTCTTCATGTGGCTGTATAGCTTTCTCTTCTTGTTGTAACAACCTAACAAGCTCTACAGGTATTTCACAATCGTCCTCATTTCCGTCTTCAGTTTGATAGATCGGATTCTCGAAATTATAATTGGCAATAGTAGAACTGTTATCAACAGGATCCAGAGTGGATGAGGATCTGCATTTTAGTGATGTGGGTGTGTGTAAGAACACATAGCTGATAAAACAACAATAACAGAAAAGAAAGACAAGGAACACAATATTTACGAAAACGAAACGTCCACTGATTTTATTGAATGAAGTATGCAAATGAAATGACAGCCCGTAACAAGCACACCATTGTGCCCCGGGTAAGGCACAAGGCTTAAGAGTTTTAATTGTTCAAGAAATTACAAACTTAAAAAGCAACAACACAGTAATAGTATTTACTCCTGACTAAAGGAGATAGGGATAACATCTTCAGCTTTCCAATTGTTGAGTCCAGCACCCACAGTAGGAAAAATCCAAGTATCCAAGTTGTAGTCTTCATCATGGTCTCCTACAACATTGATCTGATCTTTCGTAACCCCTTGATTGGTGATACGAACAGCACGAGCACGACGAACAGCCTTCTGGGACTCTGCAGTGAAACCCAAACCAAACTTGTCAGACTTGTACGGAATATCAGGAAGCTGACCCCAAATAGTACAACCACCTTCATCCACCACAGCTCTAGCATCATTGAGGGAGGCCATTGCCATTGTTGGAGGTTTTCTGGTGACCACGGGAACTTTCTTCGCAACAGGAGGAGCTACATAATCATTAACAACCCAGGGAACCACTTCAAATGTCTGACACGGAGTTTCAATGTATTCACCTTCCATTTCCAGATACTTGAAAGTGTTTACATGGCTGACAAAGTATTCTTCTTCTCCATAGACAGTAACAACCTTTCCATTCACCGGATATCTCAACTTTTGGTGTAATGTAGAGGTTACAGCACCTGCCCCATGGATCCAGGGATGACCAAGCAGACAAGAGTATGAAGGACGAATATCCATCACATAAAATGTAGCAGTAAACACCTGGGAGCCAACTTTGATTGGAAGGTCAATTTCCCCATGTACTACTCTTCTAGAACCATCAAAAGCCTTCACCACGATACTACTGGGTTTCAGCACAGCATCTTCAGGATTTAACTTGTTCAGGACTTCCTTAGGCAACACATTCAAAGAGGAACCATTGTCTATCAGCACATGTGATAAGGTAGTGCCCCTGCATTCAATTGAGATATGCAAGGCCCTGTTATGATCCCTCTTGGCAGGGGTCAAATCAGCATCAGAAAACCCTAACCCATTATCATAGGTCAGGTGGGCAACACAATTCTCAAACTGGTCAACAAAAATAGCATTAGGTACATGTGCAGTCTTCAGAAACTTGATCAAGGACTTGGCATGAGCCTCAGAACACAGCAACAAGGACAATATAGAAATCTTTGAGGGAGTATGCCCCAATTGATCAACAATGTCATAATCACTCTTGCGAATGATTTTCAATACTTCTTCCATCTGCTTAGAGAGATCATCAGCAGCTGGCACATCAGTAGATACAGGCTCAATAACAGGACCTTTGCCCCGGGCATCAGTGGTGGAAGTAGCAGCAGGAGTAACTGCATTCTTGGAAGTAACTGGAGGAGAGAAGACTCTTCCACTACGCGTGATCTTACTAGATCCAGCAATATTATCAATGTCAGCAGGCACATCAGGTAAAGGCTCCTGCTTAACACCATGGATGTAAACATCAGACCCATAGTGCCAAGGCACAGCTTTATCAGATGTATAAGGAATAGGACCAGGAGTAGTAATAATCAGAGGGGCCACTCTGGCTTCAGCAACAACTTTCACAGGACCTTCAGTAGTAATCTTGATTGGACCCTGATGAGTGATTTTAATAGGTCTCTTTGAAGTGATTCTTACCGGTACTTTGTCAACCATATCAACCTCTTCAATCTTCCTACCTTGAGTCAGATGATCCACCATACTTTCTACAGACGACGGAGTCCTCTCAAACACTATAGTATACTTATCCATGAGACGTTGAATTCCATCTCTCAATATGAAGCAACTATCCGGCTTATAGGTACAATACAAACAATCTTCACGACAACCTGGAAAGATCCCAGCTTGTACTAACCTCTTTTTGATGACAGACAATGGTGTGGTCAACTCCATAACTGAATAGACATGTAGATCTTCATCAATGGCATTGACAGTCTTCTCGTGATTTGGCATTGGTGCTGTAATCACATTTGGAGTACCCGGAGGGTCAAACTCAATTTCTCCAGCATCAATCATATCTTGAATTTTATTCTTCAAGATCAAGCAGTTATTAGTATCATGTCCCTGACAGTTTGAATGATATGCACATCGTGCATTAGGATTGTACCTGGGAGAGGTAACATTAGGATTCTGAGGAGCCTCCTTCAAAGTAATGAGTTCAGCTTTCAACAAATGTTGCAGTGCCTGAGCCAGTGACATGTTGATCTTTGTGAACTGCCTTCTAGCCCTCTGTTGGTTGCCCTGTGGCTGCTCTGTTGTTGCAGGAGTTGGATTTGAAATATGAACTGCGCTAACAGACCGATGCCTTCTATTACGATCAGGTTGACCATAAACAGCATTGGATTCTTTCTTCCCAGGGGGAGGCTTCTTTGCAGCACCTGATGAAGAAGTACCCACTTGCATTTTGCCATTCTTTATACCATTCTCTACTCGCTCTCCTGTCATGATCAACTCAGTGAAGCCAGATGATGAGCTTCCAATGAGATGACTGTAAAACGGACCATTCAGCGTACACATGAACATATCAACCAATTCCCTGTCAGTCAAAGGGGGTTGAACTCTTCCAGCTAAATCTCTCCACTTCTGAGCATACTCCTTAAAACTTTCTTTGGCACCCATAGACATGCTCTGAAGCTGCATGCGAGTGGGGGCTAAGTCAGCATTGTATTGATACTGCTTATAGAAAGCTTCAGCAAGATCATTCCAGTCTCTGATGTTGGCACTCTCTAACTGATAATACCACTCCAACTGAGCTCCTGATAAGCTCTCTTGAAAAAAGTGGATCCACAACTTCTTGTCAGCAGTGTGAGGTTGGATCCTTCTGACATAAGATCTCAGATGCAGCTTGGGACAAGAGACCCCATCATAAACAACAAAGGTAGGAACCTTGAAACCAATGGGTATAACAACCCCAGATATCAGACTCAAATCCTCAAAATCCAGCCCAGATGATTTCTGCAACTCCATGGCATTCATCCTATCCACCAGCATCTTGAATTTGTCTTCACTAGGCTCATGGTAGTAATTAGCCTCAGAATCAGAGTCCCCCATAGTGTTGTGGAGACTGCCTACCTCTTTCTCAGACTCCTCAGATTCATAGTCTTCAACCTGCTCTTTGGTCTTGACAGGACCTTTGAACCTTCTTCCCATGTTGAGCAGGCCACCTGACCTTCTAGTCTTCTTAGTCTTCTTGGCCAGCAGTGCCTTCAATTCATCCTGCCCCTTGGATAGGTTCAGGATCAGCTCTTGGAACTGTGCATTTTGTGTCTGGAGATCCTTAACTGATTGTTCAAGAGCCATTGCTGAAATAAACAGCGAGAAGATGAGAAACCTGTGCACAATTATAAACCTGTGATGCAATGAAATGGAATGTAAATGTATATGCAATGTTTTCAAGGACCGCAGGATTTAAATTTGCTTAAACAAACAAGAAAGTAATTTTTTATTAGTAATAAATTTGTTTTGCCTCTTGGGCTTACAAAAATGAAAATGAAATAAGTACAAAAGATGGGGTTTTAAGTCTCCCATGGACGTTTCCTCTTTGTATTGAGGTATGAGTTGAGGTTTCGTTCCTCGTGAAGTTGCTTTGTTAGTTCCAGGATTCTTTCTTGGCTTGCTTTGTAATGAGCCTCGAAAGTATCCCTTTGCTCCTTCAGTTGGATCCATGATCTCTGCAAGTCTTCCATATCAGTAGGCATGTCTGGGTGAAGGATGGTATAAGCAGTGTCTCCTTCAGCAACAGGTTCCATGGTAACTGGTAGGACGGCAGGATATGGCATCATAAGAGTCTGAGCACGAGATCGCACCCATCTGAGATAAGCTTCCATAGGAATAGTGTACTTAAGCTCCAGTGTCTTGCTGTCAACCCTGTTTACCTTTCCCCATGCTCGTATGAATCTCTGACGGTAACCTTGAAGATCGTTGTCGTAGTCAAACACAATGCCCTGAATCAACATGTCATGTGGACCATCACTCCGAGCGTAACCAAACTATCGTAAAGCTAGAGAGGGGTTGTAGGTGATGCCTCCTCTTATGCCTAGTAGTGGCACATTAGGAAACTCCCCACAACGGTCGATGATGGTGACATTCTCCATAGATCTAGAGCACCAATGGATATCTGAGTGAGAAAGTGACATGATCCTCTTGGACCATCTGAACCCTTGCTCATTCTTCATTACTGAGCGAGGAAGGTGAGAAATAAACCACCTAGAAAGCAAAGGTATGCAGCACATCAAAGTCCCTCTTGCCCTTGTAGTACGGGTATGAAGAGAATGTAGGATATCTCCAAGCAATGTAGGCACTGGATTGTGACTCAGGAAAATGTTGATGGCATGAACATCTATGAACTGATCTGGATTAGGGAACAATACTAAACCATATATTAGCAAGGCTAAGATCTCCTCAAAAGCATCATAGCTCATGGCCTTCAAGAACATTTGAGCCTTATCCATTAATACCTTGGCAAGAATACCTTTAACTCCGCTTCTCGTTTCTAGAACAATATCAGACTTTTTCAGATGTAGAGCTGCAGCAATAACCTCTGGTTTAAGTTCCTTCTCCAAGCCTGTGAAGGGTCTTTGATCAAGAATAGGTATACCCAGAAGTTTAGAGAACTCTTCCATGGTTGGAACCAGTTGGTAGTCGGGGAATGTAAAGCAATGGTGCTTAGGATCAAAGAACTGAAACAGGACACTCATCATGTCTTCATTGAATCCTGAAGTGACTAGATCCAATAGGTGACCATGTCTCTTGTTGAAATGGGAATGATCAGACACTTGAGAAACCAACTCTTTAAGCTTAGCAGGTATGCCCATAAAGTTGATCCTGATGGTGTTTCTACGAGCAGAAGCCATGACCTGCAACAAAGAACAAAGATAAATCCTTTGGTCCTTGAAATGGTTAGTGAAAATGCTATGCTTATGATGCATGATGATGTCATGATGTTATGCTCAATCACAAACATGTGGCACACACAAACAAGTCACACCATAGCCCTAGGTTTAAAGGCTTGCATGAGGTTCAAAGGTAAGTACCCTCCCCTGAAGTTAGATGGTTCATCCTGTCCTACAAAAGTAACCAGGTTCTAAGGGATCTCAATATCATTGATCCTTCACAAGGGTGGTTGATCAGAAGGCAACTTACTTGCCAACCAAAACCCTCCAAGTTTAAGATCTCAATGAGTGTAGTATCGAGTGTCAACCAACTTCAGTCTGCACCAAAGCCGGTTACCTCACTACTTTCTAAAGGCCAAGATGAGTTAACTAGGGTTCTAAAAGTTAGTTAGTGCATTGACAACATATGGCAGCCTCATATTATCCTCAACTTGACTTAAGGAACATAAGCACCAACCAAGAAGTCACACTAACTATGGCCACCAGATCAACCGTATCGATATACGTCGTACAGTTTCCTTGGTCTATTGCCATTTACCTAAGGTACACTAGATCCAGGTTAGGACCTTTCACACATAAGAGCACCCCAACAAGATAATATAAAGCAAACAAAGCAAGCAATTTTAAAGTGATCTAATTCCTAAGGGTACCCCTCTTAAATTTATATCCCCAGCAGAGTCGCCAGTTCTGTAACACGGTGGGAGAACTGACTTTAGTTATGTTGCGGATAGCAAGAGTCGCCACCGACTTTTATTTTATCCAAAGGAAAGGCATAAAAGAACAGGAAAGACCTTTAAAAGATTTTTGGGTCCGGGGGGTAGGTTATGTAAAGGGAAGGTGTTAGCACCCTTTACATCCATGGTTATCCATGGGCTCTTAGTTGCTTAGCTCACTTTGAATTGTTTTTGAAAAGTGTAGTGTGTGAATAGAAAATTTTCATAAGAGTTAATAATGATCCATGTATGGATGCGTAAAAACTTGTGTTTGAAAATTTGTTTGAAATTTGTTAAGTGTTTGAAAATTTTGAATGAAGTGAGCAAGCAACTATGAGGTACCTACCCTAAAGTTTAAGTCTTTTCTGTTCTTTATCCTTTAAGTGGTAAGACTATCCCTATTATTAAGGAATAGGTAGTCATTACCTTGGATGTAAGGGGCATGAGAGGGACATCTGTTTATGAAGGCAACTGTGAGGTGTATTAAGCATTTAGGAGGGACTATCATCATTATTCGAATAGGGACTTGATCTTTAAAGGCAACCATTAGGGACTTGATGATTTTTCTTTTAAGGGACTTGCTTTATACACCCCACTTGACCTTATGATTAGGCAACATTGAGGGATAGCCTTAGAAATGTGAGATGGCGATTAAAAATCGACTTACGTGTGTGAGTGTTCAATATTATTTATCTTTAAATTAAGGTGATCTAAATTTTATTTTAAATTGAATACATGTTTACACCCCCTAAATTACTAACCATAGCATGAAATTAAATAAATTAAATATTTACAAAATTTACATCCAGGAGCATTTACATTATAATAAGCAATTAAAAATAAATAGCTAGAAATAAATATATAAGCAAAATATAAATAAATAAGCAAAATAAATAAATAAGCAAATTATAATTAGGGGTTAGTAATAATAAAAATTAAAAATAAACAAGGTTAGTGAAATAATAATAATGGATTAGTAAACAAAATAAAATAGCAAATAAGAATTAGACATTATTAAGAAAATATAAACACTTTAATTATAAAACTTAAAATTATATACAACTTATTAATTCTAAACATGAAAATTGTAATTATAATATTAGCATAAATTTAATTATTTTTAACTATATATATATATATATATATATATATATATATATATATATATATATATATATATATATATATATTAAAAGAATAAAAATTTATATTATGGACAATTTATAATTACATAAAGAAAAGTTTGATTATATTTATATTTATTAAAATTAATTATACTAAATGAATATGTACAAAAAAATTAGAAAAATAAAAATTAGGTTTTTAATAGTTATTTAGAAAATAAATTAAGGTTTTTTTTTTTACAAGATTAGGGTTTGTTAGAAAAAATATTTAAGAGTTTTTAATATAAAATTATTTTAATTAATATACACATATTATAATTTAATTACATGAATAATAATAAAAAAATTTAAATTGAGAGAAACAAGAGTTTAGAATTTTTAGAAAATATAAGTGTTGTTTTTTAAATATTTAAATATATATACATACATAATTTATTTTTTAATTGATAAATAAGAAAACAATTTAAGCCAATTAATTAAATAAAATAAAACAGAAAAAATAGTAAAAGAAACTTACCTTGGCTGGGTTTGAACCCAGGTCATCATGCTTGCAGATACCAAAACGTACCACCAGACCAGCCATGCTTTGGTGATAATAGAATGGATCAATTTTGTTTTGTGCCTTGTCTTGAAAAATCCAGAAAATAAAAGAAAGCAAAAAGGCCTGGGGTAGGATTGAACCCAAGACCTTTGAACACAAGCAAACACGCATGACCGCCTGGCTGGAAGAGCCCATCTGATATTTGAATGGCAATATAACATAATATATTATGTATGCTTCACCTGGAAAAATAAGAGAAAAAAGAATGCACCAGCCAAGAGTAGAACCGGTGCCCTCAAGATACACGCATATACATTTCCACCACTGGGCCAAACAGCACGCGTGTGATATCAAGCCAACAATAAAACATAATATTTTTAAACAATAATTTAAATTTCCAGAACGCGCCAAGCTGCTTCTTCTTCTCCAAATTTCCTGCGAATCTTACTGCCTTTTTTCCTGCGAATTTTGTTGCGAGTTCTTCATTGTTTTGTACCTACGAAAATGAAACTCATACAAAACAGCATTGATTCATGAAATTAATTAGGGTTTTATGATCCTCACAGTCCATACATCATCCCTATGTTCCTCAAATTTATTTAAATTCAGTAAATCATCAAGCCCTAATTTCAAAGGTGAAACCCTAACAATGGCCGATTCTAATTCAGGCCATGAACCTTTGGTTTAATGATCCAGAAACAACCTACACAACATCACAAACACAATTATGCAAGCAAAATTCAATAAAAAGCAATGAATCAATGGAATCGAAAAAAATATTTCCAAGCACAAGTGAGCTTCGGGTTAAGCATCATGGCATGTATGGGATGCATATGAGTATTGGTTTCACTTCATGGATCCCCAAGGAAGCTTGCTGTGTTCTTATTTTACCTTAAAACCACTTGTATGAAGGAATCTGAATGTGACTTTTGGATGAATTTTTGAACAATGGAACTTACACTTAGAGGCAGAGAATTCGTGGCCGGGCAATAGGGTTGTGTTTAGTATATATAAGTGATTGAATTTAGGTTAAAAAATTGATTGGTTGTGTTCAAGATTTGATTCAAAAAGATTCACAATGATCATGCTTTAAAATCCAAATATTCATATATTAAGGCTTGCTATCTTTGGACAAATCTCATGATCTCATTCCTTTTCAACTCCAATCAGCATTGAAGACATTCTAGAAACCAAATCTCCATCAAATATCACATTTTCATATACTATTTCTATTTAAAATGATTTTTTATGAATTAAATCAAAATAAATAAAAATAAAATAATAAAAATTCTGATTTTTAATCATTTGGGTCGTGCATGATGATAGTGTATGGATTGGATCATAATTTGACAAGCCCATTTGGAAAGAATTGGTTTTAGACCTCCATTTTCATCATAAACCATCACAAAATTTCCCAACTTTGCAAGGGCATATATCCTTCAATTTTAATGCTATGAGGGTGTTCTTGGAAATTTTGGAAAGCTTGAAGAGTCCTCTAAACAACCCCACTGGTTTCATGTCCATATCATTTACCAATCTCAAGTTATGCCCTTTTGAAGTTGTTGACTTTTTGTTGACTTTCAAAAGGACCTATAATGTCTTAGCTCATACCTTCCAAATGAAGCATTTTTGGGCTTGGCTTGTGAGACACAAAGTTGTAGAGAATTCAATTTCCTTCAAAATGAGCTTTGAGTGGAGACTTGGTGATGAAGTATGTGAAAGTTATGGCTGGTCAAAGTTCAGTTGACTTTTACTGAGGAAACCCTAATTTAGAAACTCCTGATTCTTGATGATCTGAAATCTCCTTGATGAATCATGATCAACCCTTGATCAAATGATGAATTTTACTTCATATACTTGATGTTGGCAAAAAATCATGAAGTTTGACTTTGGTTTGACCACAGTTGACCTCAGTTTGACTTTTTAACTGCATTGACTGATTTTGACTTATTTGATCATCTGACTGAGCAAACCTTTGAGAAAAGTCTTGAAACTTGTCATGGGGACTCTTAGACATATATAAGATGTTATGAAGCTCACTTGAAGTCCTGGAAGTTCATTTAGCCTGATTAAAGTCAAAACCCTAGTTTTGGATGCACTGCTTAAGAGGTGCATTGTCTGAGGGAATTGTCAACTCTTATGGCCAATTGTGAACTTTGTGAACCTTGTGAACCATCATATAATGTCTTGTGAACCTCATGGGAGTGTTCGCAGTGATTTCTGGCGAACAACCTCTGGTTAACCAATCTCTTCAGAAAACTGGGTTACGTGCAGGACCAACCAAACAAGTCCTGGGATACATGTGCATTTGGTTCTGTCGAACTACTCTTAGAATTGGTGATTGATTTGTGGTTTGTTTTGTCAAGATTGTCAAAGTGTTAAGAACTTTGATTTTTACAAGTAAAGTAAAGCTTTAAGTTGAAAATGGGATAAAGTAAAGATTTTAAACAAGAATAAAAAGAAATGTCGAAGGCTAAAAACTTGCAGAAAAATAAATAAAGCTTGAAAATGACATTAAACTTGATAAATGAACAAGTAATTTAAATGACTTTGAAATATAACTGGTGTTCAAACGTACATTGTTCCAAATCTTAGACTTATTTTCTCTCACACTGGGTACTTAGAGTTTTTTACAGGAATTTTGTATCAATTTTCACACACACATTCTAACCACAAACTATCCTATTTATACATAAACAAAATAACTGCTTAGAACGGAAAAACTATAACTAAACGACAAGTGTCAGCCTGCATGTAAATTTCTTCTCTGAAACCTCCATGTGTCCAACTGCCAAAGGTTACAACCTTTTGAATTTGAATCCCTTTCTTTGGTGACGAAAACTTGCACCTCTTCAAACTGTCGAACCCTGCTTTTCATCAAAACCTTCTTCTGTCGAAACGCTCAGCTACAAAAACCCTCCAACCTATTCTGCCAGAACAACTATGTCCCTTTCTGTCGAAATAGTGGAGTTTTAACCTTGTCAGCAGTTCTTGAACTCTCTTCCTTTTGTTATCCTTCGACAAAAATGACTTCAAACCCCTAATTTCAGTCTTGTCGAAATTATGGGTTTACAAATTGCCCCCCAACAAAGATGTTTTCGACTATCCTTGGAGAAATATCTTTTGCTGTCGAAGTGACCTTTGACTTCCTGTCAGTTGCATTTATTGTAAAGTGATTTTTTTGAGTCCCAAGAAAACATCATGATTTCCACTTTATGAAAACGTCATGTCTAGCCCACGTTTTTACACAATCTTTTTATGAAGAGAGGCTTCAAGTGAGCCTTCATTGCATCATCTGGCTTTTCGAAGAAAGCATTTTGCTCTTCGACACAGCCATTGTTCATTATATAGTAGCATACAGGCTTCAAGCCTATGCTGTCATCTGCCATGTCATCCTCTTCGTCTTCGACCTCCATTATCCTGTCATAATCTCTGGGAAGCACAGAAACCACATTGCAGGTTACGTCGAAAGAGGCATCTGATTCTGAACTAAATTCATCTGTGACTTCGTCGTCCGCTGGCATTCTGTTGTTTGTGTTCTGCACTTCTGTGGTGTCACTAGATCTATTCTTCTGAAGGGTTTCTTTTTCTGCCAGAGGTATCCCCTTGTTTGTGATCTGCACACATTTGCTTGATTCAGCTTCCTTCTGCCCAGCCCTTTTGTGTTCCACAGTTTCCTTTTCAATTTTCTTCTGCCTTTGGAATCTTCTCCATTGGGATCTGGACATAGGATTCTTCCCTTTGTAGTTTCCAGAGACGTATTTTGGCCTTGCCTCTTTTTGAACTTCCATTGAGGGACCTCTGTTCACTTCAAAGCTCTTCCATTTCTTCTGACCTTGGGCATCCCTTATAGGTTGAACCCATTTGTCATCATTTGGTCTGTTGGATGGTTTATAAGTGTTGAAACGTTTTCTTCCCACCCCTTGGATGTGATGCTTCCCTCTTCTTGGGTCGAATCTTTCGTTTCTGGTTGGTGGGACTGTCCCCCAATTTCTTTTTCTCTGGGTCTTTTCTGCTGCTTCTAAGTCATCAGCTGCTTTCCTGTCGAACACAGCACTGCATCTTGGGCAAAGCATGACTTCTGCATTCTTCCTTTGACACCTCTGGATGAATTCGACAAGACTCTCGTTCTCTTCTGGGTAAACCAGCTTCTGATGCTTCTCTTGACGTTTCTTTCCCTTGTTGGTGTCTGGTCCTCCCTTTTGAGTGATTTCCACCATATGAATCCCAACATTCTGTTCAGTTGTAATTTTCAATTTGTTCATTTTTTCGACTAACATGATTTCCTCTGGGATGTCCTCCTTCACACTGCTTTTTTGGTGTAAACCCTTATAGATGTATTTGCAGCAGTGTGCAACACCTTCGACAGGATGTTCTTCAGTTCTGGTGGTACCAATATTTATTGGTTCGACAGTGGGGGAATTGTCATCACTCCCTGCTGTTTTGATCTCCTCTTGGTCAAGGCCCTCAGTGGCCTCTTTCTGGACAATGAGGGTTTTGTTACCCTCCTCTTCGTCATCCTTTTTGAAGGAATCTCCCCACCCTGTGGGTTTGATTTTGTTGATATCTGCTTTGGAGCTTGGTGGTGCTGAATATTTCACCATGAAGTCGAACTTCCCATTCGACTCTCCTAAAGTATCCCAGATCACCCCCTGCTCAGCATCTCTTTCGTAGTTTTTCTTGTCGAAGCTTCTTCCCACTTTGACTGTATTTCTTTCGTCGAAACCTCCAGTAGTTTTGATAGCATTCTCACTGTCGAAGTCTTCAGAAGCTTTGACTTCTTTTTCTTCAGCCTGGTCAGCAAGATCATCACCTTCTTCCACCACATTTACATGGGTGTCGAAACCTTCAGCAGCTTCTATCATGGTGAAGTTGGTGTCGAAGCTTTCAGTAACTTCCACTATTTCAAAGTTTTCCTCAGCCATGATCTCCATTTCGACCACATTTACCATTTCTGGTTCAGCATAATTGGCCTCCACAACCTGCATGGGATTTGAGTCAATCCTCATCTGCTGCTTGGCTTTGTCTCCAAACTTCAGCCTCCCATTTTGGATTGCGTTCTGGACAAGATCCCTGAAAAGGTAACATTGAGAAGTTTTATGACCCAAGAAATTATGGTATTTACAAAAACCTCTCTTTTTCTGTTGGTCTACAGGAGGCTCCTTAGTGCCTGCTGGTTTTATTAACTGACCATCTTTGACTAATAAATCAAATATTTCATCACACTTGGTGATGTCGAATGTATAGGTTCTTTTAGGGAACCTGTCATTCTTTTCCACTTCGACTGGATTTTTTCCATTCGACGGGGCTAAAACCTTACAAGAATATGGAGGGCCTTGTTTCAATTCTGCAAGATCAATTTCTTGCTGGTCGAAAATGACTGGTTCGTTTTCGTCATAATCATCTTCTTGAATTACTCCTACGTAGGCCACTCTTTCCTTCTTGTTTTTATTTGATCTAAATTTTTCATTTTTTAGTCTTTCTATTTGCCTCACTCTGTCTGCCAGTTGCGCCATGTCTCTCAAGTACTGGGTATCCAGTTTTTTCCTTATGGAATAATCTAGACCCCCTGCAGCCATTTCGACTAGTTCTTGTTCCGGCACTTGCGTAAAGCATCTGGCTTTTAATAATCTAAACCTATTCAGATAGTCATCTATAGGTTCAGAAAATTTTCTTTTGACACTTGCCAACTCTTTCAAACTTATCTTGGTTTGTCCCATATAAAATTGCTCATGGAACAATCTCTCTAATTGGGTCCAAGTAAAAATTGAAGTTGCAGGCAGTGATGTAAACCAGGTGAAAGCATTTTTTGTCAAAGAACTTGGGAAATATTTCATCCTTAAGTTCTCATTATTAGCAATCTCCCCTGCCTCTATCAAATAACGTGCTACGTGTTCTATGGTGGACTCACTAGTATCCCCTGAGAATTTTGTGAATTTGGGGACTTTCCACCTTGGTGGTAACTCTTGTTGTAAGACAAATTCAGACAAGGGGGATGTATAACTAGGCCTTTGTAATCCTACGTTTACTCCATTTTGTGCCATTATTCTCTCAACCATGGTGGCAATATTGTTTTCGACAGGCATGTTATTGTAACGCATTCTCTGCTGTAATACTTCGTCAGCATTTTGGTCTCTCTGGACTATTATCCTTCTTGGTTCCTGTCGAATAGGCTCTTCTACATTAGGCTGTTCGACTACCACCTCTTGACCCCTGGGATTTTCATGAGGGTTTCCTAAAGGCCTTTGGTTTATAGTAAGTTCTTCTTCGACAGCCCTATTGGCAGGATTCTGATTTAATTGCATTCTTTGCTGTGCTTGAGGGACTCCAAAAAAGTCAGCAATGCGTGCCATCTGTTCTGCCAATATTTGGTTTGTTTGGGTAGTGTTTTGTATTAAGGGATTGAACACTTCTCCCATTTGCTGTGTCAAAGCCTGCACCATCTCATGATTGCTTTCGTCCATCTGTTGACGAATCACTTGTGCAGAATGGTTTGTCATAGTGGGCATGTGGAAACCTGGTGGAACTTGATTCATTCTATTTCCATTTCCACCATACCCTGATCCCTGCAGTGGTGATGACATTTGAGCCATAGCATCAGAGAATAAGGGTGACGAATTATGTAGGCTTGCCATCATTGAAGTTGGCATTCCATATGGTTGTTCCCTCCCAGTCAAAGGCTGAGAATAATTCAGATATGGCCTGAATGTATTTCCTCCAGGGGGAGGGGTTCCAAAGGGTCTGGCGTGTCCCATGGTGGAAGAACTAGGCGCATTCTGGGATCCTGAACCCGTTGGTATGGCATCTCCCAAAGGAGGCCTAATTTGTTCTAAAACAGGGCCAGACGCTGGTATTGCTCCTGACGAAGGGATAGGATTAGAAACTGGTATTGTTTCGTCAGGGTTGTTTGAAGTATTTGGCAAGTTAGCCATCTTTCTTCTTCTTGTTCTCTTAGGTCTTTCTACGTCAGTTACGGCTAGTTTACCGCTTCTAAGAATCATACAACGTAGCAAAGAACAATTTGTCTAAGAAGTTCTCTATTAGATTTTATCAAATGCACTAGTCCCACTGGGCGTGCCAATTTGTTCGCTGTGATTTCTGGCGAACAACCTCTGGTTAACCAATCTCTTCAGAAAACTGGGTTACGTGCAGGACCAACCAAACAAGTCCTGGGATACATGTGCATTTGGTTCTGTCGAACTACTCTTAGAATTGGTGATTGATTTGTGGTTTGTTTTGTCAAGATTGTCAAAGTGTTAAGAACTTTGATTTTTACAAGTAAAGTAAAGCTTTAAGTTGAAAATGGGATAAAGTAAAGATTTTAAACAAGAATAAAAAGAAATGTCGAAGGCTAAAAACTTGCAGAAAAATAAATAAAGCTTGAAAATGACATTAAACTTGATAAATGAACAAGTAATTTAAATGACTTTGAAATATAACTGGTGTTCAAACGTACATTGTTCCAAATCTTAGACTTATTTTCTCTCACACTGGGTACTTAGAGTTTTTTACAGGAATTTTGTATCAATTTTCACACACACATTCTAACCACAAACTATCCTATTTATACATAAACAAAATAACTGCTTAGAACGGAAAAACTATAACTAAACGACAAGTGTCAGCCTGCATGTAAATTTCTTCTCTGAAACCTCCATGTGTCCAACTGCCAAAGGTTACAACCTTTTGAATTTGAATCCCTTTCTTTGGTGACGAAAACTTGCACCTCTTCAAACTGTCGAACCCTGCTTTTCATCAAAACCTTCTTCTGTCGAAACGCTCAGCTACAAAAACCCTCCAACCTATTCTGCCAGAACAACTATGTCCCTTTCTGTCGAAATAGTGGAGTTTTAACCTTGTCAGCAGTTCTTGAACTCTCTTCCTTTTGTTATCCTTCGACAAAAATGACTTCAAACCCCTAATTTCAGTCTTGTCGAAATTATGGGTTTACAGGGAGGTATTTTGAACCTTGTGAACCTTGTGAACCTTCATGAAGTGATTTGTAGACTTCATAAACCTCAGGAAAGGTTATATAAACATTGAGAAACTTGTGAACCTTGTGAACCTTCATAAAGTAACTTGTAGACTTTATGAACCTCATGAAAGGTCTTGTAAATGTTTGAGAAGCTTGTGAACCTTGTGAACCTTCATAGAACACAAAGTCTTGTATTGTGAGGGCAAATTTTGGGGTGCAACACACATGTCACACCCTAAATTTTGACCGGACTTTTTCTAAACAAAACTTCATTCATCTAACGCATTTTTATCGATTTATTTGATAGTCAGTCATTTTTGCATTTTAATCCATTAATCATTAATCATGCATTTTTAACTGATTTTTATCATTCCATACCATTTTATTTTTATTTTTATGATTTCTATTTAGATAATTTTTTTAGTTTATTTAGAATTGATCTTAGTTTAATTTTGATTTTAATTTATATTTTAAATAAATTTTATATTAAATTTAGTTTAATTTCAATTTCAATTTATTTAGTTATCTTTGATTTAGTTTAAATTCAATTTATTTAATTCAATATAATTTCTTTTTTTAATAACCATTTTCAATTTATTATTATTATTAGTTTTATTATTATTATCATCTTTATTATTATTATTATTAGTTATATTATTATTATATTTTATTATTATTATTATTATTATTATTATTATTATTAGTTTTATTAATATTATTTATTATTATTATTACTACTTTTCTTTGTTTTTTCTTCATGTTCAAAAAAGAAAAAATGATGAGTGGGGTCCACTACAATGTAGTACAAAAACTTCACATGGATTGCCAACTTGGACTTATCAATGACCAAGAATCATTCTCACACTTCACATGAATTGCCAACTTGGACTTATCAATGACCAAGAATCATTCTCACACTTCACATGGATTGCCAACTTGGACTTATCAATGACCAAAAATCATTCTCATAAAGTCACATGGATTGCCACATCAACACTCCTACCTCATTCACACTCAAAGTCAGTTGATCGTTTGAGCATGGAATAAGTTCCTCTGTGTGTATGGTTGTTTGATGCTCTGAAGCTATCCTATCCGATATTTAGTTCGTTCATTGCTTTTCATATGTATTTTTCTTTGTTTGTCAATACATTTGTTTTTGGCATGTAAGAACTTATTTGTTTTGAATGATTAATGCAATGAATATGTTTGTCTTGAAGTAGTCCATTTGTATTCACTCATAATTCTTTTGTACTTTTATAATGCCAACATTATCCCATCTCCTGCTTAGGCAGAGAATTGGAGGGAGGGTGACAAAATTAGAATGCAAATTCTCTAGTTGAACGCTTTTGAACAAAACCGTACTGACGATGTACAGGCATTGTTTCGAATCCCCAAACACTGGAGAAAAAATGAGTTAATCCCTAGTCAACCACTTCGAGCCTAGAAGTAGGAGTTTCTTTTGATAATTCAAAACCTTTTACGCTTAACCTGGGGAAGGGTAGTGTTCAGTTAATCTGGTTACACATTCAAATCATAAGATGAAACATCCCATTAAGGAATTCACTACAACCAACGACTTGACAGTCACAACTATCAACCTTCCAAAGATAAAAAAAATATAAAAAAAGAGAAAAAAGAAAAAGAGAATCCCGCTAGGTCAAACACTTAAAGAGAGGTTTAGGTACCGAATAGAATAAATCAATCAAAAGAAGTCCTCAAATCCATAAGATTTAGTGACCATCATATCAAAGTCAAAGGGGTCACTGATATCCATAGGGGACAAATAAGATGATTGTCATTTCAAGCGGACCTTGGAGCATCATCTCTACGCTATCAAGACAGGTTTATGTGTCAATTTAGTTGGACCTAGGATAGGAGAACATCATGGAGAATGGGTGGGCACCAAATAAACTTTGAGCCTTTATCCTTTGTTTCTAAGAACCGTGAACTAAACCACATTACAACCCTAAAAAGTCCTAATAGAAGTAGGGTTTATTTCGAAAGCACACTCATTGAGATAGTGCTTCCTGACTCCTATGAGCCAGGCTCAAAATTTGTGTTGGCTTTATAAAAGAAAATTAATGTCACATCCTAGCTAGTGATGCGGTCGCAGGCTACTGTGAAAATCTTTTCAGAAAAAATATAATAAAACTTCGAGACAAACATGTGTGTTGCATTAGCAGTCTCAACATTAACATTTTTCTTGTTAGTAGTTGCTTGATATCATAGAATCCTATGTATGAGTACCAATGATGAGCTTAATCTCTTGAGATTTGAAACTCTGATGAGTTGTTGAGCAACCATTTCAGAGAATGATCATCCCTAGGAGCATGTTTCTTGAAGATTTTGCTAGACAGGGGCATGTTGCTTGAAGACTTTGCCAGACAGGGGCAAGTTGCTTGAAGACCTTGCTAGACAGGGGCAGGTTGCTTCCCAATTTTTTTACCTCCACAGTCTGACCATCCCTAAAAGACAAACATTGAAGACTCACTTGTGCTGAATTCAGTCAGTCTGGGGCAGTTACGTCGAGATTTGACGAATCTCTACAATAGTTTGAAGACACTGGGGTATCTTGAATGCCAAGTCTTCTATAAAATCCTCTTGAGATGACTTCTTCTCGTAAATCATTTCGTGGGTGCATGACCACGTGTTTCCCTAAGTAAGACTCTCTTGTGATCTACCTTGCAAGTATCTCCAGATGACGGGGTCCTTACGCCAAGTTGCTATGATACGTTAGGTGCATGTCTCGGTATTTTCTGGTGAATTCCTTTCACTACTTAGTGCTTCCAGTGAGATACTAAGTCTAGTATCCCCAATTGAGCCTTGATTCAAGCTTCTCCAGCTGAATGTGATTTTCTCCCCCAAAGGAGTACAAATTTACTTCATCCTAAGCAAACATAGTTTGTATGTTTGTTTCCTTCTAATGGACATTGAAGTTAGAAGATTTGCTTGGTTTTATTTCCTGGTTGAAGTATCTTTCTCTCCTCAAAGATATTTGAGCTTTGTAGCAGGACTTTATTCCATGGATGGCTCTCTACCCTATCTTCAGTGACTGCGTACACTTTGACGAGATTGGTCGAGTATCTGTTTGTTGTGATGTTTATTTCATCACCAGTTTATCTCTTGTGTCTGTTTCGTCTGTTTGTCAGCATAAACATAACACATATACATACATGTAAATCATAACTTAATTCATATTCATATTCATATTCATGTTGCATTCATTGATGCATACTTCCTTCACCTTGGTTGTGTTTATCCCCAAATGATGTGTCTCTGTCCAAATAGAGTTGTCAGCCTTAGGCAGAAAATGTACTTTTTTAATTCAACACTGAGTTTTTTACCCTCGTGGAATATTTTGCTTTAGTTCTCCTCTCCACGCTTGGATAGGATAAATCCCCAGTTGAGTTCATTCCTCATGGGTTAGTGTCTTGCTTGACAGTTTCTTTCCAGCTCGTTCCTGGATTGAATTTGGTCTTTGACAATTTTTGATGATTGAATTTCCAGATGGAAAGTGCATTTATTTTGCACCTTTGAATACTTAGTCTCCCCATGAAGGATTTATTGAAGGATCCCTTATTGAAGACAAACTTTGTTCTCCAGGAGTGTTACTACAACATTCTCTTGAAGTACTTATACCTGACAACAAGTGGCGGCCTCTTTATTTGAGCAACTTGTTCTTATCCCTAGACTTTTGGGTGAATCAACGGATGGCAACCTCTTTTTGAGCAGTTTGTTCATCCCTAGTAAAATTATTGTTCTATCAAATGGCATATCTCCGATACACGTTGAGAAGTTTGATATGTATCTCTTTGTTTTCCAACAAATGGCATCTTTCCAATACAAGGTGAGAAGTTTGTTGTGAATTTCCAATTTCTGTCAAATGGCATCTCTTCCAGACAAGGTGAGAAGTTTGAGTGTGAAGTTGTTCTCCATCATATGGCGTCTCTTTCAGAGGAAGGGAAGTATGGTGAGGGTTCTATTAAATGGCATCTCTCCAATACATGTTGAGAAGTTTGATATGAATCTCTTTGTTTTCCAACAAATGGCATCTCTCCAATACAAGGTGAGAAGTTTTTTGTGAATTTCTAATTTCCGTCAAATGGCATCTCTCCCAGACAAGGTGAGAAGTTTGAGTGTGAAGTTGTTCTCCATCATATGGCGTCTCTTTCAAAGGAAGGGAAGTATGATAAGGGTTCTATCAAATGGCATTTGTCCAATACACGTTGAGAAGTTTGATATGAATCTCTTTGTTTTCCAACAAATGGAATCTCTCCAATACAAGGTGAGAAGTTTGTTGTGAATTTCCAATTTCCGTCAAATGGCATCTCTCCCAGACAAGGTGAGAAGTTTGAGTGTGAAGTTGTTCTCCATCATATGGCATCTCTTTCAGAAGAAGGGAAGTATGATGAGGGTTCTATCAAATAGCATCTCTCCAATACACGTTGAGAAGTTTGATATGAATCTCTTTGTTTTCCAACAAATGGCATCTCTCCAATACAAGGTGAGAAGTTTGTTGTGAATTTCCAATTTCCATCAAATGGCATCTCTCCCAGACAAGGTGAGAAGTTTGAGTGTGAAGTTGTTCTCCATCATATGGCATCTCTTTCAGAAGAAGGGAAGTATGATGAGGGTTCTATCAAATGGCATCTCTCCAATAGACGTTGATAAGTTTGATATGAATCTCTTTATTTTCCAACAAATGGCATCTTTCCAATACACGTTGAGAAGTTTGGTATGAATCTCTTTTTCCAAACAAATGGCGTCTCTCCAATACACGTCAAGAAGTTCGTTAAACTTACTTTTTTCAAGCAAATGGCATCTCTCCAAGACACAGTGAGAAGTTTGTTATGAATTCTCAAATTCTGTCAAATGGCGTCTCTCCCAGATACGGTGAGAAGTTTGAGTGTGAAGTTGTTTTCCATCATGTGGCGTCTCTATCGGGAGAAGGGAAGTATGATGTAGCTTTTCGTCATATGGCAGCTCTATCAGAAGAATGGAAGTATGGTGAAGTTATCGTTCAAGCAAATGGCATCTCTCCAAGACATGGTGAGAAGTTTGTTGTGAATTCTCGTTTATCATCAAATGAGATCTCTCCAAACCTCGACAGAAGGTGTTTCCTTTTATTTTTGGGTAACTCACAACAAAAGATTTGCAGTTTACCTAGGCAGAAAGTATTTACTTTTTATGATCTCGACAGTTGCATCCTTAGTTAAATCACGACAGAAGATTCGGCAACGGGTGTATCCTTAGTTAATACTCGACACTAGATCTCCAGCAGACTTCAACAGAAGATGTTTTCTTTCCAAGATCTCGACAGGAGATTTCTGATTCACTTTGATATCTCGACTGAAGGTATTTCCAAATGATGTTCTAAATCTCAGCAGAAGACTTCTCCGATGGGATCTGTCCAAGGATTTCATCTTGGGACTTATAGACATTTGTCATCTGGCTTCGCTCAAGAGAAAATTCCTCGTGTGGATTGTACTTCAGTCATGTGTGTCTAATCCCTAGTAGTGTCAATTTTCTTTCCTAATAGCGTTGTAGCCTTTGTCTTGCATTTTACATTGTACATCATATCATTTCATCTGCATTTTCGGTCAAAATTTTAGGTATTCTGATATTTAATCATCTTCCACCTTGAATATCCAAAAAAAATATATTTGTTACGCATACATTCAGGTTCAAGATGATTAAATAGGAGCAGCTGTCACACCATAAATTTTGATCGGACTTTTTCTATAAAAAAAATTCATTCATCTGACGCATTTTTATCGATTTATTTGATAGTCGGTCATTTTTGCATTTTAATCCATTAATCATTAATCATGCATTTTTAACTTATTTTTATCATTCCATACCATTTTATTTTATTTTTATGATTTCTATTTAGATAATTATTTTAGTTTATTTAGAATTGATCTTAGTTTAATTTTGATTTTAATTTATATTTTAATTAAATTTTATATTAAATTTAGTTTAATTTCAATTTCAATTTATTTAGTTATTTTTGATTTAGTTTAAATCCAATTTATTTAATTCAATATAATTTCTTTTTTTTAATAACCATTTTCAATTTATTATTATTATTAGTTTTATTATTATTATCATCTTTATTATTATTATTATTATTATTAGTTATATTATTATTATCTTTTATTATTATTAGTATTATTATTATTATTATTAGTTTTATTAATATTATTTATTATTATTGTTACTACTTTTCTTTGTTTTTTCTTCATGTTCAAAAAAGAAAAAATGATGAGTGGGGTCCACTACAATGTAGTACAAACACATCACATGGATTGTCAACTTTGACTTATCAATGACCAAGAATCATTCTCACACTTCACATGGATTGTCAACATTGACTTATCAATGACCAAAAATCATTCTCATAAAGTCACATGGATTGCCACATCAACACTCCTACCTCATTCACACTATAAATAAGATTTATCTTTCTCTCATTTTAGACTAACAAGATCACCCTTAAATTCTCAAAATCTAGCACATTCATTACATATTTTTTCAAAGACAATTTTTTTTTTACTTACACAATACCCATAAACATTCACCATCTTCACCACAGCAACAACATTCATCAAAACACATTCACTTTCTTCTACACAACAAGCTCAACTTTTGCTAGCTTTGAAGTTTGTGAGTATCATTCATCATTTTATTTTATATTTTAGTTTGTTATCTATTTAAATTATTTAAAAAATTCCTTATTAGTTTAAGTTATTAGATTGACTTTAATTTCTTCATTTCAAAATATATTTTTGTTTAATTTATTTATTAATGTTAGAAGTAAAGTATATATGTGATTAACACTTAAAAATATAAAAAATATTATTGTGTAGTAAGTTATTTAAATTTAGTTTTTAAGTTTAGTTGTAATTTTGTTTAGTTGTTGATAAACTAAAAATTCAAAAAGATGTGTTTTTGCTTTTCAATTCCGTTTTGATTTTTATTTGGGCCGATGATATAATAAAAGGTCACGATAAATCGATCCCGATAAATTGTGACCAATATGAGGCCATTTTATTTAATTTATTTTATTTCATAGTTTATTTTATTTTATTTAGTCTATCTATTTCATTTATTTGTTTTTCGCGTTTTTATACAATAATCAAGTTCTAACGGTTCCAAAATATTCATACACTGCACACACACGCTTTCTCTTGGGCAAATTACAACGAGACCCTTTATTTCATCGCAATCCCTTGTAATTATTTTGTATCCCTCTCCCGATTACCTTGTACACAATTTATTTTTCCGTCTTTATTTTACAGTTTCGTATTACTAGGAGAACCTTTAGGGACTAGGATTCAAATTCACATAATCATTTAAAACAATTCATAAGCCTACATTTTGCACACACGTAAGTCGATCAGCTATGTGATCGTCATCTGCATGACTTTACGCGACACAATTAATTAACGAGGAACTGAACTTCGGAATCTAATATTTTGTGGGTCTTTAATGAACCACATCTGGGCTAGCCCCAAGTGTAGTGTTTCATTTACTCCTTCGTTACTAAAAAATATGAAACCCTAAAACATCCAAAACAAAGAATCTAATTTACCACATCAAATAACGGAGGAACTGAATTCTGGAGTCTAGCACTCCACATAATTCTTGATTAAATCACTCTTGGGCTAGCCCCACGCGACGTGGTTTATTCTCCCTCTCGTTCCTAAAATACCGGAAATCTTTCAATTAATTATACGAAAGAACTGAACTTAGGAATCTAGCATTACTCGGGTTCTTGAATTGAATTACTCTTGAGGCTAGCCCTCGGGTTGTAATTCATTCACTCTTTCATATTCAAAACACTTAACAACTCAAAAGATGAGACATGATTCATCTTCATAGGAAAGATGTTCCTCCTATCTCCACAAACAACTCAATTTTATCAAACAATTTCTATCAAGGAAGAATGTGGCAATCACTTGTTGATCATATATCCAAGTTCGAAGCTTCTTCCGATTTTATTTCTCAAAGAAAGAATGTGGCATTGCTTATCGATCACCGTATCCAAGTTTAAAGCTTCTTTCGATTTCATTCCTCAAATGTTTGTGGTAGAATAGGCGAGATATCTCCCTTAGAGATGACAACTTGTCTCTTTCTTTCAAAATACAACTTAAAACTTACAACAAATACAAATCATTTTTTATAATTAATCAGCGAAGGAACTGAATTCTAGGGTCTTGCACTCCACATAATTCTTGAATGAAACACTCCTGGGCTAGCCCCACGCGATGTGGTTCATTCGCCCTTTCGTTTAAAACACCTTAACAAAGGTCAAACATATTTTCTCTAAACGAACATTGTTTAAATCTTTTTATCTCGCAGACAAGCTAGCGCTTCAGCCTTCACCGCGAGTAAAAGCCAACGCTTAGCAGATTAGAAAGCGTTTTCAAACAATCGTTCAATTAAAAAACACAAATCGTAGTAGCACGAACTACGAAGCTCTGACTTTCCCATTGCACAAGGGAATACGTAGGCACGAGAATTTTAATCCTCCGCGAGCACAATAATAAAAAACTTAACCTTTCCCCATAACAAATAATAATTGAAACGTTCCCTTAAAAGCAATCTTAACAAAAAGAAGACAATCATACAAATTAACATTTAAGTGCAAATTAAACTAAGAGGTTCTCGTTGAGTACAACGGACGTGGGGGGTGCTTAACACCTTCCCTTTGCGTAACTGACTCCCGAACATAGATTAGTGGTTTCGTTGACCATTTCTTATCCTTATTAGGTTGTGTCTATATCTTCCTTTTCTTTAGTAAGAATAAATAGATTTATGTGGCGACTCTGTTGTTTGTTTTTTCCACGTCCATCGCGAGGATCGTATTTTTCGAGGTACGACAGCAGGTCAAGAAGATAAATGAATAGGAAAAAATTATTTATCCACCAATTCAACCAACCCATAAAATTTTCTCATATTTAGTTTTTTAAATGTTGATGTGGGTTTTAACATGAATCGTGATACTATGAATAGGGGTTGATGTGTGCGAGATAATTTGGGTAGATTTGTCTACGTATGTATTGTTTGGAATTTTGATTTTCATCCAACTATTGAAGCGGAAGCCTTAGCATTCAAAGAGGCACTTCAAGGAATTATTGCATTGCATTTGGATACTATTATCTTCGAAAGTGACTCCAAAAAGTGGTCCAGACTATTTTGTCCAATAATAATGATATTTCTGAATTTAGTTTAATTATTCGTTCTATTCAAAATTTGCTACAATCTTTTTCCAACTTAGAAGTAATATTTATTAAGTGCTATGCGAATATGATTACTCACTCTTAAGCGAATGCGGCGGGTCGATTATTGGTCTAGACACCATATTATTAATTCTATTCTTCATTGTATTGACATTTGCTGAATGAAATATGTTAAATTTGGTTTTCTAAAAAAAACAAAATGAATATATAATTTTTTAGAGATTATTAAATATAGGTACTGCATAGAGAATATTTGATTTATAAAAAAAAAATTAAAAAGTTTTAATTTGTAAACAAAATTACAGAGACTATCTAATAACCCAACACCCAAATAAATGTAAAACTATATTTTGTTCAAACCATGATAATCACAAGATATATATATATATATATATTTTGGACAGTGTCAATTTGAGCTAAATTTTCCAGATTCTACAAAATTATTTCATTAGTTTTACAAACAAAATTATATTCCTTAATTATTAAATTTTACAATATATCTTAACTAAATCTATTAATACATAATAATTAAACCGAAATATGAAAAAATAACCATATACATACAATATATAAGTACAATCCAAAAAGAAACAAAAAGAATATGAGAAGTTTAAATACTGCTGGTGCATAAAACTATGGAGTTTAATTAACACGCACTAGCTCCTCCTCCACCTCCTCCTCCAGCACTACCACCACCGCCGCCGCCATCAAATGCTCCTCCACCGCCTGCACCACCCATAACTCCACCCATTGTTCCATCATGCAACTGATGGTGATTATGGTGGTGGTTATGATGGGCAAAACCTCCACCGCCACCGCCACTTCCATAGGCTGGCCGGTATCCCATTAATCGGCACAACAAACTCAGTATTGCAATAAAGACGAAAAGAGAGACAGCTATAACGATAAATATCACGAATGGTTCCATCTTTCAAATATTATGGCATATGTTAATAATTAATAAATCCATCAGATTAAACATTTTTATAGTAGTTTGCATAGTGGCTGACTTATCTTCGTATAAATCTTTGTTTTACTTGTCAACACGCGGAGGGGTTTGGCATGTTACACTTTAGTTCATTGTGTAAGACAAGTAACTTAAATAAGAACACGTTGCGTCCTGGTTATGGAGTTTATGTATATATGATCAAAATTGACCAAGACACGTGGTCAAACTTTGATAAATTAATAGTAGATATAGGCTAAATCGAACAAGTCCATGTTATCACCTTTTAATTTTGTATTGTAGTAGTTACTGATTTAATAAAATAAAATATAAATCTTTGAAACAAAATATTCAATACTTATCATATCTGTGTAAGTTAAACAATATGTTTCAAGTTTAGGTCAAGTTTCAAAATTATATAACAGTTTGAAATAAAACATTATTTAAATTTGAGAGGTAATGTGAAGTGTCGGTCACACTTTGCTGCAAAATGGATAAAGATGAAAAATGAATTATTAGGAGTAGGGGTGTTCAAAATCGAATAAATTTAATAGAAAATCATAAATTAAATAAAATCAAATTAAATATCGCAAAAATCAAATTTGGTTGAATGTGTTTAGGCCATCACTACAATAAATAACATTTTTTATGACGAAGATTTTACCACGATCAATATGAAATTGAAGGTGTAGGTAAAAAGAGCACTTTCTTTTTAAAAGAATAATAAAAATCAATCTATTACTTTGGTTCTATGAAAAACCGACTTAGATATATGTTCAGGGTTTGTGATTCGATTCCATACTCCTTAAATTTTATGTTTTATATGGAACCAAAAAGACGCCTTTGATTTTTTCTAGATATTATGTCGGATATTTTACATCGATTTTAAAGAAAATCAAGATAAATGCTCTCTATTATTTTTATTCTTTTTGAAATTAAAAAGATGATTTTATTTTTTATAGATTTTCCATCGGATACGTTACCTCGGTTTAATGTATAACCACAATAAATACTCTTTATATTATTGTCTACCTCATTCACTTTATATTTTTTATTCCCTCAGTATCTATACCTTATTCACTTCTCAAGCCCTAGCGAAATAACACTTCTTCTCCAACAAACGAAAGAACATTTATTCTTCAAGGAGCCATAACGAACGAAAAAACTCTCACCATTATTCTCTGTTATGTAATTATTGTTGTTGTAGTTCTTTTTGTTGGTTTGGTTCATTAATGTTATTCTCTATTATTGTTGTTTTTCTTGTTGTTTTTGTTGTTGAGAATCTTTATAAAAAGGAAATAATACACAATTTTTGGATTACAAATTTTTTTCTACATTAAAATAATATCCTCTAACCCTATATGAATTTTCCCAATCTACGACTTGTTACTCGTTACCCTCATCTGAGTCATAGTAAACAATCTCCATCAACACCTTTCTTTTCTTCTTCTTCAACATCTTCTTCTTCTTCCTGGCCTTACTCACCATAGAGCATCCCTGACAGAAGTCGACCCAGATGGTAGGACCTCCATGGTTGACTGTTGATGGTGTTGTACCGTGATGATGGTTTTGTTCTCAACATTCACTTATGTTGAGATAATGCTCTTAGCCTTATCAGATTAAGAACTCGTGTTGTTATATGAAGTTAAGAAGAGTGGGTTAAAGATGAGGAAAATTAGTATATGAAAGTGCGAAATTATAGAAGAGGTTGAATATGAAATATCTGGTGATTTAATGCTTACAATGATTACTTCTGATGGTTAATATTCTTGAATAACGATTGACCGTCTTGTGAAATGAAGAAAAATTTTAATCATTATAGTCGTTTCTCTCTTTTTTGTTCTAAAGATTTAAGGCTAATTGGTTAAAGGAAGGGAATGTTAATACGATTTTTTTCTTGCTTGTATTAAGTCTATGTTAGAGCTTCAAGTTGAGGAGTCTAGGTTGGAATGTGTGGGTGAGATTAGATAGGAATTTATTAGTTTTTGATGGGATGTTTTTCACTTCTCTATTCCGGGATGTACAATTATCATTCAAGTGGTGCTTACAAGTTGTATTCACCAAGTGAGGATAAATTGTTGATCAATAGAGATGTTCAAGTGGATGAGGATAATATCTGGAATCGGACTTAAAAGTCAATCAATATGATAAAGAAAATGTCAGAATTGTACTTGAAGATGATAAAGATGAAGAGGATTCTGAGGGAAGAACTGCTTTGCATTTTGCTTGTGGTTACGGTGAGATGAAATGTGCACAAGTTCTCATGGAGCCTAGAGATAAAAAAAATATGCTTTGGATAAGAATAAGAACACAACTTTTCATTATGCAACAAGTTATAAACGACGTTGTATTTACTATTCAGAATATGGATGGAAAAACTTATATAGATGTTGCAAAGCTAAATAATCAAGATGATAGGAAAAGTAATGCAGACTATTTACTCATGATTGGAGGTGCTCCAATTTCTTAGAGTTCAAGGAAGAAATGACTAATAACATTGCCATCTTCTAAAGTAGAATATGTAGCAACGTCTTATGCAACATGTCAAGCTATGTGGATAGAAATATCGCTAGACGAGCTCAAGATCATGGAACCTAAGAAGATGAAGTTGTTTATAGATACTAAATCAACCTAACACTTAGCCAACCACCTTATATGTCATGGCAAGAGTAAGCACATAGAGAGGAGATGTTCCTTTCTCAAAGATCAAGTGAATAAAGGGAAGCTCAAGCTAGAGTATTGTAGATCAGAAGTGCAGCTAGCTGACATACTTACAAAACCATTGAAAAAGACAAGGTTTGATGTATTGAAAGAGTTTATTGAAATGAAAAGTTTAGAGAATATGAATTAGTAGGGGTGTTGAGGATGTATAATTCATATTATAGTTGATATCATAGTTACAAAGTTTCTACGATAAGTTACAAAGTTTGTATGGTTATTTACAAAGTTTGTGAGATTAATTACAAATTTTATGCTTACAAAGTTTGTGATATTAGTTATAAAATTTGTGAGATTAATTACAAAACTTATTAAATTTGTTACAAAGTTTGTAAGATTAATTATAAAGTTTATGGGATTAGTTACAAAATTGTGTGAAATAATTAAGACTTGTAAACAAATACGACAAAGCAAGCTGGAAACAAACTAGATACACAGGAATGGAATGGCAAAGGGTTGGGAGAAGGAATTTTAGAAATATTAGTAACAACAGATGGGATATTTTTGAGGCAGAAGGATCACAAACTGAAAGGAAATTGGCATTCAATCTTTCTACTTCTCGGAGATTCCGGACAGAGTAACGGCGGAGGATATTTCAAAGGTATTTGGGGAGCATGGCAATGTGACGAAAGTGGTTATCCCTTCTAAGAGGAATAAATTTTGAAAAAGATTCGGGTTCGCAAAGTTTGTTGATGTTGAAGACGGAAGAAGGTTGGTGATCAAATTAGATAATATCTTCATCGACAAAGTGAAGATTCATGCTAACATTCCTAGATTCTCTAGAGTTAGCATGAGCTCAAAAGCTGTTTCAAAGGTGGGAGGAACTAAACCAAATGGGGTCAACAACAAGTTTACACAAGGATGGAAGAGAGATGGCTTTTCAAATAGAATAGTGGAAGGAATGTCTTTTGCGGAGGTGGTTTCGAATTGAGAACGCCCAGAAATTGCAGTTCACCAAAGTATTCCTTATCACGTGTGGAACTCTCTTTTCTTCAAATTCTTAGCAAGAACAGTTGGCAAATTCATTGGTGTCGATGATAGAACTTTGAAAGGAGAAAGTATGGATATAGCTCATATCAAGGTGAGAACAAATTGTGCGATGGTCCTTAACGAAATTATCAAAGTTCAGATTTATGAGGATGTTTTTAGTATTAAGATGTCAGAAGAAATTCTTGGTCCTATTCATTTTCCAGTTAGAGGGGAGGATAAGATATAGGTTTCAACTAATTACACTTCTGATTCAGAGGAAAATTGGAGGAGTCAGGGTAGTGAGGGGGAAGGGGAAGAATAAGGGAGTTGAGAAGAGCAGAGGAAGACTATGGAAGAAGAAGGGGAAGTCTCTAGTTCAAATTCAACTAAGGTAGTGGAGGAGTCTAACGAGCTTCGTTCAGGAAAGAGGAACTTTAACCATGTGCAGTTTGATGAAGTTTTTGCCTTTGACACTATTTCTGATAAAGTTGTGTCAGTATTTGATGTTGCAATTGAGGCGGTTAAAGCTAATACTAGCAGGCCTATAATTTCTTTTGAAGCAGCTTTTGACTCAAATAAAGAAGATAGATTGATAGTAGTAGAGTCACCTATCAGACATGAGATTGATATTCCTAAGACTGCAGATGTTGGCATTTCTGGAGTAGCAGGAGGGAGTTGCAAGGAGGGAGAAATTTTGGGAACTAAAATTAAGAAAAAAGAGGTAGGCAGAAAAGTCAAGTTGAAAAGCGTAGCAGAGGTCTTAGGACCGGTGGGAAAGTCTAAATACAAAAAGAAAAAGGCTAAAGGAGTTTTGGGCCAGAAGTGTTTGAAAGGTCCAATTTCAGTGGAAGACCCGATTGAACAATTTTCTCAAGTCTCTTTTTTTGGACCTTTTCTTAGGGCTCAACCAAATCTCATTTAACCGACAAGAGTTACCTCAGACACGATTTCTAGAGAATCTGAGGCTTGGTCAGCAGGGGCAATTATTTGTTGTGAACCAACTTCAGATAATGATATGAGAAATTGCAATACCAAATTTTGAAATCAGTTGGAATCTAATGTAGGAGACAGAATTTGGACAGCAGTTTCAAAATTTGGAGTGGAAGCTACGGGTACATCGAAGGAATGTTCGAAGAAGATTTTGGATCTTAAGATTCAAGACAAAGTCAGATTCAATAGCAAGAGGGTGTTTAAAAATGGTGATCAATGATAATCGGCTCACTAAACATTATAGGTGGGAGTTCTCGACTTAAAAGGATTAGAATCAGAAGGATTATATCTTCGGGTAAGGCTGCATTTTCTTCATTCAGTAATCAAAGCTTTAGGAAGTAAAATCTACAGTTATTCAAAGTTTGTGGGGTGATCAGCAAGCAAGGTGGTTGTTCAACAAATCTTCTGGAAGATCAAGAGGAATTATCACTATATGGAATTCATTGGTTGTGAATGTAATTTTCTCTTTTAAGGGAGATGGTTTTTTGGGGATTAAAGCTCAGTGGAAGAATGATATCATTTACCTAGTAAACATATACTCAACTTGTGATATCAATGCAAAGAGGAATCTTTGGAGAGTCTTGTTAGAGCTCAAAAGCAAATATTCTGATGCTTTTTGGATAGTGGGGGGAGATTTCAATGCGGTGGCTTTTAATCACGAAAGAAAAGGCAAGTCTTCAGAAGGTAAAAGTAGAGAACAGAAGGATATCTTGGATTTTATTTCTATAGTTGATTTTATAGATCTTCATATGGTGGGAAACAAATTTACGTGGTTTAGCCACTACAAGAAACAGCAGATTTAGCGTCGGCCTAAAAGCCCTCGCTACCACAACAAAAACCTACACTAGACAGGTTTAACGTCGGCGTAGCGTGGGGGTCGGGGCCGTCTTTCCAAAGGTGGAAGTTAATTGTATTAGTGTCGATTAAGTTGTGACACTTGAGTAGCGTCGGCTTATATATGACACTAGAACTCCACTAAATCTTGACCCAAAATGCGCAGCTAAATGATGAATTAGCGTCGGCTAAGAGACGCCGCTACGGAATGCCAGTTGTCACTTTTTAATTGGATTGACTGTCAGGTTGGTCAACATATTATTATGATCTAGCGTCGGCCATTAAGCCACCACTACATTTTTTAGACACCCAATTATTTGATGTCAGCGTCGGCCACGTGGCCGCCATTATATTTATTAGACTGACAAATATATTTTATTAGCGTCGGTCTGAAGCCGCCACTAGTGGATTCATGAATCATTTATAAATTAATGTAGCGTGGGCCTCTTGGCCGACACTAATTTTTTAATAGTGCAGATTTTATTTGAAATCATCACCTTCCCTTTATCCAATTGCCACTCAATACCTGTTTATTATTAATTCAAACCTGTTTATTATTTTAACTCTAACAGGCCAATGGCATTGCAAAAAGAAAATCATCAATCAACAATTCAGGTGATCCAAAATACACCATGTCATTCTAATGAGTTCTAAGATACACCAACATGTTATTCTAATAAGTTCTAATAAGTTCTAATGAGTTCTAAAATACACCAACATCAAAATACTAATCAGTTCCAAAAAAAACCAACATCAAAATTCTAATCAGTTCCAAAATACAACATCAAAATATCAACACATAAAATAGGTCCTGAATAATCTACACACTAATCATGATAACCAACATCAACTTCTTCATCATCCTCATCATCCTCCTTCTCCTGCAACATCCAAAATAAATAGTCACGAGTCAGACACATTAATTAACTTAAAAAAAATACGCTCAAGCATGTGATACTTTGCAAAATCCAATACAAAATCCATGCCAATCTACATGCCAATCTACAATGTTCAAACTCAACAAAATCCAATACAAAAACCCTCCTAAAAGAAACTAATAAACCAAGCATTATTATAAACCACTACAAACTCATTATTATAAACCACAACAAACCCAAAAACACTTCTTGTTGTGTGAAAATCACTTATCCTCAACTTCCTTTTCTTCACAACATAATAATCAACCAAAACTACCCCTCCAATAGGCCCCATCAAAGCAGAATAACCAATCAGCTTGTGTACAAACCGTTGTTCTCAAATAGGATTGTTATAACAGTGTCGAAATTCTAACAAACAACTTCAGTGCAATTAAGTACAAAAGCATATGAAAATTCAACTCAACTACATAAACATAATTTATAAACGAGTTCAATTCAACTAAATCAAAAACAATAGAAAATAGAACATACTGAATCATTATAATCAGGATGACCACTCGCTGGAGCACTAGAAGGACCCGCCTGAAGAGAATGCAATATATCAAATTTCTTTGACAATTCTTCAAATTTCTTTGCCAATTCATCTGTCCGCGCATTCGCCAGTGCAGCTTCTTCACGTGCAGCAGCAGCTTCAGCTCTGGCAGCCTCAATGGCCTGGTTATCTGCTTCTCTATGTGGGTTTGTAATTGACACCTGAGTCAAGATGTTTACTCCACATCTTATGTTACGTGCCAATTTTCTTGTGCCATAACACTGCCCCCGTGTCTTACCCCCTGCAACTTCTTTCCAAATTTGTATTCTTGTTGATCCTTCGACTTCATCACCAACTTGTTGCAAGTTGCTGCAGAATTTTTCCTGTACACGAGTATTTAAGAAAACTAAGAACAATAGCCAAAAACATATAAACATATAGCCAAAATAGTTCTTAAACAAATCCATAAGATATAAACATATAAACAGAAAAACACGTGAGTATAATATTTTGTGGAAGTTTTTAACACAAATCCCAAACAAAGTATAATATTTCAAACAAAGTATATTAAAATGTTAACTTACATGTGTTGTTGCTGCACGAACGTCAACCCACTCCCCATTCTTCTTTTTATGGGTGGCAATGAAAATCTCATCTGGATGTGCGGGTCGATCGGGTTTTTTAGCCTATCATTAGATCAAATATATATGGTAAAAATTTATATAAAATATAATTATATTAATGCTTTGTAATTATAAAGTATATATTAACGCATTGTAATTATAAAGTATATACCAATTCAAGTGCAACATCGTGGTGAGCTTTACGACCTGTTGTATGGACTGCCCCACCTTTGTTAGATGATCGATTAATCTTATTTTGTTGGGATACAGCTCTGAATTCATCTGTCTTCCACTTGTCTAGGAGATACGTCCATGTATCTACACCCATCCAACCCGGCTTCTGCCCCTTTTCTCTAGCCTTTCGTTGTATATCAGACAACCGTTTTCCACATTTCTGATGAAACAATTCTTCCATCTTTGCATCATCACAACAATCCCAAGAGACAAGCCTCTGACAAAATAAAAAAATAATAAATAAAACTCAGTAGTATACATAATCATCAACCACAACTAAAAAAGAAATTTCATTTTCATATGATATTCACATGATTATATGATGTTTCATAGAATAATATAAGATTCATATGTTATATATATATATATATATATATATATATATATATATATATATATATATATATATATATATATATATATATATATATATATATATTTCGTGCATTTTCATGTCTTACCTTAAAATCGTTGAACCATTCCTTTCTCACCTTCTCTCTTCCGTCACGTTTAAGCTCACCATAATTAACGAAGGTTCCACGGTAATTCGTTTCAATAACTTTTCGAATCATTGCGGCAACAAGATCACCTGGATGTAACCTGCACATGTTAACAATTCAGCAAATATAAATTCAGTGCTCCCATCACTAGTAGTATTGACTTTTTTTGTAAATGAGAATATTATGTTTATCCATGATCCTTAATGGAAATCCAAACATAAACATTATAAAAATTTCATTTACCTTTATGGAAATCCTAGTAACTAAGAAAATTTAACCAAAATTTTAGCATATGCATGATGCCAACAGTTTAACAAAATTCTTTTATATCTAATTATATAAAAATAATCACATATTTTTATAAAAAAATTAAAGTAATCTTCTACGAGTCACGATTCAAGCAATAATTACTACTATCTAACTAAAAGTCAAGCAATAAACACTTACGCATTAGTTGTTTCCAAAATACAGATCTTCGGTTTTTGCCCTCTGTCGTGTTGTTGCCCTTCATTAGCCAGTGTTTGGTCCCTCTGCACTTCCTCGTCTGTGGTGTGATGGGAAGGAGGCGGTTGAGGCTGAGGCTGCGGCTGAGGTTGAGGCTGATGCTGAGGCTGCGGCGGAGGCTGAGTATATCCTGGAGTAGGAATGAATGTGAACTCCTCAGAAGTCAGTGGAGGCTGAATAGGTGTCGAATCTGGAGTGGGTGGTGGAGGTTGAGTATCTGATGGTGTGGGATTTGTTTGAATCGGTGGAGGCTGAGTGGTCAGTGGTGGGTTTGTCTTAGTGGGTGGTGGTGGGTTTCTCTTAGTAGGTTGTGGTGGGTACGTTGAATCAGGTTTGCTATGGACCTTACGAGAGTTGTTTATAGCAAGAGTCCCAGGTGGAATATGTCTTTGACGACATAACCTGTCAATAACTCTTTTACAAAGAAACCATTAGACAAATAAGTCCAAATCCAAAAATAAATAAGTTGAAATACAAAAAAATCAAATAGGTGAAAAGATTTAGTCATCTTACTTAGATGTGCTCGATGGTACTTTTCTCTTTCCGTTTTGTCCATTCATCTCAAAGCTACCAACATTGAGTAATAAGAAATGTTCATCAAGAAATGGCAATGTTAAAGGTTATGTATCTATGCACTCACCAAGAAATATTCACACATGAGACGTGCAAAAGACGTGTATATGCTTTTAATTCATCATAAAATCATTGAGCTTTTTCATTTGGTACCTCACCCTCACTAATCGTTTCGTTTTTCATAGTATCATTCACATTTGAGACATTAACAAATGGCCTAAAAACATCAGAGACCATATCATTCATTGCCTCGATTTGTTCTTCGTTACCTAGATTATCCCCACCAGCATTCCCACCACTACTAGAATGATCATCAAGATCCACATTCTGATTCTCTTCTCCATGATCAGTCCATGTATAATAGTTGGACAAAAAACCATCTTTGTACAAGTGGTGTTTGATCTCATTAGGCGTTTTAAAGAGAATGCATACGCAATTTATACAAGGACACCTTATCCCTCCTTCGCTTAAAAACTGAGGTCGATTCATCGCTTTATTGACAAACTCTTCAACTCCACTAATAAATCCATCTTTCAAACCATACCTATCGGAGTTTACTCTATCATACATCCAACTTCGATCCATTCTCTACATAAAAAACAAATATAAGTTTCTAATTTTCATTTATTCAATTTACTTCTGAAGAATATCTCTTTATTGAGAATTTGGATGTGAAGGTTGTATTCTTCTTTCTTAATTAGTCATCAAGAAAAAAACTTAAGAAAGATTATATATGACATATATTTTAGGATGGAGAAAGTAGTAAAATAAATTTAAAAAGTTTATAAAAAAAAATTTAATTTTTTTAATAATGTCTCCTAAATAATGTCACAAAAAATTTACACATTTACACATTTATCGTGTGTTACATCATTCTTATAATATGAAAAGAAGAAAAAAAAACTCTAACATACATATGCATTAGTCTTAGCATCTTTATTATTTGGTACTTATAAAAAAAATTTTAACTGAAAGTAAGAAGAGACATATTTCAAGCATTGTTATATATGATAAATTTCTTCTAAAAACATAACGAGTTTCTAATTAACTTGTACATTTTAACAAGAAGCTTGATATTATATATAGTTTTGGTATTCCATTCACTTTAGATTGACCTATATATAAGTCTAGTATATGTTTATAAGAGTTATGAGTTCTTATTGATCATACATGTTAAAGAATCAATATTCGTATATAGAATATTTCATAAAATATTCTTTAGCCTATCTAAAATATAACAGAATATATTGTAGTATGGTCTTTATGAAATTAATTCAATAAATTGTAAATCTCACGAGAGGCAACAAACATCAACAAAGGAACAAAAACTGCTAAAAAAAGGTCACGCAGAATGTATTATGGAAACTGCAACATTCCGATTAGGAATATTTCCAACCAAAGCCGAATCACCTCTAAATTCATTGTCTCTGCGATAACCAAGAACCGAATTTGTTGTCATAACAGAACTAGAGAAAATATTTTTATACATAAAAAGGATATTAATTTTCTTTTAACATGCCAATATGTGGAGGAAACTTTCTTATTAAACTATTGTTTTGAACTTGCAAGAAAGTTAACTCAGTCTAGTTAGAGATCAATGAAGCAGAAATTTGACCAGAAAAGGAATCATCTGATAATCTTAGTTCACTGAAAGTTTGGTCAAATTTGCTAATGACAAAGGTAAAGAACTTGTTAGATTATTTCATATTAAGTTCAAGAAAGTTAGATTTGTGCTAATGACAAAGGTAAAGAACCTGTTACATTTTTGGCTACATACAAATAAATTAATACATAATTTGTTCTTTTTCATTAAAGTTCAATAATGTTACAAGATATGCATTATCAGATTGACAAGTATATTATTTAACTTCACTTAAACTAAACTAAACTTAAATTGATTTTCTCTTTGTCAAAAATATGCTTATTTGAATGACATGATTTTAAAACTACACTGCATTTACTTTCATATAGAAACTTGTAAAATACGGTGTCTATGCATGAGTACTAATTTTGTATTTGTAGACAGATTCAACCAAAACAATTCCAGATAAATCACCAATAAAACTTTCCAGTAATGTCACCTAGTTTGTATCTAGACAAGGTGTTGCTTCTACTTTAGTAGATTTCTTACTCTCTTATTTTAAATATGGTATTTAGAGCCTCTTGAGAGGTAACATTTCATTGTGTTTTACCATGTTGATCCACTCTCTTTCGATGATAAACAAATTCTAATAAATTATATCCTACCTCCTATTTGCCTTCCTTTCACTACTGTGACTCTTTACAGCATCGATTATTCGATATCAAATTATTGCCGCCGCAGCCAGCATTGTTTCCGGAAAACATCCGAAAAAATACCACCACTGAAATTATTGTCGCCGCAGCCAGCATTGGCACTCATAAATTTTTTTTAACTGAAAGTAAGAACTCATTCAAATTTGCTATGTAGGATCTAAGTGTTTAGGATTTTCCTTTCCATTGAATATCATGAATTATCATTAAGATCATCACAACATCTTTTTAAAATATTAAACATTTCCTTTTCAAAACATTCCATATGAATTAACATATTAGACCTTTCAAAAGATTGAAGTTCTCATATGAGACCTTTTAAAACATTCCTTTTTAAAACATTCCGCAAAGTTTCCACTAAAGTTGGAAAGTTGTAAGAAAATAAATGTACACCACACAAGTTTTGTGGAATTGTGAGAGTGAGAGAATTGTGTGGTAGTATTATTATTAATAAAATGGTGGCTTTTCAAAAATTGTTGGGGACAAAATTGAGTTATTGTGAAAATGTAACTTCTTACACTATATGAGCAATTATCCTAGACTATAATATTTAACTTATTATCCTATACTATAGGGGCAATTATTTACTTATAAGCTTCCACATCACAAGAAAGAAGCAGTTTGTCTTTGTACTATAGTAGAAAGAAGCAGTTTGTCTATACTAAGAACTATAAATAGCAATTTGTCTTTAGGCCTAATTTTAAATTGTTTTTGTATATACTAGAAACTGTTTTCATAAGATATTTTGAAAAACTAATGATAATAAGCTGAAAAACTGATTATACAAAACTGATTTAATAAGTATCATAAGTTCATTTCATTTATTAGAGCATTGAAGAAAGAAGCAGAATCATACAAAACTGATTCAAGCATCAGAGTTAAAACTATTACCGAATCGAACGCTATTGCTCGTTGTTAAAGGGGGAACTTGTCAAACTCGTCGTGCAGCAGAAAGAAGCAGCAGGATTTCTTGTCAGTAGGGCATTCCACAACCAAGTTTTTGTCTGCAATCAAAAGGACAAAGAAGTACATTATGACAGCAAAACATGCCCGCAAAACATGCAACTTTTTTGTACGAACAGTACCCTATTTAGTCCTTACTATGTTTTCGCCAACATTTACAAATTCAAGATATACATCATTTTAAAACTAGTATTGTTCTATTTGCTAACATCAACCCAAAAGGAACTATTAAATTCAAATCTCAATGAGTGCATAGAAAATGCTCCTGGAATTGATAGGGACAACACCATCAATGCAAAATGTTTCAAATAACAATGCCTAGTATCAATCAAAATAAAGAGTTTCAAATAAGCACACACAAAGTTACAGAGTTTTAACTGTCATATCACAAGGCCTGCCAAAACTACCTAAAGTTACAATTTTGGTAACACAAGCTGCAGAATTTATGTTCTATTGTATCACAAACCAACAGTTTTGTAAGGACTGTCATGTTTTCTCATACTTAATGGTTTTTCATCATTCCAATAAACAATTTTTGCTCTCTTTCTTTTCCTCTAAGAAATACTCTACCGGCCCAGCATATGCTGCAACAGCCTGTCTCAATGGATTTGAAGAAGCTTAATGAATTGTGTGCTACATCAACCAAATGGTTTTTCATCGTTCTAATAAATATTTTTTGGTTTTGGTTTTGGTATTGCAGCATGATTCTTATGTTTTGTGATTTGCTAAATCTACATGATAATTCTTATTTTTCTACAGCTGATGCATATAATCATATCGATTCGGAATATCTAAAATCAGAAAACAATCATCACAAAGATGCAGGATCTACTGCATCTACTGCCATTCTAGTTGGCGATTGTTTGCTTGTTGCAAATGTTGGAAACTTCAGGGATGTTATATGCAGGGGCGGTAATGGTAAGAGTATTAGCTTCATATATTATATAGTTGATTTCCTTTCCCTAAAAGTAATCCATGGCTTATATATTATAGAGTTTTTTTTGGTAGATCCTGACCTTATCCTAATATTCCGAGCAAACCAAGATCTTTCCTAATCATTTTCATGCGATTTCTTCTATATAAAAAAATCCTAACTATCAGAGTAGGTATAAAAAAATCAGTTAGATGCAGACCTATTTCTGTTAATGGCCTGCTATCATCAAGTGTCCACATACAAACATTCAGTTAATAACTTTCTCATTAAAATAACTTCATTTATCCATTCAAACTAAACAAAACAACTAACTTCATAAAATAGTGCATAACTGAATTTCACTTAATTCTCAATTCTCAAAATTACTAAGTGCACGTCTAAATAACAAATTCTACTAACTGATAAAAGAATTCCTATTTTCAAAGTCATTTGAGTTGAATTTCATTGACAGTTAACATGAAATATATCATTGGCAGCCAATCATAAACACTGGCTCTAATAAAAAACACTCCTATAATTGACTATACACAGGGTTTAGTCTATAAAATATTTCATGACCCTAATTATCCCATATTTCATACAAATATATTCTGATAAGCATCAAACACAGTTTATTTTTTATGCTTCGATAAAAACTCCCAAATGAAAGTAACCCAATAACAGCACAATGCAAAATGAACTCAGAGAATACACTTTCATATCAACCTAAAATACTAAGAAAATTTATCACTTACCAAACCCTTCCTTGTTCCTTCTGACGAGACTCAACGAATACTCCACCTTCAAAATCAACACAGACAATTTACTATCTTATCCAAAAGAATCAACCAATAGCATAAACCTAAGGTGTTTTCATATAATGTCATCAACAATTTAACTTTGTTTTTTCTTAACCAAGCATCATAAGCATAATAAACATGTCATTTATTTTCATTTTTGTTGAAGATAAGCAAATGACTAAACAAGAAAATTATCACACACAAATTCTGTTATGATGTCTGATTTAAGATGTTTTGTTTTTATAGAGAGACACCAATTGGGGTGGACTTAAGGGCGGCCAGGTCATGGCTCAACCTCAACTAGTCTTTGTTAGGATTGAAAACCAAACTGAAGTGGAAGACAAATCGGTTGCGGTGAGCAAAACAAAGTCTCCGAAAAATAAAGGGAAGTTGAAACAAGCAAGAGAAGTTACTGAGAACAGTTTGAGAAAGATTTGATCTAAAAGAAGCAAAAACAAACAGCAACTATTACTTTGATCCTTATCAAATTCAGATTTTAATAACTCATACATCTTAACAGTTCTAATAACATTCAAATTCATTTATTAATTCAATTCACTAAGAATACTCATACATCTTAAAAATACTCATTCATCAAATTCGATTCAATTCTAACTTCCAACATCAATTCAATTCAATTCTAATACATCTTAAGAATACTCATTCATAAAAATACCTAACTTATAAACTGATAAGAATACTCACCAGAAAGAGAAGCTTGAAGGAGAAATAACAATATTACAAGAACACCGACATTTTGACCTCACCCTTTTCCCTACCAATTAACATTAAAACAATCCATTAAAACAAACCAAACTGGAGAAATTAAATAAGATGCGAATGCGAAATCGAAATCGAAACAACTTATTTAAATTAAAATAAATTAAAAGATACCTAAAATAACTTATTTGAGATGAACGATTGAAAGGCTTAGGGTTTGAGATGAACGATTGAGAGGGCTTAGGGTTTGAGAATGCGAAATCGAAATCGAAACAACTTATTTGAGATGAACGATTGAGAGGCTTAGGGTTTGAGATGAACGATTGAGAGGGCTTAGGGTTTGAGATGAAGGATTGAGAGGATTACTGAACGAATTGACATGAACGATTAAGAGGGTTTAGGGAATTGAGATGAACGATAGAGAGGGTTCAGGTGTTGAACGAAAAGTGAGGTGATGAATATCTGGAAAAGGTAAGAATGTGATGAACTAATATATTGTTTCTTATTTTTCATTTTATTTTATAAGTTTTTTTTATAGTAATAATTTTTGATAATTTTAATTTATAAAATTTATTTGGTATAAAATAATTGTTGGCCTTTAAGAATTTTAATTTTAAGAATTTTAAGAAATTTTTATAGTATTTAATTTTAATTTATAATTGGTATAAAATAATTTGGTATAAAATATTTTTTATAGTATTTAATTTTAATTTATAATTGGTATAAAATAATTTGGTATAAAATAATTTTTATAGTATTTAATTTTAATTTATAATTGGAGGGAATGAAGAATTTTCGCATCAAGGTTAGCGTCGGTTGTGGCTGACACTAATAAAAAACAAGTAAAATATTTAATATTTAATAAACATTAAATAAATTTTTTAAAACGGTGTAAAGTAAATTCGCTGTTAGCGTCGGTTGTGACCGACGCTAGTACCAAAAGACATAGTCCAAACGTGTTTTTGCTAATAGTGTCGGTTAAATGAGACACAACTGCAACATTAGTAGCGTCAGTGTCGTGGCCGACACTAATTTATTGATGCTAAAATGTGTTTTTCTTGTAGTGAGCGGCGACGGTCTATCTATGAGCAGGATACACATATTCTTGATAGATGATAGATTGGTGAATTCTTGGGGTTTGATGAGTCAGAAGATCGGGAAGAGAGACGTGTTGGATCACTGCCAGATTTGGTTAAAAGTCAAGGCGGAGAATTGGGGTCCCAAAGCGTTTAAGAAAAGCAACACTTGGTTCGATCATCAGGGGTTCCTTGCTTTTGTGGAGAAAGAATTGAGGGATTTGGATGTTGTCGGAAGGAGCGATTTCGTTATTATGGATAAGCTCAAATTATTGAAGGGGATTCTAAAGGATTATAACAAGAAAGTATTTGGATGGTATGAGTTGAAGGCAGATCTCAATATGGAGACTCTTAATGATTGTGACATGAAATTAGCTGATTGCAATGTTTCGACTTATGATGCAGATGTAGTGTCTTTAGTTAACATAAAGGATGAAGCTTGTAGACAAATGTGGGTTAACTGGCGCATCAAAGAGAATATGTTAGTGCAGAATATGAGTAAGAATTGGATCATCCAGGGAGATAGTAATTCAAAAAAATTCCACAAGTTAATTAAAGGGACGATGAGGAGGAATTATATAGGTTCAATGGAAACTGTTGGGGGTAGAGTGGATACAGTGGGAGAAGTTAAGGAGGAAATTAGAAGATTTTTCTGCAACAAATATAGAGAACCTGAGCTTGACAAGCCAATTCTTAATGGGGAGGTTTTAAGGTGTTATCAGTTTCGGAAGCGGATAAGTTGGAGGAACCCTTTACGGATATTGAGATTAGAGATGCAGTTTGGAGCTGTGACGGGTCTAAAAGCCCGGGTCCGGACGGCTTCAACTTCGTATTTATAAAAAAAATGATGGTCGTTTATGAAGGAAGACATTTCAAATTAAATCATAGATTTTCATCATAATGCGTTTCTTCACAAAGCTCTAACTTCAACTTTCATAGCTCTCATTCCGAAGGTCAAAGTTCCTACTTCTTTGGGGGAGTATCGTCCGATTTCCTTGGTAGGATGTTTATATAAAATCTCGGCGAAGCTGCTAGCTAATAGGTTGAAAGGGGTAATTGGTGGATTAGTTTCTCAGTGTCAGTCTGCTTTTGTTCCTGGTAGACAAATGCTGGAAGGAGTTGTTATCACTAATGAGATTGTGGATATGGCAACGAGGGAATCTAGAGAGTGTATGTTGTTTAAGGTGTACTTTGAAAAGGCATACGACTGTGTTAATTTGAATTTCATTTGATTTTTGTTTCGTACTATGGGTTTCAGTTTGAAGTGGAGAAGGTGGATGGAAGCATGCATTTGCAACTGTCATTTGTCAATATTAGTTAATGGTAGTCCAACCTTAGATTTCAAAGCGGAACGTGGGCTAAGGCAGGGACATCCCCTTTCGCCTTTTATTTTCATCTTAGTTGCCGAGGGTTTAGCGTAATTGATGAAGAAGGTAGTGGATCTAGGAGAATTCAAAGGCTTTGCGGTTAATGAAGAGACCAAGGTAGAGCTGATTCAATTCACTCATGACACTCTCATTATGGGTGAAAGAGGTTGGAAAAATATCTGGTCCATTAAATCGATTCTGAGGGGCTTCGAACTCGTCTCAAGTATGAAAGTTAATTTCCATAAGAGTCACATAATGGGAATCAATGTAAGTCGTCATTTTCTGGAGGCAGCATCAAACTTTCTTACTTGTAAAATTGGTATTCCATCTTTCCGGTTTTTGGGTATTCACATTGGCTGAAACCCGAGAAGAATCAGTTCGTGGAGAATTTTTATGACAAATTTGAGAGCAGCCTAGTTAGATGGAAAGGCACATACCTTTCGTTGACTGGCAGGGTCACATTGATGAATTCTGTTCTTTCTAGTTTGCCAATATTTTGGCTTTCTTTTTTCAGAATTCCTTTGACAGTGATAAAATGTTTGGATAGAATCCGAAGGAGATTTCTTTGGGGAGGTTGCGACAAAATTTCGAAAATAAATTGGATAAGTTGGGAGGCATTTTACAAAACGAAGGAAGACGGTGGCTTAGGGGTGATCAATTTATATCTTTTCAATCAAGCTCTTTTATTGAAATGGAAATGGAAATTGTTGGATAATAAGAAATCCTTGTGGAAGGAGGTTGTTAGAGGAAGATACAAATTTATCGAAGGAAAGGTGATGGAAGCGAAAGGAAAGTATGAGAGGGCAGCGTCGTTTTGGTGGAAAGACTTATGCGGCACAGGGGAGGTTTCTACTAACTTTAATTTTTCTTTTGCAGGACATGTCAAACAAACTCTAGGAGACGGAAAAACGATTTCTTTTTGGAAAGCTATTTGGTTATATGATACTTCTCTAGCGGATCAGTTTTATTTCCTGTATGACATCAGTACCGCTAAACACGGTTCAGTGAATTCGATGGGGGCTTTCCGGAATGGTGTTTGGAGGTGGAACGATTTTGGCATTAAGTCAATAGTTAAGGATCAGTTTCCAGAATTAGTGCAGGAACTGAATCTCATACTTGAAGGTATTTCTCCAACTTTGAAATTGTCTGATTCAACCCAATGGAAATTAGGAGACAATCAATTGTTTAGGTCCAAGGATGTATATGCTTACCTTTTGAAAGACACACAACATTCATTGATTCATGAATCCCAAGGCAGTGCGTTTAAATTGATTTGGAAACTCAAGCTTCTGACATCAATTAAAACTTTTGAGTGGAGAATGTTATGGAACAGATTACCGACGAAGGATCAACTCTTGAAACGAGGCGTTACGATGACAAATAGGAATTGTTTATAGTGTAATGCGATCGAGGAAGACATGGTTCATCTGTTGTTCAACTGCTCTTTTGTGAAAGAAGTATGGTATTCTATTGGGCAGAGGAGTGGCAATCCGGTCGTTTTTGGAGGATGTATTTGGACTTTTTTAATAAACCGATGTGGTATAAAAAACGAAAAGGAAGACATTATTAGAATGGGCTCTATTTGGTTTTCAGTTTTGTGGAGCTTATGGAAAGTTAGAAATAACTTTATCTTTAATTCAGGTCGGGTTAGTTTTTCGGATATTTGTTGGGACATTAAATTCTTGGCATGGAAGTGGTTGATTTTATGCGATATTTCTCATTCCAAAACTGATTTTCTAGCTTTTGTTCAAATCCGTTAGGTCATTAGTCAGATTAGTATTGGTGAGAAATATCTTTTTGTAATTGTCTTTCCGATTTTCTTCTTGTAAGATTTGAATACACCTAGTATTCTGTTATTAATCTCATTTGCTTTAAAAAAAATTAAGACTTGTAAACATGTATATATACATGTCACTATGAGGTAAATAACAACTCTTCTCTCAATACAAAAAAAAAAATACAATAATATTTCCATACAATCAATTTAATGTCTTTCTTTCTTTACTCTCAAGATACACAAGATTGTTCCAACAAATTGCAATGCATGAATTTAACATCTTTGAGGAGGTTTCTCATGAGTATCGCACGATTTTTTGCCCAAATTTTGCAAATATTTAATAAGATTCAAGCAAATCACTCTCATCAACGATAATTAAAAGAGATGGTTTGTGCATAAAATAAACATAGGCAGAGTATGAATATAGGGAAATCTGCATGGCAGATTGGTCATGAATAAAGGTGACCCACCTTTAACTATAAAACATTCTTACACTACGAATTATATGAAATCATAGAAACCTATAATATACATCAACTCAAATACAAATACAACATGATCTATACAAAGTAAGTAAAAAAGGTATACTAGTAATAAGAGTAGAAATAACGACAAAGCTAAGAAGATTACAAAGTTCTTACAAAACATTACTATGCCATTAATGTAACATGTCAATAACTTACTCCAACATTATTGACAACCATAATCTCAGCAGCCACCCCCGCCACCTCCACACCCTCCACCACCGCCTCCGCCTCCACATCCTCCGCCACCACCTCCATGTCCGCCTCCATGTCCTCCGTGATGATTTCCAGCTGAAGCAGCCGTGTAAACGGGAGTCATAAAAACCATGTTACCATCTCTAGCACCACCTCTAAACTTTTTCGGCTTTTCATGTCCAGAACAAAGATTTCCCATATCTATATGCTGTTGGCTTTTAATTTTAAGTGTTTGTTTCCTATACAAGTTTACCCTTCTTATAGTATAATTTATAGGCAAGTTTGGTGAAAATATTTTTGTATAGTCAACATCCTTGTTTTCCACGAAAAGTGTTGGAAGAATCTTGTATGCCATATGACCTTGTAATACGCAATTTAATATTGGAAGAGTCAAGTATGCCATATGACCTTGTCATAGTCAATGAAATTATTATGATGAGCCTACGTTTGCTCTCCCTAATATGTTATGGATAATTTACTTAAGATAATATATGGTATTAATAAATCTAATCACAAAGAACTTTATGTGAAATTTGTAAGTTATTATTTATTTACCAGTAATGGTTACTATCTTAAATTGCAACTAATTATCTTTTTAAATCAATTGTTATATTATTCAAGACTGTTTGATTGAGATGGTTGGAGTCTCTTCTAATTTAATTAAAAATCTTGGATTTGAATCAAGTTTTAGAAACACCACAATGTAAATTAATTTATTAAAAAAATTAATAAAAGATATTTATTTCTTCCATCTACATTTCTCCTTTTTTGTAATAAATTTTTTAATTAATTTTGTAACTTACAAAATTTATAACTATACTTTCTTAGTAAATTATATTAAACTATAATATTTAATCCGAGAGGGTTGACCTAGTGGGAGGAAACTTGAGTCTCAAGGATTTGTTCTATTTGAGGTCCTGAGTTTGAAGGAGTCTATGATCAATTCTCGGGAATTTTTTTTTATGAATTTGATGTTAATATTAATATTTAAAAAAAATAAAATTTAGTTTATAGATAATAGATTAAAAATTAATATTTTAACTATTTAATTTTCACAAAAACACGGTTTTAGGAAATGTAAATGATTTAGTAACAAAAAGAATAGAAATGTAAAAGGATAGGTACTTGGAATGAAATATATTTGACCAAAAATATTTCAGACAGGAAAAGTAACAAAGAAAATTGCTGGAGAAAAAGTTATGTCCATATTAAAAACAAAACTTAAGATAGAAGAAACGATGACGTCCTAAGCTTACACGTGCATGTTTCCAGAAAGTTAAAAAAAATTCAACCAGAGATACATACGATAAATATGTGTAAATTATTTTGAATAGTATTTTAGGATCTAAGATTTTTAGATGGTCCACCAGCTGGCAAGACTAAGTTGGATAGTCCGTTTTGTCAACTATAAATACTAATTAATTATTCAAATTGAATATTTCCACATTAAGAAAATTTAAAATCAATATAGCAGATTGCAAGAAGAAAACAATTTTTTACTTTAAGTGAAGAGATAAAGGTTTTGTACCTAAAATTGGATCAATGTGTCATTGAGAATCTAGACTTGAGATTGAAGGTCATTTCTACTCTCATATCTCTTTCCGGAATTTGAGATTGTTTCTGTTCTAAAGATCTAAGGCTAATTGGTTAAAGAAAGGTAATGTTAAAATGAGTTTCTTTCTTGGTTGTATTAAGTTTAGAAGGAATTTATGTTGGCGCTTCAAGTTAAGGAGTCAAATGTGATAGCTTATAGATTAGCAAAAGTTATAGATAAGATAATTTCATCTAACTAATCAGCTTTTCTGAAAGGTCGACTATTGGTTTATGGTGTGGTAGTTATTAATAAGTTGGTTGACCTAACGAAAAAGACCAAGAAGGATTGTTTTATCTTTAAGCTGGATTTTAAAAAGGCTTATGATTCGGTCAATTGGAGTTTCTTGGACTATAGTTATATATGTTTAGTTTATATGAGAGACGACATGCTTGGATGCATGCTTGTATTTATCTCTAAGAATTCGACAATCATGTTCAATGAGTTTCCAGTAGAGGAAATTAGTATCTAGATGGGTTTAAATCAAGGAAACCCATAACTCCTTTTATTTTTCTTTTGGTGGTAGAAGAGCTTAGTGTTCTTCTCAGGTAGGTTGTGGGTCTTGATGTGTTATCCAACTTTAGGATTGGCTCCTCAAACGTTATAATCTTTCATATTCAGTATGTTGATAATATCTTAATCATTTCCAAAGCATAAATGGAGAAACTTTGAACTATTAAAGCCATCTTAAAGGTTTTGAGCTATCTTCTGATCTTAGGGTTAACTTCTCCAAGAGTTCTCTTATAGGTGTTAATGTGGATTTTATTTTCCAGGATTCAGCTAGTGAGTTTCTGAATTGCTACTAGCAGTATATCAATTTTAAGTATCTTAGCTTGCCGATTGGGGTTAATTCTCTTTTAGAGGCAACTTGGGAACCCACTGTCTCCACCTTATCTATGAGCTTGTTATCTTAGAACCATCGATTTGTTAGCATGGGAGGTGTTCTGTATAGGGCCTCTAAGACATTGTTGGACATAAGCCCAAACCTGTCGGGCAGAGGCCCAATCAGTCGGGTAGGGGACCCGTCAGTCGGGCAGAAACCCAGCCTCGCGGGCAATGTTTTAGACCGTCGGGCAAAACCCACGGTCCATCGAACTCGTGCTAGGGAGACTGCGTCTCCCCCACGTGCGTCACGTCACCCAACTATCCACCCTTATCTCCTAAAATGCAGGGATAGTTAGACCAAGGAAAATACCACATGTTAGGTCTTACACGCTCCTACGCGTACCTTGGCAGTTCTTCCTTGGGCCTAGCTAATCCAACCCAAGAAGGGACCTTGGCCCAACGCTGGGGGCACATATGAATACCTTTTTTTACTAAAGGGTCAGGTATTCTGAACTTATCATCACTTACCATTTTCTCTGTACCTATACTCACTTAAGCCTCGGAGTGCCTTGCAGGTACACCCCCATCTCTTTATCAACCACTACATTCGCAACCCAACACCTAGAAGGCCAGTCTGATCAGGTAAGATCAGTGGCGCCGTCTGTGGGAATATAGCTCCCCCCTTCTTCCACATCAGAAGATCAAAGCTCATTCACTCTTCGCCCTTCCAGCATGGCGAGCGAACACGTTGACAACCACACTTTGGATCTCGTCGACTACACCACTGAGGACAACCTGATCGTCACCCACGAATCTGATGTGCGTGACGGGCAGCCCTCCATCCCATCGCCTGAGCCCGAGGACAATGGCGTCCCTCAACCTTAGCCAACAACTGCTTTCCATCCCATATCGGTGTCAGTTGAAGGAGACCCCACCATGATAGCCATGGTGTATGCTCAGAATCGGACCAACTTCCTGCTCACTCAACAGCACTAGAGGATAATAGCACTAGAGACCGAGCGTCAAACCGGACCTCTCTGACGGGAGCATGGGCCCCAATCCGAGAAGCACCAACCAGAGGCGACCAAGAAGTTAGGAAGTTCGCCTCCTCATTGAGGGCGGCGTTCCCCCGAGCCAAAGAAGAATAGGTCCAGGGGGCGCCTGAACGAGTGGACGACCAACACAGAAGTTCTCCTCAGAGAGATCAAAGCCCGAGGAACGAAGGCTACTCACTGCTGAGGAGTGATGAAGATGACCCCCACTGCCCTCTCTCACAGACTATTATGGAGGCACCACTCCCGAAGGGCATGGAGAAACCCCCAAACTTGACACCTTATGACAGGACGACTGAACCCAATGATCATGTCGACAACATCAATGTTATGCTCAACTATCGCAACGACATCACTGGGAACGTCAAGTGTTGGCTATTCTCGACAACCCTTAGGAAAGGAGCCATGGCGTGGTACAAAAGCCTGGCACATGAGTCCATCACATCCTGGAGGAGCATGAGGTTGACGTTCACACGATATTTCACCGCCTCCCGACGCCACCCCAAGACCGGAGCAACCCTTAAAGCCATCGTACAAGGGAAGAACGAAACATTGCGCTCGTACATCGAGCGATTCAACCAAGAGGCTGTCGAGGTGGATGCGATTGATTACATGAAAAAGTATCTCCTCGAAAAAGGACTTCTTCCTAGAAGCGAACTCAGCAGAGCAGTCGAGATAGAACCTCATCGCACCCTCGACGAGCTTCTTTACAAAGCTCAAGCGTACATCCGATACAAGGAGAAACAGGTCGCTCACAATGTCCAGAGCAATCGCGGCCACGATGACGCCAGAAGCTCCAAAAATGAAGACTACACTGTTCCCCGACGCACCGGGGATAAAAGGAGAGACAATAAGCCTCACGAGATCTGGGAAGGAAGAGGACCCGCAGGGCGATTCTCCGAATACACATTGTTGACTGTTCCCCACGAGCACATCCTCGCTGAGTGCATCAACTCTGAGTTCAAACAGGGCAGGGCAAGGTTCCCCAAACCTACAACACCCAAGCCCCACACTGACAAGTCCAAGTAATGTCGTTTCCATTGGAGCCATGGGCATGTGACCAAAGATTTTTTCCACCTCAAGAACGCGATCAAAATTATGATCAAAGAGGGTCACCTCAAACAATACATGAAGAGAAGCGAGACTCCCCGGCATGAGGAACAATCCACGTAAAGAAACTCGTCCCTTCTAAGTGGCGATATGCGTATCACGACCTGAAGACTTCCACCTCCCCGATGTCAATATGGGAGGACGAATTGCTGGCATAGCCCGTGGGAGGATTTCCCCACAGCCTTGGTCATCTCTAGAGGAGGGGTAAACAATGAGAATGTCTCAGGGAAGATCCAACCCGATATATCATTTTTTCTCGAAGAACTGTTTGATGGGTCACCAAATTCGAGCATCCCTCTTCTAATAAGGGCCAAAATGGCGCACTTTGACGTCTGACGTATCCTGGTCTACCAAGGCAGCTCAGTGGACATTATGTATGTCCATCTGTTCAAGACTCTCAAGTTGGACAAGACTAACTTATCCCCCTATGTTGGGTCCGACCTCCAAGGATTTAATGGGGCTACCTCAAGACCATGGGGGTACGTGGAACTCCTCGTCACGTTCGGAGAGCAGGAAACAACAAGAGAAGTCAAAGTCCAATTCCTGGTGATAGAATGCCCCTCCCTCTACAACTGTATCCTTGGCCGACCCAGTCTAGCCGAGTTGACGACAGTCCCATCTACCGCCCACTTGAAAATGAAGTACTACACCAAGCTGGGTCGCATGGTCACGATCCACGGGGACATCGAGGCTGCCCGGAGATGCTATGATGCTGTAGTCAAAGGACAAGCCATGATCAACACCTCCAAGAGCAGCAAGAAGCCTAAAGTCAAAGAGAGGCCACCCTCCTTGCGGGTAAATTCCATTGATATTGACTGTTGTCTCGGCGAAGACGAAGCTGAAACACAGGGCCCCATCAACGGGCAGGTTCCAACTCACCCATTCCGCCCAATCCCTGATGGCGAGTTCGAGCTTATCCCTCTGGGCGACGACCCCGACGAAACTGTGAAGATAGGTACTAGACTGCCATCAACAACAAGGGAACAACTTGCAACTTGTCTCAAGGAGAACGCATACCTGTTCGCGTGGAGCGCTACTGAGATGCCCGTGCTCGACCCCGAGGTCGTTTGTCATCAATTAGCTTTAGATCCGGCCATTAGGCACGTAGTACAGCGTAGGCGCAAGCAGTCTCCCGAGAAAGCGGAGGCTGCCGAACGGGTTGTAAAAGACCTCTTATAGGAGAATTTTATTTCTGAAGCCCAGTACACAACCTGGCTCTCTAATGTAGTTCTCGTTAAGAAAAATAATGGAAAATGGCGAATGTGTGTTGATTATACTGATCTCAATAGGGCATGTTCCAAATATGCTTTTCCCTTGCCTAATATAGATAAACTGGTCGATAATTCTGCAGGTTTTAAACTCTTGTCTTTTATGGACGCATATAGTGGATATAATCAAATCCTTATTTCGGAGACAGACAAGAGGCATACGGCCCTCATGACCCCGACGAGCAATTACTAATACAACATGATGTCCTTCAGGCTAAAGAATGTCGGGGCCACCTACCAACGCATGATGAACAAAGTCTTTCGAGGAGAGATTGGGGACATGCTCAAGGTCTATATGGACGACATGATCGTGAAATCGTACGAAGAAGTCGAACTCGCCCAACATCTCCGAAAGGTATTCGAGAAGGCGAGGCAATGCAGAATGAGGTTCAACTCTGAAAAATGCACCTTCGGCATCCGGGCAGGGAAATTCCTCGGCTTCTACCTAACCGAACAAGGGATCAAAGCCAACCCCGACAAATGTCGAGCATTTTCGGAATTCCCGACCCCAAACTCGAAGAAGTCCATTTAGTCTCTTAATGACATGCTCACCTCATTGTCCCGTTTCGTCGCCAAGTATGCACAACACACCCTTCCTTTCTTCAAACTACTACGTAAAGAGGCCATCTTCAAATGGACTAGAGAGTGTGAACAAGCGTTGCTCCACCTAAAAAGGGCACTCTCTGAACCAACGGTCATGTCACGACCACTGGATAAAGAAACTTTATACCTATATTTGTCCATTGTAACCGAGGCGGTCAGCGCCGTCTTCATCCGTGAAACTACTTATGGGCAAAAACTTATCTATTTCACGAGAAAGGCCCTTCAGGGCCCCGAGCTGAGATATCAACAAATCAAGAAATTCTCTTTGGCCCTAATAAATGTGGCGAGGAGACTACGACATTATTTCCTTGCTCATACGATTAAGGTTCGAACAGATCAACTCGTCAAACATCTTCTCGGTCGACCAAACATGACCGGCAGAATGCTGAAATTGTCTTTGGAACTATCGGAGTTCGACATCCAGTATGAAAGCGGGAAGGCTTTGAAGGCACGGGTTTTGGCCGACTTCGTCGCCGAGATGACACATAACCTGATCCCATCCAGTGGTGCCCACAAGTGGATGATCTTCGTCGACGGTGCATCCAGCTCGTCTGGGAGTGGCGCAGACATCATCCTCGAAAATGAAGATGACATTTTAATCAAAGTATCCCTGGCATTGGCCTTCCCGAATTCGAACAACCAGGCCGAATACGAAGCGTTCCTCGCGGGATTACGATTGGCTGAAGACCTGGGAGCGAAAGAAGTAAAGATATCTACAGACTCTCAGCTCGTGGCATCCCAGGTACGAGGAGAATACTAGGCTAAGAACGATAATCTCATCGAATATCTAGCTCTCGTGAAAGACAAACTAGAGAAGTTCAACGCCTGGGAAGTCCAGCATGTTCCTCGCGAACATAACACACAGGCGGACGTCCTATCTAAACTGACGAGCATGCGAAAGAAGGACGGAAACAAATCTGTAATCCAAGAGATCCTTCTTTGGCCAATCATCGAGAAACCACCTCCTTCGCTCAATGTAATTGCAAAACGAAAAAAGAGTAAATAGGGTAGCTTATTCTGCCACCCTTATTTGCAAGTTATAACTACAATAAACGATTTGGTAAAAAAAAACTACGAATGAACGATAATATTCTCTTTTAATTCCATGAACTTTATTGCATATTCTTAAAAGTGAATTCAAATCAATACTATATAACGTAGGAGTAAATCGTTACATTCCATTGGATACTCAAATACAACTTTAATCTAAATCAAACTGAAACACATAATTTTTCATTCAAAATATAGTATACATTGCACAACAAACTCACTTATTATAATTCATACTACCGAACTATATGAAATATTTTTTTACAACACAATATATGCCTCATAAATAATAGAGGTATAATTTTGGTTGGAGATAACCACAGAACTAGGAAAGTCACCAAGCTCTTACAAAACATTAATATACCACTCCCACATATTTGACAACATAATCTCAAAAGCCACCCCCACCACCTCCACACCCTCCACCGCCACCACCACCACCACCGCCTCCACACCCTCCTCCACCACCACCTCCTCCACCATGATCACCTGCATGTCCACCTCCATGTCCTCCATGATGACCACCACCAGTTCCATGTCCTCCATGATGATGACCACCCCCATGATGATTTCCAGATGAAGTCGTGTCAACAGGAGTCATAAAAATCATGTTACCATCTCTAGCACCACCATCACCCCCACTGAATTTTTTCCTCTTTTCATGTCCAGAGCATAAATTTCCCATATCTATATGTTGTTGGCTTCTAAGTCTTTCTTCCTATACACTACCCTTTTTATTTTTCATATGAGTATAATTTATAGGCAAAGTTTTGTTAAATAAATATCATAGTCAATGTCCTTGTTTCCACGGAAAGTTTATGAAGTTTCAACGCAATTTAATGTATATCATAGTCAAAGACTTCTGTGCCATATGACGGTGTAATAATCAATGATAGAGGAAATGTTATCAAAAAAATTCTCTAAAACAATCATGATCATTCCATTCACATTGTTGAAAATGAAATTATTAAGGTGATTTCTAAATTATATTTTGATAAGTCATGAAAAATTTGATAAGATAAAATCATACCTTCAAATTAAATCACATGCAATTCAATTTCTATGACGAATAATAGATTCTTTATGTGATAATTTTTTAGTAATTTCAATTGTAATTAAGTTATATTTTAAGTTATCCATTTTTATTTTTCTAACTAGTTGGTAATCCGTACGTTCTGAGGAGGTTTTATATTTTTTAAATCAATTTTTTATTTATTTGAATATTGTAATTGATAATATTTTGTTGTTTTCATAAAATATAGAGATATTTAATTTAAATATTTTTAAATGATTTGTATATGTTTATTATTGTAAAATGCTATTGAGGTAATTTCAATTTTTTTATTTAAATAAAAAGTAAATTACAAAATTATTTTGACACTATTCAATAATTTTTTGTTGGACTAAAATATGTAAATGTTTTGAATTTTATGATTATTTTTTAGTTTAAAGTAAATATTTTATTTTTGAAATCTTTGTATCCAGTATTTCGACCGACTAATCCAAGAGGACTATCACTGTCTATTAGCAGAGATCATGTTTCAAGTAAATTTACTATTTGTAGATATTAGGAATATTTGAGGAAGTGTATGTCATATTTTTAAATTATATAAAAGTTTTATAATTTTAAACTAAAAAAAAATATTCATACTAATTACATAATTTTATCAAATAATAAGATGATTTGCTATTAAAAAGTTTAATCACATGATTTTTTTAATATTAAGAAACCAAAATATTTATATTATTTTTTATTTTATTTTATTAATTTGTAAATAAAGTTCAAATTACTTACGAAAAATGATCAATTAATAAGATTATTGTAGTTATTAAATTTTGTAAGAATTTTATATAATTAATTTTTTTTTGTTATCCATGAGTTTTTTTTAATGATCGATTTATTTATGCTGCATATTTTTTAATTTAAAAGAAAATAGTGTAATTATTATATATTTAGATATTAGACTCTAAAAAAAAGAAATAGTTAGTTATTAACAAAATTGCGTAGTTATTTTTTTTAGGTATATTGTAAAAAGATCGAATTATATATATATATATATATATATATATATATATATATATATATATATATATATATATATATATATATATATATATATATATATATATATATATATATATATATATATAAAGAGTGATAATTGTTTTTAGTTGGGATTAACTCTTCTAAAATATATAATATTATAATTTTTGTATCATATGATTTTTGGATTAAAAGTTGAAGTGTAATTGTACTTTAATAATTTATAAATAAAACTTAAATTAATTATGAAAACTGATCAACTAAAAAATTATTCTAATTATTAAATTTTGTAAGATTTTAAAATTTTAATATAATATTTTTTTAGTCCTCAATTTTTTATTTTTGAATGATCATATCATTTCTTTTTGTGTTGTTTTGTAATTTAATAAAATAGTTAATTTATTATTAGTTTTTTATATTAGACTCTATGAAAACAGAATAGTGTAGTTATTAACAAAATTGTGTACTTAATATTATTTTGAGATGTAAGGTGAAATAGTTGAATTATATAAGAGTGATAATTGTATTTAACTCTTGTGCGATATTTAATAATAAGATTTTTGTAACATATAATTTTTGGAATAGATGTTGAAGCACTATTGTGTAAGTTTGTTGAAAGATTCAATTCTATAGATGACGCATCATATTTTTATTGATGTAACAAATATAATCTACATGACATATTATATGTCATAACATAATTTGTTGCATTAGATTTAATATATTATAATAGAAGTTATGTTTTTCTCCTTATTTTAATCTCATCTCATTTATTTCTTTAATTTTTTGTGAATCGTTTCTTCATCATATTTTTTCTTCTTTCATTTTTAACTTTTGTGATTTGAATAATATTGTAGTGATTTATAAAATAATTAAAAATTAAATGTAATGATATTGAAAAAAAATTTGGAGAACCCAATTAAGGTTAGCATAAACATTAGGAGAGCAATGTAAAAAGAACAATATACGTTAAATTGAGGAATGCACAGAAGTTTCTTAGAAATTATATATTTGAGTGATCAGAAAGACGTAATTGATCTTCACGTCGGTGACGACCAAAACTTGACCATTTCAAAAGGAAGTTTCCTCGTCGAAAGTATAATTGACCCTTCTGAGAGACGAGAAAATTTGTGCTCCAAATGTTGCATATAGTGATCAGAAATGTTTTTAGAGAGAGAGAGAGAGGCTTTGCCTTCTCTCTAGGAAGCATCTTGGTTTTATCTATATTTTTTCTTAAGTCATTTCTTGGTATCCTTTTGTTCATAGAGTGGTTGAAAGTAAGAAAAAATGGTTTCAGACATATCGCTCTGAGAAGTGATATTATCTCGGTAGGATGAAAGGTGAACGACTGTGGTAACATTAGTGTTTGCTCTATCTATTTTTCAGAAATTCCTGACAAGAGTGACGGAGTCGAATGTAATGGTTGGAGTGGTAGAGTCGAGGATTTCAAAGGGAAAATGAGCTTTGTAAAGCCTTTTTTTTTTGTTTTGCTCAGGTCTTATGTGGCATTACATTATCTAGCTGAAGTTGATGACTTTGTGAGACTTAAGAAAGCTTCTGTAGGTGTAGTGATTAATCATGGTTCGTCCTATAATATACTAATGTGCTTCGAAACGGAAGGCTACTTTTCTATTAAAGTCACACCTATTGGTTCCAATCTCTTCCTGTTGAAGAAGCAAGAGGACATCGTCTGATATCATTATCAGTAAGGTTTATATGGTAATGATAAATGGTAGTTCATTTAAGATTCATTCGTCGGAAAAGTCGTATGGTCAAGTGTGTGTTTATCGAAACCTAACTAAGGTTATTCCTACTTCTTTATCATGTTTTGGCTTTGAGAAAGCTTGGTCAAATTCTTATAGAGGCATGTTTGGAGAGGGTGATTTTGAAAATTCTTCTAACAAGGAGGCAGTGGTACAAGGCCACATTATTTTCCCTTCTAGTGATATGTATGTTGTTCCTGTAGCCTCCGTGGGGTTGGAGCAAAGAGGGTGTATCAGGAATTGCAAGGAGATAGTTATTCTGAATGGTACATAGGGAAATGTTGATGATGCCCTAGGTGCGACGAAAGAGGCATCTTTACGTAAGTTATCAAAAGGTGGGTCCCCTATTTTTGTGCTTACTTCCCATGACAGGTCTGATACGAGGGTTGTTTGTACTTTGGGTAACAACCTTTCGGGAAAACCCCTTTCTAAAAGGGAGAAACTAGAAGTTTCATACATATTAGAAAAATAAAATATATTCTTGAGTTAAATGGGATTATTTTCTCAAATAAAAGGAAGCCCAAGAAGAGGAGTCTTAGGCCTTTCACTCTGGTAGATTTATTACATGTCTCTACTGGGCCCGTTTCGTCCCATGTAGATACCTCTCATTCATTCCATTATCGTTTTGCTCAGAACCCTGCAAGGTTCGTCTCATCCTGGGAAGTGGACAGATGTTCTGTATGTGCCATATTATGATGTGACTCTATTTCTGAATCTGATGTTGTGCACTACAATCATCGGTTCTGGAAAACTGTAGATTCTATTGTGGGAATCAAAGTTTGGAAGGCAATCTCAAATCTAGGAATAATCTCTAAAGGGAGATAATAATTATAAATAGAAGATTATGGATTTGGAGAGGAGGGATTTTGTTAGGAAGGAAGTCCAAGGGGAGAATTCAAATCAGTTGAAATAATTGTGGGCTCTTTTAATATTAGGGGGGAGGTAGCCTATCAAAGATAAAACATATCAAATCTATTATATCTCAGGGAAAGCTTACTTTTTTTATTCAAGAAACTAAGATAGCCTTTGTGGATGTTTCTACGGTGAAGAGTCTGTGGGGAAAGAAAAATATCACTTGGTCTTTTGCAGGTTCAATCGGCCAATCTGGTGGTATTATAACTATGTGGAAGGAAGATTTATTTGTATCTATTCTCAGCTTTAAAGGGGAAAGGATTCTTTTGTACAAAATTAATGTGGAAAGACTTGTTTATTTACATCGTCAATGTATATTCACCTTGTTCTCTATCTCTCAGGAGGAAACTTTTGAAGAATATTTTAGAATTGACAACAAATTATAATGATGGGGAATGGATCCTTGGGGGGATTTTAACTCAATAAAAGATCCAAGGGATAGGAAAGGTAGGAACGCGGTTTGTAGGAATTCTGAAATTGGAGAGTTCATTGGTTTTGTGCTTAATTCCAAGTTGGTGGATCTCCCATGTAAAGGAAATACTTTCAACTGGTTCAGTGGTGACGGTTGTACTATGAGAAGGTTAGGCAGTCTCTTAGTGTCGAATTCTTTGATTAATCTTTGGGAGATTATTGGCTAGTTTATTGGGTCCTGAGACATCTCTGACCAATGTTCGATCTGGCCGGTGGTTAACAAAACGGATAGGGGTCCGAAAACTTATATGGTAAGTAACAGTTGGTTTGATGATAAACTCTTTTTACCTTTTGTGAAGTCAGAGTGGAAGAAGATTAAAGTGGTTTGCATAAGTGATTTTGTATTAAAAGAAAAACTGAGATTTTTGAAAGGCAGCCCGCGGTATTGGAATAATAATGTTTTTGGCAAGATTAACTTGGATATATATAGGAGGACAGAAAGATTATTAATGACATTGACATAGTTTTGGCTAATTGTGATGATGATGTGGTGGAGGATTGGGTTAAAATTAGGAAGGAAGCTAACATCAAATTCTGGCAGGATTTAAATGTTAAAGAGAATATGTTTATCTGAAAGCCAAGGATTAAATGGGATGGAAAAGGTGATGCCAATACCTAATTTTTTCATAGCACAATTAATTCAAGATGGCAGAGGAATTTCATAGGTTCCATTAATGCTGAGGCTGGTTGAAGGCATGGAAGAAGTTAAGGCTGGAGTAGTTAGACACTTTGAGAAATGCTTAACCGAAACTGACCAGATCCACCTTTTTCCCGACGGTATTATGTTTGTCAGATTATCTGAAGCAGACAATAGTGGTTTTGAAGCAATTTTTTTCTGAAGTGAAGATTAAGGAGGCATTTTGGGAGTTTGGCAGATCGAAAAGCCCGGGGCCTGATTGTTATAATTTATTTTTCCCGAGGAAATGCTGGGAATTCATTAAAGTTGATATTTTATTGGCTTTTCCATGACTTTCACTCAGAGGCGCATTTATCGAAAGCATATCCTCTTATTTTCTCACTTTAGTCCCAAAGAATGACAATCCTCTTTGTTTGTCAGAGTATCGCCCAACATATCTTGTTGGTAGCTTATATAAATTTATTTCTAAGCTTCTCGCTGGGAGATTAAAGAAGGTTTTGGGTTCTGTTATTTCAAACTCACAGAACATTTTTATTCTAGGTAGGAAGTTATTGGATGGGGTTCTTATCGCTAACAAAATGTTGGATTTCGCGGAGAATGAAAGTAAGGTTTTTTTTCAAAGTTGATGTTGAAAAGGCATTTGATAAGGTTAATTAGTGTTTTCTCAAGTATATGCTTCATCAGATGGGTTTTGGTAATCATTGGTTAAGGTGGATGGATGCAACTGTTTTTTCAAGTTGTATGTTAGTTTTAGTAAAGGGGATCCCAACAAAGGAGTTTCATATTTCCAGGTGTTTATGCCAAGGGGATCCATTATCTCCATTTATGTTTGTGATAATTATGGAGGGATTAGCTGGCTTGGTCAGGAAATCGATTGAGATTGGTGAATGTTCCATCTTTATGTTTAATAACGATTGGTTGATGAATATTCTTCAATTCGCCAAAGATACGTTATTAATTGAAGAGGGTTCGTGGAAGCACGTTTGAGCTTTGAAATCGATTCTTAGAGGTTATGAAATCATCTTCGGTTAGGGTGTTAATTTTCGGAAAAGTAAACTTATTGGAGTTAATAATTCCTCTCACTTTTTATCTGCAGCAGCAAACTTTTTGGCGTGCAGGATTGAAGGTTCTTCTTTTAATTTCTTTGGTATTCGTCTTGGATTAATTCTAGAAGGATATCTTGTTGGGAATTCTTAATCAAGACGTTAAAATCAAAGCTTTCGAGTTGGAAAGGGAGGTTATTAAATCTTGGTGGTTGTATTACCTTAATCAAATTTGTTTGGAGCAGTCTTCCGACCTTTATATTTTCTTTCTACAAAGCTTCAATTGTTGTTTGTAAGTCTATTACCAACATTCAGAATTTGTGGGTTATACGGATAAGTAGGGTTACATGTTGTTGTGTGGGGATTCAGAGGGTCAAGGGGTTGTTTTCAACTACTTTAATAGTTTCAAATTGTTGTGGAAAATAGTGATTCTGTTTAGGATTAAAGTCTTTAGTTGGAGGTATTTACTAATTCGGCTTCCCATTAAACTTATTTTGTTTCGTAGGAACGTGCTTAGCGCATATCATATTGACTTCCCTCGTTGAAATCTTGGTATTGAATATTCTCACATTTGTTTTTTGAATGTGAAATTGCTAAAAAGGTGGTGAAAGCGGTAGCGGACTGGATAGGATTTGAAATCCAAATGGTAGGAGATTTGAGCAATATATTTCATTCTTGGAAGGAATTGGCAAGAATGAGGAAGATGAGAGATTGTAAAAGTAAAGTCATTATTTTTACTGTTTGCTGGTGCATTTGGAAACTGAGGAACACTCTTGTTTTTGGCACTAATACGATTATTCTTTCTGCTCTCATTTGGAGTATCAAAATTCAGGTTTGGAGATGAATAACACATTTCATGACTAACTTCTAGAAGGCTAGTTTTGTAAATAATGTAACAAACATGTTACTGAGAAACATACGGGTAGCAGTAAATAAACAATCAATGGTTATGATATGTACACTAGTTTTTTAAAATTAATTATTTCTCTATATTTTACAATTTTAGGCGGGTGAAATCTCAAATCATCTTTATTTCCAACCGGAGACTCCAAGGCAATGTGGTTGCCAACCATAGTGACAAATACCCACGACATAGAAGAAAGGAGAGGGTATATTGAATGCACGATACTTTAAATCTCCAATATGGTAGGACAAGCGACAAAGCATAGTTTTAAATTATGGTCTGCATCACGTGATGCAGATGTAATATTGCGGTTGCAATAGTATATGCATCCCCATCAGACCGTAATTGCGATGTGATTGTAAATAACAATAAAAACCACATCATAACACCACAACGGCCGCATCATAACACTGCAACGAACGCATCAGGCCATAAGAGATCATGTAATGCTCGCAAAACATATTTGTCTACCTTATTTTCTATTTATATGATGGATTTAAGGTATCTTTTAGAAGGACTAGTTATATTCAAAATGATTGCGGCTTGTTAATGAGATATATGTGAAAATTTAGAGAGAAAATGGAACACATTTGAAAACTAAAATAAATAATAAAATGTAATATTTTATGTTCATAAATATGAATTCACGCCCTAACGACCGTAATCTGCATCACAACATTCACAATAGTCGTAACCGGAGTAGCCGCAACTGCAATTTAAAACCATGTGACAGAGGATTTGAAGAAAAATAAAAAATGTTACATTCCAAAACTCTTTCACTGGAAGAATCTACAAATACCTTATTTAACAAGAGCTCAATAAACAATTGTGGATGTGCTATGACAGGATGACTCACCCAATCAAACATGTAGATCTAGTCCATGTCCTTCTAAATTTACTAGGTACACGTGGTAGGAGAATTGAAACATATTCTTTCTCATAGTGAAGGTCAATGCCATGCCATGGTTTAGAGGGGCTTAGGAATGAATATATAAATTCATAGGTTGGGCTTCATAAGTATTTTATGTGTGCGTATTTTACAGCTTCTCAAAGCCAATATAAGCATGTGGAAACTTGTCATCTACCAGGAAGAATGAGGATGAGACGTTAAAGTCTTACATAGAAAGGTTCAATAATGAGTTTATACTGGTAAAGAGTGATCACTCTTGGAATATATTCGAGATCTATAATCGTCAAGAACATTGATATTAGAGCACCAAAAACATTCAACTACCTACTAGTTTTGGAAGAAAAATAGATACATTATAAAACTAAATTGGCAGGCAACAAAGCCATATATGGAGGACGGTTTGAAAAAGGAGAAACAAGTAAAACAATAAGAGAGGTAACTTGTAAATGAGCCTAGAAAATAAGAGATTTCATGTAATTCCCCAAATTGCTTTCATGATTAATGACCCTACAAATCAACACGGGTCTTTTCACCATGCTTTGTCATCACTTACACGTTTTTCGAGATACTTTCCAAAGGTCACCCATTCAAATACTACTCAAAGTCAAGCACATTAAACTATGAAGTTCTTATTTGTTAGGATACCAAAAAGAAGATGCATCTTGTTGGTATATGTAGTATCAATCAATCCTTATAAGTATTCCTTCAACCATGCAGTTTCATACTTGATCAACCTTAGGATCTCTCGTATTCTGACGTGAATTGAATTTTTCCTAGAAGCTTCCAGAAGCTGGTCATTGTCATGAGTTATGCACAAGCGACCACTCCTCGCCCTCGTTGGCCTCAGGTGTTACATGTCCACTAACTTGTGTTTGGTTCGTCCCCGAACCACATCGTACTGGAAGAGGTCTTGCTCTGATACCATTTGTAACACTCCAGACTCCTCTCAAGATTACCGAATGACCCCACAAAGCAACATGAGACCTTTTAGCATGCTTTTTCCTCACTCACACGCTATTCGGGAAACATCCTAGAAGGTCATTCATCCAAATATTACTCCAAGTCAAACACGTTTAACTATGGAGTTATTATTTTGTAGGATACCAAAAATAAGATGCCTCTTGTTAGCATAGGTAGTATCAATTAATCCTTATAAGAATTCCTCCAACCATGTAGTCTCATAATTGCACAACCTTAGGATCAATCTCATTGCGATGTGAATTCAGTTTTTGCCTAGAAATTGCCAATAGTCGTTCATTTTCATGCCTTGTGCACCGACGACCACTCAATGCCCTCGTCGGCCTCGTGTGTTACAGTTTGTAAATAAACTCGTGCCAGCTGAGAAAGGAAAGGATTTCCATCATTAAAGTTTCAAGACTACACCCCAATACACATTTCAAGGTAGCGCATTTTACAAGAATGGATCAACGCAAAGTTTAAAGAATGACACATCCCAATGACAAAACCAATTTGGGAATGTCCCAGAGTGGAAAAAACTCAGTACTTTTGTTTTCATTGATGTAGTGTCCATAATACCACAAAATACATGAAAATGAAATACATCATAGAAGACTTGATCACAAAAGGGAACTATTAAGATTCACTCACCATAACAAGAGAAGATCTAAGGAGCAAAAGGCAAAGGATTACAATCTCCAAATGAGAGGAAGTGAAATCACGTATGTTTCTAATAAAGAAAAGCAATTAGACGAAGAATGAGATGACAATTTATTGGTCGCTTACATGGTGGTCGGGGAACATTCAATGAATTAGAGAATTTACCCATTTTCATGAACAAAATGTTAGGTCCCTAACAACCATGTGAAACACCCTTATAAATGAACAAGCAAGTATCAAAGAAGATAATTTGATTGACTAATGGAATCGTTTCATTTCGGGCTTCAAAGTTCTAATCATGACAATAGTTTATTCCAATAGGTTTCATTATTCATATGGAGCCCCATAAGGAGACATTAAAAATGGGAATACATCACATCTCGTTCTATAACAAAGAGCATGTTAAGAGAGTCCAAAAATATCACATTTCTTTGTTGATTAGGACCATTGTAACACTCCATTTCTATACCCCCAAATAAACAATTTAATCATTTAGGCACAAGTTAAAAATTTCATCAGAGTATAATTGAACATGGTATAAAAGAGGCATGCCACATTATGCTTGAAATTAAAAACATACAACACCTGCTCATATAAAGATATGCAACGATGGGGTAGTTTTCAACATAGGAAATTTAATCCTTACACCCATATCTCCAAAGATATAATTACACAGCGGAAACCAAATCAACAACATCAAACATATATATTTCCATTCAAATATATATATATATATATCAGCAATTTTGACGCCAACTACAAAATTCATGTTTATACAAAACATCCATCCAACAGATACATGTACACAATGCATCACAAAAATGACACTAAGCCAACCTAACTACCTGGTGCTACATATCAGAGCCGACCGACCAAAAGATGAAGACGAGCTTCACTAAGATATGTCATCCAACAACCTACTCTGCAATGCCTCATAGAGCATCATAAAATAGCAGAAGGGTGAGAAACATTATCATAATAACATTGCATATAATTATATATCTCAACATATAAAATGCACATAAATCATATTCTCACCACAATTCATATCTCATCATCTATACACATCGCAACGTGTACATACACAATTCAAACATGTTTATCATGCACCAATTCACTAATTCACATAAACTTACATTATTTATGTTTATTCCTCAATTCTATTCATTCCGCATAAACATACGTCTAGCTATGCTTAATCACACATATACATTACAAATGTATAAATCACATACATATACATATATCAAACATGCATATATACCAACAAGTATGTTTCATCACACATATTATCATCTCCATAATACTCCAAATAAACATATGCACATTCATGTTTATTTCTGCATATCATAATTTAAATGATAAAATGCAACTCATAGAGGCCGACACACGACTCTATGCAAATACAAATGCGGTACCGACTCAACATTTCAGCAGGTTCACTCAGGAACCAAATGGAATCATCGCTTGTTACCTAAAGTAACTCCCTGTCGGGCACACGATGTTCCCCATTGCTCACACCCCACATGGGCACACAATGTTTATGGATTGCTCACACCCACACGGGCACACAATCCGATTGCTCATACCCCACATGGGCACACAATGTTTATGGATTGCTCACACCCCACACGGGCACACAATCCGATTGCTCACACCTCACACGGGCACACAATCAATGTGAATAAACCATTCATCGCTCACACCCCACACAGGCACACGATGTTTCTGGATTGCTCACACCCCACACAGGCACACAATCCGATCGCTCACACCCCACATGGGCACACGATCTTGTTGTAGTCATCGCTCACACTCCACATGAGCATACGATGCTACAACGGATTCACAAAGAATCCCACAACACAAGAATGTATACATTATGCTTACATGCAAAATGACACACAACATTCTTGAAAATGCATACATATTCACAATATAGTTATGCATTCATCTCATACAATTAGCATACATTCGAATTTAATTCAAGCAATGTATCTACTTGCCAAATGGCCACAACACAACAATCAAACCCATTATTCCATAATTAACATAATTACGTTTTATCGGAAAAGTCGGGTAAAAGTCGGCTAAAAATTACATATTTTAGCATCATTAGTTTTTACGCGTTTCTAGCTTCGAATCGATATAAGGATCACTAAAAACGGATACCCGAAACTAAAGCTACAGATTAAAACACATAACCCCTCAAAACCTACAGGCTCGCTGAGCGAGAATCGCCCTGGAACTTTCGTTGAGCGAGGGATAGCTCGCTGAGCGACCACTGCGATTTCCAGAATTTCCAGCAGCGTAACAGTCAACCAAAATGATCCCAAAACTCCTCTAAGTTCATACAAACATGATCAATAACATATTATAGCTATCATACTTCGGCTATAACGATTTCCAACCGATTAATCCATAAATTTCTCACATTTTCTCTCAAACCCTACCTATTCATCTTCTCTAACTTTTACCAAATCAAAAACCCACAAAATCTAACACATACATAATCATATACAAGATTAAGATAACAATGTTTATCACCCTTACCCGATTATACCGATTCCTAGGAGCAATCTTGAAGCTTTTCCAACTTTCCCTCTTTTCTCTTCTTTTTCTCTTCTCTCCTTTTTCTTTCTTCTCTTTTTCTTTCTCTTCTTTACTAACTTTCTATTTCACTATTTCTCACTCTCTTATATTCTTTTCTCTCTATTTCTATTTTCTATTCTTTCCACCCAAATATCATTTTCTCTCAAAATTACCAATTCTACTAATTTCTAACTTATCACTAATTAACGAATACTTAAAATACCCTCTAATCCAATTTTACCTGAAAATTCGGTAAAATCTCACAACATAACATATCATCACATTAATTCCTCAACATAAAATATCATCATGATAATTTCACACATAGAATAATTATCATACAAATAAAATAAAAGACTCCACAAAAATTGGGAAAATCGAATTGGGGTGTTACAACCATCATGGAGAACTTCAACGTGCAAAGATTTTTTTAGACTAAAGTAGTTCTTGTGTCATATTGCGAGCTCACCTTCTAGAAAATTGCAACTAATCCCATGAAAAGCTCATTTCTTACAAAGGAAGTGATCCCCAAGGATTTAATAGTTTAACAACAAAATCATTGGGATATGTTTAGTTGATGATACTAGTTCGAATGAAAGAATCCATGAATATGATAAGAACCCAGTTTTTAGTAATTGACTACAAATTGGTGTATAACCGCATAATTGGAGAACATACGTTAGTCACCTTATGAGTTATTTCATCAATGTTTCACCTAAAAATAAAATTTGATTCCCACAGAAGTGTCATAACAACAGTGAAGGCGAACCTTGAGGATGGATGGTCATGCTTTTTAGAGTCCATAAAGCTTCACCAAGGAACACCTGATCCCCTCAGCAAAGACCTAACAAAAACTAAATAGAGAGATTGAAGAAACACAATTGAGAGATAAGAAAAAAAGAGCCTTTATAAACCATAGTCAAGTTAGACAATATTTTAAAGATAATTAAGATAGAGATAAAATGGTTTAAGAGAAATGGCCAATAAGAGAAGAAAACCCTCGCTGAAATTAACTAGTGACCATGAAATGCGGTTACAACTTCAAATATATATTATTCATCTTGAAATAGTTTATTTTTTATTTTTCTACAACTTGAAAGAAATGACAAGAACCATGCAATAATATCTCATGTTTAAATGTTGGGTATTATTAACGTAGTAAGAATTATGTTTCTTTCATTAAGCTTTGAGATTTCATCGCCTAAAAAAAGGAACTGATGTTAAAGCCATTATTGATGATTAAAGACCTCACTCTTTGATTCACTGCTACATATAAGAAAGTTCCCATAAAATTACCCCTCAACTCTGATTCTCCGGGATAAAACCTAAGGGTCTGTTTGGTTGGGGTAAGATGGAGGGGAGGGGAGGGATGTTTTAAATATACTTGTTTGGTTCATTTTTTATAAGAGGAGGGAATGAGAGGGGAGAGGAGCAAAATCCCTTATACACTAGTTTTTTTCTCTCCCTCAAATTGGGGGGATTTGGATGGGAGGGAAAATCCATTCTTTATAATTTGGATACATTCTCTAATTTATCCTCAATCTTTTTTTTTATTTCCAAAATTATCCTTATTGAATTATTAAAGACTAGGTTATTTTCTCTATCTTGTTTCACGTTGCTTTTTATTGTGTGACTGTTATTTGTGTGTTGCTGTTTTCAGGTGATATTTTTTCTTTTTATTTTGTTGAATTTCTCTTTTATGATTTTATGTTGTTGTTACTACCTTATTTTTCAATTTTTTATGATATGTTGATCAATTATGAAAGTTGTGTACTAATTGCTAATGGCTATCTTCAAAAAAATTTAAATACGGTACTGGAATGAGACTATCTTTTAAGTTTTATTTTTCAATTTGCTATCTTCTAAATTTCTTTATCCTCAACCATATTGTTTTCAATGGCTATATTTTAAATTTCTTAAATATTATTTTTCAGTTTCATCATTGTATTAGGTTAGTCTTTTTATTATTCAATCTTAAAATAATGATGATACAAGAATGACGGCGGCAACATGAGGATTAGGTGATCACAAAGTGTATTTGATTTTTTTTTCTTCTTCATATTTATATAAACTAGTAAAATACCCGTGCTCCCGCACGGGTAAATTTATTTGATAGGATATAATACATATTTAGAATATAAATATAAATATATATTTTCATTTTATGCAATAATAACATAATTTTTAAATATCTTTTTCCCATGGAATTGGTTCAATTGTATGGGAAAATTTCATTAGCAGATATCACAATCCATGTTTTACAGATATCACAATCCATGTTTGTTAGCACAATCAATTGTATGGAATTGATCCAGTTTTACATATATCACAATCCATGTTTGCTTAGTTTGATTAGCAGAAAATTTTAGTATGTACTTTTAACAATTGAAATAGCAAAAATGTCAACGTAAACAGTGTGTATAGCCGTGTATAGTACAATCGAAATGAATATATAAAACTCCTTTGCATTAATATAGGATCCTGTCTTGATCTTGTAGCTCATGATATTATAAGACATATATCAAACAAAATCAAAGTATATATGAATTTAACTGACATTTTGAAACTACAAATAATGTAACTTTTAGTTAACCGGTTACTGTATTGATGTAGTGTGAACCACTTTGACTTATCTCATAGGAGTATCATTGTTTTAAAGCTGTCAATGTTTGTTTCTGATTAACTATTTCATTTATAATTTATTTGACTTATTATGTTTAGTGTATTTGGCTCTGGTCTTCTCAAATCTATTCTATAGTGTATTTTAAACATCTGGCTGCTATCTAAATCAAATAGAAAACAATTAGATGTTGGAAGCGTGGTTGACTTATACTTGGAATTCTTGTTTTTCTGCCTTCTTGCTTTTTTAGAATCATTTTATACATGTATTCTTTTAATTTATGGTGTAATACCATATCTATTGAACCAAGGTTATATACTTCAAAGTTTATTTGAGGCTGATTTTTCAATTCAGAAAAAGATAAACTATAATAAATGATTGATGCTAATAAACACGTTAGTATATGTATTTGATGTGAAAATTAAAGTGCTTAGTTTTGAGTATGCAAGTTCATAAATTATAAGGAAGTGACAAAGTTTCTCTTGTTTTGTCTTAGCTTTAGCAACATAGTTATTTATATTAAATTTACAGGGATTGTAAGACAATTAGGTAAGATAGTGTGTGAAGCCATCTATAGTACAATCAAAATGAATGTATAAAACTCCTTTGCATTAATATAGGAACCTATCTTGATCTTGTACAATTGATATTATAATACATATATCAAACAAAATCAAAGTATATATGAATTGAACTGACATTTTGAAAAAAACCTCAAATGTACCTTTTGCCTATTTCCAGCTTTGCTGTCATTGGAGAATGTGTCTGATAATGACTTTTTGGAGAGGGGTGCAGGTGGCATTAAATGAAGACATGACACTACAATGGCATTCTCCCTAAAATATGGTATTACAACAATTGAAACTTGTATAAGTTGATGCGTTTCTTCAGTCTATATGCACCAATATGCTTGTTGTTTCAAACTTTGCTTATAACAATCTGCTAGAGGGAAACTTTTTAATATTGCAATATTAAAGAACTCTAAGCCTCTAGTCAATCATCTACGAAAAGCTTTATAGTGAATTTATGTGCTTGGCTTACATGAATTTGATTTGTCTAGTGGTGGTCCATCCTCATGTTCAGTACTATATTATTATTATCATTAATAATTTTATATAATGAATGAATCAACCTCGCATGGATCCATAAAGGACAAAACTCGTGGAAATAATTTACTGTTTCTAAAGCACGAAAATACTGCTAGCAAAATCAACATCACTAAATAAACAACAAAAACATTGACCCTTGTACACGTTGACCACATTTTTCTGTAGTCAAAACAGGGGATTCTATATGGTAAATTACATGTGAGGCACACAAAAGTACATATCAAGATAAAGAAGTTTACAATACTGATTAAAAAACTCAGCAAAAACTCAGTCTGCTAGCTATGGATGCATAGAGACCATTAGAGGTTTTTCCAAAAAGTACATGTACATGTTGTTGTTTGTGTGTAAAAGCTGTTGTTTGTGTTAATAAGAGGGCAACTTGTTTACAAAGCTTTGAAGTAAAGAAACAACCTCTAATATATAATGCATTATATATATAATGCAGTATATATAATAGAGGGAAACTTGTATACAATGCTTTGAAGTAATATTACAACATCTAACAAACCAAATCCAAATACTGTATTAGGAAACTTGTTTCAAAAGTATTCAAAACAATAAGGGTAGCACCTACATCTTTTGTAGGGTTGTTGTAATTCATGAATTGCTTTCCGTAATCATCCCATAAAACAACCTCGATAACATTCCCTTCAATGTCTCGTAAAGTGATATTGGCACAAGAATTCTTACCACCACCTCCCATTTGCGTCTTCACATCTTGCAAAACACCAATAACATCTGAAAAACAAAACAATGACGTTTATGATATACTCTTGATATGGACAAATTTATCAATACAAACACACACATGGAAACCATCTTTGATGTTAAAAAAGGGAGGCATGAAAAAAATTAGTTAAACTTACCATTGAATATATTGAAACATACAGCCCATTGAAGCAAAATTTATAAAGCAAATGCATTAAAATCTCAGAAAAATCGTGAATTCAATGCGAAATATACAGGCAATTGAAGACTTAAAAGTAATTATTTTCCTATTATTTGAAATGTTAAAGCAAATACATTAAAAACTCAGATTTTTAAGAATTTTGTAAGCAATATATAGCATGGATGAAATAATGGTGTTGAAACTAAAAGGGAGGCATCAAAAAAATTGCTAACTTACCTTGACAAAAAAAATCATGAAAGTAAGCAAATATGTTAGGAGGACAAAACATAAAGTATGGAAAAGTAAAAAGAACACAGCCAAAAAGAACACAGCCAACCAAAAGCTAGAAATGGACTAATCCCAATGCTTTTGAGGCTACAGAATTGGTGAGAATTTTGAATGAGAACCTACCGATCTTCTAGACATCCAATGATACCAGAACCCAACCACAATCCTGTACAAGCTTACATTAAATACCAAATTGCTATTGTTATAAACAAAGAAACCCATTTACTGATATTTAAGCAATTATTACCTGACTCATATCACCATTGAGAATTTCCATTGACATCCAATCCAAATTGTCTTCTTTGCATATCTAGTACAAACTGTTCCAAATAAGTATTTTTCTACATAACTAAACTATAAAATTAAAATTATTTTTCAATTAACTACTACTATCTACATGCACTACAAATGAGAAGCTAGAAAATGTTAATTTCAATAGCAATAAATCACATTAATGATTCTCCACAATCCAACTATCATGCTGCTATCCAAAATATTGGCATTTCTCATATAAATTTTTGTCTCTTCATCAATAAACATATATAGAAAGGAATGTTTCTCCTTGCTTCTATATTGGGCTGATGTATTATATCATAGTTTCCTGATATATATGCCATGAGAAACAAAAAAACAAAGGACAAAATATCAAATGTAGAACATAATCAGTCATAAATCATACAAAATATGGTAGTCGCAACAATTATATCAGTCATAAATCATACTCCTTGTGCTTAGTTAAAAGCTTAATCAATTAGATAAACCAACTCATATTTGGTGCTAAAGCATGTAACAGTAAACATAAAAGAGCTCTATTGAATATTAATTACACAAAAGTATACTTTAATATATGGACTGAAACATGAGTATTGAATCAGATACACGGGTAGAATCACGAAAGAAAACAACATTGACCTTTACTTTCTCACCAAAAACCAACCATGGGTAAGGAATAGTCGGGTACCGTGCATTATACAGATAGAAACGATATTCATACAAACACAAATGTTGCAAATTCCACATCTCACATTTAGCTACTACATACAAACGCATAAACATGAAGGTATATAATACAACTATCACATATGATATTTATAATTTGCAATTAATCAAACAGGTGGCGTGCATGTTCACATTAGCTAGTGCCTAGATTTAACAGTAACATTCTTAAACATAGCATAACATATAATTGATGAGAGCTTACTCTGTTTTCTATGTTGTTGTTCCAAAATACCCGTCTGGTGAGAATGATTCAGAATGATGCTACTGAAAGAAGAAGAAAAAAGAGTCCTTCCTATAAACAATTTTGTCAAGCATTACAATTCACATGATTGGTCCCACCGCTATATTTTCCTTTTGAGGGCTTACAAACTATTTGAAAAATAACTTGTATGAAAAAATATATATACCAGTGATTATATAAACAATGAAAGGAGAAAAAATATGATTATATAGACTCAATTTAGATACAATATAAACTTATTCCACAAAATCACTACAATATATATAGATTACATCTGGAAAATCACTCAAAATCCAGAAAATCCACTCACTCAAACATAAATCAAAAGGAAAAGAAAAGGAAAAATAAAAATATATTTTCACCTTAAATTAAATCGAGAAAAGAATGGAAGATACTGAAAACTATGAATGAGATAGTGAAAAAAGAAACTATTCCAGATGAAACCACTACAAAATTTGTAACAAATTAAAAAACTACATTAGAGATTCAAAAAGGCGGAATCTTTGAGAATGAACATGAGGGAAAGCTTCATCAACCGTTATGCCCGGTTTGTGTTCCTTATTGATTTCTGGATCTACCTAAACATAAAGGAACGGGTAAATTAAAAGAGAATACAACTAAACCATAGTAGGACGGCGGTAGTGTAAGGTTTCATGGAAGAGAATGGAGAGGATAGAAACAAAGACGGTGGAGAAAGGGGGCGGCAGAGTAGGGTTTGATGAGAGAGAGACAGAGAGAGAATGAAGAGAGGTTTGAATTAGGAGAAAGAGTTTTCCCGTTCTTTTTAATGTGATAGGGTTTGAATTAAGAGAAAGACATTTTACAATACACGTGGCTGTGTCTTGTGGATAGGGGAAAAGTTGTAGTAATGAATTTGTTAGTTACGGAACAGTCCCTTTGGTAGTGTAAATATTGTTTTTGTGAAAGGGTAATTTAGGTAGTTTGGACAACTTAATAGTAATGGCTTGATAGTAGACTACATGCTTGTGAATCCAATCAAATCCAAGTATATATTTAAGAGTATAATTGTAGTGAAGATTATTCATGAGTTTATTTTTCTTAATAAAGTTTAGATTCTTTTAAAATAAAATTTGTGTTTGAATGAAATTTTGAATTAAAAAAAAACAACGAGAATTTCAATTCAAGTGCCATATACTTGTTTTATTATATAAAAGAATCTCTATCGGGTATCTTAGTTTTAATTTTTGGAATTGCATTTATTCAATCTTAATATTTTTCGGTCATGCTATATTTCAAAGTATCTATTTCATGTGTCTATCTTTTATTATTTGTCCTTTTTTCTTTACATTCTAAAATTATTTTAGATGCTCTTAATTATATAAATTGTTTTAGCGGGTTAGATGGATTATCAAGATCAAAGAATTGTTATTAATAAATGGTTTGATTTGCTTCGAAGAGTTATAGTTAATGACATCGAAAAATCAATTACCAATTAATGGTGGTAATTCTGGAACTTTGACTTGGAATAGAGTCATGGATGATGCTTTTGTTGATGCTTTTATGCATGAATATGAAAAAAGTAACAAAGTTAATGGTACATTCACTACATCAACAATGAAAATGTTGCAGCTGAGCTCCGTGCATTATTTGGAAATAAAGTTGACAAGGTGAAGATAAAAAATCGTTGAAAAATTTTGAAATAAAAATTCACTGAATATTATGACATTTTTAAAGGTGATATGAGCGGGTGTTCTTGGAATTCAACTACACAATTATGGGATGCCGAGTCAAAAATTTGAGATGCTCTAATTGAGGTAAGTTTTGATGATTTTTTTTTATTTTAAAATATTTTATTAATCAATAATTGTATAACTTTTATTGTTCTTATATCGTTTATTAATCATACTTTTTTCAGTCAAAACCAAAAACATCAAATTGGAAAAATGTACCACTTCCAAATTACAAGAAAATGTTGGCACTTTATGGACCTAACCGAGTTGATGGAGAGGAATCATGAACTTTAAAAGAGACAAGAAAACAAAAGTATTCGGTCACCATTGAAGGCTTTGTTGAAACTATTCAAGATATTGATGACCATGTTGTCTGCAATGAGGTGAATTTGGAAAGTTTTGATTCTACTTTTGAGTTTTCTGTACCCGAAACACAATACCCATATCCTTTAAGTGGTAGTAAAAGGAAGAAAACGAAAGTGGTTAAAAATAAAGATACAAACAACGATGTTATTGAACTCCAAGAATCAATTGTTTTGGTTGCAAATGCACTAACGAAATGAAATGCTGCAATACAGAAGGAAATGAAATAATGAGAGAGCGTAAAAAATATGAGTTTCCTCCAATTTCAGGGAAAGAAGCATGGAATTTAATAAAGGATTGTGGATGTGATGCAAAGTCATTGCCTCAGATATATTGCACGATCATGAAAGAAGCTGACAAACTTAGAATGATTCTCCAATGTCCACCTGAAGCATGTAAAGCAGTGGTAATGTAAATGGTATTTGGCTAATCTGATTGATCATCTTATAATTGCCGTATAACCTGTATGAGTATTTTATTAACAATTTAATATGTTTTTGAATATTTTGTTTACATTTTAATATGTTTATGAATATTTTATTTCGATTTGTGTTGTTTATGAATGAACAAGTTTTTATTTGGTGAAATTTACTCAAAACTATTTTTATTTAATATTATTTTTACTAAATACAAGTGATAATATTTGTAAGGATAAAAAATTAATTTAGTTTTAAAATCTCTCCCTTCCCCTTGTAAACCAAACATATATGTAGTTAAAAAACCCTCCCCTCCCCTCCCCTCCCCTCATTTTCTTTGAACCAAACAAATATTTATTTAAAATATCCTCCCTCCCCTTGTCTCCCTTTCTCTCTCCTCTATTAAATTTCCTTCCCTCCCTCTCCCTCCGTTGAACCATACAGATCTTAAATGAGAGGGAAATCAAAGGACATCCCTAGACTAGAACATCCATATTGTTGAGTAATTAAAAAAACATAGATTTAAACCAAAAAATTCCAAAAAGGTCCAAATCATAGATGTCTAAAACATCCCTACTGCAGAGTAAGGAAGAAAACATCAGTTGTTGTTTTCGTTTTTTGAAAATTCAAAATGGCACAAAGAAATTATCGGGACGAGTCGCGTACTAGGTCGTTTTCTTTAAGACGTTTCGTCGTACTGCCAAAATTATGCAATGCAGTCGAATATATAACGACGTCTCCAGGATAAAACAGCTCGTCGAAATTCGATTTATCAGTTGCAGGCTGATAAATCGATCTTAGAGATTACACCTTTAGATGGTTATAAACCAGTCGTAGTATCTGGTTAAAGAACCAGTCAAGAAAAAGAAAATATTTTAGATGAAGAGAGCAAAGAGAGGAGAGAAAACAATATTTCGGTGCAATCAACAAATGAAGTGCAAACCTGTATTTATAAGCAGCGAATTCAAGTGAGTGGAGCAGATCGTGGAGAGAAACGTGGGAGAGTGGACCGGCCCAGTCAAAACTAGCGGTTACTGAGTTGGTCAGTAACTGGAGTTAGTCAAAACTTAGGTTAAGACTTGGCAACTTGGAATGTGACACGTCACCATTTCGTAATTAATTAATATTAAATATTAATTAATTTTCTACTAAATAATTAAATAAAATTATTTAATTTCCACCGAAATTATTAATTAATTATCATTAATAATTATTAAATTCGGGTTCAAAAAATTAATTCATTTAGACCGAACCGAACCGAACCGAGCCGAGCCGGCCGGACGGCGGCGGCGGCGCGCGCGCGTGTGTCTAGATGCTCATGGGTGTGTCTTCACTCCTTTTACAAAATTGGGTGCCCCTTGGGGCCCAATCCCAATTGTCCATGTTGGATTATATAAACACTACTAATATTTGTATTCCCTCCTATGTGGGACTAAAATGAATCTTTTCAAATTCACTTCCATATTAGTTCTACTTTGTGTGCATTTATTGCCCATTTAATGTCAATAAATAATTCCAACTCCTACTCCAAATTAACATCATTCCAACAATCCCCCACTTGAATTTAAAAGGTGATTTTAGACGTACGTCAGACGTTTCTAAGATTGTGCATAAACAAAGGTGTCTACGACTTGAACCTTAGCGTAGCAAGTCAGATTCTGATTCAACAAGAGTGACACTATTGTCTTAAACTCTATCTCAGACATCAGACCTGCACACAACCTTTTCGTAAGGTGTATTCTAATAGTCCATGCTTTAATGGCCCTGCACGTGTATCCCGGTTTAGTGAAGGCTCTAGGAATTTTGCCTCGAAATTCCATAGGAACCGGCCTCAGTTCCACAGTCACATAGGTGAGTCTATCAAGGGTACTCCTGTAGCCTAGGTACTCCCTCATACAGAGTATAGATCTCATTAAGAGTTTCTATTATCTCATCCTCTTCTTACTTCAGGATTCATGCTCCAATTGCATGGTCATTTCATATTACTCACAACTTGTTATTACCCATTGAACCTAGTTCTTGAGATCTCTAGTCATTTAGGTCGGGTTGCCATCATGAGTAAATCATCTCTTTATAGACATTAGTCCCATCTTCTTGGATGTATTATGGACTTTCTCTTTAGCTAATCCTTTCGTCAAAGGATCCGCTAAGTTTGCATCAGTGCGTACATGATCCACTCTCACTGCTCCTTTGGAGATACAATCTCTAACGGTGACGTGTTTTCTTTTAATTTGATGTCTTTTACCATTATAATAACGGTTCTCAACTTTTGCAATAGCCGCGGTACTATCGCAGTGGATCAACACAGCTGGCATAGGTTTTTCCCATAAATGAATCTCAGCTAGCAAGCATCTTAACCAACTTGCTTCTTCACTAGCTGTAGCTAGTGCTATCATTTCAGACTCCATTGTGGATTGAGCCAGGATGGTCTGTTTCTTTGATTTCCAAGATACAGCTCCTCCGTCTATACTAAATATATAGCCACTAGTAGCTTTGGAATCATCCGATAAGGTGTTCCAATCTGCATCACTATACCCTTCTAGTACAGCAGGAAATTTTTGATAGTGTAGGCCGAGGTCCATAGTCCTTTTAAGGTACCTCATGACTCGCTCAACAGCTTGCCTATGTTCGTTACTCGGCTTACTTGTAAATCTGCACAACAATCCTACGACATATGCAATGTCGGGTCTAGTACAATCAGTGGCATACCTAAGACTGCCAATGATGCTCGCATATTCTGTTTGTCAGACACTTTCTCCAGTGTTCTTAAACAGTTTCACACTTGGATCATAAGGTGTGCATGCAGGTTTATAGTCGAAGTATTTATATTTCTTTAAGATCTTCTCCACATAATGAGACTGATCCAAAGAAATTCCTTGTTCAGATCTCGTGATCTTGATACCCAGGATCACACTTGCTTCTCCGAGGTCTTTCATATCAAAGTTATTGCACAACAATGATTTCGTATCATTAATGGACTGAATGTTTGATTCAAATATGAGTAGATCGTCTACGTATAGACATATGATAGTACAAATGTGATTATCAGATTTGTAATAAATGCATTTGTCACTTTCATTCACTTTATACCCATTAATAATCATTAAGTTATCAAACTTTTCATGCCATTGTTTAGGAGCTTGTTTTAGTCCATATAGAGACTTATCTAGCTTACAGACCTTGGTTTCTTGTCCTTGGATCACAAAACCTTCTGGTTGTTCCATATAGATTTCTTCTTCTAAGTCACCGTTTAAAAAAGCTGTTTTAACATCCATTTGGTGTACTAATAAGTTATAAATAGTAGCTATTGAAATGAGTACCTTAATGGATGTAATTCTAGTGACTGGAGAAAATGTGTCGAAGAAATCTATATTTTCTTTTTGTCTAAAACCCTTGGCTACAAGACGAGCCTTGTATTTATCAATAGTTCCATCAGGTTTTAGTTTCTTTTTCAAAACCCATTTACAACCAATTGGTTTGCAACCAGGAGGTAAGTCTACCAAGTGCCAGGTCTTGTTATTATCTAGAGAATCCATCTCATCATTAATAGCTTCTTGCCATAAATCTGCATCCAGAGAGGACAATGCTTCTTGAAGATTTATTGGATCTTCTTCAACATTATAAGCCGCATAATCGGGCCCATAGTCTTTAGCAACTCTTGCTCTTTTACTTCCTCGAAGTTCTGTTTCTACATTGTCGCTGCTTTCAGTACTTTTTATCACAGGTATGTGACTCGATAGGGTGCCCCCACTATTTCTCGATTTGAAAGGAAATTTGTCTTCATAGAATTCAACATCATTTGTGTCTATGATCACTTTGGCATTTAGATCATAAAACCTGTATGCCTTACTGTTTGCCGCATATCCAATGAATACACATTCATAGGCTCTACTAGCGAGTTTAACTTGTTTCGGATCTGGAATCCTGACATAAGCCAGACAGCCCCAAGTCCTCAAATAAGACAAATTTGGTTGTCTTTTCTTTAATATCTCATAAGGTGAGATCTTACTTTTTGACTTGGGAACTCTATTCAGGACATAGCAAACAGTCAATAAAGTTTTCCCCCACCAGTGAGGTGCAGCACCAGAATTCAACATAATTGCAACAACAAGTTCAGTATGAGTTATATTCTTTCTTTCTGCTTTACCATTCATTTCAGGAGAGTATGGAGCAGTCGTTTCATGTATAATGCCATGTTTAATATAAAAGTCATTAAATAAACTAGAGTCATATTCAGTTCCCCTATCACTACGAAGTCTCTTAATCTTCTTGTTAAATTGATTCTCAATTTCAGTTACATACATCTTAAACATGTCAAGTGCTTCACTTTTATTCTTCATTAGGTGTACATAAGTATAATCAGAGCAATCGTCAATAAAAGTGATAAAATAACGTTTACTATTTCTAGTTAAACTTCCATCTAATTCACATATATCGGAATGTATAAGATCTAGGGGATCAGATTCTTTTATAATTGATTTATGCGAGGTCTTTGTTATTTTAGCTTGACTACAAAATTCACATTTATTGGAATCATTGACATTTAATTTAGGGATTAGGCCTAAGTTGCTTGCATTAGAAATAATTCGCTTATTAACGTGACAAAGTCTACCATGCCAAATATTAAAATCACACAAGGAGTAAACAAATGGAGAAGTTTTATTCAATTCAACATTCAACTTAAACATGCCATCAGTGGCGTACCCTTTCCCAACAAAAATACCATTCTTAGTGATGGTGTACAAATCTGCCCCTATAGTTTGACTAAACCCAGCCTTATTCAAAAGAAAACCAGAAACAAGATTCTTCCTAATTTCAGGAACGTGCATGACGTCCTTCAAGATCAAAGTCCTTCCAGAGGTGAACTTCAGCTCTACATCTCCAATCCCAGCAACGTTAGTGGTGTGAGCATCTCCCAACAACACTTTCTTATCTTCAGCAATCATGTATGTCTTGAACATAGCACAATCATAACAGACATGACGAGTGGCGCCAGTGTCTATCCACCAGCCATCACTTCCACCAACCATGTTGACTTCAGTGATCATAGCAATGAATTGCTCATCAGTCAGGTTAACCTGAGCATTTGAGCCAGCAACAGGTTTAGGCCTGCTCTTACATTTTTTTTCCATATGGCCCGGTTTTCCACAATTGTAGCAAGAGAAAACCGGAGCATCATTTCTTTGAGGTGGAGGCTGTTGCCTAGCAAATGGAGCAGATGGGGCCCTAGAGGGATTCCCATTCTTAATTCGGTTCGCAGCATTGCGGTTCTGATTTGTCGCTCCCGGGATTTTCATCCTAGTACAAACGCGAAAGTGGCGCGGAAAAGGTAGAGTCGCCAGCCAGACATTTTTATCCCGAATGAATAGGAAAGGTAATGTTGCACAAACCTAAGGAAGAAGGAAAGGACAAGGCCTTGCGAACCAAATATCTGAGTTCGGGAGTCGGTTACGACCTGGGAAGGTGTTAGCACCCCAGATCGTCCGTCGTACCCGACGGGATCCACGCTTGCTTGTTTGTTTCAAAGGGTGAGAAAAATATGCTGCTGAAATGAAATAACCGCTAACTGGAACTGGAATGGAAGTGAGAAAAGAACTGGAAAAGAGAAAGGGGGAAATGTAGGGAAAATAAAGAATGTGCTCGAACGGGCCCTACCCCGCTGCCTACGTACCTCATCGGGATAATGAGGATCAGAGTCGACGTAGTTCGCCTAACTAAGGCGGGAACTATTTGTTTGTGTTTTTTATGCTGGAACTGCGTATGCCTATGCTCAGGTGTTGCAGGCTCGTCTGGTACGAGTGCGTTTACCGTCTTGCATGTGTGACAAGTCGCCGCGAGTTCGCGTTGTGAGTGAATGAGATGAGAAGAGAAGTTCCCGCAGGATAGTCGCTTGTTATTTGTTTTTGGCTTTTAAAAGTTTTGTATGAATTTGACACAAGGAAGTGAATTCAAACTCTTTTCCATGGAATGTACACTTGACTCTACATTCCAAGATGGAATAATAGAACAAGCATACCCAGCAAGGAGAATTTATCCAAGACTGGTTTCCTAGGATTAGGGTTTAAGTTCATTGGCTTGTTGAACTTTATTAAGTGTTTTTGTTGCTTTTGTGAAGAAGTGTCTTTTAAGTTTTTCTTTGTGAACAACTCCTTGATGAGACTTGTGCATCATGATAGACAAGCTTACACCACTCCAAAATGGAATGAATGCAAGTGCTTCATGGAATAAGGCTATACACAAGGAATCCTTTCATTTATTTGTTAATTGTTTTTTGGATTTTGTTTGAAGATAAGAAGAGAATGACTCAAGTTGATAAAAGGAAAAATCTAAGGGACTAAGACTCAATCCTAATTTTGTTATGTATTTACAAAGTGGTCCTAATGGTTAGTGAAGTCTTCTATTCTTAATGGAAACTTAGAAACTATTAGAATTCAACTTACTTCTTAATGAAGTTAAGTTGATTCTAAGAATAAATGGGGAAACCTATACAAGTTGTAAAATCAAAATAACGCAAAAAATGAAATTAAACATAAGGAATAAAATTCTACCAATGCACTTAGAAGCATGAATTAAAAAAAGTCTATTTATTTATTCTATATTCTAATTAAAAATGAAATTTTAAGCCTAAGTTCTAAATCTAAGCTAAACCTAATACTCATTCTAAAAAATCAAATTAAACTAAACCTAAGTCTAATATTAAATTTAAATGCTAAATCTAATCTAGACTATTATTATTTTTTGTATTGAACTATATTATATATATATTTTTTTATGGCCTAAACTAATGGGACTTATGCATAACTAGGCCTAACACTAATATTCTTAAAAAATATTAAATCTTCTAGAAAAATTATGAAACTTAAACTATAGGGTCCTAACACTATCTAAAATATTGTATTAAGAGGGATTCTAAAAAATCCTATTTTTCCTATGCCTAACAATTAATTATTTCCAGCTAAGAATTAACTACTAATTCCTAAGGATTATATCACTAAAACCTAAGATAAAAGGTCCTAAAAAATCCATAAAAATATCCTAAGAACTATTATGAGTTCTCTAATTACAGAAAAAAGAATGACTCAAAAAAGGTGCTGGAAGTTACTTAAATAAAATGAACAAAATCCAGCATAATTAAAAGAGATTCAATAAAGCTAATTAAAAGAATAATTCAGAATTTATTCAAAAATAATAAAAATTCAGAAAATAAAAATATCACAAATTTCTAAATTGATTTATTAAGCCACTTGATTTTTTTTGGGAATTTTCTTAAGCATTTACCTATTTTTATTAGATTTAATTTGAAACTATAATTAAACTAAAAATCAAATCTAAAAGGGGGGTTCACAAAGGAATTTATTTAATTCTATTTTTATTGGGCTTAAGAATAGAGGTGTGAGTAGTAAAGGGGTCTTAGGCCCACTACGCAGGATTATGGGGAAGGTGTAATAAGCAGATTTTTAGTTCATTTTTTTTGTGGGCTTTACAGCAGGGGTGTGGATAGTAGAGGGAAGAGCCCAATTTCGTTAGAACCAGGGAGGTGCTGGAAGTAGTTCTTTATGGTTGTTTTCTAATGGGCCTGGAAACAGGGGTGTGTAGATAGCAAACGTAAGGCCCATATGGAATTTGTATTAAGATTAATAATCTCTATTATATTATATTACTTACACTAAGATTAAATTAATCTTGTTATAATATTTTCTAAAAATCTTAATTAAACAGAAAAAGAATTAAACTAGTTCTATTATAATATTCTAAAATCTTAATTAAACTATAGTTTTATTAGAAATGAATTACCTTTAATCTAAAGAAAAAATGAATTAACTAATAATCTTAGAAAATGAATTAAATTCTAAACTTATGATTATTTCAATTAAGCTAATATTAAGAAAAAAGAATTAACCTAACTTATGATTAAAATTTCCTAAAATCTTAATTTAAACAAAAGTGAAATAAACTAAACTTATTATAATATCAATTAAAATCTTAATTTAACTATAGCTTTTTATTACAATCAGACTTAAGAAAATACAAACAATAAAAAGAAAAATCAAAACCCAAAACCAACATAACCCTAATCCCTTTCTTCTTCCCCTTCAACTTAGAAACCCTAGGACTCCTCCCCTTGGCGTCTTCGCGCCGCCGGTATCCCAACCTCATCACCGGAAACCACCAATGGACCACATCGAAACTCTCTTTTCCCCAATATAAACACTACGAGAGCCTTGCCGGAAGCAAATCAAGATTAACACCTTCCGAATAACCATAACCTTTCTCATATTCCCAATATTCTAGCCTAGGTCAAAAGATTTACCCCAAGAATCATCATCATACGCGGCTGTAAACTCGTACCTTGAATCAAATTCGCAGAGGTGGATGTCCGAACGGTTCTTCGATGACAAGTACGAAGAAATTTCCTCCGCCTAGATTTCCGGTGACATCTTCTCCTCTTCCGCGGCCTCAAATTCTCTCCAGCACCGTATTCGCAGACGAAACCCCTTGGTAATAACCGATGCACGTCCTCGTTGCGGCTTACGGAGTTGATGACGAACCAATGCGGTATTCCAATTGTAGAGGTGAGTTATGGTAGTAGTGATGTGGTAATTGTGGCTTGATCGTTGGATTCAAGATTTCGCGTTCTTACTCTTTCTTTCCTCAATGTTGCAGGTCTCTTGATAACATTGCTATCCTAGGAAGACGATAATGATATTGGAATGGTGATGATGTTAGTCACTGCTCACGAAAATGGAGTGAGAGGATAAAAGGTTGAAGATGATAAGGCTGAGAATTGGAGAAGGAGAAGAAGATTGGAGAATGTGGTGAAGAAGCTTCAGAGAAAGTGATGCTCCTGATTTATAGGAGATGATTATCCAGATCCTTCTGGAAGATTCTCAGGCAAGTATGCAATTTTCGATTTCTGCTTTCTGTTATGGTTGTTATGAATTCTGTTATGAATTCAGTTGAGAAAACAGGATAGCATTCTGAACCTTTTTTGTGATTTCAGTTATGAGTTTGATCACTGTTATTTGCTTTTACAGTTAGTTAGGCAACTGATTTTTTTTATTGAATCTTGCAGGATTCTTTTTTTCCTCTTTTCTTTTTTTTTGAAGTTTGTTGAAAACCTGGTTGAAGAGTCAAGCTATGTGGGATGAGTTTTGCAGCTGATGGTTTCGACTCGCGTCTTTTCCTTTGAATGTTCACAAATTATGTTGGCCTTTCCTTTTCGAAATCTGTAATAGAGTCTTTATTATCACCTTTGTAACTGTTTTTTCTGGTTCATTGTAATTTACGCAGGTTGTGATTGAGCTAGGCTACCAGACTTGCTCCAATGCGTATGCCAAACGTTCACAACTTTCATTACCTAGAATAAACAGGCCAACTTTCTATTTTCCAGCATTGAGCTTGAGAACAGGCCTTCCTTTAAGGTCAACAGAATCATCGCACTCGTTGTTCCGTCCATCATCAGCATATGACGCCACTGGAAGTATCCGCCGCGTTATTACTTGCTGCCGGTGACAGTGAGATGAGGTCGAGGCGAAGTCACAACAAATGCCCGAGGAATACATGAAACTGGTTCGGAATACCTACACCGTGTTGAAGCTCATTCAGGTACAGTTTTTTCTTTTTTTTGATCCATCTCTTTCTATCTTCGAGCCTGAATGTATGTACTGTCATTGATGCATCTTCGTCTTCTTCTCGCCACAAATACAAATGATTGCTATGGTTTTGGTATGCAGGTTTTGGCAGATTGATGATGAGGTTAAAGATAGGTGATGAAAGTTCTGAAAATGTGGGGCTGATGATGCGTGAGTGAGACTCGGAAGATCGAATCAATTTTTTTACTAAGTTCTTTTTTTGTTAAGCCATAGGAAAATGTAATTGATTTTTCCAGTTTGTTATCAGTCCGGACTTTTTGTAACTGACTCACTCATTTCTATGTAAATGGATTTTTTTTGAATTTGTTAACTTCCTGCAATTTGGATGCTCTACTGAGTTTATGCTGGAGATCATGAAAGAAAAAGAACAAATGCTGACTTTGAGATGAGGATAATTGCCGTCTCTTTAAGGTCTTGATGCTTTGTTAAACAAATCCTTTAAAAATCTTTTGAAGTTTGGAGTCATGCTATTGAGATATTTAACTGAATCCTTAACAATGTGTCTAATGAGATAATAAACAAAATTTTGTAAAATGGTGATTAGCCTATAACTAAGCTCAAACGATATAACACCAAGAAACCATGAGTCTACTGTACGGTTGACAAGTTCTGGAGCCATGTACAATGGGATGCCTTTTATAGATCACGCAACAACTGTGGTTGTGGCCATTGCATGAGCAAACCCACAATCACAAAGCTTGACAATAGATCCGGAATCAGTGAGATTATTCTGAGGCTTCATATCACAAAGGATAATCCTGTGCGAATTCTATGCCAACATAAAACTCTTGTGCATTCGAAAGAATCAAACAATTAAATAGTATTTTCATGCTTAAATTTCTTTAATATCTCCACTTCTTGCCTCAAATTATAAATGTCCCTTTTTCCATTTTTACCATGCTTCATAATGAACTCCATTACAACATTTTGAATTCGAACTTGAATGATGCCTTCCAAATAAACCAATAATCGTGCATTCTCCTTCAATCCGAATCGAACACAATCCACTTTTAGGGACTTTGGTGCCATGCTAAAACCTACACAATCTCAAATTACTATTCCATAAACAAAAAAAATGCTCAAACCAATCTCTGATACAATGGACCCCCCGTTGATGGAGTTCCCTTCAAATCAAAATCATGAACAAGATCTCCAAATTTCCTTTGAGATGTTCAATGATGAAGAACACAACTTGAGACATTAGGAAGAGCCAACACTCTCACTCAAAGCCAATCCAACTGAACGCCTCAAAAATAAGTTAGTGCACCAGTGAATATTCTCCATAAGTTCAAACCATAATAGATACAGATAAGGCACGAAAACCTAATTTCCACGGGCCCTGATCACATGCCTTATGAATCAATGAAAATGCATTATTATGATGTTAATGAACTGGTGAGAAATGCAGATGAGTGCGAAATGATACACCAGTAAAGAGAATAAATATGAGGGCAAATTTTGAGGTATTACAGCTGCCCCTATTCAATCATCTGCAAGCCTGAACGAATAATTGCAATAGCTTTTAGACGTTCAAGGTATGGAGTGATTGAATACTCGAATAAAACCGGAAAATTTGCACACTGAAGGCAATGGGAATGCCATCTGCCCATTTATTTATTTTGTATTTTTGGTTTTGACCTCTGAATAGGTAACGATAACAGAACCAGGCAGAAATATGCTGGGAAGAATGCCATCCTCGGATGACAACTCATAAGACCCTCGGATCAAAACACAACCATCCTCGAATGGAGACGCACAGGTGTATAAGCCTCGACTGATAACCAAACACAAAAAGAAAATAGAATAAGATAGAATGGGATCATTGTACTTAAATGAATACCCGAAACGTGACCGTTGTACTGAAACGGAGCCACGAGGAAATGAGATTGTGGTACGGAAACAATACTCAAAGACGAGACCATTGTACTTAAATGGAGACTCGGAAGGAATGGGATCGTTGTACTTAAACGAGAGCCCGAACAAACGGGATCATTGTACTTAAATGATAACCTGAGACGCAACCGTTGTACTGAAACGGAGACGCGAAAGAATGAGACTGTTGTACTGAAACAAGACTCAAACACGAGACCATTGTACTTAAATGGAGACTCGTAAAGAAATGGGATCGTTGTACTTAAACGAGAGCCCGAGCAAACAGGATCATTGTACTTAAATGATAACCTGAGACGCAACCGTTGTACTGAAACGGAGACGCGAAAGAATGAGACTGTTGTACTGAAACAAGACTCAAATACGAGACCATTGTACTTAAATGGAGACTCGAAAGGAACGGGATCGTTGTACTTAAACGAGAGCCCGAGATGCGACCATTGTACTGAAACGGAGGCATGAGAAAATGAGACTGTTGTACGGAAACAAAACTCAAAGACGAGACCATTGTACTTAAATGGAGACTCGAATGAACGGGATCGTTGTACTTAAACGAGAGCCCAAGACGCGACCGTTGTACTGAAACGGAGACGCGAAAAAAAATGAGACTGTTGTACTGAAACAAGACTCAACTGGGGATAACAACAAGACTTGGTAGAAGCATCCATCCTGGGAGATAAAGTTGTATTCTGTGGGGAATATTTCAATCTGATGGGAGATATAACAGGTCTCATGTAATATACCTCAAAACTGGCCCATGCTGGTATGCATATGTTTGAGTTTATGGCGTAATGCTCCATGACAATGGAAATGCTACGCTTTGGAGGATGCAGACGCAATGATGATTATGCGAATGACAATGCAAAGAGGTCTCCTGATAAGGAGACTGCAGGTATCCCAGATAACTTGGCTGGGGAGGAACGATGATCACTGCATTGATCTGGTTTGTCCTGATGAGGAGGAAACAACTCTGCGGGAAAAGTTGTTAATAATTCACCGGCTCAGAATAGCCGCCACTGCCAAAAATAAATTGGACTTTGAGATTGGAGTGCCAAGACCCTGCTGGAGGCGAACCCTTCTTGAACTCTGATGGGGAAACGAGGACTTCCTGGGAACCAAAGGCGTGACATTGCTGAGGAAACAACTGTTGGGGAGGCAAAACACTCCTTATACTGTCGAGAATTGCCCCTGTCTGAAAGGAGACTTCTGCTTGGGGACGACACCCACTCTTTGCTACCTTGCTGGGTGAAGTTTCAACTGGCACATGGATGGGGATGATTGGAAACACCCTGGGAGACATTTGTTTCTGCTCAAACAAATGGGAATGCCCATCCTGGATAATGATCTTTAGCTCTGTTAGCAACACCAGTACCTGTACCTGCATGAACACAATCGATAGTACCTGCAACATAGAGAATTAGTTTGGGACCTGCTTGCCCCAGGCTCATAGCATGAATCATTGTCTAGGTATCTCGACACCCTTTCAGAGTTGTATTAAATGTTTCTATTCTCCTGCACGAGTTAAAAAAAACATTCAAATGTTCATAACACAATGCAAGTTACCATTTGCTAGACGTTTTCACAATCAATCAATGCTAGATGAAAAAGTAAAAACAAAAAAGTAAAATAGTCAATTGACTGAAGTTGAATTCTTATTGATTTGGAAAGGTGGCCCTGAATAGGCAATACAAAGGAAGCCGTTCCCTGGAATGAGGGAACAACTAAAAAAAACAAACAAACTACCCTACTGGCAATGTGAGAAGTGAATCTCATCAAGTTTCAACCCAGTTATGACTCGTATGTCTTCAAGACGTTCCGCTCGCTCTGCCTCTTGAGAAAAAGTAAGTGAACTGATCTTCAACCCTTAGGATAGCCTCAACTGTAGGTATGTCATGGATCTCGCAGATCGCAGTCGTTCGTGTCAATCCCTCTTTTGCGTGGATCGCCCTTTCAGGTTTTCAATCCACCGGGATACCCTTTTTGCCTGAGTTGTCCGATGTGGCTTTTCAACTCAGCGGGTGTACATTTTTTCAATATTTCCCTAACTTTTGCCCGAGCCTTTTATTCTGTTTTTGGCTCGCCGGGATGCCCATTTTTGCCTGGATCTTTATTCTGTTTTTATCCAGCGGGTCCTTTTTACACGAAGTATTTTCTTACTGCGTCTGCGTTGACAGGGGATGGAAAGTCTTCTCCGTCCATGGTTGTCAGCATTAAGGCTCCGCCTGAGAAAACCTTTTTAACCACGAACGGTCCTTCATAATTGGGTGTCCACTTGCCCCTGTGATCGTTGAGAGGAGGAAGAATCCTTTTCAGCACTAAATCTCCTGGCATGTACCTCTGTGGTCGCACCTTCTTGTGAAAAGCTTGCTTCATTCGTCGCTGATACAACTGTCCATGGCATACAGCTGCCAGACGCTTCTCTTCGATGAGGCTCAATTGATTATACCTGGATCGGAGCCATTCAGCTTCATCTAGCTTGATGTCCATCATCAACCTCAAAGAAGGGATTTCCACTTCGATCGGTAAGACTGCTTCCATACCATATACTAATGAGAATGGAGTTGCCCCAGTTGAAGTGCGTACTGATGTTCTATACCCATGCAACGCGAATGGTAACATCTCGTGCCAGTCTTTGTATGTCACAACCATCTTCTGCACAATCTTCTTGATGTTTTTATTAGCCGCCTCGACGGCTCCATTCATCTTCGGACGATATGGAGAAGAGTTGTGGTGTTCTATTTTGAAGTCTCGACACAAGTCGGCCATCATCTTGTTGTTGAGATTAGAACCATTATCAGTAATGATTCTTTCAGGGACTCCATACCGGCAGATGATGTCCCGTTTAATAAATCGAGCGACCACTTGTTTAGTGACATTGGTGTAGGAAGCTGCTTCAACCCACTTCGTGAAATAATCAATAGCAACTAGGATGAAGCGATGCCCATTAGAAGCCGTTGGCTCAATCTTGCCAATCATATCGATGCCCCACATAGCGAACGGCCACGGTGAAGACATGACACTCAACGGATTCGGAGGCACATGGACCTTGTCGGCATAAATTTGACACTTATGGCATTTGCGGGAATATTTACAACAATCAGATTCCATGGTGATCCAATAGTATCCCGATCTCAATAACTTCTTGGCCATGGCATGACCTCCAGCAAAGGAGCCTTCGTGAACCTCCTGCATTAACAGGTCTGCCTCGTGTCTGTCCACACACCTGAGCAGCACCATGTCGAAGTTCCGTTTGTACAGCACACCATCTTGATTCAAGAAGAAACCTCCTGCCAGTCTTCTAAGAGTTTTCTTATCCTTACTGGATGCCCCAGCCGGGTATTCTTGAGCCTTCAGGAATTGTTTGATGTCGTGGTACCAAGGCTTATTATCCTCACCATCATCAACTGCAAAGACATAAGCGGGTCTTTCAAGCCGGGAGATCGAAATTCGAGGCACGAAATTCTCTTGGCAAACTTTAATCATGGACGACAAAGTAGCTAGAGCATCGGCGAACTGGTTTTCGTCTCTAGGAATGTAACTCAGCTTGACCTTGGTAAAGAAAGTTAACAACCTCCTGACATAATCCCTGTAAGGAATCAAACGAGCTTGATGAACCAACCATTTGCCATTGACTTGATTTACCACCAAAGCAGAATCTCCGAAGATCTCAAGATTCTTGACTCGCAAGTCTATTGCCTCTTCGATCCCCATGATGCAAGCTTCATACTCTGCCTCGTTGTTAGTGCACTCGAAGGTCAACCGAGCGGCGAGAGGTGTGTGGACTCCTTCTGGCGAGATAATAACAGCACCCACTCCACTCCCATTCATGTTTACAGCCCCGTCGAACATCAACTTCCATCTGGATTCAGGGTCAGGCCCCTCCTCCGGAAGTGGTTCTTCATGGTCTTTCGACTTGAGGAACATGATGTCCTCATCCGGAAACTCAAACCTCATGGGTTGATAATCATCAATCGGCTGCTGGGCCAAGTATTCTGACAACACATTCCCCTTGATAGCTTTTTGTGAAGTGTATTGTATGTCATACTCCGTGAGTATCATCTGCCAACGGGCCACTCTTCCTGTCAAAGCCGGCTTCTCGAAGATGTATTTTACAGGATCCATCTTGGAAATTAGGAGAGTAGTGTGAGTCAGCATGTACTGTCTTAGTCGGCGAGCAGCCCATGCCAAAGCGCAGCAAGTTTTCTCGAGTAGTGAGTATCGCGTCTCACAATCGGTAAACTTTTTGCTAAGGTAATAAATGGCGTGCTCTTTTCGACCAGACTCGTCCTGCTGACCCAGTACATACCCCATCGATCCTTCGAGCACAGTAAGATACATGATCAGAGGTCTCCCTGGCACTGGAGGCATAAGAATTGGTGGTTCCAACAGGTACTCTTTGATTCGGTCAAAGGCTTGCTGACAATCTTCGTTCCATTTAATGGCCTGATTCTTCCTCAGAAGCTTGAAGATGGGCTCGCACGTGGCCGTTAGGTGAGAAATAAACCGTGCAATGTAGTTTAGTCTCCCCAAGAAGCCACGCACTTGCTTTTCAGTCTTTGGTTCAGGCATTTCCTGGATAGCTTTCACCTTGGCCGGATCAACCTCAATTCCTCGTTCACTCACAATGAAGCCGAGTAACTTGCCAGGACGAACCCCGAAGGTGCATTTATTCGGATTTAACCTCAGTCTGAACTTTCGAAGCCTGTCAAACAATTTTGCTAGGTTGACCAAGTGCTCTTCCTCTGTCTGGGACTTTGCTATCATGTCATCAACATAAACCTCAATTTCATGATGGATCATGTCGTGAAACAACGTCACCATTGCCCGTTGGTAAGTAGCTCCTGCATTCTTTAAACCAAATGGCATAACCTTGTAACAAAAGGTGCCCCAAGGAGTGATGAAAGTTGTCTTTTCCATATCCTCGGGAGCCATCTTGATTTGATTATAGCCTGAGAATCCGTCCATGAAAGAGAACACGGAAAACTGAGCAGTATTATCGACAAGTACGTCTATGTGAGGTAGAGGGAAATCGTCTTTGGGGCTAGCCCTATTCAAATCCCTGTAGTCCACACACATTCTGACTTTGCCATCTTTCTTGGGGACCGGCACGATGTTAGCAACCCACGGAGGATAACTAGTCACGGCCAAGAAGCCAGCATCCAACTGTTTTTGCACTTCTTCTTTTATTTTAATTGCCATGTCTGGACACGTGCGCCTCAACTTCTGCTTTACCGGAAGACAACCTTCTCTGAGAGGTAGCTTGTGTACCACAATGTCAGTGTCTAAACCAGGCATATCTTGGTAGGACCATGCGAAGACGTCAACATATTCTCGAAGCATAGCCATCAAACGAGTCTTGACAGATTCTTCTAATGCAGCTCCGATCTTGACTTCTTTCTTGTCCTCTTCAGTACCCAGGTTTATCACTTCAACATCTTCCTCGTGCGGCTGAATCATCTTCTCCTCCTGTTTAAGCAGTCTGGCCAACTCTTCGGGTAAATCGCAATCCTCTTCACTTTCCCCATCGGCTTGATAAATTGGATTGTCGAAGTCATACTCAGCCATAACAGGGTCGTCATTGATAAGATCCGGTGACGAGCACCTGCATGAATGATGATTCATGCAAGGCTTTAGCAACAACTTGATAAAATGAGAAACATTGCCATTTTAAAACTTTTCTTTCTTTTTGAAAAACGAAAGACAGAGAACAACATGAAATGAATGTGAAACGTCAATTTTATTTATGATTGTGTTAATGAACAAATGAACCCTTACAAAGAGCCACTATGCCCCGGGCAAGACATAGTGCTTTAATACAGGAAAACAGAAACAAAAATCATTACTCTTCAAAAGATGTTACTGAAATGAGCCTTTCTGACGTCCAGTTGCTAAGCTGAGTTCCTGGGACGGCAGGCCTAATCCATTCATCTAAGTCACAGTCACTATCAACAGCTTCATCCTGCATTGCGCTGATATTTCCGTAGTCTACCACTCCCGCACTTGTGAAAGTGACCGGGCTCTGACAACCTTTTGCACTTGGTTCAGACGAGGATCCTCCAGGGTGATAGCCAATCCCAAACATGTCTTTCTTCTCTGGCAATTCGATTGGGCTGCCCCAGCCTTCTCGCACTCCAGATTCTACTAATTCACGCGCTTGTTTATAAGAGGCTATAGACACCCCCTTCTTCGGCACCTCAGGAGAAGTTGCTACGGCGGATGCTTGCTCAGACTTCAAAGGCTCAAAAGCCTGACATGGGGTCTCGACTATTTCGCCATCCATCTCCACATATTTGAATGAGGCTAGATGACTGACGAAGATATCTTATTCCCCGCTGACCGTCACAACTTGACCTTCCCAGACGAACTTTAATTTCTGATGGAGTGTAGAAGATACCGCTCCTGCCGAATGTATCCAGGGTCTTCCAAGTAAACAACTATATGTCGGCTGGATATCCATCACGTAAAACGTGGTATTGAAGACTTGTGGACCTACCTTGATAGGTAACTCCACCTCTCCAAACACCGATCTTCTTGATCCATCGAATGCCCGAACTACTAGATCACTGGGCTTTAGCACCACTCCATCATAGTCCAACTTCATCAATGCCTTCTTAGGCAAGACGTTCAGAGATGATCCAGTATCCACCAGCACATGGGAGAGTACTGCACCCTTACATTCCAGAGAGATATGCAATGCCCGATTGTGAGCACGCCCATCAGAAGTCAAATCCAAGTCTGTGAAACCCAATCCATGACTGGCATTAACGCTGGACACCACCGTTTCTAACTGGTTTACAGAAATATCCTGAGGCACGTATGCCTTGTTCAGAATATTTAAAAGGGCCTTCCTGTGAGAGTCCGAACACATGAGTAATGACAAGATGGAGATCTTTGACGGCGTCTGCTGCAAATGGTCTACAATCTTATAGTCACTCTTCTTGATGATCCTCAGGAATTCTTCGGCTTCTTTATCAAAGGTGAGATTTGGATCAGTTGATGGAGTTGGATCATTGGCAACTACTGGTTGCTTCCCCCTGGCTCTAGCTTGGGCTTCGGCAGTATCCCTGGGTGGTATCACATTGCTTCTCAGTGCTTCCGGCGCAAATAGTCTTCCGCTTCTAGTAAAACCCCCTACTCCAACATTCTCTACTTGAGCTGGGGCTATACTAGTTGTGGCCAACTCTTGCTTCTGGCCGTTGCAATACACTTCGCCACCATAATTCCAAGGAACTGCTCTGTCGCTTTGGTACATTATGGGTCCAGCAGTGGTAATAGTTATTGGCGCCGCTCTGGCACGCGAAGGAACTTGGGATGGATCATAAAAGATAGTCACTGTAGATACTTCACTTTCTTTCACAATCTTGTCAAATTGCAGCACTCCTTCATCAATCATACCTTGAATTCCGGCCTTCAATCGTTTGCAACCATTGGTAGCTTCAGTACACTCTGAACAATCATCCTCGCATCCGGGGAAAATGCCTTTCTTCAACAAGCAAACCTTGATAGCAACCAATGAAGTCTGCAAGTCATCTACATCGTCCACCAAATTCAAGTTCTCCCCTTCACCAATTGCACCAACCGTGCCTCTGTGATGAGGCATGGGATTTTGCAGCACGTTAGGAGAAGGAGCGAAATTGATCGCTTTAGAATCCAACAAGTCCTGAACAACATGCTTCAAGGCTTTACAATTCTCAGTACTATGGCCGGGAGCCCCAGAATGAAACTCGCACCTAGCATTTAAGTCATAACCCTCAGGAATCTGGCCTGGCTTCGGAGGCTGCAAGGTTCGGAGCTGAATCATTTGAAGCTGCAGGAGATTCTTCAACAGTTGGGAGTAAGACATTGGTGGAGCTTCAATGTGTCTATCCTTCATCCTCTGGGAGTAGTACGGACGAGGGGGTCTTGGCTGATACCCATGTGAGCGTTGCGGCTGTGGAGGCTGGACCTGTTGTTGAACGGGCGGAGTTGAAATAGTGACGGGGGCCACTTGCTGATAATATCCTTGGTGCATCATTCCTCTCTGTGCGTATACTGCACCTGTTTCTCCTTCCCTCCTTTTCACAAAGGTTTTTTTGATGCCAGACACCGAAGCGCTTCCATTTTGAATCTTCCCCTGTTTGAGCCAGCTTTCAATTCTTTCCCCAGTCAGGATAATGTCCGAAAAACCACTTGAGGAACAACCAGCCAACCTTTCCATGAAATGCCCTGGGAGGGTATTCAGGAAAAGATCGACCATCTCTCTTTCCAATAAAGGTGGTTGCACACGGGCGGCCACCTCATGCCACCTCTGTGCATAGTCTTTGAAGCTCTCCGAACTTCTCTGTGTCAAGCTTTGAAGCTGAGTACGGCTAGGTGCCATGTCGATGTTGTATTGATATTGTCTGAGGAAGGCCTCTCCCAAATCCTTCCAGCTTCTAATAGAGCTCCTCTCCAGCTTCATGTACCACTCCAAGGACCCTCCAGAAAGGCTATCCTGGAAATAGTACATCCATAGTTTCTCGTCTCGCGTGTGGGCCGCAATCTTCCTGTAGAAGGCCTGTAAGTGAGTTTTCGGGCAAGAGCTGCCGTTGTATTTATCAAATGCTGGTGGCCTGAACTTGTGTGGAATGACCACCCCAGGTACTAAACCCATATCTGACACGTCAATTCCCAAAGTGTCTTTGCACTCTAAGGCCTTGACCTTCTCTGCAAGCACCAAGAAGTCATTGAGATTTCCGTCACCGCCGAAACCCATATCGTTGTTGAAGTACTGGAATTGGTCTTCCTGCCTGTCGTGCACAGGAACATACGTAGCCATAGCTGGATCTGGAACATGAGATCCACTTGGGCCGTTGTTAGTGTTGGGAGGACCCCCTAGTCCGCCGGAAGTGGTTGCCTGAGCATTAGTGTTAGGAGGAGTTAACCCTTGAATTGCATTTCTCAGCTCCTGCTGCCCCTGGGCCATCCCCTGCATCAGAGTCATAAATTCTGCCATCTTGGTACGGACTTCATTGAGTTCTGTCTGCATGGCGTCCATTGCTGTTCTTTGATTGCTGCGGGTCGCGTACCGATGAGGGATATTTTGTCGTAAGTACCGGGTCTTGGCGGCCCTCGCAATCTTTGCCTGTTGAACACAGATAAATTAAACATCCCGAAGAAAAACCTGCAAAGACAAAGACAAAATGCAAATGATGTGTATGCAATGCAATGTGTTCCTTTTATTCCCGAGTATTTTCCTGTGTCCGGTCCTGGCATTAAGAAGATAAGAATTGGGAAGAAGACCCAAGTAATATTCAGACATAATGACGGCTGTGGAGAATCGGTGCTCATTATCCCGTGTCGGTGCAAATAACGAACAAGAAATCCGGAACAAATCAATCATATAAACTGGAGTTTGAAAATACAAAGTCCCCGAAGGGTGCCAATCACAATAACAAAAGTACATCACATATAAGGAATCCCACAACAAGCCTGTGGGTAATCCAAGTACAACAATATGAAATTAAACACTAGGGAACTCTATATCTTTCAATCTCCAGCTAAGGCATTTGACGCTCTGGAACAGTTGAACCACATCTGGATGACCGGGCTCCTGGATAAGCTTCTGAATGAGGAGGTCCCTCGTATCAGAAGAAGCGTGTAACTCCTCGATCTGCTGTAGGAATGCTGCCTCATTCTCCTTGCTTTGACTCGACTCGGCCTTCGACCTTTTCACATCAGCTTTCAACTTTAAGTCCTCAATCTCCTTTTGAGCTTCCTTCAGTGCCTGCTGGCTTTCTGCTACGCGCCGGATACGATCCTCCTCTTGATAATAAGCTTTCCTGAGAAGTTCTTTCTGCCCATCTAGAGAATCCTGAAGGCTTTTGACTTCCTGTTTGTGCTTGGCGTCTAACTCCTTTTGTTTCTTCAGATTTTCGTCCCATTTCTCCTGCCATAAAGTAACAGCTTCATTGGCTTCACTAAGATCTTTCTTCTCTCTTCGGCGCTGGGCCGTCTTATGAGTCTCAGCTAAACCTTTCTTTCGGAAGTAAAGTTCTCTATCCTCAAAGTCCTTCTGCTTGAGACGGACTATTTCCTCGGCTTGCACAGCTCTATCTTTCAATTGACGGTTCTGGATCATCAGCTTTTGACAAGAATTAAGAGCCTCTTGATTTTCAACCCTCAGTTGCTTAACCAAAGCTTCTAACTTCTGATATTCCTCCAAAGGCACCGTAGTTCTTGGTGCTACCTCTTTAGGGTAAAGAGGCGTCTCTCTAGAAAATGGTAGAAGGTGAGTCTTCACACGATCCTCCAACCAGCTGGCAAAAGGATCATAGGTATTAGGATCTACTCTTCCAAATTCTTTCTTTCCTTTCATCACCCTAATTTCCCAAGCTTGGGATGCCAGGATGCTCATTTTGGAGTTTCCCTCTGCTGGAAAATATAATGACTCATTTGCATCGTCGATCAAAGGTACGTCTCTTAAAGGATAGCCGAACCGTTTCCTGGACAAGATAGGATTGTAGCTAATCCCACCTTTCCTTCCCATCAAAGGCACATTTGGAAAGCTACCACAACTAACCAACATTTCTTTGCCCACCAAATCTCTGTTACATCCCCAAGCAATGTCAGCTGAGGTTAAGCCCATTAATCTTTTGGACCACTTCCAAGATTGTTTCAAATCCTGAAAGGGTCCTGATTTAGGGAGTTGCCTTACAAACCAATCAGCAAATATGGGAGCACAACAGTTTACATATCCCTTCCTCTTTTCATTTCTGTGGTGAACTCCATAATAAAAGTCAGCTAGCAATGTAGGAACAGGATTTCTCTTGACGAAGATGGTGATGGCCTCCATGTTAATTATTCCTTTCTCTCCGGGAAACAAACTGGTTCCATATACTATCATGGCCAACAGTGCTTTGAAGTCTGCCCACTTCTTTTCCGATGCCATAACACGTGCCTCTGCAACAAGAAAGTCCAAAGGGATTCCTTTACTTTGGCCAGCCTCTAATCCCATCTTGAGTCTAAGCATACTCAAACGACAGGCAACAATGATATCCTCATGAGAAGGGATCCTCTCTGAAACATAATAAGGTACACCCTCTTTAACAGGAACACTCAGCATACTAGAAACCTCCTCTAATGTAGGCGCCAGAATATAATCAGGAAAAACAAAGACCCTCAGCTGTGGATCATAGAACTGCAACAAAGAATGCAAGCTATCTTTCTGGTCGACTGTGGGCTTGCTCACATAGTTCAGTATCTTGCCATACTCTTTCCTGAAATCATCAAGGACTCGGTCACCCATCAAGCTAATCAAACCCTGAACACTCTCTGTCTCTGGCTGCGGGAAAGTATAATGAACATTTCTCTTTCTCGGAACTTCCATGCTGAAGTAGCAAATATGACCAGGACCTAGGAAATAATAAACCCTGAGAATAAAAAGAACACAAAATGATTAATGATGCTATGATGCTTATGCAAGACAAGGCATGTGATCAGTGAAGTGTCTGTGATGTGCCGATCATATAATCAGGTGTCGGTGCCAGGTCTCAAAATCCAGATATCACAATAATCATCCCTCTGATCCGGGATCCACAACTTAAGAACAGAAATCCAGATCACAAAACTGAACCAAAGGCAAAGTGGGTATGCTGAAGGTACCAGGGTTCCTGCAAACCTGTAAACCCCTCCCAATCTCACGGGTGTGCTACTCGGGTCAAACATCACGGACTCTCGAGGCCGAATAACAATAATACGTTCACCATTTCCGAGAAATGGCTCATGACCAAATCAGGGAATCGGTTTGGCATTATGTACTACTCAGGGAGGTCTCAGTTGAGTCCGGAAAAACAAGCATCCCTCACAAGTCTCCAGCTTCAAGCACTGAGTCGAGAAACAATAGTACATTCATCCCGAAGGGTACAATACTATCATCATACGATCAGTTTGCTTTAACTGAATTCCTATGAGAGAACCAGGCCATCCTATGCGAGTTCCCAGTGGGCCCTCGGATGCGAGTGGGTTTGCCAACAAATGTGGTCTGCCACTGTCATCACTGGAGAGGGATGTTTCCACAAAGGTTCTCAATGATCGGTCCCCTGACTGCACATAACTATCAAGGTAGCGCATCAACCCAGAAAGATTCCGGTATCAATACATTCCCGAGAAGGTCGCAAGTCAAGGTGTGGAACTCACTACTACCAACATAGCAAGATGCCATGAAGCCAAAGTGGAACCACTCTAAGTCCTAGGGTGCACTCGAGCCCCGGTTACGAGCTCATCTCACAGTAACCCCATCCCGCAGAAAAAACGAAAACCAGCACAGCCAGACAGTCCAGTATAATATGATGCATGGAAAATAAAATACTGAAAGCGGTAAATAAATGCGGTAAAGTAAAGCTGTAAATAAAACTGTAAATAAAAACAGTAAAGCTAAACTAAAGCACACAGCAACAAGCATATAAACACCCAAAGAAACAAAACCAAACAGGCGCTAGGATTGACTCTACAAGGGAAACCGGAAGAATCAGGTTAAGTCCCCAGCAGAGTCGCCAGCTGTCGCTCCCGGGATTTTCATCCTAGTACAAACGCGAAAGTGGCGCGGAAAAGGTAGAGTCACCAGCCAGACATTTTTATCCCGAATGAATAGGAAAGGTAATGTTGCACAAACCTAAGGAAGAAGGAAAGGACAAGGCCTTGCGAACCAAAGATCTGAGTTCGGGAGTCGGTTACGACCTGGGAAGGTGTTAGCACCCCAGATCGTCCGTCGTACCCGACGGGATCCACGCTTGCTTGTTTGTTTCAAAGGGTGAGAAAAATATGCTGCTGAAATGAAATAACCGCTAACTGGAACTGGAATGGAAGTGAGAAAAGAACTGGAAAAGAGAAAGGGGGAAATGTAGGGAAAATAAAGAATGTGCTCGAACGGGCCCTACCCCGCTGCCTACGTACCTCATCGGGATAATGAGGATCAGAGTCGACGTAGTTCGCCTAACTAAGGCGGGAACTATTTGTTTGTGTTTTTTATGCTGGAACTGCGTATGCCTATGCTCAGGTGTTGCAGGCTCGTCTGGTACGAGTGCGTTTACCGTCTTGCATGTGTGACAAGTCGCCGCGAGTTCGCGTTGTGAGTGAATGAGATGAGAAGAGAAGTTCCCGCAGGATAGTCGCTTGTTATTTGTTTTTGGCTTTTAAAAGTTTTGTATGAATTTGACACAAGGAAGTGAATTCAAACTCTTTTCCATGGAATGTACACTTGACTCTACATTCCAAGATGGAATAATAGAACAAGCATACCCAGCAAGGAGAATTTATCCAAGACTGGTTTCCTAGGATTAGGGTTTAAGTTCATTGGCTTGTTGAACTTTATTAAGTGTTTTTGTTGCTTTTGTGAAGAAGTGTCTTTTAAGTTTTTCTTTGTGAACAACTCCTTGATGAGACTTGTGCATCATGATAGACAAGCTTACACCACTCCAAGATGGAATGAATGCAAGTGCTTCATGGAATAAGGCTATACACAAGGAATCCTTTCATTTATTTGTTAATTGTTTTTTGGATTTTGTTTGAAGATAAGAAGAGAATGACTCAAGTTGATAAAAGGAAAAATCTAAGGGACTAAGACTCAATCCTAATTTTGTTATGTATTTACAAAGTGGTCCTAATGGTTAGTGAAGTCTTCTATTCTTAATGGAAACTTAGAAACTATTAGAATTCAACTTACTTCTTAATGAAGTTAAGTTGATTCTAAGAATAAATGGGGAAACCTATACAAGTTGTAAAATCAAAATAACGCAAAAAATGAAATTAAACATAAGGAATAAAATTCTACCAATGCACTTAGAAGCATGAATTAAAAAAAGTCTATTTATTTATTCTATATTCTAATGAAAAATGAAATTTTAAGCCTAAGTTCTAAATCTAAGCTAAACCTAATACTCATTCTAAAAAATCAAATTAAACTAAACCTAAGTCTAATATTAAATTTAAATGCTAAATCTAATCTAGACTATTATTATTTTTTGTATTGAACTATATTATATATATTTTTTTTATGGCCTAAACTAATGGGACTTATGCATAACTAGGCCTAACACTAATATTCTTAAAAAATATTAAATCTTCTAGAAAAATTATGAAACTTAAACTATAGGGTCCTAACACTATCTAAAATATTGTATTAAGAGGGATTCTAAAAAATCCTATTTTTCCTATGCCTAACAATTAATTATTTCCAGCTAAGAATTAACTACTAATTCCTAAGGATTATATCACTAAAACCTAAGATAAAAGGTCCTAAAAAATCCATAAAAAATATCCTAAGAACTATTATGAGTTCTCTAATTACAGAAAAAAGAATGGCTCAAAAAAGGTGTTGGAAGTTACTTAAATAAAATGAACAAAATCCAGCATAATTAAAAGAGATTCAATAAAGCTAATTAAAAGAATAATTCAGAATTTATTCAAAAATAATAAAAATTCAGAAAATAAAAATATCACAAATTTCTAAATTGATTTATTAAGCCACTTGATTTTTTTGGGAATTTTCTTAAGCATTTACCTATTTTTATTAGATTTAATTTGAAACTATAATTAAACTAAAAATCAAATCTAAAAGGGGGGTTCACAAAGGAATTTATTTAATTCTATTTTTATTGGGCTTAAGAATAGAGGTGTGAGTAGTAAAGGGGTCTTAGGCCCACTACGCAGGATTATGGGGAAGGTGTAATAAGCAGATTTTTAGTTCATTTTTTCTGTGGGCTTTACAGCAGGGGTGTGGATAGTAGAGGGAAGAGCCCAATTTCGTTAGAACCAGGGAGGTGCTGGAAGTAGTTCTTTATGGTTGTTTTCTAATGGGCCTGGAAACAGGGGTGTGTAGATAGCAAACGTAAGGCCCATATGGAATTTGTATTAAGATTAATAATCTCTATTATATTATATTACTTACACTAAGATTAAATTAATCTTGTTATAATATTTTCTAAAAATCTTAATTAAACAGAAAAAGAATTAAACTAGTTCTATTATAATATTCTAAAATCTTAATTAAACTATAGTTTTATTAGAAATGAATTACCTTTAATCTAAAGAAAAAATGAATTAACTAATAATCTTAGAAAATGAATTAAATTCTAAACTTATGATTATTTCAATTAAGCTAATATTAAGAAAAAAGAATTAACCTAACTTATGATTAAAATTTCCTAAAATCTTAATTTAAACAAAAGTGAAATAAACTAAACTTATTATAATATCAATTAAAATCTTAATTTAACTATAGCTTTTTATTACAATCAGACTTAAGAAAATACAAACAATAAAAAGAAAAATCAAAACCCAAAACCAACATAACCCTAATCCCTTTCTTCTTCCCCTTCAACTTAGAAACCCTAGGACTCCTCCCCTTGGCGTCTTCGCGCCGCCGGTATCCCAACCTCATCACCGGAAACCACCAATAGACCACATCGAAACCCTCTTTTCCCCAATATAAACACTACGAGAGCCTTGCCGGAAGCAAATCAAGATTAACACCTTCCGAATAACCATAACCTTTCTCATATTCCCAATATTCTAGCCTAGGTCAAAAGATTTACCCCAAGAATCATCATCATACGCGGCTGTAAACTCGTACCTTGAATCAAATTCGCAGAGGTGGATGTCCGAACGGTTCTTCGATGACAAGTACGAAGAAATTTCCTCCGCCTAGATTTCCGGTGACATCTTCTCCTCTTCCGCGGCCTCAAATCCTCTCCAGCACCGTATTCGCAGACGAAACCCCTTGGTAATAACCGATGCACGTCCTCGTTGCGGCTTACGGAGTTGATGACGAACCAATGCGGTATTCCAATTGTAGAGGTGAGTTATGGTAGTAGTGATGTGGTAATTGTGGCTTGATCGTTGGATTCAAGATTTCGCGTTCTTACTCTTTCTTTCCTCAATGTTGCAGGTCTCTTGATAACATTGCTATCCTACGAAGACGATAATGATATTGGAATGGTGATGATGTTAGTCACTGCTCACGAAAATGGAGTGAGAGGATAAAAGGTTGAAGATGATAAGGCTGAGAATTGGAGAAGGAGAAGAAGATTGGAGAATGTGGTGAAGAAGCTTCAGAGAAAGTGATGCTCCTGATTTATAGGAGATGATTATCCAGATCCTTCTGGAAGATTCTCAGGCAAGTATGCAATTTTCGATTTCTGCTTTCTGTTATGGTTGTTATGAATTCTGTTATGAATTCAGTTGAGAAAACAGGATAGCATTCTGAACCTTTTTTGTGATTTCAGTTATGAGTTTGATCACTGTTATTTGCTTTTACAGTTAGTTAGGCAACTGATTTTTTTTATTGAATCTTGCAGGATTCTTTTTTTTCCTCTTTTCTTTTTTTTTGAAGTTTGTTGAAAACCTGGTTGAAGAGTCAAGCTATGTGGGATGAGTTTTGCAGCTGATGGTTTCGACTCGCGTCTTTTCCTTTGAATGTTCACAAATTATGTTGGCCTTTCCTTTTCGAAATCTGTAATAGAGTCTTTATTATCACCTTTGTAACTGTTTTTTCTGGTTCATTGTAATTTACGCAGGTTGTGATTGAGCTAGGCTACCAGACTTGCTCCAATGCGTATGCCAAACGTTCACAACTTTCATTACCTAGAATAAACAGGCCAACTTTCCATTTTCCAGCATTGAGCTTGAGAACAGGCCTTCCTTTAAGGTCAACAGAATCATCGCACTCGTTGTTCCGTCCATCATCAGCATATGACCCCACTGGAAGTATCCGCCGCGTTATTACTTGCCGCCGGTGACAGTGAGATGAGGTCGAGGCGAAGTCACAACAAATGCCCGAGGAATACATGAAACTGGTTCGGAATACCTACACCGTGTTGAAGCTCATTCAGGTACAGTTTTTTCTTTTTTTTGATCCATCTCTTTCTATCTTCGAGCCTGAATGTATGTACTGTCATTGATGTATCTTCGTCTTCTTCTCGCCACAAATACAAATGATTGCTATGGTTTTGGTATGCAGGTTTTGGCAGATTGATGATGAGGTTAAAGATAGGTGATGAAAGTTCTGAAAATGTGGGGCTGATGATGCGTGAGTGAGACTCGGAAGATCGAATCAATTTTTTTACTAAGTTCTTTTTTTGTTAAGCCATAGGAAAATGTAATTGATTTTTCCAGTTTGTTATCAGTCCGGACTTTTTGTAACTGACTCACTCATTTCTATGTAAATGGATTTTTTTTGAATTTGTTAACTTCCTGCAATTTGGATGCTCTACTGAGTTTATGCTGGAGATCATGAAAGAAAAAGAACAAATGCTGACTTTGAGATGAGGATAATTGCCGTCTCTTTAAGGTCTTGATGCTTTGTTAAACAAATCCTTTAAAAATCTTTTGAAGTTTGGAGTCATGCTATTGAGATATTTAACTGAATCCTTAACAATGTGTCTAATGAGATAATAAACAAAATTTTGTAAAATGGTGATTAGCCTATAACTAAGCTCAAATGATATAACACCAAGAAACCATGAGTCTACTGTACGGTTGACAAGTTCTGGAGCCATGTACAATGGGATGCCTTTTATAGATCACGCAACAACTGTGGTTGTGGCCATTGCATGAGCAAACCCACAATCACAAAGCTTGACAATAGATCCGGAATCAGTGAGATTATTCTGAGGCTTCATATCACAAAGGATAATCCTGTGCGAATTCTATGCCAACATAAAACTCTTGTGCATTCGAAAGAATCAAACAATTAAATAGTATTTTCATGCTTAAATTTCTTTAATATCTCCACTTCTTGCCTCAAATTATAAATGTCCCTTTTTCCATTTTTACCATGCTTCATAATGAACTCCATTACAACATTTTGAATTCGAACTTGAATGATGCCTTCCAAATAAACCAATAATCGTGCATTCTCCTTCAATCCGAATCGAACACAATCCACTTTTAGGGACTTTGGTGCCATGCTAAAACCCACACAATCTCAAATTACTATTCCATAAACAAAAAAAATGCTCAAACCAATCTCTGATACAATGGACCCCCCGTTGATGGAGTTCCCTTCAAATCAAAATCATGAACAAGATCTCCAAATTTCCTTTGAGATGTTCAATTATGAAGAACACAACTTGAGACATTAGGAAGAGCCAACACTCTCACTCAAAGCCAATCCAACTGAACGCCTCAAAAATAAGTTAGTGCACCAGTGAATATTCTCCATAAGTTCAAACCATAATAGATACAGATAAGGCACGAAAACCTAATTTCCACGGGCCCTGATCACATGCCTTATGAATCAATGAAAATGAATTATTATGATGTTAATGAACTGGTGAGAAATGCAGATGAGTGCGGAATGATACACCAGTAAAGAGAATAAATATGAGGGCAAATTTTGAGGTATTACATGATTCTTTAAAGGTTTTCCCATAGGCTTCAGAACCGCACTGAATCTCTTTTTGTTGTTAGAAACAACTAAGACTTCATCTTTCTGATCTTGTTTCCGAGCTTCCTCTTCAATTCGGAGACGAGTAATCAGACTCTCGATTGAAAATTCTTTTGTTTTATGGCGAAGTAAATTTTTGAAATCTTTCCAACCAGGGGGCAATTTGTCAATGATAACAGCAATTTGAAATTGTTCATTGAGGGGCATACCTTTTGTAATAATTTCATGAGCAATTTTCTGAATTTCGTGGCTTTGAGCTTCCACAGACATTTCATCCACCATCTTGTAGTTCAAATAGCGGCTGACATCATATTTCTTCGCACCTGCTTCTTCAGTATCATATTTCCTTTGCAGAGCCTCCCAAACCTGTTTAGCGGTCTTGTAGCTACTGTAGTAGTCGTACAAGTCATCAGCAAGACCGTTCAGAATGTGATTTTTGCACAAATAATCATTCTCGTGCCATAGGGCGATCTCTTTCCTGAGATGTAAGTCATCTGCTGCAGCCTTAGCTTTTGCAGCATCTGATTCAGGCGTTTGGGAAGTCCCGTCTGATTCTGCAAGTGACTTACCATTAGGTAGTTCAGCAGATCCAGAAGGGACAACCGAGATATCCTCAGTCAGAACGTGGGCAACCTTTTTCAATGTTAAGAAAAATTTCATCTTAGCTTGCCAACGTTTGAAATTGGATCCCTCAAACTTAAACGGTTTGTCAGAGACAGTAGCGACCGCATTAGTACCGATAATTTCCTCAGTTGCCATGGCAGTTGTGAAAACGTCTTAAAATTGTTGTTTTCGGTTTTGAAAAATTCAAAATGGCACAATGAAATTATCGGGACGGGTTGCGTACTAGATCGCTTTCTTTAAGACGTTTCGTCGTACTGTCAAAATTATGCAATGCAGTCGAATATACAACGACGTCTCCAGGATAAAACAGCCCGTCGAAATTCGATTTATCAGTTGCAGGCTGATAAATCGATCTTAGAGATTACACCTTTAGATGGTTATAAACCAGTCATAGTATCTGGTTAAAGAACCAATCAAGAAAAAGAAAATATTTTAGATGAAAAGAGGAAAGAAAACAATATTTCGGTGCAATCAACAAATGAAGTGCAAACATGTATTTATAAGTGGACCGACCCAGTCAAAACTGGCGAAACCTGTATTTTTAAGCAGCGAATTCAAGTGAGTGGACCGGCCCAGTCAAAATTAGCGGTTACTGAGTTGGTCAGTAATTGGAGTTAGTCAAAACTTGGCAACTTGGAATGTGACACGTCACCATTTCGTAATTAATTAATATTAAATATTAATTCATTTAGACCGAACCGAGCCGAGCCGGCCGGACGGCGGTGGCGCACGCGTCTAGATGCTCATGGGTGTGTCCTCACTCCTTTTATAAAATTGGGTGCCCCTTGGGGCCAATCCCAAATGTCCATGTTGGATTATATAAACACTACTAATATTTGTATTCCCTCCTATGTGGGACTAAAATGAATCTTTTCAAATTCACTTTCATATTAGTTCTACTTTGTATGCATTTATTGCCCATTTAATGTCAATAAATAATTTTAACTCCTACTCCAAATTAACATCATTCCAACCGTTTTTCAGAAAAGATGTCCACAAAATCCCATTTTGTATTGGTCGAGAACATTTCAATTTCAGAGTAAAGAAGAAACGTTAGTTTTAATTGATAAGATGTCAAAAGAAGTGGAACCATGTGTTTTGAGGCTAGTGACGAAATGATTAAAGCCAAGAAAGTCATGTTAATCCTTCCATAGTTTTGATGATGGTTTTAATGAAGACAACTCAAGAATATATATACTACTTATAATGACTCATGGAGATGCATCTATGACAAGCATAAAATTAAAAAATTTCTTTAAATAAATATTTATGTTTCATAAAATATGTACAGTTTTAGGAAATGTAAAAGGATTTAGTGAAGAAAAAAAAAAAGAGAAAACATCAAATTGAATATGTTTGACCAAACTTATTTTGTAGAGAAAAAGTAACACCAGAAAAAAATTCAGGAAAAATTAAGTCCACCATAAAAATAATAAAACGTACGATGGAAGAAAATAAAACTTCATAAGCATACTGCATACGCGTCTATGATATCAAAAAGTTTGAAAAATCTAAATTTTAAGTAAGATATGCTTTCATAAATATAAATAAATTATTTTAAATATTATTTTAGGATTTATGATTTTGAAGTCAGCCATCTCATCCAGTTTAAAACGGCTTAATCCCAATTAAGTCGGCAAATCTGTTTTTATGACTTACGTACACGTAACTATAATAACTAATAATTAATTATTCGAGTTGAATATTATCACAAACAAAATTTCTTTTCAAAATTTTAATGTTATTTATATTCTTAAAACTAAATTATACTTCCTTTTAAGTTTCACTTATTTATTTTTTATATATATCAAAAAAGTTAATTAATATTGTTATTTTTCATATAATAATTCTTATTTTATCTATATTATTTTTAATTATTTATTACATTTATTTTATTTTTTCTCTCAATTATAATTACTTAGGAGTAATTTTGACAAAAATAAATTAATATTTTCATGAAATTTACAAATAACAATTAAAAAAGATTACAAAATTATAAAAGAAAATAACATTTATTAAAGAATAGAGAAAATAACTGATAAAACACTAATCAAGCCACACACATCATTTTGTCATTAAGAATTTTTTTATTTCCCTTGTACTCACTCCCTTTTGTTTAATATATTAGAATAGAAAATTAATTTTTTAGATTCGTTAAATAATAACGTATAAAGTTCGTAATACAATTTAGATATATTAATTGTTTAATAAAATAAATTTTCTTTTACAAATAGAACTAAACATTTATGTGTATTTTTTTAACGCTATTCTTTATAATAATTTTAGTTTGTTTTTGTTTATTTACATGAAAAATTAGGCATCATGATTATTTTTAAGGGTGTTAATGAGTATAGGTGTTGGCTAAAGATTTCGATTTAGAGACTTGAAAGCAACATCATGAGAATGTCAGATAGAAGAGTTTCGATCTAGCCCAAGAAAAGAAGAAGTTAATTATGGGTCGACATTCAGAAGGTGTCGCACCTCGAAAAATACGATCCTAAAACAAACAACAGAATCGCCACCTAATTCTATTTATTCTACGAGAGAAAAGGGAGATATAGACACAACCTAAATAAGGGATAAGAATGGTCAACGAAACCACTAATCTAAGTTCGGGAGTCAGTTACGCAAGGGGAATGTATTAGGCACCCCTCACGTCCGTTGTACTCAACGGGAACCTCTTAGTCTAGTTTGCGCTTAAATGTTAACTTGTTATTATTGTCTTCTTTTAATGATTACTTTTAATGAAATATTTTAATTATTATTACGAGGGAAAGATTAGAGTTTTTTATTATTGTGCTCGCGAAGGATTAAAATCCCCGTGCCTACGTATTCCCTTGTGCAATGGGAAAGTCAGAGCTTCGTAGTTCGTGCTACTACGATTTGTGTTTTTTTTTAATTGAACAATTGTTTGAAAATGCATTCTACTGCTAAGCGTTGGCTTATCTGCTCACAATAGGAGGCTGAAGCGCTAGCTTGTTTGAGAGATAGAATGATCTAAACAATGTTCGTTTTGAGAAAAGATGTTTGATCTTTGTTAAAGATGTTTTAAACGAGAGGGCGAATGAACCACGCGTGGGGCTAGCCCATGTTGCAGTTGCATTCAAGAACGTGCGGAGTGCGAGACTCCGGAGTTCAGTTACTCGCTAATTAATTATGAAAATGATTTGAATTGGTTGGTAAGTTTTAATTTGTATTTGAAAGAAAGAGACAAGTCGTCATCTTTAAGAGAAGTATCTCACCTATTCCACCACAAACGTTTGAGAAATGAGAAATCGAAAGAAGCTTTAAACTTGGATATAAGATCGACAAGCAATGCCACATTCTTTCTTTGAGAATAAATAAAATCGGAAGAAGCTTTAAACTTGGATATAAGATCGACAAGCAATGCCACGTTCTTCCTTTGAAAGTAATTGTTTATAAGATTTTTGTTTGTGTTTGTGGGGATAGGAGGAACAACTTTCCTATGGAGATGAATCATGTCTGATCCTTTAAGATTGTTGAATTGTTTTGAATACGAATGGTGATTGAACCATCGCGTGAGGCTAGCCCATTTGCGGTTCAATCCAGAATGTGCGGAATGCTAGACTCCGGAATTCTGTTTTCGTAATTTAATTTAATTAAAGATTTGAATATTTTGGTATACGAATGATGATTGAACCAACGCGTGAGGCTAGCCCATTTGCGGTTCAATCCAGAACGTGCGGAATGCTAGACTCCGGAATTCTGTTTTCGTAATTTAATTTAAATGAATTGAATATTTTGATATACGAATGGTGATTGAACCATCGCGTGAGGCTAGCCCATGTTGCGGTTCAATCCAGAACGTGCGGAATGCTAGACTCCGGAGTTCCTTTTTCGTAATTTTTATTTTGATAAATGAAAACGTGCAGACGGCGATCACATAGTGACCGACTTACGTGTGTGCAGTGTAGGCGCGGGTGTTTTAATTGATTAAGTGAATCGGTTTCTAGTTCCTATGGGTTTTCCAAGCAATGAAACTGGTAAAATAAGGGCGGAAAGATAAATTGCATACAAAATAAAATGGAGAGAGATACATGATAATTTACAAGGGATTGCGATTAAATAAAGGGTCTCGTTGTAATTTGCCCAAGAGAAAATGTGTGTGCAGTGTATGATTTAATCGAACCGTTAGAATTTGATTTTGTACAAAAGTGTGAGACGTAAACAAAATAAATAAATAAACTAACACAGTGAAATAAATTGTAAAACAAATTGTGAAATAGAATAAATTGTGAAATAAAATAGATTAAATTAAATGATAATAATATAAACAAATGGCCTCATATTAGTCATGATTAATCGAAGACGATTTATCGTGACATTATTATATCATCGGCCCACAAAACAAAACAGAAAATCAAAACAAAATATGACAAATAAACCTCAAAGGCAACATGATAACAAGAAAAATTATAAAAATAAAAGAAAGGCCATAATTAAAAGGAGGGAGGCGCTGGTGAAATAAGGGTGCAGAAAAGAGATTTACATAGGCTAAGCCCAAGTGGTAAATAACTAAAGAGATAGAAATCCTTTTTTTTAAAAGAAATAACAACAGGAGAAAGAAAAAAAAATCAATTAAAAAGAAAGGTCATAAAAAAAAAATGAGATCAGGGTTTATAAAATAAAATAATAAACAAAACATAATCCTTAACACTGATACTTTAAAGAATACGATCTCAGAAGGAAAAAAAAAAGCAAATGAAAACCCACCCTCAAAAAGGAACTCAACAGCGGAAATCTTTCTCACGGTCTTCGATCTCTCTCACTCGCGCTTCGCCGGTACTCCCTCTGTTTCTTGTCGGCGGTTTGGTGGTGAGGCAAGTTGTTTTGCGGTTTCGATGTGCACTCTCCACCTCTATTTTTGCAACTTCCGTCTTTTCGTTGCCGGCAGTTATAGCATGTGTATGATTGTGGTGAACAGTGTTTCCACGCGGTGGTTTCACAGTGTTGATGGTGTGAGTTATGGTTTTCGGCGGATTTGGGTTTGTGAAGATGTTGTTGTGGTTAGCGGCAAGTTTGCGAAGATGAAGAGTGATGCGTTTGCTGGTTGCGTTAATGGCGGGTATGGATGATGGAGGGCGGCGCGTTTGCTGTGATTTCGGTCTCACAGTGGAGATTTCGTGGTTCTGTTTCTGAAAGTGGAAGAAGGGTTTGTGTTGTGCGGTTTGAAGAAGAAGGCTGAGGGTGCGGCGGTGATGGTGGATGGAGGTTTCGGGTTAGTGATGGGCTCACACAGCTTTCGGTGGAGAGGGGGGGTGAACGGCGGAGGTTTTCGAGGGTGATGGCGTCGGCGAAGGGTGATTCAAAGTTCTGGTTCTTTGTGGTGATGTTAAAAAACGGTGATTTGCTGTAGTTTTTTTTGGTATCAGAATATGTTGAAAAATGGTGATGCTGCTTTTTTTGTGAACAAGGTTTTGAGGTGGTTTTTTCTGTGTTTTGAGGATAGTTTTGATTTATGGATCATGAGGTCATGGATTATTGGTAAGGGTGGCCATATGAAGGTGGTGTGGAGGTGCCCAAAGCGTGTTGGAGAGGGTCATGAAGCTGTTGGTGGCTGTGTTTGGATGGTGGCAGATTGTGAAAACGGTTATGGTTGTTTGAAGAAGAGGAAAGAACTTGTTTGTGTTCTTTGGTTCGTTCAAGTATCGATTGTGTGTGTTTTTTTTGGCTTTGTAGCGGCAACGTCTTTTTTTGTGTTTCAACCGGTGTACTTGGGAAAGAGGGTGGAGGACTAATGTTGTGTTGCTGCTGGTTTTTTTTTGTTAAGATGAGTTTGAAGGTTTTAAGAAGGTAGATGGAGAAGGTGGTTGGGGTTTGCGGTAAGGGTCCTTTGGATCTGTTTATGGTTGTTTTTGCGGAAGGTATGGTTTAGACACGAGGGTGATTCGGTGGTTTTTTTGTTTGAGATTGCCTTTTTCTTTTTGGGAGGTCCCTCCTGTTTCTCTGTGAAGCCCCTTTTTTATGTTCTCTGTTTCTTTCTGTTCTCTTTTTTGTGAAGGATTCTCCTCTTTTTCTTTTTTTTGTGCAGGCCTTTCAACAGATCTCTATTGACGTTTTTTTTGTATCCATCTGCATAAACCTTTTGGTCAAAGGTTATATCCAAATGGAAAAGGGGAGACCCTATGATGCTATGATGCTATGATGCTATGATGCTTGGAGCAGGCTATCTGTGCACTTTTGCTTGTAAAAGTAGTAGGATTAAGATTGATGGAGAAAGCATGGGGAGTCACAATATTTGAATCAAACTAAATCTAAAGACTAGTTACATAACTATATTCCATTTTTTTTAAAATAAATTAAACTAAATATAAATTAGAAAAAAAAATAATAATCAATTGAAAGTTAACTAATAATAAAAAAAACTAATCTCTAAAATAAATTGCAATTGAGCTAAATTAAAAATATTTAAATTGAATTAATTAACCTAAATTAAAATTAAATTGAAAACTAGTTCTAAACAATCTAATATAAACTAAACTCCTATTTTAAAATTAAATTAACTTTGAAATTAGATTTAAATTAAAATTAAAATAAATTAAACTCTAAAAATAATCTAAAATAAATATTTAACTAAAAATAAAATCAAACGTAAATAAATTACAAAGCGTGACAGAATATTCTAACTAAAATTTGAGAATGGATCAAATTCTAAAAGATCTATACAAAAATGATTAAAACACAAACAAACATTCTTATTTAAAAAGAAACAAATTCTAATAAATAAAAGATGACAATTGTGATGATGAAATGTATGATTAAATGAATGTTTTAACTTAAAAATGCAAAATAATTGATTTTCAACATATCGGCAAAAATGCGTAAAACGAACAAAAATCGAAAAATTTCTGGTCAAAATTTAGGGTATGACAGCTGCCCCTATTTAATCATCCTGAACCTGAATGTACGAGTAACAAAGATTTTTTTTGAACATTCAAGGTGGAAGGTGATTAAATATCAGAATACCGGGAATTTTGACCGAAAATGCAGATGAAAATGATATGATATGCGATGCGAAGATGCAAGACAAGAGCTACAACGCTACTGGGAAAGAAAATTTGACTCTACTGGGGATTAGACGCACATGATTGGAGTACAATCCACACAGGGAATTTTTTTTGAGCGAAGCCAGACGACAACTGTCTGTAGGTCCCAAGATGACTCGAAATCTTTTTGAACAAAAATTCCACTTTGAGGAAATCTACTGCCGAGATTTGAAACCTCATTTGGAAAAACCTTATGTTGGTGTATCAATAACGAAACAGAAATCTACTGCCGAGTTTCTGAAACGAAAACCAATTCTTCCGAAGTCTACTGGAGATCTAACTGCCGAGATTACCAGAGAATCCAAAAATGGAATACCTTCTGCCGAGGTATAATAAATGAACCAAAAATCTACTGCCGAGATCTTGGAAAGGAAATACATCCTGTTGAAGTTTGCTGGAAGTCTACTGCCGAGATTACCAGAGATTCTAAGAATGAGATACCTCCTGCAAAGGTATCAATATGAAGTTCCTACTGCCGAGGATTAACTGATGATACATCTGTTGCCAAATCTTCTGTCGAGATTTAACTAAAGATGCCATCGTCGAGATCATACAAAGTAAATACCTTCTGCCGAGGTAGACTGGAAATCTTCTGCCGAGACCTTCCAGAAATAAAAGGAAACACATATTGTTAAATCTTCTGCCGAGATTCAACTAAGGATACCGTTGAATAGAACTCTCCTCATACTTCCCTTCCTCTGAAAGAGACAGCCATATGATGGAGAAACAACTTCGCGCTCAAACTTCTCAACTTGTATGGAAAAGATAGCCATTTGATAGAAAAATAAAAGAGATTCGTATCAAACTTCTCAACTTGTATGGAAAAGATAGCCATTTGATAGAACATTGGAATCACGACAAACTTCCCACCTTTTCTGGATGAGATGCCATTTGCCGAACAAACTTCTCACCTTGTCTGGATGAGATGCCATTTGTTGAAAATTGGAATCACGACAAACTTCCCACCTTGTCTGGATGAGATGCCATTTGCCGAACAAACTTCCCACCGTGTCTGGATGAGATGCCATTTGTTGAAAATTGGAATCACGACAAACTTCCCACCTTGTCTGGATGAGATGCCATTTGCCGAACAAACTTCTCACCTTGTCTGGATGAGATGCCATTTGTTGAAAATTGGAATCACGACAAACTTCCCACCTTGTCTGGATGAGATGCCATTTGCCGAACAAACTTCTCACCTTGTCTAGAAGAGATAGCCATTTGTTGAAAATTGGAATCACGACAAACTTCCCACCTTGTCTGGATGAGATAGCCATTTGTTGAAAATTGGAATCACGACAAACTTCCCACCTTGTCTGGATGAGATGCCATTTGCCGAACAAACTTCTCACCTTGTCTAGATGAGATGCCATTTGTTGAAAATTGGAATCACGACAAACTTCCCACCTTGTATGGATGAGATGCCATTTGCCGAACAAACTTCTCACCTTGTCTAGATGAGTTGCCATTTGTTGAAAAATAAATTCATACCAAACTTCTCCGCTGAACAGGGGAGATGCCATTTGATAGAACAGAAACCTTGCTGAGGATGAACAAATTGCTCGAAAAGAGAATGTCATCTGTTGATTTACTGGGAAATCCGTGGATAAGAAACAAGCTTCTCAAATAAGGAGACGGCCACTTGTTGATTCCGATTAGAGGTCCAGGGATAAGAACAAGCTTCTCCAATAAAGAGACTGCCACTTGTTGTCAGGTATAAATAATCCAGGAGAATGTTGTAACAACACTGCTGGAGAGCACAAATTTGTCTTCAATGGGGAACCTTCAATTCCTTCTGGGAAACTAAACATCCGAAGGTGAAAAATGAATCCACTTTCCATCTGGAATTGCTGGGGATGGAACGACTGCTCGGAAAGAGACCGCCATCTATTGATTTATTCAAAAGTTCGAAGACAAAACAAGATTCTCAAATAAAGAGACTGCCACTTGTTGTCAGGTGTAAGTAATCCAAGGGAATGTTGTAGTAACACTGCTTGAGAGCAAAAATTGTCTTCAAAGGAAGTCTTCAATAAATTTCTTCTGGGAAACTAAGCATCCAAAGGTGCAAAATAAATGCACTTTCCAATTGGTAGTTCAATCATCAAAATTGTCAAAGACCAAACTCAATCCAGGAACGAGCTGGAAAGAAACTGTCAAGCAAGACACTAACCCATGAGGAATGAACTCAATTGGGTATTTATCCTATCCAAGTGTGGAAAGGAGAACTGAAGCAAACATCTTCCACGAGGGTTAAAACTCAGTGGGGAATTAGATAGAATGTACATTTTCTGCCTAAGGCTGACAACTCTATTTTGAGAGAGGCACAACACTTAGGGATAAACACGACCAATGTGAAGGAGGTATGCATTAGTGAATGCGACATGAATATGCATATGAATATGAATATGAATTCAATCATGATGTACATGTATGTATATGCGTTATGTTTATGCTGACAGACAGACAAAACAGACACAAGAGGTACACTGGTGATGAAATAAACATCACAACAAACGGATACTCGACCAATCTCGTCAAAAATGGACGCAATCACTGAAGATAAGGTAAAGAGCCATCCATGGAACAAAGTCCTGCTTACAAAGCTCAAGTCTCTTTGAGGAGAGAAAGATACTTCAATCGGGAAATAAACCCAAATAAATCTTCTAATTTCAATGTCCCTCAGAAGGAAGCGACCATACAAACTACGTTTGCTTAGGGTGAAGTAAATTTGTACTCCGTTGGGGGGAGAAAATGACATTCAGCTGGGGAAGCTTGAATCGAGGCTCAATTGGGAATACTAAACTTAGTATCTCACTTGAAGCACTAAGTAGCGAAAGCAATCCACCAGAAAATAATGAGTCATGCCCCTGACATACTATAGCAACTTGGCGTGAGGACCCCAATATCTGGAAGTGCTTGCAAGGTAGATCCTAAGAGCGTCTTGCTTAGGGGAACACGTGGTCATGCATCCACAAAATGGTTTATGAGAAGAGATCATCTCAAGAGGATTTTATAGAAGACTTGACATTCAAGATGCCCCAGTGTCTTCAAACTCTTGTAGAGATTCGTCGAATCTCGACGTCACTGCCTCAGATTAACTGTACTTGGCACAAATGAGTCTTCAATACTTATCCTTTTAGGGATGATAAAAATGTGTAAGCACAAATTGGGAAACGACTTGCCCCTGTTTAGCAAAGTCTTCAAGCAACATGCCCATATCTGGCAAAGTATTCCAACAACGTGCCCCTGTCTAGCAGAGTCTTCAGGCAGCATGCCCCTGGCTGGCAAAGTATTAAGGCACTTGCCCTTCACTGGCAAAGTATTCAAACAAACATGCTTCTGCGGCAAAGTCTTCAAACAACATGCCCCTGTATGGCAAGGTCTTCAAGCAAACTTCCCTGGGGGTGATCATTCTCTGAAATGGTTGTTCAACTACTCATCAGAGTTTCAAATCTCAAGAGATTAAGCTCATCACTGGTGCTCATACATAGGCTTCTATGATATCAAGCAAATGCTAACAAGCAAAAAGGTTAATGTTAAGACTGCTGATGCAACACATGTGTTTGTCTCGAAGATTTTTTTTGAAAAGATTTTCATAATAGCATGTGACTGAATCACTAGCTAGGAGGTGATATTCATTTTTTTATAAAGCCAACACAAATTTTTGAGCCAAGCTCATAGGAGTCGGGAAACATTTTCTCATCGAGTGTGCTTTCGAAATAAACCCTACTTCAATTAGGACTTTTGAGGGTCGTAATGTGGTTTGGTTCACGGTTTTAGAAACAAAGGATAAAGGCTCAAAGTTTATTTGGTGCCCACCCACTCTCCGTGATGTTCTCCAATCCTAGGTCCGGCTAAAATGACACATACATTTGTCTTGATAGCGTTGGGATGATGCTCCAGAGTCTGCTTGAAATGACAGTCATCTTATTTGTCCCCTATGGATATTAGTGACCCCTTGATTTTGGTATGGCGGTCACTAAATCGTAAGCTTTTAGGTTGAGGATTGAAAGGCCTCTTCTAACTCGAATTTCTCTTTGGTCCCTGATTTTTGCCTAAGTCTCTTTTTGGGTGCTTGACTTAGCGGGATTTTTTTCTTTTTTTTTAAAATCAATGGAAGGTTGGAAGTGGAGACTGTCAAGTCATTAATTGTAGTGGATTCCCTGATGGGATGTTTCATCTTATGATTTGACTGTGTAACCAGATTAACTGAACACTACCCTGCCCCAGGTTAAGCGTAAGGGTTTTGAAATATCTGAAAGAAACTCCTACTTCTAGGCTCGAAGTGGTTGACTAGGGATTAACTCCTTATTTCTCCAGTGTTTAGGAATTTGAAACAATGCCTGTACATCGTCAGTAGGGTTTTAATCAAAAGCATTCAGCTAGAGGATTTGTGTTTTAATTTCGTCATCCTCCCTCCAATTCTCTGCCTAGGCAAGAGATGGGATAATATTGGCATTATAAAGTTGAAAAAAGCATTATGAGTGAATACGAATGGATTACTTCAAGACGAACATATTCATTGCATTAATCATTCAAAACAAATAAGTTCTTACATGCCAAAACAAATGCATTAACAAAACATAGCAAAATACATATGAAAAGCAATAAACGAGCTAAACATCTGAGAGGATAGCACCAAAGCATCGAAAGGATCGCGTGCATTCAGGAACTTGTCCTATGCTCCAGCAACAGATTGATTTGGAAAGGACTTTCTTGAGTTTTCTATCAGCACAAAGGCACTCCGTCCACAGATGGGATTCCTCCATTGAAGGTCAACACCCCGTAGTCAATCATCTCTTGAACCTTTTCCTGGAAGAATTTGCACTCTTCAATCGGATGCCCCAGTACTCCATTATGAAACTCACAACTGGTATTTGGATTGATCCCACAGGGCCGAGACTTCGTGGCTCTGGTCTTTCTGGGTGTCATTATTGAGTTCCTGGCAAAATGAGACCATAATTGATTGTAAGTCATTGGGATTGGGTCAAACTGATGGGCCGCTCTCCCAGGACTGTTTGGAGACCTCCGCTGATTCTGACGCCGCTGACGAGTAGAAGTAGAATTTGACCGACGCTGAGAAATGACCAGATTTTTGGCCAAAGAAATCAGTCGCCCTCTATCAATCTTCAAGCTGTGAATCTCTTCCTGGAGTTCAGTGTTCTCCTGCACAAGGCTGTCTACTAGAGTCTTCATTGTAGTTGAGAATATTCCCATATGATTTCTCAAAGTCGTGACTTCATTTCTAAGCTCCTTGTTTTCCTGCTCAAGTTGGTCCATCTTTCTCTGGTGACTGGTCGAGTACAGTTGACTGACGATGAATAAGACACGTGTGAGTTGGATTGTTGGAAGATGATATGCAATGAAAATGCAAATGCAAATGATATGCGAATGGATGCAAAGCTCAGAATGCTCAAAATCACAAACATAAACAGCTTCAGAATTGAATATAAAGGCAAGGCGTTGGATCCAAGGTACAAGTAACTCGGAATCTCCTAACTGGTAAGCCTTAAGTAGAGAGTTCTAAATTCTTTTACCCATAAAGCCCACTCATAGGGTAGCTTCTATGGTGATGGTATAAGGATACTCAAGGTCAAGGACGTTTATCGTACTAACGCCCCGCCGCAGGCTAGCTGCATTGTGACGATAATAACGATAAGGTCTATCTTGAGTGGAGTTCTCATGCTAGACGTGCAAGGAGCGAGTCCTTGGAGCCTAACATTACACAACTACCAAAATTGAAACAGGTTCTAGGGGGGTCCCAGAATCACAGCCCTTTCATGAGTCAGGTCCCGCGACAGGCTAGCCGCGTTGTGACAAGATTTACGAAAAGTCTAACTATCTGGGGGAGCTTTCATGTTAGGCGTGCAAGGAGCGAGTCCTTGGAGACTAACACTAATAACATCCAATTCTAACTTAGGTGTTCCCTCTTCTTTTTCAAAACTCAAGTACAAATTCATACCCGTGATATCCCGAGATCCAACAGGTAGATATAATGAGCAAATAATAAAGAAGGAAGCAATAGATAGAATATCAACAGTAAATAAAGAAGACAATCAAACAAATCAGCAAACAAACGCAAACTATCCTAAGCTAGGCTCGACTCTCTTATGCATAAAGCATTTTTTCCCCAGCAGAGTCGCCAGCTGTCGCACCTCGAAAAATACGATCCTAAAACAAACAACAGAGTCGCCACCTAATTCTATTTATTCTACGAGAGAAAAGGGAGATATAGACACAACCTAAATAAGGGATAAGAATGGTCAACGAAACCACTAATCTAAGTTCGGGAGTCAGTTACGCAAGGGGAAGGTATTAGGCACCCCTCACGTCCGTTGTACTCAACGGGAACCTCTTATTCTAGTTTGCGCTTAAATGTTAACTTGTTATTATTGTCTTCTTTTAATGATTACTTTTAATGAAATATTTTAATTATTATTACGAGGGAAAGATTAGAGTTTTTTATTATTGTGCTCGCGAAGGATTAAAATCCCCGTGCCTACGTATTCCCTTGTGCAATGGGAAAGTCAGAGCTTCGTAGTTCGTGCTACTACGATTTGTGTTTTTTTTTAATTGAACAATTGTTTGAAAATGCATTCTACTGCTAAGCGTTGGCTTATCTGCTCACGATAGGAGGCTGAAGCGCTAGCTTGTTTGAGAGATAGAATGATCTAAACAATGTTCGTTTTGAGAAAAGATGTTTGATCTTTGTTAAAGATGTTTTAAACGAGAGGGCGAATGAACCACGCGTGGGGCTAGCCCATGTTGCAGTTGCATTCAAGAACGTGCGGAGTGCGAGACTCCGGAGTTCAGTTACTCGCTAATTAATTATGAAAATGATTTGAATTGGTTGGTAAGTTTTAATTTGTATTTGAAAGAAAGAGACAAGTCGTCATCTTTAAGAGAAGTATCTCACCTATTCCACCACAAACGTTTGAGAAATGAGAAATCGAAAGAAGCTTTAAACTTGGATATAAGATCGACAAGCAATGCCACATTCTTTCTTTGAGAATAAATAAAATCGGAAGAAGCTTTAAACTTGGATATAAGATCGACAAGCAATGCCACGTTCTTCCTTTGAAAGTAATTGTTTATAAGATTTTTGTTTGTGTTTGTGGGGATAGGAGGAACAACTTTCCTATGGAGATGAATCATGTCTGATCCTTTAAGATTGTTGAATTGTTTTGAATACGAATGGTGATTGAACCATCGCGTGAGGCTAGCCCATTTGCGGTTCAATCCAGAATGTGCGGAATGCTAGACTCCGGAATTCTGTTTTCGTAATTTAATTTAATTAAAGATTTGAATATTTTGGTATACGAATGATGATCGAACCAACGCGTGAGGCTAGCCCATTTGCGGTTCAATCCAGAACGTGCGGAATGCTAGACTCCGGAATTCTGTTTTCGTAATTTAATTTAAATGAATTGAATATTTTGATATACGAATTGTGATTGAACCATCGCGTGAGGCTAGCCCATGTTGCGTTTCAATCCAGAACGTGCGGAATGCTAGACTCCGGAGTTCCTTTTTCGTAATTTTTATTTTGATAAATGAAAACGTGCAGACGGCGATCACATAGTGACCGACTTACGAGTGTGCAGTGTAGGCGCGGGTGTTTTAATTGATTAAGTGAATCGGTTTCTAGTTCCTATGGGTTTTCCAAGCAATGAAACTGGTAAAATAAGGGCGGAAAGATAAATTGCATACAAAATAAAATGGAGAGAGATACATGATAATTTACAAGGGATTGCGATTAAATAAAGGGTCTCGTTGTAATTTGCCCAAGAGAAAATGTGTGTGCAGTGTATGATTTAATCGAACCGTTAGAATTTGATTTTGTACAAAAGTGTGAGACGTAAACAAAATAAATAAATAAACTAACACAGTGAAATAAATTGTAAAACAAATTGTGAAATAGAATAAATTGTGAAATAAAATAGATTAAATTAAATGATAATAATATAAACAAATGGCCTCATATTAGTCATGATTAATCGAAGACGATTTATCGTGACATTATTATATCATCGGCCCACAAAACAAAACAGAAAATCAAAACAAAATATGACAAATAAACCTCAAAGGCAACATGATAACAAGAAAAATTATAAAAATAAAAGAAAGGCCATAATTAAAAGGAGGGAGGCGCTGGTGAAATAAGGGTGCAGAAAAGAGATTTACATAGGCTAAGCCCAAGTGGTAAATAACTAAAGAGATAGAAATCCTTTTTTTTAAAAGAAATAACAACAGGAGAAAGAAAAAAAAAATCAATTAAAAAGAAAGGTCATAAAAAAAAATGAGATCAGGGTTTATAAAATAAAATAATAAACAAAACATAATCCTTAACACTGATACTTTAAAGAATACGATCTCAGAAGGAAAAAAAACGCAAATGAAAACCCACCCTCAAAAAGGAACTCAACAGCGGAAATCTTTCTCACGGTCTTCGATCTCTCTCACTCGCGCTTCGCCGGTACTCCCTCTGTTTCTTGTCGGCGGTTTGGTGGTGAGGCAAGTTGTTTTGCGGTTTCGATGTGCACTCTCCACCTCTATTTTTGCAACTTCCGTCTTTTCGTTGCCGGCAGTTATAGCATGTGTAGGATTGTGGTGAACAGTGTTTCCACGCGGTGGTTTCACAGTGTTGATGGTGTGAGTTATGGTTTTCAGCGGATTTGGGTTTGTGAAGATGTTGTTGTGGTTAGCGGCAAGTTTGCGAAGATGAAGAGTGATGCGTTTGCTGGTTGCGTTAATGGCGGGTATGGATGATGGAGGGCGGCGCGTTTGCTGTGATTTCGGTCTCACGGTGGAGGTTTCGTGGTTATGTTTCTGAAAGTGGAAGAAGGGTTTGTGTTGTGCGGTTTGAAGAAGAAGGCTGAGGGTGCGGCGGTGACGGTGGATGGAGGTTTCGGGTTAGTGATGGGCTCACACAGCTTTCGGTGGAGAGGGGGGGGGGGTGAACGGCGGAGGTTTTCGAGGGTGATGGCGTCGGCGAAGGGTGATTCAAAGTTCTGGTTCTTTGTGGTGATGTTAAAAAACGGTGATTTGCTGTAGTTTTTTTTGGTATCAGAATATGTTGAAAAATGGTGATGCTGCTTTTTTTGTGAACAAGGTTTTGAGGTGGTTTTTTCTGTGTTTTGAGGATAGTTTTGATTTATGGATCATGAGGTCATGGAGTATTGGTAAGGGTGGCCATATGAAGGTGGTGTGGAGGTGCCCAAAGCGTGTTGGAGAGGGTCATGAAGCTGTTGGTGGCTGTGTTTGGATGGTGGCAGATTGTGAAAACGGTTATGGTTGTTTGAAGAAGAGGAAATAACTTGTTTGTGTTCTTTGGTTCGTTCAAGTATCGATTGTGTGTTTTTTTTTGGCTTTGTAGCGGCAACGTCTTTTTTTGTGTTTCAACCGGTGTACTTGGGAAAGAGGGTGGAGGACTAATGTTGTGTTGCTGCTGGTTTTTTTTTGTTAAGATGAGTTTGAAGGTTTTAAGAAGGTAGATGGAGAAGGTGGTTGGGGTTTGCGGTAAGGGTCCTTTGGATCTGTTTATGGTTGTTTTTGCGGAAGGTATGGTTTAGACACGAGGGTGATTCGGTGGTTTTTTTGTTTGAGATTGCCTTTTTCTTTTTGGGAGGTCCCTCATGTTTCTCTGTGAAGCCCCTTTTTTATGTTCTCTGTTTCTTTCTGTTCTCTTTTTTGTGAAGGGTTCTCCTCTTTTTCTTTTTTTTTGTGCAGGCCTTTCAACAGATCTCTATTGACGTTTTTTTTGTATCCATCTGCATAAACCTTTTGGTCAAAGGTTATATCCAAATGGAAAAGGGGAGACCCTATGATGCTATGATGCTATGATGCTATGATGCTTGAAGCAGGCTATCTGTGCACTTTTGCTTGTAAAAGTAGTAGGATTAAGATTGATGGAGAAAGCATGGGGAGTCACAATATTTGAATCAAACTAAATCTAAAGACTAGTTACATAACTATATTCCATTTTTTTTAAATAAATTAAACTAAATATAAATTAGAAAAAAAAAATAATCAATTGAAAGTTAACTAATAATAAAAAAAACTAATCTCTAAAATAAATTGCAATTGAGCTAAATTAAAAATATTTAAATTGAATTAATTAACCTAAATTAAAATTAAATTGAAAACTAGTTCTAAACAATCTAATATAAACTAAACTCCTATTTTAAAATTTAATTAACTTTGAAATTAGATTTAAATTAAAATTAAAATAAATTAAACTCTAAAAATAATCTAAAATAAATATTTAACTAAAAATAAAATCAAACGTAAATAAATTACAAAGCGTGACAGAATATTCTAACTAAAATTTGAGAATGGATCAAATTCTAAAAGATCTATACAAAAATGATTAAAACACAAACAAACATTCTTATTTAAAAAGAAACAAATTCTAATAAATAAAAGATGACAATTGTGATGATGAAATGTATGATTAAATGAATGTTTTAACTTAAAAATGCAAAATAATTGATTTTCAACATATCGACAAAAATGCGTAAAACGAACAAAAATCGAAAAATTTCTGGTCAAAATTTAGGGTATGACAGAAGGCAGAATCTATAAGGGTGTCGAAGAGCTTCGACGAACCCATATATACTACTAGGTAGAAGGCATTTCGACAAGAACATGTAGGAAGATGTGGAAGAGAAACTGCTCCAAATAGTGGGATGGAGTAGTGGGTGGTTACTAGAAGAATGGGTTGACAGGTGTCAAAGTCTGATTTGTTGAAAAAGTGTTTGACAATTATTTTGTTTGTCTATATAAGTAGATTTCATTTTCAGTAATAAAGGTCACATTTCTTCACATTGTAAAGGGACACACTCAAAGTACTGAGCATCAGAGAAACGAGTTAACCCCCAACTCAAATGTATGATAGCGTCCAAAAAAACCTTTGTATTTCAAGTCATTTTAAATCCAATTTAATTTAAAATACTTGTCTATTTATCTTTTTTTTTATCTTTCCTTTATTTGCTTTTCTTGTCCTTTCATTTCAAGCATTCTGCGTGCGTTTGCTATTAACACAAAAAAACCAAAATTATATACGAGAACCACCATTATCATTCTACATTACAAAGAGTTCACAACATAACTAATCGTACAGAGCAGTTATGGGACTTGTTTGGTCGGTCCCACAAGTAAATCTTGCGCGTAAGAGGCCAGTGGATTGTTCACGCGAAATCCATGTGCGAACAAATTGGCACGCCCAGTGGGACCCGTTTGGTTAGTTCTATGCACTTGCGTAGTGGCAGAATGGTAACGCCACGTCCAAATGAAGAATCGTCTTCGACAGGAAGTCCAGTTGTTACGAACACAACTAAACTCGTTATGACAATAATACCGACTGCTACCAGTTGATCGACCACTGCTCCAATTTGACCTGAACCAATCAGGCCAAATATGGGTGGAACTTCGGGGCCACCGGGACCCAGTTTCACCATGTCGTTTTCTAGAACCTTCGACATGCCTCCCGAATTCATGCCAAGTTTCCAAAATTCTGCCTCGACATTTGTAGATAGTTCGTCAGAATCTTTTTCTCCATACCATGGGCTAGGGCCTTTGACAAACCAATACGGTCGAATGATCGACTACAATTATTTATCTCAGTCGATGTCAACTTTTACTTCAAACAATATGGCCTTCTTAAGGCAGCAGATGGATGAAAGTAACCATGAGATGGTCCATATGTTAACACAACAAATGAGACCATTTTAAGACCTTTAATACAAGATTCGACACAGAGTTACCAACAGTTGGCAACTCAGATGACTCGAATAGGGGATTTTGTAGGGGTAGCAACAGCCCCACGACGTCGAACCCCACCTCCTCGTCCTGAGACACCGGTCCGACATGAAGAGGAGTACAAAGAGATTTTAAAACAACCTTACGAAAAGGTTGAACATATACCCAGGGTGGCCCAGAGGCCTCCCGTCATGATGTCACGTCGACATCAAGACCAAAGAGATGTGTTAGCACATGTTTGTCAGGATGCCATGGCCAGAGAGCCGAACCTTGAAACTATAGTTGAGAGGATTATGGTCCGAAATGGTGCCAACCTAGGCCTTCGACGACCCACTTACACATCCGTGTTACCTAATTATGTGCTACAAACCGAACTTCCTAGGGGCTGGAAAGTCCCAAAGTTCACCAAATTTGCTGGTGAGACCGAGGAGTCCACAGTCAAACATGTCGCACGTTACTAGACTGAGGCTGGGGATATAACATATAATGAGGATTTAAAAATGAAATATTTCCCTAGTTCCCTCACCAATAATGTGTTTACCTGATTTACAATGCTTCCTCCTCAATCCATTCACACATGGACTCAACTCGAAAGGTTGTTCCATAAACAATTTTATATGGGAAAATCCAAGATCATCCTAAAGGAATTAGCTAGTGTGAAATGAAAGACAGGTGAGTCAGTAGAACAATATCTAAACAGGTTCAGACTTTTGAAAGCTAGGTGCTTTACTCATGTCCCTGAACATGAGTTAGTCGAAATGGTCGCAGGCGGATTCAATTATTCAATCAGAAAGAAGTTAGATACCCAATACCTTAGGATATGGCACAATTAGCAGATAGAGTTCGACAATTCTAAAGCCTAAAATCTGAAAAGTCTAAGGTTGTTGATTCAATATGAAAGTTGCATACGTAACAACCGACAAGTTCTCCTCCGACGAAGGAGAGTTCTTCGACGAAAGTGAGGTTAATATGGATGAACTTAAGCCAGGACCTCCCTATATGTGCAAAGTATTGAAATCATCAAACGAAAAAGAACCTCTCGAAACAGGGAAATCTGACAAATACGTTACTAAAACGTACACTTTTTTATATATCTAAGTGCGATGAAATTTTTTATTTACTAGTAAAATATGTTGAAATTGTTGTTCAACCTAGTTTGAAAGATCCCCCTTTAGACCAAAAGAAAAAAAGGGGATTATGTAAATTTCGTAAATACCTTGGATATAAAACTTCTCAATGTGTTCTTTTCAGGGATTTTGTACAAAAAGCTCTGAAGGATGGCAGACTTCAATTTGGCAAAAGGCCAAAGATGCAGGTCGACACCGACCCTCTAAAAGTCGAATAAGCACTTTATTCAAAGCTGAACGAATTCCTGATGGTGGAAGTTACTGAGGATTTCCCCAACACACCTCATGTCGAGAATATAGAGTGTATGGTGGTCGACACTACTGAAGGTGACAACAAAGATACTGAGGAAAAACTGGAAGCAGTTTACCAAAGGGCTGCTGAAAGTTTGGATGAATTCCAAAAGAAATGCCAAGTGGGTCGATCAAGGGTAATATTATGCCCAAGGTGTAATGATATGTTCGACGAGAAGGCAACCAAAAGATATGAAGTTGGCAAAAAGAACACTTTAGCCGCTGAGGGGTCCTGTATCCCAAAGTTTGTGTTCGACCAAGGTGGTAACCTTTGTCGAAATGAAGAATCCCAAAGACAGGCCAGTTCATCCAGACCTAAAACTTTTGTGCCGCCATCTGACACCCTACGAGAGAAGTGGGTCGAATCAGTCAATCAAAAGGCCAGCAAAAGACCGAAATGGAGGGTGTTGGACCTAAAGAAAGAGTCTGGGAAGAAAAATAAACCCAGGGGTTACATGATTTCTCCCAACTATAAGGGAAATAACCCAATGACTAGGATCAATTGGAGGCGATACCAGAGAAATAAGAAGGTTGTAAAAGGGGCTTCAGCATCTCGACCAAGGCAAGGTGAATCCATTGGATTAAAGGAGCAGCGCCCAAGAACAAGGTGGGTCAAAAAGGGGAAGATAGTGGCGTATCAGACGTTGACTATTGGAACCTCTATGAGAAAATGGGTGATATCCAAACAGAAGATATAATATACACCCGCTGTGGGAAAGGGGAATGAACTTGAATATTGTAGCTCGATTTTTGTGGTCTTTAATCACTATCACATTTTTGCTACTTTCTGATTTCTTATTTTTTTCCTGATGAAAATGGTTATGGAAGGGAAAAGATATCTTAAACTCACCCCGTTTTGCATGTTGTCATTTAACAGATGCCCACATGGTTTTGGGTTCTACTTTAGATTATTTCACCTTTGGTTTAGTGCAAAATTCGTTCTTTTTTATATTGATGGGGGGTTTCTTTGATATGGGCCTGGGTATGAGATGAGTGATGATTGATAGGGTGATGTTGATGTTTTTGTATCATCATAATTTTCTGATACTTTTCTTAGGTTTAGAAACCTAATTGTTGTTTTTGTTCGGTGTGCTCGCAAAGATCTTACGACCATTTGCCCATGTACCCCCAAAAAGAGAATTGAGGGATCAAAGCATCGTAGTTCCTTCTAAAAGGCTAAAGCTAGGAGGAAAGGGTTGATTTGTATCCTGGTTAAAGCACATGATGTTGATGCTCAAAAGTTTGATTTGTGACTTGATCAAAGTCCATGATTGAAGCTGATAAGTCTGTTTCTTTCCTGATCATAAACCTCCTAAATGCAAATCTTATATGCAAACTGTAGGAAATTTCGTAAGCTTTCCAAAAAGTCCAGCACTGCTTCAATCCGAATCACGATTAAAACGTTATGCCACTTCTCGTGACAGCTGCTCCGAGATTGCAAAAACCATAATTTTTTGAGATTGATGAATATAAATTCCACCTCTCTCCCTCTTGCTTCCAAGATCTACCAAAAATCTCGCTCTACATCCAACTTCAAAAATTTCTCAACTTTAATCCAACTACACTCAAGGCGTAGTGATCTACCGACGTGATCCATCAACTTGATCTATCAACTTATCTTTTCATTTGGGATAAATCCTCTTCCTCAAACAACCTCCATCCAAAATCCACGCATTTCTCAAACCCGGCCGATACGAATTCAGGAGTCTAAACTCTCACGGGTCTAGAACAACATCGCTTCAATAACCTTGCACTCTTAAAATCGACATCAACTTTGAACTGACTTCAACATTCCAACAACCGTCTAGGAGTCAAGCTTCTCCCCCAACTTAATTCCAACCAACACCTGCAGACAACGACTAGAACTAACAACAAGTACCGACAGTGTTTCACACACATGCCGCATACTAAGGAATTAACAACATTAGACAACATTGGTCGGACGGACCGACCTGCTCTGATACCACTAATGTAACACCCTAAATCTACCCGGCGGAAATTCATAAATCAGAGTTTCAAAAATTCAACAACAATATAGGATGCCACATTTTCGACTTTAAAAGCAACTTCCTTTATTTTCATATATCAAGGATACATAACACTTTCATTTAGGATGAAACCATAACAACAACTTTTATTTAATTCTTTGAAATAAAGCAACTTTCATAAATAGGCAGCGGATTCACTAATACTCAACTATACATCGTGTAACAACTTGTTCAACTCAACTTAACAACTTAGTAATAACATGTTTTTCATTGAAACAACTTAAAACAACAACAACTTAATATAATCAACAAAACAACTAAGCGTTCATCCCCCCTGTCAGACCCTAATTTTTTACCTAAGATTTATCGCATCTCATCTGCATTTGCATACAAACAAGATCACGCACTGGTTCGTTTATCCTTTACAGGTGCAGGTCTATGTCTTGCAGAGGATCACCATGTCTAATTTCTGTTATTTGTTTATATTTACTAACCTCTAATCAAAATACCAAAAAAAATATGTTGCAGTTTGCCTCTTCTTCTCTCTGTGTTGCAGGATTTAAAAGAAAGGGCAGTGATTTCAATTCAGATGCGTTTTGTTCATTCATGATTCGATTCAGATAGACGTTTAACCTAATATTGGTCAAACTATCAATAGATTGTTCAATTGCAAGTTACTTGTGTCAGTGGTTCATTTTTCAGACAGTGTGTATGCAAAGTTCAGGACTGTGTTATGTGCGAAGTCATCAGTTATCGGGCAGTATTCTGTGTGAAGTTTGGTCTGAATCTTCAGGTTTATCAGTGTTCATCAGTTCATCTGTGGATTTATTTTCCTCAGCATGAATTCAGATCGTCAGGGCAGTTTTCAGTCGATTTCAGTGATTATGGTTGAATTGGCAAGTTGTTTAGTGGTTCAGAAGTGTTTGTGTTCATTGTATCGGTGGCTTGTGAAGAAAAATCGAAATTGGTCGTGGGCTTAAAAATCATCAATTTATATCCATTTATCTGTTCCATCCATTTTTATTCGATCCATAAACCATCACTTTTTTACATATAGCCATTATCCATATTCATTTTCCAATTTTTACCGATCATTCATTACCCGTTTCCAATAACTATTTTTATAATTCATATTTCGATTCTTTTTCCATTTTTTACAAATATCCATTATCCATTAAACCATTTCTCTTTCATTTTTCTCGATTTCTCGATTTATACATTTTTTTAGTTCAATTATCTAGATGATTGTTTCTAATCTTTTTTTGTTATATCCAATTTTATATTCATTAATTCTTATCCATTTCAAATATCCCTTTCATAATCAATTTCTTTTATTTCTTCTAATTCAATTAAGCCCATTTCTTTTTTCTTCTTTACCAAAAAAAAAGGTTTCTATCAAATAAAAATCATTAGAAAATAAAGCCATTATATTGTAGGCCCATCCTTTTTTTTTTATGTATAAAAGAATATATTGAAAAAAAAAGGCAAGTTTCCCCAACCCCACACTTCAGCCATCCCACTTGCAAGTATACTATACAATCTTCACAAGCCTGGCCCAAGACCTCACACAAGCTGCAGCCAACTTGCAACAAGTCAAAAAACTCCTTCCAGCCCACTTCATCCGTACATGAACAAGCTGTCCAAAACGCCTTTCCGCATCAGCCGTATGTTCACAGCAATCCGTATGCTACGCAAGCCAAAAACAAAGCCATTTCCACAAGAGTTTACAGCCGCATACATCATCATTTCAAGCCACAAGCCTAATACACACTTCTATCAACTACGGTACGACAACAAAACTCACAGCTTCAAAACGTCATGCCCAACACGCACAGCTCAAGCCTTTTCGTACCTCAGCCAGTAACAAAGCCTTCCAATCCAGCACGCACCGCATCACCAATACAAGATGTATGCAAGCTACCACAATATCACATAGCTCAAGCATTAAACACACGCCCAGCAAAACATTTCCTTCATGTAAGCCAAGCCCAACAAATATTCACAAGCTCAAGCTACGAAGCCAAGCGCGGAAAACATCAACAGCACGTGAAACGCAGGTCCAGGCCATAGCACGCGAAACCAAAACGCACTCAAAACCTGCATAAAACGCAAGGCTAAAGCAAAATCAGAAGCTCAAATTCAAAACGCAGCAAACACGGGATTCCCGTGAGACTCCAAACGCAAAAAATTTGGGCAAAACGGCATCGCAATTTCTCACCCAAAGCCCTCTATAAAAACAACCCTCTCCCTTTCAATTTCACAAGCTTTGATAGCCATACCAAATCCCTGCAAAATCAAAACAAAGCTTCAACAAAATTGAAATCTCAGAAAAATTCATAAAACCTCTTCAATCTTCTTCAACTTACATCTTCAATTTTCATAACCCTCAATCTTCAATTCAACTTGATTTCTCTTGAAAAACCACATTAATACCTTCAATTTCTTATTGCAAAAACTGATCTCGTCAATCGTAATGGTTCGGATTTGTGATTAAGAAGCAAGGAAGAAGAAGGAAACGTGATAATGAAGAAGGGAGAGATTGCGAATCCGAGGAAGAAAAAGTGATGTTGATGGATTTCTCTGGTTTTGAAGGTGAGGAGGCCGCGGCTGCCTTGTTCATCACCGCATACGAAGAAGAAGCTTCATTTTGCTTCTGTGTTTTTTTTTTCGTTTTTTTTAATAAGCATTTTCCAATTTGAATTTGGGCTTGAGAACCCTATTTGATCCATGCTATCCGTCACCACATCCAGGATATGCGCCCCCTCCCCCTTCCCATTTTTCTTTGCCTTTTTTTTCAATCCTTTAATTTCTTTTTATTTTTTAATATTTTGTTTCAATTCTTTTTGATATATTGATTGTATAGAAATTATTTTAGGAATATTTGAAAAAATATTTTAGAAAGTGTTTTTTTAGAAAAGAAATTTGAGAAAAGGATTTTTAAAGAATATTTCTATTTTCTTTTTATGGATTTATTTTTAGATCTAATTTCTTTTCTTCATCTTATTTTCTTTTTGGTCGATGAGATCTCTGATTCGCGATTATTGGTTTTCGAAGATGTTTAATCTTCATTATTTCAAATCTATGGACGAATGATCATTTGGATCATTCTCCATACTTTGGAATCGTGATAGGTTGCCTTCGATAAACACAATGTGAAATCCCGATTAAGATTAGACCGTTCCTTTTCTTTTAGTGTGGCATGTTTTCGGAGAACGATCCATAATATCGTTTCTCTAACATGTATTAACACGAATATTTTCCATTTTAATTAGTGGTGGCCGGCCTCATTTGTAGGGTAATTACTCCGTAAATTACTCGGCGATTGCTTAACATAAACCTAAAGTTGTCCTGATTCGGAATGCGATCCACTTGGATCCGGTTGCCTCGATTTTATTTTTCTTTTCGTGGTTGTGCTTGATTAAGTTCATCATACCACTTATATTGTAAATATTATAATAATGTGAATATACTAACATTTAATTTTAATCTCTCGCACCTTATCCTCTTTTATTTCAATCTCTTGTTCCCTATCTCTCTTATTATGCTTCTATATCATTCATCATATTGCTTATTGTTTATATTGTTGCTTGTTATTTCTCCTTTGTCCATTTGGACACCAAAACACTAATAACGGATTAAACATCTAAAAAATGGGTGACTTTTAATTTTGGACTATGGTTACTACCCTTAGCATGACTTGGAGTTTCGGACTTAGATTCTAGGATCATCCCTTTGCTCAAGTTGTTATGGATTGAAGACTTTGGCTCCGATTAAGTTCACTTGTTTATGAAGATGGAAATCCAATTGTTCAAAGAGTGCTTGCCATATGGTTTGATCATTTTTCCTTTAACTTTTATTTTCAAGTCTTAGGATAGTCCCTTCATCTCTTCCCATCTTCTTCATTTTCAAATCTCCTTCTTATTTTCAAAATTTCTTTGTTTTCAAACTTCAAACTTTTTTCTCAATCAAACCTTGACTTCGGTCATGTGCTTTTACCTTTTCATTTCATTCCTTCAATAAATGCTAAACCACATAAGCATATCAAAACTTTCTTTCTCAAAAAACTTTAAAACTTTCAAAACTCATTCAATTGATTTTGTGCCCTCGTGCACGTTTTCTTTTAACCTTTTTTATGTTTAGATATGATTCATCCTTTCTAGCGGAATTATTCGCTAAAGGACTACGACTTATATTTACATTTTAAAATCAACTTAACTCACTTTGCCTTTTCACAATTTGTACCACGAACTACGGGGTTTTGATCTCGCATTGCACTTTGTGGGTACGTAGGCATGAGACGTTCGTCTCTTCAAACACCAAAATCTTAAAAAACGTTCTTCTTCTCATCTCCTCAATCCTTTTTCAAGCAAACCATTTCAAACCAAAAATGCAGTAAACATTTCAAAGGGTTCCCGTGGAGTACCACAGACAAGTCGGGTGCTTAAAACCTTCCCGATTTGTAACCAATCCCCGTACCCATTCTCTGTTTGATTCTTTTAGCTTTTTAGCTTTTAAGATTCTTTAAGGCTTTCTTCGTTCTTTTTGCCTTTTTCCTTTTGGAAATAAATAAAAGCGCGGTGGCGACTCTGTGTATATTGAGTTAAGTTAATCAATAGCTTACACTCATGATTTTACCGCTACAGAAAAGTGGCGACTCTGCTGGGGAGTCAATCTCTAAGTGGATTCGGCCTACTTTGACTTGTTTACTGCTTTAGTTTTATTTGCTTGTTACTTGGTTGTTCGGTTTTGGTGATCCTCTGTGAGATAGATCCTAACCCGGATCTGAGTGGAACTTATGATAGGACGGCGATATTCGAAGTGATATGCGATGGAGTAGTCCAAAGCAATATCAATTTGATAATCTCCACTCGGTTAGGCTCTCTTGGACTATCAATGTCATGACGAGTAATCGTACGTGGCATTATTTTCCAACCTTGAGCTGATCATACTGAGGACCGTAGAACCCTTAACCAATCTAATCCAATTTAGGAACGTAGTGCGGAAACTATCTGAGTGTAAACTTAAGGTGGTTGTCACGCGATACTACACTCGGACAAGGTCTATTTTAAGAATGTTATCGGTTGGGGAGTAATCTAACGTACCGATAATATTCTAAAGATGGCTGTTAACTCCGGGAACCTCTGTTAGCACCCTTTTGGTTTTTTGCAGGTACAATGAAGACAAACCTTAGTACTTACCTGTGTGGGTTGGTGTTCTGTTACTTTGACTCCATGCTCGTGATCCGAACCTTTGAACCTGTGTGCTTTGCGTGATCTTGTTTGTGTTTGTTGCATTTACATATTCATCATGATCATCATCACAACCATTTTTCAAGGAAAATAATTCCGATTATTGCAAATATTGGAAAGAATAAACATTCCTTTTTGTCAAGATTTTTCATGACCGTATTCTCGATGTTGACCATGTTTGCAATAATCGAGTTGTTTTTCTGAAAATGGAAGTGAACATTGCATATCATTTCATCCTTGCATATTCTTGCGTTCATCCGAGTTGTGCGGGAACTGATCCCGGTTGTTTCTTTTCTCAGTTGTCTGTTGATCCGTCAAGCTGACTCCTCACCACAGATACGATACTAGAGCTGCTAACAGACGGAGAGCTATTAGATTGAGAATGGAACACCAAGAACAGTATAACATGGAAGTTCGAATGGAGATTGATGAGTTGAAGGCTGGTATGACCAGACTCACTGAAATGATGCAAGTTTTGATTGATCGAGGTGAACCACCTCAAAGGACTGTTATCTCTGAAGTTTTTACTGCTGTTGTTGACCCTCCTGTTGTTCAGCAACCGGTTTCTACTTGGACAGAATATGGGTTACCTCCGGATTATGTGTCAGTTTTTGCTACTGCTCAAGTGGGTGGTCCATCTGTTGTGCCAGTATTTTCAGCTCCGACTTTTGTTGAACCTCAACCTGTTGTGCACGCTACTGCTCAGACTACTTATTAGAATTCTCCTTTCTTGTACCAAGCCGCTGGTCAATAAGCTGAAAGTCAGGGTGAACCTGGATATATGGATGAAGTTAGAGAGCAATGTTTGACTCTTGAGAAAAGGGTAAGAGGTCTTGAAGGAAAAGATGTCTTTGGTTCTGCTGCAATAGACATGTGTTTGGTTTCTGACTTGGTTCTTCCTAATAAATTCAAGGTTCCTGTATTTGAGAAATACAATGGTCATACTTGTCCAAAGATTCATCTGCTGATGTATTGTCGCAAAATGGTTGCGCATGCTAAGGATGACAAGCTGCTTATTCACTGTTTTCAAGATTATTTGAGTGGTGCTTCCATGAAGTGGTATGTTGGACTTGAGAAGAGTCACATTCGAAGTTGGAAAGATTTATCTGATGCTTTTGTAAGACAGTATAAGTACAATCTGGACATGGCGCCTGACCGTCGTCAACTTCAAAATATGTCACAGAAATAGAAAGAATCGTTCAAAGAGTATGCTTAGCGTTGGAGAGAGCTAGTTGCTCAAGTGGAACCACCTTTTCCCGAAAAGGAATTAACTGGTTTGTTCATGGACACTCTTCAACTGTTCTTTTGGGAGAAAATGGTAGGAAGTGTTTCATCTGGTTTTTCTGATTTAGTCACTATTGGAGAAAGACTAGAGGAAGGTATCAAGAAAGGTAAGATTACCAATTTTGAAGCTCCTAATGCTGCAAGAAAGTCTTTTGGGAATCCTCACAAGAGAAGAGATGGTGATGCTTATGTTGTTTCAACTGAGAGGAGGCCTTATCGCCCGCAACAACGATATGTTCAACCATACGTAGCTGCAGTTGCTCCTGTTGTCAAAAATCAACCTGCTCAAACTCAAGTTCAAGGTCAAGCTCGACCAGCTCAAGCTCAAGTTCAATTTCGAGCTCAAGCTCAGACTCCTCATCCTGCTGCTGGACAAAATCAGTATCGTAATAGGCCAAACTTTGATCCTATTCCGATGTCTTACACTGAATTGTTTCCTTCCTTGATTGAGAAAGGTTTAATTACTACTAGGCCTCCGCCTCCTGTTCCAAATCCTCTGCCGGTTGGTTATAGATCGGATCTTCGCTGTGAATTTCATCAAGGTGGAACTGGTCATGACTTGGAGCATTGCTTTGCACTAAAGGCTAAAGTGCAAGAACTTATCAGGAACAACATCCTTTACTTTAATGACCTTAATCCCAATGTTATCAACAATCCTTTGCCAAAACTTGGGAAGTGAATCTTCTAGAAGATTTCAATTGTCAAAATTTCTTCAAGGCCAGAATATCAGACGGGACAGCTCATCCTTGTTGCTGATGGATCACTAGGCCATTGTTTCTTTATGTTTGCAATTTTCTTCAATCATATTAAGTTGTTTGTTTTTAAGCTTGTTTGTACTTTCATGTTGGTTTTAATGAAATGAGCATTGCTTTGTTTTGATTCAATTTCACTTACTATTTGCATCTTTGTGCTTTACATTTCAAGTTCATTTATCTTTTCTCAAAATTTTTACAATGATTGGAGGGAGGATGATGAAAACGAGATACCCATAACTGTTGATTGGTATGCTTTCAATTGAGACTTGGTTGATGATATACAGGCATTGTTTCAAATCCCAAACACTGGAGAAATAAGGAAGTTAATCCTTTGTTAACCCCTTTGAGCCTTGAAGTTGGAGTTTCTTTCTATTCGAAAAAACCCTCAATTTTAACCTGGGGATGGGTAGTGCTCAATTAATTCGAATGTGCATTCAGGTACAAGAGAATCATTCAAGACACCTTTCGATAAAGGTTGCAATTTCAAGCTTTCCTTCACACACATCAAGAAGTGTTGAAGATGTTTCTCAATTCAAAAGCCAATGATGGTTCATCGTAATCATTAAGCCATGCAGTCATTATCTTTCAAAAAAAATTGATATTGAAAAAAAATTATTGAAAAAAATCAAAGCCCGCTAAGTCAAAACCTATGAAGGGGACTTAGGCAAAAAACTGGGTCATCCCGCTGGCTGTAAGTTGAAATGACATAGTTCAGGCAAAAGTTAGGGATAATAAAAGAAAGATTTATCAAGAGGTCATCAAAATCCTCAGCAAAAATAAGTTGAGTGGACCAAAATCCTCGCTGGAAATAACAAAAAGAAAGAGGTGACTGCTATCTCAAAATCCTTTGGCTTATGAACCATCTTCATCTGTGCAATCCTAAATTTCTGGGAACTTGAATGCATAGGTTGAATTAATTGAATGTAGGACTGGAGTTTATCACGAAGTTGGGTTGGGTACAAATAAACTTTGAGCCTATATCCTTTGTTTCATAAACCGTGAACCAGGCCACGTTACAACCTTTAAAAGTCCTAATTGAATCCAGGTTTCTTTTGAAAAGCATACTACAACAAGGTTGCGTAAACTGACTCCCAAGTTCTTTACCAATCATTTGTTTTCTTGCTGTGGCTTTATCTTTAATTTTGTCTCAACCGTCGTGTTTTGACATTATTTTCATTTACTTTACATCAATAAATTTCATTCAAAAAATGATTCTTGATTTCAAACTTTGCATTGAACTTTGCATTAAAATTACCAAGTTTGTACAAACATTTTTATTTGCAAATAAATTTTCCTCATCAAGGAATTTTCAAACAGTTTAGAAACTTGGTCAGTGATCTTATCAGGGGCAAGTTCTTCTCAGGTCCTGTGGTTCAAGGTTAGCTGTTCAGTGCAAGTTATTCTCAGATTTGGTTAGTCAGAAGATTCTCTACAAGTTTCATACTGGATTTATCTTCTCAATATTCATTTCAAGAACTGAAGCCATGATCAGTGTAGATGTTTAGAATTGGCAGAATTTTGACCAACAAGAAGTAATGAATTTAGTTCAGGATGTTACACCAGATGTTGTGATATTATCAAACAGAGTATAAGTAAAAGAACTGAATTCAGGATGTCACACCAGATGTTGTGATATTGTATCAGATAATGGAGTAAGTTCAGTTTACAGGATGTCACACCAGATGTTGTGACATTGTATCATGCAATGAAGTAAGTTCAGTTTTCAGGATGTCACACCAGATGTTGTGACATCTCAAACCTGCTACCAGAATTAGTTAATGATCAACAGAACTGAGTAAATTCAGGGAAGTTATCTGGAATTAATTATGGTTGGATAAAACAGAAGAAGGCGCATCTGTAGGGAGATTTGTTATGTGACTTCAGCATAATCAGAAGAACTGAATCACCTAGAATCTAGGAAGTAACAAACCCTAATTCAAGGTGATGGAAGCATGCGTATCAGGATTGGATAAACCTACAGAAAGCCCAAAATCCAAACACCTATTTAAGTAACAGAAACTCTCAGAATAGAGTACGAAATTAAGAAGATCAAATAGGGTGTTTTTTGTTTTAATAGCAGGTTGTTTTATGTGTACCACTTTATGAGCTTTTAAGCAAAAGTGTATTTGTGTCTTGATTGAAACTGTGAAGTAAGATCAAGCTGTTTTGTTTAAAGTATGACTTCAATTTTATTAAACTTGTAAACATATCACTTTGTGATTGAGGGGGGGTGAGTTGGTACTCATATCTAAGTTGTGTCTCAGGTAGAAATTGCCTTGGGTAGATATTAAGTGAAAGATTAAACTGAGTGGTTTAAGTCTAGAATTAATATTACTTATATTGGATTTCCTTCCTGGCTTGGTAGCCCCCAGATGTAAGTGTGGTTATACACTGAACTGGGTTAACAATTTCCTGTGTTGTTTAATTTTCCTGCACTTTAAGTTTTGGTCAAGTTGTCAAGTGTTTAAACATCTCATTCGACATCACGTACCTGATCACAGAATTTCAATTGGCATCAGAGCAGGCACCCTGCCTGTTTAACTGGGTGAGATCTAGGGACTGCAAATTCTGGAAACATGGACAGAGATGTAGGATCTGTAAACAGACCACCTATATTGGATGGATCTAATTATGACTACTGGAAGCCAAGAATGGTAGCATTCTTAAGATCACTTGACAATAGGGCCTGGAAAGCAGTCAACAATGGATGGGAGCACCCTGTCCAAGACACCAAAGATGGAGCAAAAGTGTTGAAACCTGAAGAAGAATGGAGTAAGGAGGAAGAAGATTCAGCACTTGGCAACTCCAAGGCCTTAAATGCCTTATTCAATGGCATTAATAGGAACATCTTTAGACTTGTGCATCACTGTGAGCTGGCCAAAGATGTTTGGGACACTCTCAAAACAACTCATGAAGGAACATCAAAGGTGAAGATGTCAAGACTTCAACTTCTCACCACCATGTTTGAAAACTTGAGAATGAAGGAAGATGAGACAATTCATGAGTTCTACATGAACATCTTAGAAATAGCCAATACTTCTGGTGCTTTGGGAGAAAAGATGACTGATGAAAAGCTTGTAAGAAAGATTCTCAGATCTTTGCCAAAAAGATTTGACATGAAGGTCACAGCAATAGAAGAAGCTCAAGACATATGCAAAATGAAAGTTGAAGAGCTCATTGGTTCTCTTCAAACATTTGAGATGGGAATGAATGACACAATTGTAAAGAAGAACAAAAGCATAGCCTTGGTGTCAAATACTGATAAAGAAGAAGAAAATAATGAATCAGAACCTGAAGAAAATTTATCAGAAACCATTGCTATGCTTGGAAGACAATTCAAAAAGATTCTCAGAAAGATGGAAGACAAGTCCAGACCAAGTGGAAGATACACAAACTCTTCTGAGAACAAAAGACCTTATGATGCTAATAGAAGGTCAAATTATGATGAAAAGACCAGTCAAGAAAAAGGGATTAAATGTCATGGATGTGAAGGATATGGACACATCAGAAATGAATGTCCTACCTATTTAAAAATTCAAAAGAAAGGTCTCTCTGTAACCTGGTCTGATGAAGACTCAGGATGTGATTCAGAAGAAGAATCAGCTAAGCATATCACTGCTCTAGCTGGATTATGTGAATCTGAAAGTGAATCCAGTGATGGGGAGCTTACTTTTGAAGAGCTTGAGCAATCATACAGAGAACTGGTTAAAAGGAGCACTGAAATATGCATGGAGAGTATAAAGCAAAAGAAACAGATTGAGGCACTAAAGGATGAAAAAACAAGTGATCTAGAGATCATTGACACCTTGAAAAGTGAAGTAAGTCTTCTCAACTCCAAGTTGGAGCATATGTCCAAATCTGTTAGAATTCTGAATAGTAGCTCAAGCACACTGGATGTTATTCTCAACAACAATAAGCATTCAGGGGATAGAAGTGGACTGGGATTTAACAAAGTTCATAAGGTTGAAGCTAGCACCAGCAAAACTACTTCAAATTCCATACAGTCAAACAAGATGTCCCAACAGATGCTTCAACATCATGAAAAGAACATAATGAAGAAGAAGTATCAAAGATGGAGATGTCATCATTGTGGAAGGTTTGGACATATCAAACCTCATTGCTACAAGTTGCATGGATATCCAAATCAGATGTATCAGCAACCTCCTAAGCAGAAGATAGAGGTTACTAAGAAAGTGCTGCATAGACATCAACATCAAAGATATCAGCAACCCCCTAAGCAGAAGACAGAGGTCATCAAGAAAGTATGGGTACCTAAAGCTAGTCTTCATGCTGATCAAAGCTACATGCCCAAGAACAAGTTCAACAAACAACCTTGGAGCTCTACTAATGGACACTGCACAGGGCAGAGGTATCAAAAGAAACCTCAATACAAATGGTCAAAGAAGGGTGTTGCATATATAGCTCATACATCCCTAAGAGTATCAGCTAAAGAAGACTGGTACTTTGACAGTGGATGTTCAAGACACATGACTGGATTGAAGAATCTGCTAGTAGACTTAAAGTCATATTCATCCAGATATGTAACATTTGGAGATGGAGCTAAAGGTGAAATCAAGGGAGTTGGGACCTTGGACTGTCCAGATGTACCAAGACTAGATGATGTGCTGCTGGTAAAAGGATTGACTGCTAACTTGATCAGCATAAGTCAATTATGTGATCAAGGTTACAGTGTAAACTTTACCAAAACTGAATGCATAGTGTCTAATAAAGAACAGAAGGTTGTCATGAGAGGAGCCAGATCCAAAGACAACTGTTACATGTGGGAACCTCAAGATTTCAGTCTCACTTCAACTTGCTCTTTAGCCAAAGAAGAAGAAGTGAAACTATGGCACCAAAGACTGGGTCATCTTCATTTCAGAGGCATAAAGAAAATCATATCTATGGAAGCTGTGAGAGTTATTCCTAAACTGAAGATTGATGATGGAAAAATATGTGGTGAATGTTAAATAGGCAAGCAAACCAAGATGTCCCATCCAAAGCTCCAACATCTGACAACTTCCAAAGTTTTGGAATTATTGCATATGGATCTTATGGGACCTATGCAGGTTGAGAGCCTTGGTGGTAAGAGGTATGCCTATGTGGTGGTTGATGACTTTTCAAGGTATACATGGATAAATTTTATCAAAGAAAAGTCTGATGTATTTGATGTATTCAAAGATTTATGCCAAAGAATACAAAGAGAAAAAGCCAGCTGTGTGGTCAGAATAAGAAGTGACCATGGAAAGGAGTTTGAGAACAAAAAATTCTTAGATTTCTGTTCTTCAGAAGGAATCAATCATGAATACTATTCACCAATCACTCCTCAACAGAATGGGATTGTTGAGAGGAAGAATAGAACTATCCAAGAATCAGCAAGAGCTATGATCCATGCTAAAAAGTTACCATTGTATTTCTGGGCTGAAGCTATGAACACAACTTGTTACATTCATAATAGAGCCACTCTAAGGAAAGGAACCTTGTCCACAATCTATGAAGTCTGGAAGGGCAGAAAACCCACAGTTAAGTACTTCCATGTTTTTGGAAGTAATTGTTATATTCTGGCTATTAGAGAGCAAAGAAGAAAAATGGATCCTAAAAGTGATGAAGGGATTTTCCTTGGATATTCTATAAACAGCAGAGCGTATAGAGTATTTAACTCTAGAACCAAGGTTATCATGGAGTCCATAAATGTAATAATTGATGATGCTCCTGCAGATGTTACAGAAGATGTTGGAACATCTGCTAACAGCCAAACTGAAGCTGAAGAAAAGAGTGATCATCCTGACTCCACTCAAACTGATGCAAGGACAGAACAATCCAGCAAACCTCCCTCTATCAGAATCCAGAAGGATCATCCCAAAGATTTGATAATTGGGGATCCCAACAGAGGTGTAAGCACTAGATCAAGAGAGGTGATTTCAGGTTCCTGTTTTGTCTCAAAAATAGAACCTAAAAACATCAAGGAAGCTCTTACTGATGAGTACTGGATTTGTGCTATGCAAGATGAATTAGGTCAATTCACAAGGAATGAAGTGTGGGATCTCGTTCCTAGACCTGATGATATAAATGTGATTGGCACTAAATGGGTGTATAAGAACAAGTCAAATGAGCAGGGAGTTGTCACAAAGAACAAAGCTAGACTTGTAGCTCAAGGATACACACAAATTGAGGGAGTAGACTTTGATGAAACCTTTGCACCAATAGCAAGGCTTGAATCAATCAGACTACTTTTGGGAATTGCTTGTATCTTGAAGTTCAAGCTATTTCAAATGGATGTGAAAAGTGCCTTTCTAAATGGATATCTTAATGAAGAGGTATATGTAGAACAGCCTAAGGGATTTGTTGATCCAAGCTGTCCAAATCATGTGTACAAACTAAGGAAGGCTCTTTATGGACTGAAGCAAGCTCCAAGAGCATGGTATGAAAGGCTGACTACTTTTCTTATCAAGCAAGGGTACAGGAAAGGTGGAATAGACAAAACTTTGTTTGTTAAAGATGAAGAAGGAAATGTCATGATTGCTCAAATATATGTAGATGACATTGTTTTTGGTGGGATGTCAGACAGGATGGTTAAACATTTTGTCACTCAAATGGAATCTGAATTTGAGATGAGCCTAGTAGGAGAATTAACCTACTTTCTTGGACTGCAAATAAAGCAAATGGAGGACTCCATGTTCATTTCCCAAAGCAAGTATGCTAAGAACATTGTCAAGAAATTTGGGATGGACAATGCTACTCATAAGAGAACTCCTGCCCCCACACACTTAAAGCTGACTAAAGATGACAAGGGTGAGAATGTAGTCCAAGGCCTATACAGAAGTATGATTGGAAGCTTATTATATCTGACTGCTAGCAGACCAGACATAGCCTTTGCAGTAGGTGTATGTGCAAGATATCAAGCTGATCCAAAAGTTAGTCATCTAAACCAAGTCAAGAGAATTCTGAAATATGCCAATGGTACTTGTGACTATGGCATAATGTACTTTCATGGATGCAAACCAATTCTCACTGGCTTCTGTGATGCTGATTGGGCTGGAAGTGCTGATGACAGAAAAAGAACATCAGGAGGATGATTCTTTCTAGGAAACAATTTGATTTCTTGGTTCAGTAAGAAACAAAATTGTGTATCCTTATCTACTGCTGAAGCTGAATATATTGCAGCTGGAAGCAGTTGTTCACAGTTGGTTTGGATGAAGCAAATGCTCATTGAGTACAATGTCCCACAAGATGTCATGACATTGTACTGTGACAACTTAAGTGCTATTAACATATCAAAGAATCCTATTCAACATAGCAGGACCAAGCATATTGATATCAGGCATCATTTCATCAGAGATCTTGTGGAAGAGAAAGTGATCTCATTGGAACATGTAGCTACAAATCTGCAATTGGCTGATATATTTACTAAAGCTTTGGATGCTACCCAATTTGAAAACCTAAGGGGTAAATTGGGAATCTGTTTATGTGAAATATAACAGTTATGGAGATGTGCCAACATGTCATATGACATCGTGTGGCATGATCACCAGATGGCAACACCAGTCTGGTCAATGACTCTGGGTATTCCACTCCTAAAATTTCTCCAAGTAACGGCTACTTATAAATATATCAGCTTGTTCTCAGCTATCCATCTTCTCATCATCCTCTCAAAACGAATTGCATTCTCTAACTGCTTTTTCAGAACTCATCAAAATCATTCAAACCTAAACTTTTCATCCACCTCTTTCGAAAATGTCTCAACATCAAAACCCTAATCTCTCTGAAGAAATTCTCAACCAAGAAGATGTGGTGCATGCAACCCCCATCTCTGTAGTACCTATGGATTCAACTCCAATAGATGAAATTAGAGGAAGTGTTCCTCTTGTTCAAAAGCCAAGAACCCCTACTGTAAGAAGGGCAAAGGAACCTGTATTCAGCAAAGCCAAAGGCATGCCTTCATCCTCAAACACTACTCCAAAAGCTTCTGAATATGTGGATGATTCTATAAAGGAACTGGTGAACAGGATTTTGTCTGAGCAAAGAGTTGTGAGTGGCATATCTATCCCTTTGAACACCATGCCAGCTCCACAAGAAGAACAACAAAATCAGGCTGAAAAGGACACTCCTGCTCAACAGGATGTCCCAATAGATGTTGAAACATCTGAGGACCAGCAGAAGGCCTCCACTAATGATGCTGATGAAACATCTGAGGACCAGCAAAAGGCCTCCACTGATGGTGATGATGAAACATCTGAGGTCCAGCACAAGGCCTCCACTGAAGATCAAGCCTCTGTTGATCCACCTGCTGAAGAGGAGACTGCTCAACCTCCTCCTGTTGTAAACATAGAGCATGATTCTGACACAGAAATCATTGCTTCTGTAAACCCTAGCATAGCCAAAAGGCTTAGGACTAGGAAGGAAAAGAAGACTGCAGGACATGCAACTCCTGAGAAGAAGCAACCTACACCAAAGAAGGATAAAGCTAAAGTTGCTTTTGGTCCTACCAAACAATGGAGCAAGGTGAATACACAGAAGAGGAAAGCTGTCACCCCTCCAGATTCAGATGTTGAAGAGGATGTCCCAACATCCCCACCAAAGAAGAAACCAGCTCCCTCAAGGTCCTCCTATGCTGTTCCAGAAGCTCCTCTGGACAACATCTCTTTCCATCATGTGTCAAGTGTGAACAGATGGAAATTTGTCTATCAAAGAAGGGTAGCACTTGAAAGAGAGCTGAGTAGTAATGCACTTGAGTGCACAGAGGTAATTGATCTCATCTCTTCTGCTGGCTTGTTCAAAACAGTGTCAAACTTCTCTCCTTGCTATGAGCTGCTAGTCAAGGAATTCATTGTAAACCTTCAAGAAGACTGTGCTGATGGTAAGTCAGTTGACTTCAGAAAAGTATATGTAAGAGGGAGATGTGTGGAATTCTCTCCTAGGGTTATCAACCACTATCTAGGAAGAGAATCTGATGGTCCTAATGAGTTAGGGAAGACTGATAACCAGGTTTGCAAGGTCATCACTGATAATCAGGTCAAGACTTGGCCAGTCAAGGGGAAGCTTTCTGTTAGCTTGCTGACAAGGAAGTATGCAATGCTGCATAGGATTGGCACTGCAAATTGGGTCCCTACCAACCATACCTCCTCAATAGCAACTGGATTGGGCAGGTTTATATATGCTGTGGGCACCCAAACAAAGCTGGATTTTGGGGCTTATATTTTTGATCAGACATTGAAGCATGCTGGATCATCTGCAACAAAGCTTCCTACTGCCTTCCCTTCTCTGCTGTGTGGAATAATACTCAGCCAGTATCCAGGTATCTTCACTGAGAAGGATTCAATCTGCAAAATAGAGAGTCCCCTGGCCTTCCACTACAAGCTGTTCTTGAGTCATCATGCAGCTGATGTTGAAGCTCCCTCTGGGACATCTGCTGGATCTTCAAAGGCAAAGACTCCAATCTCCAAAGCTGCTTTGATTGCTGAGCTGAAGAACACATGCAAAGAACTGGATGCCAGGAAGCAGAAGCTTGAGGAGATTATCCAAAGGCTGGAGATTGAAGAGAATGCTCAGAAAGCTGCTGCTTCTGATGAAGAAACTGAAGAAGAGGAAGACACTGAATATGAGGATTCTGAATGAAACTTGTATGTGAGGAATATGTAATGTCTACTTCTGCATTGTAATTTTGAATTAGTAACTTTGGCCCCAATTTATGTCTAACAAGGGGGAGAAGAGAACTGAACAACAACAACAATGTATGATGCTGCTTACTGATTAATGAAAAACTTTTGTTTTCTTCTGAACTAAAGCTGTTGTTTTTTTTGAAAAATATTCTGTTGCAACAAGTCTGAACACATGTAGGTTTGAGGGGGAGTAAACTCTCACATGACTCAACAGAAAAGAACTGTTGTACTCTGATAAAAGAAATTCTGTTGCACTCTGATAAACCAGAAAAGTATGTTAGCAAAAAATTAGCCAAAGGGGGAGTTTGTAGATGTTTAGAATTGGCAGAATTTTTGACCAACAAGAAGTAATGAATTTAGTTCAGGATGTCACACCAGATGTTGTGACATTATCAAACAGAGTATAAGTAAAAGAACTGAATTCAGGATGTCACACCAGATGTTGTGACATTGTATCAGATAATGAAGTAAGTTCAGTTTACAGGATGTCACACCAGATGTTGTGACATTGTATCATGCAATGAAGTAAGTTCAGTTTTCAGGATGTCACACCAGATGTTGTGACATCTCAAACCTGCTACCAGAATTAGTTAATGATTAACAGAACTGAGTAAATTCAGGGAAGTTATCTGGAATTAATTATGGTTGGATAAAACAGAAGAAGGCGCATCTGTAGGGAGATTTGTTATGTGACTTCAGCATAATCAGAAGAACTGAATCACCTAGAATCTAGGAAGTAACAAACCCTAATTCAAGGTGATGGCAGCATGCGTATCAGGATTGGATAAACCTACATAAAGCCCAAAATCCAAACACCTATTTAAGCAACAGAAACTCTCAGAATAGAGTACGAAATTAAGAAGATCAAATAGGGTGTTTTGTGTTTTAATAGCAGGTTGTTTTATGTGTACCACTTTATGAGCTTTTAAGTAAAAGTGTATTTGTGTCTTGATTGAAACTGTGAAGTAAGATCAAGATGTTTTGTTTGAAGTATGACTTCAATTTTATTAAACTTGTAAACATATCACTGTGTGATTGAGGGGGAGTGAGTTGGTACTCATATCTAAGTTGTGTCTTAGGTAGAAATTGCCTTGGGTAGATATTAAGTGAAAGATTAAACTGAGTGGTTTAAGTCTAGAATTAATATTACTTATATTAGATTTCCTTCCTGGCTTGGTAGCCCCCAGATGTAAGTGTGGTTATACACTGAACTGGGTTAACAATTTCCTGTGTTGTTTAATTTTCCTGCACTTTAAGTTTTGGTCAAGTTGTCAAGTGTTTAAACATCTCATTCGACATCACGTACCTGATCACAGAATTTCAATCAGTTTATTCTCCTCAACAGTTACTTCCAAGATTTGAGTATTTTCTCCAGCAGTAGTCAGGAACTGAATCCATTATCAGTTTACCTTTATTGATCATTGAACTTGGGGCAATTTTTCTTCAAGAATCCCCAAGAAGCTTTGCATGACTTCTCTCAAAATATTTTTAACTTGATACAGTTTACTGGTGTGACGGAGATTTGTTCAGCAGTAGCATCTCTAATATTCGAGCAGAATGGCAGTGATCTTCTGTGTTGAGGAATCAGTTTTTTTATCTTTTCACTCCTCTAAGAGTCTAAACTGGTTGTTAGCATTTTCTCTCATATTACTCATTTGGGTGTGTTATTCCCCAGTCTTGTCTATGTTTGCATATTTGAGCGTTTTAGTCCTCATTATGCGTTTCCTTGGGTGTGTTATTCCCCAGTTTTGTTTACCTTTGCATATTTGAGTGTTTTAGTCCTCATTATGCGTATTCTTGGGTGTGTTATTCCCCATTTTCGTGAATGTCTGCATACTGAGTGTTTTAGTCCTCATATGCATTTCTCAAAGTCTTGTTGTTTTCAACTTCTTACTGTTTGATCAAAGTCTAACTTACTTGGCATTTGTCTGTCTCTCCAGAATCTTTTCTTCACCTACTTGTTATTTCTTCTCAAATATTACACCCTTTTTATCTGATTGCCATTCTCGGATGTCCACAGTGAAGTCATCATTGATTTGATGTACTATCCCAGACCTTTTTTCATTTCATTCAGTTCTGTTCCTGAATATTGTGATTCACATTTTATCTGATTGCCATTCTCAGATGTTGTGATCACTTGCCTTCCAACTGCTATTCTTGGATTTTCATGTTGTAGTCATCATTGATTTGATGTACTATCCCAGATTTTTTTTTCCATTTCATTCAGTGCTGTTCCTGAATGTTGTGATTCATATTTTTATCTGATTACCGTTCTCAGATGTTATTGATCACTTACCTTCTGATTGCCATTCTCGGATTTTCATGTTGGAATCATCATTAAGTTGATTTGCTTGCCCAAACTTTTCCCATTTCATTCAGTGTTGTTCCTGAATGTTGTGATTCACATTTTCATCTGATTGCTATTCTCAGATGTTGTGTTTACCTTTTGTCCGATTGCCATTCTCGGATATTCCTAGTAAAGTCAGTAATGTCATCCTTATTTGCTTCTGGTGTACTTTTTTTTCAGGACTTTTCTCACTTCATTCAGTGCCATTCCTGGATGTTGTGATCATTTTCTGTCCAATTGCCATTCTTGGACATTTTTACCTCAGCTGAGCCATTTGATGGTTTCTAGCATGTTGTTTTTCCCTGTCGGAGTCTTATGCTCCTTATCCCCAGCGTTTATTCTTTTTCATATGTCGTCTTGTCCCTCACGGATTTCTTTGCATTTCATATGTTTTCATATACATTTCATATTATCTCATAAATTTTCTCATATTATTTCATATTGCTGTCACATATTTTCTCTGCATTTCATATCATTTCATATTTTCTCATCACATTTCATATGCTTTCATATATTTTCATTTGCTTCATATCATTTCCATATCATCTTCATATCAGTTCATGTCAGTTCATTTCATTTCATTCCAGTTTTTGGCATCTTAGGATCAAAAATTGGGTTTTTTGATATTTAAGTATCTTCCATCTTGTCGAAACGAAGATTTCAATCTTCATTGTCTCTGGATTGAAGAAACTTAAATAGGGGAATCTGTCAGACCCTAATTTTTGACCTAAGATTTATCGCATCTCATCTGCATTTGCATACAAACAAGATCACGCACTGGTTCGTTTATCCTTTTCAGGTGCAGGTCTATGTCTTGCAGAGGATCACCATGTCTAATTTCTGTTATTTGTTTATATTTACTAACCTCTAATCAAAATACCAAAAAAAATATGTTGCAGTTTGCCTCTTCTTCTCTCTGTGTTGCAGGATTTAAAAGAAAGGGCAGTGATTTCAATTCAGATGCGTTTTGTTCATTCATGATTCGATTCAGATAGACGTTTGACCTAATCTTGGTCAAACTATCAATAGATTGTTCAATTGCAAGTTACTTGTGCCAGTGGTTCATTTTCAGACAGTGTGTATGCAAAGTTCAGGACTGTGTTATGTGCGAAGTCATCAGTTATCAGGCAGTATTCTGTGTGAAGTTTGGTCTGAATCTTCAGGTTTATCAGTGTTCATCAGTTCATCTGTGGATTTATTTTCCTCAGCATGAATTCAGATCGTCAGGGCAGTTTTCAGTCGATTTCAGTGATTATGGTTGAATTGGCAAGTTGTTCAGTGGTTCAGAAGTGTTTGTGTTCATTGTATCGGTGGCTTGTGAAGAAAAATCGAAATTGGTCGTGGGCTTAAAAATCATCACTTTATATCCATTTATCCGTTCCATCCATTTTTATTCGATCCATAAACCATCACTTTTTTACATATAGCCATTATCCATATTCATTTTCCAATTTTTACCGATCATTCATTACCCGTTTCCAATAACTATTTTTATAATTCATATTTCGATTCTTTTTCCATTTTTTACAAATATCCATTATCCATTAAACCATTTCTCTTCCATTTTTCTCGATTTCTCGATTTATACATTTTTTTTAGTTCAATTATCTAGATGATTGTTTCTAATCTTTTTTTGTTATATCCAATTTTACATTCATTAATTCTTATCCATTTCAAATATCCCTTTCATAATCAATTTCTTTTATTTCTTCTAATTCAATTAAGCCAATTTCTTTTTTCTTCTTTACCAAAAAAAAAAGGTTTCTATAAAATAAAAATCATTAGAAAATAAAGCCATTATATTGTAGGCCCATCCTTTTTTTTATGTATACAAGAATATATTGAAAAAAAAAAGGCAAGTTTCCCCAACCCCACACTTCAGCCATCCCACTTGCAAGTATACTATACAATCTTCACAAGCCTGGCCCAAGACCTCACACAAGCTGCAGCCAACTTGCAACAAGTCAAAAAACTCCTTCCAGCCCATTTCATCCGTACATGAACAAGCTGTCCAAAACGCCTTTCCGCATCAGCCGTATGTTCACAACAATCTGTATGCTACGCAAGCCAAAAACAAAGCCATTTCCACAAGACTTTACAGCCGCATACATCATCAGTTCAAGCCACAAGCCTAATACACACTTCTATCAACTACGGTACGACAACAAAACTCACAGCTTCAAAACGTCATGCCCAACACGCACAGCTCAAGCCTTTTCGTACCTCAGCCAGTCACAAAGCCTTCCAATCCAGCACGCACCGCATCACCAATACAAGCCGTATGCAAGCTACCACAATATCACATAGCTCAAGCATTAAACACACGCCCAGCAAAACATTTCCTTCATGTAAGCCAAGCCCAACAAATATTCACAAGCTCAAGCTACGAAGCCAAGCGCGGAAAGCATCAACAGCACGTGAAACGCAGGTCCAGGCCATAGCACGCGAAACCAAAACGCACTCAAAACCTGCATAAAACGCAAGGCTAAAGCAAAATCAGAAGCTCAAATTCAAAACTCAGCAAACACGGGATTCCCGTGAGACTCCAAACACAAAAAATTTGGGCAAAACGACATCGCAATTTCTCACCCAAAGCCCTCTATAAAAACAACCCTCTCCCTTTCAATTTCACAAGCTTTGATAGCCATACCAAATCCCTGCAAAACAAAACAAAGCTTCAACAAAATTGAAATCTCAGAAAAATTCATAAAACCTCTTCAATCTTCTTCAACTTACATCTTTAATTTTCATAACCCTCAATCTTCAATTCAACTTGATTTCTCTTGAAAAACCACATTAATACCTTCAATTTCTTATTGCAAAAACTGATCTCGTCAACCGTAATGGTTCGGATTTGTGATTAAGAAGCAAGGAAGAAGAAGGAAACGTGATAATGAAGAAGGGAGAGATTGCGAATCCGAGGAAGAAAAAGTGATGTTGATGGATTTCTCTAGTTTTGAAGGTGAGGAGGCCGCGGCTGCCTTGTTCATCACCGCATACGAAGAAGAAGCTTCATTTTGCTTCTGTGTTGTTTTTTTTCATTTTTTTAATAAGCATTTTCCAATTTGAATTTGGGCTTGAGAACCCTATTTGATCCATGCTATCCGTCACCACATCCAGGATATGCGCCCCCTCCCCCTTCCCATTTTTCTTTGCCTTTTTTTTCAATCCTTTAATTTCTTTTTATTTTTTAATATTTTGTTTCAATTCTTTTTGATATATTGATTGTATAGAAATTATTTTAGGAATATTTGAAAAAATATTTTAGAAAGTTTTTTTTAGAAAAGAAATTTGAGAAAAGGATTTTTAAAGAATATTTCTATTTTCTTTTTATGGATTTAATTTTAGATCTAATTTCTTTTCTTCATCTTATTTTCTTTTTGGTCGATGAGATCTCCGATTCGCGATTATTGGTTTTCGAAGATGTTTAATCTTCATTATTTCAAATCTATGGACGAATGATCATTTGGATCATTCTCCATACTTTGGAATCGTGATAGGTTGCCTTCGATAAACACAATGTGAAATCCCGATTAAGATTAGACCGTTCCTTTTCTTTTAGTGTGGCATGTTTTCGGAGAACGATCCATAATATCGTTTCTCTAACATGTATTAACACGAATATTTTCCACTTTAATTAGTGGTGGCTGGCCTCATTTGTAGGGTAATTACTCCGTAAATTACTCGGCGATTGCTTAACATAGACCTAAAGTTGTCCCGATTCGGAATGCGATCCACTTGGATCCGGTTGCCTCGATTTTATTTTTCTTTTCGTGGTTGTGCTTGATTAAGTTCATCATACCACTTATATTGTAAATATTATAATAATGTGAATATACTAACATTTAATTTTAATCTCTCGCACCTTATCCTCTTTTATTTCAATCTCTTGTTCCCTATCTCTCTTATTATGCTTCTATATCATTCATCATATTGCTTATTGTTTATATTGTTGCTTGTTATTTCTCCTTTGTCCATTTGGACACCAAAACACTAATAACGGATTAAACATCTAAAAAATGGGTGACTTTTAATTTTGGACTATGGTTACTACCCTTAGCATGACTTGGAGTTTCGGACTTAGATTCTAGGATCATCCCTTTGCTCAAGTTGTTATGGATTGAAGACTTTGGCTCCGATTAAGTTCACTTGTTTATGAAGATGGAAATCCAATTGTTCAAAGAGTGCTTGCCATATGGTTTGATCATTTTTCCTTTAACTTTTATTTTCAAGTCTTAGGATAGTCCCTTCATCTCTTCCCATCTTCTTCATTTTCAAATCTCCTTCCTATTTTCAAAACTTTCTTTGTTTTCAAACTTCAAACTTTTTTCTCAATCAAACCTTGACTTCGGTCATGTGCTTTTACCTTTTCATTTCATTCCTTCAATAAATGCTAAACCACATAAGCATATCGAAACTTTCTTTCTCAAAAAACTTTAAAACTTTCAAAACTCATTCAATTGATTTTGTGCCCTCGTGCACGTTTTCTTTTAACCTTTTTTATGTTTAGATATGATTCATCCTTTCTAGCGGAATTATTCGCTAAAGGATGACGAATTATCTTTACATTTTAAAATCAACTTAACTCACTTTGCCTTTTCACAATTTGTACCACGAACTACGGGGTTTTGATCTCGCATTGCACTTTGTGGGTACGTAGGCATGAGACGTTCGTCTCTTCAAACACCAAAATCTTAAAAAACGTTCTTCTTCTCATCTCCTCAATCCTTTTTCAAGCAAACCATTTCAAACCAAAAATGCAGTAAACATTTCAAAGGGTTCCCGTGGAGTACCACAGACAAGTCGGGTGCTTAAAACCTTCCCGATTTGTAACCAATCCCCGTACCCATTCTCTGTTTGATTCTTTTAGCTTTTTAGCTTTTAAGATTCTTTAAGGCTTTCTTCGTTCTTTTTGCCTTTTTCCTTTTGGAAATAAATAAAAGCGCGGTGGCGACTCTGTGTATATTGAGTTAAGTTAATCAATAGCTTACACTCATGATTTTACCGCTACACTCCCGAATGTTATATATCAGAGCACCGACACCGACTCGACTAATAAAGATGACAATCTTCCATCCAATTAACCTGCACGTTACCAACCAAGGGTAACATTCAAACAGAAGGGGTGAGATATCGAACCACATAAACAAGAGTATGATAATTAATACGCTAGATAGAATCATACAATTTTCATACTATCCAACAACAATAACTTACCAATCACCCACAACTTATCAACATACTTTATCAACTTAATTCACATATCAACATTTTTGACATAATCAATAAAATCAACCTAATCATCATAACCAATTTCAACTGTAAAATCAACATAAACACCTTCATCAACTTCTGCAAACATACACAATATATTCAACTTCTTCAACATCAGCATAATCGACTTTATGAACTTAAACATATGAACAACTCATACAACAGAACCCTATAATCAACTTAATAACATAATCCACTTATTCAACATGAACTACTTACTCAACATATCAACATAAGCCACTTAATTAACTTAAATTTACATAAACAACTTAATCAACTTGAGCAACGTAAACAACTTTAGCAACTTAATCAACTTGAACAACTTTATCGACTTGGCAACATAAACGACATAAACAACATAAATAATGTGACACAGGATGCGACTCGACTATGCATATGCATGTGGTACCATTGGAGTAAAACTCCCAACTTAGAATATACCAGGTTATCGAGGTATCTACAAGGCATAAACCTTCAAATTAAATATTTTGCCAATCCAGGCCAACGTGATGAGCATCCACTCCAACTTAGAAATGCAATGTTTGACATGAGACCAACAGAGCAACACATAAACAACGAACAACTAAAACAACTTACAACAAACAACGTAGCAACTTAAATTCAACACAATTTAACTTTTTCCATAGACCTACAACTTTCAACATTGGTCATACGGCCTACAACTTTAATAATCAACATTGGTCCTTCGACCTTCAACTTTAAAAATACTCCCAAATAGGGACAACACAACATAAGTAACCTTACGAGAAAATGCATACATTCAACATGAATTAACAAAATGCACCAACTAGAATCACCTACTAATTATTACGAACTACCTCATCAATTTTCGTTAACTTCTGGACGACTAATTTTATCGCATAATTTCACCCGGTCGACTAAATCGGTATTGTTTTTACTACTAATACTGCTGCCAAAAATTCTCAACGAATCTGTTAAATTCCAACTTACTGATACCAACATATATTTTCTTATAGCAACCCCGTCATTAACATCCCGCCTTGATACAAAAACCGGCTACTGCTACTGTTATGTCTAAGTCCTCCACATTATTATTATTCATTTGCATTATTAAATCGGTTACAGTGTTAAGGCATAAATTATTATCTGACCGCACCACTCATTAAGTGGACCCCACCTACAAGGGATGGCCTGCGCCATCCCCACCATACCTTTACATGGCCTGTGCCATGCTTCATGTACAAGGGGTGGCATGCCCCTTACCCCATACATCCCCCATGGCTTGCGCCATAATTCTTCTACCATGGGTGGCCTGCGCCACCCTTCCTTTGATAATGGGTGGCCTACGCCACCCTTAGTCTAGGGGTTATGTCCCCAAATTCCAATTTTTCCAGCAATCGATTAATCCACAATGAAAATTCATAAATCAATTGTACAATCATATCACAGAAAAACATATTTTTGTCATTATAAATTTGAGCGACACAAATCAACACAAATTCAACAACAGACAATATGAAAATCATATAACTCCAACCCCACATATTAATCATCATATTCCCGGTTATAAAATTCGAATCGCATCCTTACCTTAATTGGTGACCGCTTCGAATCCCGGTCGACTTTCCGGTTATACTTTATGACGACGACTTCTCGTAATCGTTTACTCCACTTTTCCTCGTTCTCCAATTTTAATGATTTCCCCAATTTCTTCGTTCCTTTTTTTCCCAACTTCCACGTTCCACTTCTACTGATATTTTTCTTTCTTGACTAATTCTTTTTTCTTATTAAAATAATAAAAATAATCCAATTAACTAATGGGTCTAACTGCAACACCCCCTTAATTTGCTATTTTAAACATGGTTTCAATTCCACGAATTAATCCACTACAACAACTATAATATTAACTCCGATAATATTTCTACAACTTTCGACTTATTTTTCCGACTTAACAACTTAATTTATCACAATGCCAAATTGACAGAATAATAATTCACGAATAAATACTTATTCCCGACTTAATCGATTAACTTCCAGTTATCAACCAAATGGTCCAATAATTCTAACAACCTATCTAATAATACCCGAAGAATATTCCATAACGTATTCCACAACTTATATCAACTTAATTAATCAAATTTGACTTAAACCAACTTATAATTATCTACATAATATTCTGATATTTCGGAAATCAACTTAAATCAACGCGGCTTAACACAACATGCCACAATTATATTTAATTAAATAATTAATTAAATAAATGGGCGTTACAGTTGTTCTACATAAACGTCTTCTTCCAACGGTCCATTCAAAAAGCGCATATTATTCATCCATTTCAAAAAGGTCCAATTGTTAATGTTTATAATTCCAACAATCAATCAGGTGGTTTCATTCCTTGTTACTGATGTGAATACTTTATCAACGTTTATACCCTTCTTTTGAAAAAATCCATTAGCTATTGATGACTTCTCGACAAGTGTACAAATAATATCGAATTAATAATGAAAATATCTTCTCCATGAGGATTATAATTTAACAAAGTAACTATTTGCAAATGAAATTAATGCAATGAGGGGGGGGGGGGGGGTTTGATTTATCTGTTTCGAAAACAAGAACGAAAAAACTAAAAGAATGAAATTAAAGATGAGAAATACTATTAGATATTTTATACCGAGTCCTCCTATTTTACCCGTTGATGAATTTTGTATTTATTGAGTTTTAATTAAATTAGTATCTCACTGGGAACTAACAATATCACTACACCTAATTCCTTATTTTACAACTCATTAACCTAAATAATAACTCCCTAATTCCTTAGGTTAATTCAGAGTTAGATTAGGCATTCTACGTGCATTAATTCAAAAGCATTGACTTCTAATTACATATTCCTAGTTTATTACAAAGTCAAATAAATTTCCTAGAATTGATGTGTAGACTACGTTATAAATCCCTTCATATGTATATCGCTTTGTGTGCTCGTAAATGAACAAAAAAACAATAAACTCAAAAGCAATTTAAATGAGATAATAATAATAAAATTACTCAATAAATCTCAAATAGAGTAAAAATAAGGTTCATCTCAAAAAGACCTAATCTAGAGAAACTTAACTACTCATTGATAAATTTACAAATAACATGAGTTAAAAAGTCTTCAACCTCAAAATATATGAAGAATGGCTCTCAAATGACTTCAATGTTCTCAAAATCCGCCCCTTAAATATCCTTAGCCGTCACTTTTTTCCAAGTTTCAGAATTCCCTAAAAAGTATCAAAAGCTGTCTTTAAATAGAAATTGTGTGTCAGCCAAAAAGTGTCTCATCATGCCATGATGCAGCAGAATCACATCGCGATGCAAGATTCATCGAGCCATGACAAGATGCATCGTAGGATAATCTATAGATTAATATACATAAGCATTTAATAGTGAACTTGTAAAGTTTCTAATCGAATCAATCAAATTCATATTTAAATGCACATTTTTTGAGGTCTTTTAAGGTTGTAACGTGGCTTATATCAGGGGAGGATAATTTAAGATAGCAGGCTTAAAGATTTGGAGTTAGGTACCTATTTTTTCTGATGTTATCTTAATTCCTTTCATATTACTCTTTTCTAGTTTACTTGGTACTAGAGAATGCATATTGTTGATCCTATTTTTCACATTTTTTTTGAAGAAACAATTTGTAAATTCTTGTTTTTATTCTTTTTCCTTATTTTCTTTTGACCAATTTCTCTAGTACCACAATCCCAAACTTGAACGCTGCTAACATCCAAGAGCAACCCCAAACTTATTCTTTTTCATTGGACAAGGAAACTAGTTTTTTTTACCTAACCCCAAAGTGGGTGGAAAGATTTAATATTTCAAGTCAAATGTCTATATAACAAGGCTATGTTACCCATTGAAAGACTGAGAATAAAAGTGGTTATCAAAGGATATATTCATATTAAAACATAATGGTGTACAAAAGGTTCAGCTTTTCACAAACAACTACCTCAATGTGTATTTATCAGACCAATATACTCAAATTAGAAACAATGAAAATTCTAGAAAATGACTAATGTATGAATACTCTCATAAGAAGGAAAAATAAACATTGGAAAAATTAGGCTCAAACCTTACTAGCTGAGGTATCTGGGAAAGTAGTTAGTTTCCCGTTTCTTCATAAACTTTCAATTGACATGGGAACTTCAATGTCGATCTCTTTCATTCATTCTCTTTATTGTGAGTTTTTCTTTTCTTTTCTTTTTTTAATTATAGAAATGGTATGGTAGCAAATTAAAACTAAAATAAACAATAGAAATTAATAAGGTCTTTTATTTCAAACAAAGAAAAGTGCAAATTGAAAAGCTTTAAGAGATCTAAATAGTACTCTTCCTTGGATCAAACAGAAAAAAGGAAATAAACTAAAATAAAACATAAAACTAAAAACTAAAAATAATGGATTTCCTCCCATTAAGAGCTTCTTTATGGTCCTAAGCTTGACCTTTTGGTCTTCTATTAGGGTAGCATATATGACACAAAAAATACATCGTCTTTCTTCTTCCTTTTATTTTGTAGGAATCCCATGTACTTGAGGTAATGATGATGTATCTTTCATCTCCTTTTCAACTTGATATTGGTGAACAAGGCATAATTATCCTTCAATACATTATCAATTTCTTCTCTTCCATTTATCTTGTAGCTAAAATAACTTTTTGGGACATGCTTTTTTCAAAGAATTTTTGTTGGATATCTACATCTAATCAAATTATTGAAGTTGAAGTTTCATCCAAAACTAGTTTATCCTTACTTTTCATTCTTGCTCTTTTCCCACTTCTATTTTTATTCTCAATTTCTTTTATTCTTAATTGAATTTTTGCATCTAATGGTTTGAATCTTTCTTCTTCTTGTTCTTTTTCAACTCCTTCTTCATCTACCAATTCCCATTCATCTTATACTTCTCTCTCAACTTTATCATTCATATGATTATTCAATGTATTTATAATAATGCCTTCATTTGATTTGGATGTCACTTTTTCAAATAATTTCCCAATGTGATTTTCAATATTCTTCATGGATGCTTGAATTTTCTCATTGAATGTTTCTAGGTTCTTGCAGAATGCTAAAAAGTTTAGTGTCTTGCTTCAAACTTTGTGTGTGTGTGCGCGCGCGTGTGAGCGTGCGTGTACGTGTGCGTGTGTGTATTGTCTCAGTACCTCAATAATTAATGTTGTTCCTTTTTAATAAACTAATCAAACTAAATCTATAAGAAGAGAACCATATGAACTTTCACACTTTCTCACTTTCTCGACTTCAAGACTTCAAATTTATCTACTTGATTTGACATTGTCTAGAACTTCAACTAGAACTTGAATCATTTGACTGATGAGGATTGAAATATATTTTCTTGTTCAGATGCCATCATCATGAACCATTTGGCAGTTGTGATCAGATCCCCCTTAAGAGTTTTTACCAAGAATTATTGAAAGAACTATCATCAACACCAAAATTCATTCGACTTATGGAGTTATCATCTTTTAAACAGATAATTTTCATCATCAAAACAAAATTATTGTTGACAGTTGTCAACATAAACTCAAATGATATTTATACCTGGACATCCCATAGATCCACATAGTTGAAATAAAAATTTTCTAGAAAATCTTCATAATCCATACAAGGATTATTAAAAAGAATTTTAGTTTATGTAGAACTCAAAGTCCCTTGAAAGCTAAATTAGATTGGGAGTTCGAAATTCCTCTAATATTCTAATAAATGCACTTCATTAGCAGGATTTAGAGATCTTACCCTTAATTGAGAGTTATAAAAACCTTTGCTAATAAAATATACCCAACACAATAGTGTCGATTCAAGTCGACACTTTATTGTTGTACTCTAGCATCGCCATTTTTGTATTACCGTCCTTTTAGTGTTCTGGTAAGAATTTATTATAGCCCCTTAAAAAAAAACTAATTTAAATTTGTTTAAGTCGCTATTTATTCAAAAAAATTAATTTTAAACGACCGCTTAATTTTTTTTTTTAAATGGCTATATAGAATGCTACGTTTTCTTCTTATGGATTAAAACTTGACTCCTAAGTTTTATATCACTCGTTTCTAAAGAGATGAAATAAAGAGGAATAACTTGTCAACTTCACAACTAAATCAAATTCAAAAAATAAATTTAATTCAAAAATACAAAGTACAAACATTCACCCAAATAACATATCAAATCCAATATTAAAGTATTTTCATTCCACCAATTTAAATAGAATTACAACATAATGATTTATATCATACAAATAAAAGGAGTATAAAGATATTAGATATATGGACAGAAACAGAGAGATCACAAAATCTTTACAAAACATTACAACCACTAATATGGTGTATGGACTAAGTCAATACTCCAACTATAATGCCAACCGTTGTCTCAACCACCGCCACAGCCACCACCGCCACACCCTCCGCCACCACCGCATCCTCCTCCATGTCCACCGCCATCCCCTCCTCCATGTCCACCGCCATCCCCTCCATGATGACCATGATTTCCAGCTGAACTTGTGTCAACAGGAGTACTTGCTATAGCTGCAGTCATAAAAACCATGTTACCATCTTTGGCACCACCATCATTTCTGAATTTTGCGACGCTAGCTTTTGAGGCATGGGTGGTTTGATATCCATTACCGTTCTTGTTTATGTTGTTATCATCTCTTCTCTTTCCACGTGGACAGCAAATGTTTCCCATTTAGATGTTGTTGGCTCAAGTCTTTGTTTTCTAAACAACTTTATTTCTCTTGATTTATATAAAAATTTATTTATTGTCAACAAGCGTGTTTCTATGAAAAATTCAATGGAATTCTAGGTAGTTAATGTTGGAATTATTCGCATTAACTATAATAATAATAATTAATGTATTAAAGTATAGCATTAAAATATAATAATACAAATTGGGATAAACTAAAAAATGATAAAACTGCAGAGTAATAAGGAAATGATAAAGAAAAACAACAGAAATGATAAAGAAAGAGACAAAGAAACCGTACCTACTTAATCCTCTTAAATTTCCAACTTCCAACCATCAAATTCTTGATATTCCAACCAAACTTGATTTTAGTTAAAAATATCACACGAAAAATCTAATAGTTTAAGTAAAAAATATGATATGAGTAGAAAAATCCAATAGACCGGTATAAATATTTGGTATGCATTTTTATTGATTTTTATAAAATAAAATTAAAAAAAAAATCGATGTGTGAAAAATATATAGTTTTTTTAAAACACAATGGATTATAAAAGTTGTTTCAAAATGGTAAGAAAAATATATGATAGTGTTAAATCCCTGTATTTTAAAAAACTCATGTATTTATTTGATATATAGCAAGACTATGAAATATTTGATGAAATTTTGAAGGTTGTGTGGAGTACATATTATGGTAGGCCAACAAAGGGATTAATCGAGTTGACGTGACAATTGCTAGATATATTGATATAATTAAGATGTTGAAACTTACATAATTATCTAATAGTTTTTTTATTTATTGTTGTTTTGTTAAGTTATGTTAATTGTCTATGAAAGTTATGTTAATCGTTAGTGTTAAATTATGTTAATCTCATAGTAATAAAATGTTAAATGGTTATCAAATAAACTATCTATCATATAAGAAAATTGAAGGTTGTGGAAAAACTTTTTTTTTCCCTTTCTTTAAATTGTGACACTACATTATTTTGGGGTATTTTGTGTCTAATTATTATTTTTTCCAATCAAATGACCCTACCTAATCATATAGTTTGCATTTTCTTTATATATCGTATAACCAATTCTGTTGGAAAGTATAATTTTGTTTCAAACTAAATAAATAAGTGGATAAAGATAACTCATTCTTGGTCCCAATGCAAGATTTTATACTATACCAACTCACACAATCATTTTCTCTTTCCCATTCTCACCTCAGTTTATCTCTCTCATTTTCTCTTTCCCATTCCCACATTGAAAGTAGCATTCTCTCTCTCTCTAGTAACTGCATCAATTCTCTCTCTCTCTCTTTCTCTCTCTATTATTCCATCCTCTGTTCTCTTTTCTACCGCTGCAGATTTTGTTTTGTAACCCTAACATCTCCATCGTCTCTCTTCAACATCAAAGTTTTTGTTTCGATAAGTTTATAATATTGAATTTGAGTTGGTAATATAATAATTTCGTTTTGTCTTGCTTTGATTCCAACAACATCATTTCTCTGCCTAACCATTTCCTCTATACTTCTTGAAGAACAGATTTTGACTGATCTACATCATAATCTAACAATCGGTATGTTTTTTCCTTATTGTTTGACTTGCATGTATATTATCAGTGTTGGTTTTAACCAAATGTGTTCTTTTAACTATTGTTGTTTAGGTGATGGTTGAAAAAATTAAGATAATTTTTTTTTTATGTTTGATGGGATTTGTTTGGAGATTTTGAAGGTTTGAGATGTTTCAATGAGGTTGCGTCTGCTTCTCTACTTGTGAAACATATCGTATAATTTGTATTTTTTTTTACCATAATTATATAAAAAAATTGTTTGTTTTTTGGGTATATAATCGATAAAATCCATATCTGTTATATTTATATAGATATGCGTCTAATGATTTGATTTTTAGGTTTTTTTCTTCTATCTTGTGTTGCTTCCTGCTCAGATATCTGCCTTTTAGTTGAACAACTTTAAGGTGAAGAACTTGATAGAAGGTAGAAGGAAGGTTTGTTTGTTTTCTTCTTTTTTTCTTTTTTACCTTGTAATATTTCTTCTCTCTAAATATTGACCTTTTATAGATTACTGCTTCTGTTTTTCATTATTTATTAGATTGATAAGTTTATTTTTGTGCATCAGAGAAAGCTTAGTTGCACGTAGAAGCAAAGGCTACAGAAGGTAGTTCGGAATTATATATGTCCAAATAAAAATTTAGTTCTTTTGGCATGTTTCACTTAGCAGATCTGTTTGCAGATGGATAAAATGAGCTGTCAATTTTTGGAAGATCTAGAGATACTAAGTGTTGTACATGATGAAAATACGTCAAATTTCAAAGAGAAAACAAGCCCATATAATCTTCAAAATGGATTTGGGGATCAGGTTGTAGGAAAATCCCTTAAAGCAATTGGAATTATACATGAATTGATCATGAAGATGAGGAGGAAGAACTTCCTCAGAAACTCAATACAAGATACTTTTATTTGTTTTTTATTTATTTTTAATTTTTCAATCATTAAAATATTTATTAACTGTCCAAGAAACATTGTTCAAGAATTAAGTTTTTCAAGATTTATATTTTACTTTAGTTTGGATACTGATGATTCAAGAATTATACTTTTTCAAACATGCATACTATGATTAATTTTTTTTTCTAATAATAAATTAATAGTTTTTTTTTATTAGAGGTTGTGAAATTGGATTTTAATATTTTTATTATTGCAAGTTCTTGGTGGATCAATCAGGATGTTTTGATTGTTACACATTGTATTTGTTTTTTTTTTCATGTCAATTTTTCTTTTTATGAAAAATCATCTATTATGTTTTTTCTTCTTCTTTCAAATCCTTCATTTGAGGTCATTTCTTGTCTAAAAGTCATTTTATCTTCTAAAGGCACAAAATAATATGATGTATAATATTATTTTCAATATAAGTCTTTTTTATATATTGTCAATTCATAGACCAATTTTTTCTATACAGTGTTAATTCATAGACTAACTTTTTCTATATATTGTCAACTCATTCACCAATAAATGTATAATAAAATATTAAAATATATATATATATATATATATATATATATATATATATATATATATATATATATATATATATATATATATATATATATATATATATATATATATAATATTCATCTAAAAAAATAGAGATATAGAATAAAATACAAAAAAAAACGAATATGTGTATGACTTATCAATTGATTCAAGTAAAATCACTTTGATGTGTATAATTAATTGCAATGTTAACGGAAAAATGTGACATTCAATTGAATAAGATTAGAAAGTGTTAATAACAAATTGATTAAAAATAATTTTACAAGTTAAAATGATTTTTAATTTATTAATAACACTCTTTAATAATATATTTTTACCATTCATAGACCATTAAATAGACATGTCCCAATCACTTTCGATGTAAGTCGGTTGTTAAAGGAGTGGAAATGTAGGTTTTAAAGAGTGTTGATGGAAAATTATATGGTCAAGCATTGTGATGGAACAAGAGGATAAGCATTGTGATGAGACGAGACAATTATACTAGGAGCATGTAGATTCTGATTTTTTTTTTTAATAATTCATAATTATTAGCATCTAAAAACCTTCAAAATGTGACTGGACAGAAACCAAAGTAAGAAAAACTATTTTTTTGAAAGATAATTAATAGATTTTAGGTATAATAATACTGATATGTATAATGTTATGAATATATGTTATCCTATTTTTTTATGAATTCTTGGGTTCTCCCCAATAGTCATAACAATAGAGAGGAGTTTCAGGATCATATTGTGCTAGACTGTTGCAAATGCATATTTTCAGAATTCATACTAACATAGTTTGTGCTTATTTTTGTAATAATTAATACCTATATTACTAAATCTTTAAAATTGTCTCAATTTTCAATGCAAATCTTGGACACTGTCATAAAATGAAATTAATATTATGATTGAGTTTTAAAACCATTTAATTTAATTGATTATTTTAAAGATAATTTATAATTGGAAAATATATTCTGTCAAAAAAAACTGGAAAATATATTTTTCTCTAAAATTTGTGTGTAATAATTGCTTGCAAATTGATCTAATTATAAAATATATGTAAAGTTAATAAATTTGGATATAGGTCTCATATAAACGGGAACAACTTTAGATTCAATTTTTTTATTTCTAAATAGTGTAAAATAAAATAAATATTTACAAGGGAATAATTTTAAAATTGATTCTATTTTATTTTATTTTTAAATAGTATAAAATAAAATTAATATTTATATATGGTAACAATTTTAACTATTGATTCAATTTTTTAATAATAAATCATGTCCAATTATATAAAATTGTTCATGTCTAATTATATGAAATTGTAGAAACTAAGATCAGTAGATTAAAGATGAAATAAAGTGTCTTGTTGTGCTATAGAAGATTAGTTTTACGATGTCCTATTGTGTAACTGAACCAAAATAAATATTGACTTTCATCAATAATGGGAAATAAATGGTATCACATGATACTATGTGATACTGTTCAAAAATTTTAGGTGAATTATTATTTACCCACCTTAAAAAGTTGGATAGAGTTATTCATAATATAATTTGCTTTGAAATTGTTTTGAAAATCTAAAAAGTTTGAGTTATTAAATAAATAAATAAATACAATAAAATAATATGACATTATTTGATTGAATGAATGTACATTATTCAACTTTTTAAGGTGGGTAAAGAAATTGTTCCCAAAATTTTAATATGCACTAATTATTGAATAATAAATTTAATTATATATTATTATTAATTGTATCATAATACTTTATTTATTTTTATAATTGTAGATAATTAATATTGAGAAATAAATTTTAAAACATTACATTGAAGATAGAGTAAGAATTTAAATGATAGATAATCAATAATAATAAATACTGAAAAAGTTAGCTTCAATTTTTTTTTATAGAATCACCATAAAATCATTGTTCATTTTCTAAAATCTCTTAAAACAAGGTTTCACCCATTTGTTAATTGTATCAAATCTTTTTAGTGATTTAGTGAGTTATGTACTGTCATCACATAAGCATTTTATTGCTGTATTTATCGCCACCATTTGTCATCACATAAGCATTGGAAATAATAAATAGTATAGGCTATCGAGTATTTGACATCAAATATATTTTTTGAAAGATGTTTTTGACTATGAATTTTAGAATATTCCAATATATAAGGAGTTAAATTGAAGAACTTCTCCTATTTATAAGACTGCAAAAATTTATATAATTAATGCATGGTAATTGAATTCTTTAAATTTCCTTAAAATAAGTTTGAGACATGCCCTAGGTGACCAAGAAAGACAATGCTTTCGATGCCTTTCTCTTTGGAAATAATTATTTCACGCCCAAAACTTACTTCTGACACCTCATACTTTAGATGAAATAAGTGACCATAGTAATTTTTAATCTAAAAACATAAATACGTGTATTTCCTACAAAATATATTGATTGAATTCCAAACAGTTTCGAAAAAAAATGTTATGCCATCTACTCAATATTTTTAAAAACTATTGAAAACTTTGTTATTTTATTGATTCATAGAGGGTAGTTTTTTTTAAATTGTTTTATTATAAATCGCGTTAAATAAAATAAATATTTATATATGATAATAAATACATTGTTGATAAAATAGTAAAATAAAATATTGTTATAAACCGGAACAATTTACAATTGATTCAATTTTTTTTATTTCTAAATAGTGTAAAATAAAATTAATATTTATAAACGGGAAAAATTTTACAATTGAATTAATTTTTTTTTTATTTCTAAATAGTGTAAAATAAAATTAATATTTATAAATGGGAACAACTTTAAAATTGATTCAATTTTTTTATTTCTAAATAGTGTAAAATAAAATTAATATTTATAAACGGGAACAACTTTACAATTGATTTAAAAAAATTATTTCTAAACAATTTAAAATAAAATTAATATTTATAAACGAGAACAACTTTACAATTGATTCAATTTTTTTATTTCTAAATAATGTAAAATAAAATTAATATTTATAAACGGGAACAACTTTATAGTTGATTTAATTTTTTATTATTTCTAAATAGTGTAAAATTAAATTAATATTTATAAATGGGAACAACTTTACAATTGATTCAATTTTTTATTTATTTCTAAATATTGTAAAATAAAATTAACATTTATAAAGGGGAACAACTTTACAATTGATTCAATTTTTTAATTACTAAATAGTATAAAATAAAATTAATATTTATAAACGGGAACAACTTTACAATTGATTCAATTTTTTTATTGCTAAATAGTGTAAAATAAAATTAATATTTATAAACGGGAACAACTTTACAATTGATTTAATTTTTTTTCTTCTAAATAATATAAAATAAAATTAATATTTATAAACGGGAACAACTTTACAATTGATTCAATTTTTTTTATTATAAACCGTGTAAAATATAATTAATATTTATATACGAGAATAAATTCATCGTTGATAAAAACTATTTTTGTATATGGGAGAAAATACTATTGTTATAAAAGGGAACAATTTTACAATTGATTAAATTTTTTTATTTCTAAACTTTTCTCTAACATAATTTATTGGTGCAATTTCAAATGTTCGCAGTGGACCCCTGCGAACGCACGAGTATCCCACTAGTTAAGTTAAAATGTCAATAATATACAAATAATATACGAGTAAGACAAAAAAAATATTTACACATGTCCCCCACAAATTATGTGTGTCATATGTGATGTCAAAGTATAAACTTTATCATTTGAGTTTACCAAACCCAAGAGGTTGTCTATAAGTAATACTATAATTTGTAGACGTTGTTGGTCATCCACATACTAAACAAGTGGGATGATGCGAATGTGTGATACAATAAGGTACCACTCTAAATAACCATTCACAAACTGCATCGGAACTGAACCTCCACTACATGATTTGTAATAGCACATGCACAACTGACAATGTTAGACATAAACTATCTACCAATGCCCTCAACAAGAATTACAGCGACTAGTCGAGGGATGTCCTCAACATTACCAAACTGGTGCAAATGTCTCTCTGGTAAGTGTAGCCACTAAGGTTTCCCATCACAAATAATTAGAAAAGTGAAGTGTCATCAAACTCCCGATGCACTTTATGATCTACGTAAGGTGTCAAGATGACATCGTTTAAGGTCAATGCGTTGAACCTTAACAACTCGAAAAAGTATCGCATTTCAACTCAATTCACATGCTATTTTAAGTCATTTTCTATTCCTTTTTATGGTATTATGTTAGTACTTTGTGTTTGTTTCAAGTATTTTACTTGTAGGAGTCTCCGTACGAGAAAATAGTGTGAAACGACAAAAATGAGGGGAAATGAGGTTTTTGCATTGTCATGATAGGCAATCTGATAGTATGACGAGCGTCATGACATGGCATGGGCAAAACCGAAATAACTAGAAGACAAAAATGGAAGAAAACGTGGCCTAGTTGGATGATAGGTAGGTCGTCATTCCCCCTTCAGTCGTGACGGAAGGGTCGTCATCACCATGACGCCCGTCATGGTGTTAATGCCCAAATTGTTTGCCACGTTATCAGACTTAGCAAAGTATTTTTTTCATCATTATCTCCACTCTTTCCTACACGATCTCAGATAGTCAAGTACAAAATTATTCACAATAAATAAGACCTTTGAGCTTAGTTTTGAATATCCATGTTTTAAGAATTTTATTTTAGGAAGAAATTTAGTTTTGTAAAAGCTATTATTTTATTACACCGAGTAATTACAGCAACTTAGATTTAGAAATTAATGATTTGCAGTCTGTATTTGGATTCTTCGTATTTTAATCTTGTCGGCATTGTCTTTCTGGAATGTTGTAACATCTTAATTTATGCCCTAAGTTTTCTTTGCATTTCATATGCATCTTGCATACAAACAAGATCAGACTGGTTCCTCGGTTCTTCTCAGGTGTAGGTTTATGCCTCACAAGGGATCACCGTTGCTTTTAATTGCTTTATTTGTTTATGTTTACTAACCATTAATTAAAATCCAAAAACATTTTGTTTTCTTTCACTAACATTTTTAGGAAGAGGGACAATTGAAAATGCCAAAACTAGCAGTTCTGCAGCTCGAATAAAATTTCACAGATAAAAGTCGAAGTTGATCCGCAATAAATACAAATTTATCTGATCAAGGATTTCCCAAGTTAATTGATTCATTCAAGGAATTCCAAGGTTCATATGTTTGAAAAAAGGTTTTGAAAATGGATCATGCTGAATTTCATCATTTTTTTCTACTACTGATTCAGTGTTAACCGGTTAACCATTTTCGGTGTAATTTGGTTAACCGATTAACCAGTTTAAAATGGTGCAGGTTTTGAAAACTGGTTGCGTTAACCGGTTAACCATTTCCAGTGCATTTTGGTTTACCGGTTAACACAAGTCATAGGCAGTTTTTGGCTTATTTTTAGCTCTTTTTTTGTTCCTCTTTCTTCTTCTTCTTCCTCCTTTTTATTTTTACCTTGGGAAGCACTTTTGGGTGTGATTTCTCTTTAATTTCAATGAACTTTGAGTGTAGATTAGAGTAGTTAATGTTCATTAATTTAAAACTACCTTTAAGTGAATCATTTAATTCATTTAAGGTACTTTGCATTAGTGATACATTTTCATGCTTGAATCTATCAAGATGAGTGATTGAACTTAAGGATGAAATAATACTATGAGTGTGACTCAATTTGGTATTCATCTTTAGTTTTGTGCGGTATCGCATTCGGATAGCGATTTACATATCGTTTTATCTCGTATGCATTAGCACTAACATTGTTCACCTTAATTGGTGGTGGTCGGCCTCATTTGTAGGGTAATTACTTTGTAAATTACTTGGAGATTAATTAACATAGACCTAAATGTGTCCCTAATTCGGAATAAAAATCTAATTGGATACTTGCACTTTCTTGGACCGGACCTCTTGTTGGTCGCGTAATCCCAAAGCGATTAGTCATATTGCATTAAAAATCAAGACTTATGAATGTTTGATGCGTTGGTGTTTTAGGTATCTCAATCGCCTTTCAAATTTCATTGAATTTGATTCGGTTTGCCTTGATTAATCGATATAGTGTAAGATACTAAGCGTATCTGGTTGCCTTTCCTTTTTGGTTACTCTTTTGGTTGTGGTTGATTAAGTTCACCATACAATTATTATGTAAATATTATTTTACTATTACTACCATTAATATTTTAGATTCTTGCACTTTAATTGCTTTTTTCTATTAACATTTAATTTCTTGCACCTTTATTGCTTTTATTTTATTATGCTTTATTATGCTTTATTCATCCATTATCATGTTTATATTTCTTGTTCTTATTTTTGTTGTGTTAATTTTTCTTTTGTCCATTTGGACATGAAAATATTAATAAAGGATTAAATCTCTAAAAAACTTGTGATCTTAATCTTTGGACTATTGGTTACCATCCTTGGCTTTGGAATGGAATTTTGGACTTAGATTTTAGGACATCTCTCATTTGCTTTGATCTTCATGAAGTTTGTACTTGCCTTTATTTGGCCATTTACTAGCTTATAAGGATGGAACTCTTATGCTCATATTTGGAAGTATCATCAAGTTTAGTTAGATCTTTCTTCCTTTATCTTCTTATTTACTTTTTAGAATAACCCTTCATCTCCACCCCTTCTTTAATTTTCAAAATCTTCTCTCTTTTTTTCCAAAGGATTCTTTTTTTCCAAAATCATCAATTCTTTAATAAATAAAACCTTGACTTTTGTCAAGTGGAATTTACTATTTTCTTTTCTTTTAAAACCAATGAATTTAATCATTTTGACCTTAATTCAAAAAATAAAAAGAACCAAACTCATTCAAGTTGTTTTGTGCCTTTGTGCATTTTTGTTTGTTTTCTTTAAAAAAAGTGTCAATTAGGAGTCATTATTCTTTAGTCGGGTGCAAGTCTCTCAATCTCCATGGTTGTAGTTTGATGTAATTGAGTCTCTTGTCATTCGTGGGGGTTTAGTGGCATACTCGTGGATTTTATCCGAGTTGGCACCCTCCCCATAATGATGTATGAGTCCATGCCTTCATTCTCATGGTAGATTTGTTTGGTTATCCACTTGAAGATGACAAATTCTCTTCACTTAATAAAATTAATCATAACCAACCATTTTCACTAGTTTACCACGAACTACGGAGTTTTGATCTCGCATTGCACTTTATGGGTACGTAGGCATGAGGTGGTAAACCTCACCAAACACAAAAATATTAAAAAAAATAATTCTTCTCTCATCCCCCACTCTCTTTTAAAAAACCTTTTTTAAAACTAAAAGCAGTAAATTCTTCAAAGGGTTCCCGTGAAGTACCACAGACATTTTGGGTGCGTAAAATCTTCTCATTGTGTAACCTATCCCCTTATTCGTTTCTCTGTTGTGTTTCTTTTAGCTTTTTGCTTTTAGATTCATTAGGATTTATTCGCTCTTTTATCCTTTTCCTCTTGGAATAAAAAAAAGCGTGGTGGCGACTCTATTTACTTTGAGTTAAGTTAACGAATAGCTTTCACTCATGTTTTTACCGCTAAAAATGTTTATTCAACATTTTCTATGCACGTACTAGTTTGGTGCATTCTTTCTATATTATTACGTATTTTCTTATGTTATATCAGGTTCCACTTTCTTTATTTTACTGTTTCTTTGTTTTGTTTCATCACTTTATTATTATTATTATTATTATATTTAGTATATTATTATTATTATTATTATTATTATTATATTTAGTATATCTAGCATGTATTTCAATTTTGATTACATTACTTATTTCGTAATTAATATGTTCGACTAATTCTATTGAGTCCAGAGTGTGAGGACTGTCGTACCAACGATGCTTGAAATAAGTCATAAATATTGTAATTAAATGATAATTGTTTAATGGGCTGAATTATTTTATGTTTTAAATTAATTGTTTGTTACGAAAGCAGAAACGTAGAGATATCGGTTCCAAATCGAAAGAACAAAATTTGTATGTGACTTGGAAAAAATTCAGTTTTTAATTTGTAACGCCGTGAAAATATTTTTTAGTTGATTACGGAAAATAAAGTTTTCTAAAGGTGGTTTTAAGAGCATAAATAGACATGCAAAAACAGATGCTTATGTGCCATAAATCTGGTATTAGATGTGCGAAAGTCGGTAATACCTTTAAATTGATTTTTACACCTTAACAACTTTTCAAGTAATTAAAAGAAATTTAATTCCAAAATTTTTTTTGCACTTTAACACGCTAGACACACGAAAGCGGGCAATATAGATTATAGGCTAAAATTAATTCTTTTTCTTTCAAGAAAATATTGTCACATATTTAATTATAATTAAACGATATTGTGAGCGCTATTTTTAACTCCCTAAACTTCTTTCAGGATTATCGACTGACCCCACAAACCAACACATGTCTTTTCAATATGTTTTTTCCTCACTCACCGGCTTTCCGAGAAACTTTCTAGAAGGTCACCCATCCAAATACTAGTCCAAGTCAAACCTCATAAACTATAGAGTTCTTATTTTTTAGGCTATTGAAAAGAAGATGCATCTTGTTGGTATAGATACTGACAATCAATCCTTATAAGCCTTCCTTTAACAATGCAATCTCATCTATGCACAACCTCAGGATCCCTATCATTCTGATGTGAATTCGGCGATCAATCTCCGCCCTTTTTTAGCCTCGAGTGTTACATCCACTCTTTTCCCTCTTTGGCCTCGGGTGTTACATTATTGGTCGATCAGAGCCACATTCTGATCTCCCGTCTCTTAATTGATTTTAAAACGCTTATTTATTTTCTCTTGCAAACCAAAACAATCATTCACAACCTTAGATTTACATAGTAGCAATAAATAACAGTAAGTTGACATTGGTCTTTGTGGTTTCAACATTTTTTATATTACTAACGATATTTCCGTGCACTTGCAGACCTATATAATTTTGGCGCCATAGTTGGGGACCAAATTAGTCAATATAATGATTTTTGTGTTTCTCCGTATAGACTAAGGCATGTTTTTTATTCTTTTCTTTCCCTTTTCTTTATGCTAAGTAGTCTCACATTCAGGGACGAGTTAGAGCAACCAATTGACAAAATCAAGTGTTTTCCTCGCATTTGACGCCGATTAGAACAACTTCGTGACCAATACAATATTCCAATGATTTTGTAAAATGATGAGCGTCCTCTTAAAGAATTTTCCGTTCCATTTGAGGAGGATCCATATTCAAGCATTGTTAACCCGACGATCCAATCTAACAATTTAGAGTTTAAACCCTCTCTCCTGTAGATCGTGCAGCAGAACCAGTTCTCCAGAAGCCTAATAGAGGACTCTAATATGCATCTTTTGTGTTCATTTACTATGTTGACACGTTAAAAATAATGGTGTTGATCCATCAATATTTACTACATAATACACATACTCATATATCCAACATGAACAACTTAATCAACCTAATCAACATGAACCACTTAATCAACTTGAACAATAGAAACAACTTAATCAACTTGAACAACATAAACAACTTATCAACTTGATCGACATAAATAATGCAACACAGATGCGACTCAATTATGCATATGCCTGTGCTACCATCAGAGTAAAACTCCCAACTTAAATTAAGACAACATAATACAATTATATTTAATTAAATAATTAATAAAATAAATAGGGCGTTACAACTCTCCTTCACTTAGAATATTTTCGTCCTCGAAAATTCATCAGATTCAACCACTCCAACTACTTATCCCATCGTCTAATAAACTCTTATCTTTGAAGGCAACCCCACTTATAATACAAACAATGATTCATAACAGCAATGGCAACAACACGAACAACACTCAAGCAATACAATTGACAACTATCATCACAATACAACGAGTAACCAACTTAAGAATTCACCGATTAAGAACTAGAACATAACAACTTGAGAACACACAACTTAAACACAACATTATTACAACCAAATACAACATCATTTTTATTTACATATGAACAACTTCACCACACCACGCGTTCGCTGCGCACTCTGATTACTTAAAAAATAACAAGTCTACCGAGTTTAACTCCAACTTCAAATCACCAGAATCGACACATCAACAAAGCCTTTGACTTAACTCTTCGGACTTTCGTCCCCACGAGTATTCTAACTCCTTTAGTTACCGAATACTTACAACTTAAATCCATACGACAACACCTTTGAACTTTCAACATAATTACAACGATGACTACTTCCCATTTCTTGGATAAAATATTCATATACTTCCATGAATTCCCAAATATCATTAACATAGACTACAACTTTACCATCTTTTAATAACACGTCCCTTGAAAATCATCTTAAACACACAACATCATTACAACAACATATGGTACATGGGTCCAACTATTTTCCACAAGATAACTCATATTTTTAACCACACTAACCAAATCTTCGTCTTTCTCTCAACACAACCATCACATAGCATCGTCACTCTACTCATCATTGTTCAACATAAATTTCATCTCTATGCTCTTCCGATACCGTCACACCTTTCTATTACTGACATATTATTCTTTATTAATTTTCACACTCATCTTCATCTTTCCAAATTTTCAGTAATAGTTGCTCATCTCCGAACACATTTATCTCTTCCAATACAGACCTCCAAACCACAAAATCATATTCCAAAATGAAGAGAATTTCGTACAAATTTCAGAACTTCAAGAACTGCTCAAATACGATTTACGAGTAACAAGTTATCATCTTCACAACAGGACTGGTTCAGAATTTTCGTATGCAGAATTTTCCAAAAATCAGCATCAGACCCAAATATTAAAATGCACTTATATCTCTCTCTTCCTAAACCTCCCGAAGACAAATCTTATATGCAAATTGTAAGTAATTTCGTAAGCTTTTCAAAAAGTCCAGAATCGCAAGTAAAAGGTTATGCCCCTTTTACTGGAAGCTTCTCCAAAGTGGTAAAAATCAGAACTTGAGATTGATGAACATAAGTTTCATCTCTCTCTCTCTTGCTCCCAAGATCTACCAACAATCCTTTCTTTTCATCCAACTCTAAAATTACCCGACTTAATCCAACTATACTCAAGGTATATTAATCTACCGACTTGATCCATCAACTTATCATTTTCCTTTGGAATAATTCCTTATCCTCAATCAATTCACCATCCAAAATCTACACACATCTCCAACTCGAGTGATACGAATTCATGAGTCTATTCTCTTGCCAGTACGCACAACATCACTTCAACAACCTTGCACTCTTGCAATCAACATCAACTCGAACCAACTTCCACATACCAACAACAGTCCAAAAACAAGTCTTTCCCCCACTTAATCAAAACCAACACCTGCAGACAACAACTAGAAACTAACAAACAGTACTGTCGCTCCCCGGATTTCCATCCTGGTACAAACGCGAAAGTGGCGCGCAAAATAATAGAGTCTCCAGCCTGGCATTTTTATCCCGAAGAAACGGGAATGGTAATGCTGCACAAACCGAAGAAAAGAAGAGGAAGGACACGGGTCCTGCGAACCAAAGAGACTGAGTTCTGGAGTCGGTTACGACCTGGGAAGGTATTAGCACCCAGATCGTCCGCCGTACCCGACGGGATCCACGCTTGCAAAGAAATTGTTTCAAAGGGTGAAGAAATGAAAGCTGATGCGAAGAAAATGAACTGAATTGGATAAAAGAAAAGAAAAGGGAACTGAAAAAAGAAATGAAAAGGACAAATGTAGGGAAAATAAAGATTGTGCTCGAACGGGCCCTACCCCGCTGCCTACGTACCTCATCTGGACAATGAGGATCAGAGTCGCCATAGTTCCCCTAACTAGGGGTGGAAAAGATTGCTTGTGCCTTAAGGCTTGAACTGCCTATGTCAATGCTCAGGTGTTGCAAGCTCGGACGACGAGTGCGTAACCGTCTTGCAAAGTGACAAGTAGAAGCAAGTTCGCAGACGGAGCGAAGGAGATGAGAAGAGAATTCCCGAAGGAAAGACGCTTATTATTGGTTTGTGTTTTTTATGAGTTTTCTGCTTTGAAGTTTGCATAGGTAAGTGTACCTAAGTCTTACTCACTGGGATGTGTACGTCTCACATCATCCCGAAATGGAATGCGCAAGAGGCACACCTATCTATGGAGGAAATCCCCAAATTTAGTCCCATAAATGAAGGCTCCGACACACTGACCTACTGGAATTTATTAAATGCTTTTGTGATTTTTGGTTAAGAAATGTTTTTTATGCTTTTCTTTGTAAAGTAATCTCATGCTAAGACCTATCCACCACGAGGGATATCCTACACCTTGCCCCGAAACGGAACGCGTGCAAGTATCTCATAGCAAAGTCTCGTGTCACATGAGAAGACTCGTCATTTATTAAAGTGACTTGAAGTTAAGTTTGAAGATAAGAAGAGAGAGCAACAAAAGGATCTCAAAGGTAAAATCTAATGGAATCTAACAATCCTAGAAATTATCATGCAAAGGGTTGGTCTTAGGTTAGTGAGGTTTACAATCCTAAAGGAGGAGAAAATGAGAAAAGAAAGAGAAGGAAGAAGAACCATGGTGGCCTAAGCACACCTCAAGTTAAGAACGAATAGAAGAAGATGAGGAATAAGATAAGATGAAAAAGAAGTAAGATAAAGAGATTAGAATGCAAAATGGAGTAAACGAATAATGCACAAACAGAGCCTACACCAGTAGGACTTCCAGATGCAATAACATGCAACAAGTAAAATCGGGCCTCAGTGGTACCTAACAGAGAAGGTCTGTTGCCTCTTCAATACACGCACAAGAGCTCATAAAAGAATATCGAGTTCACAGTAGATTCAGCAACCAAGTGCAAGTGTCCGTTATCAGGAAATCAAACAAATGTCAATTACAACCATCCATCATCCAGAATTATAACCAAGAGTTAGTCCGCGCAAAAAACAAAGTCTAAGTTCAAATGGCATCCAAAGGTCTCATTAGTCCACACAAGATCACGAAAATAATTAGTCACATAGTCATCATCAAGCAACATCCGCCATCACCGAAATTGAACAATGCACCTACAAAATATCAAGCGCAAACTAGAACCAAGATTGAATGAAATTCTATTTAATTAAACTAAAAGAAACACTATGTTGAAATTAATAATTAATGTTAACTAAGTTATAAATCCTAATTAAAGACATAACAATTAAAAATGATAAAGAAAATAATTAGAACAAAAACTAAAATAAAAAGAAAACAAAGGGAGGGGGATTCATTAGCTTAGGGTGAGGATAACAATGCTGGTTGAATCCAAGTTTCAAAGAGGGTCCAAACCAGACTCTTCACATCCAGGGGTGCATAAACCAATTCTGATGGTGTGAGAAAACAAAAAAAGAAAAGAAAAGTAACCGGGCTCACAAAGGGCTCACAAAGCCCACCAACAACATCAACTGAAAAACTCTTCACAAAATCTCATCAATTAGGTAAAAAGAAGAAATATAAAGTCTTCTTCGCGGCTCAGCAACAATAGAGAGAAAAACTAAACTCAAGCTTCAACGGCAAAAACGTGATCTCGAATTCCATCAGCATCGCACAAATCCTTAAACCAACGGTTCCGCTGGACCCAAACATCAAGCCGTTGCAAAGTCACCGCCGAGAATCTCTCAGCTCACGTTTTCAATCTCTCCTCAAGAACAACGTCGTCAACTCATCGCGCGACATCTCTCTTCCGAAATCAAAATCGCCGGCAAAAGGCACTAAACCCACCGCAACACCGTTCATCTATGATTCAAGATTGCTCTTCGGTTTTGATTCGGACCACTTCTTCTTCGGATTCAGATCGCCGATTTTCCCTTTGATTCACTCTCTTCTCTTTTCTATTTTCTGTTTTGGGTGTTGTTGATTGCTTTTTTAGGTGAAGGTCGACGGTTTGTGGTGTGATAAGGAAAATGGTTGAAGGAGATTTGAAGCAAGTTGTTGAAGGGTGATGAAAATGGTGGAGCCGAGGTCAAGTGTTTTCGGTGGTTTAGAAATTATGAGGTGAGTGATGAAGGCCGCGTGTTGATTTTGTCTTTTGATTGTGAGAGGTTAGAAGAGTGATGAAGTGAGAGTGAATACCGTGAGCCCGTTCGGTGGCCTGCAAATTGTGTGCGTTGTGTGTAGAAGAGCGTCAGCAATTGAGGAGAGAATGAGAGCAAAATGAGAGTAGTCCCAAGAGCTTCATCGACTTCTCTTTTTTTTTTGGTGTGTTGTCCTGTGGCCAATTGTGTAGCTGAGTCTTGAGGTGTTTTGTGCGTGAGATTGCGCTTTGCGGAATGCGTGATACTATTGAAAATGCGCTACTTGAAAAATCTGTTGGTGTGCAATGCGTGGGTTGTTTGATGCGTGTGGGCCATGGTACCAATTGCTGATGGAGTGATGCGTTTTTTGCTTTTGGTGAGAATGGCCAATGTTGGAAGGTTGTGGAAAAAATAAATTTCTGTTAATTTTGCTTATAAAATCCCGGTACCAATCAAGTGTGTATTTGTTGTGTGGGATAAGTTAGTGATTGAAATTGTTGGAGTGAGGTCACATAATTGTAATGACTTTATTTCAAGGATGCAAACATTTTCAATTTGCTCTTATTTTATGTAACTTAACAATGACCTTGTGTAGTTGTGTGGAAAATATATGTGAGTTTGATGAAAATGGACTTTATTATTTTTGTAATGTTAGGATATAAAGGAAGTGGGCTTAATTAAAAAAAATGGAAAGTTTGGCTTAATGGATATATAAAAGAAATTAAAAAATGGATATTATAGAAATGGATAGAAATTGTGAAAATGAACAAATGGTTAGAAAATGGATTAGGAGAAAAATAATGGAAAATGGATATGAAGAATGGTTATCGAATAAAATTCAAAATGAACTCGAATAAAGCCTCCGCCAATATTTTTCATTGATGTATCTTGACTGAATTCAATCTAAAGACCACACTTGAAATTCTTTCAACAATTCCTGATTAAAAAATGAATGGAGAACACACTCTTGAACCACTGCATGATTTGTCACTGAAATGATATCCATCTGAATTAACTATCCTTCTGACAAAGTAAAATCCTGAATCATTTTGAATCTGTCTGGACCAATCAAGGAGGAAATAAATACACAAATTGAACATATCTGAATCACAACCTCTGATCATGATGATGAGCCTGATCTCTCGCACGAACCACACACGACCATTTGATCCTGGATGCACATTGACTGATAAACAGTCCACTGAAATAGATAACATGAATTGAAACGAAACCGTGATAGTTTGACCAAGATTAGGTCAAAAATCTCTCTGAACTAGATCGTGAATGAACAACCGTACTTGAACTGAAACCAAAGTTTTTGAGATGTCGAGAAAGAAGAATGGTCCGAGATGCTGAGAAGAGAAGCATAGCCTTGTAACTGATGAAGCATAATAATAGCTTAGATGAGCCATATGCATAATGAAGAATCCTTGCAAACGTGAAATTCTTGAAGACCGCTAAATCAGGGAAATAAACCATAATTTAGTGACAGGAGAAAAGAGAGGACGATGCCACTAATGGTTGCATAGCAAAAACCTTGAATTCTTCTGATAACCATAAATAGGACGTGAAAACCTAATCCTCAGATGATATCGACCCCATGTCTCAGGAGCTTATGCAAATGATATGACCTAATGCAAAATGCGTATGGATGCAAAATGAAAAGAAGAAAAAGATAGAAAAACAGAGGGCAAATTTACAGTATTACAGCTGCCCCTATTCAATCAACTGTTAATCTGAAAAGGATGAAGGCAACGACTATCAGACGTTCGAGATAAACAGTGATTGAATACCATAAAGACCCTGAAAATTTGCACTCTGCCGGAGAATGCAGAAATGGAAAATAAACCCAAACAAACAAAGCTTTGGTGACTGAAGTGGGGAGAAAGCAGACGAGCTCCTCCCGAGTTGAACTGTTACGCCAGGTAAGGAAACCTAGACAGACGAGTTTTCTTCGAACAAACCTGTTACGCCAGGAATGGTAATCATTTCGACGTTTAATCCCATCGTCAGGACTTCAAACCTCTTCAACACAGACGAGTATTGGATGATCATCAAGAGAACACAAACGAGTGCCATAAGTCAATGATACAAACGAATATCAGAAATCTAACACAGACGAGCCATTGGAGTAGCAATAAGGACGAGTACCAAGGTGATTATCAAATCAACACATACAGATATATGCTAACATGGACGAGCGTGAGGGATGATACCGACGAGTATCCAAACAATGCGGACGAACTTCAAATAGATAAAAACACAGATGAGCGTAGGAGATTGCAGACGAGCAACAAACATCTAAATTCAAACACAGAAGGATGTCAAGCATCAAAAGGAAGTTACACACAGACGAGTACTGGGAAGCGCAAACGAGCAGCAGCAAATTGAGAACACAGACGAGTGTTGAGAAATGCAGACGAGCAACAATAAAGCGTGAACACAGACGAGTGTTGGGGAATGCAAACGAGCAACAATAAAGCATGAACACAGACGAGTGTTGGGGAATGCAGACGAGCAACAATAAAGCATGAACACAGACGCGTGTTGGGGAATGCAGACGAGCAACAATAAAGCGTGAACACAGACGAATGTTGGGGAATGCAGACGAGCAACAATAAAGCGTGAACACAAACGGGTGTTAGGGAATGCAGACGAGCAATAATAAAGTGTGAACACAGACGAGTGTTGGGGAATGCAGACGAGTAGCAAGCCAATATCAGACACAGACAAACATTGGGGAATGCAGACGAGCAAAACAAAGTGCTAACACAGACGAGTGATGGGAAGTGCAGACGAGCAACAAAAAGATAACGAACACATACGAGTGTTGTGGGGTGCATACGAGCATCAAACCAATATCAAACACAGACGAGAATTGAGGAATGCTGACGAGCAACAACAATGTGCCCTGATTGGAAATAAGATTCACAACTCTGCAGGGGAGAAAACAGGTCAAGATTTTTGGACGATACTTAACTCTGACTGGGGATGAACAACTGTCTGTATCATTACATTGGCCCAAAAATAAATTGGCAGATTCTCTGGGGAATATTCCAATGGTGGGAGTGAATCCTAAACATGAAATTTTGCGGGGAACGACCATCTTAAGACTTGGCTGGGGAGATGCTCTGTCAACATATTTGCTGGGGAGAGAATTCTGACAATTCTAACTTTGTGGGAAAGTGAGGTCTTCATCTGACTACTGGGAATACTTCATTGTGGAAAGACAACTCCGCTTGGGGATGAGAACGATTCAATTAGCCTTGAAGTTCTATTGGGGATATCATCTGCTCTAACTCAGCTGGGGAAATGTCAACCCTCTGGCTTGGCTGAGGAAAAGATTTGGCAATGCTCTGCTGAGGAGAGACTTTGCTGGAGAATTAGATCACAATAAACAAAATTGTGCCCTAGGTATAGTATGACGACTGTGTTGGGAAGAAATGCCAATGAAAATTGGGCTTTGACTGAATGAGAATAACCACCACCTCATGAGTAGGCCTTATTGGCTGAAGAAAAATTCTCTGCTCGGGTAAGAAATAAACTTCCAAAGCCATGCTGGGAAAATAAATACCAGACATTCCCTGAGAATTAAGTCGGCGCTTCAAGTTTCTGAGCTCAAGAATGGCTTACTGATTACCAAGAGTGAACATGCATTCCATACTCCTCAATTATGCCTCAAATTGCATCGTCTATAAAGATATCGTCTCTAGAGGAATTTACAAAAGACTTGGCATCCAGAATTGCCCCAGTGTCTTCAAACTCTCGCATAAATTCATCAAATCTTGAGATAACTGCCCCAGATTGCGTCTTGTACCGGTTCTTGCCCCACACCAGAGAGAAAACAGAAACCATGCGGTATGAAAATGCGATGCAAATGTTGCAAGATGCAGATGTATGCTCATGATGCTAAGGATGTGATGATATGAGCGGGAGATGAAACAAGGATGGTTGGGCGGCTGGGGCCAGGTTGATAGATATTTCTGGTATTTTTTGGTTACCAAGCAATTGGACTTTGAAGGTAAATTACCAGACGAGAACTAGTTTATTGAAGGTAGGCCAACAGACGAGAACTGATGGGCAAAGAATAAGTCATCAGACGAGAACTGACTCCTTGGGGTTCATTGTCAAACGAGAATTGACTCTGAAAAAGAATGACTACCAGACGAGAACTGGCGTTCAACAGGTTAAATGAAAAGGTGACCAGACGAGAACTGGTTAGAAGGTTCGCTTACCAGACGAGAACTGGTATTTGAAGTGGGTTTGCCAGACGAGAACTGGACTTAGGGTTGGTTTTCCAGACGAGAACTGGACTTTGAATGGTTTGCCAGACGAGAACTGGACTTTGGAATGGTGTGAAGAAGTTGGGGTTACGATGCCCTGGATGTGAGATTGAATGTTTGTGGGTAGGATGCCCAATGCACTTATGATGCGTATGCTCTATATGCTCGAGCGAAGCGACATGGATAATGTATGCAAAAGATTTATACAATGATTATGAAAGGCTCCAGAAAAGCTCCCAAGGTGGGAAGAAAGATCTTATGTGGTAGGCTTCGGTGTTGAGAAGGGTGACAAAGGCGAGGGTGGGTAGCATAGTTTCCCGAAACTCGTCTTGAACTCAGAGATTACTGATATAACATGTTCTGGTGTAGCTAAAGTTGCCCCTGTCTGGTGAGTCTCTGAATAGACAGTCCCTGACTATCCAATTCCTGGCATGGCGGACTCGGATGATCTCTCGAGGAGAGTTGCACTTGGTGAACTCTGGAAGTGCCCTGCCCCAGTATGAGCGTGGAAGCGACTTGACTCATTCTAACTGAGCATTGGAAGAATTATCCTTGGCCATTGGGAAATCTGGGTGGCCTGCCCCTGTTTGGTAGATTCAGCTCTGATCAACTGCCTCTTGAATGACGTCCCTCCGTCAATTGATGCTTGGGAACTTGCTTTACCCTGACAGATTCCTTGGTCGACAAAACCATTGGACAACATGCCCCTGATTCATAGGCCTACAAGATGTTCTTGATTCTGGTCATCATTGTTGAATGATCAAGTTTCCTCGTGATTGCTCTTTGTAGGAACTTTCCTAGTGACACAGGCTGACTTGCAATTAAAACTGTTCATTTACAAATGGTAATTTTAATGCAGTGCACATGCAAGTTTTGAAAATTTATTTATTTTAATGTTGTGACAGTGTGTGACGAGTGGACAATTAGTCCAAACGTATTGCTGAGTTAGCAAATCTTTAGGAGTCAGTTTACGCAACCTTGTCGTAGAATGCTTTCAGAATTGAACCTGATTCAATTAGGACTTTCAAGGGTTGTAACGTGGCCTGGTTCACGGTTTTTAGAAAGAAAGATTTATGGCTCAAAGTTTATCTGTGCCCACCCATTCTCCTTGATGTTCTCCAGTCCTAAGTTCAGCTAATTTGGCCTGAGCGCTCACCTCTCGGAAGGGTTTTGTGATGGTTGAGGAACCAATGACGTTGACGGTTTAAGCACTAATGAGGTTTCTTGGAGTAACAGTCACCCCTTCTGACCTTGTGTCTGTAGTCACACGACTTTGTTCTTATGGAACTTTTTCCTTCTGATTTTTTTTGATATATTTTTACTCCCTAATTTTTGCCTGGACTGATTTTTTTTTGAATATTTTTTTTTTAAATTTTGAAGCCCAGCGGGATGCCCTAACTTTTTCCTAAGTCATTTGTTTTCACTTTTTTTCGACTTAGCGGGCCTTATTTCTCATTTTCTTTTGATTTTCTGGAACAAATCGTGTGACACTGATTATCATGACTTGCTGAAAGGGTTGTGACTACCTCATTCCTGTGTTGGTGAGGGGTAACCATTTTGGTTTCACGTCTCTTGACCTCTTGAGGTGTATTGAACGAAAGGTAATGGATCCTCAGATGCTCACTCCTTTGGAAATTTGAACGCTCGGTCAAATTAACTGATGACTACCCTGCCCCGGGTTGAATATGAGGGTTTTTTCTCGTTCAGAAAAGAAACTCCTACTTCAAGGCTCAAAGGGGTTGACGAGGGTCTATCTCCCTTATATCTCCGGTGTTTGGGAATTGAAACAATGCCTGTACATTGTCAGCAGGTTCTACTCTGAAAGCATACCTTCAACAATTATGGGTATTCAGTTGTCATCATCCTCCCTCAAACCTGCTAAACAACAGTGAAATAAATGGGAGGTAAATGGATTCAATTTTTTTCTTTGTTTTTTCAATGCAAGTAGAAAAATGAGCGAATGCAACATAATTGATTCAAAAAGTGCATGATCACTTGATTAACATTACCATTCAAAACAACAATGTTTAAAAGACAAGTAGCAATTAATAGGAAAGAAACTAAAATGCAAATGATAAAAAGGATACGATGATCTCCAACTCTGATGACATCTTGACTGAGCTACTAAAATCAGGAGACACTTCTGCGAAGTCCTTGAACTCAATCAGTTCAGAGGTTGACGTGCACAACCAAGCTTCCTTATGGAAAGGATATGTACCCTTTGTCGATCAACTGTTGTACTTTGGCTTGAAAAGCTTTACAATCTTCAGTTGAATGCCGCATTGACCCACCATGATACCCGCACTGCTCATGAGGATTGTACTCTAGAGGGTACGGCTCTGGCAACGGTTTGAGAGGCTTAGGAACCACCAATGAGCTCTGAATTAGATGTGGCAATAGTTCATTGTATGCCATGGGAACTGGATGAAGAGGAGCATTCCTTCTTTCCAGATTGTTGCGAGGCCTAGGCTGGCTCTGATGTTGATTCTGAGGTCTTCGATCATGAGCTTGCAGATTTGGACGAGGAGGAGTCTAAGGTTTCTGATATGGTGCTCTGACCATCTCTTGTTGTCCGTAAGAGTAGCCAGACCTAGGAAAAGATGATCTCTGAGAAGATGTTGGCCCAGAATGTTCAATATTGGCCATGACTGCATTGATGTCTGTAAACACCCCAAATTTGCCCTCACCCATTCACACCATGGCTTGTGATCTTTTCATATGCATAAGTTCAATCATAGCATCCCTTGTTGCATTTTTGCTTCACTGCATTGTTTCTAAGTCATCTGCATTTAGGGTTTGTGATCTGAGCAATCCCTGAGCCAGTTGAGCCACTCCAAAGGTCATCAATCACTTCAAAGGGGTCCATGAATGTTCAAGCATCATATTTTATCCCCACAAAGTCAAAGAAGTCAAAAAATCACAAGAACTGAGAATGGCATGGAAGCAGAGACAGGTTTAACTGCACAGATAACCTAGAATTAGGGTTTTGGTTTCAAAGGCCATAACTCCAAATTTTTTGGTCATTCTTATTTCTATTGGTCTCTATATGGTATAGGGATCATGCATATCAATTTTCATGAAGAAATTCCATGGGGAAGGCATCTAATCAAGAGTTGACTTCTTGAGCAAGTCAGTGCAAAATCAGGGCATCTGAGGCCCCCAATGACCCAACCAAAGGGTGTTCTCCATCATTTTGAATATGTATGATCTTTATTTTATCATAGAAGATGTTAGAAGTTCACAAAATTGAAGAATTTCAAGCCATTTGCAAAATTGCCTTTTTGGGAAAGTGACTTGTAATGTAAACTTGCCATTTTGGGAAAGTTTTTCAACCTTCTCAAATTGATTCAAAAATGCCTCAAATGAGAAAACTTTGGTCATGAAAGTTGTATAATGGATCATTCCCTTTTCAAAAAGTACAAGAACTCATTCTAATTCATTTTGGATCAAAAGTTATGGCTTGTCAAAGTTGGGAAAAATCACATAATTTCAAGTCTTGCACCAAAGAGGCAAAGTTGCAAAACCCCTTGCCAAGGCAAAATGTGACTTCAAATGGACTTCTAACCTTTGCAAAAACATAAACCAATGCCTAAAAATTAGAATGCACAAAAGAACCTCCCATTTTCATGACTTATGCTTCAAGTAATCACAAAAGGGCCAAAGGATCACAAAGTTGCAAAACCTCTCACAAACCCTAATCCACTTGCTAATTGGCCTCAAGACTGATTCCATGGCTCTCCTCAATCCTTGCTGCACAGGACACCCCTTTGTCCTTGGCCTGCCATTGACCCATACCTATCTTACACAAAACATTGACTTTATGCAAAATGGCCCATACCAATCAAGCTAGGCCACACCAACTCCTCAGACCTATCCAAGTGTGATACATGTACCAAATGAGACTCAACACATAACACAACTAAGCCAAAAACATCTCATAAGCCAGCATTCTTCAAACTCACCTCTTATGCACTTTCCTTCGAAACTCAGCACACAAGCATCAAACATCAAAGCAAACTTCATAGAATCACTCAACATGTTCCCCTGATCATTTCCCTACCCTCATTTGTCCCTGAAACCACCTCAATCAGAAACACGATTCTCACCCCTCACTGAACAGAACTTCATCAAACTCACAAACCAGCCAAAATAAACTCCAAACAAGCTTTGCAAACACTTGAGGGAGGTCAGTAGAGGTGATTGGAAGCAAGGAACTGGTCAAAAAGCTCCTGGATAGAAAGCTTCAACTCAGGTAGCCACTGAAATTCTTTTTTCCAGAAGCTTTGTTTTAAGTTATTAAATGGTTAAGTTTGATCCCCTGAGTTTAATGAACTTTTTATTTTTGAAAATGATGAAGAATTGAGAGTGTATTGCTTGTCTGAAAGTTCCACCATTTTTGTTCATAGCTTCGAATCTTAAAAATGGCTGAAAATAAATTCTGTTTGAGGGTGGATTTGGGTTTAGGGGAGTGAAAGGAACGAATCTGGAGCTTTAGAGCTCCAGAAATGGCCTAGGGAGTGAGTTGCAAATTTCTCAGGGGAGATGTGGCCGGAGAAGATGACCGGAGGTCACTTCCGGCCACCTGAAAGTCATTAGTGACTTAATTAGGGTTAAGGCAAACTTTGAACGTGAACCCTTTGATCTGTCTTCCCGTGCGTGTTTGAGTGGCTGAGATCTTCTCATTAATTATTAAATTGGATTAATTAAATAATTAATTAGGATTATTGAAGTTTGAATGAGAGCCTTTAGATCTGGCGCGCAGTCAACCAGTCTAAACCCAGAATCAATCCTGGCCCTTCCCTCTGCATACTTCTCATTTATTTTATTTTTAATTCATTTTTCTTATTTATTTTGTACATTTTATTTAAAATAGTTAGAAAATCCCAAAAATATTTTTATTCAGCATTTTTTTTCCAAATAATTTTCTCAACCCAAAAATATTTTTATTTTTATTTTTTGCATTGAAAATTATTTTTAAATCATTTAAATGTTTATTTTTAATTAGTTAATGGAAATTAATTAATTAAAAATACATTTAGGTATTTAAAAATCCCCAAAAAAATTCACATTGCATTCCAAAACATTTAGACACATTATCAAACTCTCAAACCAAATTTCTTTTTTGTTCTTGATGCCTTTTGATCATTTTCATTGGAATTAAATTCATTTTAAGGCAATATTTTTGTGCAAACTTTGAAAAATCCATTCTGCCTAACCATTGAGAGTTTGATGATGGTTCTTCTTGCATTGCATCCTTCATGGCATGTAGTTCATAGGATAAAATTGGTTTGATTTGATCTTGCATTTTCAATTTGTTGGGTGTTTTTCTTGATGAGGTACCTTAAAACCCTAGCCAACTTAAGAAATTCATAACTTTTACTAGGTTAAGAGTTAGATCCCCTCCTTTGGGCAGTGAACTTGTATAGTTTTAGGGTATCTTTGATTGCATTTTCAATTTTTTATCACATCATTTGCTTCTGGTTTTGGATTTTTGCATTGCATGTTGCATATAAACCCTAATTTGTGCCTTCCTTTGCATCCATCTTTCATTTGCTTGCATCCAACAATTTTCCATGACATTTTGTGCATCCTTAGGACATGTAAGACATCTTAGGACATATTAGAATCATGTTTGATAATTTCATCTTTCATTTGCCATGTTATATGTTCATTCCATTTCATAAACATTCATGAACTTCTATGGTTCAAAGCATGCCTCCTTTGCATCCTTATGCTTGTTTGATCACTCTCATCTCTTGCCATGTGTTTGCATCATCTCTTAGCATCATTAACATCATGTAAATGCTTCTGAATTGGGTTTGCATCATGACATTTCATCTCATTTGCATTGCATTTCATTTCTTTGGCTAACTTTTCAGGTGGTAAGTTGTTTTGAGAAGTGAATTTGCCTTCACTTCTCACAATCTCTTTTCATCTCTTTCATACCTTATTTGCTGCATTTTGCTTGTGTATTGGATTGAGCTTGCTCATTCATGTTCATCTCTTACTTTCTTCCTTCAAGCAACTTTTCTTCTTAAGTGAAGCAAGTTGTTTTGCTTCTCTCTGCTTCTTGCTCCTTTCATCTGCTTCCTTCCTGGTGGTTTCTCTGAAGATCTTCTTGCAAACCTCATTAACCCTAGGAATGAACAAGCATGATAATAATTAGGGTTTGATTAACCATTTAGTTTTACCTTTGTGTCATCTTTGAGTCTTCTCTTCTCATCTCATAATCAGGGACTAAACCCTAAAGGCTTTAAGGCTTTGTGATTAAGCTTATGCCTGCATCCTTCTATTACGATGGAGTGTATAACTTTAATCCTAAGTGTTAAACCCTTAATGTGTTTAAATCCTTTAATCAATCCATCTAATAACCACTAAGACATCAAGCTTGTAACTTGGGCCTTGCATTAGGGTTCTAATTCTTCCTTAATTGGTTAAGAAGGACTAACCCCAGTGTTAATGGACAAGTCCCCCTCAAGTTGTCTTACAAACTCTAAAAATCATTTCTTCATCTTATCATTAACTAAAATCCATTTAATAAAGGTTTTGTTTTGTCATGAGGTTAATCCCTAATCATGGATTAAGTTGAGGAGTTTTTCTCAGCTTAAATGTTCTCATCTATTATCCTTCTATTAGGATGGTGTAATGAGTCCATTGAATCCCTGATTATGGCTTAAACTCATTACTTAACACTAAACAAAAAAAAAAAAAAACATCTAAATAATCACAAGTAGGTTAATGATCTTAATCCTACATCATGGTGATTAAGTGTGAGGTGTTTACCTCCTGCTTAAAGTATTCTCATTACCCCTAATCAGAGGGAGGATGTGATGAGTTTACTAACCCTTGGTTTAGGCTTAAGCTCATCAACTTATGACAAACACAAAAGCAATAAAAGATTGAAGAACCCAAAAAACAAACAATAATCGTCTCCTCCGGGATTCTTTTCTCATCTCATTCACTCACAAACGAGAACTCGCTTCTTCCGTCTAATGCAAGACAGTTAGCACCTGAGCCAGACAGGTCATACACTTGAGCATAGACAAGCAAGCAGTTCACAAGTCAATTCATCTTTCAGTCTCTTTGGGTCGAACTACGGTGTTCTGACTTCCTCATTGCACGAGAGGATACGTAGGCATAACTTAACAGTTATCAAACAAAAGTCTCTGTATATTCCCCCTCTTTCAGTAATATTCTTTAAGCCTCATAGTCTTGAGCTTCTCATTCTTTTCTTACACTGACACTTCTCTTATACACTTCACACTTCTTCTACACTGACACTTGCATTCTTTCTAGCTTTGACACACAAATTGCACTGACACTACCCCTTTAAAACACAAATCTTTTAAGCGCGGATCCCGTCGAGTACGACGGACAATCTGGGTGCTAATACCTTCCCAGGTTGTAACCAACCCCCTTTCTCAGTCTCTCTGGTTCGCAACCGTCTTATCCATATCTTTTCCTAGGTTTATGCAGCATTACCTTTCCTCCGGGATAAAAATGCCTAGCTGGCGACTCTTGTCTTCTGAGTTCACCCCTGTGTGTTCTCTCTCTTTCTCTCCGACCGTTCACGTCTGTACCCCTTCTGACCAGGTGTCATTTGGTGGGAGCGACAGCTTGGCGACTCTGCTGGGGACCCTTATACTGTAACTAGGGCTTCTGGTTCTTTTTGTGGGTTCCTCCTAGCGCTTGTTTGATTTGTGTTTACTGGGGTGTTATGTGCTAATTGTGTTTATATAGTTGCTTTATTTACTGCTTTATGTATAATTATTTATTGCTTTCTTTACAGTTTTACATATCATACTATCATACTGTCATTGCTGGATCTGGTTTTCTTTGGTGTGTGGGGTTCCATTGAGAGTTTAAGGTCCTACACCTGGGACCTGAGTGACACCTAGGCTAGAGTGGTTCATGTTCTTTCCCATTCCATTTCGGTCTGGTGCGGGAATATGAAACACGATTCAGATGTGGGTGTCTTCTTGAGAACTCTGTGCTACATATTTCCTATAGTGCTAGGGCTATCTGGGAAGCCTGCTAAGTCTGGATGACCTTTATTATGACCTTCAGAAGCTGAGGTGAATTAGAGGAGGATCTTTTATGGTTATTGTAAACACTGTACCTCCGGGTTAGAAGTGGTCACACTTTTCATAACTGACCCAAGTCTGAGGATCCTTGTTTTAGAACACTACCTGTGAGGGGGTTGGGCTGTTTACAGGTTAACAGGTACCACTAGCCACATCATACCCTGTTACTATTTGGTTTAAGAGTACCTCATTTTGGACAGTTCTTGTGATTTAACCCTGGACATGTGACTCTTTATTTGAGTCCCCCACCTTGGTTACTGGATTTCTGAACCTCCATTTGGATTTCTTGAACATACATGGGCTTTATATCAAGACAGATAATCAGATCCAGCTTGATCACAAACCCTTGCATATCATTTGCATACATCATCATTGCATCATTTGACATTTGTTTATTTGTTTTTCAGGGTATCCATATTATATCTGGCTTGGTTTTGACCCCTTCATCTGCATAGACCTCTGTTTCATCAGCTATCTTCATCATTTGTCTGCTTTAGTCATCTTCATCATCACCAGCATCAGCCCATCAGTGGCCCATCTCCAGTACCAGTCTTGATCCTCATCAGCACTTGTCTTCAGTTCTTCATCAGCAGACATGGCACCCAGGAAGAGCAACATTTCATACCATTTCTTTGAGCCTGTGCTGACTAGCATCAGGCAGGTCCAGTCACTTATCACTCCAGACCACATCCCATTATTCAGAGAGCATTATGGAGGTATCCTTGACATGGTTATGGACCTGGATCCTTCTCAGAGGAGCATGATCCACACTTGCCTACAGTTTTATGACCCTCCTTTGAGATGCTTCACTTTCCCAGACTTTCAGCTAGGACCTCTTTTGGAGGAATTCTCATCATTGATTGGAGTGCCTGTCAGGGGTGGGATCCCTTTCAACCCAGAGATGACTTCTCCCAGCAATGGAGATGTGGCAAAAGCACTGTACTTGGAGCCTACTTTGATTGAGCAGAATATGACAACAAAAGCAGGGATCCCTGGTTTACACCTAGACTTCTTGACTTCTCAGGCCATCCTGAAGGCCTCTTTGGGAGAATGGAAGGCAGTCGTTGCATTACTAGCTCTCAGCATATATGGGGTTGTACTGTTTGCAGATGAGTCCAAATTTATCAGCAAGAATGCTATTCATCTTTTCCTTCTGAGGAACCCAGTACCCACATTGCTGGGAGATTTCTATTACTCCATTCATCATAGGAATGAGAAACAGAGGGGGAAGTTAGTAAGGTGCTGTGCTCCTTTGTTTCACACTTGGCTGCTCAAACACTTACCTAAGACAGATGCATTCCTGAATCCTCACCAACAGAAGAATTGGGCTAAGAGACTTATTGCTTTGACTTCATATGACATCAGATGGTGCACCCAGAGCACCAAAGGCAAATACATAATCACCAGCTGTGGGCAATACCCAAATGTACCTCTGATAGGAGTAAAGGGTTGCATCAACTACAATCCTTTGTTGTTTAAAAGGCAACTGGGCTATGCTTTGATTCACCCTCCTAGAGTGCAAGATTTAGCTGAGACCCTGTATTGTGAGATAAAACCTAATCTAGATGCTGTCAGACAAGCATCCTGGGCTTGGGACAACATTCAGACAAAAGGGATGGCTATTCTTGGAAGGTGCAATAATGTTGCTTCAGCTCAGTACTATGACTGGTCTCATGCTAGGGCTCAGATTACTGGAATGCCCTTCACCATTAAAGATATACCTGGACCATCCACAGCACAGCCAGCAGCCACTGTCAGCCTGGAAGAATTTGAGAAACTGAAGGAAAGGAATGAGAATTTGTCTCAAGCTCTGAAGAAGACTCTTTGGGAAAGGAGTGATGGTCGTCTGGACATTGAGAGGTTGGAGAAGCTTAAGGTGGAGCATCTGGCCAAGATTGAGAAAGTAGAAGACTACATCAAGAAAGCAAGGGATGGGGAGCAAATATTGAAGAATGCCTGCAAAGAGGCCAAGTTTCAGAAGGCTAGGACCGATCTCTATTTACAAGAAAGTCAGGCTAGGTGGGTCAGGATCACTGAAGCCCGGACACAAGAAGATCAGAAAACTCAGGCCAGGATTGAACAGTTAGAGGCCATTGAAAAGAAGCAACAAGAAGCTTTGCTGGCAGCCCAGAAAGAGATTTCAGAGTTGAAGCTTAGGGCTGGTTTGAAGAGGTCAAAGGACCAGGACAGGCACAAGAAGCTGACCACTGCCATTGCCACCAGAAACCTCCTCATTAGAAACATTACAGAGCAACCAGCTGGTCCAGTAACTGAGGCACTTCTGAAGGAAGTTAAGGAGGATGAATTTGGACTAGATGTCTGACCTGTTTGATTGTTGTTGCTTTCATTTGATGTACTTTTCATTTTGTGTTGTATTTTGACCCTTCAGGGGCATATGTTGTAAAACAAACTATGTATTGTTCAATATTTGTAATGTATTTTAGTTTGTTTCCATTTTGGAGTTTTCTTTCGTAGCAAAGTCAAAAGCATCTTCCTCAGGGTCTGGAAAGGTCAAAAGCAAGAACCAAGCCGGATACCTTGGAAAATAAATAAGCATACTGCATTGCATACTAACTTTTGTTTTGTTTTGTAGGTTTTTGTTTTTAGTTTGTTTGTTACTAACTCTGTTGTGGTTCAGGAATTATTGCTCGCCGCCGGGTGTTCCCTCTCAACCGTCCGCACCGGTATCCTACTCGCAACAACCTTCCTGGTATCCAAATGGATCAAGTACAGCAGGACCTGACAGAGGTCAGAACTCAGATGGCTAACGAAAGAGTGGAGATGAGGAACCAAATGGCCCAATTCATGACTGTGATGACTAACTTGGCCCAAAGTCAAGAGAGGTTAAGGGCATTGGTAGAAAGACAAAACCCCGAGGAACCTCATCCTGGGACTGGAGGAACTAGTAATAATGAGGGAGGTCAGCCTCATGTTAACCCACCAGTATTTGGACCTCATCTATATCCAGAGGCCAACATCCCTAGGAATGTACAAGGCAACACTGCTGCAGGCAGGATCTTGCAAGAAGATCCTCAAGAGGAGCAGTTTACTGTAATGGGAGCTGGAGATGAAGTTTATGATAGGAGGTTTGATGAAATTGCTGAGAAGTTGAGATCTCTGGAATCTCAAAATTCCCTAGGCTTCGATGTAATGGATATGGGGTTAGTGGATGGGGTAAGGATTCCCCACAAGTTTAAACCCTCGTGCTTCGAGAAATACAATGGAACTTCCTGTCCACGAACTCACCTACAATCCTTTCTGGGGAGACTTAAAGCATATACCATGGATGAGAAGCTGTTGATGTTCTAATTTGAAGACAGTTTGACTGGGGCTTCAAGAGAGTGGTATTCACACTTGACCAGAGCTACTATCAGATGCTGGAAGGACCTAGCTGAAGCCTTCATCAGACAGTACCAATACAATCTAGACATGGCTCCTAACAGGACCCTCTTGATGGGAATGTCTCAATCCTCCAGAGAAAGCTTCAGGGAATATGCCCAGAGGTGGAGACAGCTTGCTGATGCTGTCCAACCACCCATGTCGGAAAGAGAAATGGCCGACATGTTCATGAATACTTTGCAAGGAACATATATTGATAGGCTAGCTGCCTTTTCTTCCACCAGTTTCGCTGACGTAGTTATAGCTGGAGAAAGGATTGAAAGCCTTTTGAAGATGGGTAAGATTTATGATAATGGTGCAAGTTCATCCAGTAATCCCAGGAAGCCTTTTATGGGACCTAGAAGAACCGGTGAGACAAATGCCATTCATGCCAACAGGGGCAGACCTCAATATGTTCACAGATCAGTGGCAGCTGTCACAATTCCAGCTCCAATCCCTCAGCAACCAGCATATCAACCACAACAGCAACCACATTATCAACAACAAGTTTAGTATCCGCCACAAAGAACCTACAGCAACAACAATAGCAATCAACAACAAAGCCCCTTTCAACAAAGACCATCACAGGCAAATAGGGTGATTGATCCTATCCCTATGCCCTATGCTGCCTTATTGCCACAACTCCTGAAACTCAATTTGGTTGAATTAAGGACATTGGAACCACCAGATCCCTCCAATCTTCCAAGGAATTATGATGTCAACGCCAGGTGTGCTTTCCACTCCAATGCACCTGGCCACAATACTGAGAAATGTAGGGCTTTACAAATGAAAGTACAAGATCTGGTGGATTCTAAAGCCCTCAACTTCGCACCCCCTCCAAATGTCAACAAGAATCCTATGCCTAACCATGGTGGGCCAAGAATTAATGCCATTGAGGAGGGCAAGCACTCTACTTTGATCACAGTGTTGCACAGATTCGAACACCTCTGGTTGAAATTAAAGCTCAGCTTCTAGAGTGCCAGATGTTCCCCGGGTGTGAGCTCGGTTGTGGGTATTGCAATATTGCAGTCAACGGGTGTGATAACTTGAGAAGCGGCATAGATGGTATTATCAAAGATGGTATACTTCAGATCTCAACAACGGCGCCTACAAATCCAGCAATTCCTTTGACAACAATTCCTGAGTTCCCTACAACTGCAGCAACAATCATTCCGACCGATTCATCAATATCATCAACAATGGCTCCGTCCATCACTTCAACAAATCAAATGTCGATAACCCTTTCTTCTACAACATCAACATTCATTTATTCAGCAGAATCTTCTACAACATCAGCAGAAATTAATGAAGATATCTCAGCAGTCACCATCTACTATGATTCATCAAATGTTCCTCCAAACAACAACTTTCAACAACAAACAGTGGCACCTCCTGCCAGGTCACCAGTCACCATTTACTACAATCCGCACACCATTTCAGTACCCTCCTTTGCAGCAGTCAGTCCAGTTACCATTACGGTGCCTGGACCAGTTCCATATGAAAGAAGTAATGCCATACCATGGCATTATGGCTCTGATCTCTACTGCAACGGGGAGAAAATCACTTTGGATTCTTCAACCTCTTCTCTGTTAGACGCTGTGGCGAGTGATCTAGAGGGGGGGGGGGGGGTGAATGGATCACACCCTTGTTTTCACGGATTTAAAACTTTTTCAGAGTTTTTCAAAGTATTATGGAAGAAAAGGTCCCAAATAGAACAAGCGTCTATTCTGAACCGGCCACTAGAAGACCAGACAAGCGATGACGTGCTGGATTTAACGATTGCTATGATAAAGAATAAACCACACAATATGAAAACAGTTGAATGCACCTATCACTAAATCAATTTCCAATGAATCGTAACACAAATATAATACGAAAGTAAAGATAGAGAGAAGAAACAATACGCCGAGATTTGGTAAGGAAGTTCCCCACGGTCGTCCTCGCGTGTGGGTACGTCTCCCTATCAATTTCAAATCGAAATTGAGAAATCTTATATCAAAGTTGCTGTTTCCGTTGATTACAAGGTTTGTATACAAAATCCAGAATTCTAAACTCCTAGAATTTCCTATTGTATCAACCTCCACTCGATTTGAGCCCAATCGAGATTTCCCGCAAGCTTCACAATCAATCCACCGGTTCCATGACCTATTTGCGAAATCCACCGATTCCCAAAACTCTCGCTGCGGCTGAATCTGACTTGTAAACTTGACTCACAAAACCCTCAAGAACACGTCCGTTCTTGAAGGAAAACCCAGCTGGTTTTTCCCTTGAAATCTTCTATCAATCTTCAACTCAGCTAGATCTACGATCGTACCACTGAACGTTGTCTCTAAAGTCTTCAATTCACAGGACAACAAACACTCTTGTTGATGTTCTTGAATAAGATCTTTGAGAAGATGATGAAGATATCTTGATTCTAGATTTCAAGCTTGCTCAACAAAATTGAAGTTCCAACACACCACAAACCCTATCTTGATGTGTTCTTCAATGTTCAATCACTACTGAAAATTCGTATGCACAATTTCTGTAATCTGTGATCTGTGTTCAAAATGAAAAACAACTGCATATATATGTTGCAGAAACTGTTAGACAAAAATAACAGAACAATGAATCGATCCCAGTCAACATGAATCGATTCATACTGATTGGTTTTTAGAAAAACAGAATTTATTAAATTGGATGAATCGATACATAGCAAGATGAATCGATTCATTATGCGAAAACCAAAATTCACCTAACAGCATGAATCGATTCAAGACATAATGAATCGATTCATTATGCGAATTTTTCAGCAAATGCCTAATCAATGAACACCAGAATTTACACTACAACATGAATCGATTCAAGCAATAATGAATCGATTCATTATGCGTATTTTTCAGCACATTCACAAACAAGGAATATCAAAAGAACTAAAGTGATAAAACATATGACATATCATAGAATCAATCATAAACCACTTTAAAATTCATAATCGATCAAAACTAAGAGGCTCACAAACTCCCCCTTTTTGATGATGACAAATTTTGAAGTGAGAGAGAGAGAGAGAGAGAACTCCCCCTGAGTTTGTGCTCATCATTGTTCATTGTTGTCACACTTTTTCTCCCCCTTTTGTCAACAGCAAGAAAGGATTATAGAGGATGGATGAAAAAACAACAAGACTAAGATATAATGAAAAGAAAAATCACTCACAAAGAATGAATAAGAAGGCGTAAACGAGTGAAACAAAAGCAAATATCATAAACAAGCAGTGAAATTGTCTAGAAAAAATACGAATTACAAAGCCAAACCGAAACAAATTGTTCAAACGAGAAATGCAAACTATGTCTTAAGCAACACACAAATATGAAATGCAAAATGAAATGCTTCAATGAGGGGTATGGCCACCACATGACTCCGCATCATCACGCTCAGGATCACGGAAACTTGGAGGAGGTGGTGGAGGAGGCATCTCATCTGGATTCTGCCCCATAAACGCATAGCGCCGAAAACGCCTCTGGACTTCGGTACTTTGAAACCTTTCCATGATACCCGGGTGAGAACGACAGTCATCCATAAGGCCGGACATCTCATTATAAAACACTTGATGCCACTTAACTAGCTTCGTATGCCAGGAATATTGATTGTGGTACATACGAGTATGTTCGTCATGCCACTCACGATGCTCCTTATGCCATTCAGATTGCTGGACATGCCAAGAACGAGCTTCCTCATGCCGAGCATTGTTTGCCACTTCCATCTGTGCAAACATATCAGTGAGATAAGCTGGACCAGCAGTGGATGAATTCAGTGCAGCCGACGAAGGAGCAGGATCATAATTAGTGGGAGACCACCTTTGTGGTATCCACTCACCCCAACCGGTGTTTGCCGACGCATCGGGAGCAGGAATTTCAGCTTCTTCCATATCTTCATCTCTGATTTCTTCTACATATATGTGTTCAGCCGGGTTATCAAAGTTGTAGATGCGAGTACGTGTGCTATGTTCAAAGAAGTAGTAACACCTACGCTCGATGTCCCATCGATACCCCATGTGAGAAAGTGTAGCATTGTTGAATTCCTGCACACTTGAAACTGGTAGAAGAGGCACAGGAGGAAATGTAATTTTCCAAAATTTCAGAATCCTCATGATTTGAGAAGCATAGGCAAGAGATATGTTCTTGGAGCTGTTTCGTGTCAGGAAGATTCGTTTGACAAAGTAATTTGCCCAATTCAGTGGAATCTTTTTCATGAAAATGTATAGGAGATGAATATCCGGCTTGTCCAGACGAGAGTGACCACCGGACCTTGGACGCAATATGTGCGAAAGAATCCAATGCAGGATCCGTGGGACACTTTTGATCATCCCTGATGTTAGTTGCTCATCATCAGCAAGGGGTCTATCCAACTTAGAAATGGATGCACAGAATGGCTTCAATTTAAAATCTGTTTCGAAATTCTGGTCATGCCACATCTGTAAATCGTCCAACTCAGATGGCATACCAAACACAGTAGCCCAGTCAACAGCATCAAAACGATATGTTCTTGTTCCAATCAAGCATTTAAACATATATCCCCTTGCAGTTTTCACGCCAGCATAAAATGCACGTATAAAATCCTCATGATATTCATATTTGACATATAAAAAGAAACCAAAGATTTGTGCATCAACCAACCCAACAACCTCTTCTAATCCTAGAGTACGTGCATCACTAGGATCAAACATATGAGGTTTCATAACTAACCTTGATTTGAAGGAAGTTTCAAACTCTTCAATGACAGCCGGATGAAGGAGAGCAGCCCCGGATGGAGGGATTTCTGGAACAGGAGGAGCTTGAGAAGAAGACCCAATATGTTCCTTTCCTTTTCTCTTGATTCTTTCTCTTGGTACCATTACTCTTGGAGGCATTGTGAAGGTTTTAGGGTTTGAGAGAAGAAGAGGGGTTTTTAGGGTTATGATGCAAATGATGTAACTGATGTAATGAGATAATGAGAGAGATAATGGAGATAATGGGGTATTGAAACAGTTACAAATGTAATGGGGAATGCTGATGTGTCGATTCATTAAAGAAAAACTGAAATTTCGTCAGTATGGATCGATTCATTGATGTATGTATCGATTCATTATTCGAAAAATTTTTAAGAGGTAACTGCTATGCATCGATTCATGAAAGTATGTATCGATACATACTGTAACTGTCCAAAAAAAAAATTTTGACAAAATTAATCCATGAATCGATTCAAGCTAGTTGGGATCGATTCATGTTGCGAATTTTTGTTTTGTAAATGAGAAGGGATCGATCCAAGTGAGCATGAATCGATGCATACTGTAACTGAATTTTAAAAAATCTGTAAAATTAAATCATGAATCGATTCATAAGTGTAGGGATCGATTCATATTTCGAAATTTTGAATATTTCAATGATTTTTCAAGAATTGACACACTTATTATGCAGAAATACACTTATGCAGAAGCAAAAAAAACACTCATTATGCATTTAATTGAAATACAACAAGGTATGCAAACTGAAGAATCCCAAATATTCAAGTTCAAACAATCATATGAACAGAAATTCACATAAACCAATGATCATTAATAAAAAAAACATACATTGATCATATATCATTATCAAGGAGAAGAGAGGAAACGATATTACCTCCATCGTAGTACTCTTGTAAGGCACTATAGGCTACAAACAAAACTTAACAAATATGATGAGAAAATAGAAGTAGTGTCAATCAAGCTTAAGACAACAAAGTGGAGAGATCAAGAATTCCCAACTCGCGACGAATGTTGAAGAACGGTTCAGTTGCCAAAGGTTTAGTGAAAATGTCAGCAAGCTGATTTTTAGAATCAACATGTTCAAAAATGACATCCCCTTTTTCAACATTATCACGAAGAAAGTGATGTCGAATCTCAATATGTTTGGTGCGCGAGTGTAAAACAGGATTCTTAGTGAGGTTAATGGCACTAGTGTTGTCACATTTAATTGGTATACGTTTAAGTTCAATATCAAAGTCCTGTAGTTGTTGTCTTAGCCACAGAATTTGAGCACAACAGCTACCGGCTGCGACATACTCAGCTTCTGCAGTAGACAAAGCTACGGATACTTGCTTTTTACTATGCCAACTTATCAAAGAATTTGAAAACAGATGACAAGTGCCACTAGTGCTTTTCCTATCTGATTTGCAGCCAGCAAAATCAGAATCAGAATAACCTATTAAGCTACAATCACTTCCTTTGGAATACCAAAGCCCATATTTAGATGTTCCATTGAGGTACCTAAATATACGCTTGACTGATTTTAGTTGAGATTCCTTAGGATTTGATTGATATCTTACACACATACACACACTAAACATGATGTCTGGTCTAGACGCAGTAAGATACAAAAGAGATCCGATCATACCTCGATACCTTTTGACATCAACACACTTACCATGTTCATCTTTATCCAAGTTTCCATTGGTAGGCATAGGAGTGTCAATTGATTTAGAATCATTCATTCCAAACCGTTTGAGCAGCTCTCTACAATATTTTGTTTGACATACTGCTGTACCTTTATCAAGTTGCTTTATTTGGAGGCCTAAGAAGTAATTCAACTCCCCCATGAGACTCATCTCAAACTCTCCCTGCATAACTTTAGAAAATTCCTCGACCAAGTGTATGTTAGTTGATCCAAATATGATATCGTCTACATAAATTTGAACTAAAAGAATGTGTTTTCCTTTGTGTTTAATGAAGAGTGTATTATCCACTTTACCTCTAGAATATCCATGATCAAGTAAAAATTTACTAAGTCTTTCGTACCACACACGAGGTGCTTGCTTAAGACCATATAAAGCACGTTTTAACTTGTAGACATGATCTAAATATTCAGAATTTTCAAAACCAGGAGGTTGTGAAACATATACCTCTTCATTTATAACACCATTTAAGAATGCACTCTTTACGTCCATTTGGTAAAGCTTAAAATTCATGGAACACGCATAGGCAAGCAAAAGACGTATAGCTTCAAGGCGAGCAACAGGAGCATAAGTCTCCTCATAATCTATGCCCTCCTCTTGGTTATATCCTTGTGCTACCAAGCGTGCCTTATTTCTAGTTATCACCCCGCTTTCGTCTAGTTTATTCCTAAAAACCCATTTGGTGCCTATGATATGATGATCTCGCGGACGAGGGACAAGTTCCCAAACGTCATTTCTCTTAAATTGATTTAGCTCTTCTTGCATGGCCATTAGCCAAAATTCATCAACCAAGGCCTCTTTGGCATTTTTAGGTTCTACTTGTGATACAAAAGCGAAGTGAGAACAAAAATTACTTATCTTAGAACGAGTCAAGACTCCCTTTGAAATGTCTCCCAATATATTGTCTATGGGATGGTCTTTAGAGGATTTCAATGCTAGTGGAAGATCCTTTACTTCGGATGTTCCTTCCTCTTTATCTTTTTCAATACATGTATCTTCCTCCTTCTCAATAGCAACCGCCTCGGATTGATCAATTTCCGAACCAGCTTCTTTGAGTATGTCTTGTGTAGATACACCTGCATCATTAAAAGGGATACCTTTTCCGACAATTTTTGGGTAAGACTCATCAAAAGAAACATGGACAGATTCTTCGACAGAAAGTAAACGCCTATTATAAACTCTATATGCTTTGCTTGATTGAGAGTAACCTAGAAAAATGCCTTCATCAGCTTTAGCATCAAACTTCCCAAGATTTTCCTTACCGTTATTTAAGACAAAACATTTACAACCGAACACATGAAGATGAGACAAGTTGGGCTTTCTACCTTTTAGGATTTCATAAGGAGTTTTATTCAAAGCTAGAATATGATGGCTTGGCACTGCGTCCGAGTAATTTGGTAGTGAGAGCATTTGATGGCTCTAAAAGATCAGTGCTTGGGGAAATTGATCTGCCTGTGATGATTGGCCCGCAGACCTTCAAAATTACCTTCTATGTGATGGACATTCAGCCGGCCTACAGCTGTTTGTTGGGTAGACCCTGGATCCATGCCGCTGGCGCTGTTACGTCTACCCTTCACCAGAAGCTGAAATTCAAGTGGGAAGGCCAGATCATCACCATCTGTGGGGAAGAAGACATCTTTGTTAGCCATCTGGCTACGTACAAATACATAGAGATGGATGGAGAAATCCATGAAACTATGAGCCAGGGGTTTGAGGCCTTGAACATAAATGAAGCATCTGCTGTACTGGGAACCTCCATGACGTCTTATCAGCAAGCCAGGAAGGTTGTTGAAGAGGGTACTGCCCAAGGCTGGGGCAAGCTGCTGCCTGTGGAGAAGAAAGAGGATAGATTTGGGTTGGGTTACAAACCAACTCAGCAAGATCAATCAGAGGCTGCAAAAGAGCCCAACTTTGTCAGCGGGGGAATGCTCACCCCAGATGCAGTGAACAATGTGGAAGACGAGGAAGAAAGCGACCGCAACCTGGAGAGCTGGATACGTCCAAGGACCCCGGGGAGCCAAGTCCTTAACTGGTCTTCCCAGGAAATTATAAGGGTTACTCCTACAGAGTAATTATTATTTCCTGTATTTTTAAGCATGCATCAAGTCTTGCATCTTGCCCAAGATGTCAAGACTCATTTTGTAATCGGGCCATCTTGTAATTTTGTGCAAACAGATCAATCAATGAATATCGGACATCTTTTGCAAATGAGTCTTTTTCTTTTCCGCTCACTGTTTTTCATTTTTCTTTTTGTACAAAAATAAAATGGCAATGTTTTCCAAAATGGCAACTTCTTTTCACTTTTTCTAAACAAGATTAAAATCAATCAATAAAATAAACAATCTAAACCCTTGCAGAGAATGCCGTTCAGACTGCACCGACAACAACACTGTTATGACTTCGTATGACTTTGACAATCCAATCAATCAAGCCGATGAAGGGGTTGAAGAAGGTTATGAGTTACCTGAAGAGCTAGCTAGGTTGTTAAGGCAAGAGGAGAAGGTTATCACTCCTCATCAGGAGGAGGTCGAAACGGTTAATCTTGGTACAGAAGAAGATGTGAAAGAAGTTAAGATCGGGGCCTGCTTACAAGACTCAGTAAAAGAGCAACTGATTGATATGCTTCGGGAGTATGTGGACGTCTTTGCTTGGTCTTATCAGGATATTCCAGGATTGGACACCGACATTGTCATGCACAAGCTGCCTTTAAAAGAAGACTGCCCACCGGTAAAACAGAAGCTGCGCCGTACTCGCCCGAATATAGCAATGAAGATCAAAGAAGAGGTACGAAAGCAGTGGGATGCCGGTTTCCTTGCTGTAACTAGCTATCCACCATGGGTCGCTAATATTGTACCTGTGCCTAAGAAGGATGGCAAGGTGAGAATGTGTGTGGATTACCGGGATCTGAACAGAGCCATCCCGAAGGATGACTTCCCTTTACCTCACATTGATGTATTGGTTGATAATACGGCTCAGTTCTCGGTGTTCTCCTTCATGGATGGATTTTCAGGATACAATCAAATCAAAATGTCACCTGAAGACATGGAGAAAACGACCTTCATCACACCCTGGGGCACGTTCTGTTATAAGGTGATGCCATTTGGACTAAAGAATGCTGGTGCCACTTATCAACGAGCTATAGTAACATTATTCCATGACATGATCCATAAAGAAATCGAATGTTATGTGGATGACATGATTGCCAAGTCCCTCACAGAAGAAGACCACCTGGTAAATCTGTTGAAATTATTCAAGCGTCTGAGGAAGTACCAACTGAAGTTAAACCCCAACAAGTGCACATTCGGGGTGCGATCCGGTAAGCTGCTGGGATTTATTGTAAGTGAGAAAGGGATCGAGGTTGACCCTGATAAAGTCAAAGCCATTCAAGAAATGCCTGCACCAAAATCAGAAAAAGAAGTTCGAGGGTTTCTAGGTAGATTGAACTACATTTCACGGTTCATATCTCACCTTACAGCAACCTGTGAACCTTTATTCAAGTTGTTAAGAAAAGAACAAACGGTCAGGTGGAACGAAGACTGCCAGAGGGCTTTTGACAAAATCAAGGAGTACTTGCAAGAGCCTCCAATCCTGATGCCTCTAGTTGAAGGAAGACCTCTAATCATGTACTTGACAGTATTAGAAGAGTCAATGGGGTGTGTGTTGGGCCAGCATGACGAGTCTGGTCGAAAAGAGTATGCAATATACTACCTAAGAAAAAAGTTTACCGACTGTGAACAGCGTTATTCACTGCTCGAGAAAACTTGTTGTGCTTTAGCGTGGGCTGCTCGCCGACTAAGGCAGTATATGTTGACCCACACTACTTTGTTGATTTCGAAAATGGATCCAGTTAAGTACATTTTTGAGAAGCCAACACTTACCGGACGGGTTGCAAGATGGCAAATGATCCTCACGGAATATGACATTTAGTACACATCTCAAAAAGCCATCAAAGGCAGTGTATTGTCTGACTATCTTGCTGAGCAACCTATTGATGATTACCAGCCTATGAGATTTGACTTCCCTGATGAAGACATTATGTTCATAAAAGCAAAAGATCACGAAGAGCCTGTTCACACTGAAGGGCCTGACCCAGAAGAAGAATGGACTATGATGTTTGATGGGGCTGTAAATATAAACGGTCGTGGTGTTGGTGCAGTACTCATTACACCTAAAGGAGTTCACATGCCTTTCTCGGCAAAACTCACCTTTAACTGCACTAACAACGAAGCTGAATACGAAGCTTGTATTATGGGTCTTGAGGAAGCCATTGACCTCAGGATCAAGACTTTGACCGTGTTCGGAGATTCAGCTCTGGTAGTTAATCAAACCAACGGCAAATGGTACACGCACCAGGATCATCTGATACCTTATCGGGATTATACAAGGAGGTTATTGACTTTCTTCACAACAGTCAAGCTTGAGTATATCCCACGAGACGAAAATCAGTTTGCAGATGCTTTGGCCACCATTTCATCCATGATCAAAGTTCAAGCTGCCAACTTTGTGCCTCGGATATCAGTATCCAGACTTGACAGACCAGCATACGTGTTCTCAGCAGATGTTGTTAAAGATGATAAGCCTTGGTTCCATGATATCAAGTGCTTCTTGGAGGATCAAACATACCCACCTGGGGCATCTTCCAATGATAAGAAGACGTTAAGGAGGCTAGCTGGTAGTTTCTTCCTGAATATTGATGGTTCCCTGTACAAGAGAAACTTTGATATAGTACTCCTCAGATGCGTTGATAAGACAGAAGCGGACCTGTTAATGCACGAGGTGCACGAAGGATCCTTTGGTACCCATGCTGGAGGGCATGCAATGGCTAAAAAGTTGCAAAGATCAGGCTATTATTGGATCACAATGGATGCAGACTGTTGTGCTTACGCCAGAAAATGTCATAAATGCCAGATCTATGCGGACAAGGTGCATGTGCCTCCCAATCCTTTGAATGTAATGTCTTCACCCTGGCCCTTTGCCATGTGGGGCATTGATATGATTGGCAAGATTGAACCGACTGCTTCAAATGGCCACAGATTCATCCTGGTTGCCATTGACTATTTCACCAAGTGGGTCGAAGCAGCTTCTTATGCAAATGTTACAAGGCAAGTGGTAGCCCGATTTCTGAAGAGAGACATCATCTGTCGGTATGGAGTGCCCGAGCGAATCATTACTGATAATGGCTCCAACTTGAACAACAAAATGATGGCAGAACTGTGCCGGGACTTCAAGATCCAACACCACAATTCTTCTCCTTACAGGCCAAAGATGAATGGCGCTGTCGAGGCAGCTAATAAGAACATCAAGAAGATTGTGCAGAAGATGGTAGTCACATACAAAGACTGGCATGAAATGCTACCATTTGCCTTGCATGGGTACCGTACGTTAATCAGAACATCCACTGGGGCAACACCGTATCAGCTTGTGTAGGGTATGGAAGCAGTCCTACCTGTTGAAATTGAATTACCCTCTCTGCGGGTGTTGATGGATGTTAAACTGAGTGAAGCAGAATGGGTCCGATCCCGATACGAACAACTGAGTCTGATCGAAGAAAAGAGGTTAGCTGCAATCTGTCATGGGCAGTTATACCAGAAAAGAATGAAGAAAGCCTTCGATCAGAAAGTCAGGCTCCGAGAGTACCAAGTAGGAGATCTTGTGCTGAAAAGACTCCTCCCTCCTCATACAGACCACAGGGGCAAGTGGACTCCGAACTATGAAGGACCATTCGTAGTAAAGAAAGTTTTCTCAGGTGGATCACTGATGCTCAGTACTATGGATGGTGAAGACTTCCTGTCCCCTGTGAATTCAGATGCAGTTAAAAGATACTTCGCATAAAAATGACCCGCTGGACATAAAAACAGAATGTAAGTCCAGGCAAAAATAGGGCATCCCGACGAGTCAAAAACAAAATAAAAGACTCAGGCAAAAATAAGGGAAAATAAAATAAAAAATGTACACCCGCTGAGTCGAAAAGCCGCATTGGACGACTCAGGAAAAAAAGGGTATCCCGATGGATTGAAAACCCGAAAGGGAGATCCATGCAAAATAAGGGAATAAGCGAACAACTGCATTCCGAATTCGTTTGTATTGCTTACAACTTGGTAAGCTTCGAAAGGTTTGAGCGTCGGTCAGAATCAGCCTTCTTCAGAAAGCAAGATGAGAAGAATGTCGGTGTCATACGAGTCATAGCAAAAAGGGAAGCTCCTTGAAGCGTCATCAACATTGCCAGCACCTTTTTGTCTTTCAATTTGTAACGATCTCCTCATTTCAGGGGATCTGTTTCTCTGACTGTATCTTGCCAATTCAAGGCACATGAATTAATAAGATCATATTTTCAGTCACGTCTCGTCTTGTACATTTCATTTTCGTTTGCAAAAATGTCCGATGTCTTTAAGATATTGATTCGCATAAATACAGATGTTTCCTTTCTAAAGAATGTGTGCTTACAGGAAATATACTTACTCCCGGGAGTGTCTAAACTCCGATGATGGAATTCAGTAAGGGATACCTAGGGATACTTGTACGTTTCTTTGTCTTTACAGGATTGCAGGTGTTCAGAGCACGACATGGGGCATGAAGGCCTCCCCTAGCAAGCTGTCTAATCATTATCTACTCAGTCTATCTCCCGATTAGCACCAGAGGTGCTTTCTCCCCAGCTGAGTTGCCAATCATCATTCCTCATCAGCCAAGTGCAAAGACCGGGAGCCATCTCCCCACAGAGTTTCAGCCTCTATCTTGAGAAGCAATATCTGAAGATCTCACAACAGAGTGACGAAAGCGTCTACAAACCCCAGCTGGGTCCCTCATTACCGAGATAGATCTATCAGTGATCTACTTCCCCGAGCAGAGTCATACATGTCAGATCTACCAATGATCTCTTTCCCAGCTGGGACATCCGCTTCAAGCAGATCAGCCGGAGATCTCCATAACAACGGGATCCGAATCCCGGACCGGTATCTTTTGCATAATCATAGCATTCACATCATATTTCCCACAGAGCGTAGCATTCCGTCTAATGCGGAGCATTACGGAAAAAATCAAACATGTTGCATAATCATAAGCCGTGAGCCGAACTGAACACTTGCAAATACTGGCAATCCATCAACGATATACAAGAAACTTCCCAAATTCCCCGACAGAGAGCCAAAACATTTCGAATACAGATACACACTCCTTTTGGAACTCGTCCGTGTCATCATTCCCCGGTAAATTGCCCGAGCAAACAGATGCTTATACAGTACAAATGCTTCCCGACACTCCTCTATGTCATATCCCCATTAGAAATCCAAAGCGTCCCCTTTGCACTCACATATCTATACAATTCCCCGACACCCGTCCGTGTCACCCCCCAGCATAGTTACCTAAACGCTCTGTAAATCAAATACTTGTTTATAATACGCTTCTTCCGACATCCGTCCGTACCGTGTTCTCCACAGCAAGTTGAGCACTCGTCTGTGTCTCACTCATACCTTTCACTTATACAGATAATCGTCCGTGTCTTGTATATACCACTTAAATCCCCTCAGATCCGACACTCGTCCGTGTTCTTTGTTAACCAGTTGGTACTCGTCCGTATCATCATCTCTGAACATGCGTCAGGCGTTTGTTTCTACCGATACTCGTCCGTATCATAGTCTTAAGGAGGCTCGTCCGCATCTTTAATCTATACACCGTGTCAAACACTTATGTCTTCTTGAATTTAGACGCTCGTCTGTGTCTACTATTCCCCAGAAAAGTCCTAGCAAATCCCATTGAATTATTTCTTTTTTATCTGACATTCGTCATATGTCATGATACCCTTCGGCAGCCGTACCCTGTCAGGTGATCGTTCTTCACCTTTTCGATGATCGTCCTTCGTCACCCCCAGTGGAGTCTCTATTCATTAGAACTCCTTTCTATCCGACATTCGTCCTATGTCGTGACTTTTTTAGCAGTCGTCCCCTACTAGGTGATCGTCCTTCACCTCCTAATGATTGTCCTTCACCATTTTATCCGATGGCCGTCCCCATCGTTGATCTTGTTATCTGACATTCGTCCTATGTCATGATACCTTTAGAGCAGCCGTACCCTGCTAGGTGATCGTCCTTCACCTCTTGATGATCGTCCTTCATCATGCTCATCCGATGGCCGTCCCCATCGTCGACCTTTTTATCCGGCATTCGTCCTATGTCGCGATACTTTTTGGCAACCGTACCTTGCCAGGTGATCTTCCTTCACCTTAGATGACCGTCTCTCATCTTATCCCCAACAAGGCAGCCGTCCCCTGCTAGGTGATCGTCCTTCACCTTTGATGACCGTTCCTCATCATTTATTTCTTCAACCCGATGGGCGTCCCCATCATTTACCTTTAATCCCTAGAGAGTCTCGTTTCTTTGCCTGATGGCCGTCCCCATCATGATCTCTTATATCCCCAGCTTGTCGGCCGTCCCCGTCATTGCTTTATTTCCCGCATCTTTCCCCAGCTTGTCGGTCGTCCCCGTCATTGCTTCATCCCCAGCAGCCGTCCTCTGCTCGGCGGTCGTCCTCCGTCGCTCGCACTTTATAATTATACTTTATTTTCCTTTACAATCTATATCTCTTTTCTTCTTCATTCCGTGAGCGCAAATTTTGGACTGTCTTTGGTATTCAACCACAAGTTATCTTGTTTGTCTGTTAAGCCCGTCGCTTACATCCTGCACAGCTAACTCATGTTTGAATAGGGGCAGCTGTAAACACCCCAAATTTTCCCTCACCCATTCACACCATGGCTTGTGATATTTTCATATGCATAAGTTCAATCATAGCATCCCTTGTTGCATTTTTGCTTCACTGCATTGTTTCTAAGTCATCTGCATTTAGGGTTTGTGATCTGAGCAATCCCTGAGCCAGTTGAGCCACTCCAAAGGTCATCAATCACTTCAAAGGGGTCCATGAATGTTCAAGCATCATATTTTATCCTCACAAAGTCAAAGAAGTCAAAAAATCACAAGAACTGAGAATGGCATGGAAGCAGAGCCAGGTTTAACTGCACAGATGACCTAGAATTAGGGTTTTGGTTTCAAAGGCCATAACTCCAAATTTTTTGGTCATTCTTATTTCTATTGGTCTCTATATGGTATAGGGATCATGCATATCATTTTTCATGAAGAAATTCCATGGGGAAGGCATCTAATCAAGAGTTGACTTCTTGAGCAAGTCAGTGCAAAATCAGGGCATCTGAGGCCCCCAATGACCCAACCAAAGGGTGTTCTCCATCATTTTGAATATTTTCTGATCTTTATTTGATCATAGAAGATGTTAGAAGTTCACAAAATTGAAGAATTTCAAGCCATTTGCAAAATTGCCTTTTTGGGAAAGTGACTTGTAATGTAAACTTGCCATTTTGGGAAAGTTTTTCAACCTTCTCAAATTGATTCAAAAATGCCTCAAATGAGAAAACTTTGGTCATGAAAGTTGTAGAATGGATCATTCCCTTTTCAAAAAGTACAAGAACTCATTCTAATTCATTTTGGATCAAAAGTTATGGCTTGTCAAAGTTGGGAAAAATCACATAATTTCAAGTCTTGCACCAAAGAGGCAAAGTTGCAAAACCCCTTGCCAAGGCAAAATGTGACTTCAAATGGACTTCTAACCTTTGCACAAACATAAACCAATGCCTAAAAATCAGAATTCACAAAAGAACCTCCCATTTTCATGACTTATGCTTCAAGTAATCACAAAAGGGCCAAAGGATCACAAAGTTGCAAAACCTCTCACAAACCCTAATCCACTTGCTAATTGGCCTCAAGACTGATTCCATGGCTCTCCTCAATCCTTGCTGCGCAGGACACCCCTTTGTCCTTGGCCTGCCATTGACCCATACCTCTCTTACACAAAACATTGACTTTATGCAAAATGGCCCATACCAATCAAGCTAGGCCACACCAACTCCTCAGACCTATCCAAGTGTGATACATGTACCAAATGAGACTCAACACATAACACAACTAAGCCAAAAACATCTCATAAGCCAGCATTCTCCAAACTCACCTCTTATGCACTTTCCTTCGAAACTCAGCACACAAGCATCAAACATCAAAGCAAACTTCATAGAATCACTCAACATGTTCCCCTGATCATTTCCCTACCCTCATTTGTCCCTGAAACCACCTCAATCAGAAACACGATTCTCACCCCTCACTGAACAGAACTTCATCAAACTCACAAACCAGCCAAAATAAACTCCAAACAAGCTTTGCAAACACTTGAGGGAGGTCAGTAGAGGTGATTGGAAGCAAGGAACTGGTCAAAAAGCTCCTGGATAGAAAGCTTCAACTCAGGTAGCCACTGAAATTCTTTTTTCCAGAAGCTTTGTTTTAAGTTATTAAATGGTTAAGTTTGATCCCCTGAGTTCAATGAACTTTTTATTTTTGAAAATGATGAAGAATTGAGAGTGTATTGCTTGTCTGAAAGTTCCACCATTTTTGTTCATAGCTTCGAATCTTAAAAATGGCTGAAAATAAATTCTGTTTGAGGGTGGATTTGGGTTTAGGGGAGTGAAAGGAATGAATCTGGAGCTTTAGAGCTCCAGAAATGGCCTAGGGAGTGAGTTGCAAATTTCTCAGGGGAGATGTGGCCGGAGAAGATGACCGGAGGTCACTTCCGGCCACCTGAAAGTCATTAGTGACTTAATTAGGGTTAGGGCAAACTTTCAACATGGACCCTTTGATCTGTCTTCCCGCGCGTGTTTGAGTGGCTGGGATCTTCTCATTAATTATTAAACTGGATTAATTAAATAATTAATTAGGATTATTGAAGTTTGAATGAGAGCCTTTAGATCTGGCGCGCAGTCAACCAGTCTAAACCCAGAATCAATCCTGGCCCTTCCCTCTGCATACTTCTCATTTATTTTATTTTTAATTCATTTTTCTTATTTATTTTGTACATTTTATTTAAAATAGTTAGAAAATCCCAAAAATATTTTTATTCAGCATTTTTTTTCCAAATAATTTTCTCAACCCAAAAATATTTTTATTTTTATTTTTTGCATTGAAAATTATTTTTAAATCATTTAAATGTTTATTTTTAATTAGTTAATGGAAATTAATTAATTAAAAATACATTTAGGTATTTAAAAATCCCAAAAAAAATTCACATTGCATTCCAAAACATTTAGACACATTATCAAACTCTCAAAACAAATTTCGTTTTTGTTCTTGATGCCTTTTGATCATTTTCATTGGAATTAAATTCATTTTAAGGCAATATTTTTGTGCAAACTTTGAAAAATCCATTCTGCCTAACCATTGAGAGTTTGATGATGGTTCTTCTTGCATTGCATCCTTCATGGCATGTAGTTCATAGGATAAAATTGGTTTGATTTGATCTTGCATTTTCAATTTGTTTGGTGTTTTTCTTGATGGGGTACCTTAAAACCCTAGCCAACTTAAGAAATTCATAACTTTTACTAGGTTAAGAGTTAGATCCCCTCCTTTGGGCAGTGAACTTGTATAGGTTTAGGGTATCTTTGATTGCATTTTCAATTTTTTATCACATCATTTGCTTCTGGTTTTGGATTTTTGCATTGCATGTTGCATATAAACCCTAATTTGTGCCTTCCTTTGCATCCATCTTTCATTTGCTTGCATCCAACAATTTTCCATGACATTTTGTGCATCCTTAGGACATGTAAGACATCTTAGGACATATTAGAATCATGTTTGATCATTGCATCTTTCATTTTCCATGTTATATGTTCATTCCATTTCATAAACATTCATGAACTTCTATGGTTCAAAGCATGCCTCCTTTGCATCCTTATGCTTGTTTGATCACTCTCATCTCTTGCCATGTGTTTGCATCATCTCTTAGCATCATTAACATCATGTAAATGCTTCTGACTTTGGTTTGCATCATGACATTTCATCTCATTTGCATTGCATTTCATTTCTTTGGCTAACTTTTCAGGTGGTAAGTTGTTTTGAGAAGTGAATTTGCCTTCACTTCTCACAATCTCTTTTCATCTCTTTCATACCTTCTTTGCTGCATTTTGCTTGTGTATTGGATTGAGCTTGCTCATTCATGTTCATCTCTTACTTTCTTCCTTCAAGCAACTTGTCTTCTTAAGTGAAGCAAGTTGTTTTGCTTCTCCCTGCTTCTTGCTCCTTTCATCTGCTTCCTTCCTGGTGGTTTCTCTGAAGATCTTCTTGCAAACCTCATTAACCCTAGGAATGATCAAGCATGATAATAATTAGGGTTTGATTAGTCCCCCATTTAGTTTTACCTTTGTGTCATCTTTGAGTCTTCTCTTCTCATCTCATAATCAGGGACTAAACCCTAAAGTCTTTAAGGCTTTGTGATTAAGCTTATGCCTGCATCCTTTTATTAGGATGGAGTGTATAACTTTAATCCTAAGTGTTAAACCCTTAATGCGTTTAAATCCTTTAATTAATCCATCTAATAACCACTAAGACATCAAGCTTGTAACTTGGGCCTTGCATTAGGGTTCTAATTCTTCCTTAATTGGTTAAGAAGGACTAACCCCAGTGTTAATGGACAAGTCCCCCTCAAGTTGTCTTACAAACCCTAAAAATCATTTCTTCATCTTATCATTAACTAAAATCCATTTAATAAAGGTTTTGTTTTGTCATGAGGTTAATCCCTAATCATGGATTAAGTTGAGGAGTTTTTCTCAGCTTAAATGTTCTCATCTATTATCCTTCTATTAGGATGGTGTAATGAGTCCATTGAATCCCTGATTATGGCTTAAACTCATTACTTAACACTAAACAAAAACAACAAAAAACATCTAAATAATCACAAGTAGGTTAATGATCTTAATCCTACATCATGGTGATTAAGTGTGAGGTGTTTACCTCCTGCTTAAAGTATTCTCATTACCCCTAATCAGAGGGAGGATGTGATGAGTTTACTAACCCTTGGTTTAGGCTTAAGCTCATCAACTTATGACAAACACAAAAGCAATAAAAGATTGAAGAACCCAAAAAACAAACAATAATCGTCTCCTCCGGGATTCTTTTCTCATCTCATTCACACACAAACGAGAACTCGCTTCTTCCGTCTAATGCAAGACAGTTAGCACCTGAGCCAGACAGGTCATACACTTGAGCATAGAAAAGCAAGCAGTTCACAAGTCAATTCATCTTTCAGTCTCTTTGGGTCGAACTACGGTGTTCTGACTTCCTCATTGCACGAGAGGATACGTAGGCATAACTTAACAGTTATCGAACAAAAGTCTCTGTATATTCCCCCTCTTTCAGTATTATTCTTTAAGCCTCATAGTCTTGAGCTTCTCATTCTTTTCTTACACTGACACTTCTCTTATACACTTCACACTTCTTCTACACTGACACTTGTATTCTTTACAGCTTTAACACACAAATTGCACTGACACTACCCCTTTAAAACACAAATCTTTTAAGCGCGGATCCCGTCGAGCACGGCGGACAATCTGGGTGCTAATACCTTCCCAGGTTGTAACCAACCCCCTTTCTCAGTCTCTCTGGTTCGCAACCGTCTTATCCATATCTTTTCCTAGGTTTATCCAGCATTACCTTTCCTCCGGGATAAAAATGCCTAGCTGGCGACTCTTGTCTTCTGAGTTCACCCCTGTGTGTTCTCTCTCCTTCTCGCCGACCGTTCGCGTCTGTACCCCTTCTGACCAGGTGTCATTTGGTGGGAGCGACAATGTCATACCCTTCTTCCCCTTAGGAGCTACCAACAGATTCACTTTCAGTAGATGGGATGTTCGAAAAGTCTTGGATCTTTCCACTTTTGAGTAAACTTTCAACGCGCCCTCCAACTTTTATCAAATCAGAGAAATTTAATGTCCCAATACTACTCATTCTTTCCAGGTATGGACCTTGCAAGGTGCCCACGAACAGGTAAACTAATTCTCTGTCTGAAAGTGGTGGTTGCACTTGGGATGCCAACTCTCTCCACCGCTGTGAATATTCTCTGAAAGATTCACCAGCCCTCTGAGATAGGCTTTGCAGGTGCGTGCGACAGGGCGCTATGTCCACATTGTACTGGTATTGCTTTATGAAAGCTCTGGATAAATCATTCCATGACCGGATACGACTGCTTTCCAAATCCATATACCATCTTAAGGATGCACCACTCAAACTGTCTTGAAAACAGTGAATCATCAACTCATCGTTGCGGGCATAAGAAGTCATTTTTCTGCAGAACATCACCAAATGACGCTTCGGGCAACTGACACCAGTGTACTTATCAAACTTTGGTGCTTTGAAATCTGGAGGAATGACAAGACCAGGCACCAAACACAAGTTTAGAGCATCAAAATCAAAGGCATCGGGATCTACTAAGGCTTTGAGTTGCTCATCCAACATGTGAAACCTTTCAGCAGGATCAATAGTTGGTGGATCCTTGGTTTTCACAAGAGGGATTTCCCCTTGGAAATTCGGCATAGGGAAAGCAAAGCTCTGATAATCCGTAGCATCAGACAACAAATTATTCACCTCGGACAACATATGGTTCATGTACACTCTGATTCACGATCGGGGTCTGTGCAGGCTGAGCTTGAGTAAGATTATTCACTTGTGGAAGATCCTCATCAGGAGAAAGACCATACAAAGGATTGGTCATTGATGTGAAACCAGGTGGAAGATCAAAATTTTGGGGGTTGTCTCTCTGACATAGCTACTGACGGCTTCCAATCGGACCTTTTCCTGACACTGCTCAGTCTAGCTTCAAACAACTTGGTCGTCTTCCCACGGTTAACACCTGTTCAAACTGAGTACCGGGAAATCAGCTGGCTGGTCATGGACAAAAGAGGAAGGATGAGCTCTCTGGAAGAGGGAAATGCAATGCTTATGCAAATGCAAAATGCAAAATGGTGATGCTAAATATGCAAAAACATGGGATCACAGCTGGAAACTGCCTGGAATCTGGAATACTGAACCAATAATCGAGTGTCTGTAACCACAAGATCTCTGTATAATAACCCAAAATAGTAACCAAAAATCGAAGGACCAAGAACTTCAGGATCATAGCGACCGGATCAAAACATAAGACTGCACTGGCAATGAGGGTATGTTGAGGTCATGGGTTCCTGTAAACCTGTAAACCCCTCCCAATCTTACGGGTGTGCTTCGGGTCAAACATCACGGACTCTCAAAGCCGAATAGCAATAATACGTTTACCATTTCTGAGAAATGGCTCATGACCAGATCATGGAATCGGTTTGGCATTATGTACTACTCAGGGAAGCCTCAGCTGAGTCCGGGAAAAACAAGCATCCCTTATAAGTCCCCAGCTTCGAGCGCTGAAATCAAGAAACAATAGTACATTCAGCCCGTAGGATACAATACTATTGTCATACGACCAGATGCTTTGACTGAGTTCCTATAAGAGAACCAGGCCATCCTATGCGAGTTCCCAGTGGACCCTCGGGTGCGAATGGGTTTGCCACAAAATGTGGTCTGCCACTGTCACCACTGGAGAGGGTTGTTTCCACAAAGTTTCTCAATGATCGGTCCCCAGATGCACATAACTATCAAGGTCCTATCCCGAAGTGGAGGAAATCCCCACACAAGATATTTCCAAGACGGTCGCAGTATGGGTGTGAAACACATCGCCACTCATCATGTCTCATGCGAGTACAATATGTCCACTCTAATCCTATGGTGCACTCAAGCTGGGTATTTGGCTTATCTCTCAGCAACAGCATCACCTGAGTCCCACCAAACAGAAGAAATCCAGTCCAGACAGTCCAGTAATAACATATGATGCATGAAAAATAAAATACTGAAGACTGTAAATAATGCTGTAAAAAAACTGTAATTAAAATAACAGTAAAATACACAAGCAACAACAAACAATCAAACACCCAAAGAAATAGAAACAAGCAAGTGCTAGGAGAGACTCTCAAGGGAACCAAAGATTCTGGGTTCGTTCCCCAGCAGAGTCGTCAGCTGTCGCTCCCCGAATTTCCATCCTGGTACAAACGCGAAAGTGGCGCGGAAAAGAATAGAGTCGCCAGCCAGGCATTTTTATCCCGAAGAAACGGGAATGGTAATGCTGCACAAACCGAAGAAAAGAAGAGGAAGGACACGGGTCCTGCGAACCAAAGAGACTGAGTTCGGGAGTCGGTTATGACCTGGGAAGGTATTAGCACCCAGATCGTCCGCCGTACCCGACGGGATCCATGCTTGCAAAGAAATTGTTTCAAAGGGTGAAGAAATGAAAGCTGCTGCGAAGAAAATGAACTGAATTGGATAAAAGAAAAGAAAAGGGAACTGAAAAAAGAAATGAAAAGGACAAATGTAGGGAAAATAAAGATTGTGCTCGAACGGGCCCTACCCCGCTGCCTACGTACCTCATCTGGACAATGAGGATCAGAGTCGCCATAGTTCCCCTAACTAGGGGTGGAAAATATTGCTTGTGTCTTAAGGCTTGAACTACATATGTCAATATTCAGGTTTTGCAAGCTCGGACGACGAGTGCGTAACCGTCTTGCAAAGTGACAAGTAGAAGCAAGTTCGCGGACGGAGCGAAGGAGATGAGAAGAGAATTCCCGAAGGAAAGATGCTTATTATTGGTTTGTGTTTTTTATGAGTTTTCTGCTTTGAAGTTTGCATAGGTAAGTGTACGTAAGTCTTACTCACTGGGATGTGTACGTCTCACATTATCCCGAAATGGAATGCGCAAGAGGCACACCTATCTATGGAGGAAATCCCCAAATTTAGTCCCATAAGTGAAGGCTCCGACACACTGACCTACTGGAATTTATTAAATGCTTTTGTGATTTTTGGTTAAGAACTGTTTTTTATGCATTTCTTTGTGATGTAATCTCATGCTAAGACCTATCCACCACGAGGGATATCCTACACCTCGCCCCGAAACGGAACGCGTGCAAGTATCTCATAGCAAAGTCTCGTGTCACATGAGAAGACTCGTCATTTATTAAAGTGACTTGAAGTTAAGTTTGAAGATGAGAAGAGAGAGCACCAAAAGGATCTCAAAGTAAAATCTAATGGAATCTAACAATCCTAGAAATTATCATGCAAAAGGTTGGTCCTAGGTTAGTGAGGTTTACAATCCTAAAGGAGGAGAAAATGAGAAAAGAAAGAGAAGGAAGAAGAACCATGGTGGCCTAAGAACACCTCAAGTTAAGAACGAATAGAAGAAGATGAGGAATAAGATAAGATGAAAAAGAAGTAAGATAAAGAGATGAGAATGCAAAATGGAGTAAACGAATAATGCACAAACAGAGCCTACACCAGTAGGACTTCCAGATGCAACAACATGCAACAAGTAAAATCGGGCCTCAGTGGTACCTAACAGAGAAGGTCCGTTGCCTCTTCAATACACGCATAGGAGCTCAGAAAAGAATATCGAGTTCACAGTAGATTCAACAACCAAGTGCAAGTGTCTGTTATCACGAAATCAAACAAATGTCAATTACAACCATCCATCATCCAGAATTATAACCAAGAGTTAGTCCGCGCAAAAACCAAAGTCTAAGAAAAATGGCATCCAAAGGTCTCATTAGTCCACACAAGATCACAAAAATAATTAGTCACATAGTCATCGTCAAGCAACATCCGCCATCACCGAAATTGAACAATGCACCTAAAAAATATCAAGCGCAAACTAGAACCATGATTGAATGAAATTCTATTTAATTAAACTAAAAGAAACACTATGTTGAAATTAATAATTAATGTTAACAAAGTTATAAATCCTAATTAAAGACATAACAATTAAAAATAATAAAGAAAATAATTAGAACAAACACTAAAATAAAAAGAAAACAAAGGGAGGGGGATTCATTAGCTTAGGGTGAGGATAACAATGCTGGTTGAATCCAAGGTTCAAAGAGGGTCCAAACCAAACTCTTCACATCCAGGGGTGCATAAACCAATTCTGATGGTGTGAGAAAACAAAAAAAGAAAAGAAAAGTAACCGGGCTCACAAAGGGCTCACAAAGCCCACCAACAACATCAATTGAAAAACTCTTCACAAAATCTCATCAATTAGGTAAAAAGAAGAAACATAAAGTCTTCTTCGCGGCTCAACAACAATAGAGAGAAAAACTAAACTCAAGCTTCAACGGCAAAAATGTGATCTCGAATTCCATCAGCATCGCACAAATCCTTAAACCAACGGTTCCGCTGGACCTAAACATCAAGCCATTGCAAAGTCACCGCCGAGAATCTCTCAGTTCACGTTGTCAATCTCTCCTCAAGAACAACGTCGTCGACTCATCGCGCGACATCTCTCTTCCGAAATCAAAATCGCCGGCAAAAGGCACTAAACCCACCGCAACACCGTTCATCTCTGATTCAAGATTGCTCTTCGGTTTTGATTCAGACCACTTCTTCTTCGGATTCAGATCGTCGATTTTCCCTTTGATTCACTCTCTTCTCTTTTCTGTTTTCTGTTTTGGGTGTTGTTGATTGCTTTTTTAGGTGAAGGTCGACGGTTTGTGGTGTGATGAGGAAAAAGGTTGAAGGATATTTGAAGCAAGTTGTTGAAGGGTGATGAAAATGGTGGAGCCGAGGTCAAGTGTTTTCGGTGGTTTAGAAATTGTGAGATGAGTGATGAAGGCCGCGTGTTGATTTTGTCTTTTGATTGTGAGAGGTTGGAAGAGTGATGAAGTGAGAGTGAATACCGTGAGCCCGTTCGGTGGCCTACAAATTGTGTGCGTTATGTGTAGAAGAGCGTCAGCAATTGAGGAGAGAATGAGAGCAAAATGAGAGTAGTCCCAAGAGCTTCATCGACTTCTTTTTTTTTTGGTGTGTTGTCCTGTGGCCATTTGTGTAGCTGAGTGTTAAGGTGTTTTGTGCGTGAGATTGCGCTTTGCGGAATGCGTGATACTATTGAAAATGCGCTACCTGAAAAATCTGTTGGTGTGCAATGCGTGGGTTGTTTGATGCGTGTGGGCCATGGTACCAATTTCTGATAGAGTGATGCGTTTTTTGCTTTTGGTGAGAATGGCCAATGTTGGCAGGTTGTGGAAAAAATAAATTTCTGTTAATTTTGCTTATAAAATCCCGGTACCAATCAAGTGTGTATTTGTTGTGTGGGATAAGTTAGTGATTGAAATTGTTGGAGTGAGGTCACATAATTGTAATGACTTTATTTCAAGGATGCCAACTTTTTCAATTTGCTCTTATTTTATGTAACTTAACAATGACCTTGTGTAGTTGTGTGGAAAATATATGTGAGTTTGATGAAAATGGACTTTATTATTTTTGTAATGTTAGGATAAAAAGGAAGTGAGCTTAATTAAAAAAATGGAAAGTTTGGCTTAATGGATATATAAAAGAAATTAAAAAATGGATATTATAGAAATGGATAGAAATTGTGAAAATGAACAAATGGTTAGAAAATGGATTAGGAGAAAAATAATGGAAAATGGATATGAAGAATGGTTATCAAATAAAATTCAAAATGAACTCGAATAAAGCCTCCGCCAATATTTTTCGTTGATGCATCTTGACTGAATTCAATCTAAGGACCACACTTGAAATTCTTTCAACAATTTTTGATTAAAAAATGAATGGAGAACACACTCTTGAACCACTGCATGATTTGTCACTGAAATGATATCCATCTGAATTAACTATCCTTCTGACAAAGTAAAATCCTGAATCATTTTGAATCTGTCTGGACCAATCAAGGAGGAAATGAATCCACAAATTGAACATATCTGAATCACAACCTCTGATCATGATGATGAGCCTGATCTCTCGCACGAACCACACACGACAATTTGATCCTGGATGCACAATGACTGATAAACAGTCCACTGAAATAGATAACGTGAATTGAAACGAAATCGTGATAGTTTGACCAAGATTAGGTCAAACATCTCTCTGAACTAGATCGTGAATGAACAACCGTACTTGAACTGAAACCAAAGTTTTTGAGATGTCGAGAAAGAAGAATGGTCTGAGATGCTGAGAAGAGAAGCATAGCCTTGTAACTGATGAAGCATAAAAATAGCCTGATGATGAGCCATATACATAATGAAGAATCCTTGCAAACGTGAAATTCTTGAAGACCGCTAAATCAGGGAAATAAACCCTAATTTAGTGACAGGAGAAAAGAGAGGACGATGCCACTAATGGTTGCATAGCAAAAACCTTGATTTCTTCTGATAACCATAAATAGGACGTGAAAACCTAATCCTCAGATGATATCGACCCCATGTCTCAGGAGCTTATGCAAATGATATGACCTAATGCAAAATGCGTATGAATGCAAAATGAAAAGAAGAAAAAGATAGAAAAACAGAGGGCAAATTTAGGGTATTACAAGTACCGACAGTATTTCACACACATGTCGCGCACTAAGGAATAAACGACATTAGACAATATTAGTTGGACTGACCGACCTGCTCTGATACCACTAATATAACACCCCATTTATATCCGACAAATATCGACAAATTCAGAGTAATAAAAATTCAACTTAATTATAAAAATATGATACCGCATTTCAACTTTCAAACATATTCATTTTCAGTTAATCAAATAATATAGCGATACATAACATTTTTTATCTGGATGAAACTACAACAACAACTTTTATTCAATTTTGAAACTACCACAACTTTTACAACTACGCAACGGATTATCAATTTGTTCAATTAAACATGGTATAACATGTTATTCAACTTAAACAGCTTTGTAACAACACATTTTAACTAAAACAACTTAAAACAACAACAAAACAACTAAGTGTTCATCCTCCCGAGTGTTACATATCAGAGCATCGACACCGACTCGAACTAACAAAGATAACCATCTTCCTTCAAGCTACTTGCACGTTACCAACATAGGGGTAACATTCAAACAGAAGAGGTGAGATATCGATAGTTATAAACGATATATGATAAATAATACATAGACAAGGATTATACAATTATCACAACTTCACTTCAACGACAACAACTTAACAATCACCATATTTTATCAACTTACATTACTAACTAATTACACTCATCAACATTTACTACATAATCCACATACTCATATATCCAACACCAACAACTTAATCAACCAAATCAACACGAACCACTTAATCAACTTGAACAACATAAACAACTTATCAACTTGATCGACATAAATAATGCAACACAAATGCGACTCTACTATGCATATGCATGTGGTACCATCAGAGTAAAACTTCCAACTTAGAATATATCAGGTTATCAAGGTATCTGCAAGGCATGAGCCTTCAACTTAACAATTTTGCCAATTTACCGAGGCCTCAAGGCATAAGCCTTCAATTTTCAACTGGTTCCAATCCAGGCCAACTTAAAAATGCAAGTATGCGACTCATGCTAATGGCATACAACAACAACAACTACAATTAAAAGCAACATCGGCTTCAACAACTAATACAACTAAACGACATAGCAACATACAACTTATCAACGTTAGCCAAAGGCCTTCAACATAACAACAACAATAATAACTACATAGCAAGACAACAAAAATTCGACTTTGGTCATGGACCTGCAACTTGTATTTCTGCCACTGATAAGGAACTGCAACATAATTCACAATCACAACTTCACAATTTAACACAAGAAATACAACATAATGAGCAAACCAATTATACCTCAACTACACCGCATAACTATTGTTCTACTAATTCCTACTCTATATTAATATTATTAGGACTATTCTATTACTACCATTGTGTAAGTTATGATATTAGTCTCCTATCTGTCCTCCTAGATCATTTCTCATAAAATCTGTCTCAGACTAGTTCGCATAGCGAACAAGTAGCGAAGTGAGTTTGCATAGCGACCAAAACTTCGCGTAGCGAACTGTCGCGAATAGAACATTCCAACTTTGTTCGTATCAGTTCCGCTTCCACCAATTTTCTTCTTCTTTTTCATCTCATACCCACACAATAAAACACTAACACGGAAAATCATGATCAAACAACATAGATTAACTCCTTTTTCGACTAATTCAACAATCACACAAGAAAACATCATCACAACAATGTCAACAATGTCAACAATGTCAACATTTCTGACGACAACTTCTCGTATTCTCCTGTTTTCTCCAATTTCTCTTCATTCCTCTTTTTCTCAACTTCTACGGATACATCTAAAACCTCCATTTTATTATTTTATTATAATTAATATTATAATTAAAATATCAATTTGGGCCTACTAATCAACACCTCCACAATTACTACCACCAACGCAACGACGACTAGGCCCACTTAAATAAAATACGCTTATAATTCCATAATATCAATTCTAATATTATTTCTACAACTTTCTGACTTAATATTCCGACTTAATGACTTAATTCACCGTACACCAAATCGACTGAATAATTCACAAAGAATTACTTCCACCCGACTTAATTGATTAAATCAGCAAATTACCGATTATCAAATAACAGTCCAAACAACGCATTCAACCTATTCCACAATAGTCGGAAAATATTCAACATCATTTTCCATAACTTAAATCAACTCAATTCATTCCTTCAACTCAAACCAACTTAGAAACATCAACATAATATTCCGATATTTCGGAAATCGGCTTAAATCAACACAACATAATACAATTATATTTAATTAAATAATTAATTAAATAAATAGGGCTTTACAAACATCGTCTCCCCACCATCACCAAACTCTGGAAACTCTACCGTCTTTGCATAACAATTGATATGCACAAAATTGAACTCCAACCAGTTCATATCAAGCACAACATCCATATGGTGTAAAGGAAAACACACCAAATCCATCAAGAAATCCTTACCATAAATGGTCAAATGACACTTCAAACACACACGGTTAGTCGTAACTGAACCGTCAGCAGTCATCTCAATCAACATATTACCATTCATAACAGTCAAAGGAAAATTCAACCTGGTCGCGCACTCAATCGAAATAAACAAATGAGTAACATCAATATCAATTATAGCAACCAACTCAACATCATTAATAAAACAAGTACCTCAAATCAAGTTATCCTTATTCTGAGCGTCTGAGCCACTCAAAGCGAACACTCTACCAGTAGTCTTAGCAGCAGTAGCAACCTTCTTCGGTTTTTGTAACCGAGTACTAATATGTCCCTCTTCACCACAATTGAAACAAGTATATATAGCATTCGGACACTCGTCCTTCATATGACCCTTCTTACCACATTTGTAATATCTTATCACAGTAGGAGTTCACACATCAGATTTGTGACCTGCTTCGCCACACTTATAGAAATTTAGAGAAGTGGAACATGCTCCCCCACTTGGCTTCTTCCCATCATTACCTTTCGGCTTCCCCTTGTCAATTGGAGTCGAATAAGCTTTTCCTCGAAACTGGCCCTTGTCCTTCTTATCACTCACCTGCTTATAGTGAACAGATCGAGCTCGACTATCCTCATCATAGATTCTACTCTTATCCACAAGCTCAGCATACATGCAGATCTGCTGACACCCAATGCTGGCTTGATTTCTGGTCTCAACCCAGTCTCAAACATCAAACACTTAGATAACTCAGCATCATCATGGTTGTATTAAGGACAAAACCTCACTAACCTCTCAAACTTGGAAGCATACTCTACCACCATCATGTTCCCTTGCTTCATCTCTAAGAACTCAACCTCTTTCTTGCCACGAGCATCTTCAGGAAAGTACTTACTCAAAAATTTCCTCTTGAACACATTCCAAGTTATGGCAGCCCCAGCTCCTTCCAATTTCTGATGGGTATTAACCCACCAATCATCAGCCTCTTCATCCAGCATATGGGTGCCAAACTGCACCTTCTGAGCATCGGAGCACACCATAGTCCTTAAAATATTCTCAATTGCCTTCAATCACTTATGTGCGTTCTCTGGTTTATGAGAACCCTCAAACTTAGGTAGATTATTCCTCTGGAAAACCCCCAAGGCATGAAACTCATCACAAACATTGTTCTACGTCGTAGCTTGAGAAAATGCAGCTACCGCATCCGCAAGAACACGATTTGAAGCCATTCTACAAATCACCAACAACATCAGAAAACAACTGAACCTCAAAACATTCAAACGCAATAACTGATACGACTGGCAACGACATGCATGACCGACTGACCGACCTGCTCTGATACCACTAATGTAACACTCTTTCTACCCCATCACAAGTATAATACATTTTAACCACAAAATCAGAGTTTTTCTCATATAAAGGGCATCACATTCTTCAAATAACTCAAAACATCATATATCATCACATTTGAGTCATGTCCCGTAACACGAGTTAATAAAATCATAAAACACTTTGAATCTCTTTTTGAACAAATACGCGTCGAAAAACAAAACATCATCTTTCTCTTCAATAAGATAAAACCTCATAATTTAATCCAAACATCGTTTAAAACAAAAGTGCTCAAAAGAAATAACATTTTAATTCAATTAAACATAAACAACCAAAGAGAAACACATCCCGATGTTACTGGACACATAGCAGGACTCCACTACTAACTAAGGAGATAACTCACTAACTCCGAGCTAAGCGCGCACAGAGCTAACCTTGATTATCTGTAGGATGGCATAATAGACCATCACCAGAAGGCAGGTAGGGCGAGTAAATTCACATTTAATAAAGTAATATAAGAATGAGAATTTAAAAACATAACAACAACAACAATTTTATCATTACTAGCTCAATCATGTACAACGTTAATTACGTCACATTACAACATCAACCATCGCGACTCATTTATACACAACATAAAGTATGTCACATCACCACAAAAAATCAATGCAAATCATGTTATATCATTTAGAATGATATGAAACCTCTTATTATGCATGTGGTACCGAAACATCCTCATGGTGTAGGCTCATAATTTCGACACTTTGAGATTGAGATATAAAGTTATTTCTTTTGCTAAGGAGATGATTAGCAGATAAGAGAAAGAAGAAGTGAAGATATTCAGAAGATGTTGACAAGGTTATATACTCAAATATTTCGACAGGAGTACAAATAGTGTTTGGCAAGCAAAGTTTGGAGACTTGTTTATAGTTTGGCATTTGTCAAGATAAGTGTATTTTTCGACACTTCGACAAAAGAGAGGTGTTTGGCAGAAGCGTTGGTTTGTAAAGTTTGAAGAGTTTCTTCTTCTTCGACATTTCGACCAGTGAAGAGATACAATGCTTCGTCACCAAAGGGAAGAATTCAAATTCAAAAGTTGCAACCTTTGGCAGTTGGACACATGGAAGCTTCAGAAAAGAAAATTGCATGCAGGCTGACAATTGTCATTTAGTTAGAATTTTCCCGTTCTAGGCAGTTATTTTGTTTGTATATAAATAGGATAGTTTGTGTTTAGAATGCGTGTGTGAAAACTTATACAAAAATCCTGTAAATACTCTAAGTACCCAGTGTGAGAGAAATGAGTCTGATATTTGGAACAATGTATGTGTTGAACACCATTTTCTTTCAAGTTATTTAAATTATTAGTTTTGTTTCATCAAATTACTTCACTTTCAGTCTGTTTACTTTCCTGCAAATTTTGTATCTTTTCGCCATTTTCTTACTTTTGTTCAAACTTTCACTCTATTTTACTTTCACATTCAAAATATTTAACGATTTGACATTATTAACAAAACAAACCACAAATCATTAACAACACTAAGAGTAATTCGACAAACAATTGCACATGTGTCCTAGGACTTGTTTGGTTGGTCTTGCAAGTAACCCAGTTTTCTAAGAGATTGGTTAACCAGAGGTTGTTCGTCAGAAATCACAGCGAACAAATTGGCACGCCCAGTGGGACCAGTGCAATTAATAAGAATTAATAGAGAATCCTCTTAGTTTAAAAAGTTCCTTATTGCATTGTATGATTCTTAGAAGCGGTAAACTAGTCGTAACCGACGTAGAAAGACCAAAAAGAACAAGAGGAAGAAAGATGGCTAACTTGCCAAATACTTCAAACAATCCTAACAAAACCATTCCAGTTTCCAATCCTATCCCTTCGTCAGAAGGAGTAGCAGTCTCTGGCCCTGTGTTAGAACAGATTAGGCCTCCATCAGGGGATTCAATACTAGCAGGTTCAGGATCCCAAAATGCGCCTAGTTCTTCCACCATGGGACACTCAATGCCCATGGGAACCCCTCCTCCTGGAGGAAACACCTTTAGGCCATTTATTAATTATTCCATGCCCATGTCTGGGAGAGAACAACCATATGGAATGCCAACTTCAATGATGGCAAACTTACATAATTCATCACCATTATTTTCTGATGCTATGGGTAAAATGTCTTCACCATTGCAAGGATCAGGATATGGTGGAAATGGGGGTAGATTAAATCAGGTTCCACCATGATTCCATATGCCAACTATGACGAACCATTATGCGCAAGTAATTCGTCAACAGATGGATGAAAGTAACCATGATATGGTGCAGGCGTTGACACAACAAATGGGGGAAGTGTTTAATCCTTTAATACAAAATACTACCCAGACAAACCAGATATTGGCAGAGCAAATGGCACGCATTGCTAATTTTTTTGGAGTCCCTCAAACACAAGAAAGGATTCTAATGAATCAAAATCCTGCCAATAGGCCTGTCGAAGAGGAACTCACTATAAACCAAAGACCATTGGGAAATCCTCAAGAAAATCCTAGGGGCCAAGAGGTAGTAGTCGAACAACCTCATGTAGAAGACCCCATTCGACAGGAACCTAGGAGAATAATAGTCCAAAGAGACCAAAATGCTGATGAAATATTACAGCAGAGAATGCGTTGCAACAATCTGCCTGTCGAAAATAATATTGCAACCATGGTTGAGAGAATAATGGCGCAAAATGGAGTGAACATAGGATTACAAAGGCCTAGTTATACCTCCCATTTGTCTGAATATGTTTTGCAACAAGAGTTACCACCAAGGTGGAAAGTCCCCAAATTCACCAAATTCTCAGGGGATACTAGTGAGTCCACCATAGAACACATAGCGCGTTATTTGATAGAGGCAGGAGAGATTGCTAATAATGAGAACTTAAGGATGAAATATTTTCCAAGTTCTTTGACAAAAAATGCTTTCACTTGGTTTACTTCTCTGCCTGCAACTTCAATATTTACATGGACCCAATTAGAAAGATTGTTCCACGAACAATTCTATATGGGACAAACTAAGATAAGTTTGAAAGAATTAGCAAGTGTCAAAAGAAAATTCTCTGAACCTATAGATGATTATTTGAATAGGTTTAGATTGTTAAAGGCTAGATGTTTTACACAAGTACCGGAACAAGAATTAGTCGAAATGGCTGCAGGGGGGCTGGATTATTCCATAAGGAAAAAATTAGATACCCAGTACTTGAGAGACATGGCACAACTAGCAGATAGAGTAAGGCAAATAGAAAGGCTAAAAAATGAGAAATTTAGATCAAATAAAAACAAAAAGGAAAGAGTGGCCTATGTAGGTATAGTTCAGGAAGAAGATTATGACGAAAACGAACCAGTCATTTTCGACCAGCAATAAATTGATCTGGCAGAACTAAAACAAGGCCCTCCATACTCCTGTAAAGTTTTAGCTCCGTCGAATGGAAAAAATCCAGTCGAAATGGAAAAGAATGACAGGTTTCCTAAAAGAACCTACACATTCGACATCACCAAATGTGATGAAATTTTCGATTTACTAGTTAAAGATGGGCAATTGATAAAACCAGTAGGCACTAAGGAGCCTCCTGTAGACCAACAGAAAAAGAGAGGTTTTTGCAAATACCATAATTTTTTGGGTCATAAAACTTCTCAATGTTACCTTTTCAGGGATCTTGTCCAGAATGCAATCCAGAATAGAAGGTTGAAATTTGGAGACAAAGCTAAGCAACAGATGAGGATTGACTCCAATCCCATGCAAGTTGTGGAGGCCAACTATGCTGAACCAGAAATGGTGAATGTGGTCGAAATGGAAGTCATGTCTAAGGAAAGTTTTGAAATGGTAGAAGCCACTGAGGGCTTCGACACCAACTTCACCATGATAAAGGCTGCTGAGGGTTTCGACACCCATGTAAACATGGTGGAGGGGGCTGATGACCTTACTGACCAGGCTGAGGAAGAAGAGGTCAAAGCTACTGAAGACTTCGACAGAGAGAACGCCATTGAAACTACTGAAGGTTTCGACGGAGGGAACACAGTCAAGGTTCGTAGAAGCTTCGACAAGAAAAACTATAACAGAGATGCTGAGCATGGAGTGGTCTGGGACACTCTAGGAGAACCCAGTGGAAAGTTTGACTTCATGGTGAAGTATTCTGCACCACCAAGCTCCAAAACTGACATCAGCAAAATCAAACCCACAGGATGGGGAGATTCTTTCAGAAATGATAATGAGGAGGAAGATAACAAAGCCCTCACTACCCAGAAAGAGGCCACTGAAGGCCTTAGTCATGACAAGGTCAAGGAAACAGAGACTGCTGACAATGTCCACATTGTCGAACCAATAAACAGAAGCACCACCAAGATTAAAGAAGATTCTGCTGAAGGTGTTGTGCAGCACACCCCTCATGGGATTCTGCGTAGAACAATGGAAGACCCAAAAGAGAAGCCAATTGCACAATGCTGCAAGTACATCCATAAGGGCCTACACCCAAAAGGCATTATGAATCAGTTAAAAGAGAATATCCCTGAGGAAATGATGCTAGTCGAAAAAATGAACAAACTGAAGATCACAAGTGAGCGGAATGCAGGGATTCATATGGTAGAAGTCACTCAGAAAATTTGATCAGACACCAACAAAAAGAACCATCAAGAGAAACATCAAAAGCTGGTTTATCCAGAAGAAGACGAAAGTCTTGTCGAATTCATCTAGAGGTGCCAGAGAAAGAATGCAGAAGTTATGCTTTACCCAAGGTGCAGCGCTGTGTTCGACAGGAAATCAGCTAATGACTTGGAAGCAGTGGAAAAGACCAAAAAGAAGAGGAACTGGGGAGCAGTCCCACCAGTCAAAAATGAAAGGTTTGACCCAAGAAGAAGGGAGCATCATAACCAAGGAATGAGAGAAAGGCGTTACAACACCTATAAACCATCCAACAAACCCAATGATGACAAGTGGGTCCAGCCTATAAGGGACGCCCAAGGTCAGAAGAGGTGGAAAAGTTTTGAAGTGAACAGGGGTGCCTCAATAGAAGTGAAAAAAGAGGTAGAAAAAGCAAAGCCAAAGTACGTCTCTGAAATCTACAAGGGGAAGAACCCTATGTCCAGGTCCCAATGGAGAAGGTTTCAAAGGCAGAAGAGAATTGAAAAAGAAACTGTAGAACAAAAAAGGATTGGTGAGAATAAAGCTGAGTCAAGCAAGTGTGTGCAGACAATAAGCAAAGGAAAATCTCTGGCGAAAGAAGAACTCCCTCAGAAAAGTAAATCTAGTGACACAACAAAGATGCAGAAAACAAACAACAAAGTGCCAGAAGACGAAGAAGTTACTGATGACTTCAGCTCAGAGTCTGATGCGTCCTTCGACGTAACATGCAATGTGGTTTCGGTGTTGCCCAGAGATTACGACAGGATAATGGAAGTGGAGGACGAAGAGGATGATATGGCAGATGATAGCATAGGGCTTAAGCCTGTAGGTTACTACGTAATGAACAATGGTTGTGTCGAAGAGCAAAATGCTTTCTTCGAAAAGCCAGATGATGCGATGAAGGCCCATTTAAAGCCTTTGTTCATAAAAGGGAAAGTAGAAAATGTGGGTGTGAACAAGATCCTGATAGATGGAGGAGCAGCTGTGAATCTAATCCCTCATTATATGATAAAGAGGATTGCAAAAGATGACTCAGACACCAAACCTCACAACATGGTGTTGTCCAACTATGAAGGTAAGGTAGGAACAACATTGGGGGTGATACAATTGAACCTAACCGTAGGAACCATTACCAGGCCTACAATGTTTGTGGTGATAGCATCAAAAGCAAATTACAATTTGTTGCTGGGAAGAGAATGGATCCATGGAATTGGGGCTGTACCATCATCCATGCATCAGAGGATAGCAATTTGGAGACCAGATGGGATTGTCGAAAACATAGAGGCAGACCAAAGTTACTTCATGGCTGACGTGAACAATGTCACTAGTCGTAACTTCGACAAGAACTTGGCCCACATAGCACCTTGCAATCCTGCTGGTTTCGACCTAACAGCCTCCGACAACGCATACTATTCCATGTACCTCCACCCTACGCATGGTTTCCAGTGGGACCAAGAAATAATTGGGGAGACAAATTACACTTGGGGGACTGCCTATGTCAATACAACTGGGTGGGGAAGTGAATTCAGTGAAAATGACAGAAGCATCAACAATAGAAAGGATTACGGCTTATGTAGCCGAAAAACAACTCAAAGTGGCCCTTGAGGCCGAAGTGAAAAATATGGCTAGTAAAGCCAACACACAAGTTGTCGAAGAACAACATCCTCAAGAAAATATTGAGGAACAACGTGTAAAACAGAGTTTTGAAGAAAACTCTAGTGGCGAATGGCAGAATCAAAGGCTTGATGCCATTTATGATGACGAACCCTTGGGGTTTGAAAAGGATCCAGCCCCAACCAATATGAAAATGGTGGCACAGGATCCCTTAGAAGAAATCAATCTGGGACTGGGGGCAGAGAAAAGGCCAACTTACATCAGTGCCAAGATGGATCCTCAGTTCAGAGTCGAAATAATCCAATTGCTGAATGAGTTTAAGGACTGCTTCGCATGGGATTATGACGAAATGCCTGGTTTAGACAGAAACTTGGTCGAATTGAAGTTGCCAATACTGGAATGAAAGAAGCCAATAAAGCAAACTCCCAGGCGCTTCGCACCTGAAATTCTGTCGAAAATTAAAGAGGAAGTTGAAAGACTTCTAAAATGCAATTTCATCCGTACAACAAGGTATGTCGAATGGATTGCTAATATTGTTCCTGTGATTAAGAAAAATGGCAAACTTAGGGTGTGCATTGATTTTAGAGATTTAAAATCAGCTACCCCTAAGGATGAATATCCTATGCCAGTAGCAAAAATGCTTATAGATTCTGCAGCAGGCCATGAGTATTTAAGTATGCTTGATGGATATTCTGGATATAACCAGATTTTCATTGCTGAAGAAGATGTTCCAAAAACAACTTTTCGTTGTCCAGGGGCAATAGGAACATATGAGTGGGTAGTCATGCCCTTTGGTTTAAAAAATGCTGGAGCTACTTACCAAAGGGCAATGAATTCTATTTTTCATGATTTCATTGAAACATTTATGCAAATTTATATAGATGATATTGTGATTAAATCTGTCTCAGGCTCAAACCATATTGACCATCTTCGACAATCCTTTGAAAGGATGAGGAAGTTTGGTTTAAAAATGAATCCCCTTAAATGTGCTTTTGGTGTGCAGGCGGGTGATTTCTTAGGCTTTGTGGTCCACAAGAAAGGGATTGAAATTAATGAAAACAAAGCCAAAGCCATAATGGAAGCAAAAGCGCCATCGACAAAAAAGGAATTGCAGTCTCTACTAGGGAAAATTAATTTTCTTAGAAGATTCATCTCCAACCTGAGTGGAAGAACACAAGCTTTCTCACTTCTACTTCGACTGAGGAAGGAAGATTTCACTTGGGGGCAAGAACAACAAGAGGCTTTCAACAAGATTAAAGAATATCTGGCAAGTCCTCCAGTTTTAATGTCTCCTTGTCGAAGCAGAAGTATGAGGCTTTACATATCAGCATCTGACAGAACATTGGGAAGCATGCTTTGTCAGGAAGATGAACATGGCGTCGAAAGAGCCATCTATTATCTCAGCAGAGTCTTAAATGATGCTGAAACTAGATATAGTATAATAGAGAAACTATGTTTATGTGTATATTTCTCTTGTACAAAGCTAAAGCATTATATAAAACCCATTGATGTGCATATATCTTCTCATTTCGACGTAATAAAACACATGTTGTCTAAATCTATTCTACATAGTCGAATTGGAAAATGGGCTTTGGCCTTAACTGAGTATTCTTTAAAATATATGCCTTTAAAAGCTGTCAAAGGACAAGTGGTTGCTGACTTTATAGCTGACCATTCCATAATTGAAAATGAAATAAAATACGTCGAAATAGAACCTTGGAGACTATATTTCGACGGTTCCAGTCATAAGAATGGAACAGGCGTTGGGGTATTGATCATTTCTCCCAATAAAATTCCAACAATGTTCAAGTACAAAGTAGAAGGTTTGTGTTCAAATAATGAAGCAAAATATGAGGCTTTGATTGCTGGACTTGAAATATTGTTGGAATTGGGGGCAACAAAGGTCGAAATAATGGGTGACTCTGAGTTGGTAATAAAACAATTGACAAAAGAATACAAATGTGTCAAAGAAAATTTGATCATGTATTTTGTAATAGCCAACAGACTCCTCAAGAAGTTCGACAGTGCAGCCTTTAGACACATTCCTAGATTAGAAAATCAGGAAGCAAACGACTTGGCTCAACTGGCATCAGGCTATAAAGTGTCGAAAGAAAATTTGGAGAAAGTTGTCGAAGTAAGAGGAAAAGTATTATCCTCTAGACTGTCCCCATCAGATTTGGAAACCATAAGACTGGGATATGGTGACGAAGAAAATTTTGAAATTTTTAATCTAGATGATCCAGAGGTAGGATATTGGAGAAAACCTATTAAATATTATTTACAAAATCCAAACCAGACAGTCGAAAGAAAGATAAAATATAGAGCTTTAAGCTATGTACTCTTTGGAAATGAGCTATTTAAAAAGACTGCAGAAGTGTTGCACCCCAAAATTTGCCCTCACAATACAGGACTTTGTGTGCTAAGAGGTTCACAAGGTTCACAAGACCTTTCATGAGGTTCATGAAGTCTACAAGACACTTTATGAGGTTCACAAGGTTCATAAGACCTCCCATGAGGTTCACAAGGTTCACAAGACCTTTCATGGGGTTCATGAAGTTTACAAGACACTTTATGAGGTTCACAAGGTTCACAAGACCTCCCATGAGGTTCACAAGGTTCACAAGACATCTTATGAGGTTCACAAGGTTCACAAAGTTCACAAATAGTCAGAAAGTTTGACAATTCCCTCAGACAATGCACCCTCCTAAGCAGTGCATCCAAAACTAGGGTTTTGACTTTAATCAGGCTAATTGGACTTCCAAGACTTCAAGTGAGCTTCATAACATCTTATATGTGTTTAAGAATCCCCATGACAAGTTTCAAGACTTTTCTCAAAGGTTTGCTCAGTCAGATGATCAGATAAGTCAAAATCAGTCAAAGCAGTTAAAAAGTTAAACTGAGGTCAACTGTGGTCAAACCAAAGTCAAACTTCATGATTTTTTGCCAACATCAAGTATATGAAGTAAAATTCATCATTTGATCAAGGGTTGATCATGATTCATCAAGGAGATTTCAGATCATCAAGAATCAAAGGTTTCTAAATTAGGGTTTCCTCGGGAAAAGTCAACTGAACTTTGACCAGCAATAACTTTCACATGCTTCATCACCAATTTTCCATCCAAAGCTCATTTTGAAGGAAATTGAATTCTCTAAAACTTTGTGTCTCACAAGCCAAGCCCAAAAATGCTTCATTTGGAAGGTATGAGCTAAGACATTATAGGTCCTTTTGAAAGTCAACAAAAAGTCAACATCTTCAAAAGGGCATAACTTGAGAATGGTAAATGATATGGACATGAAACCAGTGGGGTTGGTTAGAGGACTCTTCAAGATTTCCAAAATGTCCAATAACACCATCATAGCATTAAAATTTAAGGATTTGTGCCCTTGCAAAGTTGGGAAATTTTTGGTTGGTTTATGAAGAAAATGGAGGTTTAAAACCAATTTTTTCTAAATGGGCTTGCCATGTGATGATCCAATCCATACAAACACTTCATGCACGACCCAACTCTCAATTATTCAGATTTTTTATCATTTTATTTTATTTATTTTGATTTTATTCATTTAAAATCATTTTAAAATAAAATAGAAAAATCAAATATTTAAATGAGATTGTGCTTCTAGAAAGTCATAAAGATTGTTTGGATCAAAGTGATATAAAAATTATGGTGATTGGCTTGAAATAGAAAGGTTGAATTCACAAATATTTGAAGTTTAAGACTTAATCTTTTTCAATCTTTTTCAATCAAACAATCCACACAATGATCCATTATTTTTGACCTAATCCATTGTACTATAAGTATACAACACAACCCTATGCATTGGAGACGAAATTCTGGCCTCCAAGAGTAAGTTCACATATTCAAAAAAAGTCACTAAAATTCAAATTCGGATTTGATAAACCAAGCTCTTTCAAGCCAATTTGAAGGTTGAGACATGTTTATTGGACATCCTTGAATCATTCTCAATGCTTATTTGCATCCAAAACATCTCATATTGCATAAACCGAACCAATCTTGTTCTTGTTTATATTTTTTTCGATTTTCATTATTTGTGTAGTAATAATGCATTCTAACCATGTATTTGTGTTGAGTATGATGCCTAGATGATTTCTGGACAAAAAGATTGAAGAACCAAGCCCTAAACCGCAAGTTGCCATGGTTAGGGTTTTTGAATAAAATTTGGGATCCTTTGATTTAGTTAATATAAATTAATTCTAAGACTATAATTGAACTGTGTGATGTCTGGGGATCAAGAAAATGTGATCAATTTGATGAAATCGTACATGTTTATGATGATATGAAATTGGCAGGGTTTGTGCGCAGGAAAAATTGCAGGAAATTTCCCAGGAAATTTCGCAGGAAAACCTACGAAATCCCAAGGTTGAAGATGAAGTCAGCGCGCGTTTTTGGTTTTTTGTATTCTGTTTTAATATTTTATTCAATTATCTGTAATTTGTTTCACAATTGTGTGGTTGGCTCAGTTGGTTAAGGGACGCGCGTGTGAGGCTTAGGTCCAGGGATCGAATCCTGGCCTCAGCAATTTTATTATTTTTTCTAGTTCAATTGTTAAACTTAATATATTATGCAATGTTGTGGATTAGCTAACAGAAGCGCACTCCCGGCTGGATGGAAAGTATGCCTGCGTATTGTTTAAAGGTCCTGGGTTCAAATCCCCCCTAGGCCCTTTGTGTTGCTTTCTTTTTTATGATTTTTCCAGGTTATGAACAAAAGGGATTAGTCCCCTGCTTCTAACGCCAGCGCGCGCATGGCCCAGTGGATGAAAGGCTAGTCTTGGAGGTTGCAAGCTTAGGGACTGGGTTCAAATCCCAGCCCAAGCAGGTTTTTATTTTTTTCATCCTTTTCTTTAATTTTTGATTATTTAACTAATTTTCTATTTTAAACAAATTCAAATATTAAATAGGATGTACATATTATTTTAAAATTCATTCTTTTAATTTTAATTTTATAAGAAAAACTTATTTATTTTTTTTGTAAATTATTAATATTATTAAATTATATATAATTATTTTATTATTCTAAAAATATGTATATAAACCCTAATTTTCTAAAACCTAAAATATTTTGTAAAAAAAAACCTAATTAATCCTAATAATTTTCATAAACCCTAATTTTCTTCTATTTAATATTTAATTCTATTATAATTTTTAATTTTTATTTATTATTTAATCATGTATATATATTATATAATTTGTTTATAACTTAATTCTTATATATAAATAATTTTCAATATATGCTTAAAAATAATTAAAACTTGTTAATTTAATTTTTGTAAATATAATTATAATTAATCTTATTTTCATAATATGCATATATTCTATAACTTGTTTATAATTTAATTTTTGTATATAAATAATATATGTTTAAAAATAGTTAAAAATTGCTAATTTAATTTTGTAATTATAATTTTATTTTCATATATGTTTATAATTAACTTACTTTTTATAATTTATATATGACTTAAAACTTTATAATAATTAGTATAATTGCTCATATTTTCTTATTAGTCTTAAATAATAATTGTTTATAAAAATTGATTTTTTAATTATGTTTATATGATATTTCTTTTATTATTACTAACCCCATTTATATATTATGGTTTATTATTATTTTCTACTAACCCAATTATTATTATTATTATTTATTTTTGCTTATTATATTTAATTTTCTTTAATTATTATTATTATGTAATTGTTCCTTTGATGTAATATTTTAGTAGTATTTAATATTTATTTTATGCTATGGTTAGTAAAATAGGGAGTGTAACATGTTTGTATGTTCAAAATTAATTTAGCTCATTAAATTTAAAGATAAATATTTAAACTTGTACACTCACACACGTAAGTCGATCCTGGATCGCCATCTCACTTCTTAAGGGTTACCTCTCAAGTTGCCTAAACAAAAGGTCAAGTAGGGTGTATAAAGCAAAGTCCCTCATCTCACATCATCTAATCCCTTAAACAGATAAAAAGATCAAGTCCCTTCGAATGTTGCCTTCGTAATGATCTTGTCCCTTTCGAATAAAGATGATAAGTCCCTTCGAATTGCTTATACACCCCACAGTTGCCTAAATAACAGATGTCCCTTCACTTGTCCCTTACATCCAAGGTAATGACTACCTATTCCTTAATAATAGGGATAGTCTTACCATTCAAAGGATTCAAGAACAGAAAAGACTTAAACTTAGGGTAGGTTCCTCTTAGATACTTACTCACTCTTCAAAACAATTTCAAACACTCCACACTTCAAACAATTTTCAAAACAAAGGTTTTTTACGCATCCGTACATGGATCATTATGAAACTCTTAAGAAAATTTTTATTCACACACTTCACATTTCAAAAACATTTTAAAGTGAGCTAAGTAACTAAGAGCCCATGGATAACCATGGATGTAAAGGGTGCTAACACCTTCCCTTTACATAACCTACCCCCCGGACCCAAAAATCTTTTAAAAGGTCTTTCCTGTTCTTTTATGCCTTTCCTTTGGATAAAATAAAAGTCGGTGGCGACTCTTGCTATCCGAAACATAACTAAAGTCAGTTCTCCCACCGTGTTACATAACTGGCGACTCTGCTGGGGATTTAATAAAAGAGGGGTACCCTTAGGAATTAGATCACTTTAAATTGTTTGCCTTGTTTGCTTTATACTTATCTGTTGGGTTGTTCTTATGTGTGAAAGATCCTAACCCGGATCTAGTGTACCTTAGGTAAATGGCAATAGACCAAGGAAACTGTACGGCGTATACCGATATGGTTGATCTGGTGGCCATAGTTAGTGTGACTTCTTGGTTGGTGCTTATGTTCCTTAAGTCAAGTTGAGGATAATATGAGGCTGCCATATGTTGTCAATGCACTAACTAACTTTTAGAACCCTAGTTATCCCATCTTGGCCTTTAGAAAAGTAGTGAGATAACCGGCTTTGGTGAAGACTGAAGTTGGTTGATACTCGATACTACGCTCATTGAGATTCTAAACTTGGAGGGTTTTGGTTGGCAAGTAAGTTGCCTACTGAACAACCACCCTTGTGAAGGATCAATGATATTGAGATCCCTTAGAACATGGTTACTTTTGTAAGACAAGATGAACCAACTAACTTCAGGGGAGGGTACTTACCTTTGAACCTCATGCAAGCCTTTAAACTTAGGGCTATTGTGTGACTTGCTTGTGTGTGCCACATGTTTGTGATTGAGCATAACATCATGACATCATCATGCATCATAAGCATAGAATTTTCACTAACCATTTCAAGGACCAAAGGATTTATCTTTGTTCTTTGTTGCAGGTCATGGCTTTTGCTCGTAGAAACACTATCAGGATCGACTTTGTAGGCATACCTGCTAAACTTAAAGAGTTGATTTCTCAAGTGTCTGATCATTCCCAGTTCATCAAGAGACATGGTCACCTGCTGGATCTAGTCACTTCAGGGTTCAATGAAGACATGATGAGTGTCCTGTTTCAGTTCTTTGATCCTAAGCACCATTGCTTCACATTCCCCGACTACCAGCTGGTTCCTACAATGGAAGAGTTCTCTAAACTTCTGGGTATACCTGTACTTGATCAGAAACCATTCACAGGCTTGGAAAAAGAGCCTAAACCTGAGGTTATTGCTGCAGCCCTACATCTGAAGAAGTCTGACATTGTTCTAGAAACGAGAAGCGGAGTTAAGGGTATTCTTGCCAAGGTGTTGATAGAGAAAGCTCAAATGTTCTTGAAGGCTATGAGCTATGATGCTTTTGAGGAGATCTTAGCCTTACTGATTTATGGCTTAGTATTGTTCCCCAATCCAGATCAGTTCATAGATGTTCACGCCATCAACATATTTCTGAGTCACAATCCAGTGCCTACATTACTTGGGGACATCCTACATTCTCTTCATACTCGTACTACAAGGGCAAGAGGAACTTTGATGTGTTGCATACCTTTGCTATCTAGGTGGTTCATTTCTCACCTTCCTCGCTCAGTAATGAAGAATGAACAAGGGTTCAGGTGGCCCAAAAGGATTATGTCACTCTCTCATTCAGATATCCATTGGTGCTCCAGATCTATGGAGAATGTCACTATCATTGACCGTTGTGGGGAGTTCCCTAATGTGTCACTTCTAGGCATAAGAGGAGGCATTACTTACAACCCTTCTTTAGCTTTACGACAGTTTGGTTACGCTCGGAGTGATGGCCCACATGACATGTTGATTCAGGGTATCATGTTTGACTACGACAACGATCTGCAAGGTTACCGTCAAAGGTTTATACGAGCATGGGAAAAAGTAAACAAGGTTGACAACAAGACTCTGGAGCCTAAGTACACTATTCCTATGGAAGCTTATCTCAGATGGGTGCGATCTCGTGCTCAGACTCTCATGATGCCATATCCTGCTATCCTACCAGTTACCATGGAACCTGTTGCTGAAGGAGATACTTCTTATACCATACTTCACCCAGACATGCCTACTGACATGGAAGACTTATAGAAATCCTGGATCCATTTGAAGGAGCAAAGGGATACTTTCGAGGCTCATTACAAAGCAAGCCAAGAAAGAATCCTGGAACTAACAAAGCAACTTCACGAGGAGCGGAATCTCAACTCATACCTCAACACAAAGAGGAAACGTCCATGGGAGACTTAAAACCCCATCTCTTGTATTTACTGTATTTCATTTTCTATAAGCCCAAGAGGCTAAACATATTTCTTACTAATAAAAGTTTACCTTCTTGTTTGTTTAAGCAAATTTAAATCCTGCGGTCCTTGAAAACATTGCATACGCATTTCCATTCCATATCATTGCATCACAGGTTTATTGTGCACAGGTTTCTTATCTTCTCGCTGTTTATTTTAGCAATGGCTCTTGAACAAACAGTTAAGGATCTCCAGGCACAAAATGCATAGTTCCAAGAGCTGATCCTGAACTTGTCCAAGGGGCAAGATGAATTGAAGACACTGCTGGCCAAGAAGACTAAGAAGACTAGAAGGTCAGGTGGCCTGATCAACATGGGAAGAAGGTTCAGAGGTCCTGTCAAGACCAAAGAACAGGTTGAAGATTATGAGTCTGAAGAGTCTGAGAAAAAGGGGGCAGTCTCCACAATACTATGGGGGACTCTGATTCTGAAGCTAACTACTATCATGAGCCTAATGAAGATAAGTTCAAGATGCTGGTGGATAGAATGGATGCTATGGAATTACAGAAATCTTCTGGGCTGGATTTTGAAGACCTGAGTTTGATATCTGGAGTGGTCATACCTATTGGTTTCAAGGTTCCTACTTTTGTTGTTTATGATGGTGTCTCTTGTCCCAAGCTGCATCTGAGATCTTATGTCAGGAGAATCCAACCTCATACTGCTGATAAGAAGTTGTGGATCCATTTCTTCCAAGAGAGCTTATCTGGAGCTCAACTGGAATGGTACTACCAGCTGGAAAGTGTCAACATCCGGGATTGGAATGATCTTGATGAAGCCTTCTATAAGCAGTATCAATACAATGCTGATTTAGCTCCTACTCGCATGCAACTTCAGAGCATGTCTATGGGTGCTAAAGAGAGTTTCAAGGAGTATGCTCAGAAGTGGAGAGACTTGGCTGGAAGAGTGCAACCACCTTTAACTGACAGGGAATTGGTTGATATGTTCATGTGTACGTTGAATTGTCCTTTTTACAGTCATCTCATTAGAAGCTCATCATCTGGCTTCACTGAGTTGATAATGACAGGAGAGCGTGTAGAAAGTGGTATCATGAGTGGCAAGATCCAAGTGGGTGCTTCTTCATCAGGTGCTGCAAAGAAGCCTCCCAGTGGGAAGAAAGAGTCAAATGTTGTTTATGGTCAACCTGATCGTAACAGAAGGCATCAGTCTGTGAGTGCAGTTCATATTTCCAATCCAACTCCTGCAACACCAGAGCAGCCACAGGGAAATCAACAGAGAGCTATAAGGCAGTTCACTAAGATCAACATGTCAATGGCCCAAGCATTGCAACACTTGTTGAAGGCTTAACTTATCACTCTGAAAGAAGCTCCTCAGAATCCCAATGTTACCTCTCCCAGGTACAATCCTAATGCACGATGTGCATATCATTCGAATTGTCAGGGACATGATACCAATAGCTGCTGGGTCTTGAAAAACAAAATTCAAGATATGATTGAGGCTGGAGAAATTGAGTTTGACCCTCCGGGTACTCCAAATGTGATTACTGCTCCCATGCCAAATCATGAGAAGACTGTCAATGCCATTGATGAAGATTCACATATTTATTCAGTTGCAGAGTTGACCACACCATTGTCTGTCATTAAGAAGAAACTAGTACAAGCTGGGTTCTTTCTAGGTTGTCGTGAAGATTGTCTATATTGTACCTATAAGCCGGATAGTTGCTGGAGGTTGAGAGATGGAATTCAACGTCTCATGGATAAATATACCATAGTATTTGAGAGGACTCCATCTTCTGTAGAGAATATGGTGGATCATATTACTAAAGGTAGGAAGACTGAAGAGGTTGATATGGTTGATAAAGTACCGGTAAGGATCACTTCCAAGGGACCCCTTAAAATCACTCATAAGGGTCCAATTAAGATTACTGCTGAAGGCCCTGTGAAGATTGTTGCTGAAGCTAGAGTGGCTCCTATGGTCATTACCACTCCTGGTCCTATTCCGTATACTTCCGATAAAGCTGTGCCTTGGCATTATGGGTTTGATGTTTATATCCATGGTGTTAAGCAGGAACCCTTAGCTGATATGCCTGTTGATGTTGATAATATTGTTGGATCTAGTAAGACCACACGAAGCGGAAGAGTTTTCTCTCCTCCAGCTACTTCCAAGAATGCAGTTACTCCAGCTGCTACCTCCACCACTGATGCTCGGGGCAAAGGTCCTGTTATTGAACCTATACCAACTGATGTGCCAGCTGCTGATGATCTCTCTAAGAAGATGGATGAAGTATTGAAGATCATTCTCAAGAGTGATTATGACATTGTTGATCAATTGGGGCATACTCCCTCCAAGATTTCTATGCTATCTTTGTTGTTATGTTCTGAGGCTCATGCCAAGGCCTTGATTAAGTTTTTGAAGACTGCTCATGTACCCAATGAAATTTATGTCGACCAGTTTGAAAATTGTGTTGCACACTTGACCTATGATAATGGGTTAGGTTTCTCTGATGCTGATTTGACTCCTGCCAAGAGGGATCATAACAGGGCTCTACATATCTCAATTGAATGCAGGGGCAGTACCCTGTCACATGTATTAATAGACAATGGTTCCTCTCTGAATGTGTTGCCCAAAGAAGTTCTGAATAAGCTAAGTCCTGAAGATGCTGTGCTGAAACCCAGTAGTATAGTGGTGAAGGCCTTTGATGGTTCGAGAAGAGTGGTGCATGGAGAAATTGATCTCCCAATCAAAGTTGGTTCTCAGGTTTTTAATGCTACCTTTTATGTCATGGATATTCGTCCGTCATATTCTTGTTTGCTTGGGCGTCCCTGGATCCATGGGGCAGGTGCTGTAACCTCTACATTGCATCAAAAGCTGAGATATCCAGTAGAAGGGAAAGTTGTTACTGTTTACGGAGAAGAAGGGTATATGATTAGCCATGTGAACACCTTCAAGTATCTTGAAGTGGAAGGTGAATACGTTGAAACTCCGTGTCAGACATTTGAAGTGGTTCCTTGGATTGTTAATGATTATGAAGCTCCTCCTGTTGTCAAGAAGGTTCCTGTGGTCACAAGAGTACCTCCTACAATGGCCTCCCCGAAAGATGCTAGAGCTGTGGTGGATGAAGGTGGTTGTACTATTTGGGGTCAGCTTCCTGATATTCCGTACAAGTCTGACAAATTTGGTTTGGGTTTCACTGCAGAGTCCCAGAAGGCTGTTTGTCGTGCTCGTGCTGTTCGTATCACCAATCAGGGGATCATGAAAGATCAGATCAATGTTGTGGGTGACTATGATGAAGATTACAACTTAGATGCTTGGATTTTTCCTACTGTGGGTGCTGGGCTCAATAACTGGAAGGCTGAAGATGTTATTCCTATCTCCTTTAGCCAGGAGTAAATACTATTACTGTGTTGTTACTTTTAAAGTTTGTAATTTCTTGAACAATTAAAACTCTCAAGCCTGGTGCCTTACCCGGGGCACAATGGTGTGCTTGTTACGGGCTGTCATTTCATTTGCATACTTCATTCAATAAAAATCAGTGGACGTTTCGTTTTCGTAAATATTGTGTTCCTTGTCTTTATTTTATTTTATTTTTTGCTTTATCAGCTATGTGTTCTTACACACACCCACATCACTAAAATGCAGATCCTCATCCACTCTGGATCCTGTTGATAACAGTTCTACTATTGCCAATTATAATTTCGAGAATCCGATCTATCAAGCTGAAGACGGAAATGAGGACGATTGTGAGGTACCTGTAGAGCTTGCTAGGTTGTTATAACAAGAAGAAAAAGCCATACAGCCACATGAAGAGCCAATCGAAGTTGTGAATCTGGGAACTGAAGAAAACAAGAAAGAAGTCAAGATAGGGGCTGCATTAGAAGATAGTGTCAAGAGCAGATTGATTCAGATGTTACGTGATTATGTGGAGATCTTTGCTTGGTCTTATGAAGATATGCCAGGGTTGGATACAGACATTGTGGTTCACCATTTACCAGTAAAAGAAGATTGTCGTCCAAAGAAACAGAAGGTTCGTCGTATGCGTCCTGAAATGTCAGAGAAGATCAAAGCAGAGGTAATGAAACAGTTTGATGCAGGGTTCTTAGCTGTGACTTCTTATCCTCAGTGGGTTGCAAATGTGGTACCAGTTCCTAAGAAAGATGGTAAGGTACGTATGTGTGTAGACTACAGAGATTTGAACAAGGCCAGCCCCAAAGATGACTTTCCACTTCCTCATATTGATGTCCTGGTAGACAACACTGCTCAGCATAAGGTATTCTCTTTTATGGATGGTTTCTCTGGTTACAATTAAATCAAGATGGCACCTGAAGATATGGAAAAGACAACATTTGTTACACAGTGGGGCACTTTTTGTTATAAGGTGATGCCATTTGGTTTGAAGAATGCAGGGGCAACATATCAGCGTGTTATGGTGGCTTTGTTTCATGATATGATTCATCATGAGATAGAGGTATATGTGGATGATATGATAGCCAGGTCCCAGAATGAAGAACAACATCTTGATCATTTGCATAAATTGTTTGAGAGGTTGAAGAAATACAAGTTGAGATTAAACCCAAACAAGTGTACTTTTGGAGTTAGATCTGGTAAACTCCTGGGCTTCATTGTCAGTGGAAAAGGTATTGAAGTGGATCCTGCAAAAGTAAAAGCTATACGAGAGATGCCAACTCCCCGTACTGAGAAGGAAGTTAGAGGTTTCTTGGGACGACTGAATTACATTGCAAGATTTATTTCCCAATTAACTACCATCTGTGAGCCAATCTTCAAGTTGCTGAAGAAAGACCAAGTGATGGAATGGAATGATGAGTGCCAGACTGCCTTTGATGAAATCAAGAGATATCTTTTAGAACCTCCAATTTTGATGCCACCAGTTGATGGAAGACCCTTGATTATGTACTTAACAGTGTTAGACAACTCAATGGGGTGTGTGTTGGGGCAACATGACGAGTCTGGTCGAAAAGAGCAGGCAATATACTACCTTAGCAAAAAGTTTACCGACTGTGAAACAAGATACTCACTGCTCGAGAAAACTTGCTGCGCTTTGGCATGGGCTTCTCGCCGACTAAGACAGTATATGTTGACCCATACTACCTTGTTGATCTCGAAGATGGATCCAATCAAGTACATATTCGAGAAACCTGCTCTCTCCGGAAGAATTGCAAGATGGCAAATGATCTTGACAGAATATGACATACAATATACTACTCAGAAGGCCATTAAAGGGAGTGTTGTGGCTGATCATTTGGCTCATCAGGAAGTGGATGATTACCAGTCAATGAGTTTTGAGTTCCCTGACGAAGACATTATGATTATTACCAAAGAACCTGGACAATCTGACGGACCTGAACAAAGATCCCGATGGACTATGGTTTTTGATGGTGCCTCTAATGCACTTGGTAATGGTGTTGGTGTTGTGATTAGTTCCCCTGAACGTTGTCACACCCCGATTACTGCCAGACTTTGCTTCTATTGTACTAATAATATGGCTGAGTATGAGGCATGTATCCTGGGTATTAAAGTTGCTATTGATATGAAAATTCAGTTCCTTGATGTGTATGGAGATTCAGCCCTGGTAGTTAGTCAGATCAAAGGAGATTGGGATACCAAGCATGATAATCTCATTCCTTACAGAGAGCATATGTTGTCTTTGATCCCACATTTCAAAGAGATTACCTTTGGACATATTCCACGAAGAGAGAATCAGTTGGCAGATGCATTAGCCACCATGGCATCCATGTTTGAGATCAGCTGGGATGATGAGGCCCCCAAGATTACTATTGATAGATTTGAAAAGCCTGCATACTGCAATGAGATTGACACTGAAGAAGCAGAAGAGAAGCCTTGGTTCTATGAGGTGAAAAGGTATCTTGAAGCTCAGGAGTTCCCTGAAGGGGCATCTGTCAAAGATAGGAAGTTTCTGAGGAGGTTCTCTGCTAAGTTCTTTTTGAGTAATGGGATTTTGTACAAACGCAATCATGATTCAACTATGCTTCGTTGTGTGGATAAGAAGGAAGCAACTGAGATTATGGAAGATATGCATGATGGAATCTTTGGCACTCATTCTAGTGGTCATACTATGGCAAAGAAGATTTTGAGAGCAGGTTATTATTGGTCTACCATGGAAGCTGACTGCTATCAACACTTCAGAACATGTCACAAGTGTCAAATTTATGCTGATAAAGTCCATATACCTCCATCACCATTGAATGTGTTGACTGCTCCTTGGCCTTTTGCCATGTGGGGCATTGATATGATTGGTGAGATCAAGCCTACTGCTTCTAATGGGCATCGTTTCATCCTGGTTGCCATTGATTACTTTATGAAGTGGGTAGAGGCAGCTTCATTTGCATCTGTTACCAAGAATATTGTAGCTCGATTCATTAAGAATAATCTCATATGTAGGTATGGCATCCCTGAAAGGATTATTACTGACAATGGCTCTAATTTGAACAACACTATGATTACTGATCTCTGTACGCAATTCAAGATTAAGCATCACAACTCTTCTCCGTATCGTCCGAAGATGAATGGGGCAGTTGAAGCTGCTAATAAGAACATTAAGAAGATTATACAAAAGATGATTGTTACTTATAAGGATTGGCATGAGATGTTACCATTTGCTCTTCATGGTTATCGTACTACGATACTGTTGCACCCCAAAAGTTGCCCTCACAATACAAGAATTTGTGTGCTAAGAAGGTTCACAAGGTTCACAAGACCTTTCATGAGGTTCATGAAGTTTACAAGACACTTTATGAGGTTCACAAGGTTCACAATACTTACAAGACACTTTATGAGGTTCACAAGGTTCACAAGACACTTTATGAGGTTCACAAGGTTCACAAGACCTTTCATGAGGTTCATGAAGTTTATAAGACACTTTATGAGGTTCACAAGGTTCACAAGACTTTCCACAAGATTCACAAGACATCTTATGAGGTTCACAAGGTTCACAAAGTTCACAATTGGTCAGAAGATTTGACAATTCCCTCAGACAATGCATCCTCCTAAGCAGTGCATCCAAAACTAGGGTTTTGACTTTAATCAGGCTAAATGGATTTCCAAGACTTCAAGTGAGCTTCATAACATCTTATATGTGTTTAAGAATCCCCATGACAAATTTCAAGACTTTTCACAAAAGTTTGCTCAGTCAAATGATCAGATAAGTCAAAATCAGTCAAAACAGTTAAAAAGTCAAACTGAGGTCAACTGTGGTCAAACAAAAGTCAAACTTCATGATTTTTTGCCAACATCAAGTATATGAAGTAAAATTCATAATTTGATCAAGGGTTGATCATGATTCATCAAGGAGATTTCAGATCATCAAGAATCAGAGGTTTCTAAATTAGGGTCTCCTTAGGAAAAGTCAACTGAACTTTGACCAGCCATAACTTTCACATACTTCATCACCAATTTTCCATCCAAAGCTCATTTTGAAGGAAATTGAACTCTCTACAACTTTGTGTCTCACAAGCCAAGCCCAAAAATGCTTCATTTGGAAGGTATGAGCTAAGACATTATAGGTCCTTTTGAAAGTCAACAAAAAGTCAACAACTTCAAAAGGGCATAACTTGAGAATGGTAAATGATATGGACATGAAACCAGTGGGGTTGGTTAGAGGACTCTTCAAGCTTTCCAAAATGTCCAAGAACACCCTCATAGCATTAAAATTGAAGGATTTGTGCCCTTGCAAAGTTGGGAAATTTTTGGTTGGTTTATGAAGAAAATGGAGGTTTAAAACCAATTTTTTCTAAATGGGCTTGCCATATGATGATCCAATCCATACCAATACTTCATGCACGACCCAAATCTCTAATATTCAGATTTTTCATCATTTTATTTTATTTATTTTGATTTTATTCATTTAAAATCATTTTAAATTAAAATCAAATAGAAAAATCAAATATTTAAATGAGATTGTGCTTTTAGAAAGTCATAAAAATTGTTTGGATCAAATGGATACAAAAATTATGGTGATTGGCTTGAAATAGAAAGGGTTTATTCAAGAATATTTGAAATTTAAGCTTGAATCTTTTTCAATCTCATTGATCCAAATCTTCCACACAACAATCAATTCTTTTGACCTAAATCCACTCTACTATAAGTATACAACACAAACCTAATGCAAGGACACGAATTTTCTGCCTCAAAGACAACTCTCAAACTTTCAAATTCATAAAAATTTTTCAAATTCGGATTTTGATATTTTGTAACTTTTCAGGTGAAATAAGAACTTCAATCGTTTCCTTGATCATCACTGAATGCATCCCAATCATTATCATCATCAGAAACAGGCCCATATGCATAAACCGAATCACATTTGTTGTGTGTTTTTGAATTTTTCGAACACATAGATTTATGACCTTTCACTGGATTTTGTTGATTGTATAATGTTTGTTGTACTCTATACATTGTTTCTGGTTGGTTTGTTTGAAGCTTTTGTGCAGGTATCGAAGATCACCATTGTTAGGGTTTAAGCTCCCAATTTGGGGATTTATGATTAAAGTAATATAAATTAATTCTAACAACATGGTTGAATCGTATATGATGTAAGGATCACAATGGTGTAATCAATTTGCTATGATTTTACAGGTTTCATGGTGATTGAGAAACCTAGGTTCTGTTGCGAAAATAAATCCGTAGCAAAGATCCCAGCAAAATTCGTAGGAAATTTTGCAGGTCTGAGGGAAGAAGAAGAAGTCCTGCGCGCGAAATATAATTTCAAATTTCCATCTTTATATTTTATTCATTTGTGTTATATTATTATCACCAACGCGCAGGTGCTCTGGTGGTTTTGGCATGTACGCAGCATGGTGTGAGACCTGAGTTCGAATCCTGGAGGCACCATCTTTTTATTGTTTTTTCATGATATTCATTGGTTTTAATATATAATTAATCATAGTCATTATACTATCAGATGCGCCCTCCCGGCTGGAATGGTAAATGCGTTTGTGTAATGTTTAAAGGTCCTGGGTTCGAATCCCCCCAGGCCTTTTGTGTGGATTTTCTTTTTTCATGAATTTTCCAGGTTAGACAACAAAACTAAGTGGAGTGGAGTACATATCAGCTGCGTGCAGTGGCTCAGTTGGTTTTGGGAATCCTTCAGCCAGGTAAAGGACCTGGGTTCAAATCCCAAGTCCTGTTTTTTTAGGTTTTTTTCATTGTTTTGTTATTTTCTTTATTTTCTATTAAATTAATTAATATAAATTCTACAAAACCTAAATAATTAATAATCTTTTCTTAAAATTTCATATTGTCAAAATATAATAATTTATTTTCAAACCTTTTTTTTATGTTTATATTTATTAATATGTATATATATATTTTTTTTTGTATATAATTTCATTAATTATTTGTAAAATAAATTATAAACCCTAATTTTATTTTTCTAAAATACACAACCCTAATATTTTCATAAACCCTAAAATATTTTTAAAACCTAATTATTTTTTATGAACCCTAATTGTAAATATTATTTATTTATTTATTTATTTATTTCTCATAAATTTTTGTCTATATTTTAATTAAGAAATAAACTCTAATATATTTTTCTAAATAATCAAACCCTAATTTTGCTTTTACATAAAATCTAATTATATTGTAACTTTTAATTTATTTATTTATAAACCTTAAATATGTACATATTTTATAATTTGTTTATGATTATTATTTAATTCTTGTATGTAAACAATTTTTAGTATATGCTTAAAAATAATTAAAATTTGCTAATTTAATTTTGTAAATATAATTTATTTTCATAATATGTTTATAATTAACCCAATTTTTATAATTTGTATATAATTTAAAACTTTATGATAATTAGTATATAATTGTTTATATTTTCTTCTTAATCTTAAAAAATAATTGTTTATATAAAAAATTGAACTTTTAATTATTATGCTAATATTTTTGTTTATTTTATTATTAATTATATTTATTTTCATATGGTATTTTACTAACCCCATTTATATATTGTGATTTATTATTATTATTGTTACTAACCCAATTATTTATTATTAGTTATTTTGCTTATTTATTTAATTTGCTAATTATTATTATTATGTAATTGTCTCCTTTATGTAATATTTTAGTAGTAATATTTAATATTTATTTTTAAATGTTATGGTTAGTAAAATAGGGAGTGAAACATGTTTGTATTTTAAAATTAATTTAGATCACTAATTTAAAAGATAAATATTTAAAATTGTACACTCACATACGTAAGTCGATCTTTGATCGCCATCTCACTTTCTAGGGTTACCTCTCATGTTGCCTAAACAAAAGGTCAAGTAGGGTGTATAAAGCAAAGTCCCTCATTTCACATCATCTAGTCCCTAAACAGATAAAAAGATCAAGTCCCTTCGAATGTCGCCTTCGTAATGATCTTGTCCCTTTCGAATAAAGATGATAAGTCCCTCCGAATTGCTTATACACCCCACAGTTGCCTAAATAACAGATGTCCCTTCACTTGTCCCTCACATCCAAGGTAATGACTACCTATTCCTTAATAATAGGGATAGTCTTACCATTTAAAGGATTCAAGAACAGAAAAGACTTAAACTTAGGGTAGGTTCCTCTTAGATACTTGCTCACTCTTCAAAACATTTCAAACACTTCATACATTTCAAACAATTTTCAAAACAAAGGTTTTATATATATCCGTACATGGATCATTATAAAATACTTAAGAAAATTTCTATTCACACACTTCACATTTCAAAAACATTTTAAAGTGAGCTAAGTAATTAAGAGCCCATGGATAACCATGGATGTAAAGGGTGCTAACACCTTCCCTTTACATAACCTACCCCCCGGACCCAAAAATCTTTTAAAAGGTCTTTCCTGTTCTTTTATGCCTTTCCTTTGGATAAAATAAAAGTCGGTGGCGACTCTTGCTATCCGCAACATAACTAAAGTCAGTTCTCCCACCGTGTTACAGAACTGGCGACTCTGCTGGTGAATTAATAAAAGAGGGGTACCCTTAGGAATTAGATCACTTTAAAATTGTTTGCCTTGTTTGCTTTATACTTATCTATTGGGGTGCTCTTATGTGTGAAAGATCCTAACCCGGATCTAGTGTACCTTAGGTAAATGGCAATAGACCAAGGAAACTGTACGGCGTATACCGATATGGTTGATCTGGTGGCCATAGTTAGTGTGACTTCTTGGTTGGTGCTTATGTTCCTTAAGTCAAGTTGAGGATAATATGAGGCTTCCATATGTTGTCAATGCACTAACTAACTTTTAGAACCCTAGTTATCCCATCTTGGCCTTTAGAAAGTAGTGAGGTAACCGGCTTTGGTGAAGACTGAAGTTGGTTGATACTCGATACTACACTCATTGAGATCTTAAACTTGGATGGTTTTGGTTGGCAAGTAAGTTGCCTACTGAACAACCACCCTTGTGAAGGATCAATGATATTGAGATCCCTTAGAACCTGGTTACTTTTGTAGGACAGGATAAACCATCTAAACTTCAGGGGAGGGTACTTACCTTTGAACCTCATGCAAGCCTTTAAACCTAGGGCTATTGTGTGACTTGTTTGTGTGTGCCACATGTTTGTGATTGAGCATAACATCATGACATCATCATGCATCATAAGCACAACATTTTCACTAACAATTTCAAGGACCAAAGGATTTATCTTTGTTCTTTGTTGCAGGTCCTGGCTTCTTCTCGTAGAAACACTATCAGGATCAACTTTGTAGGCATACCTGCTAAGCTTAAAGAGTTGGTTTCTCAAGTGTCTGATCATTCCCAGTTCATCAAGAGACATGGTCACCTATTGGATCTAGTCACCTCAGGGTTCAATGAAGACATGATGAGTGCCCTGTTTCAGTTCTTTGATCCTAAGCACCATTGCTTCACATTCCCTGACTATCAGCTGGTTCCTACAATGGAAGAGTTCTCTAAACTTCTGGGTATACCTGTTCTTGATCAAAGACCCTTCACAGGCTTGGAGAAAGAGCCTAAACCTGAGGTTATTGCTGCAGCTCTACATCTGAAGAAGTCTGACATTGTTCTAGAAACGAGAAGCGGAGTTAAAGGTGTTCTTGCTAAGGTATTAGTGGATAAAGCTCAAGTGTTCTTAAAGGCTATGAGCTACGATGCTTTTGAGGAGATCTTAGCCTTATTGATTTATGGCTTAGTGTTGTTCCCCAATCCTGATCAGTTCATAGACGTTCATGCCATCAACATATTCCTGAGTCACAACCCAGTGCCTACCTTACTTGGAGACATCCTGCACTCGCTTCATACTCGTACTACAAAAGCAAGAGGAACTCTGATGTGCTGCATACCTTTGCTATCTAGGTGGTTTATTTCTCACCTTCCTCGCTCAGTGATGAAGAATGAACAGGGGTTCAGGTGGTCCAAGAGGATTATGTCACTCTCTCATTCAGATATCCATTGGTGCTCCAGATCTATGGAGAATGTCACTATTATTGACCGTTGTGGGGAGTTTCCTAATGTGCCACTTCTGGGCATAAGAGGAGGCATTACCTACAACCCCTCTCTAGCTTTACGACAATTTGGTTATGCTCGGAGTGATGGTCCACATGACATGTTGATTCAGGGCATTGTGTTTGACTACGACAACGATCTTCAAGGTTACCGTCAGAGATTCATATGAGCATGGGGAAAAGTGAACAAGGTTGACAGCAAGACTCTGGAGCCTAAGTACACTATTCCTATGGAAGCTTATCTCAGAAGGGTGCGATCTCGTGCTCAGACTCTCATGATGCCATATCCTGCTATCCTGCCAGTTACCATGGAACCTGTTGCTGAAGGAGATACTTCTTATACCATCCTTCACTCAGACATGCCTACTAACATGGAAGATTTACAGAGGTCCTGGATCCAGTTGAAGGAGCAAAGGGATACTTTCGAGGCTCATTACAAAGCAAGCCAAGAAAGAATCCTGGAACTAACAAAGCAACTTCACGAGGAACGGAATCTCAACTCATACCTCAACACAAAGAGGAAGCGTCCATGGGAGACTTAAAACCCCATCTCTCGTATTTATTTCATTTCATTTTCTGTAAGCCCAAGAGGCAAAACAAATTTATTACTAATAAAAGTTTACCTTCTTGTTTGTTTAAGCAAATTTAAATCCTGCGGTCCTTGAAAAACATTGCATATGCATACCATATCATTGCATCACAGGTTTCTTGTGCACAGGTTTCTTATCTTCTCGCTGTTTATTTCAGCAATGGCTCTTGAACAAACAGTCAAAGATTTCCAAGCTCAGAATGCCCGATTCCAAGAGTTGATTCTGAACTTGTCCAAGGGACAAGATGAGTTGAAGACACTGCTGGCTAAGAAGAAGAGTCCTGAGGACAACAAGGATGGTCAGTTGGAACAATTGCAAGATGAGATAACAGAAATGAGGATCCAGATGAATGACCAGGTGGCTCTTATTCAGAGTTTAGCTCAGGGGCAAGAAGAGCTGAGAACCTTTGTCCAAAAACTTCAAAGTAATGGAGTCAGGAATCTAATTGTCAATCAACCTCCGTTAAAACAAGCTGATTTGGTTGAAAGGAAGATGAGGATAAAAGAAGGTAAGAAACCGGTTACCACTGATTGTTCTTCAGTTAAAAGACATGGTAAAGTTAATCCACCTCAACACAAGGGATGTAGAAGACAGTTTATCAAATTCAGCACTCCCATGTCACAAGTTCTGCAATGCTTGTTGGAGATGAAACTAATTTCCTTGAAAAATTCTCCTCAAAATCCTAAAACTTCCTCTCCTCGCTATAATCCCAAGGCAAGGTGTGGGTATCACTCCAACTGACCTGGACATGATACTAATAGTTGTTGGACATTGAAGGAAAAGATCCAAGACCTGATTGACGAAGGAATCCTAGAGGTTACTCCAGAAGGTCAAGTTGAATTCTACTATCACCCATCAAACACCGAAGCTGCAAGACAAGTTGCCCAGTGTAGCAAGAAAGGAAGCCTACCTATTCCTGTTGAGATATGGGGCACCTTGGGACATCCAAGTGGTAAATTTGATTTCATGGTGAAGTATACTGCTCCTCAAAGTTCACAGATTGCAATTGAGGACATTCAGCCAACTGGATGGGACAACATTTGAATTTTCATTTGTAATTTCTTTTATTTGTTTGAACACTTACTATTATGTTAAACTTTTGTTTTCATTAATGCATTGCATATGTTTGTCTTTAATTAATCCATTCGTTCCACTATATTTTGAATTATGCTTCTTATTTCTATCTTGTGATATTTAACTCCTGATAAAGCTATAAGCCTGTAGAGGGAGGATGACGAAAACAATACCATAATATTAGGCAGTATGCTTTTGAACAGACTATGCTGACGATGTACAGGCATTGTTTCAATTCCTAAACAGTGGAGATATAAGGAAGTTAATCCCTAGTCAACCCTTTTGAGCCTATGAAGTAGGATTTTTTATTCTCGCACAAATTAAAACCCTTATTCATAACCCGGGGCAGGGTAGTTACTCGGTTAACTCAAATATGCCAATTATTTGTGTTGTACACAACTAATGATGGTTCTCTGTAATCATTAAACTTGACAGTCAATATCCAGCAAAAGAAAAGCTCACTAAGTCAAAACCTATGAAGGAGACTTAGTAAAACATTAAGACATCCCGCTGACTGTAACCTTGAAATAAGCAGTTCAGGCAAAAAGAAGGGATAATAAAGTCAAAAGAAAGAAAAAAAAAGAGGTCACTATGAATCCTCAACAAAGAAAGATGACTGAATGTTCAAATAAATTTTGGGTTTCTGAACCATCACAAATGTCAGTGTTACAATTCCAAACTCATTTGAGCCTCAATGCATAAGTTAACTGAGTATAGGACTGAAGAACATCATGGAGAATGGGTTGGGTACAAATAAATTTGAGCCTTTATCTTTTGTTTCTTAAACCATGAACCAGGCCACGTTATAACCCTTTAAAAGTCCTAACTGAAGCATGGTTAGTTCGAAAGCGTACTGCTACAAAAAGGTATCCTGACTCCTTTAGGGCTTATTATAAAACTTGAGTTAATATCACAGTTTTCTTAAAAAAAAATAAAATTTCTTTTTCAAAAAAAAAAAAAAAACTTCAAGACAGACATAAGCATTGCATTTTTGAATATATTTGTTTGCATATACCCGAGTGTTTGACAAATGGAGAAACTTACAGGATGAATGTTCAATGAACCAAAGTCCTTCCGATGAAAAAAGTTGCTCCCTGGATCAAAGTCCATGTATACAAAGGGGCATAGTCATTATCTCCCAATCAAGGGGGCAGGCCATGATACTGCCTAACTCATGTGGGGCAATCAGGACAGGATTCAGTTATGTTTAAGTATCCAGGGGCAGATCTCCACATCTGTCTAAATTACTGAGGGTAACATTACAAAGTTCATAATGTCAGGGGCATAGTCACTGTTTCCCAGTCAAGGGGCATACCAACTTACTGTTCAATTCATTTGGGGCAATCAGGTCCAGATTCAACAATGCTTAATGTTAGAACAATTATGGTTTTGAACCTCTAAGTGTTTTGATGATAACAAAGCTTTTGATATTAGAAGTTCTAATGAATATATTTACTCTTGTGTAGAAGACAATCTTATTTAATTAAACCGTACGAGCTTAGAAGATTCATTATAGAAGATACTCTCAAAGGAGAATCCAGCATTAAATTACATATTTATTGGCTGCGCATCTTTTACTTATTATCTCTGATCTCCGCTTAGAAGATGTTGGTATCCTTATTAAAGACATTAATTAAAGAATATTTTAATTAATGAACAAAGACAAGTATCTCTACTTATGGAAGGAATTTATGGTATTAAAGTCTATCCTAATTTAATTCAAGATGTCTCCAACGGCTACTTTCTCAAGAACTATATAAAGGACTCCATTTGAAGAATTCAGTAACGAAACGCATCTTATCATATTCACGCAAATCAATTAAATCATATTGTGCTTATTATTGTAACTTTCACTTAGTGATACTTGCTTATCAAGAAGCATTCTAAGTTACTTCTTTATTATATTTTTGTAATAGTTATTCTATTCCTTGAGTGACTAAGTTTAGTCAGAAGACTCAAGAGGACATTGACTATAGGTCTTTGTGTGTATTCTTATTGAATAGTGGATTAAGACCTCAGTAGAGGCAAAATCACCTTGGCGGGTGGACTGGACGTAGTTTGAGTTCAAACGAACCAGGATAAATTAAACGTGTCATTAGAAGTTATTTTTAATTGTTAAAGAAAACCCAATTCCAACCCCCCTTCCTTGTGTTTTGCGCACCTTCACTTAATAGCCAGAGGCAGCTCTCCTCATATATGTGAATTTCATGATGTCAGGGGAATATTGTTGTGAAGCACTCTGTTTATTTCTCTTGAGGTAACTACATTCAGATACTTCCATTATGGTGTAATTCATCCTCAACCAAGGGGCAATGCTTTCTCTTCAAATCTAATACCCGGAGCGTATATGGTCCATCACAATTTGAAGACACATTCCTCTCATTGTATTACCTTGATATTGGATTCTCAGCTGAAACCATGATGGAAATTAATTGTCTACGCCAGTAGTATCAGATGGTGTCAGTATTATGTCTTCAGATCCAGCTATGAGGATTTTTGGGAAGGTATTCAGGAAAGTTAAGAATATCAGGAGCTCTAAATCCAATTGGTTATATACTCCCTAAGTTGAAACGATTCTGTTTTCAAGTTCAGCTTTACTTTTCCCTCTGAATCCAGATTTACTTTTACCCTATTTACCTAGGCGAAAACGTCCATTCGTTGTGTTCAAATGTGTGTATGCTTTTGAATATGATTGATGTTTACCAGAAATGCATAAATGCTTTTGGAATATGATTGATGCATGAAAATGCAGTAATAGTATTTACTAAGGACGAGCGAGGGAAGGATTTCAACGAAGCTTCACCGGTTCATCCCCACAAAACAGCTACAAAACCCCCAGTAGGGCAAATCCATCTTCATAAATACTTCAAGTCACATCTCCCCTGGAATTTATATCCATCTCTTTTATCCTCATACGGATAGTCGGGAATTTATTCTTCCAATAGGAGTACGACGAACGAAGACGGGAAGTTATGGATACCTTACTATCGAACGAAGACGGGAGGTTATATATACTATATTATCAAACAAGACGGGAACGAGTTCCTCATATTCTTCAGCAACAAATCGGGATTTATTTTCCCTGGCCAGCAGTTGTTATACAAAGATATCCAGACGCTTCAGGCTGCATGATTCATACATACATCATCTACATCATACCATAATATACATATCCATAAATACATAATACATTACTTAAGTGCATCATATTATACATGCATACATAATGCATAAACTAATATTATCATACAAAATGTTATAATCTTGTTTTTCAGATTAATTCTCCAGCAGACAGACTTCATCAACAACTTGTGACTTTGGGTCGTTGTTTATCCTCCCAAAAGTTATACTTATACCTCAGAACGTTGTTTATCCTTCTGAAAGCATATCATTACCTCATGCCGTTGTTTATCTTCATGAAAGCTATCATCATTTCCTTAGGACGTTGTTTATCCTCCTGAAAGCATATTATTACCTTGGGCCGTTGTTTATCTTCCCAAAGGTTACACCATTTCCTCAGGACGTTGCTTATCCTCCTGAAAGCATATCATGACTATTGGGCCGTTGTTTATCCTCCCAAAAGTTATACTTATACCTCAGAACGTTGTTTATCTTCTGAAAGCATACTTATACCTCAGAACGTTGTTCATCCTTCTGAAAGCATATCACCACCTCAGGACGTTGTTTATCTTTCTGAAAGCATATCATTTCCTCAGAACGTTGTTTATCTTCTGAAAGCATACTACTACCTCAGAATGTTGTTCATCCTTCTGAAAGCATATCACCACCTCAGGACGTTGTTTATCTTCCTGAAAGCATATCATTTCCTCAGAACGTTGTTTATCTTCTGAAAGCATAATACTACCTCAGAATGTTGTTCATCCTTCTGAAAGCATATCACCACCTCAGGATGTTGTTTATCTTCCTGAAAGCATATCATTTCCTCAGAACATTGTTTATCTTCTGAAAGCATACTACTACCTCGGGACGTTGTTTATCTTCCTGAAAGCTATCACCACTACCTCGGGACGTTGATTATCCTCCTGAAAGCTATCATTATATCTTCATATTTTGGACTGCTTTATCCTCCAAGAAATGTATCTGAAGAATGTTTCTCCAAGTGGCATCTTTTAAGACCACTCAAGCATATTCAACTAGTCATCAGTATCACTCTACGCACCGGTGAGTGCAAATTTTTGGGCTTTTGTGTTCAATCCCCTTCAACCTTCCAGGTCACGACTGGCACATATACCAATCTAACCCCTCAGGTTTCAGAAAATTGAACAGGGGCAGCTGTTGCACCCCAAAATTTGCCCTCACAATACAAGACTTTATGTGCTAAGAAGGTTCACAAGGTTCACAAGACCTTTCATGAGGTTCATGAAGTTTACAAGACACTTTATGAGGTTCACAAGGTTCACAATACTTACAAGACACTTTATGAGGTTCACAAGGTTCACAAGACACTTTATGAGGTTCACAAGGTTCACAAGACCTTTCATGAGGTTCATGAAGTTTATAAGACACTTTATGAGGTTCACAAGGTTCACAATATTTTCCACAACATTCACAAGACATCTTATGAGGTTCACAAGGTTCACAAAGTTCACAATTGGTCAGAAGATTTGACAATTCCCTCAGACAATGCATCCTCCTAAGCAGTGCATCCAAAACTAGGGTTTTGACTTTAATCAGGCTAAATGGATTTCCAAGACTTCAAGTGAGCTTCATAACATCTTATATGTGTTTAAGAATCCCCATGACAAATTTCAAGACTTTTCACAAAAGTTTGCTCAGTCAAATGATCAGATAAGTCAAAATCAATCAAAACAGTTAAAAAGTCAAACTGAGGTCAACTGTGGTCAAACCAAAGTCAAACTTCATGATTTTTTGCCAACATCAAGTATATGAAGTAAAATTCATCATTTGATCAAGGGTTGATCATGATTCATCAAGGAGATTTCAGATCATCAAGAATCAGAGGTTTCTAAATTAGGGTCTCCTCAGGAAAAGTCAACTGAACTTTGACCAGCCATAACTTTCACATACTTCATCACCAATTTTCCATCCAAATCTCATTTTGAAGGAAATTGAACTCTCTACAACTTTGTGTCTCACAAGCCAAGCCCAAAAATGCTTCATTTGGAAGGTATGAGCTAAGACATTATAGGTCCTTTTGAAAGTCAACAAAAAGTCAACAACTTCAAAAGGGAATAACTTGAGAATGGTAAATGATATGGACATGAAACCAGTGGGGTTGGTTAGAGGACTCTTCAAGCTTTCCAAAATGTACAAGAACACCCTCATAGCATTAAAATTGAAGGATTTGTGCCCTTGCAAAGTTGGGAAATTTTTGGTTGGTTTATGAAGAAAATGGAGGTTTAAAACCAATTTTTTCTAAATGGGCTTGCCATATGATGATCCAATCCATACCAATACTTCATGCACGACCCAAATCTCTAATATTCAGATTTTACATCATTTTATTTTATTTATTTTGATTTTATTCATTTAAAATCATTTTAAATTAAAATAAAATAGAAAAATCAAATATTTAAATGAGATTGTGCTTCTAGAAAGTCATAAAAATTGTTTGGATCAAATGGATACAAAAATTATGGTGATTGGCTTGAAATAGAAAGGGTTTATTCAAGAATATTTGAAATTTAAGCTTGAATCTTTTTCAATCTCATTGATCCAAATCTTCCACACAACAATCAATTCTTTTGACCTAAATCCACTCTACTATAAGTATACAACACAAACCTAATGCAAGGACACGAATTTTCTGCCTCAAAGACAACTCTCAAACTTTCAAATTCATAAATTTTTTTCAAATTCGGATTTTGATATTTTGTAACTTTTCAGGTGAAATAAGAACTTCAATCGTTTCCTTGATCATCACTGAATGCATCCCAATCATTATCATCATCAGAAACAGGCCCATATGCATAAACCGAATCACATTTGTTGTGTGTTTTTGAATTTTTCGAACACATAGATTTATGAGCTTTCACTGGATTTTGTTGATTGTATAATGTTTGTTGTACTCTATACATTGTTTCTGGTTGGTTTGTGATGTGAAAATAGAAAGTGTACTATTTTTCTCACTGTAGTAATAAAAGGGAAATTCCCCGTTTGTCGATCTCAAGGACTGCTTGACGATACAGAGTTTATAGATTGTTTCAATTAGACAAAAGCCTTTGGTTTTTGTGTTGTGGTGTAATTATACTACCAATTGCAGATAAATAAAACAAGTAAAAAGGTTGAACTGAGATACAAATGAGAGAAGATTGCTAGGGTTCGGTGAATGAAACTTCTTGTAACAGATATAATTTATGACGGCGTAGAGCTATTCCTGTCAAATTAATTCCGGTCCTCAAGGGTATCTATTCTTAAGTCCTTAGTAATAGACCTTTGATTATGTAACCTAATTACTATGTCCATAAACAATTAGGTTCATACTCAAGCATTCACATATCAAGAATTACCGGTCAGATAGAAAATCCCTAGTCCTAGGTTATTTTTACTATCCAAAGTTCTTATCCAGGTCAATGAATAATTGCTGTCCAGCTTACACTATTCATAAGAATCATCATTCGTTGGTCCGACAAATAACGCATAAAGAACGGCGATAAGAACAAATTAATGGAAAAGAAGAAATAAGCAATACTTTCATAAACATCAATACTGTCACATTCAGAATCAGGGTCACCCCCTAGCAATGGGGGTTTAGCTACTCATAATAAAAGTAAAAACAAAGATTAATATTGTTGTCATTACAGAATTTCGTGAGGAATCAATCTTCAATAGTCGGAAAACTCTTGAACATATGAATCCCGTGATCTTCCTTGAGTCTCCAGCTCTCAAAACGCGTATATTTTCTCTCCAAAAATGTCCCCTCTCCGGAAAATTGAGGTCTGGCCTTTTAATAGTTATTCAGTTGGATTTTTCCTGAATTTGTGCTCCATACGCGTACTGCGCTGTCCCATACGCGTACTGCCTAGTAGGAAACACGTATTGGACGTAACACAGCATCTGGTACGCGTATTGGCCAGCCTGTTACGCGTATTGCCCAAGTTGTTACGCGTATCACCAAGTTGATACGCGTATCACCAGAAGCTTGTATTTTGGCTGAATTTTCCTTCCCTCTGGTCATTTGCGTATGGTACGCGTACTGGAAAGGTCTATACGCGTATCAAGTAAGGTCATACGCGTATGGAGAGCAGGTTCTCCAAAAATTGACTTTTTCTTCCGTTTTCTTGCTCGGGCTCGATTTCTCATCTGACGTTTGATCCCCTGAGCTTCCAAACTAGCTTTTTACCTGCTGACATACCAAAAAGTGTAAAATATCCTCAAGAAACTCATCAGTAACAACACACTTACTATCATGGAATTGAGCTTATTTCTAACGAAAAATGCTTCAGTTTACACAGTTTACCTGATTTATTTACGGTTAAATAGTGGAATGTCTAGCATAAATGGTGACTGATCAGTTTGTTTGAAGCTTTTGTGCAGGTATCGAAGATCACCATTGTTAGGGTTTAAGCTCCCAATTTGGGGATTTATGATTAAAGTAATATAAATTAATTCTAACAACATGGTTGAATCGTATATGATGTAAGGATCACAATGGTGTAATCAATTTGCTATGATTTTACAGGTTTCATGGTGATTGAGAAACCTAGGTTCTGTTGCGAAAATAAATCCGTAGCAAAGATCCCAGCAAAATTCGTAGGAAATTTTGCAGGTCTGAGGGAAGAAGAAGAAGTCCTGCGCGCGAAATATAATTTCAAATTTCCATCTTTATATTTTATTCATTTGTGTTATATTATTATCACCAACGCGCAGGTGCTCTGGTGGTTTTGGCATGTACGCAGCATGGTGTGAGACCTGAGTTCGAATCCTGGAGGCACCATCTTTTTATTGTTTTTTCATGATATTCATTGGTTTTAATATATAATTAATCATAGTCATTATACTATCAGATGCGCCCTCCCGGCTGGAATGATAAATACGTTTGTGTAATGTTTAAAGGTCCTGGGTTCGAATCCCCCCAGGCCTTTTGTGTGGTTTTTCTTTTTTCATGAATTTTCCAGGTTAGACAACAAAACTAAGTGGAGTGGAGTACATATCAGCTGCGTGCAGTGGCTCAGTTGGTTTTGGGAATCCTTCAGCCAGGTAAAGGACCTGGGTTCAAATCTCAGGTCCTGTTTTTTTAGGTTTTTTTCATTGTTTTGTTATTTTCTTTATTTTCTATTAAATTAATTAATATAAATTCTACAAAACCTAAATAATTAATAATCTTTTCTTAAAATTTCATATTGTCAAAATATAATAATTTATTTTCAAACCTTTTTTTTATGTTTATATTTATTAATATGTATATATATATTTTTTTGTATATAATTTCATTAATTATTTGTAAAATAAATTATAAACCCTAATTTTATTTTTCTAAAATTCACAACCCTAATATTTTCATAAACCCTAAAATATTTTTAAAACCTAATTATTTTTTATGAACCCTAATTGTAAATATTATTTATTTATTTATTTATTTATTTCTCATAAATTTTTGTCTATATTTTAATTAAGAAATAAACTCTAATATATTTTTCTAAATAATCAAACCCTAATTTTGCTTTTACATAAAATCTAATTATATTGTAACTTTTAATTTATTTATTTATAAACCTTAAATATGTACATATTTTATAATTTGTTTATGATTATTATTTAATTCTTGTATGTAAACAATTTTTAGTATATGCTTAAAAATAATTAAAATTTGCTAATTTAATTTTGTAAATATAATTTATTTTCATAATATGTTTATAATTAACCCAATTTTTATAATTTGTATATAATTTAAAACTTTATGATAATTAGTATATAATTGTTTATATTTTCTTCTTAATCTTAAAAAATAATTGTTTATATAAAAAATTGAACTTTTAATTATTATGCTAATATTTTTGTTTATTTTATTATTAATTATATTTATTTTCATATGGTATTTTACTAACCCCATTTATATATTGTGATTTATTATTATTATTGTTACTAACCCAATTATTTATTATTAGTTATTTTGCTTATTTATTTAATTTGCTAATTATTATTATTATGTAATTGTCTCCTTTATGTAATATTTTAGTAGTAATATTTAATATTTATTTTTAAATGTTATGGTTAGTAAAATAGGGAGTGAAACATGTTTGTATTTTAAAATTAATTTAGATCACTAATTTAAAAGATAAATATTTAAAATTGTACACTCACATACGTAAGTCGATCTTTGATCGCCATCTCACTTTCTAGGGTTACCTCTCATGTTGCCTAAACAAAAGGTCAAGTAGGGTGTATAAAGCAAAGTCCCTCATTTCACATCATCTAGTCCCTAAACAGATAAAAAGATCAAGTCCCTTCGAATGTCGCCTTCATAATGATCTTGTCCCTTTCGAATAAAGATGATAAGTCCCTCCGAATTGCTTATACACCCCACAGTTGCCTAAATAACAGATGTCCCTTCACTTGTCCCTCACATCCAAGGTAATGACTACCTATTCCTTAATAATAGGGATAGTCTTACCATTTAAAGGATTCAAGAACAGAAAAGACTTAAACTTAGGGTAGGTTCCTCTTAGATACTTGCTCACTCTTCAAAACATTTCAAACACTTCATACATTTCAAACAATTTTCAAAACAAAGGTTTTATATATATCCGTACATGGATCATTATAAAATACTTAAGAAAATTTCTATTCACACACTTCACATTTCAAAAACATTTTAAAGTGAGCTAAGTAATTAAGAGCCCATGGATAACCATGGATGTAAAGGGTGCTAACACCTTCCCTTTACATAACCTACCCCCCGGACCCAAAAATCTTTTAAAAGGTCTTTCCTGTTCTTTTATGCCTTTCCTTTGGATAAAATAAAAGTCGGTGGCGACTCTTGCTATCCGCAACATAACTAAAGTCAGTTCTCCCACCGTGTTACAGATACACACTTCAACAGGGGCAACCCCATTCTCCTTAGTATATGGTATGGAAGCAGTTCTGCCCATTGAAGTTCAGATTCCCTCCTTAAGAATTATAAAAGATGCAGGCTTGGATGAAGATGAGTGGATTCAGACTCGACTTGACCAGATAAATTTGATTGATGAGAAGAGGTTAGCAGCAGTTTGTCATGGCCAGATGTACCAGAAACGAACGATCAAAGCTTTTAACAAGAAGGTTAAGCCAAAGGTATATCAGGTTGGTGACTTAGTAATCAAGCGTATCATATTACCACAGGGTGATCCTAGGGGCAAGTCGGCTCCAACATATGAAGGACCATTTATAGTCAAAACAGTATTCTCAGGAGGTGCCATGATACTTACTACTATGGATGGTGAAGATTTCCCACAGCCTGTAAACGCAAACATAGTTAAAAAATACTACGCATAAAAAGAGACCCGCTAGGTTGACTGGCCTAGGCAAAAATAAGGGCATCCCGGCGAACCAAAAGGGTTCGGGCAAAAATTAGGGATATATATATATAAAATGTACACCCGGCAAGTCGAAAACCTGAAAAGGCGGCTTGGGCAAAAAAGGGTATCCCGGTGGATTGAAAACCTGAAAGGGTAATCCAGGCAAAAGTTAGGGATTAAAGCGTATGACTATGTCTCGTTTGGATCACCCATGAAACTACAACCAATTGTACTACTTACTCAAGCTCGAACAGATAAAGTTCAATCCAATCGTTTCCGTCTCAACAGCAGAAGATGAGATACTTGAAGATAATGGCAATAGTAGAATTGGAACTCAATAGGATTACTTCCCACATAGCTGATTTTCTTTGTTTTGTAAAAATTTTACGACGAATTCCTCTTACTAGGATTTCTGTCTCCTTGTACAAACCTACCTATGTATAGGTCATTTTTTGATATAAATAAAATTCCATCTTTGAATCCAGATTTACTTTTACCCTATTTACATAAGCGAAACGTCCATTGGTTGTGTTTGAATGTATGTATGCTTTTTAATATGATTGATGTTTACCAGAAATGCATAGATGCTTAATATGATTGATGTTTACCAGAAATGCATGAAAATGCAGTAATAGTATTTACTAAGGACAAACGAGGGCAGGATTCCAACGAAGCTTCGCCGGTTCATCTCTACAAGACAGTTACGAATCCCCAGTAGGACAAATCCATCTTCATAAAGTCACATCTCCCCTGGAATTTATATCCATCTCTTTTATCCTCATATGGATAGTCGAGAATTTACTCTTCCAATAAGAGTACGACGAACGAAGACGGGAGGTTGTGTATACCATACTATCGAACGTATACGGGAGGTTATGTGTACCCTACTATCAAACGAAGACGGGAGGATATGTATACCTTATTATCAAACGAAGACGGGAGGTTATATATACTATATTATCAAACAAGACGGGAACTAGTTCCTCATATTCTTCAGCAACAAATCGGGATTTATTTTCCCTGGCCAACAGTTGTTATACGAAGATATCCAGACGCTTCAGGCTGCATGATGCATACATACATCATTTACATCATATCATACATATACATAAATACATAATACATTACCTAATTGCATCATATTATACATGCATACATAATGCATAAACTAATGTTATTGTGCAGGATGTTTTAATTTTGTTTTTCAGATTAATTCTCCAGCAGACAGACTTCATCAACAACTTGTGACTTTGGGCCGTTGTTTATCTTCCCAAAGGTTACTTATACCTCGGGATGTTGTTTATCTTCCTGAAAGCTATCACCATTACCTCAGGACGTTGTTTATCCTCCTGAAAGCATATCATTACCTCAGGACGTTGTTTATCCTCCTGAAAGCATATCATGACCTTGGGCCGTTGTTTATCTTCCCAAAGGTTATCTCATTACCTTAGGACGTTGTTTATCCTCCTGAAAGCATATCATGACTATTGGGCCGTTGTTTATCCTCCCGAAAGTTATACTTATACCTTGGGCCGTTGTTTATCTTCCCAAAGGTTATCTCATTACCTCAGGACGTTGTTTATCCTCCTGAAAGCATATCATTTCCTCGGGACGTTGTTTATCCTCCTGAAAGCTATCATTCCATCAGGACGTTGTTTATCCTCCTGAAAGCATATTATTACCTTGGGCCGTTGTTTATCTTCCCAAAGGTTATCTCATTACCTCAGGACGTTGTTTATCCTCCTGAAAGCATATCATTTCCTCAGAACGTTGTTTATCCTTCTGAAAGCATATCACTACCTCGGGACGTTGTTTATCCTCCTGAAAGCTATCATTATATCTTCATATTTTGGACTTCTTTATCCTCCAAAAGAAATATATCTGAAGAACTGTTCTCCAAGTGGCATCTTTAAGCCCACTCAAGCACATTCAACTAGTCAGCAGTATCACTTTACGCACCGGTGAGTGCAAATTTTTGGGCTTTTGTGTTCAATCCCCTTCAACCTTCCAGGTCACGACTGGCAAATATACCAATCTAACCCCTCAGGTTTCAGAAAATTGAACAGGGGCAGCTGTTGCACCCCAAAATTTGCCCTCACAATACAGGAATTTGTGTGCTAAGAGGTTCACAAGGTTCACAAGACCTTTCATGAGGTTCATGAAGTCTACAAGACACTTTATGAGGTTCACAAGGTTCACAAGACCTCCTATGAGGTTCACAAGGTTCACAAGACCTTTCATGGGGTTCATGAAGTTTACAAAACACTTTATGAGGTTCACAATGTTCACAAGACCTCCCATGAGGTTCACAAGATTCACAATACATCTTATGAGGTTCACAAGGTTCACAAAGTTCACAAATAGTCAGAAAGTTTGACAATTCCCTCAGACAATGCACCCTCCTAAGCAGTGCATCCAAAACTAGGGTTTTGACTTTAATCAGGCTAATTAGACTTCCAAGACTTCAAGTGAGCTTCATAACATCTTATATGTGTTTAAGAATCCCCATGACAAGTTTCAAGACTTTTCTCAAAGGTTTGCCCAGTCAGATGATCAGATAAGTCAAAATCAGTCAAAGTAGTTAAATAGTCAAACTGAGGTCAACTGTGGTCAAACCAAAGTCAAACTTCATGATTTTTTGCCAACATCAAGTATATGAAGTAAAATTCATCATTTGATCAAGGGTTGATCATGATTCATCAAGGAGATTTCAGATCATCAAGAATCAAAGGTTTCTAAATTAGGGTTTCCTCAGGAAAAGTCAACTGAACTTTGACCAGCAATAACTTTCACATGCTTCATCACCAATTTTCCATCCAAAGCTCATTTTGAAGGAAATTTAATTCTCTACAACTTTGTGTCTCACAAGCCAAGCCCAAAAATGCTTCATTTGGAAGGTATGAGCTAAGACATTATAGGTCCTTTTGAAAGTCAACAAAAAGTCAACATCTTCAAAAGGGCATAACTTGAGAATGGTAAATGATATGGACATGAAACTAGTGGGGTTGGTTATAGGACTCTTCAAGCTTTCCAAAATGTCCAAGAACACCCTTATAGCATTAAAATTGAAGGATTTGTGCCCTTGCAAAGTTGGGAAATTTTTGGTTGGTTTATGAAGAAAATGGAGGTTTAAAATCAATTTTTTCTAAATGGGCTTGCCATGTGATGATCCAATCCATACAAACACTTCATGCACGACCCAACTCTCAATTATTCAGATTTTTTATCATTTTATTATATTTATTTTGATTTTATTCATTTAAAATCATTTTAAATTAAAATAAAATAGAAAAATCAAATATTTAAATGAGATTGTGCTTCTAGAAAGTCATAAAGATTGTTTGGATCAAAGTGATATAAAAATTATGGTGATTGGCTTGAAATAGAAAGGTTGAATTCACAAATATTTGAAGTTTAAGACTTAATCTTTTTCAATCAAACAATCCACACAATGATCCATTATTTTTGACCTAATCCACTGTACTATAAGTATACAACACAACCCTATGCATTGGAGACGAAATTCTGGCCTCCAAGAGTAAGTTCACATATTCAAAAAAAGTCACTAAAATTCAAATTCGGATTTGATAAACCAAGCTCTTTCAAGCCAATTTGAAGGTTGAGACATGTTTATTGGACATCCTTGAATCATTCTCAATGCTTATTTGCATCCAAAACATCTCATATTGCATAAACCGAACCAATCTTGTTCTTGTTTATATTTTTTTCGATTTTCATTATTTGTGTAGTAATAATGCATTCTAACCATGTATTTGTGTTGAGTATGATGCCTAGATGATTTCTGGACAAAAAGATTGAAGAACCAAGCCCTAAACCGCAAGTTGCCATGGCTAGGGTTTTTGAATAGAATTTGGGATCCTTTGATTTAGTTAATATAAATTAATTCTAAGACTATAATTGAATTGTGTGATGTCTGGGGATCATGAAAATGTGATCAATTTGATGAAATCGTACATGTTTATGATGATATGAAATTGGCAGGGTTTGTGCGCAGGAAAAATTACAGGAAATTTCGCATGAAAACCTGCGAAATCCCAAGGTTGAAGATGAAGCCAACGCGCGTTTTTGGTTTTTTGAATTCTGTTTTAATATTTTATTCAATTATCTGTAATTTGTTTCACAATTGTGTGGTTGACTCAGTAAGTTAAGGGACGCGCGTGTGAGGCTTAGGTCCAGGGATCGAATCCTGGCCTCAGCAATTTTATTATTTTTTCTAGTTCAATTGTTAAACTTAATATATTATGCAATGTTGTGGATTAGCTAACAGAAGCGCCCTCCCGGCTGGATGGAAAGTATGCCTGCGTATTGTTTAAAGGTCCTGGGTTCAAATTCCCCCCAGGCCTTTTGTGTTGCTTTCTTTTTTATGATTTTTCCAGGTTATGAACAAAAGGGATTAGTCCCCTGCTTCTAACGCCAGCGCGCGCATGGCCCAGTGGATGAAAGGTTAGTCTTGGAGGTTGCAAGCTTAGGGACTGGGTTCAAATCCCAGCCCAAGCAGGTTTTTATTTTTTTTTCATCCTTTTCTTTAATTTTTGATTATTTAACTAATTTTCTATTTTAAACAAATTCAAATACTAAATAGGATGTACATATTATTTTAAAATTCATTCTTTTAATTTTAATTTTATAAGAAAAACTTATTTATTTTTTTTGTAAATTATTAATATTATTAAATTATATATAATTATTTTATTATTCTAAAAATATGTATATAAACCCTAATTTTCTAAAACCTAAAATATTTTGTAAAAAAAAACCTAATTAATCCTAATAATTTTCATAAACCCTAATTTTCTTCTATTTAATATTTAATTCTATTATAATTTTTAATTTTTATTTATTATTTAATCATGTATATATATTATATAATTTGTTTATAACTTAATTCTTATATATAAATAATTTTCAATATATGCTTAAAAATAATTAAAACTTGTTAATTTAATTTTTGTAAATATAATTATAATTAATCTTATTTTCATAATATGCATATATTCTATAACTTGTTTATAATTTAATTTTTGTATATAAATAATATATGTTTAAAAATAGTTAAAAATTGCTAATTTAATTTTGTAATTATAATTTTATTTTCATATATGTTTATAATTAACTTACTTTTTATAATTTATATATGACTTAAAACTTTATAATAATTAGTATAATTGCTCATATTTTCTTATTAGTCTTAAATAATAATTGTTTATAAAAATTGATTTTTTAATTATGTTTATATGATATTTCTTTTATTATTACTAACCCCATTTATATATTATGGTTTATTATTATTTTCTACTAACCCAATTATTATTATTATTATTTATTTTTGCTTATTATATTTAATTTGCTTTAATTATTATTATTATGTAATTGTTCCTTTGATGTAATATTTTAGTAGTATTTAATATTTATTTTATGCTATGGTTAGTAAAATAGGGAGTGTAACATGTTTGTATGTTCAAAATTAATTTAGCTCATTAAATTTAAAGATAAATATTTAAACTTGTACACTCACACACGTAAGTCGATCCTGGATCGCCATCTCACTTCTTAAGGGTTACCTCTCAAGTTGCCTAAACAAAAGGTCAAGTAGGGTGTATAAAGCAAAGTCCCTCATCTCACATCATCTAGTCCCTTAAACAGATAAAAAGATCAAGTCCCTTCGAATGTTGCCTTCGTAATGATCTTGTCCCTTTTGAATAAAGATGATAAGTCCCTTCGAATTGCTTATACACCCCACAGTTGCCTAAATAACAGATGTCCCTTCACTTGTCCCTTACATCCAAGGTAATGACTACCTATTCCTTAATAATAGGGATAGTCTTACCATTCAAAGGATTCAAGAACAGAAAATACTTAAACTTAGGGTAGGTTCCTCTTAGATACTTGCTCACTCTTCAAAACAATTTCAAACACTTCACACTTCAAACAATTTTCAAAACAAAGGTTTTTTACGCATCCGTACATGGATCATTATGAAACTCTTAAGAAAATTTTTATTCACACACTTCAGATTTCAAAAACATTTTAAAGTGAGCTAAGTAACTAAGAGCCCATGGATAACCATGGATGTAAAGGGTGCTAACACCTTCCCTTTACATAACCTACCCCCCGGACCCAAAAATCTTTTAAAAGGTCTTTCCTGTTCTTTTATGCCTTTCCTTTGGATAAAATAAAAGTCGGTGGCGACTCTTGCTATCCGCAACATAACTAAAGTCAGTTCTCCCACCGTGTTACAAGAAGGAGTCTTACTAAAATGCTTAGGTGAGACTGAAGCTTATATAGCCTTGTCAAACGTGCACAGTGGTGCATGTGGTGCACACCAGGCAGGACACAAGATGAAATGGTTACTATTTCGACAAGGGATGTATTGGCCAACAATGTTAAAGGATTGTGTCGAATTTGCAAAGGGATGTCAAGAATGCCAAATTCATGCAGGCATACCTCATGTGCCTGCAAATGAGTTACATTCTATTATAAAGCCTTGGCCATTCAGAGGTTGGGCTTTAGATTTGGTTGGGGAAATTCGACCAGCTTCTTCAAAGGGGCAAAAATACATTTTGGTTGGAGTAGACTACTTCACTAAGTGGATTGAAGCCATACCACTGACGAATGTAGATCAGGAAGCAGTTATAGACTTCATCCAGAAGCATATAATTTATAGGTTTGTAATACTAGAAACTATAACCACTGATCAAGGATCTGTGTTTACTGGAAGAAACATGCATGCATTTGCAAAAGAGACAGGTTTTAAGTTACTAACTTCGACACCTTATTATGCTCAAGCAAATGGACAAGTCGAAGCAGCCAACAAGGTTGTGATAAATCTGATAAAAAAGCATGTGGGTAAAAAACCTAGGAATTGGCACAAGACTCTGGATCAAATCCTTTGGGCTTGTCGAACGTCTCCTAAAGAGGCAACTAATTCTACCCCATTTAAGTTGACTTATGGGCATGATGCAGTATTACCAGTCGAAATCTATTTACAATCAATACGAATTCAAAGGCATCATGAAATTCCATCTGAGATTTATTGGAGTATGATGATGGATGAGTTAGTTGATTTAGATGAGGAGAGGTTACGTGCTTTAGAGTTGATAAAAAGGCAGAAAGAAAGAGTCGAAAAGTTTTACAATAAGAAAGTAAAATTTAAAGCCTTTTTAGTTGGTGATTTAGTTTGGAAAGTAATTTTGCCCATGGAAAAGAAAGATAGATTGATGGGAAAATGGTCTCCTAAATGGGAAGGACCTTTCAAAATTTTAAGAGTTTTTTCAAATGGCGCATATGAAGTCGAAGAAATGGAAAAAGACAAAAGAGTACTGAAAATAAATGGCAAATATTTGAAGAAATATAAGCCAACATTGCAAGAAATAAAGATAGAAATGGAATAAAATTGCAAAAAAAAGCTTGTCTTCGCCAAACAGATGGCGTTAAGTAACATTACATATGAGAATTCTTAGAAAAAATAAAATCCCCTATTTCTATTACAAACTACTGTTGAAGAAAAGTGGCTTTGAGTTCGTCAAATTTCTTCAGTTGAAGTTGAATTCGACGTTCACAGAGGCTTTTACTAACAGTCAGTTCGTCAATTTCTTTGTGGAGTTGTTGGCTGTTTCTGCATGCTGAAGTCATTTCTGAAGCTCTTTGTCAATTTCTTCTTGGTTGGGCTGTTGGAGGCTGGTTTGACGTTCCTTCTCTTGGAGGATCTTCTTCTGAAGTTCGACAATCTGAGCTTGATAAGCCTGGATGTTACTTTCACACTCAGCAGCAGCTTTGGAGTAATCTTCAGAAAGTCTGTTTAGCTCTGAGATTCTATCAGTCGAAGAGGCTACAACATTCCATTCTGAGACTTGTTTTTCAGATTTAGCTGTGATGCTCTGAGAAAATTCTTTTTGGCAAACCAAGTCAGCACTTACTGAATCAATCATAAACATCAGGTCCATCACTAGACGACTCTCCTCAGTCGAAGCCTCCAGGAGATTGGCTTGCTTTAGAAGTTTCTTCAGGTCATATTGTGCAGAGGGGTTTTCGGCCAGAGTTCCAAATAAGTCCACCCCAAGGATCTTTGCCTTAATCTCAGCCATGATAACACTGATTGGTTGAATTTCAGAGGTAGCCCCTGAAGTGGTTGAGCTGCTGTGGGAAGAGTCCTGAAAGTTGTACCTGGAACTGAGTAAGGCTTTGAGATATTCCAGAGGTTTTCTTACTTTTAGGCTTTCAATTTCTTCATGGGACAAGCTTGTCGAGCCCGTATTTAGAGGGGTTTCTGTTGGGGTTTCTGCTGGAGTAGGAACAACTTGGGTACTTCCTCCAGGGTTCAAGCTTGTGTCTAGTTGCTTCGACAGATCTGGTTCTTCTTTGACAACTTCCTTATCAGCCTCTGCTATCTCAATTGGTCCTTGTAGTTGTGCATCTTGATCTTGAGTAGCTTTTTCCTCCACAGTAAATTCTGGACGAAGAGGAGAGTTATTGTTGGAGGATTCTGGGTCACTGATGTCGAAGTCACTGAAGGTCTGAGGGCCATAAACACCAGCATCCGAAGTGGTTTCTTCTAGAAGTCGTTCAGCTAAAGTCTTCTCAGAATCAGAAGGGATAACCTCTTCTTGGACCTTGGAAGTTTCTTCGACATCAAGGTTAACCTGAAGTAAACAGGAAAGGGAAGTTTAAAAGAAGAAACAATGCAGTTAAGACTACGAATATTGTCAGTCGAAAAAATAATACCTGAGGAATCTCAGTGTGAGTGCCTGAATCCCCACTTTTCTCACTTCTTGAAGGGATTTTAGTGGTTGGACTGGTGGGAGGAGTTCGTCTGTGGACCATGGATCTCTGGGATTCCACTATCTTTATTCTCATGCCTTTGTTCCTTATGAGAGGTTTAGGCTCAGGAGATTCATCTTCAGATTCTTCGACACTCACTTCTTTTTCTTCTTGTTTTCTTTTTGTGGCTGGTGTGCGAGTTACCTGAGGTGTGCAAAAAAAAAAAGGGAAATGTGTTCAGTATTGAGAATATTGACATTTATATAAAAAAAAAATATAAGTGAGATGTCTTTATTTGTCGAAACCTTTTTAGCAATTGTGGGTGATTTTTCGACCTGTTTGGAAGAGGTCCCTTCACCAGGAGTTTTCTTGTTAGTTATTCTAACAGCTGAAAGAAAAGAAAATGAATGAACATTGATATAAAACATATAAAGAGTTAGAAATAAGAAGAGGGATTTAATTTCTTCGACACCTTCAAGAATAGGTTCTTCCACACTAACGTGTTCTATTCCAACATGAAGGTGCCCAGGGAAGTTGCCCAAATAATACTTCGTCGGAACCACACGTTCAACAAGTTTTTTGCTAGACTCGCGAAGCAGTTTTAAGTGAGATCCACACACAAACCAATCTGGAAATGGAGGGCACAAGGCCACACCAAATTCTGCAGAAGGGAGTGGGGGAAATGAGGTGTAAGCAAAGTTGTAACGTGCATGTGGTGGAATATATGAAGGCACCCCCAACTTATCCAACTTTTCTGAAAATTTTTGTTTTAAAGTCATTGCTGCTTCGCCTATGGTTCGACGAAGATCATTTGGCCTGTAAATAGTTTCAAAATATTTTTGGAATTTTTGAATTTCTTTGATATGCTTATCCGTACCTTTCTTCTTTTTATCCTGCACAAAAGCAAAGGCATTCTTCAGGAGTGTGTTGAAAGTTGTTACATCAAAGAATTTGTTAAGGTAATACTCCTTCCACCAGACGTCGAAGTCCTCAGTGCACAAGAAGTTTGGTCGAAATATAGTGGGATGGACCTCCAAAGATTTGTCGAAAAATTTGTTATACAATTCTAGACTTTTCTCAAAATTATGAAATGAGTTGTAGAACAAAATAGAGCCTTTATTGTGGTAGATGGGGTTTTTTTTCGTCTGGGTTAACCCAAATTGTCTGGCCACCAGGTTAGGTTGATAGACAATGAGGGAAACTTTGGTGTTATTGAGGCTGTGATGGGAAAAAAGATGTCTTGGTATGAGGAAGGATTCCCAGATGGATATGTAGGAATCCTCTTCCTTTTGGTTTTCTACTGGGAGTTGTCTTGTGAACCATTTGGGACCCACATTCCTGTTGGCGAAGGGTGCCATGGATGAAGTAAACTTGTAACGTTTTGCGAACATCATCACGTAGCTAATGAAGGCTTGTCGAAGGCCTATTCCTTCGTGAGTAGGTGTTAGTTGAACTAGCCTGGGCCATTCGACACGCCTGTCTTTCACTTCTTCTTCGTCAACTGGTCTCTTGATAGGAATGCAGGCTTCGAAGGTGGCATTCAGCCACAGTTGTAAAAGCCAGAAGGGGCCTGTTAGGCTGATGGTTCCTTTGTCCTTGATGGTTTTCAGGTTGCTTATGCTCTCACTCAGAGATTCATAAATATTTGCCAGAAGCAATTCACTTAGACAAAATGCAACTCCAGCGTGAAGTTGATTGGACATGGTAATGTAGCTTCTGGCCACTTGGAGGGATCTGGTGCAGAAAACAAACTTTGCTAACCACAAAGTGAGGAAGGCTATGTGTTCTCTGTCGGAAACCTCTTCAGTATCTTCGCCTTGATGATGAGCAATAAATAAGGAATAGCCAGCATGTTTGGTGTCAAATCCTATAGGGTCTTTATTTAGGTGTTCAGGATTGAAGATCTCACCTATAGGACTAAGGCCAGTGATGGCTGCTATGTCGAAAAGAGTGGGGGTAACCATACCACAGGGAAGATGGAAGTTGTTGTAGGTGCTGTCCCAGAAATATAGAGAAGCCAGCAGCATATTCTGGCAGTAGCGTGGGCCTTCTTTCGACAATTGAATCAGGTCATAAATACCTGTCTTCTTCCAGAATTTTTCCTTAGCTTTTTCGACTCTAGTAAGCCAAGCTAGATAATCTGAAGGATCTTTGGTTAAGGGAGGGCTCCTAAAGATCCTAGTTTGATTTAAGTACGACAAATCTAAATCTGTCGAAGCTATTGGGATCTCAGGTTTCTTAGAGGATGTTTCGACAGTTTGAGAATTCTTACTAGCACCTATTGGTTTAGAGGCAGAATAGGAAGGATAAAAATCCTTTAAACGGTTTGGGTCAGCATTGGGATCAGAGATTGGACCTAACATTGCATGGTGAACTCCAGAGACCAAAATAGGGATTATTACCTGGGATCTGTAGATGCTAGCTTTCTCCCTCTCATTTGGAGGTTCTGGGATGTACTGTTGTTGATTCACTTGCGTTGGTCCAGACAGTGTGTGAGCAGGAGGGAGATCAGTAGTTTTCTTTGCTTTCTTAGCACTACGGTCAGCAACATTCTTTGGGGGCGCCATTGTTATGCAAAGATTAGAGTTGGAGTAACAGTTTAAATGGGTTTTAATGGAGATTTTTTCTTTGATAGAGAAGAAGAGTCTGAGAGTGTAAAAAGGATGAAAGGTTTTTGGAGATGGTATTTATAGAAGGTGACAGAATATGAAAAAATAAATGAAAAAGAAAAAGAGAGACTTTTCAGTTTAGTCATGGGAGACGTGCGTCTTGATCAACGGTGATGATTAAAGGAGACGGTTGGTAGGGAGCCCATGATGAGCTAGAATATAGGGTTATGGAAGATTGTGTATAAACGTGGGCTAGATGAGACGTTTTTTCAGAAAGTTGAAATCATAGTGTTTCCTTGGGACTCAACAAAGTCACTTTATAATTAATGAGACTGACATGGTGTTAGAAGTCATTTCGACAGCAAAGGATATTTCTCCAGAGTTAGTCGAAAACATCTTTGCTGGGGGGCAATTTGTAGGCTCATAATTTCGACACTTTGAGATTGAGATATAAAGTTATTTCTTTTGCTAAGGAGATGATTAGCAGATAAGAGAAAGAAGAAGTGAAGATATTCAGAAGATGTTGACAAGGTTATATACTCAAATATTTCGACAGGAGTACAAATAGTGTTTGGCAAGCAAAGTTTGGAGACCTGTTTATAGTTTGGCATTTGTCAAGATAAGTGTATTTTTCGACACTTCGACAAAAGAGAGGTGTTTGACAGAAGCGTTGGTTTGTAAAGTTTGAAGAGTTTCTTCTTCTTCGACATTTCGACCAGTGAAGAGATACAATGCTTCGTCACCAAAGGGAAGAATTCAAGTTCAAAAGTTGCAACCTTTGGCAGTTGGACACATGGAAGCTTCAGAGAAGAAAATTGCATGCAAGCTGACAATTGTCATTTAGTTAGAATTTTCCCGTTCTAGGCAGTTATTTTGTTTGTATATAAATAGGATAGTTTGTGTTTAGAATGCGTGTGTGAAAACTTAACCAAAAATCCTGTAAATACTCTAAGTACCCAGTGTGAGAGAAATGAGTCTGATATTTGGAACAATGTATGTGTTGAACACCATTTTCTTTCAAGTTATTTAAATTATTAGTTTTGTTTCATCAAATTACTTTACTTTCAGTCTGTTTACTTTCCTGCAAATTTTGTATCTTTTCGCCATTTTCTTACTTTTGTTCAAACTTTCACTCTATTTTACTTTCACATTCAAAATATTTAACACTTTGACATTATTAACAAAACAAACCACAAATCATTAACAACACTAAGAGTAATTCGACAAACAATTGCACATGTGTCCTAGGACTTGTTTTGTTGGTCCTGCAAGTAACCCAGTTTTCTAAGAGATTGGTTAACCAGAGGTTGTTCGTCAGAAATCACAGCGAACACTAGTCCATAAACCCTCCACTAAGGGAGCACATCATAACATCATATCACTTCAATACGCACAATGGGATTGAAGATACCAATGGAACAAAGTCCCCTCATAATTCAATTTCATGAATGCAAGATGTAATATACACACATCATCCTCAAAACTTCATAAACATTGCATCCACATTCATCAATAATCATCATTTTTCATACTCACTCATGTCATCATATTACATACTCATAGAACTTCATACTACATACTAATCTAATATCATACCTCTACTTAATGTACTCATACTTCATAACTCAAGGAAAATCAAATAATCATCACACATCATTTAATCACTAATTCTACTCATATAGCCTCTAAACCACATCATACGACACCTCTACAACATCATAGCACCTAAGATATAAACCACCTCGAGAAAACATTTTTCGGAACAAAAATCATTTTTCAAAATTTTTCAGGTCTCGCTAAGCGAGACACCTTACTCGCTAAACGACCAGCTCACGGGTTGTGCTCGCTAAGCGAGCTTCGCGATTTTTGCAGATTTTCTGCGATTTCCTATATTCTTTTTCTGCGATAAACTTAGTAAAAATCCACATTTAACATCAACATAGCATCAAAATCATATTCAACACCAACATTTCTCATAATAACATCATATACATCAAATCATCATCAAAACACAAAAATGATACCTCAAACCCCCAACTCTATTCCCACATTACAATACCGAAATATAATTACTCCCCATACCTTAGGTTCCGTAATCTTTTCGATAATCTTCTCGAAATCCTCTCCAACCTTCAAGCCCTAACTTTTCCACTTCTTCAGAGTTCTTCTCCCAAAAGTGCGATCGTTCCAAATGATCGTAGAAAACTCAACTTACTCTCTTTTGTCACTCTTGTCCCTAAGACCTCAATAGACCTTCTCCAAAATACCCTTACTAATCCTCCACCAAATGACCACATTACCTTTATCCTCTAATTCCTCTTATTTAATGTAATTTAATCTCAAATAATAACCTAAACCCACCATAATTAATATTCTAATATTAATAAAATATTAAGTCACTCTCAAAACTCCACTAAAAATCAAATAATATCATAAATCATCAAAATTCACAAGAAACACATCAAATAAATTAGAATTCAACTTTGGGGTGTTACACTTAGGGGGTACTCCAAAATTTCAGGGGGTGATCCAAAATATATTTTTAAAGAGGTTAAATCAAAACTCGTCTATATTGCACGTGTGTAATTGATTATTAACTCTTTTTTAATAAGCAAATGGTATATTAGGCAAAGAAAAACAAATTGAGCACAAGGGATACTCGATTCCTAAAAAACAAGAAAACTAGCTCCTCAAAGGATTGAATCAATACAAAGCAAAAAAGATTCATTCCAGACAGAATAACTACTAAAAGAAGGGAGCTTCACAATATAATGCCATTTCCACGAGATCGACTTAATCTTTGACCAACACTCTTCAAAATTTGGTATGCTACCCATGAAAGCAACTCCATTACGAGTTGTCCAAATAATCCAGATAGCTGCCAACAAAACAATGCTTGCCACGTTGTGAACTGACTCCTCCTTAATGGAATTGACATTGAAAGGGAACATGTAGTATTCCTCTATTGACAGAACAAAATCCGGCCCCATCCGAGAGATTATGCCAGACCAGATTTTCTTGCTGAAAACACACTCTCCGAAATTGTGATTTTTTGTTTCATCGCCTCTGAAACATAAAACACAACACAAGTTTCTACTATCATGCAGAATTTTCCTCTTAGCAAGTTGATCTTTATATATTAAGGAAACTACACATTGTACTAACCAAATCTTTATATACTGATTAATCAAAGTTGTTTTAATATGAGAGAAATAAAGATGTTAAAAAGTTGAAATTATATAGTCACTGTTAACCGTATTTATCATTGATGACATATGTAACATTTTAGTGTGCAAATAGCATTTTAGATCATTTTATTTAATAGAAATTTCATTTTCCAAAATGTCTTTTATGAAAATTTAAAAATTAAATATAAACTGGATGATGGATATTATTCATATGATAATCATTAAATAAAGTATAACTAATTGAGGTGTCCTCTAAATTTGTGATTTCTGTTGCTTATATTTGAAGCCATATATCTACCTAATTTTAAACAAAACAAATTTTATTTTGAATTAAATCACATGACATTCTGTTACACTTTTATTTCTCAAAACTTTTCAATACATACAATCTTTATGCAAGATTCTTCCTGGTATACGATTCTCCTCCACCATAAAATCCAACTTAATCTCCAGCTCCGCCTCCGCCTCCGCCTCCGTCTCCGGCACCACCTTCAGCACACAGTGAGAAGCAATCTGAAAAACATTCCAGGTAAGTCAGTAAATAAAAACTCTTCTTTTTATCCAGCTTAGGTTGGTGAGAATCCTGAGGTCCTTTATAGGAGGGAGATACATATTTATTCTGGTTCTTGTTTCGTCTAAAACAAAACCACCCCATAATAACCGCTAACTCAATTATTTATCTGTGTTTCTTTCTTCAATTTTGTGTATCTTCTTTCTGAAATCAAAGGCATGGCCTTCCGTAAATATATATGTAGAGGACAAACTTTTCTGTTTGAAAAATGGTATGAATAATTCTTGGTCCAAAAAGATTAAAAAATTTAAATAGTAATATGTATATGACTTTGTCCGTACTACGTGATTTTCTTTTTTTGACAGACTACTTCTTGTTGAATGTTCAGAGTTAAGACTCAGTAAAGGTCTTTTACGTTTTACCAACATCAAAAATAATATGATATTTGTGAAATTCATGAATATTTTTAACACATTATAGCAATAACATAATCCTTAACACTGCCTTCTATAATATTAGTAATTCTGACCCATTTCTTCTTCATGCTTTCTTCAAATTTTTCATATCTCTTAAGTAGAATTATCTTTTTATTTATTTTAGTATTTGAAATTATTAAGGATTTAAACGGGAGTGGTAATGTAATTGAGTCGTTTATTGATAGGGATTTAGGAAGTGTATAGAGGTGTGAAGGCACTGTATGAAAAATACTAGGCAGTCCAAACTTTTTGAAATATGGATGGTTGGACATTATGAAAATAGTTTCAATTTTAATAGTGATAGTGACCTCTTTTTCCCTATTCTTTCCCTATAAAATCAAGATCTTTGATGGGGTACAATTCTTGAAAAAGTTTGGAGTTTGAAGATTTTAAGATAATTCATACATTTTTCCGTATTCTTTCCCTATAAAATCAAGATCTTTGATGGGGTACAATTCTTGAAAAAGTTTGGAGGTTGAAGATTTTAAGATAATTCATACATTTCAAGATACTCCTAAAAATACACGAATTATCTGCAAAGTTTCCTGCAAAAAATAACCCGCATAAATACATATGAATTAAGTTGTAGATTCTTATTGTAAAACTTGTTTCCTGAGAATATAAAATCTCAGCAAATTCCTGCAAATTGATGTATTTTACTGCGATATTTGCGCGAAATTTAAATACAAATTTTTTTATTTTAAATTTAATAGTATTTTTAATATTAATAAATAAAATTATAAAATATAATTGACACATTGATTCCAATCAATATGTTTTTGAGATATTTTAAATTTATATTAAGTCTTTTTATTAATTTTTTTTACTATATTAATTGGATTTTTTTATTATTTCTTATTTAATAATTTTATTATTATTATGAAAATTAGAAAAATAAAAAATTTATAGCAAAGAATAATTGAATTATAGAGTTGAGCCTAGGAAAAAGTGATGGATCGGTGAATACCATAATGAGTATAGACTAATGTTAGTCAAAGTTAATATATTATTAGATTTTAATTAAAGGTGTGAAAATATTGAAAAATAAAATTAATAAAAAGTATAAAAAATTGGAAAAATAAAATTAATAAAAATATATAATATTGGAAAAATAAAATTAATAAAAAATATAAAATTTTGATTCACTAAAGCTCTATGTTTAACGTTCTTTTTCCCTCAAACTTAGATACAAACCCGTAAAATAAATGCAATACTTTTCGTTGATTTGTACTAAACTTTCTAATCAAATCTTAAGCACTCAATCAGATACCCAACATCGTGATTCGGTTACCAGTGTATCTCTCACTTTCTCGGTCCTCTCAATCGGAAACCCTTGTTTATACTTGTTAGCTCCTAATTTCGACACCTAACTAGTTGGCTTGAGAAAACATTGACTTTAGCATCATGTTTTGGTAGAAAGGAAAAGGCTTCGACTAAACTAAAGCTGAGGAGGCATGAGTCAAAGACGCAAGGAAGTATAAGGACGTCGACTTAGAATATTTTCTAAGTATAAGAGAATCACCTTCAACTGTGTATCCTTGGAATGGCAAACGTGCAGTAGTTGAGATCTACGTTGGAGGGAAAATTATGTTTCTTTCCAAATTTGAATAAAGACAAATGGCGCTCAATGGAAGTTGAAAAACATGCAAAGTACCAAGTGGCATATTTTTATGAGTAAATTTTCAATAGCGGTTACTTTCGACTAGTATAAATAAAGTAGTTCTAATGTTATAATTGTGTGTGAATCATATTGTACAACTTTACTCCATAAACACTCAAAGTACCAATGTGTAGAGAAACGAGTGAAGGCGAGAATGTACATGATGAGATCACCACCATTTTTCATATCAATGCAATTTATATTCAAGTTTTTACTTTGAAGTCGTTTTACCTTGCATTCTCTTTACTTTCAAGCAAGTTTATTATTCAGTCTTTTTACTTGCTTTCTCTACATTTCCTTGTCATTTATACTTTATTGCACTTTACTTTTGACTTTAATTGTTTTGAGTCTTGATTGTTTTGTTTTCTCTTTTTTACCAAAATACTTCATAAAGTCTGTCGAAGAGTTTATGACATTATTCCTAAAAAATCAATTAAAACATATTTATAGTACATGTCTTAGGATCAATCAGGTCGATCCTATGAGTGAGTGAGAATATTATGTTGTTTTTAGAGGACTAGCGGTTGTTTACAATTTTCAGGGTAAACAAATTGGCACGCCTAGTGGGACAATGTTATAAGTAAACAACTTTTGGGAGTTTTACTAACTTCCTTCAATATAACCAACTTTTGGGAGTTTTACTAACTTCCTTCAATATAACCAACTTTTGGGAGTTTATAACTTCTTTTTCTTTCCGTGTTCGATTGGTCAAAGTGTGGTATAATCTTTTGTTGCATGCATTTGAGAAGTGGAAAATTAGCCACCATAGACGAATACATACCAAAGAAAATAAATATGAGGAAAATGGTGTCTAGTTAAGGGAATACAAGTAATCTCAATCCCCATACGACTTGGTTGAATCCTCAACAAAGTAGTTTGACTGCTCCAAGCACTAACATCAGTTCACAAGATATTACTAGGAGTGATGTGGTGCCCCTCCCAAATTCATCGACAAGGGGATCAACAACACCAGCCATGGTTTCGAAACCGGACACTTCGATTATAGGAACAGGAGGAATAGTATATAGACCTTATACTCAGCCGGTGTTGGAATACATTGGAGAAAATCCCCAAACTCCACCACCAAACACAACAATGTTTATGTTTTTCCCTCCCCCAGGGTTTTCACAACCTTTGCCTAGGAACCCAGCCTATGGCATGCCAACAACAGTGATACAAACCCTACGCAACGCGCCTGCAGTATTTTCAGAAAATGTGATGGCTTCGCCTTTGCAGATATCAGGGTCTGGAGTGAACATGGGTCGAAATAGCCAAACCATAGGGTTAGGGTATTATTCCTAGGGTCCTAGCTTGCCAAATGAATCTGCAAACTATTTGAGGAAGCAAATGGATGAAAGCAATATGCAAATGGTACACACTTTGTCTCAGACTATGGGGGAAGTCTTTCAACCCCTGATTCAAAGTACCACACAAACTAATCAGAAATTATCATCCCAGATGGCTCGAATAGCATAATTCATAAGGGTATCTTCCCCTACTCGACACCCAACTAGAAAATATATGAGATAAAATCATGGTGTCAAATTCAGGGAGAACATCCAACAGGCGAACCCAGAACATCAAGGGATAGATGACCCACCCAGGGTCGAACCCCCTAGAAATTAAATTCCTGTTGTTGAAGAAGAACCAATGGTAATAATGGTGAATAGGAACCATAATGAAGATAATGTGGTTCAACAGGTTCGATATTATAATATTGCAGCAGAGAATAATCTTGCAACCATTGTTGAAAGGATAATGGCGCAAAATGGGATGAATACAGGTTTCGCCAGGCCAAACTTTACTTCTCCCATAATAGACTACATACTTTTGTCTGAATTACCTCCTAGGAAGAAGGTCCCAAAGTTATCCATGTTCTCGGGTGATATAACTGAATCCACCGTCAAACATGTGGCACAGTACCTGATCGAAGCTAGGGAGATTGCAAACGATGAGAGCCTAAGGATTAAATACTTCCCTAGTTCTCTTACTAAAAATTCTTTTACATGGTTCACTATGTTACCACCTGGTTCAATTTGTAATTGGATTCAATTGGAACGTTTATTCCGTGAGCAATTTTACATGGGTTAAACTAAAATTAGTTTGTAAGAGTTGGATAGAGTTAAGAGAAAGTTTAATGAGCTAATTGATGATTATTTGAATAGGTACTAAAAACAATTCCTCAAGTAGCAGCCAACCTAAAATCAAGAATGATGTCTCAAATTAGATGTCGAAACCAATTTCTCAACATCATGGTACAAGAAGATCATCTCATCAAAGGAAAAGATATCAAAGATGGAGGTGTCATTATTGTGGCAGATTAGGTCACATAAAACCTTTCTGTTACACACACCATGGATATCCTGATCATAATCCTCAGCCCAAACCTAACCAAAACATGATCATTAAGAAACAACAATGGGTTCCTAAGAATGTTGCCTTGATAGCTCACATCTTCTTCAGAAAGCAAAGGCAAGAACAGAAAGTCTTGAAGACATGCTGGTCATAGCAGGAAGGAAACTCATTGGAATGCCGTGTACATTGCCATTAGGATAGTTGAAGGAAAATTGAGATCTAAACGCAGTGGAAAACAAAAATTTCCTTAAGTGATCCTTACGAATGAGCATGGTCAGTTATAGAATCGTTACCTCTTTGTGGCGATTCAGATCTTTGATGCAGCGATCACAAGCGTTGATGAAGTGCAACGCCTCTACTCAGTCCACACGAACAGCTTCCGGTCACAGTGCTAGCTGCTTACGAACGGAATTATTTGAGTGAGAAAAGAGAATCAAAAACGAAATTGCATCAAGTGAAAGCTTCATCACAAGGGTTCCTTTTATAGACTCTCTTGTGGGCTGCGGGCTAAAAGCCCAATTCACATGATCCATAATAATATTATATATTATTATAATAACTATTATTATAATAAATATATTTATTTTATTATTATTTTATAACCATTATAAAATAACAATAATTATTATTATATTATCCGAATTTCTATTTTCACTTAAGTGCACCGTACCTTACGGTGTTCCTTTGATTTCTCTATCTCTCATCAAACTGTCCTTATGTGTGTGACCCTGTAAGATTTCGTAACGTTGGTAATTATATTAAATTATATATTTAACATAATAAACAGTGAGCGGTATCTAGCAACACATCACTGCTACCCAAGTCACGAAAATGTCATGTGATCTGACAAAACCTTTTTCGTGATAATATATGTTTGTACAATTATCCTTTTGCCCCTATGTCTATATTGAACACAAGGCATACACTGTGTCATCCTTGTCCAGTTCAATATTGGGCCCTTAGACATTTCTCCTGTTATGCAGGATTGGCAAATTCCATCTAGGACACTCATGTCCCTCAGCATGCTTCGTGGAGTGCCCATCAACTGTCTTTATGATCATCCAGTTACGGATAATGTTTGATCAACAATAAAGCACCCGACTCTACATCTAGGGTCCATAGTGGTTTCAGGTCGAAGGGTGGTAATACACCATTATCACCATGAGAATAACTTATGACACTTTGCATAACATACTATGTAGTATTCTCATAGCGGGTCAATCCGGTATAAATATTACTCCTAATATTTATACCTATGTCAAGACTTGATAACTCTTTATCCATGATCCATGAGATGTGATCATCAGTCTATCTTCATAATAGTCTCAATGCTTTAATGTTATCCCAATTTGCAATAAAGCTTGACTACGGATATTTTAAGAATAATGTCTTTATGTTTAATGGGATCTCATGATTAAGTCACACTTAACATTTCATTAAACAGACTAACTATTCTAGGGACTTTATTATTCTGAAAGACAAACATAATAAAGAAATGCCTTTTTATTATTAAACGAATAATCCGATACAAGTACCAAAAAGTATTGGCCTCTAGGGCTTACACCAACAATAGTTTCTTTTCTCAATTTTATGGTAGCTACCTCTTTCCAGGTAGTTGCTTCCTGATGAAAATCTTTGCCTATTCAGAGGCCATTCAATGAATGAATATTCAGTCATAAAGCCATGTTGTGTTGTGTTTACTGTGTTTGCAAAAATGTCCTGAATTTTTGGCTAAAAGAGCATTGCATATGAAACATCTTGATTTTTCTAAAAAAAAATAAAATTGACATGGCAGGGAAACAATTAAAACTGTCTTTGAGTGTCGGGTGACAATGGGTGAACAGATCATACCATGCAAGTCCCCAGGGCACATGTGTGTATACTGTTGTTGCAGGTTTTGCAGGGCAATGTTGTATTTCCCCAAGTGGTGGTTGTTCTTCACGAGAAAAACGTGGTTATCCCCAGTAGAGTTCAGATGGAACCTTCCCCAACTGAGTCAAAGTAGGGTGGTATCCCCAGCAGAACTTCAAATCTGATCGAAGAGGTTTTTCCCCAATCGGAGTCTTTGTGTCAGAATGGGCTATTCCCAGCGAGTAACTGAATGCCTATTTCCCCATCGAGTTAGAATTTTTGGAATTCTATCCCCAACTGGGCCTAAGGATGGCTATCCCCGCAGAATTCATGGTCGAGATTCACCCCCATCGTTGGAGTATTCCCCAGTGAAGTCGCCAATTTATTTTTGGCCTTTGTGATGATACAAACAGTTGTTCATTTACCCAACCAGAGCATCATCAAAGCCCTTCGACCTGGTTCCCCTGCAGAGCTGTGATTATTGTTGCCAATCAGGGCACTTCATTTGTTGCTTAGTGGCTCGTATGCACGGCCCAACACTCGTTTGTGTTTGATATTTTCTTGTTGCTCATCTGCAATCCCCAACACGTGTCTGTGTTCGATATTTGTTTGTTGCTCGTCTACAATCCCCAACACTCGTTTGTGTTTGATATTTTCTTGTTGCTCGTATGCAATCCCCAGCACGCGTCTGTGTTCGATATATGTTTGTTGCTCGTCTGCAATCCCCTGCACTCGTTTGTGTTTGATATTTGCTTATTTCTCGTCTGTATTCCCCAGCGCCCATCTGTGTTTGTTATCTGTTTGAAGCTCGTTTGCATTGTTTGGATACTCGTCTGTATCATCCCTCACACTCGTCTGTATTGTTACTCCAAATGCCCGTCTGTATTGGATATCTGGTACTCGTCTGTATCATCACATGAAGCGCTCGTTTGTGTTTCTTAGATTATCGTCTGAAATTTGTTTGTATCATTGACTTATGGAACTTGTATGTGTTATCTTAATGATCATCCAATGCTCGTCTGTATTGAAGAGGTTTGAAGTCCTGACGGTGAGATTAAACGTCAAAATGGTTACCGGTCCTGGCATAACAAGTTTATCCGAAGGAGGTTCGTCTGTCTCAGAGACCACTTATCTACGCAAGATTTGTGAAGAGGGTTCGTCAAGTCCTAATGTTGCACCTGGCGTAACAGGTTTGCTCAAAGAAGACTCGTCTGTCTTAGACCATATATCTACGGATAATATATGAAGATGGTTCGTCTATCCATATTATGCATGTCTATCCCACAGACTTAAGTGCATCACCGGTCCTGGCGTAACAGGTTTATCCGAAGGAGATTCGTTTGTCTCGGGTCATATGTTGCAAATGTATGAAGAGGGCTCGTATGCCCATTTCCTGGCGTAACAGGTTTGTTTAAAGAGGGCTCATATGTCCGGTTCCTGGCGTAACAGGATTGCTCGAAGGAGACTCGTTTGTCTAAGTTTTTCTATCTGAAGTAACAATTCAGGTTGGAAGGAGCTCGTCTGCTTTGTCCCCGTTTCAGTCGCCAAAGCGTCATTTGGTTGGGTTTATTTCCCATTGCTTGCATTCTCCAGCAGGGTGCAAATTTCAGGTCTTCTTGGTATTCAATCACAGTTCATCTTGAACGGTCGATAGTCGTGCTACCGTCCTCTTCAGATTAACAGTTGCTTGAATAGGGGTAGATGTAACACCCCAAATTTGCCCTCTTCTGTTTAGCATCATCATCATATCATAATCATCATAAGCATGTCATGTCCTTAGCATTTTGCATAGAAAGATGAAGCATAGCACTTGCATGTTCTAGCATAAGGCATATGATCAGTCATCCGGGAAATTTGAAGCACTACAAGGAAAAATCAAGAGCATGATGACCTGGCAAGAAGATCACAAGGCATGTTACATAAGCTTGGTATCATGTTCAAGGCCCTAAAAAAGGATTGAGGGTCAAAATCAGATCAGAACGGTTGGCGCCGGGTTATTTTTGAGGTTTCCCACCAAAAGGAGGGAAAATTCAAAATTCACTAGCGTTAACCGGTTAACGCTTTGGTTAACCGGTTAACAGCTGCAAATTTTGAATTCCAACAGCAAATTCAGCATGTGTTTTGGCTCCAATTTTTATTCATTTGAATTAAGGAGAAGGATCTAGAGCATTTATCCAAGCCTAATTCCAATGCTAGGTCCTAATCACTTTCCCAAACCATTTTTTTTGGATCCCAAGCCTAAATTTTGGGCCCCAAACCTAAACCATATTTAATCCATTTCCCTCCAAACCAAGAGAGGACTCTCCCTCATAATTTACTCCTCTTCATTTTCTGAATTTGGATTTCTCTCATCATTCTCTCACTTTTCTCTCCCAATTTTCCAAATTCACTAAGAGTTCCTCTTTGAAGGTCACATAAATTTGCCTTAAAGTGTGTAGATCTTGGAACTAGACCTCTATCCATAGCTTCTTTGCACCATTTTTGCTGGTTTACTTGGTGGTTCAGATCTGGTTTGGAGATTAGAAGTGCCTTTGGAGCCAAAATTCTGCATCAAGACCCTTTGCTCGCATTTATTTTGCATGGAGTGTGAAGCTTAACACCGGATCTTCGAAGTTTTCTACGAAATCTCTCATTTCCAACTCAATCAACAACTACTAAAGCATACCTCAGCTTTGTAGGTTGGTTAAATTCAGATCTAGCTCTATTTTAGCTTATTTGCATGCTTGTGCTTTAGATCCACCATGTTCTTGTGTATTTGCTTGTTTTGTTAGAATTGATTGGTTGATTCGTAACCGAATCTATGTGTTAATTTTCATGAGCTTGATGATGCTAATTAATGTGAATTGATCCATTTATTTCATGCAAATTTAATTGCTGGTCTGGTGTGGAATTAATTGGATAAGCTGGTTTGAGCTGTTTTTTCTGCAGGAAATTGTTGTTGTTTTTACAGTGTTAATCGGTTAACGCTTTGGTTAACCGGTTAACGCACCTGTTTCTGTGCTGTTTTTCTGCAGGTTTGAACTGGTTAACTGGTTAACCGGTTAACACTGATGCAAAATGCCATTTTGGAGCTGTTTTGAGCTTGTTTGATCCCCTTACTTGTTTTAATTGCCATGGATCATTATATGATCATTGAATATGATTGTTTAGGGTGATTTGCTTGCTAGTTGATGCATTGCTTCATGTTCTCGACATGTAAATGCTTGTATGCGCAATTTTGGCATGTTGTATGATCTTTGTTGATGTGAGCTTTGAGCATGCCATTTCCTTGAGTTTTGTTGATGAACATGTGCTGTATTTTGTTAACATTGCAAGGGCTTATGGTAAGAGAAGTGTGGATGTTTATCCACATTTCAACTCTTCATCCTTTCTTTTTAAGTTTCTTTCTCTTTGTGTTTTGGATGTGCCTTATGCCATCATGTGTTGCAACTCTTTTCTTAACCCTTTAGGAGCAACTTATCTCCTTTAGAGGAGTAAGTTGCTTGCTAGCTTTCTTCTCCTCTCTTTTGTTCCTCTTTGGTTCTTCTTTCCTCTTAGGATAGTTGAAACCTCACTAACCTTAGGACCACTTTGGCATGATAATATTAGCCTTAGTCTTTTCCCATTAGATTTTTGCCTTTTGCTCCTTTGATTCTTTCTCTTCTCATCTCAAAACAAAACCCTAAAACACATTAATAAAGAAAGAAGTGACTTCTTGTGTAATAGCCTTATTCCATGAGGCATATGTATTCATTCCATCTTGGAATAGTGCATTTGTCTAGCATGATGCACAAGTCGGATCATGAAGTCATCTTCATCAAGAAAAACCCTAAAAAACACTTCTTCATTTTTAATCATTAAAACATCTAATAAATTCAACAAGTCAATGAATTTTGGCCCTTGCCCTTGGAAACAAGTCTTGGATAAATTCTCCTTACTTGGTGTGCTTGTTCTATTATTCCATTTTGGAATGTAGTAACAAGTACACATTCCATGTAAAAGAGCTTAAGTTCATTCTCTTGTGCCACACCAAATAAAAGCTCATAAAAAACTCAAACAAACAATAAGAGTCTTCTTCAGGACTTCTTTTCTCATCTCCTTCGCTTTGTACACGAACTTGCTCCTGCTTGTCATTTTGCAAGACGGTTACGCACTCGTCGTCTGAGCCTGCAACACCTGAGCATTGACATAGGCACTTCAAGCCTTAAGACACAGGCAATATTTTCTACCCCTAGTTAGGGGAACTACGGCGTCTCTGATCCTCATGTCCAGATGAGGTACGTAGGCAGCGGGGTAGGTCCTGTTCGAGCACAATATTTATTTTCCCTACATTTTCCCCTTTCATTTCTTTTTCAGCTCCCTTTCCTTTCCTTCTTTTCCAGTTCAGTTCTTTTTCTTTGTAGCAGCTTTCATTTCTTCATCCTTTGAAGCAGTTTTCTTTGCAAGCGTGGATCCCGTCGGGTATGGAAGACAATCTGGGGTGCTAATACCTTCCCAGGTTGTAACCGACTCCCGAACTCAGATTCTTTGGTTTGCAGGAACTTTGTCCTTCCTTTCTTTTCTTCTAGTTTGTGCAACATTACCATTCTCTTTCCTTCAGGATAAAAATGCCTGGCTGGCGACTCTAACCTCTTTCCGCGCCACTTTCGCGTTTGTACCAGGATGGAAATCCAGAGAGCGACAGCTGGCGACTCTGTTGGGGACCCGAACCCAGAATCTCTCTAGTTCCCCTTGAGAGTCAATCCTAGCGCTTGCGTGTTTCTGTTTCGTTGGGTGTTGATTGTTTGTTGTTGCGTGTTTATTTTACTATTGTGTATTTACAGTTTTATTTACAGCTTTATTTACAGTTTTCAGTATTTATTTTCATGCATCATATATATTATAATGGACTGTCTGGCTGTGCTGGTTTCCTTTTTTCTGTGGGATTGGGAGCTGTTACTGAGAGATGAGCTTATAACCGGGGCTCGAGTGCACCCTAGGACTTAGAGTGGACAGTCACTTTGGCTTCATGGCATCTTGCTATGTTGGTAGTAGTGAGTTCCACACCCAGACTTGCGACCATCTTGGAAATGTATTTATGATGGAATCTTTCTGGGGTAATACATGACCTCGATAATTATGTGCATCTGGGGACCGATCATTGAGGACCTTTGTGGAAACATCCCTCTCCAGTGGTGATAGTGGCAGACCACATTTTGTGGCAAACCCATTCGCACCCGAGGGCCCACTAGGAACTCGCATAGGATGGCCTGGTTGTCTTATAGGAACTCAGTTAAAGCATTTGGTCATATGACGATAGTATTGTACCCTTCGGGATGAATGTACTATTGTTTCTCGATTTCAGCGCTCGAAACTGCGGACTTATAAGGGATGCTTGTTTTCCTGGACTCACGCTGAGACCTCCCTGAGTAGTACATAATGCTTAACCGATTCCTTGATTTGGTCATGAGCCATTTCTCGGAAATGGTGAACGTATTATTGCTATTCGGCTTTGAGAGTCTGTGATGTTTGACCCGGAGCACACCCGTGAGACTGAGAGGGGTTTACAGGTTTGCAGGAACCCTTGACCTCATCATACCTCATTGCTAGTATAGTTCTATGATTTGATATGGCTACATGGATTTGGATCTTTGATTTGGGGCTTATTTAAGATTGAATTCTTGTTCATGGGGCTTTATTCAGAGGATCTTGGTTCTTGGTCACTTGGGTCCAGTGTTTCGTATCCGGACAATCCCAGTTGCTGATCATATGCCTGCATTGCATTTGCATCGCATCATACTTGCATTAATTGTTTGTGTTTCCATTATAGATTATCCTTCATCTCAGTACCCAGTTCTGGTATTCATTGTTTCTTCAGATGACAAAAGTCCAAGAGATACCCAGAAAAAGGAATGCTCATTACACCTTCCCGCAACCAGAAATTGAGGAGATTCAGAAACTGGTGGGCTTGATGAGTGACAAGGTTTCAGACGATTTCAGAAGCCGGTATGGGAAGATTTTGGGTTACATAAACAAATATACTGTCGATCAGAGAGATAGTCTTCATTCTTTGTTGCAGTTTTATGACCTTCGGTTGAGAATTTTTGTGTTTGCTGACTACGTCTTAGCTCCCACTATGGAAGAGATTTCTGACATCCTGAAGATTCCTATCAAGAATGGTGTTCCCTATTATGCTGCGGAGAAGTGTCCCTCGTACAAGGACATTGCAGGTGCTTGTCATTTGAGTATGCTTAGAGTGAAGATGGAGTTACAAGCTAGTAAAGGGAAGGGATTTAATCTGGATTTTCTTATCACAGAAGCCCATGTGTTTGCTTTGGGAGGGAAATGGTTAGAGTTCAGTGCGCTATTAGCATTAATGGTCTACGGGATAAGTCTTTTCCCAAGAGAGAAATGATGGGTAAGCTTGGAGGCTATCACCCTGTTCATTAAAAGGAACCCGGTGCCTACGTTGTTGGGAGACTTTTACTTCGGTGTCCATCATAGAAATGAGAAGAGAAAGGGGTATGTAAATTGTTGTGCTCCAGTGTTTGCTGAGTGGTTTGTTAAGAAGCTTCCAAAGCCGGGATCGTTCAAAGATCTTAAGCAAGATTGGAAGTGGGCTAGAAGATTGATGGGGTTAACATCTGATGACATAGCTTAGAGATGTAGCAGAAACTTAGTAGGGAAGGAGTTTATTACAAGGTGTGGTGAGTTTCCCTATGTGCCTTTGTTAAGTAGGAAGGGAGTGATAAGTCATAACCCTGTGCTGTCTAGAAAGAAATTTGGTTATCCACTGAAGGATTTTCCGTCAGAGGAAGAAATAGCTGAGACTCTGTATTTTCCGGCTGAAAATAATGAGCAGTTGGTCATTCAAGTATCTCAAGCTTGGGAAACAAAGGTTAGGGAGGGTAAGAAAGAATTTGGGAAGGTAGACCATAAGACTTATCCCTCTTTTGCTGCTTGGATACAAGGTAGGGTTGATACCTTCTTCCTTCCATTTTCAATTGAGGCTCCACTATATCCAAAAGAGGTGTTGGTACAAACCACTGTTTCTCTTGAAGATTACAAGAAGTTGGAAGCTCAATTGCATAAGGTTTGGGTAGAGAATTCTGAGATGGCTAACTTGTATCATCGTGCCAATCATGCTAAGCGAGAAGCAGAAGAAAAGCTACACAAGATGAAGACTACCTTAGAAGATAAAGAAAAGGAGTTTGTTGGGAGTGAAGCTCATTTTCAGAGATTGGGTTTAACTGAGTCGAAGAGAGAGGCGGAGCATAAGAAGATTGTGAAGACCCTCAGAGAAGCTCGTCAATCCATTACTTGGTTACAGGGCCAAAGAGAACAGGAGCAGAAGAAGTACAAAGAAAAGGAAGAGTTCTTTGAAGAAAAGATGGAATTTAAGAAAGAAGAGGTCGAACAAGTTCACAAGATACGAAGGGAAAAAACTCAGCAATTGGAACAGAGCCAGCTAGCCTCGAAGGAAGCAATGAAGGAGATTGCAGATCTTAAGTTGAGAGCAAGCGTCAAGAAGAACCGGACGGAGGTGGTGAATGCAGAAGAGGAGCCTGGATCTTCCTTTTAGCCTAGGGTTTTTGTTTATTGTTGATTGTATCCATAATACCTACAGGCTTGTTGTAGTTATCTTGCTTTATCTTTTTGTCATTTGTATTGAATTGTAACCCTTTAGGGAATTCTGTTTATGTCTATGACTATGGTCGTTGGTGGTTTGTTCATGCTATGCAATGATATTTTCTAGTTACCGTTTCTGAATGAGCAAAGTTGTTGGTCTTAAGACACCAGGATCTGAATACTCCTCGAAAGATTTTGAAAAGTTAGTTTCCAACGAAGTTATCTGGAGTATTTTCTGTCAAAATACCAGAACTGGGGCATATTAGTGTCTGGACATGGAAACATGAATAGTTACATTGCATGCATATAATGTGTTTGTTGTTTTGCAGGTATTTCTCCAGTGTTCTAACGTTCATGTCACTTTCAGGAACTATAGCTCCCAAGAAGGTTCAGAGACAGTGAACGGTGCACAGATACCCTACAAAGGTGAATAGAGAGAGAGCAATGGAGCAGATGCAAGCATATTTGGCTGACTTGAGGACGAGAATGGACAATTTCATGACCCTCATGGCTGGGATGGGTCAAACTAAAGAGCGTTTGCGCGAAATGGTAGAGAACAATCAAGCCAGGAACAATGGGACAGCAGATGGAGGTAATCGCAACGGGGTTGGCGCCTGTCATGTTGAAATCCCTGTGGTTCAACTAGGGGTCACTATCATCAATGATGGAGTGAATAACATGCAGATGGATGGGCAGGACGAGCAGTTCACTTTGCTGGATGAGGCGGAAGGCCAAGGGATTGACATGAATAGGAGGTTTAAAGAAATGGCTGAGCAAATTCGTGCCATTCAGTCTCAAAGTTCTCTGGGGTTTGACATCATTGATCTGGGCTTGGTGCTAGGGCTATGAATTCCCTACAAGTTCAAGGTCCCTACTTTTGATAAGTACAACGGCACGGCATGCCCGAAAACTCACCTTCAGTCATTTGTGGGAAGGATTGTTGCGCATACAAATGATGAAAAGTTGTGGATGTATTACTTCCAGGATAGTCTTGTAGGAGCTTCCTTGGAATGGTACATGAAGCTGAGCCGGGTCAATATTCGAAGCTGGAAGGATTTAGCAGAGGAATTTGTGAAGCAGTATCAATATAATTTGGATATGGCTCCAAATCGTACCCAGTTGCAGACAATGTCTCAGAGTGCTAAAGAAGGGTTCAAAGAGTACGCCCAGAGGTGGCGTCAGCTTGCTGCTCTAGTGCAACCCCCCTTGTTGGAGAATGAAATGGCAGATATGTTCATGGGAATGCTGCAGGGGTGTTTATTAACAGACTGGCGTCTTGTTCAGCTAAAAAGTTCAACGAAATCGTGATAGCTGGAGAAAGGGTTGAAACTCTTCTAAAAATGAGGAAGATTCATGATAGTAGTGCAGGTAACTCAAGTGGTGCGAGAAAGGCTTTCAATGGAACTCCAAGAAGAAGGGAGGGAGAGACTAATGATGTGTACGATCGAGGTCGGAACCGTAGATACAGAGGATCCTACGAGCAGGTGGCAGCTGTCACCATCCCCACAGGTCCTGTGCAACAACAACAGCAACAACAACAACAACAACAACAACGCAATAACTATCAACAAAGACCGTATCAGCAGAGACAAGCTCGCCCAACTAATAAGGTGCTCGAAGTTGAGGACATTAGCACCACCTCCACCTGGAGAGCTTCCAGTGGAGTATGATGCTAAGGCAAGATGCGCATTTCATTCAGGAGCTCCCGGGCACTCAACGGAGAAGTGCAGGGCATTACAACATAAAGTCCAAGACTTGATTGATTCAAAGGCAATTAATTTTGCATCGCCTCCAAATGTTACATCAAACCCCATTCCAAATCATGGAGGGGCCAGGATAAACGCTATCGACGACGGCGAGAGGTTGAACCTGATCTTGAGTGTGGATGAAGTGAAGACTTTGTTGTTAGAGGTAAAAGACAGATTGTTGAAAGGGCAAGTTTTTCCAGGTTGCGATTTTGACTGTGAGAGTTGTTCGAATCCAGCTAATGGTTATGGGGATTTGAAAGCGGGGCTGCAGTGTTTGATTGACGAGGGGTCGCTACAGTTTGACAGAGTTGACCATAGAAGTGATTGTGTGTCTACAGTGATAATTTATTTTGATCCTGCTGAAGTTCCTGCCCGGAGAGAGCCTGTGACTATCTATGTTCCAGAAGTGAGTCCAGTGACCATTATAGTTCCAGGACCGGTTCCTTATGTTGATGACAAAGCCATCCCTTGGCATTATGGCTCAGACGTGTACGTAGAAGGTCAGAAGGTGGAGAGTAAAACAGTGACAATTGACCCGACTGTGGTGAATGTCAGAGGAGTTGGTGGATTTACAAGGAGTGGGCATCTCTTTGCTCCTCAAGTTCTCAGGGGTGATCCCGAAGCTGAAGCTGCTGCAAAGGCTAAGGGTAAGTAGATAGCGACTGAAGAGGTGACAACTCCTGATGTCGGTCAGGGCACTTTTGAAAGGGAAGTTGAGGAATTCATGAGAATAATTAAGAAAAACGACTATAAGGTGGTTGAACAGCTGAATCAGACCTCATCCAAGATATCCATTTTGTCGTTGTTGATGTGTTCTCAAGCTCACCGAGAGGCTTTGCTAATTTTTTTGCAAATGGCGTATATACCACAGGAGATAACCGTTAACCAGTTGAAGGTTGTTGTAGGCAGCGTAACCGCCAACCATGGGTTGGGATTCACAAATAGAGATCTCACTTCTGAGGGACGTAATCACAACAAAGCCTTACACATCACCATGGAATGTAAGGGTGTTGTCCTATCACAAGTCCTGGTAGATACAGGCTTTTCTCTCAATGTGATACCTAAGAAGGCCTTAATGAAGCTGAATATTGATGGCATCATTTTGCGACCCGGTGAGTTGATTGTGAAAGCCTTTGATGGGTCACGAAGATCTGTGTTTGGGGAGGTGGAGCTACCGGTGAAGAGTGGGTCTCAGGTATTCAAGAGTACATTCTATGTTATGGATATTCTACCCGCTTATAGCTGTCTGTTGGGACGTCCTTGGATTCACGCTGCTGGCGCAGTGACATCCACGTTGCATCAGAAGTTGAATTATGTGGTAGACGGCCAAGTTGTTACTGTATGCGGAGAAGAGGATATTTTCGTAAGCCATCTATCAACCTTCAAGTGTGTGGAAATGGATGGGGAGATCCATGAGACACTTTGCCAAGCTTTTGAGACGGTTAATGTCAGTACCTTGTCTCTGATTGCTGCAACTCAGAGCAGTGAGAAGGAAGGGACTCCTATCTACTCCTATAAGCAAGCTAAGGAGGTAGTTCAATTCGGAAACGCCCAGGGATGGGGCAAGCTCCTGGAAATGGAAAAGAAAGATGACAAGTTTGGTCTCGGATATCAATCTGGTCAGTCTAGCTGGTCTAAAGGCAGTAAGCCCATATTATTCACAAGCGCTGTAATGCTCGACTACAACAATGTTTGTGCAACAGATGCAGATAGGGATAGTGACTGCGACTTGGATAATTGGATTCACCCATGCGTACCTGGGGAGGAGCTCCGGAACTGGTCTGCTGAAGATTTTGTTCAAGTTACTTGGCAATCAAAGTAATTTTCTTTGTTTCTATTTTTATCATACTGCATGTTAAATCCTGCACTCTGCCCAAGGTGCATGGATCCATATGTAGGGCCACCATGTTTTAATGCATTTTGCTTTTTCCATGAAATAAAGGACATTTTTCAAGAAAATTGTGTTCTCTTTCTTTCGTTTTAAAATTTTTCACAAAAAACAAATAAAATGGCAATGTTTTTCTTTTTCCTGTGTTTTTGTGGTTGTGTCTCCTTTGAAAGAACAGATTCTGAAATAAGCACACCATTTGTGCAGTGTTGATCATTCGGATTCTTGTGATAACGTTCCTGCTATGACTATGCATGACTTCTACAATCCTATCTACCAAGCTGATGAAGGGGTTGAGGAAGACTGGGAACTCCCGGAAGAATTAGCTAGGTTGTTGAAACAAGAGGAAAGGGTCATTCAGCCTCATCAGGAAGAAATAGAGATCATCAACATCGGGTCTGAGGATGTAAGGAAAGAGATAAAGATTGGGGTCAGTCTGCAGGCCGAGGTAAAGACAAAATTGATTGGTATGCTAAGTGAATATGTGGATATCTTCGCCTGGTCGTATCAAGATATGCCGGGGTTGGATACTAACATCATTGTGCACAAGCTACCACTAAAGGAAGACTTTCCTCCCGTGAAACAAAAGTTGAGAAGAACTAGCCCTGATACGGCTATGAAGATCAAGGAGGAAGTTCAAAAGCAGTGGGATATTGGGTTCCTTGCTGTAACCAGTTACCCACCTTGGGTAGCTAACATTGTGCCTGTACCCAAGAAAGATGGAAAGGTCCGGATGTGTGTCAATTATCGGGATCTAAACAGAGCAAGTCCAAAGAATGACTTTCCATTACCTCACATTGATGTGCTGGTAGATAACACCGCTCAGTTCTTGGTATTTTCTTTCATGGATGGCTTCTCCGGGTATAATCAGATCAAGATGGCACCGGAAGACATGGAGAAAATGACGTTCATTACCCCGTGGGGTACATTCTGTTACAAGGTTATGCCCTTTGGATTGAAGAACGTCGGGGCAACGTATCAACGGGCTATGGTAACCTTGTTCAACGATATGATACACAAAGAAATTGAATGTTATGTGGACGATATGATTGCCAAGTCCCGGGACGAAGAAGGGCATTTGGTCAATCTCAAAAAGCTGTTTGATAGGTTGATAAAGTACAAATTGAGGTTGAATCCTAACAAGTGTACATTTGGAGTGCGTTCCGGTAAATTGTTGGGTTTCATTGTTAGTCAGAGGGGGATCGAGGTAGATCCTGCAAAAGTAAAAGAAATACAAGACATGCCTGCATCGAAAACAGAAAAAGAAGTGCGTGGGTTTTTAGGGAGATTGAACTACATTTCGCGGTTTATATCTTATCTAACTGCCACATGCGAGCCAATATTCAAATTGTTAAGGAAAGAACAAACGGTCAGGTGGAATGAAGGTTGTCAAAGAGCCTTTGAAAAGATAAAAGAATATTTGCAGGAGCCTCCGATCCTAATGCCTCCAGTTCCAGGACGGCCACTTATCATGTACTTGACTGTGTTAGAAGGGTCGATGGGATGTGTTCTAGGCCAACATGACGAGTCTGGTCGAAAAGAGCATGCTATTTATTACCTTAGCAAAAAGTTTACCGACTGTGAGTCCCGTTACTCACTGTTCGAGAAAACTTGTTGCGCTTTGGTATGGGCTGCTCGCCGATTGAGATAGTACATGTTGACCCATACCACATTGCTAATCTCAAAAATGGACCCCGTCAAGTATATTTTTGAGAAACCGGCATTAACCGGAAGGGTTTCAAGGTGGAAAATGATCTTAACAGAGTATGACATACAATATACTTCCCAGAAAGCCATCAAAGGAAGTGTATTGTCAGATTACCTTGTACAACAACCACTTGAAGAAGACTATCTGCCGATGAAGTTTGATTTCCCTGATGAGGACATCATGTACCTCAATGCAAGAGATTGTGAGGAATATCTTTCGAAGGAGGGGCCTGACCCTGAATCCAAATGGAAGTTGATGTTTGATGGGGCAGTCAATATCAACGGACGTGGAGTTGGTGTTGTTCTTATCACTCCCGAAGGAGTTCACTTTCCCTTCGCTGCTAGAATTACTTTTGGTTGCACCAACAATGAAGTAGAATACGAGGCGTGCATAATGGGAATAGAGGAGGTTATTAACCTTCGGATTAAGACCCTCAATATATTTTGAGATTCAGCCCTCGTTATCAATCAGATTACCGGCAAGTGGTATATACATCAAGAACACTTAATTCCTTATAGGGATTATGCTAGAAGATTGTTGACGTTCTTCACAATGGTTAAGCTTCAGTATATACCACGAGATGAGAATCAATTTTCCAATGCATTGGCTACTCTTTCTTCGTCCATCAAAGTCTTGTGTTGGAACTTTGTGCCCAGGATTGACATTTCCAGGCTTGACGCACCAGCTTACGCTTTCTCTGTAGACGCAGTGTCTGATGAGAAACCTTGGTATTTTGATATCAAGCTTTTCCTAGAAAACAAGAATACCCAGCTGGGGCATCATCCAATGATAATAAGACCTTGAGACGACTTGTTGCTAGTTTCTTCTTGAATACAAATGGGGTTTTATATAAGAGGAACTTTGACATGGTCTTGCTCAGATGCGTGGATAGACACGAAGCAGACTTGTTAGTGCAGGAAGTCCACGAGGGATCTTTCGGTACTCATGCAGGAGGGCATGTAATGGCTAAGAAGTTATTGAGATCAGGGTATTATTGGCTAACAATGGATGCAGACTGTTGTTCTTATGCCTGTAAGTGCCACAAGTGCCAGACATATGCAGACAAGGTGCATGTTCCTCCAAGCCCGCTCAACGTCATGTCATCTCCTTGGCCCTTTTATATGTGGATGTTGCACCCTAAAATTTACCCTCCCCTAGTCAAGGAAATGTGTCCCAAGGATCCTCTCAAGGTTCACAAGGTTCACAAGGTATCCCAAGAGGTTCACAAGGTTCACAATTAGTCAAAAAGTTTGGAAATTCCCTCAAACAAAGCCTCCTCCTAAGCAATGCACCCTAAACTAGGGTTTTGGATTTCATCAGGATAAATGGACTTTCAAGGCCTCAAGTGAGCCTCATAACATCCTACATGTCTTCAAGAATCCCTATGTCAAGTTTCAAGGCTTTCCCAAACTGAGGTCAACTGTAGTCAAACCAAAGTCAAACTTCATGATTTTTTGCCAACATCAAGTTTATGAAGTAAAATTCATCATTTGATCAAGGTTTGATCATGATTCATCAAAGAGATTTCAGATCATCAAGAATCAGGAGTTTCTAAATTAGGGTTTTCACAAGAAAAGTCAACTGAACTTTGACCAGCCATAACTTTCACATGCTTCATCAAAAATTTCCCATCCAAAGCTCATTTTGAAGGAAATTTAATTCTCTACAAATTTATGTCTCACAAGCCAAGCCTAAAAATGCTTCATTTGAAAGGTATGAGCCAAAACATTACAGGTCATTTTAAAAGTCAACAAAAAGTCGACATCTTCCAAAGGGCATAATTTGAAAATGGTAAAAGATATGGACATGAGACCAAAGAGGTTGGTTAGAGGACTCTTTAAGCTTTCCAAAATGTCCAAGAACACCTTCATAGCCTTAAAATTTAGGGATTTTTACCTTTGCAAAGTTGGGAAATGTTTGAGAGGTATATTGAGCAAATGGGGTCTTAAAACCAATTCTTTCCACATGGGCTTGCAATTTTGTGATCCAATATTTACCATGACAACATGCACAACCCAATTCTAATTTATTCATATTTTTATGATTTATTTTATATTTATTTTGATTTTATTCATTAAAATTCAATTTAGATAAAAATAAAATATGAAAACTCAATATTTAGATGTGATTCTTCTTCTAGAAACTCTTAAACACCATTTAACTTGATTGGATACTCTCCAAATTCGTGCAAAGCCTTAAGAGTATGAAAATATTTGATTTTTCTTACATTTAAGACCATGGCTTTCTTCACACTCAAGATATCACATAAGCCCAAAAATCCATCAACTTTATGACCTAATTATGCTCACCATATATACACAAACCTATTGCATACAAGGGGACGAATTTTTTGCAGGCCAAACACCTTGTTCTAAGTTAAAAAAAAGCTTCAAAAGTGGGATTCGGTTTTGAAGTTAAGAGCAATATCCAGACATTCTAAAGGTTGTAATACCTTCTATGACCATCATTGAATCTATCCCAACCCTCATAAGCGTTTGAATCATGCTCATATGCCATAAGCAAACACGTTTTCATCTTCATGTTATATGTTTTCGTTTTTATATATTTAAGTGTTATAACTTAAAATTAACCATCGATTTGTGTTTATTGTGAAGCATTGAAGCTTTATGGGTGGCTTACTTTGAGTTTCATGACTGTAATCTTATTTCACCATTGTTAGGGTTTTACCTTCAACTTTGGGGCTCTATGATATAGGCCATATAAATGATTTTAATCGACATGTTTATACTGTATGAGCTGCAAGGATTGTATTGGTACGATCAATTTAATGAAATTGCAGGTATCCTATGAGATATGGCATTCGCAGGTTAAAAAGCGCAGGAAATTTCGCAGGAAATTTTATATAAAAATTCATAGGTAATTTGGAGAAGAAGGTGAAGTTTGGCGCGGAAATAATATTTGAATTATGTGCAGGGCTTAAAAGGATTCGGTCTCGCATATATATTACAACGAGCGCGCAGCTCAGTTGGTTTTATGAAGCATCCTAGAGGTAAAAGGACCTGGGTTTGATTCCCAGGTCCTATTTTTTGAGCGATTTTCTTTTGCTTTTCACATTTTCTTATTTCTTTTGTTTTTAATTAACTTTATTTTAATATATTAATTAACCTAATCAATTTAAATTAATAATAAAATAAATCTTTCTTAATTAAAGTCTTATTAATCTTTAAGAGAAAAGAAACATTATTTATTTATTTATTTGTAAATAATAATAACTTTACTTTAATTATTTTCTTTTTTCTTATAATAATAAGTTTGTAGATAAATCTTTATATGTTTTTTTTATATAAAAAATTTAATTAATAACTCTTATTATAATTAAAAATTCTAAATTTTGATATTATGTATAATTGATCTTTTACATTTTAACTAATAATTACTTTTAATTTCTTAATAAATTTATCATTTTTTTTTATCCTTAACCTAATTTTATTCTAAAACCCTAATTATGATTAACTAACCCTAATTTTTTCTATTAATCCTAAAAAACTTAATTTATTTTTCTAAACCCTAATTAATATATTAACCCTTATTTCTTTTATTATTATGTAAATAATTTAATGTATTTTTTATTTTTTATTATTAAATTGTTTAAATTCTTATACTTTCTTAATTAACTTCTAAAAGATTTATAATTTTTGTCTAACCTAAAATAACTTCTCTTTTAAATTCTAATTTTAATTTCATTTTATTATTACTACTATCATTATCATTATTGCTATTAGTTTATTGTTTATTTATTATTTTATTATATCTATTATTATTATTCATTTTTTTCGATTATTATGTATCTGCTAAAGTCATGTAATACTTATAGATTTATTTTCCATCTTTATTTTATTATAAATATTTTATTTGTTGGTTAGTAATTTTAGGGTGTGTATAACCAAAATGTAATTAAAATTAACTTAGAAAATTAATAATCAAGATAAATATCTGAAAACAACACTCACACACGTAAGTCGATATTTGATCGCCATCTTGCACTTCCTAGGGTATTCCGCTTGGTTGCCTTATCTAAATGGTCAAGTCCCTCGAACGTGGGGTGTCTTAAGCAAAGTCCCTTCACATATAAATCGTCAAGTCCCTACAGATTTAAAAGATCAAGTCCCTTCGAGGTTACCTACGGAATAATGATCTTGTCCCTTCGAATAAATGATGATAGTCCCTACGAATTGCTAAAGACACCTTTAAGTTGCCTTCATTGACCATGCGATGACCCTACGCTCGTCCTTTAACAAATCCAAGGTAATGACTACCTATTCCTTAATAATAGGGATAATCTTACCATTGAAAGAACATACGAGAACATGAAAGACTTAATCTAGGGTAGGTACCTCTTAGTTGCTTTCTCACATTTCAAAATACTTTTTACACCTCACTTTCAAAACATTTTCAGACAAGGCTTTGTATACATCCATACGAGGATCATTACAAAGTACTTAGAAAATTTCTAATCACACACTACATTCTTCAAAAACAATTTAAGTGAGCTAAGTAACTAAGAGCTCATGGATAACCATGGATATAAAGGGTGCTAACACCTTCCCTTTATATAACCTACCCCCCGAACTCAAGTCTTTTAAAAATAGGTTTTTCCTGTTCTTTTATGTCCTTTCCACTTGGATAAAATAAAAGTCGGTGGCGACTCTTGCTATCCGCAACATGAGTAAAAGTCAGTTCTCCCACCGTGTTACAGAACTGGCGACTCTGCTGGGGAATTACTAAGTAAAAGAGGGGTACCCTTAGGAATTAGATCACTTAATTGTTTGCTTTGTTTGCTTTATATTACTTGTTGGGCTTTATGTGTGAAAGATCCTAACCCGGATCTAGTGTACCTTAGGTAAATGGCAATAGACTAAGGAAATTGTACGGCGTATACCGATATGGTTGATCTGGTGGCCATAGTTAGTGTGACTTCTTGGTTGGTGCTTATGTTCCTTAAGTAAGTTGAGGATAATATGAGGTTGCCATATGTTGTCAATACACTAACTGACTTTTAGAACCTTAGTCATCCCATCTTGTCCTTTAGAAAGTAGTGAGATAACCGGCTTTGGTGAAGACTGAAGTTGGTTGATACTCGATACTACGCTCATTGAAATCCTAAACTTGGAGGGTTTTGGTTGGCAAGTAAGTTGCCTACTGAACAACCACCCTTGGGAAAGATCAGTGATATTGAGATCCCTTAGAACCTGGTTACTTTTGTAGGACAGGATGAACCAACTAACTTCAGGGGAGGGTACTTACCTTTAAACCTCATGCAAGCCTTCAAACCTAGGGCTATTATGTGACTTGTTTGTGTGTGCCACATGTTTGTGATTGAGCATAACATCATGACATCATGTATCATAAGCATAGCATTTTCACTAACCATTTCAAGGACCAAAGGATTTATCTTTGTTCTTTGTTGCAGGTCATGGCTTCTGCTCGTAGGAATACTATCTGGATCAACTTTGTAGGAATACCTCATAAGATTAAGGAATTAGTATCTCAAGTTTCTGAAAACTCCCAATTCATCAAGAGGCATGGTCACCTACTGGATCTAGTCACTTCAGGATTTGATGAAGACACGATGAGTGTCTTGTTTCAGTTCTTTGACCCTAAACATCATTGTTTCACATTCCCCGATTACCAGCTGGTTCCTACAATGGGGGAGTTCTCTAAACTAATGGGTATAACTATCCTTGATCAAAGACTTTTCACATGCTTAGAAAAAGAGCCTAAACCTGAAGTCATTGATGCAGCCTTACATCTGAAGAAATCAGACATTGTCCTAGAAACGAGAAGTGGAATTAAGGGTATCCTTGCTAAAGTATTGATGGAGAAAGCTCAAGTGTTTCTAACAGCTATGAGTTATGATGCTTTTGAGGAGATCTTGGCCTTATTAATCTATGGCCTAGTTTTTTTCCCTAATCCATACCAGTTCATAGACGTACACGCCATCAACATATTTCTGACTCATAATCCAGTGCCTACATTACTTGGAGACATCTTACACTCTCTTCATACCCGTACTACGAAGGCACAAGGAACTCTGATGTGTTGTATACCTCTATTGTCTAGGTGGTTTATTTCTTACCTTCCTCGATCAGTGATGAAAAATGAACAAGGGTTAAGGTGGTCTAAAAGGATCATGTCACTTTCTCATTCAGACATTCATTGGTGTTCTAGATCTATGGAGAATGTTACTATCATTGACCATTGTGGGGAATTCCCCAATGTGCCACTCCTTGGCATAATAGGGGGCATTACCTACAATCCTTATTTAGCTCTAAGTCAGTTTGGTTATGCTCGGAGCAATGGTCCTATTGACATGCTTATTCATGGAATTGTGTTCGACTACGACAACAATCTGCAAGGTTACCGTCAAAAGTTCATACGAGCTTGGGGTAAAGTGAACAAGGTTGACAGCAAGACTCTGGAACCAAAGTACTCCATTCCTATGGAACCTTACCTCAGATAGGTGCGATCTCGTGCTCAGACTCTTATGATGCCATATCCTGCTATTCTACTAGTTACTATGGAACCTGTTGCAGAAGGAGACACTCCTTATATCATCCTTCATCCAGACATACCCACTGACATGGAAGAGTTGCAGAGGTCCTGGATCTAGTTGAAGGAACAAAGAGATACTTTTGAGACTCATTTCAAAGCTAGTCAAGAAAGAATCATGGAGCTGACAAGACAACTTCACGAAGAGCGGAATCTCAACACATACCTCCATACAAAGAGGAAACGTCCATGGGAGACTTAAAACCCCATCTTTGTATTTATCTTCTCGCTGTTTATTTCAACATAAATGGCTCTCGAACAAACTGTTAAGGATCTCCAGGCTCAGAATGCACAATTCCAAGAATTGATCTTGAACTTGTCCAAGGGACAAGATGAGCTGAAGGCACTTCTGACTAAGAAGAAGAAGACTAGAAAATCAGGGGGCCTCATCAACCTGGGTAGAAGATTCAGAGGTCCTGTCAAGACAAAAGAAGAGGTTGAGGATCTTGAGTCTGAAAATTCTGAGAGAGAAGGAGGTAGTCTCCATGATACTGTGGAAGATTCTGATTCTGAGGAGAACTATTATCATGATCCTGCTAGTGAGGAGAAATATAAGATGTTGGTAGACAAAATGAACTCTATGGAACTACAAAAATCTTCTGGGCTTGATTTTGAAGATTTGAGTTTAGTTTCTGGAGTGGTTATACCTATTGGCTTCAAGGTTCCTGCTTTTGTGGTGTATGACGGTGTTTCATGTCCTAAACTGCACTTGAGGTCCTATGTCCGGAGGATTCAACCACATACTGCTGACAAGAAACTATGGATTCATTTCTTCCAAGAGAGTTTATCTGGAGCTCAATTGGAATGGTATTATCAACTTGAAAGTGTTAATATTCGTGATTGGAATTATCTTGCTGAGGCCTTCTATAGGCAATACCAATATAATGTTGATTTAGCACCAACTCGCATGCAGCTCCAAAGCATGTCTATGGGTGCTAAGGAGAGTGTAACACGGTGGGAGAACTGACTTTAGTTATGTTGCGGATAGCAAGAGTCGCCACCGACTTTTATTTTATCCAAAGGAAAGGCATAAAAGAACAGGAAAGACCTTTTAAAAGATTTTTGAGTTCGGGGGGTAGGTTATGTAAAGGGAAGGTGTTAGCACCCTTTACATCCATGGTTATCCATGGGCTCTTAGTTACTTAGCTCACTTTAAAATGTTTTTGAGAAGTGTAGTGTGTGATTAGAAATTTTCTTAAGTGTTTTATAATGATCCATGTACGGATATATATAAAACCTTTGTTTTGAAAATTGTTTGAAAAATGTGAAGTGTTTGAAATGTTTTTGAAAAGTGAGCAAGTACATAAGAGGAACCTACCCTAAGTTAAGTCTTTTCTGTTCTTGAATATCCTTTAAATGGTAAGACTATCCCTATTATTAAGAAATAGGTAGTCATTACCTTGGATGTATGAGGTACAAGTGAAGGGACAACTGTAATTAGGCAACTGTAAGGTGTATAAGCAATTCGAAGGGACTTATCATCTTTATTCGAAAGGGACAAGATCATTACGAAGGCAACCACGAAGGGACTTGATCTTTTTATCTGTTAAGGGACTAGATGATATAAAAGAAGGGACTTTGCTTTACACCTTACTTGACCTTTTGTTTAGGCAACTTGATAGGTAACCCTTAAGAAGAGAGATGGTGATCCAGGATCGACTTACGTGTGTGAGTGTACCAATTCAAATATTTATCTTTAGATTTAATGATCTAAATTCAATTTTAAGTACAAACATGTATTACACTCCCTATTTTACTAACCATAGCAATTAAAAATAAATAATAAAAATTATTCTACAACTATTACATATTGGATACAATTACATTGTAATAATTAAAATAAGCAAATAAATAATTAAATGGATTAGTAGTAATAGACAAAAATAAATAAATATAAGAGGGTTAGTAATAATAAATAAATAAATATAAGAGAGTTCGTAAATCAATATAATATAGAAATAAATTAAAAAGTTCAAAGATTAAATAAATAACTATTTTTTTTAAGAGAATTTAATAAAAGAAATAAATAATAAGTATTAATAGTTCTAATATTTTAATTTTAGGTACATATATATAAATAATAAAGTAATTTACTAAAATAAAGTTAATATTTTTTTTAATTGTTTAGAAAAGAATAAATTAAAGTTAATTATTTAATCCAATCTTAATTACATTATTTATATAAAAACTATACATAATAATAATATAAACAAATTATAAATAAATACATACAATTTAAAATTTACAAACACATAAATTAATATTCATAATTATAATTAAGGTTTTTTTTTTGATTATTTAGAAAAAAATAAGTGTGGATTTACCACTTAATTAAATTACTTAAATAATATAAACAAATTATAAAAATAAATATACATAATTAGAATTTATATACAAATATTAATATTTATAAAATAATTAGGGTTTATAAAATATTATTAGGGTTTATAAAAGAAAATTAGGTTTTATATTAAAATAATTAGGAATTATGAATACAATTAATTTATTTATATAAATCAAATAATATTAATAATATATATAGTAAAATAAATATTAAATAGTTCTAATAATAAAGTTTGAATTTTTTTTTATAGAAAATATAAGTTCTTTGGGTTATTCACAAGAAAATAATAATATAAACATTATTTTAGCATTTATCTATTTATTAAATTAATTAAATATATAAACAAAAATAAAAAAGAAAGTAAGAAAAAATGAAAAAAAAACTTACCTGGGGCTGGGATTCGAACCCAGACCATAGGCATTGCATCCTCCAAGACCAACATACCATCCACTAGGCCAGCGCGCGTTTGGTGTTAACAAACTGTTCTCATATGTTTTTGTACGTATCCTGGAAAAATCAGAATAAAAACAACAAAACAAAAAGGCCTGGGGGATTCGAACCCAGGACCCTCAACCTCAAACGCGCACACACTAACCAACTGAGCCAACCATGCATCTGTGAAATAAATTATAAACAATACCATAAAATATTAAAACAAAATTTAAATTCTAGAAAGCGCGCCAAGAACTTCATCTTCTTCCTTGGATGCTGCGAAATTTTATACGAATTCTTCCACGAATGTTCCTGCGATTTTTGTTCCTGCGATTTTTGTTCCTGCGAATAGCAAACTCTAACCAAACTGCAAAATTTCACAAAATTAATTACACCATTGAATTCCTAATGAGATTTGCAGTCATTCTATGTCTTTAGAATCCATTTATCTTGGCTAAATAATGAAACCCTAAATGAAGCCGCAAACCCTAACCATGGTGAAACTCTAATCCTGCATCAAAACTTACAACAAAACACCCAGAATTCATCTACATCATTCAACAAACAATGTTACAAGCTCAAATTCGATTAATCATGCACTAAATTAAGGAATCGAAACAAAATTTATTTGGCATAAAAACGATTCGGTTTTCACAGTTCATGAGGTTTGGGATGCATATGAGTGATGATACATGATCAGTGAGGTCCAAGGATCCTTCTTGAGTCCTTAAAATACCTTAAAAAGCTTTGTGATGAAGAATCCGAATTTGAGATTTTTGATGAAATTTGAAACTTTGAAACTTGTCTTTGAGGCAGCAAAATCGTGTCATTGGCATTGTGTTATGTTTGTGTATATGTAGTGAACTGAATTAGGTCAAAAAGTTGTAAGTTTGTTTGGATTTTTTGGATCAAGGAGATTGAAAAAGATCATGCCTTAAATTTCAAATATTCCTTGATACAACCTTTCTATCTTAAGACAATCACCATAATTCTCATATCAATTTGATCCAAGCCATATTTATGATTTTCTAGAAGCAATATCTCATTTAAATATTTGATTTATCTATTTTATTTTGATTTAAAATGATTTAAAATGAATAAAATAAAAATAAATAAAATAAAAATAATAAAAAATCTGAATAAATGAGGGTTGGGTCGTGCATGATGTCATGTTAAAGTTTGGATCACAAAATTGCAAGCCCATTTGGAAGAAATTGGTTTTAAAGCCCTATTTGCTTCATAAACCTCCCAAAAATTTCCCAACTTTGCAAGGGCACAAATATTTAAATTTTAATGCTATGAGGGTGTTCTTGGACATTTTGGAAAGCTTAAAGAGTCCTATAACCAACCCCATTGGTTTCATGTCCATATATTTTACCATTCTCAAGTTATGCCCTTTTGAAGTTGTTGACTTTTTGTTGACTTTCAAAAGGACCTATAATGTCTTAGCTCATACCTTCCAAATGAAGCATTTTTGGGCTTGGCTTGTGAGACACAAAGTTGTAGAGAATTCAATTTCCTTTTAAATGAGCTTTGGATGGGAAAAATTTGATGAAGCATGTGAAAGTTATGGCTGGTCAAAGTTCAGTTGACTTTTCCTGAGGAAACCCTAATTTAGAAACTCCTGATTCTTGATGATCTGAAATCTCCTTGATGAATCATGATCAACCCTTGATCAAATGATGAATTTTACTTCATATACTTGATGTTGGTAAAAAATCATGAAGTTTGACTTTGGTTTGACCACAGTTGACCTCAGTTTGACTTTTTAACTGCTTTGACTGATTTTGACTTATCTGATCATCTGACTGAGCAAACCTTTGAGAAAAGTCTTGAAACTTGTCATGGGGATTCTTAAACACATATAAGATGTTATGAAGCTCACTTGAAGTCTTGGAAGTCCATTTATCCTGATTAAAGTCAAAACCCTAGTTTAGGATGCATTGCTTAGGAGGATGCATTGTCTGAGGGAATTGACAAATCTTCTGACTAATTGTGAACTTTGTGAACCTTGTGAACCTTGTGAACTTCTTAGCACACAAAGTCTTGTTTTGTGAGGGCAAATTTTGGGGTGCAACAGCTGCCCCTGTTCAATTTTCTGAAACCTGAGGGGTTAGATTGGTATATGTGCCATTCGTGACCTGGAAGGTTGAAGGGGATTGAACACAAAAGCCCAAAAATTTTCACTCACCGGTGTGTAGAGTAATACTGATGACTGGTGGTATATTCTTGAGTGGGCTTGAAGATGTCACTTGGAAGAACTAGAAAATGGGCTTAGAGATGCCATTTGAGAGGAAAGCAAATGCCAAATATGAAGATCTAGCCTTTGGGAAGATAAACAACGACCCAAGGTAACAATATGGATTTTGAGAAGATAAACGACGTCTCAAGATAGCCTTCGGGAAGATAAACGACGTCCCAAGATAATGAGATAACCTTTGGGAAGATAAACAACGGCCCAAGGTAACAATATGGCTTTTGAGAAGATAAACGACGTCTCAAGATAGCCTTCGGGAAGATAAACGACGTCCCAAGATAATGAGGTAACCTTTGGGAAGATAAACAACGGCCCAAAGTCATGATAGCTTTCAGGAGGATAAACAACGTATCGACGTATAAGTATAACTTTTGGGAAGATAAACAACGGCCCAAAGTCATGATAGCTTTCAGGAGGATAAACAACGTCCCGAGGTATAAGTATAAGTTTTGGGAAGATAAACAACGGCCCAAAGTCATGATAGCTTTCAGGAGGATAAACAACGTCCCGAGGTATAAGTATAACTTTTGGGAAGATAAACAACAACCCAAAGTCATGATAGCTTTCAGGAGGATAAACAACGTCCCGAGGTATAAGTTGTTGATATTGTTTTACCTGCATATAACTATCCTGCAAGGAAAATATTAGTTTATGCATTATGTATGCATGCATAGTATGATGCACCTAAGTAATGTATTATGTAATTATGGATATGTATGTTATGGTATGATGTAAATGATGTATGTATGAACCATGCAGCCTGAAGCGTCCGGGTATCTTTGTATAACGACTGGTGGCCAGGGAAAATAAATCCTGATTTGTTGCTGAAGAATATGAGGAACTTGTTCCCGTCTCGTTTGATAATATAGTATTCATAACTTCCCGTCTTCGTTTGATAGTAAGGTATCTGTAAACTCCCGTCTTCGTTCGTCGTACTCCTATTGAAAGAATAAATTCCCGACTATCCGTCTGAGGATAAAAGAGATCGATATAAATTCCAGGGGAGATGTAACTCGAAGTATCTATGAAGATGGATTTGCCCTACTGGGGAACTTGTAGCTGTCTAGTGGGGATGAACCGGCGAAGCTTCGTTGAATTCCTTCCCTCGTTCGTCCTTAGTAAATATTATTACTGCATTTTCATGCATTTCTGGTAAACATCAATCATATTAAGCATTTTATGCATTTCTGGTAAACATCAATCATATTCAAAAGCATACATACATTCAAACACAATCAATGGACGTTTCGCTTATGTAAATAGGGTAAAAGTAAATCTGGATTCAAAGATGGAATTTTATTTATATCACAAAGTGACCCGTACATAGGTAAGTTTGTACAAGGAGACAGAAATCCTAGTAAGAGGAATTTGTCATAAAGTTTTTACAAAATAAAGAAAATCAGCTATGTGGGAAATAACCCTATTGATTTTCAATTCTTCTATTGCCATTATCTTCAAGTATCTCATCTTCTGCCTTCGAGACGGAAACGATTGGATTGAGCTTTATCTGTTCGAGCTTGAGTAAGTAACACAACTGGTTATAGTTACATGGGTGATCCAAACGAGACATAGTCATACGCTTTAATCCCTAACTTTTGCCTGGATTGCCCTTTCAGGTTTTCAATCCACCGGGATACCCTTTTTTAGCCAAGCCACCTTTTCAGGTTTTCGACTTGCCGGGTGTACATTTTTTTTATATATATATCCCTAATTTTTGCCCGAACCCTTTTGGTTCGCCGGGATGCCCTTATTTTTGCCTAGGCCAATCAACCTAGCGGGTCTCTTTTTATGCGTAGTATTTTTTAACTATGTCTGCGTTTACAGGATGTGGGAAGTCTTCACCATCCATAGTAGTAAGTATCATAGCACCTCCTGAGAATACTGTTTTGACCACAAATGGTCCTTCATATGTAGGAGTCCACTTGCCCCTAGGATCACCCTGTGGTAGTATGATACGCTTGATTACCAAATCACCAGCCTGATATACCTTTGGCTTAACCTTCTTATTAAAAGATTTGATCATCCGTTTTTGGTACATCTGGCCATGACAAACTGCTGCTAACCTCTTCTCATCAATCAAATTTATCTGGTCAAGTCGAGTCTGAATCCACTCATCTTCATCCAAACCTGCATCCTTCATAATTCTTAAGGAGGGAATCTGAACTTCAATGGGTAGAACTGCTTCCATACCATATACTAAGGAGAATGGGGTTGCCCCTGTTGAAGTACGTATTGTAGTACGATAAGCGTGAAGAGCAAATGGTAACATCTCATGCCAATCCTTATAAGTGATAGTCATCTTCTGTAGAATCTTCTTGATATTCTTGTTAGCAGCTTCTACTGCCCCATTCATCTTCGGACGATACGAAGAAGAGTTGTGATGCTTAATCTTGAACTACGTGCAGAGATCAGTAATCATAGTGTTGTTCAGATTAGAGCCATTGTCCGTGATAATCCTTTCAGGGATGCCATACCTACATATGAGATTGTTCTTAATGAATCGAGCCACAATATTCTTGGTAACAGATGCAAATGAAGCTGCCTCCACCCACTTTGTGAAGTAATCAATAACAACCAGGATGAAACGATGCCCATTAGAAGTAGTAGGCTTGATCTCACCAATCATATCAATGCCCCACATGGAAAAAGGCCAAGGAGCAGTCAACATATTCAATGGTGATGGAGGTATATGTACTTTATCAGCATAGATTTGACACTTATGACATGTTCTGGAATGTTGATAGCAGTCAGCTTCCATGGTAGACCAATAGTAACCTGCTCTCAATATCTTCTTTGCCATAGTATGACCACTAGAATGAGTGCCAAAGATCCCATCATGCATGTCTTCCATAATCTCAGTTGCTTCCTTCTTATCCACACAACGAAGCAAAGTTGAATCATGATTGCGCTTGTACAAAATGCCATTACTCAAAAAGAACTTAGCAGAAAACCTCCTCAGAAACTTCCTATCTTTGACAGATGCCCCTTCAGGGAATTCCTGAGTTTCAAGATATCTTTTCACTTCATAGAACCAAGGCTTCTCCTCTACTTCTTCAGTGTCAATCTCATTGCAGTATGCAGGCTTCTCAAATCTATCAATAGTAATCTTGGGAGCTTCATCATCCCAGCTGATCTCAAACATAGATGCCATAGTAGCTAATGCATCTGCCAACTGATTCTCTCTTCGTGGAATATGTCCAAAAGTAATATCTTTGAAATGTGGGATCAACGACAACACATGCTCTCTGTATGGAATGAGATTATCATGCTTAGTATCCCAATCTCCTTTGATCTGACTTACTACCAGGGCTGAATCTCCATACACGTCAAGGAACTAAATCTTCATATCAATGGCAGTTTTGATACCCAGGATACATGCCTCATATTCAGCCATGTTATTGGTACAATAGAAACAAAGTCTTGTAGTAATTGGGGTATGATAACCTTCAGGGGAACTGATCATAACACCAACACCATTACCAAGTGCATTAGAGGCTCCATCAAAAACCATAGTCCATCGGGATCCTTGTTCAGGTCCGTCATATTGTCCAGGTTCTTTGGTAATAATCATAATATCTTCATCAGGGAACTCAAAACTCATTGACTGATAATCATCCACTGCTTGATGAGCCAAATGATCAGCTACAACACTTCCCTTAATGGCCTTCTGAGTAGTATATTGTATATCATATTCTGTTAAGATCATTTGCCATCTTGCAATTCTTCCGGAGAGAGAAGGTTTCTCGAATATGTACTTGATTGGATCCATCTTCGAAATCAATAAGGTAGTATGAGTCAACATATACTGTCTTAGTCGGCGAGCAGCCCATGCCAAAGCGCAGCAAGTTTTCTCGAGTAGTGAGTATCTTGTTTCACAGTCGGTAAACTTTTTGCTAAGGTAGTATATTGCCTGCTCTTTTCGACCAGACTCGTCATGCTGCCCCAACACACACCCCATTGAGTTGTCTAATACTGTTAAGTACATAATCAAGGGTCTTCCATCAACTGGTGGCATCAAAATCGGAGGTTCTAGAAGATATCTCTTGATTTCATCAAAGGCTGTCTAGCACTCATCATTCCATTCCATTACCTGATCTTTCTTCAACAACTTGAAGATTGGCTCACAGGTAGCAGTTAATTGGGAAATAAATCTTGCAATGTAATTCAGTCGTCCCAAGAAACCTCTGACCTCCTTCTCAGTACGGGGAGCTGGCATCTCTTGTATAGCTTTCACTTTAGCAGGGTCTACTTTAATACCCTTTCCACTGACAATGAAACCCAGGAGCTTACCAGACCTAACTCCAAAAGTACACTTGTTTGGGTTCAATCTCAACTTGTATTTTTTCAATCTCTCAAATAACTTATGCAGATGATCAAGATGTTTCTCTTCATTCTGGGATCTGGCTATCATATCATCCACATATACTTCTATCTCATGATGAATTATATCATGAAACAAAGCCACCATAGCACGCTGATATGTTGCCCCTGCATTCTTCAAACCAAATGGCATCACTTTATAACAAAAGGTGCCCCATTGTGTAACAAATGTTGTCTTCTCCATATCTTCAGGTGCCATCTTGATTTGATTGTAACCAGAGAAACCATCCATGAACGAGAATACTTTATGCTGAGCAGTGTTGTCTACCAGAACATCAATATGAGGGAGTGGAAAGTCATCTTTGGGGCTGGCCTTGTTCAAATCCCTGTAGTCTACACACATACGTACCTTACCATCTTTTTTAGGTACCGGCACCACATTTGCAACCCACTGAGGATAAGAAGTCACAGCTAAGAACCCTGCATCAAACTGTTTCATCACCTCTACTTTAATCTTCTCTGACATTTCAGGACGCATACGACGAACTTTCTGCTTCTTTGGACGACAATCTTCTTTTACTGGTAAATGGTGAACCACAATGTCTGTATCCAACCCTGGCATATCTTCATAAGACCAAGCAAAGATCTCCACATAATCATGTAACATCTGAATCAATCTGCTCTTGACACTATCCTTTAATTCATCCCCTATCTTGACTTCTTTCTTGTTTTCTTCAGTTCCCAGATTCACAACTTCGATTGGCTCTTCATGTGTCTGTATAGCTTTCTCTTCTTGTTGTAACAACCTAGCAAGCTCTACAGGTACTTCACAATCGTCCTCCTTTCCATCTTCATCTTGATAGATCGGATTCTCGAAATTATAATTGGCAATAGTAGAACTGTTATCAACAGGATCCAGAGTGAATGAGGATCTGCATTTTAGTGATGTGGGTGTGTGTAAGAACACATAGCTGATAAAAGAAAATAATAAAAGAAAGACAAGGAACACAATATTTACGAAAACGAAACGTCCACTGATTTTTATTGAATGAAGTATGCAAATGAAATGACATCCCGTAACAAACACACCATTGTGCCCCGGGTAAGGCACAAGGCTTAAGAGTTTAATTGTTCAAAAATTACAAACTTTAAAAGTAACAACACAATAATAGTATTTACTCCTGACTAAAAGAGATAGGAATAACATCTTCAACTTTCCAGTTATTGAGCCCAGCACCCACAATAGGAAAAATCCAAGCATCCAAGTTGTAGTCTTCATCATAGTCACCCACAACATTGATCTGATCCTTTATAACCCCCTGATTGGTGATACGAACAGCACGAGCACGACGAATAGCCTTCTGGGACTCTGCAGTGAAACCCAAACCAAATTTGTCAGACTTGTAAGGGATGTCAGGAAGCTGACCCCAAATAGTACAACCACCTTCATCCACCACAGCTCTAGCGTCTTTAAGGGAGGCCATTGTAGGAGGTACTCTGGTGACCACAGGAACTTTCTTGACAACAGGAGGAGCTTCATAATTTTTAACAACCCAAGGAACTACTTCAAACATCTGACACGGAGTTTCAACATATTCACCTTCCACTTCAAGATATTTAAAGGTGTTTACATGGCTAACTATATATCCTTCCTCTCCGTAAACAGTGACAACTTTTCCTTCTACTGGATATCTCAGCTTCTGATGTAAGGTGGAGGTTACAGCACCTGCCCCATGGATCCAGGGATGCCCAAGCAAACAAGAATATGAAGGACGGATATCCATTACATAAAAAGTAGCATTGAAGACCTGAGAACCTACTTTGATTGGGAGATCAATTTCTCCATGCACCACTCTTCTCGAGCCATCAAAAGCTTTCACCACTATATTACTGGGCTTCAACACAGCATCTTCAGGACTAAGCTTATTCAGGACTTCTTTGGGCAATACATTCAGCGATGAACCATTGTCTATTAGCACATGTGACAGGGTAGTTCCCCTGCATTCAATAGAGATATGTAGAGCCCTATTATGATCCCTCTTGGCAGGAGTCAAATCAGCATCGGAGAAACCTAACCCATTATCATAGGTCAAGTGTGCAACACAATTTTCAAACTGGTCTACAGAAATCTCATTTGGTACGTGAGCAGTCTTCAAAAATTTAATCAGGGCCTTGGCATGAGCCTCAGAATACAACAATAAAGACAACATAGAAATCTTGGAGGGAGTATGCCACAATTGGTCAATAATGTCATAATCACTCTTGCGAATGATCTCCAGTACTTCTTCCATCTGCTTAGAAAGATCATTAGCAGCTGGCACATCAATTGGTATAGGTTCAATAACAGGACCTTTGCCCCGAGCATCAGCAGTGGAGGTAGTAGCTGGAGTAACTGTATTCTTGGAGGTAACTGGAGGAGAGAAAAACTCTTCCACTTCGTGTGATCTTACTAGATACAGCAATATTATCGACATCAAGGTTTTCATCAGTAACAGGCGTATCAGCTAAGGATTCCTGCTTAACACCATGGATATAAACATCGGACCCATAATGCCAAGGCACAGCTTTATCAGAAGTATATGGAATAGGACCCGGAGTGGTAATGATCATAGGAGCCACTCTAGCTTCAGCAACAATCTTCACAGGGCCTTCGGCAGTAATCTTAATTGGACCCTTATGAGTGATTTTGACAGGGCCTTTGGAAGTAATCCTCACCGGCACTTTATCAACCATATCCACCTCTTCAACCTTCGCACCTTTAGTTATATGATCAACCATACTCTTCACAGAAGGTGGGGTCCTCTCAAACACTATGGTGTAATTATTCATGAGGCGTTGAATTTCGTCCTTCAACCTCCAGCAACTATCTGGCTTATAGGCACAATATAAACAATCTTCACGACAACCTGGAAAGAACCCAGCTTGTACTAAATTTTTCTTAATATCAGACAATGGTGTAGTCAAATCTGCAACTGAGGAAATATGTGAAACTTCATCAATGGCATTGACAGTCTTTTCATGATTTGGCATGGGAGCAGTAATCACATTTGGAGTACCCGGAGGGTCAAACTCAATCTCTCCCGCATCAATCATATCCTGAATCTTATTCTTCAATACCCAGCAACTATTGGTATCATGTCCCTGACAATTTGAATGATATGCACATCGTGCATTAGGATTGTACCTGGGAGAGGTAACATTGGGATTCTGAGGAGGGTCCCTCAAAGTGATAAGTTCACCCTTCAACAAGTGTTGCAAGGCCTGGGCTAGTGACATGTTGATCTTTGTGAACTGCCTTCTAGGCCTCTGTTGATTGCCCTGGGGTGGCTCTGGTGTTGCAGGAGTTGGATTGGAGATATGAACTGCACTCACAGACTGATGCCTCCTATTACGACCAGGTTGACCATAAACAACATTTGACTCTTTCTTCCCACTGGGAGGCTTCTTTGCAGTACTGGATGAAGAAGCACCCACTTGGATCTTGCCACTCCTTATACCACTTTCTACGCGCTCTCCTGTCATTATCAACTCAGTGAAGCCAGATGATGAGCTTCCAATGAGATGACTGTAAAAAGGACCATTCAACGTACACATGAACATATCAACTAACTCCCTGTCAGTTAGAGGAGGTTGTACCCTACCAGCCAAATCTCTCCACTTCTGAGCATACTCCTTGAAATTTCCTTTAGCACCCATAGACATGCTTTGTAGTTGCATGCGAGTAGGGGCTAAATCAGCATTATATTGATATTGCTTGTAAAAAGCTTCAGCAAGATCATTCCAATCACGGATGTTGACACTCTCCAACTGATAGTACCATTCCAATTGAGCTCCAGATAAGCTCTCTTGGAAGAAATGGATCCACAAATTCTTATCAGCAGTATGGAGTTGGATTCTCTGGACATAAGACCTCAGATGCAGCTTGGGACAAGAGACACCATCATAAACTACGAAAGTAGGAACCTTGAAACCAATGGGTATAACCACCCCAGATATCAAGCTCAGGTCTTCAAAATCCAGCCCAGAAGACTTTTGCAATTCCATAGCATCCATCCTATCCACCAGCATCTTGAACTTATCTTCATTAGGCTCATGATAGTAGTTAGCTTCAGAATCAGAATCCCCCATTGTATTATGGAGACAAACTCCCTCTTTCTCAGACTCTTCAGACTCATAATCTTCAACCTGTTCTTTGGTCTTGACAGGACCTCTGAACCTTCTTCCCATGTTGATCAGGCCTCCTGACCTTCTAGTCTTCTTAGTCTTCTGGGCCAGCAGTGTCTTCAATTCATCCTGCCCCTTGGACAAGTTCAGGATCAGCTCTTGGAACTGTGCATTTTGTGCCTGGAGATCTTTAACTGTTTGTTCAAGAGCCATTGCTGAAATAAACAGCGAGAAGATAAGAAACCTGTACACAATAAACCTGTGATGCAATGATATGGTGTATAAATGCGTATGCAACGTTTTCAAGGACCGCAGGATTTAAATTTGCTTAAACAATCAAGAAAGTAGATTTTTATTAGTAATAAATTTATCTGCCCTTTAGGCTTACAAAATGAAATGAAGTAAATACAAAAGATGGGGTTTTAAGTCTCCCATGGACGTTTCCTCTTTGTGTTGAGGTATGAGTTGAGATTCCGCTCCTCGTGAAGTTGCTTTGTTAGCTCCAGGATTATTTCTTGACTTGCTTTGTAATGAGCCTCGAAAGTATCCCTTTGCTCCTTCAACTGGATCCAGGACCTCTGTAAGTCTTCCTTGTCAGTGGGCATGTCTGGGTGAAGGATGGTATAAGAGGTATCTCATTCAGCAACAGGCTCCATAGTAACTGGCAAGATGGCAGGATATGGCATCATGAGAGTTTGAGCACGAGATCGCACCCATCTGAGGTAAGCTTCCATAGGAATAGTGTACTTGGGCTCCAGAGTCTTGCTGTCAACCTTGTTCACTTTTCCCCATGCTCGTATGAATCTTTGACGGTAACCTTGCAGATCGTTGTCGTAATCAAACACAATACCCTGAATCAACATGTCATGTGGACCATCACTCCGAGCGTAACCAAACTGTCGTAAAGCTAAAGAAGGGTTGTAAGTAATGCCTCCTCTTATGCCTAGAAGTGGCACATTAGGAAACTCCCCACAATGGTCAATGATAGTGACATTCTCCATAGATCTGGAGCACCAATGGATATCTGAATGAGAGAGTGACATGATCCTTTTAGACCACCTGAACCCTTGTTCATTCTTCATCACTGAGCGAGGAAGATGAGAAATAAACCACCTAGATAACAAAGGTATGCAACACATCAGAGTTCCTCGTGCCTTCGTAGTACGAGTATGAAGAGAGTGCAGAATGTCTCCAAGCAATGTAGGCACTGGGTTGTGACTCAGAAATATGTTGATGGCATGAACGTCTATGAACTGATCTGGATTGGGGAACAACACTAAGCCATAAATTAACAAGGCTAAGATCTCCTCAAAAGCATCATAACTCATAGCCTTCAAGAACACTTGAGCCTTCTCTATCAACACCTTAGCAAGAATACCCTTAACTCCGCTTCTTGTTTCTAGAACAATGTCTGACTTCTTCAAATGTAGAGCTGCAGCAATAACCTCAGGTTTAGGCTCTTTCTCCAAGCCTGTGAAGGGTCTTTGATCAAGAACAGGTATACCCAAAAGTTTAGAGAACTCTTCCATTGTAGGAACCAGCTGATAGTCGGGGAATGTGAAGCAATGGTGCTTAGGGTCAAAGAACTGAAACAGAACACTCATCATGTCTTCATTGAACCCTGAAGTGACTAGATCCAGTAGGTGACCATGTCTCTTGATGAACTGGGAGTTTTCAGAAATCTGAGAAACCAATTCCTTAAGCTTAGGAGGTATTCCTACAAAGTTGATCCGGATAGTATTCCTACGAGTAGAAGCCATGACCTGCAACAAAGAACAAAGATAAATCCTTTGGTCCTTGAAATGGTTAGTGAAAATGCTATGTTTATGATGCATGATGTCATGATGTTATGCTCAATCACAAACATGTGGCACACACAAACAAGTCACACAATAGCCCTAGGTTTGAAGGCTTGCATGAGGTTTAAAGGTAAGTACCCTCCCTTGAAGTTTAGTTGGTTCATCCTGTCCTATAAAGTAACCAGGTTCTAAGGGATCTCAGTATCATTGATCCTTCACAAGGGTGGTTGTTCAGTAGGCAACTTACTTGCCAACCAAAACCCTCCAAGTTTAGAATCTCAATGAGCGTAGTATCGAGTATCAACCAACTTCAGTCTTCACCAAAGCCGGTTATCTCACTACTTTTCTAAAGGCCAAGATGGGATGACTAGGGTTCTAAGAGTCAGTTAGTGTATTGACAACATATGGCAGCCTTATATTATCCTCAACTTGACTTAAGGAACATAAGCACCTACCAAGAAGTCACACTAACTATGGCCACCAGATCAACCATATCGGTATACGCCGTACAGTTTCCTTGGTCTATTGCCATTTACCTAAGGTACACTAGATCCGGGTTAGGATCTTTCACACATAAGAGCACCCAACAGATAAATATAAAGCAAACAAGGCAAACAATTTTTAAAGTGATCTAATTCCTAAGGGTACCCCTCTTTTATTAAATCCCCAGCAGAGTCGCCATTTCTGTAACACGGTGGGAGAACTGACTTTAGTTATGTTGCGGATAGCAAGAGTCGCCACCGACTTTTATTTTATCCAAAGGAAAGGCATAAAAGAACAGGAAAGACCTTTTAAAAGATTTTTGAGTTCGGGGGGTAGGTTATGTAAAGGGAAGGTGTTAGCACCCTTTACATCCATGGTTATCCATGGGCTCTTAGTTACTTAGCTCACTTTAAAATGTTTTTGAGAAGTGTAGTGTGTGATTAGAAATTTTCTTGTGTTTTATAATGATCCATGTACGGATATATATAAAACCTTTGTTTTGAAAATTGTTTGAAAAATGTGAAGTGTTTGAAATGTTTTTGAAAAGTGAGCAAGTACATAAGAGGAACCTACCCTAAGTTAAGTCTTTTCTGTTCTTGAATATCCTTTAAATGGTAAGACTATCCCTATTATTAAGAAATAGGTAGTCATTACCTTGGATGTATGAGGTACAAGTGAAGGGACAACTGTAATTAGGCAACTGTAAGGTGTATAAGCAATTCGAAGGGACTTATCATCTTTATTCGAAAGGGACAAGATCATTACGAAGGCAACCACGAAGGGACTTGATCTTTTTATCTGTTAAGGGACTAGATGATATAAAAGAAGGGACTTTGCTTTACACCTTACTTGACCTTTTGTTTAGGCAACTTGAGAGGTAACCCTTAAGAAGAGAGATGGCGATCCAGGATCGACTTACGTGTGTGAGTGTACCAATTCAAATATTTATCTTTAGATTTAATGATCTAAATTCAATTTTAAGTACAAACATGTATTACACTCCCTATTTTACTAACCATAGCAATTAAAAATAAATAATAAAAATTATTCTACAACTATTACATATTGGATACAATTACATTGTAATAATTAAAATAAGCAAATAAATAATTAAATGGATTAGTAGTAATAGACAAAAATAAATAAATATAAGAGGGTTAGTAATAATAAATAAATAAATAAATATAAGAGAGTTAGTAAATCAATATAATATAGAAATAAATTAAAAAGTTCAAAAATTAAATAAATAACTATTTTTTTAAGAGAATTTAATAAAAGAAATAAATAATAAGTATTAATAGTTCTAATATTTTAATTTTAGGTACATATATATAAATAATAAATTAATTTACTAAAATAAAGTTAAGATTTTTTTAATTGTTTAGAAAAGAATAAATTAAAGTTAATTATTTAATCCAATCTTAATTACATTATTTATATAAAAACTATACATAATAATAATATAAACAAATTATATATAAATACATACAATTTAAAATTTACAAACACATAAATTAATATTCATAATTATAATTAAGGTTTTTTTTTATTATTTAGAAAAAAAATAAGTGTGGATTTACAACTTAATTAAATTACTTAAATAATATAAACAAATTATAAAAATAAATATACATAATTAGAATTTATATACAAATATTAATATTTATAAAATAATTAGGGTTTATAAAATATTATTAGGGTTTATAAAAGAAAATTAGGTTTTATATTAAAATAATTAGGATTTATGAATACAATTAATTTATTTATATAAATCAAATAATATTAATAATATACATAGTAAAATAAATATTAAATAGTTCTAATAATAAAGTTTGAATATTTTTTTTTAGAAAATATAAGTTCTTTGGGTTATTCACAAGAAAATAATAATATAAACATTATTTTAGCATTTATCTATTTATTAAATTAATTAAATATATAAACAAAAATAAAAAAGAAATTAAGAAAAATGAAAAAAAAAACTTACCTGGGGCTGGGATTTGAACCCAGGCCCTAGGCATTGCATCCTCCAAGACCAACATACCATCCACTAGGTCAGCGCGCGTCTGGTGTTAACAAACTGTTCTCATATGTTTTTGTACGTATCCTGGAAAAATCAGAATAAAAACAACAAAGCAAAAAGGCCTGGGGGATTCGAACCCAGGACCCTCAACCTCAAACGCGCACACACTAACCAACTAAGCCAACCATGCATCTGTGAAATAAATTATAAACAATACCATAAAATATTAAAACAAAATTTAAATTTCAGAAAGCGCGCCAAGAACTTCATCTTCTTCCTTGGATGCTGCGAAATTTCCTACGAATTCTTCCACGAATGTTCCTGCGATTTTTGTTCCTGCGAATAGCAAACTCTAACCAAACAGCAAAATTTCACAAAATTAATTACACCATTGAATTCCTAATGAGATTTGCAGTCATTCTATGTCTTTAGAATCCATTTATCTTGGCTAAATAATGAAACCCTAAATGAAGCCGCAAACCCTAACCATGGTGAAACTCCAATCCTGCATCAAAACTTACAACAAAACACCCAGAATTCATCTACACCATTCAACAAACAATGTTACAAGCTCAAATTCAATTAATCATGCACTAAATTAAGGAATCGAAACAAAATGTATTTGGCATAAAAACGATTCGGTTTTCACAGTTCATGAGGTTTGGGATGCATATGAGTGATGATACATGATCAGTGAGGTCCAAGGATCCTTCTTGTGTCCTTAAAATACCTTAAAAAGCTTTGTGATGAAGAATCCGAATTTGAGATTTTTGATGAAATTTGAAACTTTGAAACTTGTCTTTGAGGCAGCAAAATCGTGTCCTTGGCATTGTGTTATGTTTGTGTATATGTAGTGAACTGAATTAGGTCAAAAAGTTGTAAGTTTGTTTGGATTTTTTGGATCAAGGAGATTGAAAAAGATCATGCCTTAAATTTCAAATATTCCTTGATACAACCTTTCTATCTTAAGACAATCACCATAATTCTCATATCAATTTGATCCAAGCCATATTTATGATTTTCTAGAAGCAATATCTCATTTAAATATTTGATTTATCTATTTTATTTTGATTTAAAATGATTTAAAATGAATAAAATAAAAATAAATAAAATAAAAATAATAAAAAATCTGAATAAATGAGGGTTGGGTCGTGCATGATGTCATGTTAAAGTTTGGATCACAAAATTGCAAGCCCATTTGGAAGAAATTGGTTTTAAAGCCCTATTTGCTTCATAAACCTCCCAAAAATTTCCCAACTTTGCAAGGGCACAAATATTTAAATTTTAATGCTATGAGGGTGTTCTTGGACATTTTGGAAAGCTTAAAGAGTCCTATAACCAACCCCATTGGTTTCATGTCCATATATTTTACCATTCTCAAGTTATGCCCTTTTGAAGTTGTTGACTTTTTGTTGACTTTCAAAAGGACCTATAATGTCTTAGCTCATACCTTCCAAATGAAGCATTTTTGGGCTTGGCTTGTGAGACACAAAGTTGTAGAGAATTCAATTTCCTTTTAAATGAGCTTTGGATGGGAAAAATTTGATGAAGCATGTGAAAGTTATGGCTGGTCAAAGTTCAGTTGACTTTTCCTGAGGAAACCCTAATTTAGAAACTCCTGATTCTTGATGATCTGAAATCTCCTTGATGAATCATGATCAACCCTTGATCAAATGATGAATTTTACTTCATATAATTTATGTTGGTAAAAAATCATGAAGTTTGACTTTGGTTTGACCACAGTTGACCTCAGTTTGACTTTTTAACTGCTTTGACTGATTTTGACTTATCTGATCATCTGACTGAGCAAACCTTTGAGAAAAGTCTTGAAACTTGTCATGGGGATTCTTAAACACATATAAGATGTTATGAAGCTCACTTGAAGTCTTGGAAGTCCATTTATCCTGATTAAAGTCAAAACCCTAGTTTAGGATGCATTGCTTAGGAGGATGCATTGTTTGAGGGAATTGTCAAATCTTCTGACTAATTGTGAACTTTGTGAACTTTGTGAACCTTGTGAACCTTGTGAACTTCTTAGCACACAAAGTATTGTTTTGTGAGGGCAAATTTTGGGGTGCAACAGAGGTTTCAAAGAATACGCCCAGAAATGGAGAGACCTGGCTGGCAGAGTTCAACCTCCTCTAACTGAGAGGGAGCTGATGGATATGTTTATGAGTACGCTGAATGGTCGTTTTTATAGTAACCTCATTGAAAGCTCATCATCTGGTTTCACTGAGCTGATAATGACTGGAGAACGTGTGGAAAGTGGGATAATAAGTGGTAAGATACAATTGGGTTCCTCTTCATCAAACATTGCTAAGAAGCCCCCCAGTGGAAAGAAGAAGTCTAATGTTGTGTATGGTCAACATAGCCGTAACAGGAGTCACCAATCTGTGGGAGTAGTTCACATCTCTAATCCTGCCCCTACAACACCAGATCAACAACAGAACAATCAACAGAAGCCTAGAAGATAGTTCACCAAGATCAACATGTCACTGGCCCAAGCCTTGCAACACATGTTGAAAGGGGAGTTAATTACTTTAAGGGATCCTCCTCAGAATCCAAATACATCCTCTCCTCGGTACAATCCTAATGCAAGATGTGCATATCATTCTAATAGTCCGGGACATGACACCAACAACTGTTGGGTGTTAAAAAACAAGATTCAAGACATGATCGAAGCTGGGGAAATTGAATTTGACCCTCCTGGGACCCCAAATGTGATCACTGCTCCTATGCCCAATCATGAGAAGACTGTTAATGTTGTTGATGAAGTTTCTTATGTTTCCTCAGTAACAAATTTGACTACTCATATATCCATTATCAAGAAGAAGCTGGTGCAGGCTGGGTTCTTTCCAGGTTGCAAGGAAGCTTGTTTTTACTGTGCCTATAAACCTGATAGCTGCTGGAAGTTGAAGGATGGTATTCAATGCCTCATGGACAATTACACTATATTGTTTGAGAGGACTCCTTCTGTGGAAAGTATGTGTGAACATCTGACTCGAAACGCGAAGCGTGAAGATGTAGCTATGGTTGATAAAATACCAGTGAAGATTACCTCCAAAGGTCCTGTCAGGATCACCTCTAAAGGTCCTATTAGGATTACTGCTGAAGGCTCTGTGAAGACTGTTGCTGAAGCTAGAGTGGCTCCATAATCATTACTACTCCTGGCCCTGTTCCTTATACTTCTGATAAAGCTATACCCTGGAATTATGGTTCTGATGTTTATATCCATGGTGTCAAATAAGAGCCTTTGACTGATGCACCTGTTACTGATGTTAATCTTGATGTGGACAATATTGTTGGATCTAGTAAGGTCACCAAAAGTGGAAGAATCGTATCCCCTCAAGATACCTCTAAAAGTACAGTTACTCCAGCTCATACCTCTAATTCTGGGCCAAGTACTGATGCCCGGGGCAAAGGTCCTGTGATTGAACCTGTGCAAGCTGAGGCACTAACTGCTGAAAATCTTTCTAAACAGATGGAAGAAGTACTGAAGATCATTCGCAAGAGTGATTATGATATTGTTGACCAGTTGGGGCATACTCCCTCCAAAATCTCCATGTTATCTTTGCTGCTGTGCTCGAAGGCCCATGCTAAAGCCTTAATTAAGTTCTTAAAGGCTGCTCATGTGCCAGATGAAATTTATGTGGATCAATTTGAGGATTGTGTTGCACATCTGACTAGTGATAATGGTCTAGGCTTTTCTGATGCTGACCTGACTCCTGCCAAGAGAAACCATAACAGAGCTCTGCATATCTCCATTGAATGTAGGGGCACTACGTTGTCTCATGTACTGGTGGACAATGGTTCTTCATTAAATGTGCTCCCTAAAGAGGTTATGGACAAGCTCAGTCCTAAGGATGTTGTGTTAAGGCCAAGTAATGTGGTGGTAAGGGCCTTTGATGGTTCAAGAAGAATGGTACATGGATAAGTAGACCTCCCAATCAAAGTAAGCTCTCAAGTATTCAAATCTACTTTCTATGTGATGGATATTCGTCTTGCGTATTCTTGTTTGCTTGGGCGCCCCTGGATCCATGGGGCAGGTGTTGTGACTTCCACCTTGCATCAGAAGTTGAAATATCCGGTGAAAAACAAAATTGTCACTGTCTATGGTGAATAAGAGTACATGGTTAGCCATGTGAATACTTTCAAATATGTAGAAATTGAGGGTGAAATGGTTGAAACTCCGTGTCAAACATTTGAAGTTGTTCCTTGCTTTGCTCCTGTTCCTCAGTATGTCCCTGCTTTTGAAAGAGCTCCAGTGGTTACTAGAATACCTCATGAAATGGCCTCCCTCAAAGATGCTAAGGCTGTGGTTGAAAAAGGTGGTTGTGCTATTTGGGGTCAGCTTCCCAACATCCCTTACAAGTCTGACAAGTTTGGTTTGGGTTTCACTGCAGAATCTCAAAGGGTTGTTCGTCGTGCTCGTGCTGTTCGTATCACTAATAAAGGGGTCATAAGAGATCAAATCAATGATGTGGGTGACCATGATGAAGACTACAACCTGGATGATTGGATCTTTCCTACCATGGGTGACGGGCTCAACAATTAGAAGACTGAAGACGTTATTCCTATCTCCTTTAGTCAGGAGTAAATATAATTACTATGTTTTGTTTTAAGTTTGTAATTTCGAACAATAAAACCTTTTAAGCCTTGTGTCTTACCCGGGGCACAATGGTATGCTTGTTTCGGGATGTCATTTCATTTTCATACTTCATTCAATAAAATCAATGGACGTTTCATTTTCGTAAATATTGTGCTCCTTGTCTTTCTTTTATTATTATTTCTATTTTATCAGCTATGTGTTCTTACACACACCCACATCACTAAAATCCAGATCTTCATCCACTCTGGATCCTGTTGATAACAGTTCCACTATTGCCAATTATAATTTCGAGAATCCGATCTATCAAGCTGAAGATGGGAAGGAGGACGATTGTGAGGTACCTGTAGAGCTTGCTAGGTTGTTGCAACAAGAAGAAAAAGCTATACAGCCACATGAAGAGCCAATCGAAGTTGTGAATCTGGGAACTAAGGAAAACATGAAAGAGGTCAAGATAGGGGCTGAATTAGAAGATGGTGTTAAGAACAGACTAATCCAGATGTTACGTGACTATGTGGAGATCTTTGCTTGGTCATATGAAGATATGCCAGGGTTGGATACTTACATTGTGGTTCACCATCTACCGGTAAAAGAAGACTGTCGTCCAAAGAAGCAAAAGGTTCGTCGCATGCGTCCTGAAATGTCAAAAAAGATTAAAGCAGAGGTGATGAAACAATTTGATGCAAGGTTCTTAGCTGTGACTACTTATCCTCAATGGGTTGCAAACGTGGTACCGGTACCTAAGAAGGATGGTAAGGTACGCATGTATGTGGATTACAGGGATTTGAATAAGGCTAGTCCTAAAGATGACTTTCCACTTCCACATATTGATGTTTTGGTAGACAACACTGCTCAACATAAGGTATTCCCTTTCATGGATGGTTTCTCTGGTTATAATCAGATTAATATGGCACCATAAGATATGGAGAAGACTACATTTGTTACACAATGGGGAAATTTTTGTTATAAGGTGATGCCATTTGGTTTGAAAAATGTTGGGGCAACATATCAGTGTGCTATGGTGGCTTTGTTTCATGATATGATTCACCATGAGATAGAGGTATATGTGGATGATATAACCTTGATCATCTGTGCAAGTTGTTTGAGAGGTTGAAGAAATATAAACTGAGATTGAATCCAAACAAGTGTACTTTTGGAGTTAGGTCTGGCAAACTCCTGGGTTTCATTGTCAGTGAACAAGGTATTGAAGTGGATCCTGCAAAAGTGAAAGCTATACAAGAGATGCCTGCTCCCCGTAATGAGAAGGAAGTCAGAGGTTTCTTGGGACGAATGAATTACATTGCAAGATTTATTTTCCAGCTAACTGCTACCTGTGAGCCAATCTTCAAGTTGTTGAAGAAAGATCAGGTAATGGAATGTGTAACACGGTGGGAGAACTGACTTTAGTTATGTTGCGGATAGCAAGAGTCGCCACCGACTTTTATTTTATCCAAAGGAAAGGCATAAAAGAACAGGAAAGACCTTTTTAAAAGATTTTTGGGTCCGGGGGGTAGGTTATGTAAAGGGAAGGTGTTATCACCCTTTACATCCATGGTTATCCATGGGCTCTTAGTTACTTAGCTCACTTTAAAATGTTTTTTGAAAATGTGAAGTGTATGAAAAAATTTTCTTAAGAGTTTAATAATGATCCATGTACGGATGCGTAAAAAACCTTTATTTTGAAAATTGTTTGAAATGTGTGAAGTGTTTGAAAAGTTTTTGAATAGTGAGCAAGTATCTAAGAGGAACCTACCCTAAGTTTTAAGTCTTTTCTGTTCTTGAATCCTTTAAATGGTAAGACTATCCCTATTATTAAGGAATAGGTAGTCATTACCTTGGATGTGAGGGACAAGTAAAGGGTCATCTGTTATTTAGGCAACTGTGGGGTGTATAAGCAATTTTGGAGGGACTATCATCTTTATTCGAAAGGGACAAGATCATTACGAAGGCAACATTCGAAAGGGACTTGATCTTTTATCTGTTAAGGGACTAGATGATGTAAATTGGAGGGACTTTTGCTTTATACACCCTACTTGACCTTTTGGATTAGACAACATGAGAGGTATCCCTAAGGAAGTGAGATGGCGATCAAAGATCGACTTACGTGTGTGAGTGTACAATTTTAATATTTATCTTTAAATTTGTGATCTAAATTGATTTTATATTACAAGTATGTTTACACTCCCTATTTACTAACCATAGCATAAAATAAATATTTAATAATAATACTACAATATTACATGAAGGAAGCATTTACAAAAATAATAATTAACAAATTAAGCAAAAATAATAATAATAAGTGAATAAGCAAAAATAATAATAATAAGTAATTGGGTTAGTAGAAAATAATAATAATAAAAATAATCACAATGTGGTTAGTAATAATAAAATATCATATAAACATAATTAATAATAATAATAATGAAATAAGCAAAAATATTATAATAATTAAAAGATCAAATTTTTATATAAGCAATTATTTGAGATTAATAAAAAAAAATTTGAGCAATTATACTAATTATTATAAATTTTAATTTATATGAAAATTATAAAATTAAATTAATTATGAACATATTATGAAAATAAATTATAATTACAACAATTAAATTAGCAATTTTTAAACATATAATAAAAATTATTTACATGCAAAATTAAATTATAAACAAATTATGTCATATTATCATATTAACAAAATTAAATTAAGAATTTTAATGTTTAAACATATTTACATTCAAAAATTTAAATTATAAACAATTTATACATTAACAAAAATTAAATTAAGAATTTTAATTAAGTCATGAATATAATATATACAAATAATAGTATTGAATAAATAGAAGAAGAAAAATTAGGGTTTGAGAAAAAAAAATATTTTTTAGGGTTTTTAGAAAATATTACTAAAATTAATCTTAATAATAATTATAAAAAAGAAAAGAGAAATAATGAAATAAAGGAAAAAGGGGAGGCCTGGTTTTGAACCCAGGACCTCCCAATACCTGGAAAAGCTTCCATCCACTGGGCTAGCCTGCGCGCAGGTGACAAAGGAGAGAGTCCAATTGCTTTTGTTGTGTAAACCTGGAAATATCATGAAAAATAAAACAACACAAAAAGGCCTGGGGGGATCGAACCCAGGACCTTCGCAATGCACACAAACACACTTTCCATTCCAGCCGAGAGGGAGCATCTGTCCATATAACAGCTACAATACATAATATATTATGTCTAATGAATAAAAGAGAAAAATATGAAAAACTGCCACAGCCAGGATTCGAACTCAGGACACTGCCTTCAACGCATACATACACTTACCACTGGGACACACGCTCATGTGTGATAACTAACAGAAACAATAACATAATATTTTTAAACAAATTTTTGAATTATGAAATACGCGCGCAGGGTTCTTCTTCTTCCTTGGTACCTGCAAAAATTCCTATGAATTTTGCTACAATGTTTCCTGCGAATTTCAAAACATAAGAACCTACGAAAACTGGAAAAGCATCAAGACAGTGAAATTTCTCAAAAATAGTTAGTGCTTTATGATCCCCAAGGTCCATAGAATTGTTCTACGTTCTTAGAACTTATTTATATTAGGTTTATAACAAAACCCCAATCCCATGGCCGAAACCCTAGCCATGGTGATTCTTTAATCCTGCATCAAAAACCAAATTGAATTGCCCAGAAACATTCACAAACTTATCACAAACATAAATCCAGAATCAAATTCAATTTATATTACATGTATATATGAGAACGAAAAAATCATAAAGATGTCCATATTTTGATTCGGTTTGAGATGTTCATGAGGTTATGGATGCATATGAGCATTGGTACATGATCAGTGAAGTCTAGGGATCATTCTCATGTCCTCAAAATACCTTCAAATGCCTTGTAGTATGTAAACCGAATTTGACTTTTTGTGAGGTTTTTGAAAATATAAACTTACTCTTGGGAGGCTGAAATTCGTCAATAGTGAGTAGGGTTGTGTTATGTACTTATAGTGTGATGATTCTAGGTCAAAAAACTTGAACCTTGTGTGAAAGATTTGATCCAAAAAGATTGAGAAAGATTAAACTTTAAAATTCAAATATTCTTGCATAAACACTTTCTATTTCAAGCCAATCACCATTATTTTTGTATCATTCTGATCCATATTGAATTCATGACCTTCTAGAACAAAAAATAATTTTAAATCTTCACACTTGATATTTTATTTAAATTTAAAATGATTTTTAGTATAAAAAATCATAATAAATAAATTAAATAAAATAAAAATTATGAAAATATCAAATAATTTTCGTGCATGATGTCATGGATTACTTTGGGTCATTAAAAGTTCAGCCCACTTAGCAAAATTTGGTTTTAAACCTCCATTTGCTTCATAAACTTCCCTAAAATTTCCCAACTTTGCAAGGGCACATATCCTTCAATTTTAATGCTATGAGGGTGTTCTTAGACATTTTGGAAAGCTTGAAGAGTCCTCTAACCAACCCCATTGGTTTCATGTCCATAACATTTACCATTCTCAAGTTATGCCCTTTTGAAGTTGTTGACTTTTTGTTGACTTTCAAAAGGACCTATAATGTCTTAGCTCATACCTTCCAAATGAAGCATTTTTGGGCTTGGCTTGTGAGACACAAAGTTGTAGAGAATTAAATTTCCTTCAAAATGCGATTTGGATGGAAACTTGGTGATGAAGCATGTGAAAGTTATGGCTGGTCAAAGTTCAGTTGACTTTTCCTGAGGAAACCCTAATTTAGAAACTCCTGATTCTTGATGATCTGAAATCTCCTTGATGAATCATGATCAACCCTTGATCAAATGATGAATTTTACTTCATATACTTGATGTTGGCAAAAAATAATGAAGTTTGACTTTGGTTTGACCACAGTTGACCTCAGTTTGACTTTTTAACTGCTTTGACTGGTTTTGACTTATCTGATCATCTGACTGAGCAAACCTTTGAGAAAAGTCTTGAAACTTGTCATAGGGGTTCTTACACACATATAAGATGTTATGAAACTCACTTGAAGTCTTGGAAATCCATTTAGCCTGATTAAAGTCAAAACCCTAGTTTTGGATGCACTGCTTAGGAGGATGCATTGTCTGAGGGAATTGTCAAATCTTCTGACCAATTGTGAACTTTGTGAACCTTGTGAACCTCATAAGATGTCTTGTGAATCTCATGGGAGGTCTTGTGAGCCTTATGAACCTTGTGAACCTCATAAAGTGTCTTGTAAACTTCATGAACCTCATGAAAGGTCTTGTAAGTGTTGTGAATCTTGTGAACCTTGTGAACCTCATAAAGTGTCTTGTAAACTTCATGAACCTCATGAAAGGTCTTGTAAGTGTTGTGAATCTTGTGAACCTTGTGAACCTCATAAAGTGTCTTGTAAACTTCATGAACCTCATGAAAGGTCTTGTAAGTGTTGTGAATCTTGTGAACCTTGTGAACCTCATAAAGTGTCTTGTAAACTTCATGAACCTCATGAAAGGTCTTGTAAGTGTTGTGAATCTTGTGAACCTTGTGAACCTTCTTAGAACACAAAGTCTTGTATTGTGAGGGCAAATTTTGGGGTGCAACAGAATGGAATAACGAGTGCCAAGTAACCTTTGATGAGATCAAGAAATACCTCCAAGAACCTCCAATTTTGATGTCACCAGTTGATGGAAGACCCTTGATTATGTACTTAATAGTATTAGACAACTCAATGGGGTGTGTGTTGGGACAACATGACGAGTCTGGTCGAAACGAGCAGGCAATATACTACCTTAGCAAAAAGTTTACCGACTGTGAAACAAGATACTCACTGCACGAGAAAACTTGCTACGCTTTAGCATGGGCTGCTCGCCGACTAAGATAGTATATGTTGACTCATACTACCTTGTTGATTTCAAAAATGGATCCAATCAAGTACATATTCGAGAAACCTGCTCTCTCCGGATGAATAGCGAGATGGCAAATGATCTTAACATAATATGATATACAGTACAATACTCAGAAGACCATTAAGGGCAGTGTGGTAGCTGATCATTTAGCTCATCAGGCAGTGGATGATTATCAGTCTATGAATTTTGAGTTCCCGGATGAAGACATTATGATTGTGAATAAAGAACCTAGACAAAATGACGGACCTGAACTGGGATCCCGATAGACTATGGTTTTTGATGGAGCTTCTAATGCGCTTGGTAATGGTGTTGGTGTTGTGATCATTTCCCCTGAAGGTTGTCATACCCCAATTACTGCTAGACTTTGTTTCTATTGTACCAATAACATGGCTGAATATGAAGCATGTATCATGGGTATCAAAGCTTCCACTGAGATGAAGGTTCTGTTTTTGGACATATATGGAGATTCAGCCCTGGTAGTTAGTCAGATTAAAGGAGATTGGGATACCAAGCACCCAAATCTCATCCTTACAGAGAGCATATGTTGTCTTTGATCCCATATTTTGAAGAGATTACCTTTGGACATATTCCACGAGAAAAGAATCAGTTGGCAGACGTATTAGCCACCATGGCATCTATGTTTGAGATTAGTTGGGATGATGAAGCTCCCAGAATCACTATTGATAAATTTGAGAAGCCTGCATATTTTAATGAGATTCATACTAAAGGAGTAGAAGGAAAGCTTTGGTTCTATGAAGTGAAGAGGTATCTTGAAGCTCAGGAGTTCCCTGAAGGGGCATCTGTCAATGATAAGAAGTTTATGAGGAGGTTTTCTACTAAGTTCTTCTTGAGTAATGGAATTTTGTACAAGCGTAATCATGATTCGACTTTGCTCCGTTCTATGGATAAGAAGGAATCAACAGAGATTATGGAAGACATGCATGATGGGATCTTTGGCACTCATTCTAGTGGTCATACCATGGCAAAGAAGATATTGAGAGCATGTTACTATTGGTCTACCATGGAAGCTGACTGCTATCAACATTCCAAAACATGTCACAAGTGTCAGATTTATGCTGATAAGGTGCATGTACCTCCAGTTCCGTTGAATGTGTTGACTGCTCCTTGGCCTTTTGCCATGTGGGGCATTGATATGATTGGTGAGATCAAGCCTACTGCTTCCAATGGGCATCGTTTCATCCTTGTTGCCATTGATTACTTTACAAAGTGGGTGGAGGCAGCCTCATTTGCATCTGTTACTAAGAATGTTGTGGCTCGATTCATTAAGAATAATCTCATATGTAGGTATGGCATCCCTGAAAGGATTATCACAGATAATGGCTCTAATCTGAATAACACTATGATTATTGACCTCTGCATGCAGTTCAAGATTAAGCATCATAATTCTTATCCGTATCGTCCAAAGATGAATGGTGCAGTAGAAGCTGCCAATAAGAACATCAAGAAGATTCTACAGAAGATGACTGTTACGTATAAGGATTGGCACAAGATGTTACCATTTGCTCTTGATGGTTATCGTACTACAATACGTACTTCAACAGGGGCAACCCCATTCTCCTTAGTCTATGGTATGGAAGCAGTTCTACCCATTGAAGTTCAGATCCCTTCCTTGAGAATCATGAAGGATGCAGGCTTGGATGAAGATGAGTGGATTCAAACTCGACTTGACCAGATAAATTTGATTGATGAGAAAAGGCTGGCAGCTATTTGTCACGGTCAGATGTACCAGAAACGGATGATCAAAGCTTTTAATAAGAAGGTTAAGCAAAAGGTATATCAGACCAGAGACTTGGTAATCAAGCGTATCGTATTACCACAGGGTGATCCTAGGGGCAAGTGGACTCCTACATATGAAGGAACATTTGTAGTCAAAAGGGTATTTTCAGGAGGTGCCATGATGCTTAGTACTATGGATGGTGATGATTTCCCACAGCCCATAAACGCAGACATAGTTAAAAAATACTACGCATAAAAAGAGACTCGCTAGGTTGACTGACCTAGGCAAAAATAAGGGCATCCCGGCGAACCAAAAAGGGTTCGGGCAAAAATTAGGGATATATATATAAAAGATTGTACACCTGGCAAGTCGAAAATCCGAAAGGGATGCTTGGGCAAAAAAGGGTATCCCGGTGGATTGAAAACCTGAAAAGGCAATCCAGGCAAAAGTTAGGGATTAAAGTGTATGACTATGTCTTGTTGGATCACTCATGTAACCTCAACTAGTTGTGCTACCTGAATCAAGTTCAAACAGATAAAGATCAATCAAATCATTCCTATCTCAACAGTAAAGGATGCGATACTTGAAGATAATGGCAATAGTAGGATTTCTGTCTCCTTGTACAAACTTGCCTGTTTATAGGCCATTCTCTAAATAAATAAAGTCTCGTCTTTGAATTCAAATTTACTTTTCCCTTGTTTACTTAAGCGAAAACGTCCATTGGTTATATTTGAATGTGTGTATGCTTTTGAATATGATTGATGTTTACCAGAAATGCATAAAATGCAGTAATAGTATTTACTAAGGACGAACGAGAGTAGGAACAACGAAGCTTCGCCGGTTCATCCCCATAAGGCAATCTTTACGAATATCCATACATAACTCTTCAAGTAATATCTTATATTTCCCACTCGACGAAGTCTTCAAGCAGTTTCATATCCTCCGAAGAATTAAGTCTCCCGGATCTATGTCCATCTCTTTTATCCTCAGTCAGGATATTCAGGAACTTATTCCTTTAATAAAAAGCACGACGAAGGAATACGGGAGGTTCTGAGTACCATATTATTAAACAAGACGGGAACGAAGTCCTCATGTTCCTCAACAACGAACCGAGATTTATTTTCCCCAGCCAGCAGTTGTTATACAGAGATACCCAGACACTTCAAGCTACATGATTCATACATACATAATTTATATTATATCATGGCATACGCATCCATAACCCATATGACATTCTTACTTAAGAGCATCATGTTATACATGCATACATCAAATAATCTTGCATAAACTAACTTTTTCTTTTCAGGATAGTTGCAGGTGTTTCACCCCAAAATTTGCCCTCACCTAGACAAGAAATTGTGTACTAAGGTGTCCCAAGAGGTTCACAAGGTTCACAAGGTATCTTAAGAGGTTCACAAGGTTCACAAGGTTCACAATTTGTCAGAAAGTTTGACAATCCCCTCAGACAAAGCATCCTCCTAAGTAATGCATCCTAAACTAGGGTTTTGAGTTTCATCAGGCTAAATGGACTTCCAAGGATTCAAGTGAGCTTCATAGCATCCTATATGTCTTCAATAATCCCTATGTCAAGTTTCAAGGCTTTCCCAAAAGGTTTGCTCAGTCAGATGATCAGATATGCAAAAGTCAGTCAAAGCAGTTAGAAAGTCAAACTAAGGTCAACTGTGGTTAAACCAAAGTCAAACTTCATGATTTTTTTCCAACATCAAGTATATGAAGTAAAATTCCTCATTTGATCAAAGTTTGATCATGATTCATCGAGGAGATTTCAGATCATCAAGAATCATGAGTTTCTAAACTAGGGTTTTCACAGGAATAGTCAACTGAACTTTGACCAGCCATAACTTTCACATGCTTCATCAAAATTTTTCCATCCAAAGCTCATTTTAAAGGAAATTGAATTATCTACAACTTTGTGTATGACAAGCCAAGCCCAAAAATGCTTCATTTGGAAGGTATGAGCTAAGACATTATAGGTCATTTTAAAAGTCAACAAAAAGTCAACATCTTCCAAAGGGCATAATTTGAAAATGGTAAAGGATATGGACATGAGACCAAAGAGGCTTGTTAGAGGACTCTCTAAGCTTTCCAAAATATCCAAGAACACCTTCATAGCCTTAAAATTTAAGGATTTGTGCCTTTGTAAAGTTGGGAAATTTTTGAGAGGTTTATTGAGCAAATGGGGTCTTAGAACCAATTCTTTTCACATGGGCTTGCAATTTTATGACCCAATCTCTACCATGACATCATGCACGATTCAAATATCATTTATTAAGATTTTTATAGTTTGTTTTTTATTTATTTTGATTTTATTCATTAAAAATCAATTTAAATTAAAATAAAATATGAAAACTCAATATTTAAATGTGATTCTTGTTCTAGAAGGTCATAAACATCATTTAGAGATGATTGATCTTATTCAAATTCGTGCTAGACCAGATTGGTATACAAATATTTGATTTTTTCATATTTTTTGATCATGACATTCCTTCACACTCAAGGCATTCAAAAAGTCCAAAGATCCACAAACTCTTGACCTAATTTACATCACTATAAGTTCACAAACCTATTACAAGCAGAAAAAACGAAATTCAGAGGCCAGGAGGTAGGATTAAAACTTCCAAATTTAATACAAAAACTCACATTCGGATTGTGGATTGCAGGCCATATCAAGACATTTTAAAGGTTGTAACATGTTCATTGAACATCACTGAAGTTATCCCAATCATTACCAGCATTCAAAACCTCATAAATCATTGAAACCGAATCATCATGTTCTTGAGTTCTTGGATTTTTCGATTTCATTAATTCATACAATATAAATAATTTTTGTGCATTGATACTTGTTTATTAACATCTCTGGAATGTTTTTGTATGCTTGAATTGAGTTTTTGTTGCAGAATCAAGGAGATGCCATTGTTAGGGTTTGAAGCTCGAATTTAGGATCTTAGGATTTAGGGCATATAAATGAATTCTAAGAACATGGCTATGACGTATGAACATTGGGTAATTGATCTGGGTTGTGAATTTTTGTTATTATTATGGTTTGAATGATGTTTCAAAAACCTAGGTTCTTCTGGTTAACACTGCCCGCAGGAAATTTCGCAGGAAATATTATATGAATTTTCGCAGGTAATTCAAATGAGGAAGACGAAGCTTGGCGCGGAAATCCAGTTTGGAAATTTGTTTTATTTTATTATAATTAGTAATGGTTATATGTTGCACGCGCCCCATGTGGCTCAGTTGGTTGAAGCGTTTGGTTGTTGTTGTGATGGTCATGAGTTCGAATCTGGCCGCAGGCCATTTTGTTTTAATTTCATTTGTTTTGCAGGTTTTACAATATGATGGATGTGTTGCACATAGCTTACACCAGCGCGTGCTGGCACAGCTGGTTTTGTATGTTGCTGTTGAGGTAAAGGACCTGGGTTCAAATCCTAGGTCCTATCTTTTTAGGACTTTTTCTCATGTTTTTCTTATTTTTGTTATTTTCTTTATTTTTTGATTTAAATTAATATAATTCAAATATTTTAAAAACTAATAACCAATAATATTTTCATAAAAATTTATATTTTCTAAAATTCATATTTATTTTCTTAATGTTAATTATTTGTATTAATTTTATAATGTGTTTATATATAATTATTATAGATTTTGTAAATAAATGAATAATGTATTTTAATTATAATCAAAAACCCTAATTTTCTTAATTTAAATTCTAACCCTAATTTTTCTTCTAACCCTAAAATTAACTTAATTTTTCTAAACCCTAATTATTAATCTTAATTTTTATTAATATGTAAATAATTTATTATTTTGTTTATTATTATTAAATTTATTATATTTTCTTAATTAACCTTTAAAAATTTATAATATTTGTTTAACCTAAAAATAATTTTTCTTTTGAATTTTTATTCTCTTTATTTATTATTCTAACCATTATTTTTATTTTTATTTTATTATTGCTAATATTTTGTGATTCATTTATTATTCTTATTATATTTATTATTATCATTGTTATTTTTATTATTATGTAACTGCTAAAGCCATGTAATATTTGTAGGTTTACTTTATATCTTTATGTTATTTTGTAATTATTTTACCGTATGGTTAGTAATCTTAGGGTGTGCATAACCTATATGTGATTAAAATAACTTAGAAATTAACTTAAATAAGATAAATACTTGAACATAAACACTCACACACGTAAGTCGATCTTTGATCTCCATCTTGCACTTCCTAGGTTACCCCTCTTAGTTGCCTTAAATATGGTCAAGTCCCTCGAATATAGGGGTGTCTTAAGCAAAGTCCCTTCATAAAAATCATCAAGTCCCTACAGTTTAAAAGATCAAGTCCCTTCGAGGTTGCCTACGAAATAATGATCTTGTCCCTTCGAATGAATGATGATAGTCCCTACGAATTGCTAAAGACACCCCTCAAAGTTGAATTCTATGACCATACGATGACCCTACGCTTGTCCCTTAAACACATCCAAGGTAATGACTACCTATTCCTTAATAATAGGGATAGTCTTACCATTGAAAGAACATACGAGAACACGAAAGACTTAATCTAGGGTAGGTACCTCATAGTTACTTGCTCACACTTTTAAAAATTACTTTTACACCTCACAATTTCTTAATTAGGCTTTGTATACACCCATACGAGGGTCATTACCAAGTACTTAAAGGAATTTTTCTAATCACACACTACACTCTTCAAAAACAATTTAAGTGAGATAAGTAACTAGGAGCCCATGGATAACCATGGATATAAAGGGTGCTAACACCTTCCCTTTGTATAACCTACCCCCCGAACTCAAGTCTTTTAAAATAGGTATTTCCTGTTCTTTTATGTCGTTTCCGTTTGGATAAAATAAAAGTCGGTGGCGACTCTTGCTATCCGTAACATGACTAAAAGTCAGTTCTCCCACCGTGTTACAGAACTGGCGACTCTGCTGGGTAGTTACTAAGTAAAAGAGGGGTACCCTTAGGAATTAGATCACTTTAAATTTGTTTGCTTTGTTTGCTTTACTTTACTTGTTGGGGCTCTTATGTGTGAAAGATCCTAACCCGGATCTAGTGTACCTTAGGTAAATGGCAATAGACTAAGGAAACTGTACGGCGTATACCGATATGGTTGATCTGGTAGCCATAGTTAGTGTGACTTCTTGGTTGGTACTTATGTTCCTTAAGTAAGTTGAGGATAATATGAGGCTGCCATATGTTGTCAATACACTAACTAACTTTTAGAACCTTAGTTATCCCATCTTAGCCTTTAGAAAGTAGTGAGATAGCCGACTTTGGTGAAGACTGAAGTTGGTTGATACTCGATACTATGCTCATTGAGATCCTAAACTTGGAGGGTTTTGGTTGGCAAGTAAGTTTCCTACTGAACAACCACCCTTGGGAAGGATCAGTGATATTGAGATCCCTTAGAACCTGGTTACTTTTGTAGGACAGGATGAACCATCTAAACTTCAAGGGAGGGTACTCACCTTTAAACCTCATGCAAGCCTTCAAACTTAGGGTTATTGTCTGACTTGTTTGTGTGTGCCACATGTTTGTGATTGAGCATAACATCATAACATCATCATGCATCATAAGCATAGCATTTTCACTAATCATTTCAAGGACCAAAGGATTTATCTTTGTTCTTTGTTGCAGGTCATGGCTTCTACTCATAGGAATACTATCCGGATCAACTTTGTAGGGATACCTCCTAAGCTTAGGGAATTGGTCTCTCAGGTTTCTGAAAACTCCCAATTCATCAAGAGGCATGGTCACCTACTGGATCTAGTCACTTCAAGGTTCAATGAAGACATGATGAATGTCTTGTTTCAGTTCTTTGACCCTAAACATCATTGCTTCACATTCCCCGACTATCAGCTGGTTCCTACAATGGAAGAGTTCTCCAAGCTACTGGGTATACCTATCCTTGATCAGAGACCCTTCACAGGCTTAGAGAAATAGCCTAAACACGAAGCCGTTGCTGCAGCCTTACATTTGAAGAAATCAGACATTGTCCTAGAAACAAGAAGTGAAGTTAAGGGTATCCTTGCTAAGGTATTGATGGAGAAATCTCAAGTGTTCCTGAAGGCTATGAGTTATGATGCATTTGAGGAGATCTTAGCCCTATTAATCTATGGCCTAGTGTTGTTCTCTAATCCAGACCAGTTCATAGACATACACGCCATCAACGTATTTCTGACTCATAATCCAGTGCCCACATTACTCGGAGACCTCTTACACTCTCTTCATACCCGTACTACGAAGGCACGAGGAACTCTGATGTGTTGTATACCTTTATTGTCTAGGTGGTTTATTTCTCACCTTCCTCGATTAGTGATGAAGAATGAACAAGGGTTCAGGTGGTCCAAGAGGATTATGTCACTTTCTCATTCAGATATTCATTGGTGCTCTCGATCCATGGAGAATGTTACTATCATTGACCATTGTGGGGAGTTCCCTAATTTGCCACTCCTTGGCATAAGAGGGGGCATTACCTACAATCCTTCTTTAGCTCTACGTCAGTTTGGTTATGCTCAGAGTGACGATCCTCATGACATGCTTATTCAGGGTATTGTGTTCGACTACGATAAATAATCTGCAAAGTTACCGGCAAAGGTTTATACGAGCTTGGGGTAAAGTGAACAAGGTTGACAGTAGGACTCTGGAACCAAAGTACTCCATTCCTATGGAACCTTATCTCAGATGGGTACGAGCACGTGCTCAGACTCTTATGATGCCATATCCTGTTATCCTGCCAGTTACCATGGAGCCTGTTGCTGAAGGAGATACTCCTTATATCATTCTTCATCCAGACATGCCCACTGACATGGAAGAGTTGCAAAGGTCCTGGATCCATTTTAAGGAACAAAGGGATACTTTTGAGACTCATTTCAAAGCTAGTCAAGAAAGAATCCTGGAGCTGGCCAGACAACTTCACGAGGCGCGGAATCTTAACTCATACCTCAATACAAAGAGGAAACGTCCATGGGAGACTTAGAACCCCATCTTTGTATTTATTTCCTTTTGTTGTAAGCCCAAGAGGCAAACAAGTTTATTACTAATAAAAGTTTACTTTCTGGCTGTTTAAACAAATTTAAATCCTGCGGTCCTTGAAAACATTGCATATGCATTTACATACCATATCATTGCATCACAAGTTTCTTATGAACAGGCATCTTATCTTCTCGCTGTTTATTTCAGCAGCAATGGCTCTCAAACAGACTGTTAAGGATCTCCAGACTCAGAATGCACAATTCCAAGAACTGATCCTGAACTTGTCCAAGGGCCAAGATGAGCTGAAGGCACTGCTGGCTAAGAAGAAGAAGAAGACTAGAAAATCAGGGGGTCTCATCAACCTGGGTAGAAGATTCAGAGGTCCTATCAAGATAAAGGAAGAGGTTGAGGATTTTGAGTCTGAAAATTCTGAGAAGAAGGGAGGTAGTCTTCATGATACTGTAGAAGATTCTGATTCTGAGGCGAACTATTATCATGATCCTGCTAGTGAGGAGAATTACAAGATGTTGGTAGACAGAATGAACGCTATGGAACTACAAAAATCTTCTGGGCTTGATTTTGAAAATTTGAGTTTAGTTTCTGGAGTGGTTATACCTATTGGCTTCAAGGTTCCTGTTTTTGTGGTGTATGATGGTGTTTCATGTCCTAAACTGCATTTGAGATCCTATGTCCGGAGGATTCAACCACATAATGCTGACAAGAAACTGTGGATTCATTTCTTCCAAGAGAGTTTATCTGGAGCTCAATTGGAATGGTATTATCAACTTGAAAGTGTTAATATTCGTGATTGGAATGATCTTGTTGAGGCCTTCTATAAGCAATACCAATATAATGTTGATTTAGCACCAACTCGCATGCAGCTCCAAAGCATGTCTATGGGTGCCAAGGAGAGTTTCAAAGAGTATGCCCAAAAATGGAGAGACCTTGCTGGCAGAGTTCAACCTCCTCTGACTGACAGGGAGCTGGTGGATATGTTTATGAGTATGCTGAATGGTCCTTTCTATAGTCACCTCATTGGAAGCTCATCATCTGGTTTCACTAGGCTGATAATGACTGGAGAACCTGTGGAAAGTGGGATAAGAAGTGGTAAGATACAGGTGGGTGCCTCTTCCTCAAGCCCTGCTAAGAAGCCCCCTAGTGGAAAGAAGGAGTCTAATGCTGTGTATGGTCAACATAGTCGTAACAGGAGTCACCAATCTGTGGGGGCAGTTCACATCTCCAATCCTGCCCCTCCAGCACCAGAGCAACAACAAAATAATCAACAGAATCCGAAAAGACAATTCACCAAGATCAACATGTCACTGGCCCAAGCCTTGCAACTAATGTTGAAAGGGGAGCTAATTATTTTGAGAGATCCTCCTCAGAATCCTAATACATCCTTTCCTCGGTACAATCCTAAAGCAAGATGTGCATATCATTCTAATAGTCTGGGACATGACACCAACATCTGTTGGGTGTTGAAAAACAAGATTCAAGACATGATTGAAGCTGGGGAAATTGAATTTGACCCTCCTGGGACCCCAAATGTGAATACTGCTCCTATGCCCAATCATGAGAAGACTGTTAATGTTATTGATGAGGTTTCCTATGTTTCCTCAGTAGCAGATGTGACTACTCCCCTATCCACTATCAAGAAGAAGCTGATGCAGGTTGGGTTCTTTCCACGTTGCAATGAAGACTGTTTTTACTGTGCCTATAAACCTGATAGTTGCTGGAAGTTGAAGGATGGAATTCAATGCCTCATGGACAATTACACCATATTGTTTGAGAGGACTCCTTATGTGGAAAGTATGTGTGAACATCTGACCCGAAGCACAAAGCTTGAAGAGGTAGTTATGGTTGATAAAGTACCAGTGAAGATTACCTCCAAAGGTCCTGTTAGGATTACATCCAAAGTACCAGTGAAGATTACTGCTGAAGGCCCTATGAAGACTGTTTCTAGAGTGGCTCCCATGATCATTAGCACTCCTGGCCCTGTTCCTTACACTTTTGATAAAGCCATACCCTGGAATTATGGTTCTGATGTTTATATCCATGGTGTCAAACAAGAGCCTTTGACTGATGCACCTGTTGTTGATGTTAGTCTTGATGTTGACAATATTGCTGGATCTAGTAAGATCACCAGAAGTGGAAGAATATTCTCCCCTCAAGATACCTCTAAAAGTGCAATTACTCCAACTCATACCTCTAATTTTGGGCAAAGTACTGATGCCAGGGGAAAAGGTCTTGTGATTGAACCTGTGCAAGCTGAGGCACCAACTGATGAAAATCTTTCTAACAGATGGAAGAAGTACTGAAGATCATTCGCAAGAGTGATTATGATATTGTTGACCAGTTGGGGCATACTCCCTCCAAAATCTCCATGTTATCTTTGTTGCTATGTTCTGAGGCCCATGCTAAAGCCTTAATCAAGTTCTTAAAGACTGCTCATGTGCCAAATGAAATTTTTGTGGATCAATTTGAGAATTGTGTTGCATATCTGACTAGTGATAATGGTCTGGGCTTTTCTGATGCTGACCTGACTCCTGTCAAGAGAAATCATAACAGAGCTCTGCATATCTCCATTGAATTTAGAGGCACTACTTTGTCTCATGTACTGGTGGACAATGGTTCTTCATTAAATGTGCTCCCCAAAGAAGTTCTGGACAAGCTCAGTCCTGAGGATGCTGTGTTAAGACCAAGTGATGTAGTGGTAAGGGCCTTTGATGGTTCAAGAAGAGCGGTACATGGAGAAGTAGACCTCCTGATCAAAGTAGGCTCTCAAGTCTTCAACTCTACTTTCTATGTGAAGGATATCCGTCCTGCGTATTCTTGTCTGCTTGGGCGCCCCTGGATCCATGGGGCAGGTGCTGTGACTTCCACCTTGCATCAGAAGTTGAAATATCCAGTGAAGAACAAAATTTTCACTGTCTATGGTGAAGAAGAGTACATGGTTAGCCATGTGAATACTTTCAAATATGTAGAAATGGAGGGCGAAATGGTTGAAACTCTGTGTCAAACATTTGAAGTTGTTCCTTGCTTTGCTCTTGTTCCTCAGTCTGTCCCTGCTTGTGAAAGAGCTCCTATGGTTACTAGAATACCTCCTGCAATGGCCTCCCTCAAAGATGCTAAGGTTGTGGTTGAAAAAGGTGGTTCTTCTATTTGGGGTCAGCTTCCCAACATCCCTTACAAGTCTGACAAGTTTGGTTTGGGTTTCACTGCAGAATCTTAAAGGACTGTTCGTCGTGCTCATGTTGTTCGTATCACTAATCAAGGGGTCATAAGAGATCAAATCAATGTTGTGGATGACTATAATGAAGACTACAACCTTGATGATTGGATCTTTCCTACCATGGGTGATGGGCTCAACAATTGGAAGGCTGAAGACGTTATTCTTATCTCCTTTAGTCAGGAGTAAATACTATTACTATGTTTTGTTTTAAATTTGTAATTTCGAATAATAAAACCTTTTAAGCCTTGTGTCTTGCCCGGGGCACAATGGTATGCTTGTTTCGGGATGTCATTTCATTTGCATACTTCATTCAATAAAATCAATGGACGTTTCGTTTTCGTAAATATTGTGCTCCTTGTCTTTCTTTTATTATTATTTCTGTTTTATCAGCTATGTGTTCTTACACACACCCACATCACTAAAATGCAGATCCTCATCCACTCTGGATTCTGTTGATAACAGTTCTACTATTGCCAATTATAATTTCGAGAATCCGATCTATCAAGTTGAAGATGGAAAGGAGGAAGATTGTGAAGTACCTGTAGAGCTTGCTAGGTTGTTACAACAAGAAGAGAAAGTTATATAGCCACATGAAGAGACAATCGAAGTTGTGAATCTGGGAACTGAGAAAAACAGGAAAGATGTCAAGATAGGGGATGAATTAGAGGATGGTGTTAAGAACAGATTAATCCAGATGTTACGTGATTATGTGGAGATCTTTGCTTGGTCTTATGAAGATATAACAGGGTTGGATACTGACATTGTGGTTCACCGTCTACCGGTAAAAGAAGACTGTCGTCCAAAGAAGCAAAAGGTTCGTCTCATGCATCAAATGTCAGAAAAGATTAAAGCAGAGGTGATGAAACAATTTGATGCAGGGTTCTTAGCTGTGACTTCTTATCCTCAATGGGTTGAAAACGTGGTATCGGTACCTAAGAAAGATGGTAAGGTACACATGTGTGTGGATTACAGGGATTTGAATAAGGCCAGTCCTAAAGATGACTTCCACTTCCACATATTGATGTTTTGGTAGACAACACTGCTCAGCATAAGGTGTTCTCTTTAATGGATGGTTTCTCTGGTTACAATCAGATTAAGATGGCGCCTGAAGATATGGAGAAGACTACATTTGTTACACAATGGGGCACTTTTTGTTATAAGGTGAAGCCATTTAGTTTGAAGAACGCTGGGGCAACATATCAGCGTGCTATGGTGGCTTTGTTTCATGATATGACTCACCATGAGATAGAGGTATATGTGGATGATATGATAGCCAGGTCCCAGAAAGAGAAACAACACCTTGATCACCTGCACAAGTTGTTTAAGAGGTTGAAGAAGTATAAACTGAGATTGAATCCAAACAAGTGTACTTTTGGAGTTAGGTCTGGTAAACTTTTGGGTTTCATTGTCAGTGGAAAAGGTATTGAAGTGGATCCTGCAAAAGTAAAAGCTATACAAGAGATACCTGCTCCCCGTACTGAGAAGGAAGTCAGAGGTTTCTTGGGATGACTGAATTACATTGCAAGATTTATTTCCCAACTAACTGCTACCTGTGAGCCAATCTTCAAGTTGTTGAAGAAAGATCAGGTAATGGAATGGAATGACGAGTGCCAGGTAGCCTTTGATGAGATCAAGAAATACCTCCAAGAACCTCCAATTTTGATGCCACCAGTTGATGGAAGACCCTTGATTATGTACTTAACAGTATTAGACAACTCAATGGGGTGTGTGTTGGGGAAACATGACAAGTCTGGTCGAAAAGAGCAGGCAATATACTAACCTAGCAAAAAGTTTACCGACTGTGAAACAAGATACTCACCGCTCGAGAAAACTTGTTGCGCATTGGCATGGGCTGCTCGCCGACTAAGACAGTATATGTTGACTCATACTACCTTGTTGATTTCAAAGATGGATCTAATCAAGTACATATTCGAGAAACCTTCTCTCTCCGGACGAATAGCGAGATGGCAAATGATTTTAACAGAATATGATATATAGTATACCACTCAGAAAGCCATTAAGGGCAGTGTGTTAGCTGATCATTTGGCTCATCAGACAGTGGATGATTATCGGTCTATGAATTTTGAGTTCCTGGATGAAGACATTATGATTGTTACTAAAGAACCTGGACCATATGACGGACCTGAACAAGGATCCCGATGGACTATGGTTTTTGATGGAGCTTCTAATGCGCTTGGTAATGGTGTTGGTGTTGTGATCATTTCTCCTGAAGGTTGTCATACCCCAATTACTGCAAGACTTTGTTTCTATTGTACCAATAACATGGATGAATATGAGGCATGTATCATGGGTATCAAAGCTGCCATTGAGATGAAGATTCAGTTTCTGGACGTATATGGAGATTCAGCCCTGGTAGTTAGTCAAATTAAAGGAGATTGGGATACCAAGCATGAAAATCTCATTCCTTACAGAGAGCATGTGTTGTCTTTGATCCCATATTTTGAAAAGATTACCTTTGGACATATTCCACGAGGAGAGAATCAGTTAGCAGACGCTTTAGCCACCATGGCATCCATGTTTGAGATTAGCTGGGATAATGAAGCTCCCAAGATCACTATTGATAGATTTGAGAAGCCTGCATATTGTAATGAGATTGATACTAAAGGAGTAGAGGGAAAGCCTTGGTTCTATGAAGTGAAAAGATATCTTGAAGCTAAGGAGTTCCCTGAAGGGGCATCTATCAATGATAAGAAGTTTCTGAGGAGGTTGTCTGCTAAGTTCCTCTTGAGTAATGGAATTTTGTACAAGCGCAATCATGATTCGACTTTATTTCGTTGTGTGGATAAGAAGGAAGCAACACAGATTATGGAAGACATGCATGATGGGATCTTTGGCACTCATTCTAGTGGTCATACCATGGCAAAGAAGATATTGAGAGCAGGTTACTATTGGTCTACCATGGAAGCTGACTGCTATCAACATTCCAAAACATGTCACAAGTGTCAGATTTATGCTGATAAAGTGCATGTATCTCCAGCTACGTTGAATGTGTTGACTGCTCCTTGGCCTTTTGCCATGTGGGGAATTGATATGATTGGTGAGATCAAGCCTACTTCTTCCAATGGGCATCGTTTCATCCTGGTTTCCATTGATTACTTTACAAAGTGGGTGGAAGCAACCTCATTTGCATCTGTTTCTAAGAATGTTGTGGCTCGGTTCATTAAGAATAATCTCATATGTAGGTATGGAATCCCTGAATGGATTATCACAGACAATGGCTCTAATCTGAACAACACTATGATTACTGATCTTTGCACGCAGTTCAAGATTAAGCATTACAACTCTTCTTCGTATCGTCCAAAGATGAATGGGGCAGTAGAAACTGCTAATAAGAACATCAAGAAGATTCTACAGAAGATGACTGTTACGTATAAGGATTGACATGAGATGTTACCATTTGCTCTTCAAGGTTATTGTACTACAATACGTACTTCAACAGGGGCAACCCCATTCTGCTTAGTCTATGGTATGGAAGCAGTTCTACCCATTGAAGTTCAGATCCCTTCCTTGAGAATCATGAAGGATGCAGGCTTGGATGAAGATGAGTGGATTCAGACTCGACTTGACCAGATAAATTTTTTTGATGAGAAAAGGTTGGCAGCTGTTTGTCACGGTCAGATGTACCAGAAACGGATGATCAAAACTTTTAATAAGAAGGTTAAGCAAAAGGTATATCAGACTAGAGACTTGGTAATCAAGCGTATCATATTACCACAAGGTGATCCTAGGGGCAAATGGAATACTACATATGAAGGACCATTTGTAGTCAAGAGGGTATTTTCAGGAGGTGCCATGATGCTTACTACTATGGACGGTGAAGATTTCCCACAACCCGTGAACGCAGACATAGTTAAAAAATACTACGCATGAAAAGAGACCCGCTAGGTTGACTGGCCTAGGCAAAAATAAGGGCATCCCGGCGAACCAAAAAGGTTCGGGCAAAAATTAGGGATATATATAAAAGAAAATGTACACCCGGCAAGTCGAAAACCTGAAAAGGCGGCTTGGGCAAAAAAGGGTATCCCGGTGGATTGAAAACCTGAAAAGGAAATCCAGGCAAAAGTTAGGGATTAAAGCGTATGACTATGTCTCGTTGGATCACTCATGTAACTCCAACTATTTGTGCTATTTGGATCAAGTTCAAACAGATAAAGATCAATCCAATCATTTCCATCTCAACAGCAAAGGATAAGATACTTGAAGATAATGGCAATAATAGAATTGGAACTCAATAAGATTATTTTTCACATAGCTGTTTCTCTTTGTTTTTGTAAAAAACTTTTATGACGAATTCCTCTTACTAGGATTTCTGTCTCCTTGTACAAACTTGCATATGTATAGGCCATTTTCTAAATAAAGTCTCATGTTTTAATTCAAGCTTACTTTCCCCTGTTTACTTAAGCGAAAACGTCCATTGGTTGTGTTTGAATGTATGTATGCTTTTGAATATGATTGATGTTTACCAGAAATGCATAAAATGCAGTAATAGTATTTACTAAGGACGAACGAAGGTAGGAATTCAACGAAGCTTCACCGGTTCATCCCCACGGAGTAATATTTACGAATATCCATACAGTAATATCTTATACTTCCCACTCGACGAAGTCTTCAAGCAGTTTCACATCCTCCGAAGAATTAAGTCTCCCGGATTTATGTCCATCTCTTTTATCCTCAGTCAGGATACTCAGGATCTTAATCCTTCAATAAGAAGTACGATGAACAAAAACGGGAAGTTCTAAGTACGATATTCTTAAACAAGACGGGAACGAAGTCTTCATGTTCCTCAGCAACGAACCGGGATTTATTTTCCTTAGCCAACAGTTATTATACAGAGATACCCAAACGCTTCAAGCTACATGATTCATACATACATCATTTACACCATATCACAGCATACTCATCCATAATACATATGACATTCTTACTTTAATGCATCATGCCATACATACATACATCAAACAATCTTGCATAAACTAACCTTTTCTTTTCAGGATAGTTGCAGACAGATAAATACTATCAACAACTCGAAACAATTCATAGATGATCTATACGAAGATATAGTGCTGATACTTGATTCAGAGATAATCGCTACGAAGATTTATTTCTGATGATTCAAAAAATTGTCCTTGGAAGGGTACGTAAATGATCTATATGAAGATCTAGTGCTTAATCCAAGATATTTCCAGAGGAGGTAATCGTTACGAAGATTTATTTATGATGGTCGACTATCTTTGGGGATAATGTGTAAATGATCTATACGAAGATCTAGCACTTAATCCAAGAGATTCTTTCAGAACAAGTTCAGTGATAATCGCCACGAAGATTTAATCCTGATATTCTTTTGTCCTTGGGAAGGTATGTAAATGGTCTATACGAAGATCTATTACCTAATCCGGGATATTTCCAGAAGAGATAATCGCTACGAAGATTTATTTCTAATGGTCTATGCAACAGTTTACCTATGGGATGGTACATAAATGATCGATACGAAGATCTGGTACTTAACCCAAGATATTACCAAAGGAAATTCAGAAAAGATCGCCACGAAGATTTGATTCTGATGCTTAAATTAAAGTATGTTCCTAAAGATGGTTCAGAGCCGATCTATACGAAGATCTAAGTGCTGGCAACTAACGAAGGATATTCTTTTACCCCAGAGATAAAGTAGAGACGATCTATACGAAGATTTAGTGCTGACATTCAACTCAAACCATGTTACATAAATGATTCAGAGACGGCCTATACAAAGACCTAGTACTGATATCTAGTAACAACTTGTTGATACTATCACCTTCTGATATTATGGATGGCATCTATAAGCCCATCTCCAGTTCCTCTGAGTGGAATCTTTAAGCCCACTCCAGTATATATAACCAATCAGCAGTGTTACTTTACACACCGGCGAGTGCAAATTTTTGGGCTTTTGTGTTCAATCCCCTTCAACCTTCCAAGTCACAAATGGCATACAGGTCAATCTAACTCCTCAGGTTTCAAAAAATTGAACAGGGGCAGCTGTTGCACCCCAAAATTTGCCCTCACCTAGACAAGACATTGTGTACTAAGGTGACCCAATAGGTTCACAAGGTATCTTAAGAGGTTCACAAGGTTCATAAGGTTCACAATTAGTCAGAAAGTTTGACAATCCCCTCAGACAAAGCATCCTCATAAGCAATGCATCCTAAAATAGGGTTTTGAGTTTCATCAGGATAAATGGACTTACAAGACTTCAAGTGAGATTCATAGCATCTTATATGTCTTCAAGAATCCCTATGTCAAGTTTCAAGGCTTTCCCAAAAGGTTTGCTCGGTCAGATGATCAGATATGCAAAAGTCAGTCAAAGCAGTTAGAAAGTCAAACTAAGGTCAATTGTGGTCAAACCAAAGTAAAACTTCATGATGTTTTTCCAACATCAAGTATATGAAGTAAAATTCCTCATTTGATCAAAGGTCGAACATGATTCATCAAGGAGATTTCAGATCATCAAGAATCATGAGTTTCTAAATTAGGGTTTTCACAGGAATAGTCAACTGAACTTTGACTAGCCATAATTTTCACATGCTTCATCAAAAATTTTCCATCCAAAGCTCATTTTTAAGGAAATTGAATTCTCTACAACTTTGTGTCTCACAAGCCAAGCCCAAAAATGCTTCATTTGGAAGGTATGAGCTAAGACATTATAGGTCATTTTAAAAGTCAACAAAAAGTCAACATCTTCCAAAGGGCATAATTTGAAAATGGTAAAGGATATGGACATGAGACCAAAGAGACTGGTTAGAGGACTCTCTAAGATTTCCAAAATGTCCAAGAACACCTTCATATCCTTAAAATTGAAGGATTTGGGCCTTTGTAAAGTTGGGAAATTTTTGAGAGGTTTATTGAGCAAATGGGGTCTTAGAACCAATTCTTTTCACACGGGCTTGCAATTTTATGACCCAATCTCTACCATGACATCATGCACGATTCAAATATCATTTATTCATATTTTTATAGTTTATTTATTATTTATTTTGATTTTATTCATTAAAAATCAATTTAAATTAAAATAAAATATGAAAACTCAATATTTAAATGTGATTCTTGTTCTAGAAGGTCATAAACATCATTTAGAGATGATTGATCTTATTCAAATTCTTGCTAGACCAGATTGGTATACAAATATTTGATTTTTTCATATTTTTTGATCAAGACATTCCTTCACACTCAAGGCATTCAAAAAGCCCAAAGATCCACAAACTCTTGACCTAATTTACATCACTATAAGTTCACAAACCTATTACAAGCAGAAAAAACGAAATTCAGAGGCCAAGAGGTTGGATTAAAACTTCCAAATTTCATACAAAAACTCACATTCGGATTGTGGATTGCAGGCCATATCAAGACATTTTGAAGGTTGTAACATGTTCATTGAACATCACTGAAGCTATCCCAATCATTACCATCATTCAAAATCTCATAAATCATTGAAACTGAATCATCATGTTCTTGAGTTCTTGTTTATTAACATCTCTGGAATGTTTTTGTATGCTTGAATTGAGTTTTTGTTGCAGAATCAAGGAGATGCCGTTGTTAGGGTTTGAAGCTCGAATTTAGGATCTTAGGATTTAGGGCATATAAATGAATTCTAAGAACATGGCTATGACGTATGAACATTGGGTAATTGATATGGGTTGTGAATTTTTGTTATTATTATGGTTTGAATGATGTTTCAAAAACCTAGGTTCTTCTGGTTAACACTGCCCGCAGGAAATTTCGCAAGAAATATTATATGAATTTTCGTAGGTAATTCAAATGAGGAAGACGAAGCTTGGCGCAGAAATCCAGTTTGGAAATTTGTTTTATTTTATTATAATTAGTAATGGTTATATGTTGCACGCGCCCCATGTGGCTCAGCTGGTTGAAGCGTTTGGTTGTTGTTGTGATGGTCATGAGTTCGAATCTGGCCGCAGGCCATTTTGTTTTAATTTCATTTGTTTTGCAGGTTTTACAATATGATGGATGCGTTGCACATAGCTTACACCAACGCGTGCTGGCTCAACTGGTTTTGTATGTTGCTGTTGAGGTAAAGGACCTGGGTTCAAATCCTAGGTCCTATCTTTTTAGGAATTTTTCTTATTTTTTTCTTATTTTTGTTATTTTCTTTATTTTTTGATTTAAATTAATATAATTCAAATATTTTCTAAACTAATAACCAATAATATTTTCAAAAAAATTTATATTTTCTAAAATTCATATTTATTTTCTTAATGTTAATTATTTGTATTAATTTTATAATATGTTTATATATAATTATTATAGATTTTGTAAATAAATGAATAATGTATTTTAATTATAATCAAAAACCCTAATTTTCTTAATTTAAATTCTAACCCTAATTTTTCTTCTAACCCTAAAAATTAACTTAATTTTTCTAAACCCTAATTATTAATCTTAATTTTTATTAATATGTAAATAATTTATTATTTTGTTTATTATTATTAAATTTATTATATTTTCTTAATTAATCTTTAAAAATTTCTAATATTTGTTTAACCTAAAAATAATTTTTCTTTTGAATTTTTATTCTCTTTATTTATTATTCTAACCATTATTTTTATTTTTATTTTATTATTGCTAATATTTTGTGATTTATTTATTATTCTTATTATATTTTTATTATCATTATTATTTTTATTATTATGTAACTGCTAAAGCCATGTAATATTTGTAGGTTTACTTTATATCTTATGTTATTTTGTAATTATTTTACCGTATGGTTAGTAATCTTAGGGTGTGCATAACCTATATGTAATTAAAATAACTTAGAAATTAACTTAAATAAGATAAATACTTGAACATAAACACTCATACACGTAAGTCGATCTTTGATCGCCATCTTGCACTTCCTAGGTTACGCCTCTTAGTTGCCTTAAATATGGTCAAGTCCCTCGAATATAGGGATGTCTTAAGCAAAGTCCCTTCATAAAAATCATCAAGTCCCTACAGTTTTAAAGATCAAGTCCCTTCAAGGTTGCCTACGGAATAATGATCTTGTCCCTTCGAATAAATAAGGATAGTCTCTACGAATTGCTAAAGACACCCCTCAAAGTTGCCTTCTATGACCATACAATGACCCTACGCTTGTCCCTTAAACACATCCAAGGTAATGACTACCTATTCCTTAATAATAGGGATAGTCTTACCATTGAAAGAACATACGAGAACACGAAAGACTTAATATAGGGTAGGTACCTCATAGTTACTTGCTCACACTTTTAAAAATTACTTTTACACCTCACAATTTCTAAACTAGGCTTTGTATACACCCATACGTGGGTCATTACCAAGTACTTAAAGGAATTTTTCTAATCACACACTACACTCTTCAAAAACAATTTAAGTGAGCTAAGTAACTAAGAGCCCATGGATAACCATGGATATAAAGGGTGCTAACACCTTCCCTTTGTATAACCTACCCCCCGAACTCAAGTATTTTAAAATAGGTCTTTCCTGTTCTTTTATGTCGTTTCCGTTTGGATAAAATAAAAGTCGGTGGCGACTCTTGCTATCCGCAACATGACTAAAAGTCAGTTCTCCCACCGTGTTATAGAACTGGCGACTCTGCTGGGGAGTTACTAAGTAAAAGAGGGGTACCCTTAGGAATTAGATCACTTTAAATTTGTTTTCTTTGTTTTCTTTACTTTACTTGTTGGGGCTCTTATGTATGGCTTCTGATATTATGGATGGCATCTATAAACCCATCTCCGGATCCTCTGAGTGGCATCTTTAAGCCCATTCAAGCAAATACAACCAATCAACAATGTTACTTTACACACCGGAGAGTGCAAATTTTTGGGCTTTTGTGTTCAATCCCCTTCAACCTTCCAATTCACGAATGGCACACAGGCCAATCTAACTCCTAAGGTTTCAAAAAATTGAACAGGGGCAGCTGTTGCACCCCAAAATTTGCCCTCCCCTAGTCAAGTAAATGTGTCCCAAGGATCCTCTCAAGGTTCACAAGGTTTACAAGGTATCCCAAGAGGTTCACAAGGTTCACAATTAGTCAAAAAGTTTGGAAATTCCCTCAAACAAAGCCCCCTCCTAAGCAATGCACCCTAAACTAGGGTTTTGGATTTCATCAGGCTAAATGGACTTTCAAAGCCTCAAGTGAGCCTCATAACATCCTACATGTCTTCAAGAATCCCTATGTCAAGTTTCAAGGCTTTCCCAAAAGGTTTGCTCATAACATCCTACAACTTTGTGTCTCACAAGCCAAGCCTAAAAATGCTTCATTTGAAAGGTATGAGCCAAAACATTACAGGTCATTTTAAAAGTCAACAAAACGTCAACATCTTCCAAAGGGCATAATTTGAAAATGGTAAAAGATATGGACATTAGATCAAAGAGGTTGGTTAGAGGACTCTTTAAGATTTCCAAAATGTCCAAGAACACCTTAATAGCCTTAAAATTGAGGGATTTGTGCCTTTACAAAGTTGGGAAATGTTTGAGAGGTATATTGAGCAAATGGGGTCTTAAAACCAATTCTTTCCACATGGGCTTGCAATTTTGTGATCCAATCTTTACCATGACATCATGCACGACCCAATTCTCATTTATTCAGATTTTTATGATTTATTTTATATTTATTTTGATTTTATTCATTAAAATTCAATTTAAATAAAAATAAAATATGAAAACTCAATATTTAGATGTGATTCTTCTTCTAGAAACTCTTAAACACCATTTAACTTGATTGGATACTCTCCAAATTCATGCAAAGCCTTAAGAATATGAAAATATTTTATTTTTCTTACATTTAAGACCATGGCTTTCTTCACACTCAAGATATCATATAAGCCCAAAATTCCTTAAACTTTATGACCTAATTATGCTCACCATATATACACAAACCTATTGCATACAAGGGGAATAATTTTTTGCAGGCCAAACACCTTGTTCTAAGTTCAAAAAAAAGCTTCAAAAATGGGATTCGGTTTTGAAGTTAAGAGCAATATCCAGACATTCTAAAGGTTGTAATACCTTCTATGACCATCATTGAATCTATCCCAACCCTCATAAGCGTTTGAATCATGCTCATATGCCATAACCTAACACGTTTTCATCTTCATGTTATATGTTTTCGTTTTTATATATTTAAGTGTTATAACTTGAAATTAACTGTCGATTTGTGTTTATTGTGAAGTATTGAAGTTTTCTGGGTGGCTTGTTTTGAGTTTCATGACCGTAATCCTATTTCACCATTGTTAGGGTTTTACCTTCAACTTTGGGGCTCTATGATATAGGCCATATAAATGATTTTAATCGACATGTTTATACTGTATGAGTTGCAAGGATTGTATTGGCACGATAAATTTAATGAAATTGCAGGTATCCTATGAGATATGGCATTCGCAGGTTAAAAAACGCAGGAAATTTCGCAGGAAATTTTATATAAAAATTCGTAGGTAATTTGGAGAAGAAGGTGGAGTTTGGCGCGGAAATAATATTTGAATTATGTGCAGGGCTTAAAAGGATTCGGTCATGCATATATATCACAACGAGTGCGCAACTCAGTTGGTTTTGTGAAGCATCCTAGAGGTAAAAGGACCTGGGTTCAATTCCCAGGTCCTATTTTTTGAGCGATTTTCTTTTTCTTTTCACATTTTCTTATTTCTTTTGTTTTTAATTAACTTTATTTTAATATATTAATTAACCTAATCAATTTAAGTTAATAATAAAATAAATCTTTCTTAATTAAAGTCTTATTAATCTTTAAAAGAAAAGAAACATTTTTTATTTATTTATTTGTAAATAATAATAATTTTACTTTAATTATTTTCTTTTTTCTTATAATAATAAGTTTGTAGATAAATCTTTATATGTTTTTTTATATAAAAAAATTTAATTAATAACTCTTATTATAATTAAAAATTCTAAATTTTGATATTATGTATAATTGATCTTTTACATTTTAACTAATAATTACTTTTAATTTCTTAATAAATTTATCATTTTTTTTATCTTTAACCTAATTTTATTCTAAAACCCTAATTATGATTAACTAACCCTAATTTTTTCTATTAATCCTAAAAAACTTAATTTATTTTTCTAAACCCTGATTAATATATTAACCCTTATTTCTTTTATTATTATGTAAATAATTTAATGTTTTATTTTATTTTTTATTATTAAATTGTTTAAATTCTTATACTTTCTTAATTAACTTCTAAAAGATTTATAATTTTTGTCTAACCTAAAATAACTTCTCTTTTAAATTCTAATTTTAATTTCTTTTTATTATTACTACTATCATTATCATTATTGCTATTATTTTGTTGTTTATTTATTATTTTATTATATCTATTATTATTATAATTCATTTTTTTCGATTATTATGTATCTGCTAAAGCCATGTAATACTTATAGATTTATTTTCCATCTTTATTTTATTATAAATATTTTATTGTGTGGTTAGTAATTTTAGGATGTGTATAACCAAAATGTAATTAAAATTAACTTAGAAAATTAATAATCAAGATAAATATCTGAAAACAACACTCACACACGTAAGTCGTCTTTGATCGCCATCTTGCACTTCCTAGGGTATTCCTCTTGGGTGCCTTATCTAAATGGTCAAGTCCCTCGAACGTGGGGTGTCTTAAGCAAAGTCCCTTCACGTATAAATCATCAAGTCCCTACAGATTTAAAAGATCAAGTCCCTTCGAGGTTACCTACGGAATAATGATCTTGTCCCTTCGAATAAATGATGATAGTCCCTACGAATTGCTAAAGACACCCTTAAGTTGCCTTCATTGACCATACGATGACCCTACGCTCGTCCTTTAACACATCCAAGGTAATGACTACCTATTCCTTAATAATAGGGATAGTCTTACGATTGAAAGAACATACGAGAACATGAAAGACTAAATCTAGGGTAAGTAACTCTTAGTTGCTTGCTCACATTTCAAAATACTTTTTACACCTCACTTTCAAAACATTTTCAAACAAGGCTTTGTATACATCCATACAAGGATCATTACAAAGTACTTAGAAAATTTCTAATCACACACTACACTCTTCAAAAACAATTTAAGTGAGCTAAGTAACTAAGAGCCCATGGATAACCATGGATATAAAGGGTACTAACACCTTCCCTTTATATAACCTACCCCCCGAACTCAAATCTTTTAAAAATAGGTCTTTCCTATTCTTTTATGTCCTTTCCACTTGGATAAAATAAAAGTCGGTGGCAACTCTTGCTATCCGCAACATGACTAAAAGTCAGTTCTCCCACCGTGTTATAGTGGGGCATTGACATGATCGGGAAGATAGAGCCTACTGCTTCAAACGGTCATCGTTTCATCTTGGTTGTGATTGATTACTTCACCAAATGGGATGAAGCAACATCTTATGCCAATATCACTCGTCAAGTGTGTCACTCCCACTAAAAGACACCTGGTCAGATAGGGTACATACGCGAACGGTCGGCGAGAGAGGAGAACACAAGGGTGAACTGAAAAGAGTCGCCAGCTAGGCATTTTTATCCCGAAGGAAAGGTAATGCTGCATAGACCTAGAAAGAAGATGGATAAGACGGTTGCGAACCAGAGAAACTGAGAAAGGGGGTTGGTTACAACCTGGGAAGGTATTAGCACCCAGATTGTCCGTCGTAATCGACGAGATCCATGCTTAAAAGTTTGTGTTTAAAGGGGTAGTGTCAGTGCTATCTGTGTGCAAAAGCTGGAAAAGAATGCAAGTGTCAGTGCAAAAGAAATGTGAAGTGAAATAAAAGGGTGTCAGTGGAAGGAAAGAATGTGAAACTCAAGACTATGAGGCTTAAAGAATAATGTTGGAAGGGGGGAGGGATATACAGAGACTTTTGCTCGATAACCGTTAAGTTATGCCTATGTATCCTCTCGTGCAATGAGGAAGTCAGAACACCGTAGTTCGACTCAAAGAGACTGAAAAGATGAATTGACTGATGAACTGCCCACTTGTCTATGCTCAAGTGTATGACCTGTCTGGCTCAGGTGCAAACTGTCTTGCATTAGACGGGAGAAGCAAGTTCTCGTGTGTGAGTGAAGATGATGAGAAAAGAATCCCAGAGGAGACGATTATTGTTTGTTTTGTGTTTTTAGTCTTTTATTGCTTTTTGGTATTTGTCATAAGACAATGAGCTTAAGCCTAAACCAGGGGTTAGTAAACTCATCACATCTTCCCTCTGATTAGGGGTAATGAGGATACCTTAAGTATGAAGTAAACACCTCACACTTAATCACCATGATGTAGGATTAAGATCATTAACCTACTTACTTTTATTTAGATGTTTTTTGGGGTTTTTGTTTGGTGTTAAGTAATGAGTTTAAGCCATAATCAGACATTTAATGGACCCATTACACCATCCTAATAGAAGGATAATAGATGAGAACACTTAAGCTGAGGAAGGCTCCTCAACTTAATCCATGATTAAGGATTAAACTCATGACATAACAAGGCCTTTATTAAAGTGGATTTTAGTTAATGGTAAGATTAAGAAATGGATTTTATGGTTTGTAAGACAACTTGAGGGGGACTTGTCCATTAACATTAGGGTTAGTCCTTCTTAACCAATTAAGGAAGAATTAGAACCCTAATGCAAGGCCCAAGTTACAAGCTTGATGTCTTAGTGATTGAATTGATTAAAGGATTTAAAGACATTAAGGGTTTAATACTTAGGATTAAAGTTATGCACTCCATCCTAAGAGAAGGATGCAGGCATAATCTTAATCACAAAGCCTTAAAACCTTTAAGGTTTAGTCCTTGATTAAGAGATGAGAAGAGAAGACACAAAGATGACACAAAGGTAGAAACTAATGGGGGAATAATCAAACCCTTATTGTTATCATGTTTGGGTGTTCCTAGGGTTTATGAAGCTTGCAAGAAGATCCCCAAGGTAAAAGCCACCAAGGAAGAAGCAGGATAAAGGAAGGAGAATCAGAAAGAAGCAAGACAACTTACTTCACTTAAGAAGATGAGTTGCTTGGAGAAAGAAAGTGAGGAGGGAACATGAATGAGCAAACTCACTCTAATTCACAAGTAAAATTCAGCAATGGATGCATAAAGGAGATGAGAAGAGATTATGAGAAGTGAAGGCAAATTCACTTCTCAAACACTTACCACCTGAAAAGTTAGCAAGAAGAAATGAAATGAAAATGAGATGAAATGCAAAGATGAAAACCAAAGTCAGAAGCATATTCATGATGCAAATGATGTTATGAGATGATGCAAAGTCATTTCAAGTGATTTGAATGATCATACAAGAGATGGGAATGCAAATGAAGCATGTAAGAAACATGAAAGTTCATGAATGCACATGAAATGAAATGAATGCATAACATGGAAAATGGATGATGCAATGATCAAACATGATTCTAATGTGTCCTAAGATGTCTTAGAAGTCATGTGAATGCATAAAATGTCATGGTAAGTTCATGAATGCAAGCATATGCAAGATGTATGCAAAGGAAGATGAGAAATTAGGGTTTATGTACAACATGAGATGCAAAATTCAAAATCAGAAGCAAATGGTAAGATAAAAAATTGAAAATGAAATCAAAAGAACCCTAAACCTACACAAGTTCACTGCCCAAAGAGGAAAGTCAGAAGCTAAACCCTAAGGGACTTATGATTTTCTCAAATTTCTAAGGTTTTAAGGGTGATCCTAAAGGGAAAATACCAAACAAATTGAAAATGCATTACAAAAATGAAACAAAAATGTTTTTAGATGCTTGAAAGAATGCATAACACAATGCAAAAAGAACCATTCACAAACTCAACTTGGATCAAAAGTTATGAATTTTTGAAGTTAGGGTTAAAAATATTCAAATTAAAGAACCTTAATTCAAATGAAAATTGCCAAAGTATGATCAAAACCAAAAATAAATTTGTGTTGTGAGTTTGTAAATGTTTCTAAATGTTTGGAAGTGCTCTCTGAATTTTTTGGTGATTTTTGGAAACCTAAATGCTATTTTAATTAATTAATCTTCATTAATCAATTAAAATAAACACTTAAATATTTTTAAAATAGTCTAAAAATGTAAAAAATAAAATAAAAATTGTTTTTATGTTAAGAAAATTATTTAGAATATAAATGCAGAAAGAAAATATTTTTTTGGATTTTCTATGTATTTTAAAATAAATATGCAAAACAAATGACAAAAATATGAAAATAAATGAATTAAATGAAAAAGTAAACCAATCCAAAGGCCAGGATTTAAATGAAACGCGCGGGAGTTGACTGGCGCGTGAATGGACGGTCCAAGTTCAAATTGGCAAATTTAAATTTAAAACCTAATTAATTAAGTTAACTAAGTGGATTAGGGTTAAGTGGGACGATCTGGGCCATCAAACACACGCGGGAAACAAGATCGTACGCTCCAAATTCAAACTAAACCCTAAACCTGATTACAAACCCTAATTACTCTCTGGTGGCCGGAAATGACCTCTGGTCATCTTCTCCGGCCACCTCTCCCCTGAGAAAACCCTATCTCACTCCCCAAGCTACAAAAACGTGCCAAAATCTCCAGAACTCATCATTAATCAACAACAAACCAGAATCCATTAACAAATCTCATTTATTTTGCCTCAATATCAAGATTCGAACACAAACGTAGAAACTGAAAAAATTTCAGAACATGCATACACACTCAAATCTTAATCATTTTTCATCATTCAAAGCTCATTGTGATCAGTGGAACAAACTCTACCATTCTATAACTAATAAAAAAATTCTGGAAAAATGTTTCAAGAAGGTACCTGAGCTTGAGCTTTCTCAGTTTGGGACCTTTAAACCTCCTCTCTTTGCGCAAACCACTCCCCTTGAACTCTTGATGAAGCTTTGACACTTTGAAAGAGTTTAAATGGGGTGTTTTGAAGGTTTGTTCTTCAACTGGCCAAGAATCATATTTTGGCTTATGGTGTTTTTTGGCTGTTTTAGTGGGTGGAAGATGCTCTAATGGTGATGGTGAATTGATCTATGAAGTTTGTTTGAAGGTTGGTGGCTTGAGTGCTGAGTTTCGAAGAAAAATGCATAATAGGGAGTTTTTGGTGTATGCTGAGTTGTAGGAGGATTCAGCCTTGCTTGTTGTATGAAAAGGCTTGCTTTTGGTCCATGTATCAATCCTTGATAGGTCAGAGAGTTGTTGTGGAATAGTTTGATTGGTATGGCTCAAATTGCATAAAGTCAAGAAAGTTGTCCTTTGAGGTATGGGCTCATGGCAGGCTGGCTTAGAGGTATGGCTCGAGTCAGCTGGCTTTAGGGAGGTCCATGGAAACTGACTTGATGAGCTGGCCCAAGTGGATGGAGAGTTTTGGGGCATTTTGCAATTTGTGAAGGTTTTGGCCCCTTTGAGGATTCTTGATGATCAAGTCATGAAAATGAGTGATTCCTTGGGCAATTCTGAGTTTTAGGTCATGTATCATGTTTGTGTAATGCTTAGAAGTCAATTAGAGGTCACATTTTGCCTTGTCATGGGTTTTTGCAAGTTTCCCTCTTTGGTACATAAGTGAAATTTAGTGATTTTTCCCAACTTTGCAAGACCATAACTTGAGTTCTAGGATGAATTAGATCAAGTTCTTGTACTTTTTGAAAAGGGAATGATCCAATATAAAAATTTCATGACCAAGAATTTTTCATTTGAAGGATTTTTGAATCAAAAAGAGGAGGTTGAAAAACTTTCCCAAAATGGCAATTTTGCATTACAAGTTACTTTCCCAAAATGGCAACTTTGCAAATGGCTTGAAATTCTTCAATTTTGTGAACTTCTAACCTCTTATAAGATCAAATAAAGATCATATACACCTAAAATGATGGAGAATACCCTTTGGTTGGATGATTGGGGGCCTCAGATGCCCTGATTTTGCATTGACTTGCTCAAGAAGTCATTTAATGATCAGATGCCTTCCCCATTGAATATCTTCATGAAAATTGGTATGTATGATCCTTATAACACATAGAGACCAATAGAAACAAGAATGAACAAAACAAATGGAGTTATGGCCTCTGAAACAAAAACCCTAATTTTAGGTCATCTGTGCAGTTAAGCTTGGCTCTGCTTCCATGCCTTTCTCAGTTCTTGTGATTTTCTGACTTCCTTGATCTTGGGAGGATATAACATGATACTTGAACATACATGGACCATATTGAGATGATTGAAGACCTTTGGATTGGCTCATATGACCCTTGGTTTGCTCAGACCACAAACCATAGATGCAGATAAATTTGAACCAATGCAGTGAAGTAAAAATGCAATATGAGGTGACATGATTGAACTTATGCAAATGTGAAAAATAACAAGCCTTGGTGTGAACTTAGTGAGGGAAAATTTAGGGTGTTTACAAAGTGGTAGCCATATTTCTAAAAATAGACATCATTTGCAGATACGGAGTGCCCGAGCGAATCATTACTGATAATGGTTCCAACTTAAATAACAAGATGATGGCAGAACTGTGTCGGGACTTCAAGATTCAACATCACAATTCTTTTCCTTACCGGCCAAAGATGAATGGCGCGATAGAGGTAGCTAACAAGAATATTAAGAAGATTGTGCAGAAGATGGTTGTCACTTACAAAGATTGGCATGAGATGTTACAATTCGCACTACATGGGTATCGAACGTCAGTCAGGACGTCAAATGGGGCAACTCCTTTCTCATTGGTGTATGGCATGGAGGCAGTCTTGCCTCTTGAGGTGGAAATTCCTTCATTGTGTGTGATGACGGACGTGAAGCTTGATGAGGCTGAGTGGGTACGTGCCCGATACAATCAGTTGTGCCTAATTGAGGAAAAGAGATTAGCGGCTATCTGTCATGGTCAGCTTTATCAGAGGAGAATGAAGCGAGCATTCGACCAACGAGTAAGTACTCAAGAGTATCAAGTAGGCGAGCTTGTGCTCAAGAGGATCATCCCTCCAGGTTCAGATCACAGGGGCAAGTGGACTCTGAATTACGAAGGCACATTCATAGTAAAGAAATTTTTCTCAGGTGGGGCGCTGATGCTCACTACTATGGATGGAGAAGATTTCCAGTCTCCTATTAACTCGGACGCAGTTAAAAAATACTTCGCATAAAAGACCCGCTGGACACAAAAACAGAATTAAAGTCCAGGCAAGAAAAGGGCATCCCGGCGAGCTAAAAACAGAATAAAAAGCTCGGGAAAAAGTTAGGGAAATAAATGAAAAGGTGTACATCCGCTGAGTTGAAAAGCCACATCGGACAGCTCCGGCAAAAAAGGGTATCCTGGTGGATTGAAAAGCCGAAAGGGCGATCCACACAAAACAATGGAATAAGCGAACAACTGCGATCCGGGTAATCTGAACCAAATCACCGTTTCATGTAGTCTGACAATATCATAAGGATAGGAATCAATCTCCTCATCTTCTTCAGAAAGCAAAGGCAAGAACAAAAAGTCTTAAAGACATGCTGGTCATAGCAGGAAGGAAACTCATTGGAATGTCGTGTACATTGCCATTAGGATAGTTTCTTTTCTCAATTTTATGGTAGCTACCTCTTTCCAGGTAGTTGCTTCCTGATGAAAAACTTTGCCTATTCAGAGGCCATTGAATGAATGAATATTCAGTCATAAAGCCGTGTTGTGTTGTGTTTACTGTGTTTGCAAAAATGTCCTGAATTTGTGGCTAAAAGAGCATTGCATATGAAACATCTTGATTTTTCTATAAAAAAAAATTGACATGGCAGGGAAACAATTAAAACTGTCTTTGAGTGTCGGGTGACAATGGGTGAACAAATCATACCATGCAAGTCCCCGGGGCACATGTGTGTATACTGTTGTTGCAGGTTTTGCAGGGCAATGTTGTATTTCCCCAAGTGGTGGTTGTTCTTCACGAGAAAAACGTAGTTATCCCCAGTAAATTTCAGATGGAACCTTCCCCAGCTGAGTTAGAGTAGGGTGGTATCCCCAGCAGAACTTCAAACCCGATCGAAGAGGTTTGTCCCCAATCAGAGTCTTTGTGTCAGAATGGGCTATTCCCAGCGAGTAACTGAATGCCTATTTCCACACCGAGTCAGAATTTTCGGAATTCTCTCCCCAACTGGGCCTGAGGATGGCTATCCCCGCAGAATTCATGGTCGAGATTCACCCCCCATCGTTGGAGTATTCCCCAGTGAAGTCGCCAATTTATTTTTGGCCTTTGTGTAGATATAGACAGTTGTTCATTTCCCCAACCAGAGCATCGTCAAAGCCCCTCGACCTGGTTCCCCTACAGAGTCGTGATTATTGTTGCCAATCAGGGCACTTTATTTGTTGCTTTGTGGCTCGTATGCACGGCCCATCACTCGTTTATGTTTGCTATTTGCTTGTTGTTTGTCTGCAATCCCCAGCACGCGTCTGTGTTCGGTATCTGTTTGTTGCTCGTCTGCAATCCCCATCACTCGTTTGTGTTTGATATTTGCTTGTTGCTCGTCTGCAATCCCCAACATGCGTCTGTGTTCGATATCTGTTTGTTGCTCGTCTGCAATCCCCAGCACTCGTTTGTGTTTGATATTTGCTTGTTGCTCGTCTGCATTCCCCAGCGCTCATATGTGTTTGTTATCTGTTTTAAGCTCGTTTGCATTGTTTGGATACTCGTCTGTATCATCCCTCACACTCGTTTGTATTGCTACTCCAAATGCTCATCCATATTGGATCTCTGGTACTCATATGTATCATCACCTGAAGCGCTCGTTTGTGTTTCTTAGATCATCGTCTGAAATTTGTTTGTATCATTGACTTATGGAACTCGTATGTGTTATCTTAATGATCATCCAATGCTCGTCTGTATTGAAGAGGTTTGAAGTCCTGACGGTGAGATTAAACGTCAAAATGGTTACCGGTCCTGGCATAACAGGTTTATCCGAAGGAGGTTCGTCTGTCTCAGAGACCACTTATCTACGCAAGATTTGTGAAGAGGGTTCGTCAAGTCCTAATGTTGCACCTGGCGTAATAGGTTTGCTCAAAGAAGACTCGTCTGTCTTAGACCATATATCTACGGATAATATATGAAGATGGTTCGTCTATCCATATTATGCATGTCTATCCCACAGACTTAAGTGCATCACCGGTCCTGGCGTAACAGGTTTATCCGAAGGAGATTCGTTTGTCTCAGGTCATATGTTGCAAATGTATGAAGAGGGCTCGTATGTCCATTTCCTGGCGTAACAGGTTTGTTTAAAGAGGGCTTGTATGTCCATTTCCTGGCGCAACAGGTTTGTTTAAAGAGGGCTCGTATGTCCATTTACTGGCGTAACAGGTTTGTTTAAAGAGGGCTCATATGTCCGGTTCCTGGCGTAACAGAATTGCTTGAAGGAGACTCATTTGTCTAAGTTTTTCTATCCGAAGTAACAATTCAGGTTGGAAGGAGCTCGTCTGCTTTGTCCCCGCTTCAGTCTCCAAAGCGTCATTTGGTTGGGTTTATTTCCCATTGCTTGCATTCTCCAGTAGGGTGCAAGTTTCAGGTCTTCTTGATATTCAATCATAGTTCATCTTGAACGGTCAATAGTCGTGCTAACGTCCTCTTCAGATTAACAGTTGCTTAAATAGGGGCAGATGTAACACCCCAAATTTGCCCTCTTCTGTTTAGCATCATCATCATATCATAATCATCATAAGCATGTCATGTCCTTAGCATTTTGCATAGAAAGACGAAGCATAACACTTGCATGTTCTAGGATAAGGCATATGATCAGTCATCCGGGAAATTTGAAGCACTACAAGGCAAAATCAAGAGCATAATGACCTGGCAAGAAGATCACAAGGCATGTTACACAAGCTTGGTATCATGTTCAAGGCCCTAAAAAAGGATTGAGGGTCAAAATCAGATCAGAACGGTTTGCGCCGGGTTATTCTTGAGGTTTCCCACCAAAAGGAGGGAAAATTCAAAATTCACTGGCGTTAACCGGTTAACGCTTTGTTTAACCGATTAACGGCTGCGAATTTTGAATTCCAACAGCAAATTCAGCATGTGTTTTGGCTCCAATTTTCCAATTTTTATTCATTTGAATTAAGGAGAAGGATCTAGAGCATTTATCCAAGCCAAATTCCAATGCTAGGTCCTAATCACTTTCCCAAACCATTTTTTTTGGATCCCAAGCCTAAATTTTGGGCCCCAAACCTAAACCGTATTTAATCTATTTCCCTCCAAACCAAGAGAGGACTCTCCCTCATAATTCACTCCTCTTCATTTTCTGAATTTTGATTTCTCTCATCATTCTCTCACTTTTCTCTCCCAATTTTCCAAATTCACTAAGAGTCCCTCTTTGAAGGTCATATAACTTTGCCTTAAAGTGTGTAGATCTTGGAACTAGACCTCCATCCATAGCTTCTTTGCACCATTTTTGCTGGTTTACTTGGTGGTTCAGATCTGGTTTGGAGATTAGAAGTGCTTTTGGAGCCAAAATTTTGCATCAAGACCCTTTGCTCGCATTTATTTTGCATGGAGTGTGAAGCTTAGCACCGGATCTTCGAAGTTTTCCACAAAATCTCTCATTTCCAGCTCAATCAACAACTACCAAAGCATACCTCAGCTTTGTAGGTTGGTTAAATTCAGATCTAGCTCTGTTTTAGCTTATTTGCATGCTTGTGCTTTAGATCCACCATGTGCTTGTGTATTTGCTTGTTTTGTTAGAATTGATTGGTTGATTCGTAATCGGATCTATATGTTAATGTTCATGAGCTTGATGATGCTAATTAATGTGAATTGATCCATTTATTTCATGCATATTTGATTGCTGGTCTAGTGTGGAATTAATTGGATAAGCTGGTTTGAGCTATTTTTTCTGCAGGAAATTACTGCTGTTTTTACAGTGTTAACCGGTTAACGCACCTGTTTCTGTGCTGTTTTTCTGCAGGTTTGAACTGGTTAACCGGTTAACGCTTTGGTTAACCGGTTAACACTGATGCAGAATGCCATTTTGGAGTTGTTTTGAGCTTTTTTGATCCCCTTACTTGTTTTAATTTTCATGGATCATTATATGATCATTGAATATGATTGTTTAGGGTGATTTGCTTGCTGGTTGATGCATTGCTTCATGTTCTCGACACGTAAATGCTTGTATGCGCAATTTTGGCATGTTGTATGATCTTTGTTGATGTGAGCTTTGAGCATGCCATTTCCTTGAGTTTTTTTGATGAACATGTGCTGGATTTTGCTAACATTGCAGTGGATTATGGTAAGCAAAGTGTGGATGTTTATCCACATTTCAACTCTTCATGCTTTCTTTTTAAGTTGCTTTCTCTTTATCTTTTGGATGTGCCTTATGCCATCATGTGTTGCAACACTTTTCTTCCCCCTTTAGGAGCAACTTATCTCCTTTAGAGGAGTAAGTTGCTTGTTAGCTTTCTTCTCCTCTCTTTTGTTCCTCTTTGGTTCTTCTTTCCTCTTAGGATAGTTGAAAACTCACTAACCTTAGGACCACTTTGGTATGCTAATATTAGGCTTAGTCTTTCCCCATTAGATTTTTGCCTTTTGCTCCTTTGATTCTTTCTCTTCTCATCTCAAAACAAAACCCTAAAACATATTAATAAAGAAAGAAGTGACTTCTTGTGTAATAGCCTTATTCCATGGGGCATATGTATTCATTCCATCTTGGAATAGTGCATTTGTCTATCATGATGCACAAGTCAGATCATGAAGTCATCTTCATCAAGAAAAACCCTAAAAACGCTTCTTCGTTTTTAATCATTAAAACATCTAATAAATTCAACAAGTCAATGAATTTAGGCCCTTGCCCTTGGAAACAAGTCTTGGATAAATTCTCCTTACTTGGTGTGCTTGTTCTATTATTCCATCTTGGAATGTAGTAACAAGTACACATTCCATGTAAAAGAGCTTGAGTTCATTCTCTTATGCCACACCAAATAAAAGCTCATAAAAAACTCAAACAAACAATAAGCATCTCCTTCGGAACTTATTTTCTCATCTCCTTCGCTCCGTACGTAAACTTGCTCCTACTTGTCATTTTGCAAGACGGTTACGCACTCGTCTTCCAAGCCTGCAACACCTGAGCATTGACATAGGCAGTTCAAGCCTTAAGACACAAGCAATATTTTCTACCCGTAGTTAGGGGAACTATGGCGTCTCTGTTCCTCATGTCCAGATGAAGTACGTAGGCAGTGGGGTAGGGCCCGTTCAAGCACAATCTTTATTTTCCCTACATTTTCCCTTTTCATTTCTTTTTCAGCTTCCTTTTCTTTTCTTGATTTTCCAGTTCAGTTCTTTTTCTTTGCATCAACTTTCATTTATTCACCCTTTGAAGTAGTTTTCTTTGCAAGCGTGGATCCCGTCAGGTACGGCGGACGATCTGGGGTGCTAATACCTTCCTAGGTTGTAACCGACTCCCGAACTCAGATTCTTTGGTTCGCAGGACCTTTGTCCTTCCTTTCTTTTCTTCTGGTTTGTGCAGCATTAGCATTCCCATTCCTTCGGGATAAAAATGCCTAGCTGGCGAATCTAACCTCTTTTCGCGCGACTTTCGTGTTTGTACCAGGATGGAAATCCAGGGAGCGACAACGGGCAGCTCAATCTCTCCGAGAACCGATCTCTTAGAACCATCAAAAGCTCTGACAACTAGGTTGCTCGGACGGAGTGAAAGACCATCATACTCCAGCTTGACTAAAGCTTTCTTTGGCAACACATTGAGTGATGATCCGGTATCAACAAGGACATGAGAAATACGACACCTTTACATTCCAAAGTGATATGCAAATCCTTGTTGTGGTTACGCCCTTCCGTAGTCAAGTCAGCATTGGTGAAACCTAGTCCATGACTAGTATTGACATTTGCGACCACCGTCTCTAACTGATTGACTGTGATTTCTTCCGGCACATAAGCTGTGTGCAATACCTTGAGTAGTGCATTTCGGTGAGCCTCGGAACACATGAGAAAAGATAGTATGGAGATCTTGGAGGGTGTTTGGTGGAGCTGATCCAGAACTTTGTAATCACTTTTCTTGATAATCCTCATGAACTCGTCCACATCCTAATCAAAGGATGTCTTCTGAGTTTCTTTTGCAGTTGGTTCTTCTGGCACCACACTTTTGCCTTTTGCTTTGGCAGCAGTTTCTGCTTCAGCATTAATTCTTGGAAACTGTGAAGCGAAGATACGTCCACTTCGAGTGAAGCCTCCGCCTCCCCTGAAATTGTCAATTTATGGTGTAGAAGTTGAAGAGTCAAGGGTAACTTTCCTTTTGTGGCGGTAAAGATCTGAGCCGTAGTGCCAAGGCACGACATTGTTGTTGTCATAGGGAATTGGCCCAGGCACCGTGATGGTTAACGGACTAATTGCAATGGAAGAAGGAGTTGTGATTGTCTGTGGATCATAGTAGATGGTGACAGGAGGTCTAATTGAAGATGGTGCAGGTGCAGGAAGTTGTTGATGTTGATGAGGGTGTTGCTGAAAGTTGTTGTTGAGAGAATCCGGAACATGGATGGTTGCTGGATCATAATAGATGGTAATCGTTGAGATGTTGTCACTGGTGTTGGTTGTTGTTATAGCCGATTCTGTTGGAATGACTTCTGCTGGCGTTGTAGAAGATTCTGTTGAGATAATGTTTTTGGTGTTGTAGGAGAGATTTTCGTTGCCTTTGTGGAAGATGGAACTATTGATGTGATTTGCAGGACGCTTTCTCTAATAAGACTGCTAATACCATTCTTCAGATTTGCACAACCATTGGTAGAAACTTTGCAAGCTTCACAACGGGCCTCACAACCCAGAAACACTTCGCACTTCAATAGCTGAGCTTTTACTTCGGCCAGTGGTGTTTGAATACTTGTAACATCATCAATTAGGATTTCTAGTTAGTCCTCTTCAATGGCATTTATCTTTGGCTCACCATGATTTGGTATTGGATTCCTTGTGACATTTGGTGGAGGTGCAAAATTCAAAGCTTTGGATTCAATCAAATCTTGGACTTTCATGTGCAGGGCCCTACACTTCTCTTTGAATGACCAGGAGGATTGGAGTGAAAAGCACATCTGGCGTTGACATCATAATTCCTTGGAAGATTCAGAGGATCTGGTGGAGCCAAAGTCCTCAGTTCAGTCAAGTTTAACTTCAATAGTTGCGGGAGTAAGACTGCATAGGGAATCGAGATGGTATTGATCACCCTATTAATATGAGAAGGCCTTTGTTGGAAAGGACGTTGTTGTTGGTTGTTGTTATTATAAGATCTTTGTTGTTGTTGAGGATACTGTTGTTGCTTAGGTGCTAGAGTAGGGATGGTGACTGAAGCCACTGATCTTTGCAAGTACTGGGGTCTACCTCTACTAACATGCACTGCATTAGTCTCCCCTATCCTTCTAGGTCCTAAGAAGGGTTTCTTTGCATTGTTGGAGCTAGCACCATTGTCAGAAATCTTACCCATCTTCAATAGGCTTTCGATTCTCTCGCCTGCTATAACCACATCAGCAAAACTAGTAGAAGAGAAGGCATCAATTCTATCAATGTAGGTCCCTTGCAAGGTATTCATAAACATATCAGCCATTTCCCTTTCAGACATAGGTGGCTGGACAGCAGCAGCGAGTTGTCTCCACCTTTGAGCGTATTCACGGAAACTTTCTCTCGAGGACTGAGACATACCCATCAAGAGGGTCCTATTGGGTGCCATATCCAAGTTGTACTGATATTGGCGCACAAAGGCCTCAGCTAAGTCTTTCCAGTTCCTGACCATAGCCCTTGATAGGTGTGAATACCACTCTCTGGATGCCCCGGTTAAACTGTCTTCAAAGTAAAACATCCACAGTTTCTCATCCATGGTATATGCTTTCAATCTTCCCAAAAAAGATTGCAAATGGGTACGAGGACAGGAGGTACCATTATACTTTTCAAAGCATGAAGGTTTGAACTTGTGAGGAATCCTTACTCCCTCAACTAGGCCCATATCCATCACATCGAATCCCAAAGATATCTGGGATTCCAGGGATCTCAGCTTCTCAGATATCTCATCCAGACGACGGTCATAAGCTTCATCTGCCCCAGCACCTAACACTGTAAAATGCTCATCTTGAGGATCTTCCTGTAGAATACGATCTCCAGTGTTTCTTTGGCCATGCCCAAGGACATTAGCTTCAGGATTGTTGTCAGGTCCAAACACTATTGGAGTCGTTCGCGGCTGCTCATTGTTACCAGTACCTCCAGTGCCTGCGTGGTTTTCTTCTGGAGTTTGCCGCTCGACCAACTCCCTCAATCTTTCCTTGGTCTGGGCCAGCCCAATCATCACAGCCATGAATTGATTCATTTGGGTCCTCACTTCTGTCCTCACATCTGTCATTTGAGTCCTCACATCTGCCAGTTCCTGATGTAGCTGATCCATTTGTAGACTCGGAAGGTTGTGTCAAGTTGGATATTTGTGGGCTCGGTTGACGGAAAAGACCCTTATGCTAGCAATATTTCCTGAAACAATCAGCAGAGTGAGAAAACAACAACAAAACACCTGCAAAACAAAGGATATTAGGTTAGCATGCAATGCAATATGTCTAATTGTCTTCAGAGGGTATCCGGTTTGGTTCTTGGTTTTGACCTTCCAGACCTCTGGGAGATGAAGATGTTGAAGCAAACGAAGTCCATAAGAAAATCCAATACATAACCATAAAATACAAGTGGCAATGCCAAAATACAACTAGTTTGAATACAACAAAAAACAAAAAAAAAACTTTCATGGTGAGTTGAAATACAAAAACAAATACAAAGAAAATCAAACATTCAATCCATATGCATCCTCCCTGACTTCCTTCAGGAGAGCATCAGTTACCGGTCTAACTGGGTGCTCAGTAATGGTTCTGATGAGAAGGTTTCTGGTTTCAATGGCATTTGTCATCTTCTGATACTTGTCTTGTTCTTTGGATCTCTTTAAACCCTCCCGGAGTTTCAACTCTGAGATCTCCTTCTGAGCTGCTAGCAGTGCTTCTTGGCTTCTTTTCTCATTAGACTCTAACTGATCTATCTTGGATTGCATCTTCTGGTCTTCTTTCATACGAGCCTCAGTTATCTTGACCCATCTATCCTGACTCTCCTCCAAATAATTCTCAGCTCTTGCCCTTTGAATCTTTGCTTCCTTGCATGCATTCTTCAACACAAGTTCCCCTGCTCGGGCTTTCCTGATGAATTCTTCAGTCTTCTCAATTTTGGTTACATGCTCGATGCGAATCTTCTCTAACCTCTCAATGTCTAGACGACCATCGTTCCTTTCCCAAAGGGACTTCTTCAAAGCTTCAGCCAACTGGGTATTTCTTTCCTTCAACTTTTCAAACTCTTCCAAGCTCACTGTAGCTATAGGCTCAACTACTGATGGCCCTGGTACATCTTCCAGGGTGAATGGCATACGAGTAATATGTCCTCTGATGTGTGACCATTCAGTGTACTGAGTAGAGGCTATGTTATTACAGTTTCCCAGAATGGCGGTTCCTTTAGTCTGTAAGTTGTCCCAAGCCCAGGCTGCTTGTCGGACAATGGCATGATTATTCTGAATAGCACAATAAAGAGACTCTGCTAAGTCCTGCTCCCTAGGTGGATGTATCAAGGCATACCCCAACTGTCTTTTGAAAAGTAAAGGATTGTAATTGATGCAACCCTTTACTTCGATAAGTGGAACATTTAGGTTTTTCCCACAACTTGTTATTATGTCTCGGCCCTTGGTATTCTTAGTACACCACCTGATATCTCCTGAAGTAAGGGAAATCATCCTCTTATCCCAATTCCTTGACTGATGTGGGTTCAAGAAAGCTTCTGTCTTTGGCATATGCTTCATCAACCAATTGTAGAAAAGAGGTGCACAAAATCTTACCAGTCTTCCTCTCTGTTTCTCATTCCTCTGATGAACTGAGTAATAGAAGTCTCCCAATAAGGTGGGAACCGGGTTCTTTATCATGAAGATGTGGATGGCATCCTTGCTTACAAACTTAGGCTCGTCTGCAAACAAAATGATGCCATAAATGCTGAGAGCCAGAAGAGCACACACAGTTTCCCCATTCCCTACTGCAGCTTGCTTTGTAGCCTGAGTGATCAAGAAATCCAGATGAAGGCCTGGGATTCCAGCTTTGGAAGTCATGTTCTCATCAATGATAGTTGCTTCCAGATGTAATGCTTTGGCTATGTCTTCATTCTTTGGAGAAGTCATTTCAGGATTGAAAGGCATTCCTCTTCTAACAAGGACACCCAAGAGCATAGAGTATTCTTCCAGCAAAGGACCTATCTGAAAATATGGGAAAGTGAAGAAACATAGAGGAGGATCATAAAACTGAAGACATGTGTGAATCATGCTCCTCTGCAATGTGTCCAAGTCCATCATCATGTCCAGGATTCCACCATAATGCTCTCTGAATAAGGGAACTTGATCAGGGGTGATAAAGGCATGTATCTGCTTGATGCCTGCTAGAGGATACTCAACGAAGTGGTAGGTGATATTGCTTTTCCTGGTTGAATCCATTCTGAAGATGTGTGCTGAAGGGGATAACTGAAGAAGATAGCTGAAGAAGATAACTGAAGAAGTGTTGAAGCAGATAAGCTGAGCAGAAGAACGGTCAAAACCAAACCAAGAAAAGTGGATACCCTGTAAAACAAATAGACAAATGTTAAATGATGCAATATGATGTATGCTTATGATATGCAAGGGTTTATGATCATGTGCTGGATTGTTAGTTGCTCTTGGTAGGATCCTTGAGTGTTCAGAGTTTCAGATGAAGGCTTGAGAACCAATAACTAGGTGGGGAACTCAAATAAAGAGTCAATGATCCAAGGTTTCAAAGAACTAGTCCAAAATAGTACAACCTTAAGAACAAATTCCAGTAGCAAGGTATGTTGAGGTCAAGGGTTCCTGCAAACCTGTAAACAACCCAACCCACTCACAGGTATTGTTCTAGAACAAGGATCCTCAGGTTCGAATCTATTATGAGAAGTGTAAACACTTTTAACCCGGAGGTATAGTGTTTACCTTAATCATAAAGGATCCTCCTCTAATTCACCTCAGATGCTGAAGGTAATCTAAAAAGGTCATCCAGACTTAGCAGGCTTCCCAGATAGCCCTAGCACTACAGGAAATCTGTAGCACAGAGTTCTCAAAAGGAAACCCACGTCTGAACCATGCTTTCATATTCCCGGACCAGACCGAAATGGAATGGGAAAGAATACGAAACCATTCTAATCATATGTGTCACTCAGGCCTTTGTGTTGGACGTTTCTCACTAGAATACCCCTCCCACCAAAGCAAACCAGAAATCCAGCACAATGATATGATGATAATAAATGAAATGCAGAAAGCAATAAAGTAAATGTAATAAATAAAGTTGTACAGGAAGCAATAAATAAAGCTAAAACATAAACACAAATAGCACATAACACCCCCAATAAACACAAATAAACAAGCGCTAGGAGAAACCTACAAGAGAACCAGAAGCCCTGGTTGCAAGGTCCCCAGCAGATTCGCCAAGTTGTCGCTCCCCGAATTTTCATCCCGGTGCAAACGCGAACTGTCGGCGATTTTAAAGGTTGAGGTTGAATAGAGTCGCCAGCTAGGCATTTTTATCCCAAAGGAAAGGTAATGCTGCATAAACCTAGAATGAGACATGGATAAGACGGTTGCGAACCAAAGAGACTGAGTAAGTGGTAGGTTACGACCTAAGAAGGTATTAGCACCCAGATCACCCGTCGTACTCGACGGGATCCACGCATACCTGATTGTGTTTAAAAAGGGATAGTGTATGTGTTAAACTGTGTATAAAAGGCTAGGGAGGAATGGATGTACATAGTGTCAGTGCAAGAAGAAGGCGAGTGCTCAAAACTGAAGCTGAGGAAAGAGAACTGGGAGGAGGGAGAGGGGGGGGGGGACAAAAAGACTTTTGTTCGATAACTGTTAAGTTATGCCTACGTATCCTCTCGTGCAATTAGGAAGTCAGAACATCGTAGTTCGACTCAAAGAGAATTAGATATTTTTGGTGTGAACTGCTTGCTTGTCTATGCTCAAGTGTATGACTCGTCTGGCTCGAGTGCTAATTGTCTTGCATTAGATGGGAGAAGCGAGTTCTCGTTTTTAGAGTGAATGTGATGAGAAAAGAATCTCGGAGGAGACGTTTATTGTTTGTTTTTTGTGTTTTCAGATTTTTATTATTTTTTATGTTTTGCATAGGATAATGAGCTTAAGCCTTAATCGAGGGTTTGCAAACTCATTATATCATCCCTGATTAGGGATAATGAGTCTGCTTAAGTATGGGATGAAAATATCAACTTAATTACCCTAATGATGCAGGATTAAGATCATTAACCTACTTGTGATTATTAAGTGTTTTTGGATTTTGTTTTGTGTTAAGTAATGAGTTTAAACTCTAATCACGGATTAGTGAACTCATTACACCATCCTAAGAGAATGATAATAGATGAGAACACTTAAGATGAGGAAGATACCTCAACTTAATCCATAGTTAGGGATTAAAATCATTATATAACAAGCCTTTATTAAAGTGGATTTTAATTAAAGGTGGGATTAAGAAATGGATTTTATGTTTGTAAGACTCCACCTGAGGGGGACTTTTCCATTGAACACTAGGTTTAGTCCCTCTGAACCAACAGGCAGAGATGTAACCCTAATATAAGGCCCAGGTTACAAGCTTAAGTCTTAATGATTATTAGGTGTTTTGATTAGGAGGTGTAAACAACTCAAAGGTTTAACACTAAGTATTAAAGTTATACACTCCATCCTAAGATAAGGATACAAGCATAGCCCTAATTCAGAGTCTTAAAACTTTAATTGTTTAGCCTTGATTATGAGATGAGAAGCAGAGACTCAAGGAGACTCAAAAGTAAAAACTAAGGGGGACTATTCATAACCCTAAAGTTATCCTGCTTGGATATTCCTATGGTTTGTGAGTCTTTGAGAAATATCTTCATAAAGTCTTCAAATGGCCACCAAGGAAGAAGAAGCATATGAAAAGAGAAGAGAAAGGAGAATAGGTTACTTACTTCCTGAAGAAGTTAAGTATCCTAAGAGATAGAAAGGGAGCAAGAGAGAGCACAGGTGAGTCAAACTCACTTCAAATACAAATAAATATGCAAATGAAGAGATAAGAAGAAGTTGGATGTGGAGGAAAATCCACATCCTAAACAACTTACTTGAAGCCCCTGAAATGGTTAGTATGAATGCATAAGATGTGAAATGAAAGGAGATAAGGCAAATGAAGATGCAATGATCAAGACCAAAAGTGCAAACAAAATGCAAATGTGTTATAAAATGATGCAAAGACATGTACAATGTTTATGCATTATCATACAAGAAATGGGATGCAAAGGAAGGCATGTTAGAAGCTTGAAATCACATGAGTACACATAAGAAATGATGAATGCAAAACATACCAAATGGATGCAAAAATGATCAAACAATATTCATACATGTTCTAAGGTATCCAAAATTACATACAAATACATGAGATGTCATGACAAGTTCATATGATGAAGGTATGAAAAGATGAATGCAAATGAACATGGCAAATTAGGGTTTTAAGAAAGTATGAGATGCACATGTCCACAACAGAAGGATAACACATGATAAAAATTTGAAAATGTAACCAAATGAACCCTAAACACACATAAGATCACTCCCCAAAGATGGAAGTCAGAAGCTATACCAAAGTCAAGTTATTGTTTTTCTAAGTTAGGCTAGGGTTTTGGACACTTCTTCATGAAAAATGCCAAACAAAAATAAAATGCAATGCAAAAATATGAGTTAAATGCCCTAGATACAAAATGCAAAGTATGAAATAATGCAAAAAGAACCATGTGCAAACTCATCTTGGTTGACCAGAAATGGATTTTTGAAGTTAGGGTTAGAAAAATAGGAAATTTGGAAACCCTAATTCATGGTTAATTGTCAAAACATGATCAAACCCTAAAAGAAATTTGTAAGATGAGTTTGTAAATTGTTCTAAATGTGTAAGAATCCTTCATGATTTTTTTTGTGATTTTTAAATACCTAAAAGTATTTTTAATTAATTAAAATGAATGAATTAATTAAATAATACAATTAAATGATTTAAAAATAGAATTTTAATGCAAAAAATAAAAAATAAAAATGTTTTTGGTTTCTGAAAATTATTTAAAGTGAAAGTGCAAAAGATTATATTTTTATAAAATGATTTACTATTTTAAATAAATATGTGAAATAAAATAAAAATGCAAAGTAATCACAATGATGGTTCAGATACAAAGTTGAGATGATCAAGGGTTGTGAAGGGAAGTTAGTGTGACTTGGGGTATGAGGATCTAAGGGTCTAGATTCAAACTTCCATTACGCGCATGATCTAAGGGCCATTATTCACTCTGATTAAATTAATTAGGTTTTTATTTAATTAATTAAGATTAGGGTTTAATGACATATCTGGGCCGTTCGTGCGCTAACCTAATCAGGATCTAATGGCTATGGTTCAATATGGGCACATAAACAGGATTAACCCTAATTAATCTCAACGACCGGAGATAAGCTCTGGTCGTCTTCTCCGGTGAGCTCCCAACCCCAACTTCACCTACAAGCCACTAAAACGCATCAAACCTGCCCATAATCAATCCCCAAACATCATAGAACACGAATTCACAAACAAAAACAATTTATATTGCATGAACAAGCTGAATCGAAACTAAACATTTTTTTAGGTCAAACTTTCAGAACATCATAACATGCTTATTTTTCACTCATTTCAGTTTTAAACACATCAACATGATCAGCATAACATGTAGATTCACATTTTAACAAGAAATTAAGGGTCTGGAAAAATTGTTCTTGAGGGATACCTGAGCTGGAGTTCTTCAAACTGGAGCTTTCAAGGCCTTCCCTTTGTGCAAACCAACTCCTTTGGACCTCCTGAAGCTATTGAGATGCTTGGATGAAGTTTATTTTGGCTAGTTTGTGAGATACAGTTTTGATATGACAGAAATTATGTTTGTGTTTAAGGCTGTTTCAGGTCATGGTGATGGGTGGGTTTTGTTCCTTGAGTGATAAGGAGTTGAATGGTGAAAGACTATGTGATTTTTGTTGGCTGGATTGAGAGTTTCGAAGAGAGAAAATTTGAGAGGATTTTTGTGAATCTGAGCTTGTTTCCTTGTTCAAGGCTTGTTGTGATCTGTTTTATGATGCCTAGGGTTTGTATAAACAATTGGGATTGATCAGAAGAGTGGTTGTGCAATGTGGGAATGACATGGCTCAATTGGCCAAAAAGTCAAAACTTTGTGTACTTGAGGTATGGGCCATGGCAGAGCTGATTTTCTGGCTGGATTATGTTCAACTGGCTTCAAGGATGACCTTTGGATCAAATGTGGTGAGCTGTGATGCTTGGAACATAAGTTTGAAGTGATTTTGCAAATTTCCAACTTCGTGAAGTTTGTGAAAATTGGCCATGAAATGCCTTGGTTCTTGGCTCAATTCTGGTCTAAATAAGTTGCATTATGTTTCTATGATGTGTAGAAGTCAATTAGAGGTCATGAGAAGGCTTGGAAAGCAAAATTGCACATTTCCCTCTTTGGCATTAACTTGACAATTATGAGATTTTTGCCAACTTTGATCCATCATAACTTCAGTTCTAGGATGAAACAAGAGGAGTTCTTGTACTTTTTGAAAATAGGAAGATCCAATCTACAACTTTCATGTTTGAAGAAAATTCATTTGAAACCTTTTTGATCAAGAAAGAGGAGGTTGAAAATCTTTCCCAAAATGGAAAGTTTACATTACAAGTCATGTCCAAAAATGGCAACTTTGCAAATGGCTCAAAATTCTCCAATATTGTGAACTTCTAACCATTCCCAAGATCAAATAAAGATCATAGGACCTCAAATTGAAGAAGATGACCCTTTGGTACCCTTGATGGGGGCCTTAGATGCCCTGATTCTGACTTTTCTTGCACAACAAGTTACCATTTGATCAGATGACTTCCATAATGAATTTTTGCTTCAAATTTGATACACATGCTCCTTATAACATATATATACCAATAGAATCAAGAATGGCCAAAAATTTAAGTGTAAGGGCCTCAAACCCAAAACCCTAATTTCTGGTCATCTGTGCAGGAAACCCTAAGCCTGTCTGGGTAGCTGTGCAATCCTCTGAGATTTTGTGACTTTAAAGAAAACTTGGAGGTATAATATGATCATAGAACACTCATGGAACCTCTTGGCATGCTTCATGGCCTATGAGATAGCTCAAACCACTTCTAAGATTCATTTGATCACAAACCCTAGTTATGCAACTTATGTAGTGAAATAACTATGCAGTGTGAGATGATATGCTTATGCAATGCAATATGAAGGACCACAAGCCAAGGGGTGAGAAAAAAGAGAGGGCAAATTTGGGGTGTTTACATCTGTAAAGAAAGGTTTTCAAGTCTCTCCAAATCCCAGACAATTCCACTTCCATTTGCCCTTAGGTCTCCCTGCTTGCTAGTAGTATCCACTCTCTGACCATTAGCAGCTAAAGTCAAATCAGCATCCAAAGAAGAGGACCTTAGAATGGTAAAGATCATAACCATTGATAGCAAGTCATTGAGTTGTTTTGCAACCAAAATCATATCCATGTCGAATAGAAACAACGCCAATATACAAAACAAGTAAAAAGATTGATTTTATTCTAATCACCTTTAGAATATTTTGATTCACAATAAACAATGTCACACTCTAAAACTACTTCCACTAAAACATAACATATGTCCAGATACATTTTTATTGACACTTAATCCTAATTCGTAAGTCTTAAACACACAATATGAGTAAAATTAAACCAAGTAGATATAAACATACTCATAAGTCTTAAACACACAATATGAGTAGAAATAACAATGTTGAATCATTACCTTCCACTAAAACATAACATATGTCCAAAACATTGTGATTGTCACTTAATCCTAATTCATAAGTCTTAACACACACAATATGAGTAAAAATAAAATAAGTAGATCTAAACATACTCACAAGTTTTAAACACACATGAGTAGAAATAATAATTTTGAAGCATTACCTTCATTTTTACCACATTAAATAAAAATGAACTATCATATTGTTCGTACGTGGATTTCGAGCGAACAGTCGTTGGCCTCTTATAGAAAAGGTTTACTTGCGGGACTGGCCAAACAAGTCCCATGACTGCTCTGTCCGGTCGAGTAAATAGTGGAATTTTATAGTGTCAGATGGTAAGGGTTTTTGAGATTAGTTTGTGTTTGTGAAAACGCTCGCAGAATGCTTCATTGATTTGGGATAAAAAAGTGAATGAAAATAAACAAATGGAAAAGAATAAAATAGAAAAAACAAAGAAAATGACAAGTATTAAAATTGCTTGGAATTGAAATAACTTGAATGGATAAATGTTTGGACGCTATCATACATTTTTCTTAGGGGGTTAACTCGTTTCTCTTAACGCTTGGTACTTTGAGTGAGTCCCTTTTACAATGTAAAAAAATGCGATCTCTAATTCTGAAAACGAAATTTATTTAAAAAGACATAAAAAGTAGCCATCAGACCCTTTCCGAGGAATCTGATGATGACACATGTCACCCCACTACTATGGTAAATGCCCACTATGTTGCTCCACATCTTTGGGTAGTTTCTTCATGGTGTTCTGCATATTGCACCGAAAGCCTTCGACAAAGTGGCTTTTCTGGGCAGCATCAAAGTGCTTTGACTCCTATCTTCACTGGATTGGCTTTTTCCTCACTTTCTTCTTCCTGTAAATAAGTCGACATGTTTCCTCTTCCTTTGGTTGAGTCGAAAACTTCCTCCTTGACGATTGTGCGGATTCGCTCTAAAACGCCAAATCATTATTAGCATGGTCGAAATCTTCAGCTAACACACATACTTGTAATTTGTAATCAAGTAGGCCAATGAACGAACTCATCTTTATTGCAAATTCAGAGTCTACAAAGTACAAGCACTTACACTCTTATTTCAAAGCAATTACTTAATAAAACAAGCCCGAAAAAAGAATTAATAATCAAAATTAGAAAAAACAAAGTTATATTAACAGTACCATATCAACTAACTTAAACTTAGCCTTGTCTTAAAGTTGATCAAATAATAACATATTATTAACTTATATAATTATTGTATTACCTTTATATATTTTTTCTTCTTTCAGAAGTTCATTCAAATAAAATTTAATGAATATTCATTTATGGGCCAAGATTATCATAATGAAAGTTCTTAACATAATTGAATTACTATCAAAACTAAAAAAAGTTGAATATCCATATTACCACATACAAGTAATTGATTTATATAGCAGTAGAAAAATTGCAAAAATGTAACTTTCTCAGATAAACAATAAGCAATTCCATCAAGAAGACTATGCGGTTTTCAGCCTCAAGGTAGTTCTCACACATTGATAGTGTTATAAATGGTAAAATTATGATTCCGTCAGATGTTGGACGGGATGCTAAAACAATTGTCTCGACCACTTAAGCAAAAGAGAAACAAAACATGACAGCAACAAATAAACACAGTATAAGGAAATAAAAATACACGATATTGGTGACCCAGTTCGGTGAAGTCACATCTACGTCTAGGGGGCACTCTACCCAAGAAAGAAAATCCACTACTTTGAATTCACTACAACGAAAAACACCTCTCATAATGGTTGGAAAGGGATACAATTACATACGACCAATCATTGTGAAGTAAGGTGTGATTGAATGTATGAATCCTTCCACGATGGTCGTGTGACCATGATTATAAGTCAAGTGGTGTGCAACCTATCACAATAATTACTTTAAATAACCATTGTTGTATGCCTCAACCTATCACAACGGTTACTCTAAACAGTTGTTGTTGTGTTTCTTTTAATAAAATAAAGTAGTAGACCAACAACAACAACAACAACAACAACAACAACAAGAACAAAAGCAAGCACAATGAGAGCAACAACAACAATAACAAGCACAACAACAACAATGGAAATAACCACAACGAGAACAACAACAACAATAACAACAACAAGCACAACGAAAACAACAAGAACAACAACAAAAATAAGCACAACGAGAACGATAACAAGAAAAACAACAACAACAACAATAACAACAACAACCATGTCTTAGTGATTAAAAGAAACTTAATATGACAAATGCAATAAAAATCAAGAAATTTTAAAAATCCAAATAAATTCGAATGTTGCATCGATTCTATTTATTTTCCCTTGTCATTTTGGTAAGGAAATAAAATAAAAGGAATAAAAATGAATAAAATAAGGGTGCAAAAATGCGCGAAAAATTAAATTGAACGCAAAAATAATCTACGCGAACGAAAGTTCAGGAAAACATATATGTAAAATCAAATGTCACATTAAGGAAACCTTTGTTGAAAAGGCTTGGGTTGATCATAATGCGAATGTAAACGGGATCGAAAAAATAAAACGAGCACGCCAGATTTAAATATGCGAACCATAGATTAATATAATAAACAGCTGCAGGCCCAATCTCAAAAAAATTTGCCCGCCAATTTTACGCGTAATTAAGAATCGATTTAACCAGTTTGTCTATAGAACCGAACTTTTATTGTGGTATACTGTCGCTCCCCGGATTTCCATCCTGGTACAAACGCGAAAGTGGTGCGGAAAGAGGTAGAGTCGCCAGCCAGACATTTTTATCCCGAAGGAACGGGAATGGTAATGCTGCATAAACCAGAAGAAAAGGAAAGGAAGGACACGGGTCCTGCGAACCAAAGAAACTGAGTTCGGGAGTCGGTTACGACCTGGGAAGGTATTAGCACCCCAGATCATCTGCCGTACCCGACGGGATCCACGCTTGCAAAGAAACTGCTTCAAAGGGTGAAGAAATGAAAGCTGCTGCAAAGCTGAAACTGAAACTGGATAAGAAAGAAAATAAGAGGGGACTGAAAAAGAAATGAAAAGGAAAAATGTAGGGAAAATAAAGATTGTGCTCGAACGGGCCCTACCCCGCTGCCTACGTACCTCATCTGGACAATGAGGATCAGAGTCGTCGTAGTTCCCCTAACTAGGGGTGGAAAAAATTGCTTGTGTCTTAAGGCTTGAACTGCCTATGTCAATTCTCAGGTGTTGCAGACTCGGACGACGAGTGCGTTACCGTCTTGCAAAATGACAAGTAGGAGCAAGTTCGTACGTAAGGAGTGTGTGAGATGAGAAAAGAAGTCCCGAAGGAGAGACGTTTATTGTTTGTCCAGTGTTTTTTAGAAGCTTTTATTGGTGTGGCACAAGGAAGTGAACTCAAGATCTTTTCCATGGAATGTGTACTTGCTACTACATTCCAAGATGGAATAATAGAACAAGCACACTCAAGTAAGGAGAAGATCCCCAAAAATTGATTCTAGAGATTAGGGCCTAAGCTCACTAACTAATTGAAGTTATTAAGTGTTTTTGTAATTAAACTGAAGAAGTGTGTTTTATAATTTTCTTGATGAAGATGGTCTCATGATCAGACTTGTGCATCATGATACACAAGCTTGTACTATCCCAAGATGGGAAAACTACAAGTTTTTCATGGAATAAGGCTATTGCACAGGAGCTCACTTCAATCCTTATTAAATGTTTTTTTGCTTTTTGTTTTGAGATGAGAAGAGAAAAGAACCCAAAGGATCTTAAAGGTAAAAATCTAATGGGGGGACTAACAAATCCTAATGTTAGCATGCAAGGGATCCCTAAGGATAGTATGGCTTACTATCCTAAAGAAGGAAGAAATAAGAATAGAAAGAGGAGAATGAAGAAAGGAAGAAGATAGAAAGGATGGCCTAAGCACATCAATCACAAATAAGAAAATATCATGAAAAGAGAAGAGATAAGAATTGGAGATGGGGAATCACATCCACACCTCTCACTTACCAGAGCCCTTGAAATAGTTAATAACATAAGCAATCATCATGCAAACAAGACCATATGAAACACAAGATGAGCATAGGATCAAGCCAAAACAATACAACCAGAATAGAGACTTCATGTACAAGTGTCAAGATCAAACACACAACACAAGAATGAGAAATGAATTAAACAACTCAACATAAAGCATTACAGATTATCCTGACAAAACCAAACAACTATTAGATAACATAAAGCATACAAAGCAAACCAACATCACACACTTCAAGACCAGAACCCTAACATGTCAAGAATGTGCCTAAGCATCATAAGAAAATGAGAATAGAGGCAAATAAGTTTAAACATTAGCAACATAAGAAACAAATAAGCATAAGAAGTGAGGTGAACATGTACAAAAGTGAATGAACTTCCAAGGTAAGCAACCACAAAATTTCTCAAAGTACACACATCATTCAAAGACAAGAAGGGTATCCTCATCCTAAATGGGATCTAAACAACCTAAGGGAGTTGGCACAAGTTCCCTCCCAACCTAAGGACTAAACACATGACCAAAAAGGAAGCAAAAGAAGATAAGCAAAGAACGAAATTCAAATCAAATCAATCATTCATCCAAAAATTCCACAACTTTGCACAAAGACTCTTCAAACATCTAATATTATCATGAAAAAAGAATAGGATCAAAATCAGAAGCTAAGTAGGTCAAATATGTGCCTAAACATGGATTAGGGTTATGAAACTTCATGCACAAGTTAAGGATCAAAAATAATCAAGCAAACTTCTCAAAAACAGAAGAAAAATCATCAACAAACTACATTTCAATATGAATCCAGTGCAAAAAGAATCAATTAAAAATTCAAATTAATGATCAAGATATAAATTCTACAAGACAGCATGTGTTTAAAATGAAATAAAAACAATTAAATAAAGCAACAATAAATTCCAGCATGGAAAATGCAAATAAATGGAAAATAAAAATATCAAAAATTAAAGAAAACTCAAAATATCATTCATGAATATTTTTGGAATTTTTATGAACATCTAGCTATTATAATTAATTAAAAATCAAACTGAAATAAAATAAAAATAAAAACAATAAACCAATGGGCCAGGGGTGTATATAGCAAGAGACTCAGTTCAAAATCAATGGGCCAGAGAGAGGAAGGGGTGTGAATAGAAAATGAGGCCCACAAGCCCTACGCAGGATTATGATAATTATGGTGGAAAATCAAATAAAATCAGGAAAATAGAAAACCCTTGGATCAATTGTACGTGTGAGATTTGGTCAATGAAAACCCTAAGTCATTTCAACCACTGGCGAGTGTGTGTGTACATGGTAGTTATAATGTGGTGCGCAACATGAAGCTTTATTCAGACTAAAATATAAAATGAAGTCACGTGCAAGGGAGGGTACGTTTTTAATGTGCTGGCAAGATACAGATCGTCCAGATCAAAGATCCAATGGCAGTGGGATCATCTTCTTCATTCATCCAATTCCAGAATCCGGCGACCGGAGCCCTAGCTCCGGCACCAGAAAATTCATAATCAAGAATAAAACACCACAAACAATGCTATAAACCTCTAGATATGATCATCTACTCATCCTGAACATGAATCAAACACTCAAATGCACAAACACTTCATGAATTCATCAAATCGAAACAATCAAAGTTTGACATCAAACTTTCAAATCCAGATTTCTCACTCACTAGTCATTCATTTTCAAATCTAAATAGTGCAGTGAACTCAGGAGAACATGTAGATCACAAAGCACACAACAAAAATCATTTCCAGATCCATGGATTTTGAGCTTACCTGAAACTTGCAGAGGTCAAAATAGCTTGAGATGAGCTTCCAGAAGATGCAGATCTCCTCCTTTAGACTCCTCCTTGCAAAATAAATGCAAGAGAGGTCTTGAATCTCTCTAAATCTAAGAACCCGAGCACAACTGCACCAAACTTGCAAGTTGTATGATCCTTGGTTTCAGCTTCAGATGATGATGAATTCTTGCTCCTTACACCTCTAGGATCCTGAATATGTGATTGGTTTTTTGATTGAGGAGAAGAATAGTGAGATTCGAAGGAAAATGAAAATGGAGCAAAAACTTGAGACTGAGCAAATGTTGTGGATCTGAGGTGAAATGAAACCCTAGCCAGCTTATAAAGGGTGCATGCTTTCAGTGTTTTGAAATGTGAAGGGAATGCACGTGAGGATCCTGAGGGAGGAGCGATTTTGCAAAATTGCAAGAGTTGTGTGATAGGGTGATTTGCTCGTGCTATCCCTCCACTCTTTGCACATGCTGATCCATTTTGATTTGTCCACTCACCCATGATGTAATCCTGGCCCTTGGATGCTTGGTTCATGTTTTTCATGTGATCATGCATTTTTGCATTTTATGAAATACCCCACATCCCATGCACGAATTCTTCACTTTCTCTTGAGCCAAATGCTTATCATGTCATGAATGATGATGTAATGACCTTACTTTGCACATAAAACAGCTTGGAATTGAGATACATGAGTTTTTGCTCTTGGTAGAAACTTGAATTTTAAGGTAAACCCTAAAAAATAAGTGAACTTCCAAAGACCATAACTTTTGATCCATGAAGGCTATGAAAATGCACTTGTACTTTCTGAAAATGGGAGAAAATACCCTACAACTTTCATGTTTAATGGAAATTCATTTGAGCTCATCTTGGCCATGATAGAATGGTTTGAAGATTAGGGCAAAACTTGCCAAAAATAGAAACTTTCATTACAAGCCATATGCCAAAAAAAGAAAGTTCTTCAAAACCTCTTAATTCTTGATCTTTGACTTTGCCAAACCTCTTCTAAGGCCTTAAGGACATCCCTTGACTTGAAAAATGGGGCTGGACCCCTTGAATTCTCACAGTTGACTATTAAAATGCACAGTTGACCAATTTCTTTTTATGCAAGCAACTGTTGAAATACTTGCCTTCCACAAGGAATTTTCTCACCAAATTTCATCCATAGAATCCTCTTATCATATGGAAGACTTTGCCCACATGAAATGGCCAAAGTCTCAAGGAAATCCTGCTTGAAAATGAAACCCTAATTTGGGAACCATTGTGTAGGAGCTTGCCCTAGCTTGAACTTCTCTGATGATCCCTCAACCTTTTGGGCTCTTGTAAAGGATCTTGAACTTGTGAATGTTATATAGGCTCTTAATGGGACTTGGACATGTCCACTTGGCCTCTTGCTATAACTTGTAATGCCTCAAATCCACCAATGATTGATCATATGCCTAATGCAAGAACATGAGAATGTTATGCTTCATTTTTCTATGCAAAGATGCCAAGGATATGATATGCTCATGATGATTATGATATGATGACGATGCTTAAAAAAAAGAGGGCAAATTTGGGGTGTTACAGCTGCCCCTATTCCAGCAACTGTTAATCTGAAAATGACGATAATACGGGCTATCGACTGTTCAAGATGAACCGTGGTTGAATACCAAGAAAACCTGAAATTTGCACTCTGATGGAGAATGCCAGCAGTGGGAAATAAACCCAACCAAATGACGCTTTGGTGACTGAAGTGGAGACAAAGCAGGCGAGCTTTTTCCAAATTGAATTGTTACGCCAGATAAGGAACCTAGACAGGCGAGTCTTCTTCACGCAAAACTATTATGCTAGGAACTGGACACACGAGTCCCCTTCAAGTAAACCTGTTACGCCAGGAACTGGACATACGAGCCCTCTTCATACACTCTTCAAAATATATGACCTGAGACAGACGAATCTCCTTCGGATAAACCTGTTACGCCAGGTGCGGTGATGCACTTAAGTCTGTGGGATAGGCATGCATAATCAGGATATACGAACCCTCTTCATATGTTATCCGTGGACATATGGTTTAAGACAGATGAGTCTTCTCCAGATAACCTGTTATGCCAAGTGCGACAATAGGATTGGACGAACCCTCTTCAAAAATCTTGCGTAGATAAGTGGTGTCTAAGACAGACGAACCTCCTTCGGATAACCTGTTACGCCAGGACCGGTAATCATTTTGAAGTTTAATCCCACCGTCAAGACTTCAAACCTCTTCAACACAGACAAGTATTGGATGATCATCAAGAGAGCACAGACGAGTGCCATAAGTTAATGATACAAACGAATATCAGATGATGATCTAAGAAACACAGACGAGCGCTTCAGGCGATGATACAGACGAATATCAGCCACTGGTACAGACGAATACCAGAAACCCAACACAGACGAGCATTTGGAGTAGCAATACAGACGAGTACCAGAGTGATTATCAAATCAACACATATGGATATAATCTAACACAGACGAGTGTGAGGGATGATACAGGCGAGTATCCAAACAATGCAAACGAGCTTCAAATGGATAACAAACACAGACGAGCATTGGGGAATGCAGACGAGCAACAAGCAAATATCAAACACAAATGAGTGATGGGGCATGCATACGAGCAAAAGCAACTATCAAACACCGACGAGTGTTGGGGAGTGCATACGAGCAAAAGCAACTATTAAACACCGATGAGTGTTAAGGAGTGCATACGAGCAAAAGCAACTATCAAACACCGACGAGTGTTGGACATTACATATGTTCCAACACAGACGAGTGTCGAGCACCAAATGGATATTACACACAAACGAGTGCTGGGGAGTGCAGACAAGCAACAACAACTACAACCGTGGGCGACTGATGGGGAAAGCAAACGAGCGATAAGAAAGTGTGAACATAGACGAGTGTTGGGGCAATGCTGACGAGCAACTATCAAACATCAAACACAGACGAGCGTTGAGAAATGCAGACGAGCATAAAACGGATACTCAACACAGACGAGTGCCAAGAAACGCAGACGAGCACGAGCAGATAATAAGCACAGACGAGTGCTGGGGAACTTTGCCAAGAGGCTTTGTCAATGCCTAACTCTGACTTGGGAGGTAACTGTTTGTATCATCAAACTGACCAACAATAAATTGGCGACTTCTCTAGGGAATACTTCAATGATGAGAGTGAAACCCAAACACGAACTATGTGGGGAACTCAGGCATTCAGCTGCCTGCTGGGCACACTTCACTTATGGAAAGATAATCCTCTTGGGGAAAACAAGCTCTTCACACAGACTTAAAAATCTGCTGGGAATCAATTTCAATTCATCTGATCAGCCTCAACTAGGGAAAATTCTGCTTGGGGAAGTGTGATACTATCCTGCAAAACCTGCAACAACAGAATACACATATGTGCCCCGGGGACTTGCATGGTATGATTTGTTCATCCATCGTCACCCGACACTCAAATATGGTTCTAAATGTTTCCCTGCAATGTCATTTTTTTTATAAAACAAACACCATGTTTGAAATGCAATGTTCTTTTTGCTAAAAACTCAGGACATTTTTTGCAAACAAAATAAACACGACACAACTTTTTGACTGAATATTCATTTATTGAGAGGCCTCTGAATAGGCGAAGTTTTTACATTAAGAAGCAACCACCTGGAAAGAGGTAGCTACCATAAAATTGAGAAAATAAACTATCCTAATGGCAATGGGCACGACATCCCAATGAGTTTCCTTCCTGCTATGACCAGCATGTCTTCAAAACTTTCCGTTCTCGCCTCCGCTTTCTGAAAAAGATGAGGGGACTGATTCCTATCCTTCTGATATTGTCAGGTTGTACGAAACGGTGATTTGGTTCAGATTAATCGGATCGCAGTTGTTCGTTTATTCCCTTGTTTTGCGTGGATCGCCCTTTCGGGTTTTCAATCCACCGGGATACCCTTTTTTGCCTGAGTTGTCCGATGTGGCTTTTCAACTCAGCGGGTGTACATCTCTTTTTTTTTATTTTCCCTAACTTTTGCCCGAGCTTTTTATTCTGTTTTAGCTCGCCGAGATGCCCTTTTCTTGCCTGGACTTTAATTATGTTTTTGTGTCCAGCGGGTCTTTTATGCGAAGTATTTTTTAACTGCATCCGAGTTAACAGGAGACTGGAAATCTTCTCCATCCATAGTGGTGAGCATTAGTGCTCCACCTGAGAAAACTTTCTTCACTATGAGCGGGCCTTCGTAGTTTGGAGTCCACTTGCCCCTGTGATCTGAACCTGGAGGAACGATCCTCTTGAGCACAAGCTCGCCTACTTGATACTCCCGAGTACGTACTCGTTGATCGAATGCTCGCTTCATTCTCCTCTGATAAAGCTGACCATGACATATAACCGCTAATCTCTTTTCCTCAATTAGACATAGCTGATTATATCGAGCACGTACCCACTCAGCCTCATTAAGCTTCACATCCATCATCACACGCAATGAAGGAATTTCCACCTCAACAGGCAAGACTGCCTCCATGCCATATACCAATGAGAGAGGAGTTGCCCCAGTTGACGTCCTGACTGACGTTCGGTACCCATGCAACGCAAATGGTAACATCTCATGCCAATCCTTGTAAGTGACCACCATCTTTTGCACAATCTTCTTAATATTCTTATTAGTCGCTTCTACCGCACCATTCATCTTTGGTCGATAAGGAGAAGAATTATGATGCTGAATCTGGAAGTCCCGGCACAATTCTGCCATCATCTTGTTGTTCAAGTTGGAACCATTATCAGTAATGATTCGCTCGGGCACTCCGTATCTGCAAATGATGTCTCTTTTCAAAAATCTGGCTACCACTTGACGAGTGACATTGGCATAAGATGCTGCTTCAACCCACTTAGTGAAGTAATCAATCGCAACCAAAATAAAACGATGACCATTTGAAGCAATAGGCTCTATTTTCCCGATCATGTCAATTACCCACATAGAAAATGGCCAAGGAGATGACATGACGTTGAGCGGGCTGGGAGGAACATGCACCTTGTCTGCATAAATCTGGCACTTGTGGCACTTACGGGCGTACGAACAACAGTCTACATCCATTGTTAACCAATAGTACCCCGATCTCAACAACTTCTTAGCCATGGCATGTCCTCCTGCATGAGTACCGAAAAATCCCTCGTGGACTTCTTGCATTGACAGGCTTGCTTCGTGTCTTTCCACGCATCTGAGCAAGACCATGTCAAAGTACCTCTTATACAAAACCCCATTTGTATTCAAGAAGAAGCTAGCAGCAAGTCGTCTTAAGGTCTTCTTGTCGTTGGACGATGCCCCAGCTGGGTATTCTTGTTTTTCCAGGAAAAGCTTGATGTCAAAGTACCAAGGTTTCTCATCAGACACTGCGTCTACAGAGAAAGCATAAGCTGGTGCGTCGAGCCTGGAAATGTCAATCCTGGGCACATAATTCCAACACAAGACTTTGATGGACGAAGAAAGAGTATCCAATGCATCGGAAAATTGATTCTCATCTCGTGGTATATACTGAAGCTTAACCGTTGTAAAGAACGTCAACAGTCTTCTGGCATAATCCCTATAAGGAATTAAATGTTCTTGATGTGTATACCACTTGCCGGTAATCTGATTGATAACGAGGGATGAGTCTCCGAATATATCGAGGGTCTTAATCTGGAGATTAATAGCCTCCTCTATTCCCATTATGCACGCCTCGTACTCCGCTTCATTGTTGGTGCAACCAAAAGTAATTCTGGCAGCAAAGGGAAAATGAACACCTTCAGGAGTGATAAGAACAACACCAACTCCACGTTCGTTGATATTGTTGCCCCATCAAACATCAACTTCCATTTGGATTTAGGGTCAGGCCCCTCCTCCGAAAGTGGTTCCTCGTAATATTTTTCTTTGAGGTACATGATGTCCTCATCAGGGAAATCAAATTTCATCGGCTGATAATCTTCTTCAAGTGGTTGTTGTGCAAGATAATCTGATAATACACTTCCTTTGATGGCTTTCTGGGAAGTATATTGTATATCATACTCTGTTAAGATCATTTTCCACCTTGCAACCCTTTCGGTTAACGCTGGCTTCTCGAAAATATACTTGACAGGGTCCATTTTCGAGATTCGCAGTGTGGTATGGGTCAACATATACTGTCTCAGTCGGCGAGCAGCCCATACCAAAGCACAACAAGTTTTCTCGAGTAGTGAGTAACGAGATTCACAGTCGGTAAATTTTTTGCTAAGGTAGTAAATATCATACTCTTTTCTACCAGACTCGTCATGTTGGCCTAGAACACACCCCATTGACCCTTCTAGCACAATCAAGTACGTGATAAGTGGCCATCCTGGAACTGGAGGCATTAGAATTGGAGGTGTCTGCAAATATTCTTTTATCTTTTCAAAGGCTCTTTGACAGTCCTCATTCCACCTGACCGTTTGTTCTTTTCTCAACAATTTGAATATTGGCTCACACGTGGCAGTTAGATGAGATATGAACCGTGAAATGTAGTTCAATCTCCCTAAAAACCCGCGCACATTTTTTTCTGTTTTCGGTGCAGGCATATCTTGTATTCCTTTTACTTTTGCAGGATCCACCTCGATTCCTTTCTGGCTAACAATGAAACCCAGCAATTTTCTGGACCGCACTCTGAAAGTACACTTGTTTGGATTCAACCTTAGCTTATACTTTATCAATCTATCAAACAGCTTTTTGAGATTGACCAAATGCTCCTCTTCGTCTCGGGACTTGGCAATCATGTCGTCCACATAACATTCAATTTCTTTGTGTATCATGTCATGGAACAATGTGACCATAGCTCGCTGGTACGTTGCCCCGGCGTTCTTCAACCCAAAGGGCATAACCTTGTAACAAAATGTACCCCACGGGGTAATGAACGTTGTTTTCTCCATGTCTTCCGGTGCCATTTTGATCTGATTATACCCGGAGAAGCCATCCATGAAAGAAAATACCGAGAACTGAGAGGTGTTATCTACTAGCACATCAATGTGAGGTAATGGAAAGTCATCCTTTGGACTTGCTCTGTTTAGATCTCGATAATCAATGCACATCCGAACTTTGCCGTCTTTTTTTGGTACAGGCACAATGTTAGCTACCCAAGGTGGGTAACTCGTTACGGCAAGGATTCCAGCATCCCACTACTTCTGAACTTCCTCCTTGATCTTCATCGCCATATCAGGACGAGTTCTTCTCAGCTTTTGTTTCACCGGAGGACAGTCTTCTCTTAGTGGCAGCTTATGCACAACTATGTCAGTATCTAATCCTGGCATATCTTGATACGACTAGGCGAAGATATCCACATATTCACGCAGCATACCAATCAACTCCTTCTTTACCTCGGCCTGCAGACTAGCCCCAATCCTTATCTCTCTCTTCACATCTTCAGTCCCGATGTTGATGATTTCTAATTCTTCCTGATGAGGCTGAATGACCCTTTCCTCTTGTTTCAACAACCTGACCAATTCTTCGGGGAGTTCACAGTCTTCCTCAACCCCTTCATCGGCTTGGTAGATAGGATTGTCGAAGTCATGCGTGGTCATAGCAGGAACGTTATCACTAGAATCCAGATGATCAACACTGCACAGATGATGTGCTCATTTCAGAATCTGTTCTTTTCAAAAGAGACGCAAACACACAAACACAAGAAAAGGAAAAACATTGCCATTTTATTTTTTGTGAAAAATTTTAAAACGAAAGAAAGAGAACAAAAATTTTCTTGAAAAATGTCCTTTATTTCATGGAAAAAAGTAAATGCATTAAAAGCATGGTGGCCCTACAAATGGATTCATGCACCTTGGGCAGAGTGCAGGATTGACATGCAGTATGATAAAAAAGAAACAAGTAAATTACTTTGATTTCTAGGTAACTTGAACGAAATCCTCGGCAGACCAGTTTCGGAGCTCCTCCCCAGGTGCACATGGGTGAATCCAGTTATTCCAGTCGCAGTCACTGTCACCTTCTTCACTTGTTGCACAGATGTTGTTGAGATCGAGCATTCCGGCGCTTGTGAAAGTTATGACCTTATTATCCTGAGACTAGTTGGACCCACCAGGCTGGTAACCAAGACCGAACTTGTCGTCCTTCTTTTCCATCTCTAGCAACTTGCCCCAGCCCTGGGCACTTCCAGATTGGACCACTTCTTTGGCTTGCTTATAGGAGTAGATAGAAGTCCCTTCCTTCTTGTTATTCCTCTCTGCTGGAGCCAAAATACTAACATTGACCGCTTCAAAAGCTTGACACAATGTTTCATGAATTTCCCCATCCATTTCCACGTACTTAAAAGTTGACAGATGACTCACAAAAATATCTTCTTCCCCACACACAGTGATCACCTGACCATCTACCACATACTTCAGCTTCTGATGCAACATAGATGTCACCGCGCCTGCAGCATGGATCCAGGGACGTCCTAGCAAGCAACTGTAAGCAGGTTGAATATCCATGACATAGAAAGTACTCTTGAACACTTGAGACCCTATCATCACAAGTAGCTCAACCTCCCCGAACACAGACCTCCGGGACCCATCAAAGGCTTTCACAATTAAATCACTGGGTCGCAACACAATGCCATCAATATTCATCTTCATCAAGGCCTTCTTAAGGAGCACATTGATAGAAGAGCCTGTATCAACCAGGACATGTGACAGGATAGCACCCTTACATTCCATGATGATGTGCAGGGCCTTGATGTGATTGTGGCCTTCAGAAGTAAGATCTCTATCCATGAAACCCAACCCATGACTGGCATTCACGCTGCCTACTATAGCCTCCAAATTGTTAACCGTTATCTCATGTGGTACATATGCCATCTGTAAAACTTTCAGTAGAGCTTCCCAGTGTGCCGGAGAACACATCAACAAGGATAGAATAGATATTTCAGACGGAGTCTGATTTAGCTGTTCAACTACTTTATAGTCACTCTTCTTTACTATCCTCATAAACTCTTCGACTTCCTTTTCAAAAGTGCCTTGCCCGGCAGCAGGAGTTGTCACCTCTTCGGTTGCTATCTGTTTACCCTTAGCCTTTGCAGCAGCTTCAGGTTCAGGATCTCTTCTAAGAGCTTGAGGAGCAAAAAGACGCCCGCTTCTCGTAAATCCACCAACTCCTCCGACATTCACCACAGTCGGGTCAATTGTCACTGCCTTACTTTCCACCTTCTGACCTTCTACATACACATTCGAGCCATAATGCCACGGGATGGCTTTGTCATCAGCATAAGGTATTGGCCCTGGAACCGTAATGGTCACTGGACTCACCTTTGGGGCATAGATAGTCACAGGCTTTCTCCGGGCAGGAACTTCAGCAGGATCGAAGTAAATTGTTATGGTAGACACACAATTGCTTATATCATCAACCCTATCAAACTGCAGCGACCCCTCATCAATCAGATGTTTTAACCCATTCTCCAAGTCTTCACAGCCATTAACTGAGCTTAAACACCCCTTGCAATCATACCCGCACCCTGGGAATACTTATCCTTTCAACAATCTATCTTTCACAACTAGCAATGAAGTCTTCACTTCCTCCACATTCAAAATCAAGCTTAACCTCTCACCATCGTCAACAACATTTATCCTTTCCCCTCCATGGTTTGGAATGGGATTTGATGTAACATTAGGAGGCGGTGCAAAGTTAATCGCCTTTGAATCAATCAAGTCTTGAACCTTATGCTGCAATGCCCTGCACTTCTCGGTTGAATGCCCGGGAGCTCCTGAATGAAATGCGCATCTTGCGTTAGCATCATACCCCACTAGAAGCTTGCCAGGTGGAGGTGGTGCTAATGTCCTTAATTGAACCAAGTTTAAATCTAACAAACTTTGAAGTAGTGTTGTGTATGTCATCGGAATGGCTTCAAGCACCCTGTTAGTTGGACGAGCTTGTCTCTGTTGATAGGGTCTTTGCTGATAATTATTGCCCTGTGGCGGTTGTTGTTGTGGTTGTTGTGGTTGAGTTTGTTGCACAAGACTTGATGGAATAGTGACAGCTGCAACTTGTTCATAGGATCCTCTGTATCCACGGCCCCGACCTCGGCCGTACACAGCATTAGTTTCTCCCTCCCTTCTTCTTGGAGGTCCATTAAAAGCTTTTCGAACACCACTGGAGCTACATGCACCAGTGTCTTGAATCTTCCCAATCTTTATAAGAGTTTCAACCCTCTCTCCGGCTATCACAATGTCATTGAACTTTGTTGCTGAACAAGACGCCAACCACTCAATAAACACCCCCTGTAGTGTTCCCGGTGTGCCGGAGAACACATCAACAAGGATAGAATAGATATTTCGGACGGAGTCTGATTCAGCTGTTCAACTACTTTATAGTCACTCTTCTTTATTATCCTCATAAACCCTTCGACTTCCTTTTCAAAAGTGCCTTGCCCGGCAGCAGGAGTTGTCACCTCTTCGGTTGCTATCTGTTTACCTTCCCATGAACATATCCGCCATTTCACTTTCCAACAAGGGAGGTTGTACTCTAGCAGCAAGCTGACGCCACCTCTGAGCGTACTCCTTGAACCCTTCTTTAGCATTCTGAGACATGGTCTGCAATTGGGTACGATTTGGAGCCATATCCAAATTGTACTGATATTGTTTCACAAATGCCTCTGCTAAATCCTTCCATCTTCGAATATTTACCCTGCTCAGCTTCATGTACCACTCCAAGGAGGCCCCCACAAGGCTATCCTGGAAGTAATACATCCACAGCTTCTCGTCATTTGTATGTGCAGAAATTCTTCCTACAAAAGACTGAAGGTAAGTCTTCGGGCACGCTGTGCCATTGTACTTGTCAAAAGCAGGGACCTTAAACTTGTAGGGAACTCTACGATTGAATGGCACGAATCTGCTCATCCATCTCTTCAAACTTTCTGTTCATGTCAATTCCTTGGCCTTCTGCCTCATCCAACAAAGTGAATTGCTCATCTTGCCCATCCATTTGCACGTTATTCATTCCATCATTGACAATAGTAACCCCTGGTTGCACCACAGGGATTTCTACATGACGGGCGCCAGCCCCATTGCGATTACCTCCATCTGCTGTCCCATTGTTCCTGGCCTGATTGTTTTCCACCATCTCGCGCAAGCGCTCCTGAGTTTGACCCATCCCAGCCATGAAGGTCATGAAGTTGTCCATCCTTGTCTTTAAGTCAGCCAGATCTGCTTGCATCTGATCCATTAGTCTCTCTCTGTTTACTCTCGTAGGATATCTGTGCACCGTTGGCTGTTCTCGAACCTTCCTGGGAGCTATAGTGCCTCAAAGAACATAAACGTTATAAATCTGATGAACCACCTGCAAAACAACAAACATGTTATTTGCATACAATGTAACTATTCATGTTTCCAGGTTTAGGCATTTATATGCCCCAGTTCTGGTATTTGCTCCAGATAGCCCCTTCGAGCATTAATTTTCAAACTCTCCCTTTAAAGAGTGTTCAGATCTTAGCAGTCTCAAACAAACAAGCTTTGTGTACTCAGGAATGGTAACTGGAATTTAACATTGCATAACATGGATAACCCACTGGCAGCCAAAGTCAGAGCACAAACAAATTCCCCGGAGGGTTACAAGTCAATACATGGATAAAGAAAAATAAAGCAAGACTCCTACAACAAGTCTGTAGGTAGTCTAAATACAAATATCAATAAACCAAAATCCTAGACTAAAGGAGAGACTCCTCAGGTTCTTCTTCTGCAGCTATCACCTCTGTCCGGTTCTTCTTCACGACTGCTCTCAGCTTAAGCTCTGCAATCTCTTTCAATGCCTCCTCCAAGGCCATCTGACTCTGTGCTAATTGTTGAGTCTTTTCTCTTCGTATTTTGTGAACTTGTTCTACTTCTTCTTTCTTAAAGGTCATCTGTACCTCAAAAACTCTTCCTTTTCTTTGTACTTCTTCTGCTCCTGTTCCCTTTGGCCCTACAACCAAACAATGGACTGGCGAGCTTCTTTAAGAGTCTTCAAAGTCTTCTTACGCTCCGCTTCTCTTTTTGATTCCATTAGGCCCAATCTCTGAAAGTGAGCTTCTCTTCTAGCAAACTCCTTTTCTTTAGCTTCTAAGGTAACCTGCATCTTCTGTAGCTTTTCTTCTGTTTCATTCTTGGAACGATTGGCAAGGTGGTACAAGTTAACCATTTCCGCATTCTCTATCCGGACCTCGTGCAACTGAGCTTCCAACTTCTTATACTCTTCAAGAGAAACAATATTCTGACATGGCACCTCTTTGGGATACAATGGAGCTTCCACTGAAAATGGCATGAGCACTTCCTCTACACGCTTCTGCAACCATGTAGCAAAAGGAGGGTATGTCTTGGGATTTACCCTTCCAAAATCCTTCTTTCCTTTCTTCACCCTATGAGCCCAAGCCTGAGATGCTTGTATGACTAACTCTTTGTTTCCCTCCACAAAAAAGTACAAAGACTCGGCTAATTCTTCCATACTTGGTGTATCCCTCAGTGGATAGCCAAATTGTTTCCTGGCTAAGACTGGATGATAACTGATCACACCCTTCCTCCCTAGCAAAGGCACATTAGCAAAACTCCCACAACTAACCAGTAACTCCTTCCCCAACAAATCTATATTATAACCATAAGTTATATCCTCAGAAGTTAGTCCCATTAGCCTCCTAGACCACCTTCATTCATCTCTCATCTCTTTGAAAGGGCCTGACTTTGGCAATTGCTTGGCAAACCAACCAGCAAATAATGGAGCACAACAACCCACTGGTTCACCTCTGCCTTTCTCATTTCGGTAATGAACATTGTAGTAGAAATCTCCCAACAAAGTTGGTATAAGATTACCTTTAGCAAATATTGGAGATCACCTCCAAACTCACAAACTCCTTTTCTCCCAGGAAAAGACTAGATCCATATAGCATCAAGGCCACCACAGCGCTAAAATCTCCCCACTTACTCTCTTTGGCATACTCTTCTGCTTCTGGTATAAGCACATCCCAGGGAAGTCCTTTGCCCTCACTATCCTTCAAAGCTTTCTTGACCTTAGCAGCTGGTATACGACAGACTCTGGATATGTCTTCTTCCTTGAGAACTATCTCTGATCCATAGTAAGGCAAAGTATCTCTGACAGGAATACCCAAAATACTAGCAATCTCCTCCAAGGTAGGAGCCAAGATATAATCTGGAAACACAAAACACCGAAGCAAGGGATCATAGAACTGAAGCAAAGTGTGCAAGCTATCCTTCTGGTCTGCAGTAGGTTTATCCATGTACTTCAAAATCTGACCATACCTCTTCCTGAAGTTCCCTAAAACTTGATCATTCATTAGTCCTGCTAGTCTCTGAACACTCTTGACTTCTGGTTGAAGGAAAGTGTAATGGACATTTTTCTTTCTTGTAACATTCTTAGCTTCTGCCATCTGAAAAGCTTACAATTACCAGAACTGGGTGCTAAACTGTAAACAAAACTTGAAAATGGAAGCACAAATAGTTAATGCGAGTACGATGCGATGCAAATGCAATGCAGGCATATGATCAATCTGGGACCATCTGGATACTGAATATTAGCACCCCAGATCGTTTGTCGTACCCGACGGGATCCACACTTGCAAAGAAACTGCTTCAAAGGGTGAAGAAATGAAAGCTGCTGCAAAGCTGAAACTGAAACTGGATAAGAAAGAAAATAAGTGGGGACTGAAAAAGAAATGAAAAGGAAAAATGTAGGGATAATAAATATTGTGCTCGAACGGGCCCTACCCCGCTGCCTACGTACCTCATCTGGACAATGAGGATCAGAGTCGCCGTAGTTCCCCTAACTAGGGGTGGAAAAAATTGCTTGTGTCTTAAGGCTTAAACTGCCTATGTCAATGCTCAGGTGTTGCAGGCTCGGACGACGAGTGCATTACCGTCTTGCAAAATGACAAGTAGGAGCAAGTTTGTACGTAAGGAGTGAGTGGGATGAGAAAAGAAGTCCCGAAGGAGAGACGTTTATTGTTTGTCCAGTGTTTTTTAGAAGCTTTTATTGGTGTGGCACAAGGAAGTGAACTCAAGCTCTTTTCCATGGAATGTGTACTTGCTACTACATTCCAAGATGGAATAATAGAACAAGCACACTCAAGTAAGGAGAAGATCCCCAAAACTTGATTCCAGGGATTAGGGCCTAAGCTCACTAACTCATTGAAGTTATTAAGTGTTTTTTGTAATTAAACTGAAGAAGTGTGTTTTATGATTTTCTTGATGAAGATGGTCTCATGATCAGACTTGTGCATAATGATAGACAAGCTTGTACTATCCCAAGATGGGAAAACTACAAGTGTTTCATGGAATAAGGCTATTGCATAGGAGCCCACTTCAATCCTTATTAAATGTTTTTTTGCTTTTTGTTTTGAGATGAGAAAAGAAAAGAACCAAAAGGATATTAAAGGTAAAAATCTAATGGGGGGACTAACAAATCCTAATGTTAGCATGCAAGGGATCCCTAAGGTTAGTGTGGCTTACTATCCTAAAGAAGGAAGAAATAACAATAGAAAGAGGAGAATGAAGAAAGGAAGAAGATAGAAAGGATGGCCTAAGCACATCAATCACAAATAAGAAAATATCATGAAAAGAAAAGAGATAAGAATTGGAGATGGGGAATCACATCCACACCTCTCACTTACCAGAGCCCCTGAAATGGTTAATAACATAAGAAAGCATCATGAAAACAAGACCAGATGAAACACAAGATGAGCATAGGGTCAAGCCAAAACAATAAAACCAGAATAGAGACTTCATGTACAAGTGTCAAGATCAAACACACAACACAAGAATGAAAAATGGATTAAACAACTCAACATAAAGCATTACAGATTATCCTGACAAAACCAAACAACTATGAGATAACATAAAGCATACAAAGAAAACCAACATCACACACTTCAAGACCAGAACCCTAACATGTCAAGAATGTGCCTAAGCATCATAAGAAAATGAGAATAGAGGCAAACAAGTTTAAACATTAGCAACATGAGAAACAAATAAGCATAAGAAGTAAGGTGAACATGTACAAAAGTGAACGAACTTCCAAGGTAAGCAACCACAAAATTTCTCAAAGTACACACATCATTCAAAGACCATAAGGATATCCTCATCCTAAATGGGCTCTAAACAACCTAAGGGAGTTGGCACAAGTGCCCTCCCAACCTAAGGACTAAACACATGACCAAAAAGGAAGTAAAAGAAGATAAGCAAAGAACAAAATTCAAATCAAATCAATCATTCATCCAAAAATTCCACAACTTTGCACAAAGACTCTTCAAACATCTAATATTAGCATGCCAAAAGAATAGGATCAAAATCAGAAGCTAAGTAGGTCAAATATGTGCCTAAACATGGATTAGGGTTATGAAACTTCATGCACAAGTTAAGGATCAAAAATAATCAAGCAAACTTCTAAAAAACATAAGAAAAATCAACAACAAACTAAATTTCAATATGAATCCAGAGCAAAAAGAATCAATTAAAAATTCAAATTAATGATCAAGATATAAATTCTACATGACAGCATGTGTTTAAAATGAAATAAAAACAATTAAATAAAAAAACAATTAATTCCAGCGTGGAAAATGCAAATAAATGGAAAATAAAAATATCAAAAATTAAAGAAAACTCAAAATATCATTCATGAATTTTTTTGGAATTTTTATGAACCTCTAGCTATTTTAATTAATTAAAAATCAAACTGAAATAAAATAAAAATAAAAACAATAAACCAATGGGCCAGGGGTGTATATAGCAAGAGACTAAGTTCAAAATCAATGGGCCAGAGAGAGGGAGGGGTGCGAATAGCAACTGAGGCCCACAAGCCCTGCGTAGGATTATGATAATTATGGTGGAAAATCAAATAAAATCAGGAAAATAGAAAACCCTTGGATCAATTGTACGCGTGAGATCTGGTCAATGAAAACCCTAAGTCATTTCAACCACTGGCCAGTGTGTGTGTACATGGTAGTTATAGTGTGGTGCGCAACATGAAGCTTTATTCAGACTATAATATAAAATGAAGTCACGTGCAAGGGAGGGTACGTTTTTAAGGTGCTGGCAAGATACAGATCGTCCAAATCAAAGATCTAATGGCAGTGGGATCATCTTCTTCATTCATCCAATTCCAGAATCCGGTGACCGAAGCCCTAGCTCTGGCACCAGAAAATTCATAATCAAGAAAAAAACACCACAAACAATGCTATAAACCTCCAAATATGATCATCTACTCATCCTGAACATGAATCAAACACTCAAATGCACAAACACTTCATGAATTCATTAAATCGAAACAATCAAAGTTTGACATCAAACTTTCAAATCCAGATTTCTCACTCACTAGTCATGCATTTTCAAATCTAAATAGTGCAGTGAACTCGGGAGAACATGTAGATCATAAAGCACACAACAAAAATCATTTCCAGATCCATGGATTTTGAGCTTACCTGAAACTTGCAGAGGTCAAAATAGCTTGAGATGAGCTTCCAGAAGATGCAGATCTCCTCCTTTAGACTCCTCCTTGCAAAATAAATGCAAGAGAGGTCTTGAATCTCTCTAAATCTAAGAACCCGAGCACAACTGCACCAAACTTGCAAGTTATATGATCCTTGGTTTCAGCTTCAGATGATGATGAATTCTTGCTCCTTACACCTCTAGGATCATGAATATGTGATTGGTTTTTTGATTGAGGAGAAGAATAGTGAGATTTGAAGGAAAATGAAAATGGAGCAAAAACTTGAGACTGAGCAAATGTTGTGGATCTGAGGTGAAATGAAACCCTAGCCAGCTTATAAAGGGTGCATGCTTTCAGTGTTTTGAAATGTGAAGGGAATGCACGTGAGGATCATGAGGGAGGAGTGATTTTGCAAAATTGCAAGAGTTGTGTGATATGGTGATTTGCTCGTGCTATCCCTCCACTCTTTGCACATGCTGATCCATTTTGATTTGTCCACTCACCCATGATGTAATCCTGGCCCTTGGATGCTTGGTTCATGTTTTTCATGTGATCATGCATTTTTGCATTTTATGAAATACCCCACATCCCATGCACGAATTCTTCACTTTCTCTTGATCCAAATGCTTATCATGTCATGAATGATGATGTAGTGACCTTACTTTGCATATAAAACAACTTGGAATTGAGATACATGCGTTTTTGCTCTTGGTAGAAACTTGAATTTTAAGGTAAATCCTAAAAAATAAGTGAACTTCCAAAGACCATAACTTTTGATTCATGAAGGCTATCAAAATGCACTTGTACTTTTTGAAAATGGGAGAACATACCCTACAACTTTCATGTTTAATGGAAATTCATTTGAGGTCATCTTGGCCATGAAAGAATGGTTTGAAGATTAGGGCAAAACTTGCCAAAAATAGAAACTTTCATTACAAGCCATATGCCAAAAAAAGAAAGTTATTCAAAACCTCTTAATTCTTGATCTTTGACTTTTCCAAACCTCTTCTAAGGCCTTAAGGACATCCCTTGACTTGAAAAATGGGGTTGGACCCCTTGAATTCTCACAGTTGAGTTTTAAAATGCACAGTTGACCAATTTCTTCTTATGCAAGCAACTATTGAAATACTTGCCTTCCACAAGGAATTTTCTCACCAAATTTCATCCATAGAATCCTCTTATCATATGGAAGACTTTGCCCACATGAAATGGCCAAAGTCTCAAAGAAATCCTTCTTGAAAATGAAAGCCTAATTTGGGAACCATTGTGTAGGAGCTTGCCCTAGCTTGAACTTCTCTGATGATCACTCAACCTTTTGGGCTCTTGTAAAGGATCTTGAACTTGTGAATGTTATGTAGGCTCTTTATGGGACTTGGACATGTCCACTTGGCCTCTTGCTATAGCTTGTAATGCCTCAAATCCACCAATGATTGATCATATGCCTAATGCAAGAACATGAGAATGTTATGCTTCATTTTTCTATGCAAAGATGCCAAGGATATGATATGCTCATGATGATTATGATATGATGATGATGCTTAAAAAGAAGAGGGCAAATTTGGGGTGTTACATATACATTTTAGGCATTATGTGGAAAGAAATGCATGTTAGTTTATACACATAATGTGAATGTCTTGATGAATGCATTAGTTTATTGATTCAGGGGAAAATTAGGGTATGAAACCAACCATTGGGAATTTTATATATGAGGGAGCGGACTTGATGATTGTGAGGACCTCCAATTCAAATTGGGTGGAGATTATAGACACCCCTTGGTCATGGACGACCGACAGGTACATGTAAAAGAGGCGTATGTGGAATTTGTTGGACGGTCATGTTAGCCCGCTTCACCTAGAAGCACAATTTGAGAATCACATCCCCCTCATCCCCAATTCAAAAAATTTTGAATGTCTTTTGAAGGAGGCTACTCGTTGGTCACATGTGTAGTGTGTCTCAAAGGCTTCCACTCCTCAGTGCTTTATCCAACTTGAGGCCATTTATAAATTCAGATTTCTTAAAAAAATAATGAGCTATGAGATTTAGTATCGCTTTTAGATGTAGGTGCTCTCATATCTCCCAAACATCCTTACTTTGAGGAGCCTATAGTTAATTGTTACATCTACTCGCATTGCATGGTTCATGCAATGTTCGTACAATTTCATGAGTTCCCTATTATTGGAAGGCTCAATCGCATTATCTTTCTCGCCTAACTCCCTAATAATCACCATTTCAAGAAAAAAAGTTGAAGAAAGGGAGGAAGTGATTAATACTTGTTTACAAAGAAGACGAAAGTTTGAGAATTGTTGAACGTAATTTGAATTGTTACAAGTAGGTACTTTGGAATATGGTGAGTAGACGGGGTCTTTCTTTTACAAAGGTAAGAAAATTAGGTCACCTAGGCTCTGATTTCCTTATGTTAGGTACACATCAACAGTTACAGAATGAACCATTACATGTCTCACGTCTTGACATGTTTCTGCGGGTTTGGTTTCCCAATGTCAATCCATCATTAAGAGCATTAAATGTTGCACTTGATGCCCTAACTGATGCTTGGGGGACCCGCCCTAAATGATGATAAAGGGACTCGCCCATTACTTTTTAGGAAATTTTTTGTGGAACTTCAGGATGATAGTACACCATATTTCAATCACTTCGTCTTTTTCAAGGCCTTGTGCTTTAGGGATTATGGGTTGAGATTACTTTTTTGGGTCTGAATAAGGAATGACTCATGACAAAGTACATTATTTGATAAATCTCTATTAGGAGCAGAAAGTTTGCTAGTCCCCCAAAGTAGATTTAAGCGCCCAATGACATGGTCGCTCGAATGAGAGTAGCTAATCCCCCAACGAGGTTTGTATCTCCCGCCCACAGTCTGCCTCATCTATCACATATAGATATAACAATATAAGAATATCAATGAGGGAAGAAAACGGTGTCCCGGTAATCTGGGGAGAAAGAGATGTATTTTCCCCACATTTATGATGATGGGGTTATGGAATTCATTCTTAGCCAATCATATATGTCGTTATAAATACCCTAAACCTCCAAGGTTACATACATACAATAATTGGAGGAAGAAAACACGGGCTCTCTTATCATTCATGCATGAGCAAATTCTTTCTCTTGATCATTATATGTTTAGCAAGTAAGAAAACTTTAATCCAATACTAATTAAATTTAAAAATTACAAATTTATTTTATTTTTACCAATAATTTAGTAAAGATGATAAATGTTAACCAAATATATTTCATAAATAATAGTAGAGATTAAGATTAACATTCTTAATTTTTGAACTTGTTATTCCTAAAATTGAAATTTCAATTATGAAATAAAAATCATCTAATAAAAGATCATCAAAATTTATGCTCTACAAATTAACTTGCTATAAAAGATACTTTCATTAACTAATTATATGCCACATAAGTGAACGATATATGATGGGAGCCTAAAAATACTGACAGAAATATACGATACCACTAAGGCGGCATATCAATTACTTAATCTTATGCACAACATTATCTCAGAAGCCGCCACCGCCACCGCCACCGCCACCTCCCCATCCTCCTCCACCACCACCGCCTCCACCATGATCACCACCATGTCCAACATGTCCCCCTCCATGTTCAATATGCCCACCATGTCCGCCTGTATGTCCTCCATGGTGACCACCATCAGTTCCATGCCCTCCGTGATGATTATGTCCTCCATGATGACCACCGTGACTTCCATGTCCTCCTCCTAGATGACCACCATCAGTGCCATGTCCTCCATGATTACCACCATCAGTTCCATGTCCTCCCTGGTGACCAACATCAGTTCCATCTCCTCCGTTATCTCCTCCGCCATCACCTCCTCCATCATCTCCTCCACCATCACCACCTCCACCACCCGCAGATTTGAATTCTTTTCTCTTTTCATGTCGAGAGATCTTTTCCTTCTTTTCATGTCCACAACAAAAATTTCCCATATCTATATTGTTCGCTTTGACGTCTTTGTTCCTCTACGGCTTTACCCCATCGAAGTATAATTTATAGACAAAGTTTCTATAGTCAGTGTCTTGTTTTACACGGAAAGTTCTTTGAAGTTTCATCGAAATGTAAAAGTATATTTCTTTTCATATTAAATTTCTAATAAGTTTGAAATATTAAATTATTAACTTATATACAAAGAAAGTTACATCGATATACTATATGTCTGACCAAAGAAATTTCATAAATCAGTATGCCACTATAAATATATATAAAAAATAAAATAAAATAAAAACTTTAGATAGAAGAAAAGACTGTAGACTTTTATTGTATTGTATTTTAGTTTTTTTATAGGTGTTTTTTGCTTTGTTTAGGCGATTCTTTTTTTAAGAGTAAATATTTGACTATCTACTTTTCTTTTAAAGGTTTTTTGATTAGATGAGCTGAAAATAATAGAAACAAATATCATAAAGAGACAAGGACCTAATGAGATATGACCCCATTATATATATTATTTCACAATAATGTCTTTGTAGGACCAGATAAGAACAATTGTATAGCATAAATTAATAGATTAAATAAGTATTTAATTTTAATAAATAATCCAGAGTTTTTTTTTCATTCTTAAAAATTGCATTCATTAATCACAATAAAGTTATCGTACACCAATATCTAATCATCTTTAAACTTGAAGCAATTTCAATTTATCCGATGATGACAAACCTTCTTCATTTGGGGTGACACTAGTAATGGAAAAAAAATTCATGTTGTTAATTGGAACAAAATTCATGTTGTTAATTGGAACACTGTTATGTTAATGAATCCTAACAATCTTGGTGGATTTGGGATTAGAGAGATCTTAGACTCATGAATGTTGTTTCCACCTACACCTGACCCATATCCACCGTCCATATACTCATACCCTCCATTTGATTTAGACAAAACTACAAGGTTTTCTCAAATCTAATTCTGATTCTTCATTTGATTTAGATTTTGATAGTTTAGGAAAGAGTAATTAAGCTAGAATAGTGAAACCTAAGTTTCAGATGAATTCGGCTTTTTAGATGAGAGTAAAGTGGTTCCTGTTTCGGTTTACGTAAATTTAGAAGTTGAAATTGGGCCGTTAGATTTCTCGAATGGAAATGGAGTCTCTGGTGAGTTTTTAGATGTTGGTGATTCTTCGAGTGAGTTACCGAGTGGAGTTAGTAGGAGCACTAGAACTAGAGGCTCTAATACTTTGGAGTTTAGTGCTTTGAGGGTTTGTTGTGCCATGCCAATCAATTTACAATCGAGTAATGAATTTGTGATACCTTATGAGGACATGGTATTTGGGGTTAAATTCAAAAAGCTCGGCTCAAAATGGCATAGCAATTCGAAGACAACTATAGAAAGTTATGCATTGTCACAGTTAAATCGGAAACCGAAACTAAAGGGTGCAAATAAGTTGAGGCCAAAGAGTGGTGTTGGTCCATAATGCAGTGATCTCAAACAGAAAGAAAAGTAGGAAGCGGGAGGAAACATTTGGAACAGGGAAACTGTGAAGAGAAGTGGAAATGAACGTGATGTGCTTGTAAAACACATGTTTAATTCTAGGTTATCTCCTGCATAATGATAGATTGGAAAATGTTCAATAGAAAAAATTCAATGTCGGTGTTTTAGATTGGTCTCGACTCGAGAAATGTAAGCACAAGCATATACCAGAAGAACTAACTAATCATTTCACATCTGTCAATAGCGGTGAATCGTCATAAAAAACAATCACTATATCGTCCCTCAATGCTGGTAGAAAGGAAAAACTTGAATCACTTCCACAAGGAATCACTTCCACAAAGTAGCAAACTTCCCTTTGAGAATATTGAACAATTCGAATTTTCTAGAAGTATAACCAAAAGCATAGGAAATGAGCAGATGAGGAATGTCAGTACTAAAAGAACTTTAAATGTTGAATACTCTACATTGAAATCAAGGCACCACAGGGTCTCATCTTCTATTCCTTATGCAAATGTAAATGGAAAGGATAAGGATGATGAGTACTACCACAAGGAAAAAGAGAGAAATCGCAAGTCCAATTGTGGTATGATACAGTCATCAGTTAAATCAAAAGGCAAATGCATCATTCAGTTCTGAAAAAATGAGTTCTGACCACAATGAATCCAGGATAAAGGAGAATTAGTTGCTGGAGTCAGATTCCTACAATAGTTGTAAAAATAACCATAGAAAGCCAAGTAATATGGTGCAGATCTATCCTCCTGAAACTTCCGACCCAAGTTCTTCAGATGATTTCCGGCTTTCTGAATTCAGAACATCATCAGATGAAAATTGTCCAGAATTACATTGGCAATGTAGGTCCTGAAATCCGACTCTTAAGTGGATGCCATTCGGTGGTTGAGGATACATTTTTTTCTGGATCAATGCAACACAACATTACTATCGATCTCGGGATGAATCGTTCTTCTGTGCTTTCAGAGAAAATATCGGGTACACAATCTGAAATTGCTTGCTTTGAAAAGGATGTGTTAGAAAATAGCTTGCGCATTCAGTCTGCTTTCAATAATCTAATTGAATCATTGGACAAAAAAACTGTTGAGCTGACTTCTCAGAAGAGTATGAATCCATCATTCCACAACTGTCGGTTTAGCTTCAGCTTAAGTCAAATCAGCCGAAGTTTCAGCTTCAAGGAAGGCCCTGCAGTTTCACAATTTGGTTCTAACTATGGTTGTCGTCCTTCTCATTTTTGCGAAGAGATTCAGTTTTGGAAGTTGAAGGAGATTCATGGTTATTCTTTAAGGCATGGATTCCTTCATAGTGATGAATTGGTTGTTGATGCTTTGGTCACGGAATATGCAAAGTGTGGTTTAGTTGCAACTACAATAGGGACAGTAGTAGCATATATACTTGCTCCAATGCGATCGCTTGGTCCGAATAGTTGGAAGATAGCAGCTGCTCTCAATATTGGTGGAGATGTCAATTATGTTGCCATATCTGATGCTCTTGGTGTTCAGCCCTTGGTTTTAGCCGCCGGCTTAGCTGCGAATAATGTTATTGGTGCACTGTATTTTTTAACATTATTTACATTGACCTCTAAAGTGCCTCCAAGGCCTCAACATCAGTAAATAATGATGCAATGAATTCCGTATCTGGGTCTGATGACAAACTTCCGGTGCTACAAATGGCTACTTCTCTTGCGGTGTATTTTGCCATCTGTAAGGTCGCCAATATTCTTACATGGTATTTTGGTATCCAAGGGGGTACTCTACCATTAGTAACATCAATTGTTGTAGTAGATGCAACCGTATTTCGTAAACCATTTGCTTTACTTTCATCCTCTGGTGAAGATATGGCTGTGATTTTTATAAAGGTATTCTTTGGGGTGATAGGTGCAAGTGGGAGCATAAGGAGTGTTGTGAATAAAGATATTTCACAGTTAGTTGAAGTGAGGCCAAAAAATGACAGGTTTCTAAGACTCTTAGAACTATTTGGGGAATGGTACAAGAAAGCTTTATATGTTGTCAAAAAGTCGATACCAAATGCTGATATTTTGATGAAATCATCCAGTGGTGATTTATCTCAAACCTCTAGAGTTTGATAGCTTGAAATCTCAAAAAAAAATTAGAATAACTTAGTTTCTTCACGGAATTACTAAAGTGGTGTAGTTTGAAAGCTAATACGCCATAAGAATTAGTTAATTAACATAAAATTGATTTTTTTTTAAAGACACGTATTCGCCAATCAGATTGGCTCATGGTAGGGCTGTTCATGGTATGGTTCTATGAGAAAACTGAACCGAACTGAACCGAACCATTATATAAGTCATCCGATCCGAACCGAACCGAATCGTTTCCATTTTTTTCAAAACTGAACTGAACCAAAATTTTTGGTTTGGTATAACGGTTCGGAACTCCGAACTGTACTAAGCCATTAGAATACAAATTTTTCCAAACCAAACCATATGTTTAAGAACCAAACTATTAAACTTTATTTTTTATATGTTTGTTATTTTTTTTTTAAAATCGTTTTTTTTTATATTTTCGAAAAAAACTCGTTTTTTTTATATTTTCGGAAATAAATCGGATTTTCTTATGTTTTCGAAAAAAAAAAGTCGTTTTTTTTTATATTTTCGAAAAAAAATCAGTTTTTTTTTATTTTCAAAAAAATCCGTTTTTTTTATATTTTCGAAAAAAAGTCGATTATTTTTATTTTCAGGAAAAAAAATCGATTATTTTACATTTTCGAAACAAAAATGTTTTTATTATATTTTCGAAAAAAATCGGTTTTTTAATATTTTCGAAAAAAAAGTCGTTTTTTTTTATTTTCGAAAAGAAATCGACTTTTTTATATTTTTGTAAAAAAAAGTCGTTTTTTTGTATTTTCAAGAAAAAAATCGATTATTTTATATTTTCGAAAAAAATTGATTTTTTTATATTTTTGAGAAAAAAGAATCGGTTTTTTAATATTTTTGAAAAAAAAATCGGTTTTTTAATATTTTTGAAAAAAAAAATCGGTTTTTTATATTTTCAAAAACAAAATCGGTTTTTTGATATTTTCGAAAAAAAGTCGTTTATTTTATATTTTCGAAAAAAAATCGATTTTTTGATATTTTTGAAAAAATCGTTTTTTTTTTATATTTTCATAAACAAAATCGGTTTTTGTTTTTATATTTTAGAAAAAAATCATTTTTTTCGAAAAAAAATCTGCTTTTTAATATTTTTGAAAAAAATCGGTTTTTTGAAATTCAGAAAAAAAAATCGTATTTTTTATATTTACGAAAAAATCGATTTTTTGAATTTTTGAAAAAAAATCAGTTTTTTTTTATATTTTTGAAAAAAAATCGGTTTTTTTATATTTTCGAAAAAATTCTGTTTTTTATTTTTTCTAAAAAAATCGGTTTTTTGATATTTTCGAAAAAAATGGTTTTTTGAAATTTTCGAAAAAAATCGGTTTTTTGGCTATTTTCGAAAAAAATCGTTTTTTTGAAATTTTCGAAAAAAGTCAGTTTTTTTAGATATTTTCGAAAAAAATCGGTTTTTTTAATTTTCAGGAGAAAATCGATTTTTTTACATTTTCAAAAAAAATCGGTTTTTTTATATTTTCTAAAAAAATTGGTTTTTTTATATTTTCAAATAAAAAAGTCGTTTTTTTTTTATATTTTTAGAAACAATGTCAGTTTTTTGATATTTAAAAAAAAAAGTCATTTTTTGATATTTTCGAAAAAAATTGGTTTTTTGATATTTTCGAAAAAATCAATTTTTTGAAATTTTCGAAAAACAATTGGTTTTTTTGATATTTTCCAAAAAAATCTTTTTTTATATATTTTCTATAAAAAATCGGTTTTTTGACATTTTCAAAAACAAAACCGGTTTTTTTGATATTTTTGTAAACAATTAGCTTGACTTTTCAAAAGTAGTGAATATTATTTAAAATTTTCTAATAAGTTAATGGTTCACTATTGGTTATGTTTGGTTAATTTTAGTTTGGTTCGGTTCTAGAACCGTTAATAAATAAATGGTTCGGTTCACTAACCAAACATAATGGTTTGGTTATTTTAACTTCAGTTCGGTTCGGTTTAGCGGTTCAGTTCGGTTCATAGTTTTTTTGAACAGCCCTAGCTCATGGGTGTTTTTTTTTTCTTTTGCACTTAGTAGCCAATTGGATTTGCTTATTAGTTTTAACTTTTTTTTCTTTCGCACTTAGTCGCCATTTCATTTGGCTAATATGTATTTTTTTTTTTAAAATTCTATATATACTCATGTGTCATTTGGTATAGTGCACGAGTTTAATTTTTTTTCTTCATATTCTTAATAATTGAATAAATTAAATTAAAACAAATCAATAAAGAAAAATATAATAGAAAACCAATAAATAAAGAAATAGTAGAAAAGAAATAAATATGATATTACTTAAGAGTGACTATTACAAATGATCAATTTCCCGTCTGATCGACGTTCCCCAATTCCACATGCACGTGGATGACCCCTCCTTTGAACTCTATTACGAACTTGTTGAGGTGTCTCTGGTTTTTGTGTGTTTGGTGGAGGATTTTGTTGTTGTTGGTCCGAGGATCCATGAGTATTTGATATGTTTGCAACCATTTGTCCCCCCAAAATCCGGTGGGTTGCTGCCAACGGCGCTGCCGTAATCCAATTGAGTTCCCATGTTTTCAAAGTTGGGTCGTAGTGGTTGGCTTGGATGGGGTTGGGTTGGTTGAGGACGGTACGGTCGACCGAATGAGGATATTGCCTCGTTTTGAGAACGATACAATGGTGGAAGGCTATGGTGGGCTGGGGTTGAGTGGAAGGAGTTATTCGGGGTATATTGGGGTGGGTTAGGCTCGTGTTCCTGTGATTGTGTGTGTGGCAAGAATGAGTTGCGGGTTTAGATGAATATTTGGTGAGTGTTTGATGTTGATGGTTGGAACTGGGTGGGTAGATCATGGTGTGGGGTTGGCGGTTGAGCTTATCTTGCGGCTTCCGAGTGCATGTCAAACAAATATGGGTTATCAGACACCCACAGTTACGTTGTAACTGACCTAAACCAAATCAAATATTCTCGAGTTGGTCTAACATTTTGCATGACTGGGTCGCTTAAGACGTGTTGGCGGCGATCTCTCCATTGTTGACGCAACTCCCTGGCAAAGTTTTTCCAATCATTCAAATTCCACTAGACATTTACTCGTCTTAGATGTCATTCTCCCAAATACGTCGGAGGGCCTAGAATATCTTGTTGCATTCTGAACTGCATTTTCACCGATCAGTCTGGTGTATTTCAGTTGTAGTGAACCAAATGATTAATGTCTTTACTATCCATATTTCAACATCCTCGAGGTTAAGTTCATGGTTGAGGCCTATATATGGCCGCCAGATTAATTGTAATATAAAATAATTTTTTGAGTAGAGGGGTAGGATGTTAATCTATAAAACAAAGTTATATTAGTTTAGTTGCAATACCTGGTTGACACCAATGTGGTTGAATAAATTGTGATAGACAATTATAAAACTTCTAAGATTCATGTTGTAATCCATCCCAAGATCGGACCAGCTAAAAAGAAAAGATTGAAAATCAATTAGTTACACTAATCTTAGAATATTTAAAATTTAATATTGTAAATGGAATTTTAATAACCACTTACTAGTTGGCGTAGGGGAACGAGCATGGATTCATGTTGCGTGGGGCGAACATCGACAGTCTTGACCACCCCCATGCTTGTAATAAAAAAGAACAACCATAATATATATATATATATATATATATATATATATATATATATATATATATATATATATATATATATATATATATATATATATATATATAAGTATCTTTTACTGCACTTTTACAAAGGGCACTATACAAATGGGCTAAAATAGCTGAACCTCAACTATATGTGTTTACCTTGTTGATGTTTCGCAACAACGGTAAATACATTATGTTAACTGTATTATCAGTACTGTCAGGAAATAAAAAATGGTCAAATAAAATCATAATATAACATCTAGTTTGAATAATCTTTGCATACTCTGTTGATTCATCGTCTAGTGTTATACTAGCATAATGGGCTCTAAGGACTCCTAAATTAATGCATTGACCCCTGTTACGAGTATTTGACGGTTCCTCTTCATCAACGAGAGGGGCACCCAAAAAATCCTCTATGATTCTGTTATCTTGGTTTACCTTGCCGAAAACAGCTTTACCATTTACGCGTAAGCCTAACAACATATAAAAATCCTCAAGTGTAATCGTGCATTCACCAAATGGCATGTGAAAAGTGTGAGTCTCTGGTCTCCATCTTTCTAGTAATGCAAGAATAAATTTTGTGTCTACCAAATTATTGTTCACCTTTATTATATCACCAAATCTGCATGACAGTAAATACGGTTCTATGATTGGATCGTATGGTACGTAGTCATGCACACGACAACGAAATCTGTTTACATTCTGTACATACAAAAAAGAATAAAAAATATAAGTAAAAGAAACTTATAAGGAAAATAATAGATATAAGTAGTTGTAATAAATAATATATATAAAAGAAACTTAGGAATGAGGTAATATTTTCTAATGTTCCTCTATGTTGGTCACCCATACTTAATAGAGTCACTGTGTTTGAGGAATGGTTTGAATATAATAGATAGGTTTGAATGTAAGTGAATAAAGGAATGGTTTGATTTGTATTTGGTCTCCCATATTTATAGGCTTAATTGGAGCAAAGGATACATAATCTTTGCATTTTCTTATTTTCCCTAAATTTTGATTAGTTCACTATACCTCGTACTTCAATATGATTGGCGCATGTATGTTTTGTAGGATCACCAAAATAAATACTCCGATATGATTGGCGTATGTGTGTTTTGTAGGATCACTAAAATAAATACTTCACCAACCAAAATAAATACTTCACCATATATGTATGTAAGGAATCACATGCATTAAAGTTTCACATGCATTAATGTGTGTTTTGTAGGAGTCACATGTATTAAAGAGTCAAACATGTATGTAGGGAATCACTTTGGAAGCATGCATGTAAGGAATCGTGTTAGGAATTAAACATGTAAGGAATCATCCATGCAAATCTTTAAAGAGTCACATGCAAGGAATCTCATAATTCTCTTTCACCCTACACGAATCTACACATAGACACAACTTTATGAAACACAAACTTACGCCATATTGATTGGCGAATTTGTGTTAAATCGCAAACCATAAGCCAATCTGATTGACGAACATGTGGGAAAAAATGTTTGACCAATAAGCCAATCTGATCGACGAATGAGTGTTACAACAAAAACCATAAGCCAATTTGATCGGTGAATATGTGTAAGAAACCTAAAATAATATTTGAACTTTTAGGAAACAAAACCAAATATCATGTATATATCTTATCAGTGAATACTATTAGCAAATCTTATCAGTGAATCTTATCATGTTGGAATGTTATCAATGAATATTATCAGTGAATCTAATCTTTGTAACGATGTCATATAATATTAGTAAAGAAAATAATTGGATGTGTTCCAATCTTAACAAAGCATATGAATTCTTTTTAACCATTACATTGAGAAAGTAATTGTTATATGTTTCAACGTTTCAAACTTATCAAAAATATTACATTGAGAAAATATTTTTGATATGGCTCAATCATCGCAATATATGATCAATGCATATATAAATGGCGAGATATTCGATTGTAATCTATTTGGGTTTAACTTTCGTAATATCGACGTTACTCGCTTCTCAATTACCCGACGGTCAAATTTTACTCATCTGAAACAGAGGTTGGAAAAGAAAATGCAGCATGGTCCAGTAGACCGCATCATTTACAAAAATCCAGTCTTTTATGAAGATAACAAAGTCATATTTTTCCAATCGATTGTATGTGATGACAAAGGTGTTTGTCCTATGTTTCTCAACCATGAGTATTTCGGTTTCAATGATATTGAGCTTTATATTACGCTACACCAACATCAGATGTCTCAAATTGTTGATCCTTCTTAAGTGTTTTGCGAATCTGACAATAATTTAGCTGAAGTCGACGTTATTGATGACGACAAAGAAGAAGAGGATGCAATTGTTGATGAAATGGTCAATGTAGATGAGGTCTCAGTCAGTCAGGTATATTGTCTTCCTCAACACATGACGAGGCTGGCCTTGGGAGGTGATGACCCATCTTTAGATATATTTTATGATTCATATCTCCAAAAACAATGAGCATTAAAGGAGGCGACCATTTTCAAACAAAAGAAGAATGTGTCTGTGTGATAAAACATTATCACATGGATTTATCAGCTGATTATAAGGTCGATCGAACGAACCCTACTCTTTATAAGATATATTGTCGTAACGTGGCATGTCCGTTTCGATTAACAACATCGTACAAAAAGAGAAGTGAATCTTGGAAGGTTGTGTCTATGGGTCCAGAGCATACTTATATAATCACCAAACCAATGCAGGATCATCGACAACTGAGTTCTCATCTAATATGCAATGATATTTTATCAATCGTTATTGACGACCCATCGGTAAAGGTCAGCACGATAATTGCGCATATAGTTCATAAATACAGGTATACTTCGTCTTACAGGAAAGCATGGATAGTTAGGACAAAGGTCGTTGCAGCCATATTTGGAATTGGGGGGACTCGTACAAAGAACTCCCAAATTATTTGTTGGCACTTAAGTATTATGCTCAAGGGATTGTTGTCATTCTTGAGACTTTGTCGGCGTATACCCCAGAAAGTAATTGTGTTAGTGGAAATGGCATATTCCACCGACTCTTTTGGGTGTTTGACCCATGTATAAAAGGTTTTACCTTCTGCAAGCCTATAATCCAAATTGATGGAGCATGGCTATACGGTAAATACAAAGGAACCCTACTGAAGGCAGCGGCCCAGGACGGAAATAACAACATCTTCCTAATTGCATTCTCTCTAGTCAAGGGGGAGACTGTTGAAGGATGAAGTTTTTTTCTAAAAAATCTCCGACTACACGTTGCTCCCAGTCTAACTTATGTTTGATTTTGGACAGACATGCATCAATTAAGAGTGATAGAAGAATGTTGATAACAGATGGCAAGATCCTCCTTCAAAACATGTCTATTGCATTAGACATATCTGTAATACCTCACAATTTTCCCTCTCATGTCCCCAACATTTTGCATAGAATTTTACACATATAGATTCATAAAATAATCAAAAACATTGCATCATGTGTAGCATAGTTGAGACATAGGTATGTGATCAATAATTGGAGCAACTGAAGGCATTACAAAGGCAACCGAAGGGCCATAAAGCTTCTCAACCTTGTGCAAAGGGTTCACAACATCCTACAAGTCTTCTCTTGAAGCCACAAGCCATGGAAAGATTTGATTTGATCAAAGGAGGCAAGCAGTGCAACATTTCTTGATGAAAAGGGCCAAATTAGAATTTCACTTCTACTAGGCTTCTGCATGAAGTTATGATTCAAAGAGGATTCCTTTGTCTTATATATGATATCAAGTGCCTAGGGTTCAAATCTCGTCCATAAAATCATTTCGGAAGAGGTTCAATTGGCCAAATGACTAAAAAGCGAAGAATCAGAGAAAAGGCGACCGAGCTAGGTAAAAAAGGTCGACTCCTGACTTTTAAGATCAAAATCATGAAATTAGGGTTACAATGATCCTATGGTTCAAATTTGGTCAAGAAATTTTGGAGGAATCATAAACAAAATCAAGAAAAAAAATCATTTGAAAAGTGGTTGATTTCACCTTTCCCTCCACTTTTCCTTCCACTTTCCTTCCACATTTCCTTTCATTCTTTCCCTCTTGTTTTTCCACTTCAATTCCACTCCATTTCCTTTGGATGCTTCTACCAATTTCTACCACCTTCTAGAGTATTCCATGGAATATTCCAAGGAATATTCCTTCTCTAACCCTAACCCTAACTAACTACTAACCTAACTTCATTCCTAAACCTAACTTCATTCCCATACCTAGCTCCAAGCCTAGCCCCTATATAATCATTAATCACTTCAATTCCAAAGGTTCCCAAGTTTTTGTTCCCAACTTTTCACTCTCTCATAATTTCTAGAATCACTTTTTCTCTCTCACTTTTCCTCCATTTCCCTTTTCACCAAAGCTTTTTTGAAGAAGCTCTTCAAGTTTCACATTGAAATTTGAAGATCTCAAAGCTTAGCCTCCAACCTCCATTGAATTGTGGATTGTAGAAGAAGAAGCTACTGATTTTTGTGAAGATTTTGACTTATCGGAAGTGCAAGAAGGCTCAAGCATCAAGAACGCATTTATTTTGCGGATTCACGGTTTTCTTGGTTTTCTCTTTGATCAATCTTCGATTCTCACAACATTTACTGAAGCATTTCTCCGCTTCGTAGGTTGGTGATCTAAATCACTTTTCCTTTAAGTTATTTTCTTCATCTTGCCATTTTGGCATTCTTTAAGTGCTTTTCGTATTGCTTATGGTTGATTATGATTTCGTTACGTTTTGCTTGCGATTTGTGGAGTTTAATGGATTAGAAGTTAGGTTGTAGCTTGTTATAGATTCTAGCATGTGTTAATAAGCCCTAATTGAGTAGAAATCCGTATTAACATGATTAGGCGGGGGTTAGGGTTGTTTAGAAGGAAGATTGTGGCCAAAAGCACTTATTTCAAAAGCACTTTTCACTTTTTGTTCAGCGTTAACTGGTTAACGGTTTGGTTAACCGGTTAATGCATGCGTTTTTGGCCAAATTTAGTGTTGTCTGGGGTCCGTTAACGGGTTAAACGTTTGGTTAACCGGTTAACGCTGTTAACTTTTGGTTTTTTAGCTTATTTTCTTGCTCAATCTTGCTTCCTAGTGCTTCCAAGGTTCATGTATGTTTAGGTATTGATTTTAGGGAATTTTTGGGTCTATTTCCAGTAGCCGATTCATTTGTTTCGAGTCGTTTCGACATGATTCCGTTCACTTTTCCATGTTTTGTGTTAAATGTGTAAATATGATATAATTGATTCTTGATGTTATTTTGCTACACTTTAATCATTTGTTTCACATGTTAAGTGCTCACTTAAATTCAATATGTGCTTCATGATTATTGTCATTGCTTGCTTAATTGATAAAGTGATTAAATGCCATGTTGATTTTTGCTTAAAAGTGATTAAATACTTCACATGTTCATGCAAGTTCTTGGGCTTAATTGATCATATCTTAACATGAATTCAATTCTGATTTTTATGCCATACATGTGAAATAATTGATGCTTGTAGTGATACTTGTTCAAAGCTATGATAAATGCTTGTTTTGTGCAATTTGGAAAAGTGTGGTTATTCTTGTTGATCATTGTTCATTTTAATCAAATAAATGATGCAAATAAATTCACATGTTTGAATTCATTTTGTGGTGTATGTAGATCGATGTTAATTGATGTTGATGTGTTGTTTATCATTCACTTTGTGCATTAAAAAATTAAAATAATCAAATCTTCCCCATGTTTTCACAACTGTTTGTTAATATAGGTGTTGTAAAATACATGTTGTTTGTTATGTTTGTATGCTGTATGTGACTTTTTACACCTACTTTTATGCTGTTTTGATAGCTGTAGTATGATGCTTGCTTTGTGTGCTGCATTTCATAGTTGTTTGTGTATTAGAGGCTGTAGTAGGTGCTGAATTTTTGTTTTAGCATTGTTTAGTTCTTCTAGAATTAAGATAGAGTTTAGATTGAGTCCTAGAGTTATTAGAATTTAATTGGTGTATGTTTGCTTTATTATTTTAATAAAATGCACACTAATATTTGTTTTGTAGGGAGGGAAAGGTATGTTTCCTTACACCTTATCCTTTTATTTTATTTTTATGCATTTCTTTATGCATTTAATTCACTTTCTTACTTCCATATTTGTGATTGGTAGGATTTCCCTTTTGTTAGGACCAACTTATCTTCCTTAGGAAGTAAGTTGCATCTTTTTTCTTCTCTTTTTTTCTTTTGCTCTTTAGGATTAGAAAAGCCTCACTCACCATTAGGACCACCATTTTAGTAAATAACTTAGGGTTGTGTCTTAGTTCCCCTTAATTTTTGTCCTTTTCCGATTTGAGTCTTCTTTCTCATCTTCAAACAAAATCCAAAAGGACTTAATAAATGCATGAAAGGATCCAATGTGTATAGCCTTATTCCATGGGGCACTTACATTCATTCCATCTTGGAATAGTGTAAGCTTGTCTAGCATGATGTACAAGTCTCATCAAGGGCTTGTTTCACAAAGAAAACATAAAAGACATTTCTTCACAAAAGCTACAAAAACACTTAATAAAGTTCAACAAGCTAGTGAACTTAAACCCTAATCCTTGGAAACAAGTCTTGGATAAATTCTCCTTGCTTGGTGTGCTTGTTCTATTATTCCATCTTGGAATGTAGTAGCAAGTACACATTCCATGGAAAGGAGTTTGAATTCACTTCCCTGTGCCAAATTCATGCAAAACTCTTAAAAGGCAAAAACAAACAATAAGCGACTTTCCTGTGGGAACTTCTCTTCTCATTCACTCATAACTCGAACTTGCGAGGACTTGTCTCGCATGCAAGACGGTAAATGCACTCGTACCAGACGGGTCTACAACACCTGAGCATAGACATACATAGTTCAAGCTATAAAAAACACAAACAAATAGTTCCCGCCTTAGTTAGGCGAACTACGTCGACTCTGATCCTCATATTCCCGATGAGGTACGTAGGCAGCGGGGTAGGGCCCGTTCGAGCACATTCTTTATTTTCCCAACATTTTCCCCATTCTTTCTTTTTGTTCTCTTTTCCAGTTCCCTTCTCATTTCTCATTCTCATTCCAGTTAGACATTCTTTCATTCAAGCAACAGATATTTCTCACCCTTTGAAACAAACAAACAAGCGTGGATCCCGTCGGGTACGGCGGACGATCTGGGGTGCTAATACCTTCCCAGGTCGTAACCGACTCCCGAACCCAGATCTTTGGTTCGCAGGACCTTGTCCTTTCCTTCTTCCTTAGGTTTGTGCAACATTACCTTTCCCGTTACTTCGGGATAAAAATGCATGGCTGGTGACTCTACCTTTTCTGTGCCACTTTCGCGTTTGTACTATTATGAAAATCCCGGGAGCGACAGCTGGCGACTCTGCTGGGGATCGAACCCAGAATCTCTTGTTTCCCTTGTAGAGTCAATCCTAGCGCCTGTTTGTTTTTGCTTTCTTTGGATGTTTATATGTGTGTACTGTTGTGCTTATTTACTGTTTTCGTTTACAATTTATTTTACAGCTTTATTTACTGCTTTCAGTATTTATTTTCACATGCATCATATGCTGGACTGTTTGGCTTTCATTTTTTTTGTGGGATGGGGTTACTGTGAGATGAGCTCGTAACCGGGGCTCGAGTGTACCCTAGGACTTAGAGTGGTTCCACTTTGGCTTCATGGCATCTTGCTATATAGGTAGTAGTGAGTTCCACACCTTGACTTGCGACCTTCTCGGAAATGTATTGATGCCAGAATCTTTCTGGGGCAATACACAACCTTGATAGTTATGTGCAGTCAGGGGACCGATCATTGAGAACCTTTTTGGAAACATCCCTCTCCAGTGATGACAGTGGCATACCACATTTGTTGGCAAACCCACTCGCATCCGAGGGCCCACTAGGAACTCGCATAAGATGGCCTGGTTCTCTCATAGGAATCCAGTTAAGGCAAACTGTTCGTATGACGATAGTATTGTACCCTTCGGGATGAATGTACTATTGTTTCTCGATTCAGTGCTTGAAGCTGAGGACTTATGAGGGATGCTTGTTTCCTTGGACTCGGATGAGACCTCCCTGAGTAGTACATAATACCAAACTGATTCCCTGATTTGGTCATGAGCCATTTTTCGGAAATGGTGAACGTATTATTGTTATTCGGCTTTGAGAGTCCGTGATGTTGACCCGAGTAGCACACCCGTGAGATTGGGAGGGGTTTACAGGTTTGCAGGAACCCAAAACTTCAACATACCCATGTAAGCCAGTACACTTCAGTGATATGATCTTGCTCTGTTAATTATGGAGTCTGAAATCATGAGCTCCTGATCAGAAAGATACTTGTGATGATGTTGTGGCCTTGCACATACACTTGATTACCTGATTCACTATATAGACACATCACTGATCACATGCCTTTTCTTGCATAACATCATAACATCATTAATCATTTGTGTTCTTTTTATTCTCAGGGTTAATTATCTCCCATTTCTGGTCATATTTGCTGCTTCAACATGGAGATTCCAAGGAAAAGAAATGTCCACTATACTTTCCCACAACCGGAGACAAAGAGTATTCAGGGATTTATTAGCTTGATGGGTGACAAAGTCCTTGATAATTTCAGGAAAGAGTTTGGCAAGATCCTGGATTATGTGAGCAAGCCCACAGTTGACCAGAGGGATAACTTGCATTCTTTGTTGCAGTTCTATGATCCACAGCTGAGGGTCTTTGTTTTCCCTGATTATATCTTGGCACCTACATTAGAGGAGATTTCTAGTATGCTGAATATTCCTATTAAAGAAGGTATGCCTTACTATGCTTCAGAGAGGAACCCTCCTCATGAGGATATCTCTGCTGCCTATCATTTGAATATGCTCAGACTCGAGATGGGATTAGAAGCTGGCCAAAGTAAGGGGATCCCTTTGGATTTTCTTATCACAGAGGCACATATCATGGCATTGGGAAAGAAATGGGAAGACTTCAAAGCATTATTAGCCATGATAGTGTATGGAATTAGTTTATTTCCAGGAGAGAAATGGCTAATTAGTATGGAGGCCATTACCATCTTTGTCAAAAGAAACCCTGTACCTACATTGCTAGCTGACTTCTACTATGGAGTTCACCACAGGAATGAAAAAAGGAAGGGACATGTAAATTGTTGTGCTCCCCTATTTGCTGAATGGTTTGTAAGGAAACTCCCTAAATCAGGACCTTTTCAGGATTTGAAACAGTCTTGGAAGTGGTCCAAAAGATTAATGGGCTTAACCTCAGTTGACATTGCTTGGGGATGTAATAGAGATCTAGTGGGAAAAGAAATGTTGGTCAGTTGTGGTAGCTTTCCAAATGTTCCCTTGATAGGAAAGCAAGGTGGGATCAGCTACAATCCTATCTTATCCAGGAAATAATTTGGCTATCCTTTAAGAGATGTACCTTTGATTGAAGATACAAATGAGTCTTTATACTTTCTAGCAGAAGTAAATCTCAAGAAGAGCATACTAATATCCCAAGCTTCGGAGGTTAGAGTGATGAAAGGGAAGAAAGACTTAGGGAGAGTAGATCCCAACACTTATGATCCTTTTTCCAGCTGGTTGGAGGATCGTGTGAAGACCCTGTTGCTCCCATTTTCTAGAGAAACACCTCTCTACCCTAAGGAGGTAGCACCCACAATTTCAGTGCCTCTTCAAGAGTATCAAAAGTTGGAAGCCTTGGTTCAACGGCTCAGGTTGGAAAATCAAGAGGCTTACAATTCATGCCAGAAATTGAAGATGCATAATCAAAAGTTAGAGGAAAGAGCTCACAAAGCTGAAGAGATGGTTAGGCTCAAGCAGCAAGACTTTCAAGAGAGAGAGCTCTACTTCAAAGTTTAGCAGAAAGCCAACAAGAAGTAAAGGAAACTCAAAGAGAAATAGAAGAATTGAAAGTGAAAGCTGATGTTAAGAGAGCCAAGGTTGATCCTATTACAAGCTCGGAAAGTGAAAAAGTGTTCCTACAGCAAATTGAGGAATTGCATGCCTCCTTTGACCTTAGGGATATCCTAATTCAGAAGCTCGTACAGGAACCTACACATCCAGATGTAGCTCAGCTGTTGCAAGGTGTCAAGCGCCTTAGTTGGAGGTTATGGGATGTAGATTTTCCTAAGCTTTAGTCTTGTATTCATATGACTTGGATTACCCACAGGCTTGTTGTGGGAATCCCCTCTCTCCTGATGTATTTTTCTCTTGACATATAAATTTGCACCCTGTGAGGGCTTTTGTTGTTTCAATTATCTTCTGGTTTACTTGAAGTCTCTAGTTATATCTGTTGCACGGACACAAAATAAATGCCACCACCTCAAGCTTGAATGTCACACATGATTTTCTTGCAAGGGATCTTTTCTCAACACCAGAATGGGAAAGTAAATAAAATCTTGGGAATAAAAGGGAACACATTGCATTGTGTAAACACCCCAAATTTTCCCTCACCCATTCACACCATGGCTTGTGATCTCCTCATATGCATCAGTTCAATCATAGCATCTCATATTGCATTTTTGATTCACTGCATTGGTTCAAAGTCATCTGCATCTAGGGTTTGTGATCTGAGCAGTCCAAGAGCCATTTGAGCCACTCCAAAGGTCTTCAATCATTTCAAAGGGGTCCATGTATGTTCAAGCATCATATTATATCTTCTCAAAGTCAAGAATGTCAAAAAATCACAAGAACTGGGAATGGCATGGAAGCAGAGCCAGGTTTGACTGCACAGATGACCTAGAATTAGGGTTTTGGTTTCAGAGGCCATAACTCCAATTTTTTTGGTCATTCTTGTTTCTATTGGTCTCTATATGGTATAGGGATCATACATATCAATTTTCATGAAGAAATTCCATGGGGAAGTCATTTGATCAAGAGTTGACTTTTTGAGCAAGTCAGTGTAAAATCAGGGCATCTGAGGCCCCCAATGACCCAACCAAAGGGTGTTCTTCATCATTTTGATTATGTATGACCTTTATTTGATCATAGAAGATGTTAGAAGTTCACAAGATTGAAGAATTTCAAGCCATTTGCAAAGTTGACTTTTTGGGAAAATGACTTGTAATGGAAACTTGCCATTTTGGGAAACTTTTTCAACCCTTGCTTTTTGATTCAAAAATGCTTCAAAAGAGAAAACTTTGGTCATGAAAGTTGTAGAATGGATCATTCCCTTTTCAAAAAGTATAAGAACTCATTCTAATTCATTTTGGATCAAAAGTTATGGCCTTGCAAAGTTGGACAAAATCATTGAAATTTCACTTTTGCACAAAATGGAAAACTTGCAATTTCTCATGGCAAGCCTTTATGTGACTTCAATATAACCTCTAAACATCATACCAATGCAATGCATGACCTAAAATCAGAATTGGCCCAAGGGATTTCTCATTCTATGCCTTGATTTTCACATAACCATAAACCATTCTTCATGAAAGTGCAAAGAGGGATTTTTGGAAAAATCATTCTCAAAGGAATTGTATGATCTCTAGCTGGTTTTAATACATTGTCATGACTTCATGAGGCATCATACACCAAAATTAAGCAAGGTTTTCTCATATTCACATAGCCAAAAGTCATGAAATGTTTCAAGTTGTCAAGTTGCAAAAACTCTTCTAGCTCATGATCCAAATGCAGCAGTCTCTCATGAACCATCCAAGGGCCATCCTTGACTCAAGCTGAGGCAGGACAAGCCTCTAGATCACCTCTGCCACAGCCCATGCTTGAAGTACACCAACTATTAACTTTTTGGCCAATTGCTCCATACCATTCCCACAGTACATGTCAAGTCTTCTGACTCATTCCAATAGTTTAGGACTTGTATATGGATCATAAAACATAACATACACAAGCCTGGAACACACACATTGCAGCACACTCCAAAAACTGTCAAAACTTTCCTATCTTCGAATCTCCTTCCACAGCCTTCAAACACACAAACAAACTTCACAAAACATCTCAACATGACTCACTGATCACAAACCAACCATTGAAACAACCCAGAACCTCACACAAACCAAATACGATTTCCTCACTTCACTGAACAGAACTCTGCCAATCTCCCAAACCAGCCATTCTCAAAGCTTTCTAAGCTTCATTTCATCATCAGAGGATTCAAAGGAGTGGATTTGCAGCAAAGGAAAGGCCAGAAAGCCCAGAACCAGGAGATTCCATCTCAGGTATAGCTCAAGAACTTTTTTCTCAGAACCTTGTTTTTAAGTTCCCAATCGAATCTTCATGATATGCTGATGACTCTGATGTATTTACTTTTCAAAATGGTGGAATATTGAGTATGTATGAGTTGTCTGAAAGTTTCTGACCTAAATTTGTTTTGCTTCGATTTGCATTGTTGATGAATGAAAAATGATTTTTGTTTGGGGGTTTTGATTCAGTGATGAGTGGGGTTTGATTCTGGGAAGAGAGATTTCATTTTTGGTGCTTGGAGAGAGAGATAAGGTTTTGGACTCGCTGGAGAAGACGACCGGAACACTGTTCCGGCCGTCTGAGAGTCATTAATGTTAATTAGGGTTTAGGCCCAAGTTTGAATGTGGAGCGTTGGATGTGAGATGCGCGCGCGTTTTCAGTGGCCAGGATTGTTTTGCCCTAATCCTCATTTATTAGTTTAATTAATTATAATTAGGTTAATTTAATCAGGATAAGCCTCAGCCCTTGGATGACGCGCCAGTCAACCAATTTCACCCCAGTTTGAATACCAGCTCTTGGATCTGATTACTTCTCCATTTATTTATTTTTATTTCATTTTATTTGCTTTTTATTTATACGAATTTTTAAAAATAGTAAAAAACATCAAAAAATTCTGAAAATTTTTATCAAACATTTTATTAATTTTCAGAAACCAAAAATATTTTTATTTTTATTTTTTAGCATTAAAAAATATTTTTAAATCATTTAAATGTTATTTTTAATTAGTTAATTGATTTTAATTAATTAAAAATATATTTAAGTATTTAAAAATCACAAAAAAAATCATAGAACATCTTTGAACATTTAGAAGCATTTACAAACTCACCACACAAATTTATTTTTGGTTTTGATCATGCTTTGACATTTTTCATTTGAATTAGGGTTCTTAAATTGTTCATTTTCTAACCCTAACTTCAAAAATTCATAACTTTTAAACAAAGTTGAGTTTGTGAATGATTCTTTTTGAATTGTTCTATGCATGACTTCTAGTTTCTAAAAACATTTTTGTTTCATTTTTGTCTTTCATTTTCAATTTGTTTGGCATTTTACCTTGAGGATCACCCTTAAAACCCTAGCAATCTTAGGAAATTCATAACCCTCACTAGGTTAAGAGTTGGGTCCCCTCCTTTGGGCAGAGAGTTTGTATAGGCTTAGGGTTCCTTTGATTGCATTTTCAAATTTTTATCATGTCATTTGCTTTTGGTTTTGGGTTTTTGCTTTGTATGTTGCATATAACCCTAATTCATGCCTTCCTTTGCATCCATCTTCCATTTGCTTGCATACCATGACTTGCCATGACATTTTGTGCATCCACATGATTCATAATACATCTTAGGACATATTAGAACCATGTTTGATCATTTCATCTTTCATTTGCCATGTTATATGTCTTTTGCTTTTCATAACCTTTCCTGTATGTTCATGATTCTAAGCATGCCTCATTTGCATCTTTATGCTTGTATGATCATTCTAAGGCCTTGCCTCATGTTTGCATCATCTCTTAGAATCATTAACATCATACTCATGCTTCTGGTTTTGGTTTGCATCATCACATTGCATCTTATTTTGCATTTCATTTCATTTCTTTTACTAACATTTCAGGTGGTAAGTTGTATTGAGAAGTGAATTTGCCTTCACTTCTCACAATCTCTTTTACTTCCCTTGCTGCATTCTTGTATGTGTATTGGATTGAGCTTGCTCATTCTTGTCCATCTCACTTTCTTTCTTCAAGCAACTTGCCTTCTTAAGTGAAGCAAGTTGTTTTGCTTCTCTTTGCTCCTTTCATCTGCTTCTCTCCTTGGTGGTTCCTTGAAGATTTCTTTCTTAAACCCCACAAACCCTAGGAATGACCAAGCATGATAACAATTAGGGTTGATTAGTCCCCCACTTAGCTTTTACCTTTGTGTCTCTTTGAGTCTTCTCTTCTCATCTCATAATCAGGGACTAAACCCTAAAGGCTTTAAGGCTTTGTGATTAAGTTTATACCTGCTTCCTTCTATTAGGATGGAGTGTATAACTTTAATCCTAAGTGTTAAACCCTTAATGTGTTTAAATCCTTTAATCAATTCACTTAATAATCATCAAGACATCAAGCTTGTAACTTGGGCCTTGCATTAGGGTTCTAATTCTTCCTTAATTGGTTAAGAAGGACTAACCCTAGTGTTAATGGACAAGTCCCCCTCAAGTTGTCTTACAAACCATAAAACTCACTTCTTCATCTTATCATTAACTAAAATCCATCTAATAAAGGCTTTGTTTTTTTCATGATGTTAATCCCTAATCATGGATTAAGTTGAGGAGCTTTCCTCAGCTTAAACATTCTCATCTATTATCCTTCAATTAGGATGGTGTAATGAGTCTGTTTAATCCCTGATTATGGTTTAATCTCATTACTTAACACTAAACAAAAAAAACAAAAACATCTAACTAATCACAAGTAGGTTAGTGATCTTAATCCTGCATCATCGTGATTAAGTGTGAGATACTGACTTCACACTTAAGGTATTCTCATTACCCCTAATCAGAGGGAAGATGTGATGAGTTTACTAACCCATTGGTTTAGGCTTAAGCTCATTAACTTATGACAAACTTTCAAAAGCAATAAAAGACTGAAAACTCAAAAACAAACAATAATCGTCTCCTTCGGGATTCTTTTCTCATCATACTCACTCACAAACGAGAACTCGCTTCTTCCGTCTAATGCAAGATAGTTTGCACCTGAGCCAGACAGGTCATACACTTGAGCATAGACAAGTAAGCAGTTCACAAGTCAACTTACCTTTCAGTCTCTTTGGGTCGAACTACGGTGTTCTGACTTCCTCATTGCACGAGAGGATACGTAGGCATAACTTAACAGTTATCGAACAAAAGTCTCTGTGTATTCCCCCTCTTTCCAGCTTTATTCTTTTAGCCTCATGACCTTGAGCATTTCATTCTTGTTCTTACACTGACACTTCACTTATACATTTCACTTCTCTTACTCTGACACCTATACATCCTTTTTTAGCTCTTTTATACAAAGATTGCACTGACACTACCCCTTTAAAACACAAATCTTTTAAGCGTGGATCCCGTCGAGTACGGCGGACAATCTGGGTGCTAATACCTTCCTAGGTTGTAACCAACCCCCTTTCTCAGTCTCTCTGGTTCGCAACCATCTTATCCATATCTTTCTAGGTCTATGCAGCATTACCTTTCCTCCGGGATAAAAATGCCTAGCTGACGACTCTTGTCTTTCTGAGTTCACTTCTGTGTGTTCTCATTCTTTTCGCCGACCGTTCGCGCTTGTACCGGGATGCAAATCTTTGGGAGCGACAACTTGGCGACTCTGCTGGGGACCCTTATACTGTAGCCAGGGCTTCTGGTTCTTTTTGTGGGTTCCTCCTAGCGCTTGTTTGATTTGTGTTTACTGGGGTGTTATGTGCTATTTGTGTTTATATAGTTGCTTTATTTACTGCTTTATGTACAGTTATTTATTGCTTTCTTTACAGCTTTATATATCATACAGTCATATTGTCATTTGGCTGGATCTGGTTTTTGCTTTGGTGGGTGGGGTTCTATTGAGAGTTTAAGGTCATATACCTGGGACCTGAGTGACACCTAGGCTAGAGTGGTTCATGTTCTTTCCCATCCATTTCGGTCTGGTGCGGGAATATGAAACACGGTTCAGATGTGGGTTTCTTCTTGAGAACTCTGTGCTACAGATTTCCTGTAGTGCTAGGGCTATCTGGGAAGCCTGCTAAGTCTGGATGACCTTTATTGTGACCTTCAGAAACTGAGGTGAATTAGAGGAGGATCTTTTATGGTTATTGTAAACACTGCACCTCCGGGTTAGAAGTGTTTACACTTCTCATAACTGATCCAAGTCTGAGGATCCTTGTTTTAGAACATCACCTGTGAGGGGGTTGGGCTTTTTACAGGTTTGCAGGAACCCTTGGCCACATCATACCCTGATATTTGTTTTGTTTAAGAATGCTTCACTTTGGACAGTTCTTGTGATTTAACCCAGGACATGTGACTCTTTATTTGAGTCCCCCACCTTGGTTACTGGATTTCTGAACCTCCATCTGGACTTTTTGAACATACATGGACTTATATCAAGGCAGTAATCAGACCCAGCTTGATCACAAACCCTTGCATATCATTTGCATACATCATCATTGCATCATTTAACATGTGTTTATTTGTTTTTCAGGGTATCCATATTACATCTGGCTTGGTTTTGACCCCTTCATCTGCATAGACCCTTGTTCACCAGTTATCTGCTTCAGCTCTCTTCATCAGTTGCCTGCTTCAGCTACCTCCATCATCATCCTCATCCTATCAGTGGCTCATCACCAGCATCAGTCTTCATCATCAGCATCTGTTTTCAGCTCTTCAGCAGTCATGGTACCCAAGAAGAGCAACATTTCATATCACTTCTTTGAGCCAGTGCTGGCTGGCATCAAACAGGTCCAGGAACTTATCACTCCAGACCATATCCCATTATTCAGAGAACATTATGGAGGCATCCTTAATATGGTTATGGACCTGTACACTTCTCAGAGGAGCTTGATCCACACTTGCCTACAGTTCTATGATCCTCCTCTGAGATGCTTCACTTTCCAGAATTTTCAGTTGGGACTTCTGTTGAAGGAGTTTTCATCACTAATTGGAGTACCTGTCAGGGGTGGTATCCCCTTCAACCCAGAGATGGCTTATCCCAGCAAGGAAGAAGTGGCAAAAGCACTGTATTTGGAGCCTATTCTGATTGAGCAGAGCATGACCACAAAGGCTGGAATCCCTGGTCTACACTTGGATTTCTTGACTTCTCAGGCCATCCTGAAGGCCTCCTTGGGAGAATGGAAGGCAGTTTGTGCATTGTTAGCCCTCAGTATATATGGGGTTATACTTTTTGCAGATGAGCCCAAGTTTATCAGCAAGAATGCTATTCATCTCTTCCTTTTGAGGAACCCAGTACCCACCTTGCTGGGAGACTTCTATTATTCTGTTCACGAAAGGAATGAGAAGCAGAGAGGGAGATTGGTGAGATGCTGTGCTCCTCTATTTCATACCTGGCTGCTCAAACACTTACCCAAGACTGATGCTTTCTTGAACCCTCACCAACAGAAGAATTGGGCTAGAAGACTTATTGCTTTGACTTCAGATGACATCAGGTGGTGCACCCAGAGCACCAAAGGCAGAGACATAATTACTAGCTGTGGGCAGTACCCCAATGTACCTCTAGTGGGAGTAAAGGGTTGCATCAATTACAACCCTTTGCTGTTTAAAAGACAATTGGGCTATGCTTTGGTTCACCCTCCTAGAGTGCAAGACTTGGCTGAAACCCTGTATTGTGAGATAAAGCCTAATCTAGCTGTTGTCAGACAAGCATCCTGGGCTTGGGACAACATCCAGACCAAAGGGATGACCATTCTTGGGAGATGCAATAATGTGGCTTCAGCTCAGTATTATGAATGGTCTCATGCTAGAGCTCAGATTTCTGGGATGCCCTTCACCATTGAGGATGCACCTGGACCATCCTCAGCACCACCTCCAGACACTGTCAGCCTGGAAGAATTTGAGAAGCTGAAAGAGAGGAATGAGAATCTGTCTCAAGCTCTGAAGAAGACCCTCTGGGAGAGGAGTGATGGTCGTCTAGACATTAAGAGGTTAGAAAAGCTTAAAGTGGAGCATCTAGCCAAGATTGAGAAAGCAGAAGACTACATCAAGAAATCAAGAGCTGGAGAGCAGATTTTGAAGAATGCCTGTAAAGAGGCCCAGTTTCAGAAGGCTAAGACTGATCTCTATCTGAAAGAAAGTCAAGCTAGGTGGGTCAGGATCACTGAAGCTCGTACTCAAGAAGATAAGAGAACTCAGGCCAGGATTGAGCAGTTGGAGGCCATTGAGAAGAAGCAACAGGAGGCTCTGCTAGCAGCCCAGAAGGAAATTTCAGAATTGAAGCTTAGGGCTGGTGTGAAGAGGTCAAAGGACCAAGACAGAAACAAGAAGCTGACCACTGCTATTGCCTCCAGAAACCTTCTTATCAGAAACATTACAAAGCATCCAGCTGGCCCTGTCACTGAAGCACTTTTGAAGGAGGTTAAGGAGGATGAGTTTGGCTTAGATGTTTGACTTATTTGCTTGCTGTTATTTCCATTTCATGTACTTTTCTCTTTGTTGTATTTTGACCCTTCAGGGGCATTGTGTTGTAAAAGCAAATTATTGTATGATCCACCATTTGTAATGAATTTGTCAGTTGTTTCATTTGAGTTCTCTTTCTCTCAAGCAACATCAAAGCATCTTCCTCAGGGTCTGGAAAGGTCAAAACCAAGAGCCAAGCCGGATACCTTGGAAACAAATAAGCATACTGCATTGCATGCTAACCTTTGTTTTGTTTTGTAGGTTTTATTTTGATTGTTACTAACTCTGTTGTGATTCAGGAATTATTGCTCGCCGTCGGGTGTTCCCTCTCAACCGTCCGCACAGATATCCTACTCGCAACAATCTTCCTGGTATCCAGATGGACCAAGTACAACAAGAGCTGACAGAGGTCAGAACCCAGATGGTTAACGAAAGGCTGGAGATGAGAAACCAAATGACCCAGTTCATGGAAGTAATGAATGGCTTGGCTCAAAGTCAAGAAAGGATGAGGGCATTGGTGGAAAGACAAACCCCAGAAGAACCTCCCCTGGGAACTGGAGGAACAAGCAACAACGAGAGGGGTCAGCCTCATGTTAATCCACCAGTATATGGGCCTCATCTGCATCCAGAAGTCAACATCCCGGGTATTGTGCAAGGAAATACTACTGGAGGAAGAGTCTTACAAGAAGACCCCCAAGAAGAACAGTTCACTGTGATGGGAGCTGGGGATGAAGTTTATGATAGGAGGCTCGATGAAATTGCTGAGAAGTTGAGATCTCTGGAGTCTCAAAACTCCTTGGGTTTTGATGTCATGGATATGGGGTTAGTGGATGGGGTAAGGATTCCTCACAAGTTTAAACCCCCGTGCTTCGAGAAGTACAACGGAACTTCCTGTCCACGAACTCACTTGCAGTCTTTTCTGGGAAGACTTAAGGCATACACCATGGATGACAAACTATGGATGTTTTACTTTGAAGATAGTTTGACTGGGGCCTCAAGGGAGTGGTACTCTCATTTGACCAGAGCTACTATCAGGTGCTGGAAAGACCTAGCTGAGGCTTTCATCAGACAGTACCAATACAATCTAGACATGGCTCCTGACAGAACCCTTCTGATGGGAATGTCTCAATCCTCCAGAGAAAGCTTCAGGGAATATGCCTAGAGGTGGAGACAGCTTGCTGCTGCTGTTCAGCCACCCATGTCGGAGAGAGAAATGGCCGACATGTTCATGAATACCCTGCAGGGAACATACATTGATAGGCTAGCTGCCTTTTCTTCCACCAGCTTTGCTGACGTAGTTATAGCCGGGGAAAGAATTGAAAGCCTTCTGAAGATGGGTAAAATTTCTGATAACGGTGCAAGTTCGTCCAGTAATCCCAGGAAGCCTTTTGTGGGACCTAGAAGAACTGGTGAGACTAATGCTATTCATGCCACCAGGGGCAGACCTCAGTATGTTCATAGGTCAGTGGCAGCTGTCACTATTCCAGCTCCGATTCCTCAGCAACCAGCATATCAACCACAACAACAACCACACTATCAGCAGCAAGTTCAGTATCCGCCACAGAGAAACTACAACAACAACAACAACAATCAACAGCAAAGACCCTTTCAGCAAAGACCATCACAGGCAAATAGGGTGATTGACCCTATCCCTATGCCTTATGCCACTTTATTGCCACAACTCTTGAAACTCAACTTGGTTGAACTAAGGACATTGGCACCACCAGACCCTTCCAGTCTCCCAAGAAACTACGATGTCAACGCCAGATGTGCTTTTCACTCCAATGCACCTGGCCACAATACGGAAAAATGCAGGGCTTTACAAATGAAAGTGCAAGATCTGGTGGATTCTAAAGCCCTCAACTTTGCACCCCCGCCAAATGTCAACAAGAATCCCATGCCCAATCATGGAGGACCAAGAATTAATGCTATAGAGGAAGATAAGCCATCTTTCTTAATTACCAGTGTTGGGCAGATTCGGACACCTCTGGTAGAAATTAAAGCTCAGCTTCTAGAATGCCAGATGTTCCCCGGGTGTGAACTCGGTTGTGGCTATTGCAACATTTCGGTCAACGGGTGTGATAACTTGAGAAGCGACATAGATGGTCTTATCAAAAGTGGTATACTACAAATTACAACATCAGTACCTGCAAATCTAGCAATCCCTCTGACAATAATTCCTGACTCTTCTACAACTGCAACAACAATCATTCCAACCAATTCATCAATATCATCAACAATGGCTCCGTCCATCACTTCAACAAATCAGATGTCGACAACCATCTCTTCTACAACATCAGCACCCATCTATTCAGCAGAATCTTCTACAACACCAGCAGAAATTGATGAAGATATCTCAGCAGTCACCATTTACTATGATCCAGCATATGTTCCTCCAAACAACAATTTTCAACAACAAGAAGTGGCATCTCCTGCCAGGTCACCAGTCACCATCTACTACGATCCGCACACCATTTCAGTACCCTCCTCTGCAGCAGTCAGTCCAGTTACCATCACGGTGCCTAGACCCGTTCCATATGAAAGCAGTAATGCCATACCTTGGCATTATGGCTCTGACCTCTACTGCAACGGGGAGAAAATCACCTTGGATTCTTCAACCTCTTCTCCACAGATAGATAATGTTGGGGGAGGCGGAGGCTTCACCAGAAGCGGACGCCTTTTTGCCTCACAATTACAAAGAACTAATACCGAAGCAGAAGCTGCTGCCAAAGCCAAGGGGAAGAGTGTGGTATTTGAAGAACCGGCTGTCAAAGAAACTCAGAAGACATCTTTTGAGCAAGATGTAGACGAGTTTATGAGAATTATAAAGAGAAGTGATTACAAGGTGGTGGATCAGCTTCACCAAACTCCCTCAAAGATCTCCATATTATCCCTGCTGATGTGTTCTGAAGCTCACAGGAATGCATTATTGAAAGTCTTGCACGCAGCTTACGTGCCAGAAGAGATCACTGTTAATCAGCTAGAAACTGTGGTAGCAAATGTCAACACCAGTCATGGACTGGGCTTTACCAATGCTGACTTAATAACTGAGGGCCGTAACCACAACAAGGCTTTACACATCACTCTAGAATGCAAGGGTGCTGTTCTATCTCATGTACTGGTGGACACTGGGTCATCACTCAATGTCCTACCAAAGAAAGCCTTAGTGAAGCTGGAGTATGATGGCTTGGCATTACGTCCGAGTAATTTGGTGGTGAGAGCATTTGATGGCTCTAAAAGATCAGTGCTAGGGGAGATTGATCTGCCTGTGATGATTGGCCCGCAGACCTTCAAAATTACCTTCTATGTGATGGACATTCAGCCGGCCTACAGTTGTTTGTTGGGTAGACCTTGGATCCATGCCGCTGGAGCAGTTACGTCTACCCTTCACCAGAAGCTGAAATTCGAGTGGGAAGGCCAGATCATCACCATCTGTGGTGAAGAAGATATGTTTGTTAGCCATCTGGCTACGTACAAGTACATTGAGATGGATGGAGAAATCCATGAAACGATGAGCCAGGGATTTGAGGCCCTGAACATAAATGAAGCATCTGCTGTACTGGGAACCTCCATGACGTCTTATCAGCAAGCCAGGAAGGTTGTTGAAGAGGGGACTGCCCAAGGCTGGGGCAAGCTTTTGCCTGTGGAGAAGAAAGAGGACAGATTTGGGTTGGGTTACAAACCAACTCAACAAGATCAATCAGAGGCTGCTAAGAAGCCCAATTTTGTCAGCAGGGGGATGCTCACCCCAGATGCAATGAACAACTTGGAAGATGAGTCGGAAGATGAGCGCAACCTGGAGAGATGGATACGTCCAAGGATCCCGGGGAGCCGTATCTCAAACTGGTCTTCCAAGGAAATTATAAGGGTTACTCCTGCAGAGTAATTATTATTTCCTGAATATTTTAAGCATGCATCAAGTCTTGCATCTTGCCCAAGATGACAAGACTCATTTTGTAATCGGGCCATCATATAATTTTTGTGCAAACAGATCAATCAATGAATATCGGACATCTTTTGCAAATGAGTCTTTTTCTTTTCCGCTCACTGTTTTTCATTTTTCTTTTTGTACAAAAATAAAGTGGCAATGTTTTCAAAATGACAACTTTATTTCACTTTTCTAAACAAGATTAAAATCAATCACTAAAATGAACAATCTAAACCCTTGCAGAGAGTGCCTTTCAGACTGCACCGACAACAACACAGCTATGGCTTCGTATGACTTTGACAATCCAATCAATCAAGATGATGAAGGGGTTGAAGAAGATTATGAGATTACTGAAGAGCTAGCCAGGTTGTTAAGGCAAGAGGAGAAGGTTATCACTCCTCATCAGGAGGAGGTCGAAACAATTAATCTTGGTACGGATGAAAATGTGAAAGAGGTTAAGATCGGGGCCTGCTTACAAGACTCAGTGAAAAAGCAACTGATTGACCTGCTTCGTGAATATGTGGATGTGTTTGCTTGGTCTTATCAGGATATGCCAGGGTTAGACACCGATATTGTCATGCACAAGCTGCCTTTAAGAGAAGATTGCCTACCGGTAAAACAGAAGCTGCGCCGTACTCGCCCAGATATGGCAATGAAAATCAAAGAAGAGGTACAAAAGAAGTGGGACGCCGGGTTCCTTGCTGTGACTAGCTATCCACCGTGGGTTTCTAATATTGTACCTGTGCCTAAGAAAGACGGCAAAGTGAGAATGTGTGTGGACTACCGGGATCTGAACAGAGCCAGCCCGAAAGATGACTTCCCTTTACCTCACATTGATGTATTGGTTGATAATACGGCTCAGTTCTCGGTATTCTCCTTCATGGACGGATTTTCAGGATACAATCAGATCAAAATGCCACCTGAAGACATGGAGAAGACAACTTTTATCACACCCTGGGGCACATTCTGTTACAAGGTGATGCCATTCGGACTGAAGAATGCGGGTGCCACTTATCAACGGGCTATGGTAACATTATTCCATGACATGATCCATAAAGAAATTGAGTGTTATGTGGATGGCATGATTGCCAAGTCCCTCACAGAAGAAGACCACCTGGTAAATCTGTTGAAGTTATTCAAGCGTCTGAGGAAGTACCAACTGAAGCTGAACCCCAACAAGTGCACATTCGGGGTGCGATCTGGTAAGTTGCTGGGATTTATTGTAAGTGAGAAAGGGATTGAAGTTGACCCTGATAAAGTCAAAGCCATTCAAGAAATGCCTGCACCAAAGACTGAGAAAGAAGTTCTAGGTTTCCTAGGTAGACTGAACTACATTTCACGGTTCATATCTCACCTTACAGCAACCTGTGAGCCTCTGTTCAAGCTGTTAAGAAAAGAACAAACGGTCAGGTGGAACGAAGACTGCCAGAGGGCTTTTGACAAAATCAAGGAATACTTACAAGAGCCTCCAATCCTTATGCCTCCAGTTGAAGGAAGACCTCTAATCATGTACTTGACAGTATTAGAAGAGTTAATGGGGTGTGTGTTGGGCCAGCATGACGAGTCTGGTCGAAAAGAGTATGCAATATACTACCTGAGCAAAAAGTTTACCGACTGTGAACAACGTTATTCACTGCTCGAGAAAACTTGCTGTGCTTTAGCGTGGGCTGCTCGCCGACTGAGACAGTATATGTTGACCCACACTACTTTATTGATCTCCAAGATGGACCCAGTTAAGTACATTTTTGAGAAGCCAGCGCTTACCGGACGGGTTGTAAGATGGCAAATGATCCTCACAGAGTATGACATTCAGTACACATCTCAGAAAGCCATCAAAGGCATTGTATTGTCTGATTATCTTGCTGAGCAACCTATTGATGATTACCAGCCTATGAGATTTGATTTCCCTGATGAAGACATCATGTTCATAAAAGCGAAAGATCATGAAGAGCCTGTTCACACTGAAGGGCCTGACCCAGAAGAAGAATGGAGTATGATGTTTGATGGGGCTGTTAACATGAATGGTCGTGGTGTTGGTGTAGTACTCATTACACCTAAAGGAGTTCACATGCCTTTCTCGGCAAAACTCACTTTCAACTGCACTAACAACGAAGTTGAATACAAAGCTTGCATTATGGGTCTTGAGGAAGCCATTGACCTCAGGATCAAGACTTTAACTGTATTCGGAGATTCAACTCTGGTAATTAATCAAACCAACGGCAAATGGTACACACACCAAGATCATCTGATACCTTACAGGGATTATACAAGAAGATTATTGTCTTTCTTCACAACGGTCAAGCTTGAGTATATCCCTCGGGACGAGAATCAATTTGTAGATGCTCTTGCCACCATCTCATCCATGATCAAAGTTCAAGCTGCCAACTTTGTACCTCGGATTTCAGTGTCCAGACTTGACAGACCAGCATATGTATTCTCGGCAGATGTTGTTAAAGATGATAAGCCTTGGTTCCATGACATTAAGTGCTTCTTGGAGGATCAGACATACCCACCTGGGGCATCTTCCAATGATAAGAAGACATTAAGAAGGCTAGCCGGTAGTTTCTTCTTGAATACTGACGGTTCCCTCTACAAGAGAAACTTTGATATGGTACTCCTCAGATGCGTTGATAGAACAGAAGCAGACTTGTTGATGCACGAAGTACACGAAGGATCTTTTGGTACCCATGGAGGAGGACATGCTATGGCTAAAACGTTGCTAAGATCAGGCTATTACTGGATCACAATGGATGCTGACTGTTGTGCCTATGCCAGAAAATGCCATAAATGCCAAATTTATGCGGATAAGGTGCATGTGCCTCCCAATCCTCTGAATGTGATGTCTTCACCTTGGCCTTTTGCCATGTGGGGCATTGATATGATTGGCAAGATTGAACCGACTGCTTCAAACGGCCACAGATTCATCCTGGTTGCCATTGACTATTTCACCAAGTGGGTCGAAGCAGCTTCCTATGCAAATGTTACAAGGCAAGTGGTAGCCCGATTTCTGAAGAAAGATATCATCTGTCGGTATGGAGTGCCCGAGCGAATCATTACTGATAATGGTTCCAACTTGAACAACAAAATGATGGCAGAACTGTGCCAGGACTTTAAGATCCAACACCACAATTCTTCTCCTTACAGGCCAAAGATGAATGGCGCTGTTGAGGCAGCAAATAAGAATATCAAGAAGATTGTGCAAAAGATGGTAGTTACTTACAAATACTGGCATGAAATGCTACCGTTTGCCTTGCATGGGTACCGTACGTCAATCAGAACATCCACTGGGGCAACACCGTATCAACTTGTGTATGGTATGGAGGCAGTCCTACCTGTTGAAGTTGAATTACCCTCCTTGCGGGTACTAATGGATGTTAAACTGAACGAAGCAGAATGGGTCCGATCCCGATACGAACAACTGAGTCTGATTGAAGAGAGGAGATTAGTTGCAATCTGTCATAGGCAGCTGTATCAGAAAAGAATGAAGAAAGCCTTCGATCAGAAAGTCAGGCTCCGAGAATACCAAGTAGGGGATCTTGTGCTGAAAAGACTTCTCCCTCCTCATACAGACCACAGGGGCAAGTGGACTCCGAATTATGAAGGGCCATTCGTAGTAAAGAAAGTTTTCTCCGGTGGAGAACTCATGCTCAGTACTATGGATGGTGAAGATTTCCCGTCCCCTGTGAATTCAGATGCAGTTAAAAAATACTTCGCATAAAAATGACCCGCTGGACATAAAAACAGAATGTAAGTCCAGGCAAAAATAGGGCATCCCGGCGAGTCAAAAACAGAATAAAAGACTCGGGCAAAAATAAGGGAAAACAAATGAAAAATGTACACCCGCTGAGTTGAAAAGCCGCATTGGACAACTTAGGCAAAAATGGGTATCCCGATGGATTGAAAACCCGAAAGGGCGATCCATGCAAAAATAAGGGAATAAGCGAACAACTGCATTCTGAATTCGTCTGTATCACTCACAACTTGGTAAGCTTCGAAAGGTTCAAGCGCCGGTCAGAATCAGCCTTCTTCAGAAAGCAAGATAAGAAAAACGTCAAAAGTCATATGAGTCATATCCAAAGGGAAGCTCCCCGAAGCGTCGTCAACATTGCCAATACCTTTTATTTCTCAATTTGTAACAATCTCCTCATTTTAGGGGATTTGTTTCCTTGACTGTATCTCGCCGATTCAGGGCACACGAATTAATAAAATCAGATTTTCAGTCACACACTGTCTCGTACTCTTTCGTTTGCAAAAATGTCCGATGTCATTGATTTGTTGATCGCATAAATACAGATGCGTCTTTCCTAAAATACGTGCTTGCAGGAAATATGCTTACTCCCGGGAGTGTCTAAACTCCTATGATGGAATCCTGTAAGGGATACCTCGGGGTACTTGTGCGTTACTTTGTCTTTTCAGGATTTGCAGGCATTCAAAACACGACATGGGGCATGAAAGTTTCTCCCCAGTAGGCTGCCAAATTTTTGTCTCCTCAGCACACCTTCCAAACAGCACCAGAGATGCTTTCTCCCCATCAGAGTTGCCAGGCATCACTTCTCCAACAGTTCCTTCAAAGGGTAGCACCAGGGGGTGTTCATATCCCCAGCTGAGTTGTCAAGTATCATCCTCAACAGGATCCCTACAGAAATCTCCAGGAAGGCCTTCCCATGGTCTTTCTTCTTCCCCAGCCGAGTTGCCAGTCATCATTCTTCCCCAGCCAAGTGCAGGAGCCGGAAATCATCTCCCCGCAGAGTTTCAGCCTCTATCCAAAAGAGCAATGCCTGAAGATCTCACAACAGAGTGAAGATAGCTTTTACAAATCCCCATCTGGGTCCTTCATTACCAAGGATAGGTCTATCAGTGACCTATATCCCCAAGCAGAGTCCCATATGCCAGATCTACCAATGATCTCATCCCCAGCTAGGAAATCTACTTCAAGCAGATCAGCCAGAGATCTCCACAGCATCGGGATCCGAATCCCGGATCAGTACCTTTGCATAATCATAGCATTTGCATCATATTCTCCCCACAAAGCGTAGCATTCCGTCTAATACGGAGCATTACAGCAAAAATCAAACACATCGCATAATCATAAGCCATGGTCTGAATCAAACACTTGTAAATTTCGACAATCCATCAAAGATATACGGAGAAACTCTCCAAACTCCCCACCAGAGAGCCAAAGCACTGGCCTTACACTCACAAATACAAATACACACTCCTTTTGGCACTCGTCCGTGTCATGATTCCTCAGTAAAGCCGCCCAGGCATTCTTTGCAAACAGACACTTATGTATTATAGATACTTCCTGACACCCGTCCGTGTCATAGCCCCGGTAGACAGCCAAAAGCATCCTCTTTGCACTCACAGATACATATGTCTATACAGATTCCCTGACACTCGTCCGTGTCAACCTCCCCAACATAGTTACCTATACACTTTGTGAACCATATACTTGTTTATATTACACCTTTCCCTTTTGACACTCGTCCGTGTCACCCTCCCCAGCAAGTTAAACACTCTCATGTACACCACTCATACTTATTACTCCTGTTTCACTCATACAGATACTCGTTCGTATCCTGTATATATCACTCAAATCCCCTCAGATTCGACACTCGTCCTTGTTCTTTGTTAACCAGTTGGTACTCGTCTGTATCATCATCTCAGAACATGCGTCAAGCGTTTGTTTCTACCTGATACTCGTCCGTATCATAGTCTTAGGGATGCTCGTCCGCATCTTTAATCCATACACGTGTCAAACATTCATGTCTTCTTGAATTTAGACACTCGTCTGTGTCTACTATTCCCCAGAAGAATCCCCCCAGATTCGACACTCACCCGTGTTCTTTGTTAACCAGTTGATACTCGTCCGTATCATCATCTCAGAACATGCGTCAGCGTTTGTTTCTACTGATACTCGTCCGTATCACGGTCTTAGGGATGCTCGTCCGCATCATTAATCTATACACAACGTCAAAACACTTATACCTTTTATTTCTTAGATGTAAACGCTCGTCCGTGTTTACTATTCCCCAGTAGGTCGCCAGCAAAGCAACCTTTTTTCTATCCGACATTCGTCCTATGTCGCGATACTTCCGGCAGCCGTACCCTGCCAGGTGATCGTCCTTCACCTTTGGATGACCGTACCTCATCCTTTCCCCAGCGGAGTCTCCATTATTGGAACCCCTTTCTATCCGACATTCGTCATATGTCGTGATATTTAGCAGCCGTCCCCTGCTAGGTGATCGTCCTTCACCTTTTGATGATCGTCCTTCATCATTTTATCCGATAGCCGTCCCCATCGTTGATCTTTCTATCTGACATTCGTCTTATGTCGTGATTTTTAGCAGCCGTACCCTGCTAGGTGATCGTCCTTCACCTTTTGATGATTGTCCTTCATCATTTTATCCGATGGCCGTCCCCATCGTTGATCTTATTATCTGACATTCATCCTATGTCATGATAAACCTTGAGATCAGCCGTCCCCTGCTAGGTGATTGTCCTTCACCTCTTGATGATCGTCCTTCATCATGCTCATCCGATGGCCGTCCCCATCATTGACCTTTTATCCGACATTCGTCCTATGTCGCGATACTTTCGGCAGCCGTACCCTGCCAGGTGATCGTCCTTCACCTTAGATGACCGTCCCTCATCTTATCCCCAACAGAGCAGCCGTCCCCTGCTAGGTGATCGTCCTTCACCTTTGAGGACCGTCCCTCATCATTATTTCATTTATTCTTTAACCCGATGGCCGTCCCCGTCATGGTCCCTTTTCCTTTTCCTGATGATCGTCCTTCATCAGTTTAGCCCGATGGTCGTCCCCATCGTTGTTTACATTACTTTATGAACCTGATGACCGTACCTCGACATTTATTTTTACCTATAATCCCCGGAGAATCTTTGTCACTTTACCTGATGGCCGTCCCAATCATAATCCCTTATATCCCCAGCTAGTCGGTCGTCCCCGTCTTTGCTTTATTTCCCGCATTTTTCCCTAGCATGTCGGCCGTCCCCGTCATTGCTTTATCCCCAGCAGTCGTCCTCTGCTCGACGGTCGTCCTCCGTCTCCCACACTTTATAATATACTTTATTTTCTTTTACAATCTATATCCCTTTTCTTCTTCATTCTGTGAGTGCAAATTTTGGACTGTCTTTGGTATTCAACCACAAGTTATCTTGTTCGCCTGATAAGCCGTTGCTTACATTCTACACAGCTAACTCATGTTTGAATAGGGGCAGCTGTAAACACCCCAAATTTTCCCTCACCCATTCACATCATGGCTTGTGATCTCCTCATATGCATAAGTTCAATCATAGCATCTCATATTGCATTTTTGATTCACTGCATTGGTTCAAAGTCATCTGCATCTAGGGTTTGTGATCTGAGTAGTCCAAGAGCCATTTGAGACACTCCAAAGGTCTTCAATAATTTCAAAGGGGTCCATGTATGTTCAAGCATCATATTATATCTTCTCAAAGTCAAGAATGTCAAAAAATCACAAGAACTGGGAATGGCATGGAAGCAGAGCCAGGTTTGACTGCATAGATGACCTAGAATTAGGGTTTTGGTTTCAGAGGCCATAACTCCAATTTTTTTGGTCATTATTGTTTCTATTGGTCTCTATATGGTATAGGGATCATACATATCAATTTTCATGAAGAAATTCCATGGGGAAGTCATCTGATCAAGAGTTGACTTTTTGAGCAAGTCAGTGTAAAATCAGGGCATCTGAGGCCCCCAATGACCCAACCAAAGGGTGTTCTTCATCATTTTGATTATGTATGACCTTTATTTGATCATAGAAGATGTTAGAAGTTCACAAGATTGAAGAATTTCAAGCCATTTGCAAAGTTGACTTTTTGGGAAAATGACTTGTAATGGAAACTTGCCATTTTGGGAAACTTTTTCAACCCTTGCTTTTTGATTCAAAAATGCTTCAAAAGAGAAAACGTTGGTCATGAAAGTTGTAGAATGGATCATTCCCTTTTCAAAAAGTATAATAACTCATTATAATTCATTTTGGATCAAAAGTTATGGCCTTGCAAAGTTGGACAAAATCATTGAAATTTCACTTTTGCACAAAATGGAAAACTTGCAATTTCTCATGGCAAGCCTTTATGTGACTTCAATATGACCTCTAAACATCATACCAATGCAATTCATGACCTAAAATCAGAATTGGCCCAAGGGATTTCTCATTCTATGCCTTGATTTTCACATAACCATAAACCATTCTTCATGAAAGTGCAAAGAGGGATTTTTGGCAAAATCATTCTCAAAGGAATTGTATGATCTCTAGCTGGTTTTAATACATTGTCATGACTTCATAAGGCATCATACACCAAAATTCAGCAAGGTTTTCTCATATTCACATAGCCAAAAGTCATGAAATGTTTCAAGTTGTCAAGTTGCAAAAACTCTTCTAGCTCATGATCCAAATGCAGCAGTCTCTCATGAACCATCCAAGGGCCATCCTTGACTCAAGCTGAGGCAGGATAAGCCTCTAGATCACCTCTGCCACAACCCATGCTTGAAGTACACCAACTATTGACTTTTTGGCCAATTTCTCCATACCATTCCCACAGTACATGTCAAGTCTTCTGACTCATTCCAATAGTTTAGGACTTGTATATGGATCATAAAACATAACATACACAAGCCTGGAACACACACATTGCAACACACTCCAAAAACTGTCAAAACTTTCCTATCTTCGAATCTCCTTCCACAGCCTTCAAACACACAAACAAACTTCACAAAACATCTCAACATGACTCACTGATCACAAACCAACCATTGAAACATCCCAGAACCTCACACAAACCAAATACGATTTCCTCACTTCACTGAACAGAACTCTGCCAATCTCCCAAACCCGCCATCCTCAAAGCTTTCTAAGCTTCATTTCATCATCAGAGGATTCAAAGGAGTGGATTTGCAGCAAAGGAAAGGCCAGAAAGCCCAGAACCAGGAGATTCCATCTCAGGTATAGCTCAAGAACTTTTTTCTCAGAACCTTGTTTTTAAGTTCCCAATCGAATCTTCATGATATGCTGATGACTCTGATGTATTTACTTTTCAAAATGGTGGAATATTGAGTATGTATGAGTTGTCTGAAATTTTCTGACCTAAATTTGTTTTGCTTCGATTTGCATTGTTGATGAATGAAAAATGATTTTTGTTTGGGGGTTTTGATTCAGTGATGAGTGGGGTTTGATTCTGGGAAGAGAGATTTCATTTTTGGTGCTTGGAGAGAGAGATAAGGTTTTGGACTCGCCGGAGAAGACGACCGGAACACTGTTCCGGCCGTCTGAGAGTCATTAATGTTAATTAGGGTTTAGGCCCAAGTTTGAATGTGGAGCGTTGGATGTGAGATGCGCGCGCGTTTTAAGTGGCCAGGATTGTTTTGATTTGCCTTAATCCTCATTTATTAGTTTAATTAATTATAATTAGGTTAATTTAATCAGGATAAGCCTCAGCCCTTGGATGACGCGCCAGTCAACCAATTTCACCCCATTTTGAATACCAGCTCTTGGATCTGATTACTTCTCCATTTATTTATTTTTATTTCATTTTATTTGCATTTTATTTATACGAATTTTTAAAAATAGTAAAAAACATCAAAAAATTCTGAAAATTTTTATCAAACATTTTATTAATTTTCAGAAACCAAAAATATTTTTATTTTTATTTTTTAGCATTAAAAAATATTTTTAAATCATTTAAATGTTATTTTTAATTAGTTAATTGATTTTAATTAATTAAAAATATATTTAAGTATTTAAAAATCACAAAAAAAATCAGATAACATCTTTGAACATTTAGAAGCATTTACAAACTCACCACACAAATTTCTTTTTGGTTTTGATCATGCTTTGACATTTTTCATTTGAATTAGGGTTCTTAAATTGTTCATTTTCTAACCCTAACTTCAAAAATTCATAACTTTTAAACAAAGTTGAGTTTGTGAATGATTCTTTTTGCATTGTTCTATGCATGACTTCTAGTTTCTAAAAACATTTTTGTTTCATTTTTGTATTTCATTTTCAATTTGTTTGGCATTTTACCTTGAGGATCACCCTTAAAACCCTAGCAATCTTAGGAAATTCATAACCCTCACTAGGTTAAGAGTTGGGTCCCCTCCTTTGGGCAGGAGTTTGTATAGGCTTAGGGTTCCTTTGATTGCATTTTCAAATTTTTATCATGTCATTTGCTTCTGGTTTTGGGTTTTTGCTTTGTATGTTGCATATAACCCTAATTCATGCCTTCCTTTGCATCCATCTTCCATTTGCTTGCATACCATGACTTGCCATGACATTTTGTGCATCCACATGATTCATAATACATCTTAGGACATATTAGAACCATGTTTGATCATTGCATCTTTCATTTGCCATGTTATATGTCTTTTGCATTTCATAACCTTTCCTGTATGTTCATGATTCTAAGCATGCCTCATTTGCATCTTTATGCTTGTATGATCATTCTAAGGCCTTGCCTCATGTTTGCATCATCTCTTAGCATCATTAACATCATACTCATGCTTCTGGTTTTGGTTTTCATCATCACATTGCATCTCATTTTGCATTGCATTTCATTTCTTTTACTAACATTTCAGGTGGTAAGTTGTATTGAGAAGTGAATTTGCCTTCACTTCTCAAAATCTCTTTTCATATCTTTTACTTCCCTTGCTTCATTCTTGTATGTGTATTGGATTGAGCTTGCTCATTCTTGTCCATCTCATTTTCTTTCTTCAAGCAACTTGCCTTCTTAAGTGAAGCAAGTTGTTTTTCTTCTCTTTGCTCCTTTCATCTGCTTCTCTCCTTGGTGGTTCCTTGAAGATTTCTTTCTTAAACCCCACAAACCCTAGGAATGACCAAGCATGATAACAATTAGGGTTGATTAGTCCCCCACTTAGCTTTTACCTTTGTGTCTCTTTGAGTCTTCTCTTCTCATCTCATAATCAGGGACTAAACCCTAAAGGCTTTAAGGCTTTGTGATTAAGTTTATACCTGCTTCCTTCTATTAGGATGGAGTGTATAACTTTAATCCTAAGTGTTAAACCCTTAATGTGTTTAAATCCTTTAATCAATTCACTTAATAATCATCAAGACATCAAGCTTGTAACTTGGGCCTTGCATTAGGGTTCTAATTCTTCCTTAATTGGTTAAGAAGGACTAACCCTAGTGTTAATGGACAAGTCCCCCTCAAGTTGTCTTACAAACCATAAAACTCACTTCTTCATCTTATCATTAACTAAAATCCATCTAATAAAGGCTTTCTTTTTTTCATGATGTTAATCCCTAATCATGGATTAAGTTGAGGAGCTTTCCTCAGCTTAAACATTCTCATCTATTATCCTTCAATTAGGATGGTGTAATGAGTCTGTTTAATCCCTGATTATGGCTTAATCTCATTACTTAACACTAAACAAAAACAACAAAAACATCTAACTAATCACAAGTAGGTTAATGATCTTAATCCTGCACCATGGTGATTAAGTGTGAGATACTGACTTCACACTTAAGGTATTCTCATTACCCATAATCAGAGGGAAGATGTGATGAGTTTACTAACCCATTGGTTTAGGCTTAAGCTCATTAACTTATGACAAACTTTCAAAAGCAATAAAAGAATGAAAACTCAAAAACAAACAATAATCGTCTCCTTCGGGATTCTTTTCTCATCATACTCACTCACAAACGAGAACTCGCTTCTTCTGTCTAATGCAAGACAGTTTGCACCTGAGCCAGACAGGTCATACACTTGAGCATAGACAAGTAAGCAGTTCACAAGTCAACTTACCTTTCAGTCTCTTTGGGTCGAACAACGGTGTTCTGACTTCCTCATTGCACGAGAGGATACGTAGGCATAACTTAACAGTTATCGAACAAAAGTCTCTGTGTATTCCCCCTCTTTCCAGCTTTATTCTTTTAGCCTCATGACCTTGAGCATTTCATTCTTGTTCTTACACTGACACTTCACTTATACATTTCACTTCTCTTACTCTGACACCTGTACATCCTTTTCCAGCTCTTTTATACAAAGATTGCACTGACACTACCCCTTTAAAACACAAATCTTTTAAGCGTGGATCCTGTCGAGTACGGCAGACAATCTGGGTGCTAATACCTTCCCAGGTTGTAACCAACCCCCTTTCTCAGTCTCTCTGGTTCGCAACCGTCTTATCCATATCTTTCTAGGTCTATGCAGCATTACCTTTCCTCCGGGATAAAAATGCCTAGCTGGCGACTCTTGTCTTTCTGAGTTCACTTCTGTGTGTTCTCATTCTTTTCGCCGACCGTTCGCGCTTGTACCGGGATGCAAATCTTTGGGAGCGACACATTGCATACACATCATTTTCATTTCTTCTTAGTTTTGCAGGTTTTCTACAGGTTGCTTAACTTATTTGTATTTCAGGAAAAGATTACGAGGGCCGCCAAGACCCGTCATCCTCGACAGAATATCCCGCATTGTTACGCAATTTGCAACAACCAGAGGACAGTCATGGATGCTATTAAAACTGAGCTTAATGAGTTTCGAACCAGAATGGGGGAATTCATGGTCATGATGCAAGGGATGGCTCAGGGACAACAAGATTTGAGAAATGCAATTCAGGGGCTCAACCCTCCTCAGACTAATCCTCCTGTAACCACTCCTGACGTCCAAGTGACTCCTCCTAACACCAACAATGGCCCAGGTGGACCTCAAGTTCCAGAGCAGGGCACAACAACTTTCATTCCAGTACAAGACATGCAGGAGGATCAGTTCCCTTCTTTTAACAATGACATCGGGTTCTGCGGAGAAGGAAATCTTCAGGACTTTTTGATGCTTGCTGAGAAAGTCAAAGCCCTCGAGTGTAGAGACACTTTGGGGATAGATGTGTCTGACATGTGTCTAGTCCCCGGGGTGGTTATTCCTCACAAATTTAGGCCACCTACTTTTGACAAGTATAACGGTAGCTCCTGCCCTAATACTCACTTGCAGGCATTCTACCTGAAAATTGCTGCCCATACTAGGGATGAAAAGCTCTGGATATACTACTTCTAGGATAGTCTCTCTAGAGGATCCTTGGAATGGTATATGAAGCGAGAGAGAAGCTCTATGAGAAACTGGAAGGAATTAGGAGAAGCATTCCTCAAGCAGTATCAATATAATATCGACATGGCGCCCAGCCGCACTCAACTTAAAAGTCTGACTCAGAAGAACTCTGAGAGCTTCAAAGATTATGCACAGAGGTGGCGTGAAGTGGACGCCAGAGTACAACCACCTTTGCTTGAGAGAGAAATGGTAGACTTGTTCCTGGATACCCTCCCTAGGCATTTCATGGAAAGGCTAGCAGGATGTTCCTCAAGTGGATTCTCAAATATCATCTTGACGGGCGAAAGGGTAGAAAGTTGGATCAAGCAAGGGAAGATTCAGAATGGGGGCGCTTCGAGTTCTGGTGTCAAGAAGCCCTTCGTGAAGAGTAGAGAAGGAGAGAATGAGGCAGTGTACGCGCGGAGGGGTGGAAGCAACATAGGGTTTTATCAGCAAGTGTCCCCCGTAACTATATCAGCTCAACCTGTTCAACAACAAGTCCAACCACCACAGCCGCAACACCAACAAGGGTATCAACAAAGAGCCCCTCGTCCATATTACCCCCAGAAGACCAGAGAAAGACATTTTGAAGCTCTGCTGATGTCCTATTCACAGCTTTTGAAGAACCTCTTATAGCTCCAGATGGTCCAACTCCGAACTCTACAACCCTCGAAGCCAGGCCAAATCCCCGAGGGTTATGATACAAACGCCAGATGCGAATTGCATTCCAGAGCTCCCGGTCATACCACAGAAAACTGCAAAGCTCTGAAGCATGTTGTTCAGGACCTACTGGATTCTAAAGCAATTAATTTTTCTCCTACTCCTAATGTAATACAGAACCCCATGCCTCCCCATGGAGGTACGGTTGGGGAAATTAATGAAGGGGAGAATCTAAACTTGGTATGTGATGTCAACGACCTGCAGACTCCGTTGAGTGCTGTTAAAGTTTTCTTGTCACAGAGGGGTGCTTTTCCTGGGTGTGAAGGTGGTTGTCCGAGATGTGCTGAAGCTCCAGATGGTTGTGAGCAGTTAAAAAAGGGGATCCAGAGTATGATTAATGAAGGGGTTCTACAGTTTGACAAAGTTGTAAAAGAAAGCGAGGTCTCTACGGTAACCATTTTCTATGATTCGTCAACATCTTCATTGGCAACTTCTTCTGAAGAACCAAAGCAGGGGGTTTCCATAGCCTCTTATAAGCAAGCTCTTGAAGTGGTAGAATCTGGGATGCGAGAAGGCTGGGGCAGTCTAGTAGAAGTGCCAGAAAAGAAAGATATGTTTGGGATTGGTTACCATCCTGGGTAGTCATCATCTGAACCGAGTGCTAGAGGTCGTCAAGGCCCGATTACTTTCACGAGTGCAGGAGTGGTGGATTATGGAAGCATCAGTATCGTGCAGGACGATGTAGTTGATAGTGACTGTGACTTAGATGAGTGGATCAGGCCTGCTGTTCCAGGGACTCAACTTAGCAACTGGTCATCTGAAAGGCTTATCTCAGTCACCTCCTTCGAAGAGTAATAATTTTTGGTTTTTGTCTTTCCTGTACTCAAGCACTATGTCTTGCCCGGGGCATAATAGCTTTTTGTAAGGGTTCTTTTGTTCCTAACACAATTCATAATCATAAATAAAGCTGACGTTTCGCATTCATCCATGATGTTCTTTGCCTTTCATTTTTGCTTTTGTTTTTCAAAAAGAAAGAAAAGTTTTAAAATGGCAATGTGTCTCATTTTCTCAAGCCTTTTCTAAAGCCTTGCATGAATCACCATTCATGTAGGTGCTCGTCACAGGATCTTATCAATGACGACCCTGTTATGGTTGAGTATGACTTTGACAATCCAATTTATCAAGCCGATGAGGAAGGTGAAGAAGATTGCGAACTACCTGAAGAATTGGCCAGACTGCTTAAACAGGAGGAGAAGATGATTCAGCCGCATGAATAGGCCATCGAAGTGATAAACCTGGGTACCGAAGAAGACAAGAAAGAAGTTAAGATCGGGGCCGCATTAGAAGAATCTATCAAGACTCGTCTAATTGCTATGCTTCGAGAGTATGTTGATATCTTTGTGAGGTCCTACCAAGATATGCCTAGTTTAGACACTGACATTGTGGTGCACAAGCTGCCTCTGAAAGAAGACTTCCTGCCAGTGAAGCAAAAGTTGAGACGCACACGCCCTGATATGGAAATCAAGATCAAAGAGGAAGTACAAAAGCAAATTGATGTTGGTTTCTTGTCCGTGACCAGTTACCCTCTGTGGGTTACCAACATTGTGCCGGTCCCTAAGAAAGACGGTAAGGTCAGGATGTGTGTAGACTACAGGGACTTGAACAGGGCCAGCCCCAAAGATGATTTCCGTAACACCCTTCTAAACCCCGCAAAAAATATATAAATATTCAGAGTAATTATCATGCATCTCAAACAAGAGTGTCACATATAATTCAAAATATCACACATACACCTGTCATGCTCAATAACACTTGAAATAAATTCACGCTTTCATATACTTTCACATTAGCATGTAGTAGCGAATCACTTTCATTAAGAATCTCATGACATTCAAGTCTCAAATAAACTTCATTAATTAAATCAACTTGGGCATAAAAGTCACTTCACCATAAAATTTAAATTCAATTAACAAAATAAATAGAGTATACAGTCGTATCTCTCAAGATATGAATCAAGCGTTCCCAGTGTTACATAATCAGAGCACGACTCGACCCAAAATAAATACGAAACTAAAATAGGTTACTCCACCAACTACTCTCTTGTTAGAAGCAACTCTAATCTTCAGTACCTGAGCGATGTCGTATAAAACATCATTCCAACAGAAGGGTGAGAATTCATATAATTATTGAAATCATAAGATAATATATAATTTAAGGCATACAAGCATAATCACAATTATTCTCACACTTCAAAAGTTTCATCAACATAATATCTCTCAAGTAGTCATACTATTCACAAGTATATATACTCAAAATCCACAATTTCACCGATTCAACAATTCACATAAATATACATAAGCTCATATTGCAACCATAGACACAATGAGACTCGATACAAGACTCAAATGCAACTCATGCATGTGGTACGAAACACTTGTTATCATTTTTCGGTTTTTACATTTAAACCGGGTCCATCCTCTAGACCGATAACACATCAAAAGCCCGTCCTCTAAGCTTTCAAACACGTCCTCTAGGTTTGGGACAAGTCACTAGCTTCCAGAGAACTAGCAAAACATTGCCTCTTGACAATAAATGATGCATGTGCAATTACTACCAGAATATGCAATTAAGACTGTTCTCTAATCTTAATATTCTTGCATATATTCAATAATTCATCACATTTGAATTACCACACAATTGCACATATTTATGCATCATCCACACTAAATTCACTTTCAAATGGTATACAACACATTTTACAATACAATCTCAACCGTATTATTATTACAAGAAACAAGTAATACACAAGGTATCAACAACATTTCAAACTCAATTCATAAAGCAAGTGTTACCAATTAAACATGGAATGATTAATTTATCACCAAATTAATCATCAAATTAATCACCAAATTAATCTCTAAATTAATCACCAAAAATCATCAATTTAATCACCAATTTACACATTAAAATAATCACCAAAATTATCATCGAAATTCTCATCCAAAATTATCATCGAAAGTCTCATCCAAAACTCTCAAATCACAAAATTCATCAATTCAATATTGTCACCACACTTAGTAAACAATACGCAAGGTATTTACACAATTCCATCTCAATTCACAACCGGACATCACCAATTAATATATCGAAAATCAATCAATCATCAATTATTAAATTCAATGTCCAATAGATACTCAAATACTAATTAAAATATAATCTCACTAATTAATTACAGGTCACTATTATATTAATTCAATTGAAATTCAATAATTATACATATAATGACATTTACTATATTTTAGTCATAAGATAATAAAAGCATATCATTGCTTCATATCTATATTTATCTTTGTTTCCTGCAACATCTCAATATATCATCATCATATATTATTCTACTTAAATGTCCTACGGTTACTATTCATGAAATCACTTTTCTCATGACAGTAGAATCTCATCCCATATTGCTACCAATATATCACCTTTATAATTAATAGGAACATGTCACTTCACTAATTAAACAAATTATGAAAAAATGGTACTCTATATCTTATCATCGTGTGACTAAGTATTGTATAATTTAATGAAAACCCACCCTTACATTTGATTTTCTTGAGCTTTCATGCTTGTTCTTGAGCTCTCTTCTCTTCCTCCTCTCCTAGCCTCTTTTATCTTCTACTCTTTCTATGTTTGTTAAAACCCTAACATCTACTTATAAACATTATAACTCTTATTGGGCTTTCTAACTCACAATTACTAACTTACTAATCACACTCTCAAAATAACCCAATTAGACAAATACACTAAATCTATTTATTTCACTAAATAAAATAAAACTAAAAATTTAATAATTCAATTAAATCAAATAATTTAATTATTTCTAATAAACAAACTAAATCAATTAATTATATTAAATTGCATAATTAAATTAAATTAATTAATTCATATTAATCTAAATAATCAATTAAATCAATTGGGTACGAAATCACATAATTAATAAATTAATATAATAAATAAATAATTACAAAAATTGGGATGTTACAATTTCCCTCTGTCTCACATATATGTGCTTGTTGATAATACTGCTCAGTTTTCTGTGTTCTCTTTCATGGACGGGTTTTCCGGTTATAACCAGATCAAGATGTCTTCCGATGATATGGAAAAGACTACCTTCATCATGCCTTGGGGCACCTTCTGTTACAAGTTCATGCCATTTGGTCTGAAGAATGATGGAGCCACTTACCAATGGGCGATGGTGACGTTATTTCACGACATGATTCATCATGAAATTGAGGTTTATGTTGATGATATGATAGCAAAGTCCCAAACAGAAGAAGAGCATTTGATCAATCTAGCAAAGTTGTTTGACAGACTCCGGAAGTTCAGATTGAGGTTGAATCCGAATAAGTGCACCTTCGGGGTCCGTTCCGACAAGCTACTTGGCTTCATTGTTAGTGAGCGGGGAATTGAGGTTGATCCAGCCAAAGTAAAAGCCATCCAAGAGATGCCTGAGCCAAAGACTGAAAAGCAAGTGCGTGGTTTCTTAGGGAGACTAAACTACATTGCACGGTTTATCTCTCACCTAACGGCCACATGTGAGCCCATCTTTAAGCTTCTGAGGAAGAATCAGGGCATTAAATGGAATGAAGACTGTCAGCAAGCCTTTGACCGAATCAAAGAATACCTGCTAGAACCTCCAATTCTCATGCCTTCGGTACCAGGGAGACCTTTGATCATGTATCTTACTGTGCTCGAAGGGTCAATGGGATGTGTGCTAGGTCAGGAGGACGAGTCCGGTCGAAAAGAGCATGCCATTTATTACCTTAGCAAAAAGTTTATCGATTGTGAGACACATTACTCACTCCTCGAGAAAACTTGCTGTGCTTTGGCATGGGCTGCTCGCCGACTAAGACATTACATGCTGACTGACACCACTCTCTTAATTTCCAAGATGGATCCTGTGAAATACATTTTCGAGAAGCCGGCTCTGTCAGGAAGGGTAGCCCGATGGCAGATGATACTAATAGAGTATGATATCCATTACACTTCGTAAAAAGCAATCAAAGAAAGTGTATTGTCTGAATACTTGGCTCAGCAGCCAATTGATGATTATCAACCCATGAAATTCGAGTTTCCGGATGAGGACATCATGTTCCTCAAGTTGAAAGACTGTGAAGAACCACTTCCGGAGGAGGGGCCAGACCCTGAATCCAAATGGAAGTTGATGTTTGACGGAGCCGTGAACATGAACGGAAGTGGAGTAGGTGCTGTTATCATCTCACCAGAAGGGATCCATACACCTTTAGCTGCTCGGTTGACTTTCGAATGCACTAACAATGAGGAAGAGTATGAAGCTTGCATCATGGGGGTTGAAGAGGCAATCAACTTGCGAGTCAAGAACCTCGAGATCTTCGGAGATTCTGCCCTGGTGGTAAACCAAGTCAATGGCAAATGGTTAGTTCATCAACCTCACTTGGTTCCTTACAGGGATTACGTCAGGAGGCTGTTAACTTTCTTCTCCAAGGTCAAGTTGAATTATATTCCTCGAGATGAAAACCAGTTCGCCGATGCTCTAGCTACTTTGTCATCTATGATTAAAGTTTGTCAAGAGAATTTCGTGCCTCGAATCATGGTCTTCCGTCTTGAATGACCTGATTATGTCTTTGCAGTTGACAGTGGTGAAGATAACAAACCTTGGTATCATGATATCAAGCAATTATTGAAGGTTCAGGAATACTCGACTGGGGCATCCAGTAAAGACAAGAAGACCCTCAGAAGACTGGCAGGTGGTTTCTTCTTGAATCAAGATGGTGTGTTATACAAGCGAAACTTCGACATGGTTCTGCTCAGATGCGTGGATAGACACGAAGCAGACCTGTTGGTGCAAGAGGTTCATGAAGGCTCTTTTGGTACCCATGCTGGAGGACATGCTATAGCCAAGAAATTGTTGAGATCGGGGTATTATTGGATCACCATGGAATCCGATTGCTGTAAATACTCCCGTAAATGTCACAAGTGTCAGATTTATGCCGATAAGGTCCATGTGCCTCCGAATCCATTGAGTGTCATGTCTTCACCATGGTCGTTCGCCATGTGGGGCATTGATATTATTGGCAAGATTGAGCCGACATCTTCCAATAGTCACCGCTTCATCCTGGTTGCTATAGACTATTTCACGAAGTGAGTCGAAGCGGCGTCTTACGCCAACCTTACTAAACAAGTGGTAGCCCGGTTTATTAAAAGAGACATCATTTGCCAGTATGGAATTCCCGAAAGAATCATTACTGATATTGGTTCTAATCTCAACAACAAGATGATGGCTGACTTGTGTCGGGATTTCAAAATAGAACATCACAAATCTTCTCCATATCGCCCGAAGATGAATAACGTCGTCGAGGCGGCCAACAAAAACATCAAGAAGATCGTGCAGAAGATGGTTGTGACATACAAAGACTGGCATGAGATGCTACCATTTGCTTTACATGGGTACAGAACGTCGAGGCGACCAACAAAAACATCAAGAAGATCGTGCAGAAGATGGTTGTGACATATAAAGACTGGCATGAGATGCTACCATTTGCTTTACATGGGTATAGAACGTCGGTGCGCACCTCAACAGGGGCAACCCCATTCTCATTGGTATATGGTATGGAGGCAGTCCTACCAATTGAAGTGGAAATCCCCTCATTGAGGTTAATGATGGACATTAAGCTAGATGAATCTGAGTGACTCCGATCCAGATATAATCAATTGAGCCTCATTGAATAAAAATGTCTAGCAGTTGTATGCCATGGACAGTTGTATCAGCGGAGGATGAAGCAGGCTTTTGATAAGAAGGTACGACCACAAAGGTACATACCAGGTGACCTGGTGCTGAAAAGGATTCTTCCTCCTCTTAACGATCACAGGGGCAAATGGACACCTAATTATGAAGGGCCATTCGTGGTTAAAAAGGTTTTCTCAGGTGGAGCCTTGATGCTGACAATCATGGATGGAGAAGACTTCCATTTCCCTATCAACGCAGACGCAGTAAGAAAATACTTCGTGTAAAAAAGGACCCGCTGGATAAAAACAGAATAAAGATCTAGTCAAAAATAGGCATCCCGACGAGCCAAAAACAGAATAAAAGGCTCGGGCAAAAATTAGGGAAAATCTCGAAAAAAAATGTACACCCGCTGAGTTGAAAAGCCACATCGGATAGCTCAGGCAAAAAAGGGTATCCCGGTGGATTGAAAACCCGAAAGGGAGATCCACGCAAAAGAAAGACTAACACGAACGACTGCGATCTGCGAAGTTTGTAACTCATCTGCAACTGAGGTTATTCTAAGGGTTGAAGACCAGTTAAATTACCTTTCTCAAGGGGCGAAGCGAGCGGATCGTCTCGAAGATATATGAGTCATAACCGGGTTGAAACTGGATGAGATCCACTTCTCACATTGCCAATAAGATAGTTTGTTTTCCTTTTTGGATATTTCCTCTTTCCAGGGAATTGCTTCCTTTGTATTGCCCATTCATGGCCATTTTTCTGAATCCATAAAAATTTAATTTCAGTTAACTTGTGACTATCTGATTCTTGTTTTTGTTTTTCATCTAGCATCGATTGATTGCGGAAACGTCCAGCAAATTGTGGTTTATATTGTGTTGTGAACACTTGAATGCTTTCAAACTCATGCAGGAGGATATAAACATTTAATACAACTCTGAAAGAGTGTAAAGATGCCCAAATAATGATTCATGCTATGAGCCCGGGGCATACAGGTCCCAAACTAACTCTCCATGTGGCAGGCACTATCGATTGTGTTTATGCAGGTACAGGTGCAGGTGTTGCTAACAGAGCTAAAAGCAGATTTCAAGGAGGAACATTTCTTTATGCTTGAATAAGAACATGTGTTTTCCAGGGTGTCTCCAATCATCCCCAGTGGAAGTGAAGTTGAATTTCTTCTCCAACATTAATGGCAAGAGATGTTTTCCCTCCCCAAGCAGAAGTTTCCCTTCAATACAGGGGCAATTTCCAGTAGTACAAGGAGTGACTTTCCTCCCCAGCAAGTTGCTTCCTCAACAGTGTCATGCCTCTGATTACCGGCCAAGTCAAAAGGTCTCCTCTTCCCCACCAGAGTGCGAGAAGGGTCCATCTCCAGCAGGGTACTCCGCACAGAGGATACAATATATCCTTTTCCAAACATCCTTGTCTTTTCAAGTCAATATTTGCCACCCATTCTGCATCTTGTTTTGTACAACAGTCGCGTCGCAGGTTCTCATTTTGTACAACGGCCCTGTTTTCCTGGGCTCTCGTTTATGTACAACGATCCCGTTCCATCTTGTCCTATTTTCTTTGTGTTTCTGGTTATCGACTGAGGTCGGTATACCATTGCGTCTCCATTCGAGGATGGTTTCGTGTTAGATCCGAGGATCTTTTGTGAGTTGTCATTCGAGGATGGCATTCTTTTCTTCAAGTCCTTCTGAGGTTGGTCTTGTTGTTGTGGCTATCATTCGAGGATGATAGACCATTTTGAGCTTATTGATTGAGGTCAGTTTGTCTCTTTTACAAAGTCTGTTTGAGGTCAGTCTTTGCGTTTTTGGTTATCGACTGAGGCTGGTATACCATTGCGTCTCCATTCGAGGATGCTTTCGTTTCAGATCCGAGGATCTTTTGAGAATTTTCATTTGAGGATGGCATTCTTTTCTTCAAGTCCTTCTGAGGTTGGTCTTGTTTGTGTTGTTGTGGCTATCATTCGAGGATGGTAGACCATTTTGAGCTTATTGATTGAGGTCAGTTTGTCTCTTTTGTAAAGTGTGTCTGAGGTCAGTCTTTGCGTTTCGGGTTATCGACTGAGGCTGGTATACCATTGCATCTCCATTCGAGGATGGTTTCGTGTTATATCCAACGATCTTTTGTGAGTTGTCATTCGAGGATGGCATTCTTTTCTTCTATTCCTTCTGAGGTTGGTCTTGTTGTTGTGGCTATCATTCGAGGATGATAGACCATTTTGAGCTTATTGATTGAGGTCAATTTGTCTCTTTTATAAAGTCTGTCTGAGGTCAGTCTTTGCGTTTCGGGTTATCGACTGAGGTCGGTATACCATTGCGTCTCCATTCGAGGATGGTTTTGTGTTAGATCCGAGGATCTTTTGTGAGTTGTCATTCGAGGATGGCATTCTCTTCTTCAAGTCCTTCTGAGGTTGGTCTTGTTTGTGTTGTTGTGGCTATCATTCGAGAATGGTAAACCATTTTGAGCTTATTGATTGAGGTCATTTTGTCTCTTTTGCAAGGTCTATATGAGGTCAGTCTTTGTGTTTCTGGTTATCGACTGAGGCCGGTATACCATTGCGTCTCCATTCGAGGATGGTTTCGATTTAGATCCGAGGATCTTTTGAGAATTGTCATTCGAGGATGGCATTCTTTTCTTCAAGTCCTTCTGAGGTTGGTCTTCTTGTTGTGGCTATCATTCGAGGATGATAGACCATTTTGAGCTTATTGATTGAGGTTAGTTTGTCTCTTTTGTAAAGTGTGTCTGAGGTCAGTCTTTGCGTTTCGGGTTATCGACTGAGGTCGGTATACCATTGCGTCTCCATTCGAGGATGGTTTTGTGTTAGATCCGAGGATCTTTTGTGAGTTGTCATTCGAGGATGGAATTCTCTTCTTCAAGTCCTTCTGAGGTTGGTCTTGTTTGTGTTGTTGTGGCTATCATTCGAGGATGGTAAACCATTTTGAGTTTATTGATTGAGGTCAGTTTGTCTCTTTTGTAAGGTCTATATGAGGTCAGTCTTTGCGTTTCGGGTTATCGACTGAGGTCGGTATACCATTGCGTCCCAATTCGAGGATGGTTTTGTGTTAGATCCGAGGATCTTTTGTGAGTTGTCATTCGAGGATGGCATTCTCTTCTTCAAGTCCTTCTGAGGTTGGTCTTGTTGTTGTGGCTATCATTCGAGGATGGTAAACCATTTTGAGTTTATTGATTGAGGTCAGTTTGTTTCTTTTGCAAGGTCTATATGAGGTCAGTCTTTGTGTTTCTGGTTATGGACTGAGGCCGGTATACCATTGCGTCTCCATTCGAGGATGGTTTCGTTTTAGATTCGAGGATCTTTTGAGAATTGTCATTCGAGGATGGCATTCTTTTCTTCAAGTCCTTCTGAGGTTGGTCTTGTTGTTGTGGCTATCATTCGAGGATGATAGACCATTTTGAGCTTATTGATTGAGGTCAGTTTGTCTCTTTTGTAAATTCTGTCTGAGATCAGTCTTTGAGTTTCGGGTTATCGACTGAGGCTGGTATACCATTGCGTCTCCATTCGAGGATGGTTTCGTGTTAGATCCGAGGATCTTTTGTGAGTTGTCATTCGAGGATGGTATTCTTTTCTTCAAGTACTTCTGAGGTTGGTCTTGTTGTTGTGGCTATCATTCGAGGATGATAGACCATTTTGAGCTTATTGATTGAGGTCAGTTTGTCTCTTTTACAAAGTCTGTTTGAGGCCAGTCTTTGCGTTTTTGGTTATCGACTGAGGCTGGAATACCATTGCGTTTCCATTCGAGGATGCTTTCGTTTCAGATCCGAGGATCTTTTGAGAATATTCATTCGAGGATGGCATTCTTTTCTTCAAGTCCTTCTGAGGTTGGTCTTGTTTGTGTTGTTGTGGCTATCATTCGAGGATGGTAGACCATTTTGAGCTTATTGATTGAGGTTAGTTTGTCTCTTTTGCAAGGTCTGTCTGAGGTCAGTCTTTGTGTTTCTGGTTATCGACTGAGGCCGGTATACCATTGCGTCTCAATTCGAGGATGGTTTCATTTTAGATCTGAGGATCTTTTAAGAATTGTCATTCGAGGATGGCATTCTTTTCTTCTAGTCCTTCTGAGGTTGGTCTTGTTGTTGTGGCTATCATTCGAGGATGATAGACCATTTTGAGCTGATTGATTGAGGTCAATTTGTCTCTTTTATAAAGTCTGTCTGAGGTCAGTCTTTGCGTTTCGGGTTATCGACTGAGGTCGGTATACCATTGCGTCTCCATTCGAGGATGGTTTTGTGTTAGATCCGAGGATCTTTTGTGAGTTGTCATTCGAGGATGGCATTCTCTTCTTCAAGTCCTTCTGAGGTTGGTCTTGTCTGTGTTGTTGTGGATATCATTCGAGGATGATAAACCATTTTGAGCTTATTGATTGAGGTCATTTTGTTTTTTTTTGCAAGGTCTGTATGAGGCCAGTCTTTGTGTTTCTGGTTATCGACTGAGGCCGGTATACCATTGCGTCTCCATTCGAGGATGGTTTCGTTTTAGATCCTAGGATCTTTTGAGAATTGTCATTCGAGGATGGCATTCTTCTCTTCAAGTCCTTCTGAGGTTGGTCTTGTTGTTGTGGCTATCATTCGAGGATGATAGACAATTTTGAGCTTATTGATTGAGGTTAGTTTGTCTCTTTTGTAAAGTGTGTCTGAGGTCAGTCTTTGCGTTTCGGGTTATCGACTGAGGTCGGTATACCATTGCGTCTCCATTCGAGGATGGTTTTGTGTTAGATCCGAGGATCTTTTGTGAGTTGTCATTCGAGGATGGCATTCTCTTCTTCAAGTCCTTCCGAGGTTGGTCTATTTTGTGTTGTTGTGGCTATCATTCGAGGATGGTAAACCATTTTGAGTTTATTGATTGAGGTCAGTTTGTCTCTTTTGCAAGGTCTGTATGAGGTCAGTCTTTGTGTTTCTGGTTATCGACTAAGGCCGGTATACCATTGCGTCTCCATTCGAGGATGGTTTCGTTTTAGATCCGAGGATCTTTTTAGAATTGTCATTCGAGGATGGCATTCTTTTCTTCAAGTCCTTCTGAGGCTGGTCTTGTTGTTGTGGCTATCATTCGAGGATGATAGACCATTTTGAGCTTATTGATTGAGGTCAGTTTGTCTCTTTTGTAAAGTGTGTCTGAGGTCAGTCTTTGCGTTTCGGGTTATCGACTGAGGCTGGTATACCATTGCGTCTCCATTCGAGGATGGTTTCGTGTTAGATCCGAGGATCTTTTGTGAGTTGTCATTCGAGGATGGCATTCTTTTCTTCAAGTACTTCTGAAGTTGGTCTTGTTGTTGTGGTTATCATTCGAGGATGATAGACCATTTTGAGCTTATTGATTGAGGTCCGTTTGTCTTTTGTAAAGTCTGTCTGAGGTCAGTCTTTGTGTTTCTGGTTATCGACTGAGGCCGATATGCCATTGCGTCTCCATTCGAGGATGGTTTCGTGTTAGATCCGAGGATCTTTTTAGAATTGTCATTTGAGGATGGCATTCTTCCCAAATATTTTATTACACTGAGTTCAAATTTCCAGGTTTATTCGAGTATTTAATTACTCCATATCTTGAATGTCTAAGAGCTTTCGCAATTAGTCATTCAAGCTTGCAGATAATAGAATAGGGGTAGCTGTAATACCTCAAAATTTGCCCTCTCATGAGTAGCATATAGATTCATAAAATAATAAAAAACATTGCATCATGTGTAGCATAGCTGAGGCATAGGTATGTGATATATGATTGGAGCAAATGAAGGCATTACAAAGGAAACCAAAGGGCCACAAAGCTTCTTAACCTTGTGCAAAGGGTTCACAACATCCTACAAGTCTTCACTTGAAGCCACAAGCCATGGAAATATTTGATTTGATCAAAGGAGGCAAGTAGTGCAATATTTCTTGATGAAAAGGGCCAAATCAGGGTTTCACTTCTACTAGGCTTCTGCATGAAGTTATGATTCAAAGAGGATTCCTTTGTCTTATATATGATATCAAGTGCCTATGGTTCAAATATCGTCCACAAAATCATTTTAGAAGAGGTTCAATTGGCCAGATGACTGAAAAGTGAAGAATCAGAGAAAAGGCGACCGAGCTAGGTAAAAAAGGTAAACTCTTGACTTTTAAGATCAAAATCATGAAATTAGGGTTACAATGATCCTATGGTTCAAATTTGGTCAAGAAATGATGGAGGAATCATAAATAAATCAAGAAAAAAATCATTTGAAAAGTGGTTGATTTCACCTTTCCCTCCACTTTTCCTTCCACTTTCCTTCCACATTTCCTTTCATTCTTTCCCTCTTGTTTTTCCACTTCAATTCCACTCCATTTCCTTTGGATGCTTCTACCAAGTTCTAACAAATTCTAGAGTATTCCATGGAATATTCCAAGGAATATTCCTTCTCCAACCCTAACCCTAACTAACTACTAACCTAACTCCATTAATAAACCTAACTCCATTCCCATACCTAGCTCCAAGCCTAGCCCCTATATAATCATTAATCACTTTAATACCAAAGGTTCCCAAGTTTTTGTTTCCAACTTTTCACTCTCTCATAATTTCTAGAATCACTTTCTCTCTCTCACTTTTCCTCCATTTCCCTTTTCACCAAAGCTTTTTTGAAGAAGCTCTTCAAGTTTCACATTGAAACTTGAAGATCTCAAAGCTTAGCCTCCAACCTCCATTGAATTGTGGATTGTAGAAGAAGAAGCTACTGATTTTTGTGAAGATTTCGACTTATCGGAAGTGCAAGAATGTCTCAAGCATCAAGAACGCATTTATTTTGCGGATTCATGGTTTTCTTGGTTTTCTCTTCGATCAAGCTTCGATTCTCACAACATTTACCGAAGCACTTCTCCGCTTTGTGGATTGGTGATCTAAATCAATTTTCCTTTAAGTTATTCTCTTCATCTTTCCATTTTGGCATTCTTTAAGTGCTTTTCGTATTGCTTATGGTTGATTATGTTTTCGTTACGTTTTGCTTGCGATTTGTGGAGTTTAATGGATTAGAAGTTAGGTTGTAGCTTGTTATAGATTCTAGAATGTGTTAATAATCCCTAATTGAGTATAAATTCGTGTTAACATGATTAGGTGGGGGTTAGGGTTGTTTAGAAGGAAGATTGTGGCCAAAATCACTTATTTCAAAAGCATTTTTCACTTTCTGTTCAGCGTTAACCAGTTAACGCATGCGTTTTTGGCCAAATTTAATGCTGTCTGGGGTCCGTTAACGGGTTAACCGTTTGGTTAACCAGTTAACGCTGTTAATTTTTGGTTTTTTAGCTTATTTTCTTGCTAAATCTTGCTTCCTAGTGCTTCTAAGGTTCATGTATGTTTAAGTATTGATTTTAGGGAATTTTTGGGTCTATTTCCAGTAGCCGATTCATTTGTTTCGAGTCGTTTCGACATGATTCCGTTCACTTTTCCATATTTTGTGTTAAATGTGTAATTGTGATATAATTGATTCTTGATGTTGTTTTTCTACACTTTAATCATTTGTTTCACATGTTAAGTGCTCACTTAAATTCAAAATGTGCTTCATGATTATTGTCATTGCTTGCTCAATTGATAAAGTGATTAAATGCCATGTTGATTTTTGCTTAAAAGTGATTAAATACTTCACATGTTCAAGCAAGTTCTTGTGCTTAATTGATCATATCTTAACATGAATTCAATTCTGATTTTTATGCCATACATGTGAAATAATTGATGCTTGTAGTGATACTTGTTCAAAGCTATGATAAATGCTTGTTTTGTGCAATTTGGAAAACTGTGGTTATTCTTGTTGATCATTGTTCATTTTAATCAAATAAATGATGCAAATAAATTCACATGTTTGAATTCATTTTGTGGTGTATGTAGATCTATGTTAATTGATGTTGATGTGTTGTTTATCATTCACTTTGTGCATTAAAAAATTAAAATAATCAAATCTTCCCCATGTTTTCACAGCTATTTGTTAATATAGGTGCTGTAAAATACATGCTGTTTGTTATGTTTGTATGCTGTATGTGACTTTTTACACCTACTTTTATGCTGTTTTGATAGATGTAGTATGATGTTTGCTTTGTGTGCTGCATTTCATAGTTGTTTGTGTATTAGGGCTGTAGTAGGTGCTGAATTTTTGTTTTAGCATTGTTTAGTTCTTCTAGAATTAAGATAGAGTTTAGATTGAGTCCTAGAGTTATTAGGATTTAATTGGTGTATGTTTGCTTTATTATTTTAATAAAATGCACACTAATATTTGTTTTGTAGGGAGGGAAAGGTATGTTTCCTTACACCTTATCCTTTTATTTTATTTTTATGCATTTCTTTATGCATTTAATTCACTTTTTTACTTCCATATTTGTGATTGGTGGGATTTCCCTTTTGTTAGGACCAACTTATCTTCCTTAGGAAGTAAGTTGCATCCTTTTTCTTCTCTCTTTTTCTTTTGCTCTTTAGGATTAGAAAAGCCTCACTCACCATTAGGACCACCATTTTAATAAATAACTTAGGGTTGTGTCTTAGTTCCCCTTAATTTTTGTCCTTTTCCGATTTGAGTCTTCTTTCTCTTTTTCAAACAAAATCCAAAAAGACTTAATAAATGCATGAAAGGATCCCTTGTGTATAACCTTATTCCATGGGGCACTTACATTCATTCCATCTTGGAATAGTGTAAGCTTGTCTAGCATGATGTACAAGTCTCATCAAGGGGTTGTTTCACAAAGAAAACATAAAAGATACTTCTTCACAAAAGCTACAAAAACACTTAATAAAGTTCAACAAGCTAGTGAACTTAAACCCTAATCCTTGGAAACAAGTCTTGGATAAATTCTCCTTGCTTGGTGTGCTTGTTCTATTATTCCATCTTGGAATGTAGTAGCAAGTACACATTCCATGGAAAGGAGTTTGAATTCACTTCCTTGTACCAAATTCATGCAAAACTCTTAAAAGGCAAAAACAAACAATAAGCGACTTTCCTGCGGGAACTTCTCTTCTCATCTCATTCACTCATAACACGAACTTACGACGACTTGTCTCGCATGTAAGACGGTAAATGCACTCGTACCAGACGAGCCTGCAACACCTGAGCATAGACATACACATTTCAAGATATAAAAAACACAAACAAATAGTTCCCGCCTTAGTTAGGCGAACTACGTCGACTCTGATCCTCATATTCCTAATGAGGTACGTAGGCAGCGGGGTAGGGCCCGTTCGAGCACATTCTTTATTTTCCCTACATTTTCCCCATTATTTCTTTTTGTTCTCTTTTCCAGTTCCCTTCTCATTTCTCATTCCCTTTCCAGCTAGCCATTCTTTCATTCAAGCAACAACTATTTCTCACCCTTTGAAACAAACAAACAAACAAGCGTGGATCCCGCCGGGTACTGCGGACGATCTGGGGTGCTAATACCTTCCCAGGTCGTAACCGACTTCCGAACCCAGATCTTTGGTTCGCAGGATCTTGTCCTTTCCTTCTTCCTCAGGTTTGTGCAGCATTACCTTTCCAGTTCCTTCGGGATAAAATGCATGGCTGGCGACTCTACCTTTTCCGCGCCACTTTCGCGTTTGTACTAGGATGAAAATCCCGGGAGCGACAATATCGCTCAAAATTTCATGAGGGAGATCAAAGAGAAGGAATTGCGGAAGAAGGTCATGAATGCAAGGTATGCATTACCGAATCGTCGTCCAAACACTATCGTGAAGAAATCAGACTGACAAATGATAATTCATTCAGTTGAATCAACCAAATTCCATTGGATAAATGGACCAGGGCATACGACAAAGGACAATGATGGGGTCACATGACCACAAATCTCGTGGAATCAATGAACTCAGTTTTCAAATGCATTCGTAACCTACCGATAACCGCTGTGCTGAGGGCAACCTATTTTAGGCTCGGGGTACTTTTTGACGTTAGACGTTCAAAATGGAGTTTTGTCTTACAGTCTGGTTAGATGTTTAGTGATAGTTCAATGGGGTTCATTATGGATGAGGATGCCAAATCTAACACACACGTGGTTATAGTGTTTAACTGCCATAAAGAACATTTCAACGTTGATGACACAATGGATCGCCAAGAAGGGAGACCAAGGGGATCCTATCGGGTAGAACTAGATAAAAATTGGTGCGACTGCGGAAAATTTCAAGCCTTTCGTATGCGTTGCTCCCATGTCATAGTGGCATGTTCAAAGGCTCGGCTGGACACATCAAACTTACTGTCTGGTGTTTACCAAGTGAAAAATCTTTGCAATGTCTACAATAAAAGCTTTTCGGTGGTTGCAAATAAGGACTACTGGCCTATATACAACGGGGAAATAGTCTGGCATAATGAAAATATGTGAAGAAAGAAAAAGGTTCGTCCTAACAACACGCGTATTCGAATGGAAATGGATACGGAGAACAAAATGGTGAGACTATGTAGTTTATGTCGTCATCTCGGGAACAATCGTAAGAAATGTCCTAATGTTGGACCAAGCACAACGACATAATTTAAATCAATGTAATTGTATCTCTTTATAATAGAAGCATCGTTCATTTCGTTCATATCATTAAATTCTTACAACTGTGTTAAACTTAAACAACTCAATAACATGACACACAAATACAACATACCTGATGTATCAACCATTCTCAACAATCAAAAAATAACAACAACATACATAAATAAAACAAATAAAAGCTTCAACTTATCTAGGTTATTACAACCATCAAGATAGCATTATCTGGCGACAACATCATGTCGCTCCCGAAGATTTGCATCCCGGTACAAGCGCGAACGGTCGGCGAGAGGAGAGAATGAAGATGAACTGAATAGAGTCGCCATCTAGGCATTTTTATCCCGAAGGAAAGGTAATGCTGCATAAACCTGGAAAGATATGGATAAGACAGTTGTGAACCAGAGAAACTGAGAAAGGGGGTTGGTTACAACCTGGGAAGGTATTAGCACCCAGATTGTCCATCGCACTCGACAGGATCCACGCTTAAAAGATTATGCTTAAAGGGGTGGTGTATGTGCTATCTGTGTGCAAAAGCTGGAAAAGAATGTACAAGTGCCAGTGCAAGAAAATGAAGTGAGATGCCCAGGAATGAGGCTTAAAAGAAAATGCTGAAAGAGGGGGAAGACAAAGAGACTTTTGTTCGATAACTGTTAAGTTATGCCTACGTATCCTCTCGTGCAATGAGGAAGTTAGAACACCGTAGTTCGACTCAAAGAGACTGAAAGATAAATTGACTGATGAACTGCTTACTTGTCTATGCTCAAGTGTATGACTCGTCTGGCTCGAGTGCTAACTGTCTTGCATTAGACGGAAGAAGCGAGTTCTCGTTTTTAGAGTGAGCATGATGAGAAAAGAATCCCGAAGGAGACGATTATTGTTTGTTTTTTTGTGTTTTCAATCTTTTATTTGCTTTTTGTGTTTGTCATAAGTTAATGAGCTTAAGCCTAAACCAAGGGTTAGTAAACTCATCATATCCTCCCTTTGATTAGGGATAATGAGAATACCTTAAGTATGAGATAAACACCTCAAACTTAGTTACCATGATGTAGGATTAAGATCATTAACCTACTTGTGATTATTTAGATGTTTTTGGTGTTTTTGTTTAGTGTTAAGTAATGAGTTTAAGCCATAATCAAGGATTTAGTGGACTCATTACACCATCCTAATAGAAGGATAATAGATGAGCACACTTAAGCCGAGGAAGATACCTCAACTTAATCCATGATTAGGGATTAACCTCATGACCAAACAAACCTTTATTAAATGGATTTTAATTAATGATGAGATTAAGAAGTGAATTTTATGGTTTGTATGACAACTTGAGGGGGACTTGTCCATCAACACTAGGGTTAGTCCTTAACCAATTAAGGAAGAATTAGAACCCTAATGCAAGGCCCAAGTTACAAGGTAATGTCTTAGTGATTATTAAGATGGATTTATTAATAGATTTAAAAAAATTTAAGGGTTTAACACTTAGGTTTAAAGTTATACACTCCATCCTAAGAGAAGGATGCAGGCATAACCCTAATCACAAAGCCTAAAAACCTTAAAGGTTTAGTCTCTGATTATGAGATGAGAAGAGAGACATAAAGAATACACAAAGGTAAAAGCTAAAGGGGGACTAATTAAAACCCTAATTATTGTTATGCTTAGATGTTCCTATGGTTTGTGAGGCTTGCAAGAGATCTTCAGAGAAGCCACCAATGGAAGAAACAAATGAAAGGAGGAAAAGCAGAAGAAACAAGTTAACTTACTTCATTGAAGAAGATAAGTTACTTGAAGAAAGAAAGTGAATGATGAACATGAATGAGCAAGCTCACTCTAAAGCAAATGGAAATGCAGCAATGATGCATAAGAGATATGAGAAGAGAAATGAGAAGTGAAGGCAAATTCACTTCTCAAATTACTTACCACCTGAAAATGTTAGCATAAAGAAAGGAATGAAATGAAAATGAAATGTATGCAAAGATGAAAACCAAAACCAGAAGCATATACATGATGCAAATGATGCTATGAGATGATGCAAAGACATGTCAAGTGTTATGGATGTTCATACAAGAGATGAGAATGCAAAAGAGCATGTTTTGAAGCATGAAAGCACATGAAAGTTCATGGAATGAAATGAATGCACATCATGGCAAATGGATGAAGAAATGATCAAACATGATTCTAATGTGTCCTAAGATGTCTAAGATGACATGTGAATGCAAGAAATGTCATGGCAAGTTCATGTATGGATGCATATGCAAGATGTATGTAAATGAACATGAGAAATTAGGGTTTTAAAGCAACATGAGATGCAAAAGTCAAAAACAGAAGCAACACATAAGATTAAGAAAATTGCAAATGAACTCAAAGGAACCCTAACCCCATATGATATCTCACCCCAAAGGAGGAGGTCTAACTCTTAACCTAAAGAAAGTTGTGATTTTTCTAAGTTATCTAGGGTTTTAAGGCACCTTAAGAGGGAAAATGCAAATCAAATAAAAAATGCAAGATAAATTTGTGACAAAAATATGCTAGATACTACATGCTATATGAAGATCAATGCAAAAAGAACCAATGTCAAACCCTTCATGGTTAGGAAGAAAAGAATTCTTGAAGTTAGGGTTCAAAAAAGGGATTTTTATGAACCCTAAATTCAAGAAAAATGTCAAAGAGTGTTCAAAACCAAAAAGAAATTTGTATTAATGGTTTGACAATATTTCTAAATGTCCTAAGATGCAATGTGAATGTTTTTGGAATTTTTAGAAACCTAAATGGTATTTTAATTAATTAATTTCCATTAATTAATTAAAATAAACATTTAAATATTTTTAAAATGATTTTTTAATGTAAAAAATAAAAATAAAAATATTTTTGGGTGAAGAAAAATATTTGAATTAAAAATGCAGAAGGAAAATATTTTTGGAAATTTTTAAGTATTTTAAATAAATTATGCAAAACAAATGATAAAAAATGAAATAAAAATGAATTAAAACAAAAGTCAGCTGATCCAAGGGTTCACATTTGAACTGAGGATGGAGGGAAAGACCTGGCGCGTGTTTGGAGGGTTGGGATTGGTTCTGGCATTTTGAATTTAATAAACCTAATTAAGTTAATTAATCAGGATTTAGGGCTTTTAATGAAAGATCTGGACCATTCACTTACGCACGGGAAGACAATCCAATGGCCTACGTTCAAACTCACACTAACCCTAAATTAAACCCTAATCTCTTTCAGGTGACCGGAACAGTGTTCCAGTCATCTTCTCCGGCAGCTCACTCTTGCTATCTCTCTCAATACGTAAAATAAACTCACCAAACTCTCCAGAAATGATCCTCACCTCATTCTAAACAAGATTCAACCAACAAATTTCATTTATTTCACATGAACATCAAGATTCGAAGCAAAACGGAAAATCACACAGAAATTTCAGAAGCTTCATACATGCTTGTTTCTCACTCATTTTCAAAACAAAATAGATCATGATGATCAGCAAAGCATACAGAACATTGTTATAACAAGAAATCACATTTCTGGAAAATTTGTTCTTGAGGTTACCTGAAGTGAAGCTTTATCAAACTGAGTTATCTGACCTCCTCTTTGGTTCAAAACGACTCTAATGATCCTCCTGGTGATGCTTTGATGCTTGGAGGAAGTTTTTAATGGATGGTTTGGATGGTTGTTCTTCAACTGGCCAGAAATCGTATTTTGGTTTTGTGAGCTTTCAGGTTGCAATGAAGGGTGGGAAATGATCCTCTTGTGATGCTGAGTTGTTTGGTGAAAAAAGTTTGGAGTTTGAGTGTGTGTGTGTGTGTGTTGTGAGTTTCGAAAGCTTTTGCAAATGGGGTGATTTTTGAGAGCTTGGGCAATCTGAAGTTTCAGGCTGGCTTGTGTTGTGTTATGGCTTGCATTTTGTCCACATAACAATGTTTGATAGGTCAGAAGAGTGGTTGTGGCCTATGGTGATTGGTATGGGCTTTCTTGCACAAAGTCAACAAAACTTGTACTTGAGGTATGGGCTCTCTTGCAGCTGGCTTTTTGGCTTGTCCTGGTTCAGCAAAGATCAAGGAGAGCCATGGAATGCATTTTGTGGTGATTCAGCAAGTGGAAGCATGGTTGTGTATCATTTTGCAATTTTCATGAAGTTTGGCCCCTTTGTGATTTCTTTAAGTTTAAGGCATGAAATGAGATAATTCTTGGGCCAATTCTGATTTTTAGGTAATGTACTATGTTGGTATGATGCATAGAAGTGTATTAGAAGTCACAAAATGACTTGGCAAGTGGTTTTGCAAAAATCCTTCTTTGGTGTATTCTTGAAAATTATGTGATTTTTGCCAACTTTGAAAGGCCATAACTTGAGTTCCACAATGAATTAGAACTCGTTCTTGCACTTTTTGAAAAGGGAATGATCCAATCTATAACTTTCATGACCAACAATTTTTCATTTGAAGCATTTTTGGTTGAGAAAGAGGAGGTTGAAAAACTTTCCCAAAATGGAAAGTTTACATTACAAGTCATTTCCATTTTTGGCAACCTTTGGTTTAGCTCACTTTTCTTCAATTTTGTGAATTTCCAAGCACTTCAATGATCAAATAAATATCATATAACTTCAATTTGATGAAAAATCCACTTTGGTTCCATTGTTGGGGGCCTCAGATGCCCTGATTTTGCTCTGACTTGCTCAAGAAATTACCCAGTGAACAGATGACTTCCACAATGAATTTCTTCATCAAACTTGGTATACATGATCCTTACAATATATTGAGACCATTAGAAACAAGAATGACCAAAAAATTTGGAGTTATGGCCTCTGAAACCAAAACCCTAATTTCAGGTCATCTATGTAGTGAAACCCTAGCTCAGCTTCCATGCCTTGCCATTTCTTGTGATTTCTTAACTTCCTTGATCTTTGAGGGATATAATATGATGATTGAACATACATGGACCCTCTTGGAATGACTAGATACTTTTGGAGTGGCTCAGATGAATCCTTGGATTGCTCAGATCACAAACCCTAGATGCAGATGAACTTGAATTATGCAGATGAAACAAATATGCAATATGGGATGATATGTTTAAACTTATACAAAAATGAAATATCACAAGCCATGGTGTGAACTTAGTGAGGGAAAATTTGGGGTGTTTACACATCATTATAAGGACACCTGTATCATTTACCATTTTTCTCCACTTCATCATGCCTGACTCCACAACTTGCTTCTCAATTTTCCTGATCTTTTCTTTATGCCCAATTTCTCCTTCTAACCAGCAGTTCAATTCCCTATGCAAATGTTCCAAAGTTTCTAGAGCAGCATCTTCAGTAGAGGCTTTGTTGCTGAGAAAAACACCATATCATTTTTCTTCATAAATGGAAATTTGGGAAGCAGTTCTTCTGATGTTGATGATGATGATGATGATGGACGGTGATTTACGAGAGCATACATGTTGAGATGTAGATCTCTTTGTTAAAGATTTATGAAGAAGATAAAGAAAGAAATATATTGCTGAATAACAAATGAGAGGAAGCACACACTATATATATAGGCAAATTTATCACTTTAAACATATAATCCATTTCAATTGGTGAATAAGTGTAGAAGAAAAAAATAAATGAAAAACCATTAGCCAAACCAAATGGTGCATGGGTGCATGAGGAAAAAAAAGTAAAACAAATACACCAATCAGATTAGCGAATACGTGGAAATGAAGGGAAAAAAATAAAAACAACTCATTAGCCAATCTGATTGGCGCTTGGGTGCATGTTTAAAAAAAATCAAATTTGTACTTATACACCAATCCATATGGTGTATAAAGTACAAAACTATACCATTTTCATAATTTATTTGAACACTACGTTATTTCAGTAATTTGTTTTAATAAACTAGGTTATTCTAAAAAAAACCGAAATCTCTACCTCTCAATGAAAGCACCGTCGTGGATTCTGGAGTTAGGAACGTGTCTATTGACCTTAAGCTGCTTACGGATGTTGTAAATTGGCCTAGGAAAAGGCTTCTTCTTATAATATTTGGTTTTGATGTTGTTGCTCAGGGTTCCCAATTTTCTTTAAATGATATTAAGGTTATGATTGTTCAGTTTAAGCAATGGGATCCAGGAGTAATTTTCGAACCTTGAGGAAAAGGTTCAAGTGAACCCTGCGACAATGGTAGGAGGTGCAATTAGACATTTTAATTAGTAATACAATTATGTTAGTTGTTATTTTATTTTGAATATTTTGTGGAATTGGGCTTTTCATTAGGGTCTTATAGTTTGGTATAACTATGGGTACTACATATGTTGTCCTTAGAGACATTTGGAATGAATCAATGAAAATTAAAGTTATCTTATTTATTTTAATTCTATTTTCCTTAGTTTGTTTACTTGCCTCTCTTAGTTTGCAAGTTTTGTTAGGGTTAATATTTTGCTTCTTAACAGAAATTTACAAGGATATGGATTTAAGTTGTAGCTCACAAAGAAGTGTACTAGTTCTTGTTTATGGAAGCTATAAGAAAGTTTGTGGCTTATTTGGCAAGACATGGAAGATTTAATATAGGAGATGGTAACATTATTAATGTGAGGGAGGATAGCTGGATCGATGATGGATATTACGTTCGTGAGTATGTTCATGGTATTCCAAACAGCTTAAGCAATGTTATGTTTAGTGAGCTTTTGGATGCAAGTAGTAATTGAGGTAACTACTAGAAAATTAGTTTTAGTGACCGAATCAAAGATTGAAAAAGCTTTAAAATCGATCACTATAACGTTTTGCAATCAATTTAGAGTCCATCATTTTTCGATTGTAAAACTAATAGTTGCTAAGCTTTTACGATGAATTTAGTGACCAAAATTTAGAGACTGGTTTTAGTGTTCTTTTTTCAAAAAACAAAATTAAAAGACTTGGGAATCGAACCTCTTACCTCTAATTGTATAATGAAAATAAAATTCACTTTTATACATATATAGAAATAAAATAACATAGTTGTTTATATAATTATATGTTTTATTTATTAAAATAATAAAAGGTGAATCTTTTATTTAAAAATTTAAAAAGAATTAAAATATTTACAAAATTGGGAGAGAAATAGTAACATAATAAAGAAATTAAAAAATAAATAAAAAAACAACAAAAATTTCATTGACCAAAATTTCGGTCTCTGAATTTTTTATATAAACTAAATATTGTATGGAAATATTTTTTCAAGACCAAATAGGTGGTCACACAATTTTGGTTGCTAAATCGGTGGCTAATTTTATTTAGTAACCGATTTAGGGACCTCCAAAATTTACTCATGGATATCAAATTTTGGTGGTTAATTCGTTGGCTACATGTCATACCTCGAAAAATACGATCCTCGCGAAGGACGCGGAAAAAAAAACAACATAGTCGCCACCTAATTCTATTTATTCTAACAAAAGAAAAGGAATATATAGATAAAACCTAAATGGAAAGAACTTGGTCGTTGGAACCAAATTCTAGGTTCGGAAGTCGGTTACGCCAGAGGAAGGTATTAACACCTCTTACGTCCGTTGTACTCAACGGGAGCCTCTTAGTCTAGTTTGCGATCGAGTGCTAACCTATGCTATTTTCTTCTTAAGGGGTAAATGAGTATGTGGAGAATGTGTGGTTTTGTTCCTAAGGTGCTCGTCAAGGATTGAGATCCTCGTGAATACGTATTCCTTCGTGCAATGGGAAAGTCAGAGCTCTGTAGTTCATGGTACTACGTTTGGTTGGTTGTTCGTTTTAGAGGTGTCAATTGCTCACGTGTGTGACAGATTCCTCACACATAAACAATTGAGGAAAGGCATCGGAGATCCGAAAACTTTATTTTACACCTTTTAAAAATAGTGTTTGATAGTCGTTAAGTGTCTTAACTTTTGAATTAAGAAAAAAAGGTTGATCGTTTGTTGGTTTGTTTTAGAGGCGTCAATTGCTCATGTGCGTGACAGATGCTTGACACATAAACAATTGAAGAAAGGCATCGAAGATTCAATACCATTCTCTTACACCATTGAAAATAGTGTTTAATAAAGGTTAAGTGTTTTGAAGTTAAGAGGTGTCAACTGCTCGCCTACGAGACAGATGCCTCATATTCAAACAGTTGAGGAGAAGCATAAAAGATTCCACATTTCACTTTTACACCTTTAAGAAAAAGTTTTCGATTGTTATTAAGAAAGAACTCGACATTGAATCAAAGTTTGAATTCGTATGAGAAAGATTAAGTTTAAAACAAGGCGGTATGGAGAACCTAATAGACTAGGTTAATGTAGATGGCGAGGCACGATGCACTCAACTTTAAGAATTGGTTGCGAGGCATGATGCCCTCGACATTTAAAGAATTTAATGTAACTTGATATGTGGATCAATGGTGCTATGACTGAGCAACCATGGAAAACAAGCGTAATGTGTTCATTCGTTTAAGTTGAAAAGGTTGAGAATAGTTTGAAGTGTAAAGTTGTGCAGATGGCGATCGTGGAATGATCGACTTACGTGTGTGTGAGGATGAAGTGTGTGAAAGTACTTACTTGGTGTTGGACCAAGAGATTTAGTTATCTTTGAAACGATTTATGGCGATCACATTCATTTTTACTTGACAATTTATAGTGGAAATGCAGAAATAAAGCATACAAGAGTAAACACGGCATCAGGACTAGAATGAGGCATGTAAAAGATAAAATTGAATTTCAGTGGTACCTAAAAGAGAAGGTCCATTGCCTCTTCAATACATGTCAAACAACTCAAGAAAGATGTATCAAATTCGAATCATGTCAAAATATCATCATGGCGTCCATCAAAATTAAACCAATCAACCAGAACATTCATCAAGATAAGTCATCAAGCCCAAGAAATAATCCACCACAATGCCATCACCATGTTGCATCCGCCATCATCGAAAAAAAATCTACAAAATATCAAACAAAGGGCTAAAACCAAGAATAAATATAAACCTATTTAATTAAACCAAATTGATCAAAATTAAAATCAAATTTGTATTAAAAATAATAACCAAATATTAACAAAACTATATTAACAACCAAATATTAACAAAGTTCCAAACTTAAGAAGTGTTAATAAAAGAAAATATTAATGATTAGATTAAGTATTAAAAATTAACAAGAAAAAGAAAAACAAGGAAAGGGGAGTATGTGACATGCTACGGGGGGTGCAGAGAGGAAATGGCCTAAGCCTGAAGCTTTCAAACCCAAAGTTCTTTATACCCAAGTTCGGGGTTCAGCGCCTGGAAATGGAGGTCTAAAAAGAGATTTGATGAATCAACAACAACACAACCTGATCAGTTTTATCAATAAAAAAGTCAAAATAAAGTAAATAAAAAATAAAAAATAACAATTAATAAAGGGTTTGTTCTGAACATAACAACATAACATGACTCAAACTTTGTTCTTCATCTTCTCAAGAGTGTCGTCGGCACTGTTCATGAAAGGAGAAAGAAAGGAAATCAACCACCACACTCTTCACCTTCGTCCGGATCCGGAAAATCATATTTCAGCCAAATGGACCGGACTCTCCCTCCCCATCAATAATCGCGGCAGTTGGTTATGTGGTGGAGTGGCAGATCCGATTTGTTTCTCATGGCTCAAATTCTTTCATTTTTTTCTATTTGTAAATGGTGCTGGTTTGGTTGTTAAAGGTGTTGGAGCGAATTCAGTGAAGGATTGTGTTTTGGTTTGAGTTGGGTTTTATGGCTATAAATATGGTTTATGGTTTGTGTATTTATGAAGGTATGGAGGAGGGGATTGAGGTTTGTTTGGTTATTCAGAAAAGGCTGAATAGATGAATGGAGAGTGGTGATAACACTAAAATTCACCGTATTTCTGACTCCGATTTCGCATGCTTTCTTAGCTTTTATTGTTATTTTGTTATGTTATTACTTTGTTTTTCTTTGTTTTCAGGTTTTCTTTGTAATCCGGGCTTAAATCGAGAAAAGGAGCGAAAAAGGAGTGGAAACGGACGAAAACCTAGAAATTCAGCATTTTACACTTACGACATCCACTGTGGCAGGCGCCATGGGGTCTGCCATGACATGGCCACGTCTCAAGACCACTCCACAATTGCCAAGACCCACGATCCCCACTCTTTCATTCTCCATTGGCCTCATGGCGGGCGCCATGACCTTGTGGCGGGCGCCACAAGGCAAAAACAGTTCCCTCCACTTTTTAGTGGAGGGGGCATCCTGGTCTTTTCCTGCATTTAGTTTTCCTATAAATATGACCTTAGATTTTCGTTTTTCTTCATACAAACATAGAATCTCTTAGGCATATATCAGTTTTAAAGCAGTTACCATTCCACATCAGGGTGTTTCTGCAATCGAGTGATCGAGTCTGTATCTGTCTGTGTGATCGAGTTTTGGAGCACTCTGGCAGGAAGTTAATCCTGCCGCCATTTTAATTCCAGTTCGTATTTTATTTTTCTGAATTGCTTTACTTTTATTTATTTTCCGCATTGCTTTACTTTCGTTTATTTTCCCGCACTCGCTTTACTTTATTTATTTCCCGCACTCGCTTTATATTCGTTTATTTTCCGCACTCGCTTTAAATACCTTTATTTCCCGCACTCGCACTACTTTTATTTACTTTCCGCACTCGCACTACTTTTATTTAATTTCCGCACTCGCACTAAATTACTTTTATGAAAAATTATAAAAAGAACTTTTACTTTACCATGTCTAACTAAATCCATAAAGGTTAGAATGTAAGGATCGTAATTAAACAAGTAATCCGTACAATTGTTCGTGGAAACACTTAAGGGCTATTTTATCTTTCAATTTAAGTAATTGTTTTTAACTATTTCAAAAACAGCCAAAAGCGCTTTGTCTATTTCATTAGGAGTTTTTAGATTAAAAAGAAAAGAGATTTTAAAACGATTTTCGGACGCGTTATGAAGTTTAGAGTCTGGTTCGTAAGAACCTCTTTTTGCTAAGAAATCCAGGTTAAAATACTTTTCAACTTAGTTAAGATACTATATTTCTTAAAAATAGGTTTACTACTCTAACGCATTACACACCTTTTTATCCGTGACAATAGGAGGGGTTGATTAGAGAGTACACTCGGTTCTGAATACACGAAAGCGACAGTTCCTGTTAAATTAGTTCTTTTCAAAGGAGAAAACATTGCCCATAAGTAGTTCTATTAACAAGTACCAGATTATCAATTGATTACGTGAATTACATTCGAGCCTGTCTTTGTTTATTGTTTAAGATTATTATTGTATTTACCATTGCACACTCCTTAAAACCCTTATATTCAGTTGCCTTAGATACACACCATAACAACAGGTATGATAGATTGACACTTGGCCTCTATGGATTCAACAATCTTTTATATTACTCTGACGTGTTCGTACACTTGCGAAAAACACGCATCAAGTTTTTGGCGCCGTTGCCGGGGATCAATTTCGTCAAATTTCATACCCTGTAGTTATACTGTTTAGACTAAGGTTGTTACCCACCGGTCAATGCGAAAGACTCGCAGTGCCGGAAGTTTAGTAGACCCTCTAGCTGAACCTGAACGTTACGCTCGCGCACGTTTGTTTTTCCATAGGAATAGGAGAGCTATGGCCGAAGATCAAAACCGAAGACCTCTTAAGGACTTCGCCCAACCATCAAACGAGGAACCTAGTTCTAGTATAGTAAACCCCATTATCCCAGCCAATAATTTTGAACTTAAACCATCACTGCTGCAATTAGTGCAACAAAGACAATTCGCAGGTCTCGCTACTGATAATCCGAACCAACATTTAAAAAACTTTCTTCAGTTAGCAGACACCTTTAAAACCAATGGAGCTCCTCCTGAGGCGATACGCTTAAGATTATTTCCCTTTTCCCTCAGAGATAAAGCTCTATCATGGTTAGATTCCCTTCCACCCAATTCTATAACAACTTGGGACGACCTTAGAAAAGTTTTCCTTGCTAGATATTTTCCCCCAAGTAAGACCGCTCTTCTTCGAAACCTAATAACTAGATTTACCCAACACCAAGGAGAGTCGTTGTTCGAAGCCTGGGAGAGATATAAAGAGCTATTAAGAGCATGCCCACATCATGGCTTAGAGAATTGGCTAATCATTCAAACCTTCTATAATGGACTTCATTATAACACTAAGATGACCATCGACGCTGCCGCTGGTGGCGCACTGATGAACAAAGCTTACCCTGAAGCTAGTGCCCTTATCGAAGATATGACCCAAACCCATCAATCATGGGGAGTAGAACGAGCGACAGTGGAAAAGAAGGAAGCCCAAGGAGGAATACATGAGCTAAGCTCTATGGACATGATGCAAGCTAAAATGGACGCATTGGCCCTTAGAGTCAAACATATGTGTACAAATCTGAATACTGTAGCTGCAGTTTCGCCGAATTGTGAGATATGTGGGATGCAAGGACACCAATCCGCCGAATGCAATCTGTTAAATGAGACCAACCCTGAGAAAGTGAACTACACCCAAGGGAACCCATTTTCAAACACATATAACCCTGGATGGAGGAATCACCCAAACTTCTCCTACAAAAATAATAACCCTATTTAAAATACCGCTCCTCCGAGACAACAAGGTTACCAAGCCCTAAGAACAAATCAACCTATGCAACCTGTACCACGAAGTCCGAGCCTTGAGGAAATTGTAAAAAAATTTATCACCGCTCAAACACAACAAAACAAAGAGTTCATGAACCAAAACGTCCATGTTAACGAACTAATTACCCAGTTAGGAACCAAGGTTGATCAAATTATTACTCATAATAAGATGCTTGAAACCCAGATCTCTCAGGTAGCTTTAAACCAAGCCCCTCAGACTACACCTGGAGGACAGTTCCCTGGACAACCTCAACAAAACCCGAAAGGGCAAGCAAATGCCATTACTCTACGAAGTGAAACGGCTTATAAGGAACCTTTAAACCCTAGGTTAAGTGAGCCCTAAACTTCTGAGAGAAACAAGGAGAAGGAACCAGAGGAATCTGAAAACCCAGAAAGTCAAGAAAAAGGAGAAAAACCTAAAAATAAAACCTATGTACCACCACCGCCATACAAACCACCTATACCATACCCTCAAAGATTAACGAAAACCCAAATCGATAATCAGTATCAAAAATTTGTTAAGGTTATAGAAAAACTTCACGTAGAAATCCCCTTTACAGAAGCCATCACCCAAATACCTTCTTACGCTAAGTTTCTCAAAGACATACTTACAAATAAATGTAGACTTGAAGATCCGAAACCCGTGGAATGTAATTCTATTTCCGAAAATAGGTTAGAAAAGAAAGATAAAGATTCCAGAAATTTTTCCATTCCTTGTGTTTTGGGGAATCATGTCATCGAAAAAGCTTTTCTAGACTTAGGAGCTAGTGTGAGCTTAATGCCTTTAGCAGTTTGTGAGAGATTAAATCTAGGAGAATTACAACCTACTAAGATGTCACTTCAATTAGCCGATAGATCCGTTAAATACCCTATAGGCATAGTTGAAGACGTCCCTGTTAGGATAGGTCAGTTATTTATACCTACTGATTTTGTTGTCATGGACATTAAAGAAGATGACGACATACCAATCCTCCTAGGTAGACCGTTCTTATCGACTGCTGGAGCCGTAATAGATGTTAAAAAAGGGAAACTAACTTTTGGGTTAGGTAACGAGAAGATAGAATTTATACTTTCAAAATTTCTTATGGCACCTATAATAGGAGATGCTTGTTATGCCTTAGATATCATTGATGAATGCATTAGGGAATTAGAACAAGAAGAAGAAACCGAATCTATAAAATTGCCATCAACCCTTATCTTGGAAGATGACAATTATAAAGAACCCTACATTGATGATAACCTTCACGAATGTTTATCTCTTACCCCAGATCCTATGCCTTGCCCTATAAAACCAACCGTAAAACTTAAGGAACTGCCTAAGAACCTGAGATATGAATTTCTTGATGAAGAAATGAACCGTCCAGTTATAGTCAGTGCTACCTTAAACCAAAAAGAAACAAACCAATTATTAGATGTTTTACGTAGGTACCCCTCAGCCTTAGGATATAAGATCTCAGATCTAAAAGGAATAAGCCCATCCGTATGCATGCATCAGATTTTGCTTGAAGAAGATTCAAAACCTTCCAGAGAACACCAACGAAGAATAAATCCTATGATGAGTAATGTAGTTAAGACTGAAGTTCTTAAATTACTAGAGGCAGGTATAATATATCAGATCTCGGACAGTAAATGGGTGAGTCATATGCATGTAGTACCTAAAAAGGGAGGCATTACAGTCGTGCAAAACGAGAAGGGCGAACCTGTAGCAAAAAGAACCGATGGAGGTTGGCGTATGTGCATAGATTATAGAAAATTAAATAAAGCAACTAGGAAGGACCATTTCCCATTACCATTCATAGACGAAATGTTGGAGCGCCTAGCCAGCCACTCTTACTTTTGTTACCTAGATGGATATTCAGGATTCTTCCAAATACCTATTCACCCCGAAGATCAAGAAAAAACTACCTTTATGTCGCTCCCACCAAAATGACACCTCAAAGGTCATAAGGGGTACAGACGCGAACGGTCGGCGATAGAGGATGAGGACACACAGGGGTGAACTCTGGAGAAAAGAAAAGAGTCGCCAGCTAGGCATTTTTATCCCGGAGGAAAGGTAATGCTGCATAGACCTAGAAAGGTATGGATAAGACGGTTGCGAACCAGAGAGACTGAGAAAGGGGGTTGGTTACAACCTGGGAAGGTATTAGCACCCAGATTGTCCGCCGTACTCGACGGGATCCACGCTTAAAAGATTTGTGTTTTAAAGGGGTAGTGTCAGTGCAATCTGTGTATAAAAGAGATGGAAAAGGGATGTATAGGTGTCAGTGTAAGAGAAGCGAGGTGTATAAGTGAAGTGTCAGTGTAAGGAAAGAGTGAGGTGCTCATGATAATGAGGCTTAAAGAATAGCTGGAAAAAGGGGGAATATACAGAGACTTTTGTTCGATAACTGTTAAGTTATGCCTACGTATCCTCTCGTGCAATGAGGAAGTCAGAACACCGTAGTTAGACCCAAAGAGACTGAAAGATAAATTGACTTGTGAACTGCTTGCTTGTCTATGCTCAAGTGTATGACCTGTCTGGCTCAGGTGCAAACTGTCTTGCATTTAGACGGAAGAAGCAAGTTCTTGGTTGTGAGTGAATGAGATGAGAAAAGAATCCCGGATGAGACGGTTATTGTTTTTTTTTTGTTTTCAGTCTTTTATTGCTTTTGAAAGTTTGTCATAAGTTAATGAGCTTAAGCCTAAACCAATGGGTTAGTAAACTCATCACATCCTCCCTCTGATTAGGGGTAATGAGAGTACCTTAAGTGTGAAGTCAGTATCTCACACTTAATCACCATGATGTAGGATTAAGATCATTATCTTACTTGTGATTAGTTAAATGTTTTTATTGTTTTTTGTTTAGTGTTAAGTAATGAGATTAAGCCATAATCAGGGATTAAACAGACTCATTACACCATCCCAATAGAAGGGTAATAGATGAGAATGTTTAAGCTGAGGAAGACTCCTCAACTTAATCCATGATTAGGGATTAACCTCATGACAAAACAAAGCCTTTATTAGATGGATTTTAGTTAATGATAAGATGAAGAAGTGAGTTTTATGGTTTGTAAGACAACTTGAGGGGGACTTGTCCATTAACACTAGGGTTAGTCCTTCTTAACCAGTTAAGGAAGAATTAGAACCCTAATGCAAGGCCCAAGTTACAAGCTTGATGCCTTAGTGATTATTAGGTGAATTGTTTAAAGGATTTAAACACATTAAGGGTTTAACACTTAGGATTAAAGTTATACACTCCATCCTAATAGAAGGATGCAGGCATAAGCTTAATCACAAAGCCTTAAAACCTTTAGGGTTTAGTCCCTGATTATGAGATGAGAAGAAAAGACTCAAAGAGACACAAAGGTAAAATCTAAGTGGGGGACTAATCAACACTAATTGTTATCATGCTTGGAAGTCCTAGGGTTTGTGAGGTTTAAGAGAAAGATCTTCAAAGAACCACCAAGGAGGGAAGCAGATGAAAGGAGCAAAGAGAAGCAAAACAACTTGCTTCACTTAAGAAGACAAGTTGCTTGAAGAAAGAAAGTGAGATGAACAAGAATGAGAAAGCTCAATCCAAACACATACAAAATGCAGCAATGATGCATAAGAGATATGAAAAGAGATTATGAGAAGTGAAGGCAAATTCACTTCTCAGACAACTTACCACCTGAAATGTTAGCAAAAGAAATGAAATGCAATGCAAAATGAGATGCAATGTCATGATGCAAACCAAAACCAGAAGCATGAGTATGATGTTAATGATGCTAAAAGATGATGCAAACATGAGGCAAGGCATTAGAATGATCATACAAGGCAATGGATGCAGATGAAGCATGTTTGGAACCATGAATGTACATGAAAAGTTATGAAATGCAAATGACATACAACATGGAAAATGAAAGATGCAATTATAAAACATGATTCTAATATGTCCTAAGATGTCATATGAATCAAATGGAAGCACAAAATGTTATGGCAAGTCATGGGATGCAAGCAAATGAAAGATGGATGCAAAGGAAGGCACAAATTAGGGTTTATGATCAACACACAAAGCAAAAACCAAAACCAGAGGCAAACATCATGATAAAAATTTGAAAATGCAATCAAAGGAACCTTAGACCTATACAAACTCACTGCCCAAAGGAGGGGATCCAACTCTTAACCTAGTGAGAGTTATGAATTTTCTAAGGTTGCTAGGGTTTTAAGGTACCTTGACAAGAAAAATGCAAAACAAATTGAAAATGCCAGATCAAATCATGCCAATTTAATCCTATAAACTACATGTTATACAAGATGCAATGCAAAAAGAATCATTGTCCAACTCTCAATGGTTAGGCAGAAATGAATTTTTGAAGTTTGAAACAAAATAATGCCTTAAAATGAAATTAATTCCATTGAAAATGAACAAAAGGCATCAAGAACAAAAAATAAATTTGGTTTGAGAGTTGGACAATGTTTCTAAATGTTTTTAAAGGTTACATGAATTTTTTTGTGATTTTTAAATACCTAAAAGTATTTTTAATTAATTAATTTTCATTAATTAATTAAAAATAAACTTTTAAATGATTTAAAAATAATTTTTAATGCAAAAAATAATATAAAAGTATTTTTGGGTTCTGAAAATTAATTAAAGGTTTGATAAAAATTTTCAGAATTTTTAAAGATGTTTTGCTATTTTAAATAATTCGTGGAAATTAAATATGAAACAAATAAAATTAAAATGAATTTAATGAGAAAATGAGAAAGTATGCAAATCCAAGGGCTGTGGTTCAAACTGGGACGCGCGGGAAATGGCTTAGCGCGCATATGGACGGCTCACATTCAAACTACGCTAATTAAGTCATTAACCCTAATCTGAACCCTAAACATTTTCAGGTGACCGGAACAGTGTTCCGGTCATCTTCTCCGGCAAGGTGTTCATGCTATCTCACTCCCTACGCATCAAAACTTCACCAAAATCTCCAGATTTCATCCTTAAACATCATCAAACCTAAACCCCACCCCAAAAACCATTTATTTTCACTGAATCATGAGAATCAAAGCAAAACTCATTTCACAGGCAAAGTTTCAGAACAAGCATACATGGCCATTTCTCACTCATTTTCAAAAATAAAAGGTTCAGTGCATTCAGGGAAGCATGTAGATCATTTTAGAAACAAGAGATAAGAGTTCTGGAAAAATGAATTTCCATGGCTACCTGAATCGAAGCTTTCAACCCAAGAGCTTCTGGACCAGTTCCTTGCTTCCAATCAACTCCAATGAACCTCCTGAGAAGCTTGCAATGCTTGGTTGGAGTTTAAAATGTCTGGTTTGTGAGATTGCTTGAGTTCTGTTCAAAGAGGGGCAGAAATTGTATCTGGCTTATGTGAGGTTTCAGGGATGAGTGAGGGCAGGGAAATGATCAGGGGAGTGTGCTGAGATGTTTTGTGAAGTTTGTTTGAATGTTTGATGCTTGTGGAGAATGTTTCGAATGGTTTTGCATATGAGGCATAAACTTGGAACTATGGCTATGAGAGAGCTTCAGCATGAATGGTTGTGTGTTATGGCTTGCCTTTGGTCCACTTATCACTCATGGATAGGTCTGTGGAGTTGGTGTGCCCTATTGTGATTGGTATGGGTATTTTGCCAAAAAAGTCAAGCTTGTGTAAGAGAGGTATGAGCTCATGGCTAGCCAAGGAAAAGAGGGGTGTCCTGCGCAGCAAGAAGTGTGGAGAGCCCTAGGATCAATTCTGAAGTCAGCAAGCAAGTGGATTAGGGTTTGAGTGAGGTTTTGCAACTTGGTTCATCTTTGGCCCTTTTGAAGTTTCTTGATCCACAAGTCATAAAAATGAGTGATCTTTTGATGAAATCTGACTTTTAGGCCTTGGTTCATGCTTGTATGAAGATTAGAAGTCCATTTGATAGCACAATTTATCTTGGCAAGTGGTTTTGCAACTTTGCCTCTTTGGTAGAAAACTTGAAATTATGTGATTTTGGCCAACTTTGACAAGCCATAATTTTTGATCCAAAATGAATTAGAATGAGTTCTTGTACTTTTTGAAAAGGGAATGATCCATTCTACAACTTTCATGACCAAAGTTTTCCCATTTGAAGCATTTTTGAATCAAAAAGCAAGGGTTGAAAAAGTTTCCCAAAATGGCAAGTTTCCATTTCAAGTCATTTTCCCAAAAAGTCAACTTTGCAAATGGCTTGAAATTCTTCAATTTTGTGAACTTCTAACATCTTCTATGATCAAATAAATATCATACATAATCAAAATGATGAAGAACACCCCTTGGTTGGGTCATTGGGGGCCTCAGATGCCCTGATTTTGCACTGACTTGCTCAAAAAGTCAACTCTTGATCAGATGCCTTCCCCATGGAATTTCTTCATGAAAATTGATATGCATGATCCCTATACCATATAGAGACCAATAGAAACAAGAATGACCAAAAAAATTGGAGTTATGGCCTTTGAAACCAAAACCCAAATTCTAGGTCATCTGTGCAGTCAAACCTGGCTCTACTTCCATGCCATTCTCAGTTCTTGTGATTTTTTGACATTCTTGACTTTGAGAAGATATAATATGATGCTTGAACATACATGGACCCCTTTGAAATGATTGAAGACCTTTGGAGTGGCTCAAATGGCTCTTGGACTGCTCAGATCACAAACCCTAGATGCAGATGACTTTGAACCAATGCAGTGACTCAAAAATGAGGTATGAGATGCTATGATTGAGATTATGTATATGAGGATATCACAAGCCAAGGTGTGAATGGGTGAGGGTAAATTTGGGGTGTTTACACTTTACATGCCCAGTTGGAACTTTTACCTATAGAAGAATGCCTTTTGGACTCTGTAATGCCCCTGCCACTTTCCAACGCTGCATGATGTCTATCTTTGCAGACTATTTAGATGGAATCATGGAAGTATTTATGGACGATTTCTCAGTTTGTGGATCTGATTTCAAAAATTGTCTTATCAACCTTGAGAAAATCCTGGAAAGATGTGTGGAGGTAAACCTTGTGCTAAATTGGGAAAAATGTAATTTCATGGTCACCGAAGGGATTCTTTTAGGACATATAATTTCCGAAAAAGGTATAGAGGTAGATAAAGCTAAAATAGAAGTCATAGAGAATCTAAAACCGCCGAAGACTATCAGGGAGATAAGAAGTTTTCTTGGACATGCCGGATTTTACCGACGTTTTATCAAGGACTTCTCCAAAATAACAAAACCCTTAACTGGTCTTTTAATGAAAGATGCTGAATTCATCTTTGATGAAAAATTTACTGAAGCATTTAATCTTCTGAAGCAAGCTCTGATTTCAGCACCTATAATGAAACCCCCTGATTGGTCAGAACCGTTTGAGATAATGTGTGACGCTAGTGACTATGCTGTTGGAGTTGTTCTAGGTCAGAGAAAAGATAAAAGATTACACGTAATTTATTATGCCAGTAGAACCCTAGAAGCTGCACAGCTCAACTACGCAACAATCGAAAAAGAGCTCCTAGCTGTAGTTTTCGCCATAGACAAATTTAGATCTTATCTAGTAGGAGCCAAAATTATAGTTTACACCGACCATGCTGCCATTCGTTACTTACTAAGTAAAAAGGATGTCAAACCTAGGTTACTTCGATGGATTCTATTACTGCAAGAGTTTGATTTGGATATCCTTGATAAGAAAGGCACATATAATGTAGTAGCTGATCACCTTTCTAGGCTAGAATACCTGAAACCTGACTCAGTGCCCATAAATGACGATTTTGCCTATGATAAACTGATAGCCCAACTAGAAACTATTGAAGACCTAGACCCACATGAGTATTCTCATAAATCCTTAGCTATAAGTAATGCACCTTGGTATGCAGACTTTGTTAATTACCTAGCCGCTGACATCATACCCCCTGATCTAAACTATCACCGAAAGAAGAAGTTCTATAGTGATGTGAGAAACTTCTATTAGGACGAACCATTTCTTTTCAAGAGAGGTAAAGATGGCATTTTCCGCTGTTGTGTTCCAGAAGAAGAGGTACATAATATAATTGAGCATTGTCACTCTGCACCCTATGGTGGAAATGCGGGCACATCTAAGACCTACGCCAAGATTCTTCAAGCTGGCCTATTCTGGCCTACTATGTGGCGTGATGTCCATGCTTTCATTGTCAAGTGTGACAGATGCCAACGCACAGGAAATATTTCAAGACGTAATGAAATGCCTCTAAGAAATATCCAAGAAGTAGAACTCTTCGATGTATGGGGTATAGACTTTATGGGACCGTTCCCACCATCTTTAGGAAATCAGTACATCTTAGTAGTTGTTGACTACGTGTCTAAATAGATTGAAGTTATCGCCGCACCCACGAACGACACCAGAGTAGTCATCAAATTATTCAAAAACTATATATTTCCCAGGTTTGGAACCCCCCGTTTAGTCATAAGCGATGGAGGATCACACTTCATATCGAGAATATTTGATAAACTTTTAAGCAAGTATGGAGTTAAGCATAGAGTAGCAACACCATACCACCCACAGACCAATGGACAAGTGTAAGTATCTAATAGGGAGATCAAACAAATTCTTAAGAAGACTGTCTCTATATCTAGAAAAGATTGGTCGCAGAAACTTCAAGAGGCATTATGGGCCTATAGAACCGCTTTCAAAACCCCTATAGGAACAACCCCTTATCAACTGGTCTATGGAAAATCATGTCACTTACTTTTTGAGTTGGAGCATAAGGCCTATTGGGCCATCAAAACTTTGAATTTGGATTACCTAACTGCTGGTGAAAAACGTATCCTTGATATCCACAAATTAGAAGAGCTCAGACAATCTGCCTACGAAAATTCCGTCATATACAAAGAAAGAACAAAAGCTTGGCATGGCAAAAGAATCATAAGAAGAGACTTCAAAATAGGAGATCCTGTTCTTCTGTTCGATTCTAGGTTACGACTTTTTCCAGGGAAGCTTCGTTCGAGATGGACTGGCCCTTTCGAAGTATCTAAGATTCTAAGATCTGGTGCTATTGAAATCAAGAACCAAACATGTAAACCGTTCATCGTCAATGGACAAAGGTTGAAGCCCTACGAAGGAGGTGACATCCCAACAACATACACCTGTCATACTCTGAGTGATCCACCATATCCTTCAAATGATGTATAAAAACCGGTCGTCGAGCTAATGACGTTAAACAAGTGCTGCATGGGAGGCAACCCATGGTTTTCTTATTTACGTACTTTTTATTTTATTTTTACTTTATTTTTATTTTGTTTATTTTATTATTATGTCAGAACTAACGATTGAATGTTTTATGTGCTTTCAGGACTTGTTTGCTAACCTTGTGCAGAATGCAGAACCCCAATGACATGCACGTGGCCTTTAGAGACGACGCACAGAGAGAGCGTTACTATGTCCACATGAGACGCCCTATGGCTCCTACCAGGTACCCTGACCATGATTGCATGGATGCCTTGGGGATAGAGCCAAGCGTCAGATTCTTATGCCATCAACTCTAGTGGGACCAGTTCGACGATAGGAACAACACTTACAGGAACTTGACTCTAGAGTTCCTCAGCTCATTTCATTATGATCCTTGGGCTGGACCCGATGGATATGTTGTTTTCAGGTTGTTCGGGATTGACTACTCCTTCTCTCATAAAGAGTTTGGTGATTTACTAGGTTTTCAGACTACTCCTGATGCTATTCCAGAGACACCGATGGGGTATTTTATGAGCAAAGAAGTGTACAAGTTTTGGTCTAACATTTCAGGTGGAGGGAGCCAAGATCCTTCCACCCAGTTTTCTCAGGTAATCCACAACCCTGCGTTAAGGTACTTCCAGATGATTCTGGTGCATTCTTTCCTAGGTTTGTCAGATACAGAGACTCTGCTGAGTGAAGAGGAGATTTTCCCACTGTTTTGTGCGACTCAGTCTCGCCCTGTTGCTTGTGGCAATTTTCTGTTGAAGGGCCTTGCTAGTGTTTCCAGATCATTTGTAGGCATCATACATGTCGGTGGGATTGTTACACAGATAGCCACTGCGTTGGGTTTGTCTCGCAAATTATTGTACCTCAGGACCTTCTGCTGCTACACTACCCTGGATGTTGACTTTTGTCTTGACAGAGGACTTATGAGGAGGGCCTCTTTTGAGCCCAACATGTTTAGATTACTGATCGACGGCGAAGTGATACATTACTTTACATTACCAGACCTGCTGATGACCAGTGTCCATGATCCTGCTAATTGGAGTTATGCTCTAGAGGGTTATGGAGAGACCGTCGAAGAGCCAAAATCACCTCCCGCCGCTGAGTACACTCCTACATCTCTTACTCCCCGAATCACTGTTATGTCTAACAATATGTATCTGCAGCCGCCTGATCTACAAACTCAGATTTAAGAGCTCCGTAAGGAGACTTCCCTGCTCAAGCAGGAAGTAGCGGACTTGGAATTACAGATTCAGGTTTCTGATCTCACTCATGCCTCAGAGGTCGAGGCTCCATATCAGGAGATTGAAGAGCTTCGGAGGGAGATAGCTGAGATTCTTGGATCAAACCAGGAAGATAAGCCTACTACATGATTCGTTCTACACTGACGATATTACCCTAGTATTTAATTTCCTTTTTATGCTTTACTTTATTTCTCGCATCTCCAGACATATCTTACATTATTGCATCTATTGTATTTTCTTTTTTTCATGTACTTTGAGTTTATCTTATATATATATTATTCCGTGCACTAATGTCATTTTTTTTCTCTTTTCTTTTGATTTTTATTTTATTTTATTTTGTCGAGCAAAGAAAAAAAAATATAAGACAAAAATATATTCATTTTTGTCTTCATAAAAAAAATATGCAAGCCTGATGCCTTGGAAAAGAGAAGAAAACGCTATCCGGACCCCCCCCCCCCCGAAGACCGAAGGTGCAAGAGGGCCCAAAAGAGGATTTGAAAATCCAAGGCCCATCAGGAAATGGCCTTGTGGCGGGCGCCACAGGCCCATGGCGGGCGCCATGCCGTCCTCCCCTAGAACGGGGTTGATCCTTCATTTTCACCATTTTCACACCTTCCATCTTCAAAAACCCATTTTTACAAGTTTCAAAAACCCCATTGAATCTCATTAAAGCTCCCCCATTTCCAAAATACCCACCATCTATAAAACCTATCCAAAATCCATTTTCATTTTCATCCACCACAAACCATAAAAATTAAACCTTTATCATTTCTCTCATAAACCATTTTCTACCACTTTTCACTTTTTAAGGAGCAACAATGGAGTTCAATGGATTTCTTCTTCGCGATGGAAGACCGGGTGATAGGCAAAGGAAAATTATTCTGAGGCTTCAGAGTTGAGAAATTCTCTCGACTAGGTACGTCGATGATAACTGTCTGTATGCTTTGGGTCTTTATCATAGTGTTTTTAATTTATTAGATTTTTTAGGCTTGCATAATATTTTTATTAATCAGGAACCTACCTATGAGAGGCTGACAGTTGAGTTTTTAAGTTCATTGATATACACTGTCAGTCCTAACACTGCTAGCACAGTCGGTACTGTTAATTTTAGACTGTTTGGAATTGAATATGAATTCAGTACCGACGAGCTAACAGGCTTGTTAGGAATCCCTCATAGGGAAGGTGCGATTTGTGAGGCACCTTTGGATGCGGAATGGTCGGCCGAGGTATTTTCCTTCTGGCAGAGGCTTTCAAGTACTTCAATAAATTCTTTTGAAGGAATAATTGCGTCGACCATTCATAACCCGGCCATAAGAGTTTTCAGATATCTTTTGGCATGTACTATTTTTGGCCGGGAGAGTCCAAACAAGGTAAACGCTAGAGAACTCCTATTTTTGCAAGGATGCCTCACTAGTACCCATATCAATCCGGTCCCTTTTATGCTTGCACAAATGGCTTTACTTACTAATAAAACATGACCGATTGTTTTTGGAGGACTTGTTACGTCTATTGCTCGGGATCTTGACCTGAACAATGAGATAGCTACACTTGAACCACTACCTCCTCGCATAATTAATTTAAAATTTCAAAAAGATATGAAATTGTGCCGAACGAGGAAAGAAGGTGGTTATGAGTAGATGGTTCATAGGGAAGCTATCCCATCTGTTGCTTTACCTTGAAGTAGACGTACTGATGTACGTAATAAAAGGAACTGGACCTATGATCTGAATGCTCCACCTGTTTTGGGTCCACTTCCTCCTAATATTCCTGATGGGGAGGCACATGACACTGATGAAGAGTATGATCGGAGAGAGCAGTCTCTCATACCTCACATGTCCCCCCATCATCCTTCACAGTCACACACCGCACCATCTTCCTCTAACCCTGTTGCAGGTGCTGCTCCTGGATTCTATGTCACTGAGGAGATGTGGCGTGATATGACAGCTAGAGAAGAGAAGCGAGACGACCTTCTCTCTACTATTTCACAACAACTGACGGACAACATGAGCTTCATGCAACAATCGCGATTGGTTTTGGATCGTGCTTATAACAACTTTTGTCGTACCTTGCACGATATCACATTAGAGCAGGACCGTTAGAGATAATTCAACCGCCGACACTACCAGCTTATGGAGGCCACTCAGGGTTCCATCTTAGGTAACCTTCGAGATGTCCGGGGTGCCCAGGCTGCCTTATCGGCACGACTTGACCGGAGGGACCAGCATCGCAGTAGATCCCGTCGTTCCAGACCATCACAGCAGGACGGCGAGGGCACCAGTGCTCCTCCGCAATAGTTTTTCAGGTTACCCTCCTTATCTTATTTCGAAACATTGGGGACAATGTTCGATTTAAGTGTGGGAGGGGATTTTTTGCTATCTGTCATTTCCCTTTTTAGTTATTTATTTCCTTTCAGTTATTTCCCTTTTCAGTAAGTTATTTAGTTTAATTTTCTTAGATAATGCATTAGTCTGACGAGTCACCAGTATAGTGTATTTTTAGTATATCCTCATTTTTCCATTTCCTTAGCCTTACCAGAAAATTTTTAAAAAGAAAACAATGTTGTTTCACATGTTTTTTTTGGGCTTTGAGACAGGTTTAGATTAGGATGTGGTGACTTAGGTCAACTTTTTGAAACATCAGTACCACTTTAGCACCATAGACCTCTTGAATATAGAATCACTCCTAAACCCCACACCATGGCCTTTATTATCATTCAAAAAATTGTCCCAAGTAGTTTATTCTAGCAGTCAGCTCCGGCCTAAGCATGCTCTACGTAGGGGGCCGATGAACATAAGTGAATGATCCAGTGCTAATAAAAAAGAAAAAAAAAGGCAAACTCTGGGATAAGTGACCCTCACAAAGTCATTTAAAACGAAAAAAAAGAGAAGAAAAAAAAATTTGCCACAAAAGGAAAAAAATTACAGTCACCTATTGTTAGTGGGTTCAGAGGTATCTGGCACTAAACTTGGTAGGGCGGATTACGATCCGATCCCCCGCAACTACATTTAGGTCAAATAAAACAGGTTTACACATGCTTATGTGCCAGAAACCTTATGTTATGGATCAGAATCAATAACCGGTCACTCCACTATGAAGCATGTACGGATAACGGGCTTAATGTGAATGCGCCTGAATGAAAAGGACCCAAAAAGATGAGAAGATAGGCCAAGGTATTGTGGGATGACATGGAGTGGTTAATATAGGATTGAAAGTTTGTGTCTGTGTTATTATGGTACCCTTGGTTCACTTAGTTAATACCTGCCACTACATCCTGACTTGAACTTAGAAACCCTTTAGCCCAAATCACGTGTCGACACCGTTTGTTTTCTTGAGCTTTAATGTTTGCTTGAGGACAAGCAAAGGTCTAAGTGTGGGAGAATTTGATAAAACTAAAATTCACCGTATTTCTGACTCCAATTTCGCATGCATTCTTAGCTTTTATTGTTATTTTGTTATGTTATTACTTTGTTTTTCTTTGTTTTCAGGTTTTCTTTGTAATCGGGGCTTAAATCGAGAAAAGGAGTGAAAAAGGAGTGGAAACGGACGAAAACTTAGAAATTCAGCGTTTTACACTTACGGCATCCAACGTGGCGGGCGCCATGGGGTCTTCCATGACGTGGCCACGTCTCAAGACCACTCCACAACTGCCAAGACCCACGATCCCCACTCTTTCATTCTCCATTGGCCTCATGGCGGGCGCCACAAGGCAAAAACAGTTCCCTCCACTTTTTAGTGGAGGGGGCATCCTGGTCTTTTCCTGCATTTAGTTTTCCTATAAATAGGACCTTAGATTTTCGTTTTTCTTCATCCAAACATAGAATCTCTTAGGCATATATCAGTTTTAAAGCAGTTACCATTCCATATCGGGGTGTTTCTGCAATCGAGTGATCGAGTCTGTATTTGTCTGTGTGATCGAGTTTTGGAGCACTCTGGGAGGAAGTTAATCCTGCCGCCATTTTAATTCCAGTTCGTATTTTATTTTTCCGCATTGATTTACTTTTATTTATTTTCCGCATTGCTTTACTTTCGTTTATTTTCCCGCACTCGCTTTACTTTATTTATTTCCCGCACTCACTTTATATTCGTTTATTTTCCGCACTCGCTTTAAATACCTTTATTTCCCGCACTCGCACTACTTTTATTTACTTTCCGCACTCACACTACTTTTATTTAATTTCCGCACTCGCACTAAAATACTTTTATGAAAAATTATAAAAAGAACTTTTACTTTACCATGTCTAACTAAATCCATAAAGGTTAGAATGTAAGGATCGTAATTAAACAAGTAATCCGTACAATTGTTCGTGGAAACACTTAAGGGCTATTTTATCTTTTGTAGATGTTTAGAATTGGCAGAATTTTGACCAACAAGAAGTGTTGAACTTAGTTCAGGATGTCACACCAGATGTTGTGACATTATCAAACAGAGTATAAGTTAATGAACTTAATTCAGGATGTCACACCAGATGTTGTGACATTGTATAAGTTAATGAAGTAAGTTCAGATTTCAGGATGTCACACCAGATGTTGTGACATCTCAAACCTGCTACCAGAATTAAATAATGCTTAACAAAACTGAGTAAATTCAGGGAATTTATCTGGAATAAATTGTGAATGGACAAACAATACAAGGCGCATCTGTAGGCAGATTAGTTATATGATTTCAGTATAACAGAAGAACTATCTCACCTATAATCAAGGAAGTAACAAACCCTAATTCAAGGTGATGACAACATGCGTATCAGGATTGGATAACCTACAGAAAGCCCAAAATCCAAGCATCTATTTAAGGAACAGAAACTCTCAGAATAGAGTACGAAATTAAGAAGACTAAATAGGGTATTTGTGTTTTAATAGCAGGTTGTATATGTGTATCACTTTATGAGCTTTTAAGCAAAAAGTGTATTGTGTCTTGATTGAAACTGTGAAGTAAAATCAAGCTGTTTTGTTTGAAGTGTGACTTCAATTTTATTAAACATTGTAACATATCACTGTGTGATTGAGGGGGAGTGAGTTGGTACTCATATCTAAGTTGTGTCTTAGGTAGAAATTTCCTTGGGTAGATATTAAGTGAGGGATTAAACTGAGTGGTTTAAGTCCAGAATTAATATTACTTATATTGGATTTCCTTCCTGGCTTGGTAGCCCCCAGATGTAAGTGTGGTGATACAGTGAACTGGGTTAACAATTTCCTGTGTTGTTTAATTTACCTGCACTTTAAGTTTTGTTTAAGTCTTCAAATGTTTAAACATCTCATTCGACATCACGTACCTGATCCCAGAATTTCAATTGGCATCAGAGCAGACACCCTGCCTGTTTAACTGGGTGAGATCTAGGAACTGCAAATTTTGGGAACATGGACAGAGATGTAGGATCTGTAAATAGACCACCTATATTGGATGGATCCAACTATGACTACTTGAAGCCAAGAATGGTAGCATTCTTAAAATCACTTGACAGTAGGGCTTGGAAAGCAATCAACAAAGGATGGGAACACCCTGTCCAAGACAACAAGGATAGGTCAAAAGTGTTGAAACCTGAAGAAGAATGGAGCAAGGAGGAAGAAGATTCAGCACTTGGAAATTCCAAGGCCTTAAATGCCTTATTCAATGGCATTGATAGGAACATATTCAGACTTGTGCATCACTATGAGCTGGCCAAAGATGTTTGGGACACTCTCAAAACAACTCATGAAGGAACATCAAAGGTGAAGATGTCAAGACTTCAACTTCTCACCACCAAGTTTGAAAACTTGAGAATGAAGGAAGATGAGACAATTCATGAGTTTTACATGAACATATTGGAAATAGCTAATACTTCTGGTGCTTTGGAAGAGAAGATGAGTGATGAAAAGCTTGTAAGAAAGATTCTCAGATCTTTACCAAAAAGATTTGACATGAAGGTTACAGCAATAGAAGAAGCTCAAGTCATATGCACAATGAAGGTTGAAGAGCTCATTAGTTCCCTTCAAACATTTGAGATGGGAATGAATGATACAATTGTAAAGAAGAACAAAAGCATAACCTTGGTGTCAAATATTGATAAAGAAGAAGAAAATCATGAAGCAGACCCTGAAGAAAATTTATCAGAAACAATTGCTATGCTTGGAAGACAATTCAACAAAATTCTCAAAAGAATGGATAGCAGGTCCAGACCAAGTGGAAGAAACTCAAACTCTTCTGAGAATAAAAGACCTTATGATAGAAGGACAAATTATGATGAGAAGACCAACCAAGAAAAAGGGATTAAATGTCATGGATGTGAAGGATATGGACACATCAGAAATGAATGCCCTACCTATCTAAAGAAGCAGAAGAAAGGTCTCTCTGTGACCTGGTCTGATGAAGACTCAGGATGTGATTCAGAAGAAGAATCAACAAAGCACATCACTGCTCTAGCTGGAGTATGTGAATCTGAAAGTGGATCCAGTGATGAGGAGCTAACTTTTGAAGAGCTTGAAGAATCATACAAGATGATATGTAAAAGGAGCACTGAAGTATGCATGGAGAATATAAAGCAGAAGAAGCAGATTGAGGCATTAAAGGCTGAAAAAACAAGTAATCTAGAGATCATTGACACTTTGAAAAGTGAAGTAAGCCTTCTCAACTCCAAGTTGGAGCATATGTCCAAATCTGTTAGAATGCTGAACAGTAGCTCAAACACACTGGATGTCATTCTCAACAACAATAAGCATTCAGGGGATAAAACTGGATTGGGATTTAACAAAGCTCAAAAGGTTGAGGCTAGCACCAGCAAAACTACTTCAAATCCCATAAAGTCAAACAAGATGTCCCAACAGATGTCCCAACATCATGAAAAGAACATAATGAAAAAGAAGTATCAAAGATGGAGCTGTCATCATTGTGGAAGGTTTGGTCACATCAAACCTTATTGCTACAAGTTGCATGGATATCCAAATCAGAAGCATCAACAACCCCCTAAGTAGAAGATAGAGGTCATCAAGAAAGTGTTGCATGGACATCAAAATCAAAGATATCAGCAATCCTCTAAGCAGAAGACAGAGGTCATCAAGAAAGTATAGGTACCTAAAGCTAGTCTTCATGCTGATCAAAGCTACATGCCCAAGAACAAGTTCAACAAACAACCTTGGAGATCTAAAGATGGACACTACACAGGGCAGAGGCATCAAAGGAAACCTCACAACAAGCAAAAATGGTCAAAGAAGGGTGTTACATATATAGCTCATACATCTCTCAGAGTATCAGCTAAAGAAGACTGGTACTTTGATAGTGGATGCTCAAGGCACATGACTGGATTGAAAAATCTGCTGGTAAACTTAAAGTCACATTCATCCAGATATGTAACCTTTAGAGATGGAGCTAAAGGAGAAATCAAGGGAGTTGGGACCTTGGACTGCCTAGATGTACCAAGACTAGATGATGTGCTGCTGGTAAAAGGATTGACTGCTAACTTGATCAGCATAAGTCAATTATGTGATCAAGGGTACAGTGTAAACTTTACCAAAACTGAATGCATAGTGTCTGATAAAGAACAGAAGGTTGTCATGAGAGGAGCCAGATCTAAAGACAACTGTTATATGTGGGAACCTCAAGATTTCAGTCTCACTTCAACTTTCTCCTTAGCCAAAGAAGAAGAAGTGAAACTATGGCACCAAAGACTGGGTCATCTTCATCTCAGAGGTATAAAGAAAATCATATCTATGGAGGCTGTAAGAGGTATTCCAAAACTGAATATTGATGAAGGCAAAGTATGTGGTGAATGTCAAATAGGCAAGCAAACCAAGATGTCCCATCCAAAGCTCCAACATCTGACAACTTCCAAAGTTTTGGAATTATTGCATATGGATCTTATGGGACTGTCGCTCCCACCAAATGACACCGGGTCAAAAGGGGTACAGACGCGAACGGTCGGCGAGAGGGACAATGAGAACACACAGCCGTGAACTCATTGGAGATGAATAGAGTCGCCAGCTAGGCATTTTTATCCCGGAGGAAAGGCAATGCTGCATAGACCTAGAAAAAACATGGATAAGACGGTTGCGAACCAGAGAGACTGAGAAAGGGGGTTGGTTACAACCTGGGAAGGTATTAGCACCCAGATTGTCCGCCGTACTCGACGGGATCCACGCTTGAAAGATTTGTGTTTTAAAGGGGTAGTGTCAGTGCAATCTGTGTATAAAATAGCTGGAAAAGCTGTACAGGTGTCAGTGTAAAGTGTATAAGTGATATGAAGTATGAAAGTGTCAGTGTAAGAACAGGAGTGAAATGCTCAAGATCATGAGGCTAAAAGAATGAGGCTAGAAAGAGGGGGAATATACAGAGACTTTTGTTCGATAACTGTTAAGTTATGCCTACGTATCCTCTCGTGCAATGAGGAAGTCAGAACACCGTAGTTCGACCCAAAGAGACTGAAAGATGAATTGACTTGTGAACTGCTTGCTTGTCTATGCTCAAGTGTATGACCTGTCTAGCTCAGGTGCAAACTGTCTTGCATTGGACGGAAGAAGCAAGTTCTCGTTTATGAGTGAAGGTGATGAGAAAAGAATCCCGAAGGAGACGATTATTGTTTGTTTTTGAGTTTTCAGTCTTTTATTGTTTTTTGAAAGTTTGTCATAAGTTAATGAGCTTAAGCCTAAACCAATGGATTTAGTAAACTCATCACATCTTCCCTCTGATTAGGGGTAATGAGAATACCTCAAGTGTGAAGTCAGATTCTCACACTTAAACACCTTTGGTGTAGGATTGAGATCATTAACCTACTTGTGATTATTTAGATGTTTTTGGTGCTTTTGTTTAGTGTTAAGTAATGAGGTTAAGCCATAATCAAGGATTAAACAGACTCATTACACCATCCTAATAGAAGGATAATAGATGAGAATGTTTAAGCTGAGGAAAGCTCCTCAACTTAATCCATGATTAGGGATTAAACTCATGACAAAACAAGTCTTTGATTAAGTGGATTTTATTTAATGATATGATGATGAAGTGAATTTTATGATTTGTAAGACAACTTGAGGGGGACTTGTCCATTAACACTAGGGTTAGTCCTTCTTAACCAATTAAGGAAGAATTAGAACCCTAATGCAAGGCCCAAGTTACAAGTGTGGTGTCTTGATACTTATTAAGTGAATTGATTAAGGGAGTTAAACACATTAAGGGTTTAACACTTAGGATTAAGGTTATACACTCCATCCTAAGAGAAGGATGCAGGCATAAGCTTAATCACAAAGCCTTAAAGCCTTTAGGGTTTAGTCCCTGATTATGAGATGAGAAGAGAAGACTCAAAAGAGACACAAAGGTAAAACTAAGAGGGGAGACTACTCAAAACCCTAATCATTTTCATGCTTGGTTGTCCCTAAGGTTTGTGAGGTTTTCAAGAGCAATCTTCAAAGAGAACCACCAGGATGCAGAGGAACAGGATCAAGAGAAGCAAAGTGACTTGCTTCATTCAAGAAGTCAAGTCACTTGAAGAAAGAAAGTAAAAAGAAGAAGAAAGGGCAAGCTCAAACTCAAACACAAACACAAATGCAGCAATGGATGCAAGAGAGATGAAAAGAAGAGTTGTGAGAAGTAAAGGCAAATTCACTTCTCAAGTCACTTACCACCTGAAAAGGTTAGAAAAGAAATGCAATGCAATGCAAGATGAGATGAGATGACATGATGAGAAACAAAACCAGAAGCATGCACATGATGCAAATGATGTTATGAGATGCTACAAACATGAGGCAACACATGGAAATGATCATACAAGTTTATGAATGCAAATGAAACAAGTTTAGAAGCATGGACATACATGAAAAGTTATGAAGTGCACATGGCATACAACATGGCAAATACATGATGCAATGATCAAACATGCTTTCAATATGTCTTATGATGTCAAATGAATCAAATGGATGCTTGAAATGTCATGGCAAGTCATGCTATGCAAGAGAATGCAAGATGTATGCCAATGAAAGCCCAAATTAGGGTTTATGAACCAAACATCAAACAAAAACCAAAAACAGAAGCAAACCCTAAGATAAAAAAAATGGAAAATGCCACTCAAAGGGCCCCTAATCTTATGCTAAACCAATGTCCAAAGGGGAGGTCTCAACTCTTAACCAATCTTAAGTTATGATTTTTACAAGTTATTAGGGTTTTTAGGGTTCCTAAACAAAAGAAATGCCAAACAAATTGAAAATGAGGAATCAAATCATGGCCATTTAATCCTAGAAACTACATGCTAAACACAATGCAATGCAAGAAGAGTCAATGTCCAACTCTTCATAGATAGGCAGAAATGATTTTTTGAACTATGGATCAAATTAATGCACAAAAATGATTTTTATTCAATGAAAAATTCTCAAAATGCATCAAGATCAAAAAAGAAATTTGGTTTGAAGGTTGGACAATGTTTCTAAATGTCTTAGAACATTTCATGAATTTTTTGGTGATTTTTAAATACCTAAAAGTATTTTTAATAAATTAATTTCCATTAATCAATTAAAAGTAATCTTTTAAATATTTAAAAATACATTTTGAATGCTAAAAATGAAAATAAAAATATTTTTGTGTTTGAAAAATTAATGAAACTCAGGATAAAAAATTTCATAATTTTTAAACAATTTTTACTATTTTAAATAAATTATGTAAATTAAATGAAAAGAAAAGAAATAAAAATAAGAAAAATGGGAAGTAATCAGAAGGAGAGGCTGAGATGCGTTCTGGGCTTGGAAGTATTGACTTCGCGCCAGATCTAGTGGCCCACATTCAAACTGGGCTAAACTTAATTAATTAATAAAATTAAACCTAATTAAACTAATGACATGATCTGGGCCATTGGATGCGCGCGGGAAAAGACTCAGTCAACTCATCCAACGCCTGAAATTCAAACTGGAAACCCTAACCCTAATTAGAAGTTAATGACTTTCAGGTCACCGGAGACGAGCTCCGGTCGTCTTCTCCGGTGACCTCCCTCCCTGAGAATTTCCAAAACCTTCCCTAGGTCATTTCTGGAGCTCTAAAGCTCCAGATTTGTTCCTCTCACTCTCCTAAACTCAACCCCACCCTCATTTCTCATTTATTTCCAGCCATGATCATGAATCGAAGCAAAGAACAAAAACGGCCAAAATTTCAGACAAGCAATACAACTTCATTTCTCAACCATTTTCAATAATTTTTAGCTCAGGGTGATCAGTGAGGCATACTTAATCAATTAGAAACAATAAAAAGAGGTTCTGGAAAAATTAAATGCCATAGCTACCTGATTCGAAGCTTTCAAGATAGGAGCTTCTGGGCCAGTTTCTTGCTCCTAAACAACTCCAATGACCTCTCCAAAGTGTTTGCCAGGCTTGCTTGAAGTTTATTTGGGCTGGTTGAAGAGTTTGCTATAGTTCTGTTCAAGATGGTGTAAGAATCGTGTTTCTGATTCTTTGAGCTTTGGGATGTTTTGAGGGGTGCTTAGTGACCAGGGAGGGATGTTGAAGAGGTTTATGAAGTTTTCTTGTGTGTTTGTGAGCTGTAGAGAGAGATTCGAATGGTTTTGCTTCTGAGAGTGAAAATGGAGGAATGGAGTTCTGGCTTGTTTCAGGTCTGGTTCTTTGCTGGTTTCTACTCAATGGAACATGGTGAGGTGATTGGTGAAAATGGTTTGGATGTTTGAAGTTTGTGGAGGCAGATTCGAAGAGTTTTGCTTGAGAGGGTGATTTTGTGAATGGTGTCCTCTTGCTTGTTTCAGCTTGGCCTCTTCATATGTTTGGCTTGCCAAAGGATAGTATATTTTAATCCCATAGGTCAGATGATGTGACCTGGCCCCTATTGATTGGTAAGTTTGCTTTTGCAAAAAAGTCCACTTTGTGTAAGGAAGGCATGGCTTGAGCTATAGCTTGGTACAAGAAGCATGGGCTGCGCAGCATGATGTATGTGTGATGCTAGGAAGGTTCAGCAGCCAATGCATCAAGTGGTGAGAAGCATCATGATGGTTTTGCAAGTTGTTACTTTTTGGAACTTCATGAAAAAAAGTCTTGTTACATGAACCATGAACATGTGATCTTTGGTTCAATTCTGATTTTTGGGACATATGGAATGTTTGTGTCATGGTTTGATGTGAATTAGAAGTTACAAAAACCCTTGGTTCATGATTTTGCAAAATTCACATTTGAAGCATGTCTTGAAAATCAATGATTTTTGCCAACTTTGTCACACCATAACTTTTGATCCAAGAAGAATTAGATCATGTTCTTGTACTTTTTGAAAAGGGAAAGATGTATTCTACAACTTTCATGACCAAAGTTTTTCCATTTGAAGCATTTTTGGATCAAGAATCAAGGCTTGAAAAGTGACCTAAAATGAAGCATTCTTGAAAAGTCAACTATGCCCAAAAAGTCAACACTTGCAAAAACTCCAAATTCTTGATTTTTGTGAAGCATTCTTGAAGAGTCACTCTAAGGAAAGGAACCTTGTCCACCATTTATGAAGTCTGGAAGGGCAGAAAACCTACAGTCAAGTACTTTCATGTGTTTGGAAGTAATTGTTACATTCTGGCTGATAAGGATCAAAGAAGAAAGATGGATCCTAAAAGTGATGAAGGGATTTTCCTTGGATACTCCATAAATAGCAGAGCCTATAGAGTATTTAACTCCATAACCAAGGTTATAATGGAGTCCATAAATGTGATAATTGATGATGCCCCTGCAGATGTTGCAGATGATGTTGGAACATTTGGTGAAAGTCAGACTGAAGCTGAAATAAAGAGTGATCATCCTGACTTCACTCTAACTGAGGCAAGGACAAAACAATCCAGCAAACCTCCCTCCATCAGAATCCAGAAGGATCATCCTAAAGATTTGATAATTAGTGATCCCAACAGTGGTGTAATCACTAGATCAAGAGAGGTGGTTTCAGGTTCTTGTTTTGTTTCAAAAATAGAACCTAAAAACATCAAGGAAGCCCTTAATGATGAGTACTGGATTTGTGCTATGCAAGAAGAATTAGGCCAGTTCACAAGGAATGAAGTGTGGGATCTTGTTCCTAGACCTGATGACATAAATGTGATTGGCACTAAATGGGTGTATAAAAACAAGTCAAATGAGCAGGGAGTTGTTACAAAGAACAAAGCTAGACTTGTAGCTCAAGGATACACACAAATTGAGGGAGTAGACTTTGATGAAACCTTTGCACCAGTAGCAAGGCTTGAATCAATCAGACTACTTTTAGGAATTGCTTGTATCCTGAAGTTCAAGCTATTTCAAATGGATGTTAAAAGTGCCTTTCTAAATGGATATCTTAATGAGGAGGTATATGTGGAACAACCTAAGGGATTTGTTGATCCAAGCTGTCCAAATCATGTATACAAACTAAGGAAGGCTCTTTATGGTCTGATGCAAGCTCCAAGAGCATGGTATGAAAGGCTGACTACTATTCTCACAAAACAAGGATACAGGAAAGGTGGAATAGACAAAACCTTGTTTGTGAAGGATGAAGAAGAAATGTCATGATTGCTCAAATATATGTAGATGACATAGTCTTTGGTGGGATGTCAGACAGGATGGTTAAACATTTTGTCACTCAAATGGAATCTGAATTTGAGATGAGCCTAGTAGGGGAACTAACCTACTTTCTTGGACTGCAAATCAAGCAGATGGAAGACTCCATGTTCATATCCCAAAGCAAGTATGCAAAGAACACTGTCAAGAAGTTTGGGATGGACGGTGCAAGTCACAAAAGAACACCTGCCCCCACTCATTTAAAGCTGACAAAGGATGACAAGGGTGAGAAGGTGGACCAAAGCTTATACAGAAGCATGATCTGAAGCCTATTATATCTGACTGCTAGCAGACCAGATATAGCCTTTGCAGTAGGTGTATGTGCAAGATATCAAGCTGATCCAAAAGTTAGTCATCTAAACCAGGTTAAGAGAATTCTGAAATATGTCAATGGTACTTGTGACTATGGCATAATGTACTCCCATGGATGTGAACCAATTCTCACTGGCTTTTGTGATGCTGATTGGGCTGGAAGTGCTGATGATAGAAAGAGCACATCAGGAGGATGCTTCTTTCTAGGAAAAAATTTGATTTCTTGGTTCAGTAAGAAACAAAATTGTGTATCCTTATCCACTGCTGAAGCTGAATATATTGCAGCTGGTAGCAGTTGTTCACAGTTGGTTTGGATGAAGCAAATGCTCACAGAATACAATGTCCCACAAGATGTCATGACATTGTACTGTGATAATTTAAGTGCTATTAACATATCAAAGAATCCTATCCAACAAAGCAGGACCAAGCACATTGATATCAGGCATCATTTCATCAAAGATCTTATGGAAGAGAAGGTGATCTCATTAGAACATGTAGCCACAGATCTGCAATTGGCTGATATATTTACTAAAGCTTTGGATGCTACCCAATTTGAAAACCTAAGGGGTAAATTGGGAATCTGCTTATGTGAAATATAGCAGTTATGGAGAAGTGCCAACATGTCCTATGACATCGTATGGCATGATCACCAGATGGCAACACCAGTCTGGTCAAAAACTATGTGTATTCCACTCTTTAAAATTCTCCAAGTAACGGCTTTTATAAAAGCTCTAGCTTGCTCTCAACTCTTCATCTCCTCATTACCTTCTCAAAACCATTTGCATGCTAAAGCTGTTTTTCTGAGCTCATCAAAATCAATCAACCCTAAACTCTTCTTTCACCACATTCGAAAATGTCTCAACATCAAAACCCTAACATCATGATTGAAAATCTCAACCAAGAAGATGTTGTGCATGCAACCCCAATCTCCATGGTTCCAATGGATACTACTCCCATGGACGAAATCAGAGGAAGTGTTCCTCTTGCTCAAAAGCCTAGAACTCCAAATGTGAGAAGAGCAAAGGAACCTGTGTTCAGCAAAAGCAAAGGGATTCCTTCATCCTCAAACACCACCTCCAAAGCCTCTGAATATGTGGATGCTTCTATTAAGAATCTTGTGAACATGATTCTATCTGAACAAAGAGTTGTGAGTGGTATATCTGTTCCCCTGAACACCATGCCAGCTCCACAAGAAGAATAGAGCAATAAGGCTGAAGAGGACACTCCTGCTCAACAGGATGTCCCAATAGATGTTGAAACATCTGAGGACCAGAACAAGGCCTCAACTGATGATGATGATGATGAAGCCTCTAATGACCAAGCTTCTGTTGATCCACCTGCTGAAGAGGAGACTTCTCAACCTCCTCCTGTTGTAGACATAGATAATGACTCTGACACAGAGATCATTGCATCTGTGGACCCTAGCACATCCAAAAGGCTTAGGGCTAGGAAGGAAAAGAAGACTGCAGGACATGCAACTCCAGAAAAGAAACAGCCTACTCCAAAGAAAGACAAGGCCAAAGTGGTATTTGGACCTACTAAACAATGGAGCAAGGTGAATACACAAAAGAGGAAAGTTGTAACTCCACCAGATTCAGATGTTGAAGAGGATGTCCCAACATCCCAACCAAAGAAGAAACCAGCACCTTCAAGGTCTACCTCTGCTGTTCCAGAAGCTCCTCTAGACAATGTGTCATTCCATCATGTGTCAAGTGTGAGCAGATGGAAATATGTATACCAAATAAGGGTGGCACTTGAAAGAGAGCTGGGCAGCAATGCACTTGAGTGCACTGAGGTAATACACCTAATATCTTCTGTTGGTTTATTCAAAACAGTTTCAAATTTTTCACCCTGCTATGAGCTGCTAGTCAAGGAGTTTATTGTCAACCTGCAAGAGGACTGTGCTGATGGAAAGTTAGAAGAATTCAGAAAAGTATATGTAAGAGGGAGATGTGTGGAATTCTCTCCTAGGGTTATCAATCATTACCTAGGGAGAGAATCTGATGGACCTAATGAGCTGGGGAAAACTGACAACCAAATTTGCAAGGTCATCACTGCCAATCAGGTCAAGACTTAGCCAGTCAAGGGAAAACTTTCTGTTAGCTTGCTAACAAGGAAGTATGCAATGCTGCATAGGATTGGCACTGTTAACTGGGTCCCTACCAACCATACCTCTTCAATAGCAACTGGATTGGGAAGATTCATTTATGCTGTGGGCACCCAAACAAAGCTGGACTTTGGGGCTTACATATTTGATCAAACACTGAAGCATGCAGGAACATCAGCAACAAAGCTTCCTATTTCCTTTCCATCTCTGCTATGTGGAATCATCCTCAGCCAGTATCCAGGTATCCTCATTGAGAAGGATTCAGTCTGCAAAAGAGAAAGTCCTCTGGCCTTCCATTACAAACTTTTCTTGAGCCATCATGCTGCTGATGTTGAAGCTCTCACTGGGACATCTGCTGGACCTTCAAAAGCAAAGTCTCCCATATCCAAAGCTGCCTTGATTGCAGAACTGAAGAACACCTGCAAAGAGCTGGATGCCAGGAAGCAAAAGCTTGAGGAAATTATTCAAAGGCTGGAGATAGAAGAGAGTACTCAGAAGGCTGTTAAAACTGATGATGACCCTGATGATGAATCTGAAGAAGAGGAAGATACTGAATATGAAGACTCTGAGTGAAAATGTGTGAGGAAAGTGTACTGTATCAGCATTGTATTTTGGTTTTGTAATTTTGTATTTCTCTCTGCTTATGTAATTTGGCCCCAATTTCTGTCTAACAAGGGGGAGAAGAGAAGTAACAACAACAATGTCTGCTGCAGTTTACATGATTAATGAACAAGCTGTTTGTCTGTTTAGTATCTGCTTCTGAACTAAGTTTTTTTTTAAATTCTGTTGAACAAGTCAGAATACATACAGGTTTGAGGGGGAGAAAACTCTCATATGATTAAAACAGAAAAGAACTCTGCTGCACTCTGATAAATGAAACTCTGCTGCACTCTGATAAAACCAGAAGATTGTGTTAGCCAAAAATTAGCCAAAGGGGGAGTTTGTAGATGTTTAGAATTGGCAGAATTTTTGACCAACAAGAAGTGTTGAACTTAGTTCAGGATGTCACACCAGATGTTGTGACATTATCAAACAGAGTATAAGTTAATGAACTTAATTCAGGATGTCACACCAGATGTTGTGAGATTGTATAAGTTAATGAAGTAAGTTCATATTTCAGGATGTCACACCAGATGTTGTGACATCTCAAACCTGCTACCATAATTAAATAATGCTTAACAGAACTGAGTAAATTCAGGGAATTTATCTGGAATAAATTGTGAATGGATAAACAATACAAGGCGCATCTGTAGGGAGATTAGTTATATGATTTCAGTATAACAGAAGAACTATCTCACCTAGAATCAAGGAAGTAACAAACCCTAATTCAAGGTGATGACAGCATGCGTATCAGGATTGGATAACCTACAGAAAGCCCTAAATCCAAGCATCTATTTAAGGAACAGAAACTCTCAGAATAGAGTACGAAATTAAGAAGACTAAATAGGGTGTTTGTGTTTTAATAGCAGGTTGTATATGTGTATCACTTTATGAGCTTTTAAGCAAAAAGTGTATTGTGTCTTGATTGAAACTGTGAAGTAAAATCAAGCTGTTTTGTTTGAAGTGTGACTTCAATTTTATTAAACACTGTAACATATCACTGTGTGATTGAGGGGGAGTGAGTTGGTACTCATATCTAAGTTGTGTCTTAGGTTGAAATTGCCTTGGGTAGATATTAAATGAGGGATTAAACTGAGTAGTTTAAGTCCAGAATTAATATTACTTATATTGGATTTCCTTCCTGGCTTGGTAGCCCCCAGATGTAAGTGTGGTGATACACTGAACTGGGTTAACAATTTTCTGTGTTGTTTAATTTACCTGCACTTTAAGTTTTGTTTAAGTCTTCAAGTGTTTAAACATCTCATTCGACATCACGTACCTGATCCCAGAATTTCATCTTTCAATTTAAGTAATTTTTTTTAACTATTTCAAAAACAGCCAAAAGCGCTTTGTCTAGTTCATTAGGAGTTTTTAGATTAAAAAGAAAAGAGATTTTAAAACGATTTTCGGACGCGTTATGAAGTTTAGAGTCTGGTTCGTAAGAACCTCTTTTTGCTAAGAAATCCAGGTTAAAATACTTTTCAACTTAGTTAAGATACTATATTTCTTATAAATAGGTTTACTACTCTAATGCAGTACGCACCTTTTTATACGTGACAATAGGAGGGGTTGATTAGAGAGTACACTCGGTTCTGAATACGCGAAAGCGACAGTTCCTGTTAAATTAGTTCTTTTCAAAGGAGAAAACATTGCCCATAATTAGTTCTAAACAAGTACCGGATTATCAATTGATTACGTGAATTACATTCGAGCCTGTCTTTGTTTATTGTTTAAGATTATTATTGTATTTACCATTGCACACTCCTTAAAACCCTTATATTCAGTTGCCTTAGATACACACCATAACAACAGGTATGATAGATTGACACTTGGTCTCTGTGGATTCGACAATATTTTATATTACTCTGACGTGTTCGTACACTTGCGAAAAACACGCATCAAGTGGTGAGGTTTCAATGTTTGTTATGAAGAGGATTTTGTTGTGGTTCAGATGGTGAGTGAGGTTTGGAGATTGTTTGGGTTTGAAGAGTTTTGAAGTGAGGTTCGATGAAGAAAGGGTTTGTGTAAAGAGCGATGGTGAGTAATAAAAAGTTATTCAAATGGAAGTGTTATTGTTGAAGAAGGATTTTTATGGAGGTATGTTCTTGTTAAAAGTGACTATGAAGAAAATAAGAATTGAAGAGGTTTTTGGTTCTTTTTGTGATGCAGAAAGAGAGAGTGTTCAAAGAGTGAAAAAAATGATGAATGCTATTGTGAGGCGAAATGAATGAAAGTTAACGTTTTTTTATGGAATGTGTGAGCTGTGTATTTGTGTGATCCTTACAAATCCGTTGTTGCGAGAATACCGTTGTAGTACAGCTTGTGATGTGCGTCTTTCTCATGTAATTTTCGTGCATGATGCTTATGGCTTAGCATATCGTTTTGATCCTTATGATTTGCGTTTTGATCATTATTTTTTCTCACGTCATTTTTGTGTAGCAGTTGTGAATCATGCGCTATGTGTGTTGTTTTGTGGGTTTGATTACTCGGTATAAGCCATTTAGATAGTTGTCAGTTCATCTTACTCGGTATAAGCCATTTAGATAGGGGCAACTGTCATACCCCAAATTTGTCCTACCTGCATCATTTTATTTCTGTCTAATCAATATTCAAAAGTTCAAAAATATGTCATTTCCTATTTCTTTTCCAAGTTCGGGATTTGTACGATAAACCAGTTTCAAAAGTCGAGTGCGTGTGTGTTGTTGCTCTTTAAGAAAAATGAGTGTGATGTGTGGAGGTTGTTTATCCGATTATCACTTTTCATTATCCATACTCATCCCATTATCCTTCTTATTTTCATTATTTTATTTTAAAACCCGTTATCATTTTTTCTTCTTCTAAGCCCATTCACAAAATATACCCAAAAAAATCATTATCACTTTTTTTTATTAGTACTATTATTATTATTTTCGTTAGTATTTTTATTTTTTTTAATTATTACTTTCATATTTTTATTATTACTTTTCATTATTATTATTATTATTATTATTATCATTATTTCCTCTTTCTATTATTATTATTATTAGTATTAGTATTATTATTATAATTATAATTATAATTAACTTTCTTTTTAATCCATTGTATTAAAAAAATTAACAAAAAATCAGCACAACCCAATTTTGTTTCAGCACGCCATCACTCCACATAATTCCTTTGTCACATTTTTCAACTTGTCTCCACTTTCATAAAACCATAATGAAAATAATTCGTTTCTAAAAAATATTCCACATGACCCCACCATACTTTCCTCAACAAAATCAAATGCAACGCACTACATTGCACAACAACATCTTTTCGCAACAAGCATTTTCCAGCCTCCACTACAAAAAACTTCAGATACCTCCCACAATCAGTATAGCAAAACCGTTTTTTCACAGCTCATCCCTTCCAATTCCATTCCACAGCTCGACTTATCCTTATCCTCTAATTTCAGCTCCAATTTCCATTATACCTCTCTCAAAATCCCTCTATAAAATAACCCCTTCATTCATCATAATTTCAAGCTTGGATTAACCCACAAAACCTCTGCAAGAATCAATAACTGAGCTTCAAAAAAATCAAAAAAAATCATCCAAACACAGACCTTCACACCGTCTTCCAAAACATCTCTAATCCCTTCACAAATCCATAAGCCTTCATGAACCACCATCACTTAAACTAATAAGTAGGAAAAAAATAAACAAAAGCAGAAGAACTCTGAAACCTTCGAACACCCACCAAAATTCGAAAACGAACACAAATCCTCCATACTCCACCGCCACAAACACTCTATCACCACCGACCAAAACCAACAACGTTTGTGAAACGAAACCCACACGATTCGAAACCGATGCACGCAAACCGAATGCAAATCCAAAACCGAATCTGAGAAACAACCGTGAAATCCATCCGCCGAGAAAGCCTCCGTGAAACCAAAAACCAACACCACGCCGACCAAAACAATCATCCAACGGACCACCATATCATTTAAACCAGAACGCTAGTGCGAGAGAGAGAGGCCAACGTTGAAGCTTTAAGAGAGGTTGGAAATCGATCTCTGAGTTTGTTTTTTCTGTGTTACTGAGTCGTGGTTTCCTCCTTTTAAAATATGGCCTTTTATTTTTTTTGTTTATTATTTTTCTTCCTTGGGTTCAACGTTTGTTTTTTCATTTAAATATTTTTCTGAATTTCTTTTTCCACATTAACACTTTTTACTAACAGTTTTTTTACAAACCCATTTTACTTTATTTCATCGACTCAACCTAATATCAATTGATATCTACAATCATAGATCCACACGCACCTCCTTATCTCTACTATGTTTTTTTATAAACGTTTTCTCTAGTTGTTGGGCTTGGCCCATCTGTTTTTTTTTCTGAACACACACAGTCACTCAATACACCTCCTCTATGTTTTTTCTATTTATTTATTTTTATATTTTCAAGATCTATTATTGTTATTATTAGTTTGTTTAATTTTGTTTTGCTTTAGAAAAAAATGTTTAAAAAAAATAGTGAATCATTTGATTTCTCATTTTCTATTTTCGGGCCGATGAAATATTAAACGGTTAAATTGTGTTCGATTTCATTAAATCGGAAAATTTGATAAATATGAGACCATTTAGTTTAGTTTATTTTATTTAATTATTTTATTTAAGATTTGTGGTCGATGAACATCTAATATCTTGAGATTCGTCGCAAGCCGACTTGAAATCACGATTATTGATGAGACCATTCTATTTTATTTAATTTAGTTTATTTATTTTTCACATTTCAATATCGACACTCGACTCCTCATAGAACGATTCTAACATTGAATTGGTTCTAAGGTAGTCAACGAGCCACATTTTGACGCATCCGATCAAATCAAAGATTCAACGCCTCTGAATAGTTTAGGACACTGCACACACGCTTTCTCTTGTGCAAAATACAATGAGACATTTTATTTCTTGCAATCCCGTGTAACTTACTTGTACCCCTCTCCCGATTATCTTGTATGCATTTTATTTTCCACAATTTATCCACATTAATTAACTCGTGAACCCTTGGTCCAACACCAAGCGGTTTCATTCGCACACACACACATTTCATTCGGTTAAGGTTTCGTATTACTAGGAGCACCCCTAGGGACTAGGAATCAGATCCACCTAACCAACTCAAACAATAAACCTCCATTTGAATTTACCCGTAAGTTGAGTGTGTAATACCTCAAAATTTGCCCTCATATTTATTTACCTTGGCTGGTTTATCGCTTCGCATTCATCTACATTTATCAATAGGGCATTAACATCATAATAGTACATTTCATGGAGTCATAGGGCATGTGATCAAGACTCTGGAAAATTAGGGTTTCGTACCTTATCTGTATCTGTCAGGGATTGAAATGATGGAGAGTATTCACTGGACATTGATTCCACTTCAAATGCGGTTGTTCAGTTGTGTTCCGATTCATATGGGAGTTTGACCTAATTTTGGTCAAACTATCAGAAGATTATTGCAACTGCAAGATTATTTGGGCCATTGGTCTATTTTCTTAGACAATGCATATTCGAAGTTCAGGTTGTCATGTGTTGAGATTCATCAGTTTATCGAGCAGTGTTTGGTATGAAGTTTGGTTTGAATCTCCCGTTTATCAGTGATGCATCTGGATTCGAATGTTCATGGCATGTTTCAGACGATTCAAAGGGGGTGTGATTTATCTAAAAATTATCCAGTGGTTCAGAAGTGGTCGTGTCCGTAGGCTTGTGGAAAGAATTCAAAATAGGCTTTGGGCTAAAATCGAGATTTCAAATCCATTCCATTTGCTTTTAAACTCATCTATTTTCTCATTTACAACTATAGGCCAATTGCAAAATTTTGAATAGAACCGTTCTAAGTCCATTTGTTGTCATCTTTCTTACTTCATACTTGTTCCAAGCCAATGTCCATTTCAAAGGATGAAGCCCAATTCTATTTTGTCGGGCCATTCGAGTCTATATGACGTTTCATCCTAATTGACTCCTAGCCCAGTTGTTCATACCCGTGTTCAAATTCATTGACCAAATCCTACACTTGTAAACCATTCCAAGTCCATTTAGATTTTCTAAACCATGTCCACTTCTCCTCCTTAGTTCATACTTTGAATATTTTCCATAGTCGATAGTACTAATATCCATGTCAATTGTTAGCTCCATATCAAATTTTAGATCAAAGTTGCGTTTTAGTGTCTTTGTGCATGAGTGTGTAAGGAGGAGAAAGAAATTGAAATAGAAAAATAATGCATCCAAAAAAAGTTGATATAAGTTTTATTTTTTATTATTATTTTTTTTTTCATTTTTTGAATTCATAAATATTAAAAAAAAAGGGGAGTGTCAAATTTTGAATCAAGATTTGTAAAAATACGATTTTTACTTCATCGGTTTGTTCTTCTGCTGATTTGTATTAGTCCTTTGCAAGATGATTTCATTGTTTGATTATCAAGAGAAATCGGAGAACGGTTCGCCAATCTAATTCGGTTACCAATCACTAGATCCGTAACCACATCAAGGTCAAGAAATTTATAGAGAAATTGGTGGAATCATCAAAATAAATACCTGTTTGCTTCGGCAAGTATTTTACGGTGTTCATACTAAGAGCTTCAAATTATAACACAAAATTCAAAAAAAAGAAGTTCATTACAAGGAAAGAAAAGATTCAATTACAACAGAAACTTGAAAAAAAGAATCCTCATTCAAATCACGTCACCATGGCCCCCAATTTCAATTTTTCAAAACTTTCTCAATCATTTCAAAGCCTCACTCATACTCCTCACACCTTTTCTGCTTTTATTTTTCTTCCTGCATAATCTTCTTGCTAGTCACCACTTTTTCTCCCTATAATATCATGTTCCACGTAACGCAAGTTTTTCTCACAAAGTTCAACCTCACAACCAACAACACTTTGGACTACAACTTTGAAATACACTATATGAGGATCACCGCAATTTCATGGTACAAAGATAATGAGTTCGGTAGAGTGAATCTGTATCTTCAAGCTCCTGAATCTTCTATCAACTCCTTTCCCTCATCAACATTCAACTAACCTGCAATCAAAGAAGAAACATGGCAGAAACCAAAATAATTCAGTCGTAACAGGTTAACCGAATTAACTAACAGCACCCCAACAGAAATTCAGTTAACATCTAACTAACTGTCAACAGAAAAAATAGAAGCCATAACAGAGGAAAGTTAGAAAAGATCTATAACTAACTGAATCTCACAAATTCATAACCACCCTAACCAATTTATGATAATAGAAAGAGCTAGAAGAAAAAACAAACCAAAAATCTACTAATCCTAACTGAATTTGAGAATGAGAATAACAGAAGAAACTTCTAGAAACTCACCGGAATCGGGTATAAAGCAGAACCTTCTTCTTCTCTCAGGGGTTGGAGACCACCATTCTTCAGTCTTCTTCACACCATAATCATCCTCAACCATTTCTTTTCTCTCTTTCTTCAACCATTTCTCTTCACCATTTTCAATCATCTCCTAAAAAATTCTTCAATCAATTCACTTCTCCTCAATCTCAATCCTCTTGACCCTCCTTAAACTTCTTCCGCAAATCTCCAACCACCTTCTGACCCCTTTTCTGTCCCTCTTCAACCTCTGCATCCCCAATACAATGTCGTCGCTGCTTCATCAGGATCTTCACTGAGAATTCAGAAAACCTTCGACGAGAATATTCAATCTGCAGATTTACCAAAATCGCTTCAGTATACCGCAATCACTTCAGTACAACACAACACGGAAAGATCCAAACGCATCGCCGAAGATGTTTTACCTGCACATTGTGAAACGGATCAAGAATTTTGTCAACAAACATCAGAAGCGCAGTTTCCACGCAAAGCAAGCCGCAACAAGGCAATAGCTTCAATACTCTGCAATCTCCTTCTTCGGTTATCGAGTGACCTCGCAACCTTCCCTCCATCATCATCATCATCACCTTGCGGATTCATCAACAGAACACAAGAGGAGTCAATGGTGATTCTCAATAGCGATTGAATCGCGAGAAACTCAAGAATAAGAAAGAGCAGTTTCAGAACGGAAACGTGAAAAGGAATTTGTGTCGAAGCCATTAGCTCAAAACGTTGCGCATCATCATTGCTCGCAATAACAATCCCGGAGCATCATCATCATCGAGTCAGTGAGACTCGTAGCTCCTTTCATCAACCGGAATCGCAAGAAAGCGGCGACGGATGCGTCCTCTTCATTGAGCTCATCGACGCGGTTTCGATTTACAAGGTACTGATTCGAACCCCTCATGTATATGAGTCGACGCGTGTTGATTGATGTCCTTAGTTTCAAGCAATTCTCGGAGTTTTTTCATTTCGAATCAGAGGTGAGAAGAGGGATTAAGTTAGATTCGTATAGAGATTACAGAGAAGAAGGAAGGTTTTCGCCGATAGGTTTTGGCCCTCTCCGTCGATTTGGTGGCGGCGACATTAGGGTTTGGAGGGAGGAAGATAAGGTTGTGGAAGAAGAAGAGGGGCGGCGGATGCGAAAGGGCTTTAGGTTTTCTTTCTGATTTTTTGTGAAGAGTTTTTAGCTTTTTGTTGATTAAGAACATTTGAAATTTTTAATGGAAATAAAGAGAGTGTTAATTATAGTTAATTTCATTAACCCTCCATAAAGACCAATTAACGGCATGTTTCAAATTCTAAAAAGAATGAGATAAGGATGAACTTTTTTAATCTTCAGCCACACCGGCGGTGACACTTGTCACCGTCCGGTTGGCCCTTTGTGTGGTTGCTTGGGTGTGTGAAGTGCACCATAACAACCATGTACCCGCATCTTAGATCCATGTGATGAGAATATTAGAGGAGAAGACTAGATCAAACGATCCAGAATGAGTCAAAGCTGTTGACTGTGACCCCATGCCATGCACCCTCATAAGGCCTGCGTTTTGGGCCCAATTTTTCGCTATTAACACCCCTTTTAGGCCCATATGAGAAGTTACTAGAAAAAAACATGCTTCTAACACCCCTCCTTATCTATTTCTTTTGGATTTTTTTTAGTTTTCTAGTTTAATATAAGTCTAGAAATAATACTTAAAAAATAGTAAAAATAATAGAAAAATTCCATAAAAAATTGAGGATACTCTTAATTCCCATTAGAAATAATTGGCATTTTATTTTTCTGTTTTTCCTGTATTTTTTATTTTATTTGGATTTTTCATGTAATTAGTTTTTAATGGATTTCCTTCAACTGTACCTAAGTTTGTAGATTTTATATTTTTACTTTCCCTTAGGTTTTTTTGCCCATTCTTTTTACTGTAGTTAGAGGACTCATAATAGTACTTAGAGTAATTTTAGTGGATTTTTTAGGACCTCTTATCTTAGGTTTTAGTGGTTTAATCCTTAGAAATTAATGGTTAATTCTTAGGTGAAAATAAAAAATTCTTAGACATAGCAAAATTAGGATTTTTTTAGGACTCCTTTTAACACAATGTTATAGGTAATCATAGGACCCTTTAGGTTAAATTTCATAATTTTTCCAGAAGTTTTGATATTTTTTTAGAATATTAGTTCTTAGGCTTTGTTACTTATAATTTCCATTAGTTTAGGCCTTGAAACTAAAATTCAATAAAAAATAGTTTAGTTTAGATTTAATCTTAGAATTTAATATGGACTTAGGCTAGTTTAGATTCTGTTTTTTTTAGAAGGAAAATATTAGGTATGACCTTAATTTAGAGCTTAGGGTTAGGATTCATTTTAGTTAGACTTAGAATAAAAAAATAAGACTATTGTAGTTCATGCCTTTAATTGAATTGTTTTTGAATTCTATTTTGTCATTCAATTTTAATGTTTTGCATGTTGGTTAATATTTCAATTGCTTTAGGTTTTCCCTTAGCTTTAGAATCAACTTATCTTCCTTAGGAAGTAAGTTGCATTCTATTAGTTCTAGGTGTTTTTCCATTAGGATTAGAATACCTCATTAACCATAGGACCACAATTTTAATAATTAACTTAGGGTTGTGTCTTAGTCCCCCTTAGTTTGTCCTTTTTTTCAACTTGAGTCATTCTTTCTCATCTCATAAAGAAAAACAATAAAACATTTAATGGAAAATCGAACATTCTTGTACGACACGAGACTTTGTTGCGGAGTGTTTATACGCGTCCTGTTTCGGGGCAAGGTGTAAATACTTCCCGCGATGGATAGGTCTTAGTACAAGACAGTTCACAAACAAATTCAAAATATTTCTTTTAAAAGACAAAAACAAATAACAAGCGACTATCCTGCGGGAACTTCTTTTCTCATCTCATTCACTCATAACGCGAACTTGCGACGACTTGTCTCGCATGCAAGACGGTAAACGCACTCGTACCAGACGAGCCTGCAACACCTGAGCATAGACATACGCAGTTCCAACGCACAAAAAACACAAACAAATAGTTCCCGCCTTAGTTAGGCGAACTACTTCGACTCTGATCCTCATTTTCCCGATGAGGTACGTAGGCAGCGGGGTAGGGCCCGTTCGAGCACATTCTTTATTTTCCCTACATTTACCCCATTATTTTCTTTCCATTCTCTCTTTCCAGTTTCTTATTGCAATTCCAGTTCCAGTTAGCAGTTCTTATTCAGCAGCATCCTATTTTCTCACCCTTTGAAACCAAACAAGCAAGCGTGGATCCCGTCGGGTACGGCGGACGGTCTGGGGTGCTAATACCTTCCCAGGTCGTAACCGACTCCCGAATCCAGATCTTTGGTTCGCAGGAGCTTGTCTTTTCCTTCTTCCTCAGGTTTGTGCAACATTACCTTTCCCATTCATTCGGGATAAAAATGTCTGGATGGCTACTCTACCTTTTCCGCGCCACTTTCGCATTTGTACTAGGATGAAAATCCCGGGAGCGACAGAGTGCTTAGCACATTGCCATCAAACCAAATAACCAAAATGTTACTTTTAGATCAAAACCCTTGATCCAACATCAAGCATTCTTAGGTTAACAAAACACCTAATAACTATTGAAATAAGGTGAAAAAGACAAGTGTTGAATCTCCGATGCTTTTCTTCAATTGTTTAGACACGAGGCATCTGTTTTAGGTGTGAGCAATTGACACCTGATAAAATCAACAAACTAACCAACCTTAGAACCACGAACTACGAGGCTCTAACTTTCCCATTACACGAGGGAATACATAGGCACACAGATCTTACTCCTTGCCGAGCACCCTAGAAATCTAACAACATTTTTTCCCCTTTAATACTAATATTAGATTAGAATCCTTTGCATTTTAATTTCCATTTTTACTCGAAGAAGATAAATGACATTCGTAGACATTCAATCACAAATTAAACTAAGAGGTTCCCGTTGAGTACAACGGACGTAAGGGGTGCTAATACCTTCCCCTTACGGAATCGACTCACGAACTCAAAATATGGTTTCAAAGACCAAGCTCTATCCATTTTTCAAAAAAGGTTTCTTGATATTTTCCTTTTCCTAAACTTTTGGAATAAAATAAGTTCGATGGTGACTCCGTTGTTGTTTAATTTTTTCCGTGGCATTTCGTCGCGAGGTCGTATTTTTCGAGGTACGATAGATGGCGACTCTGCTGGGGATTAAGTCAAGCCTAACTTAGTTTGATTTGTGATTGAATGTCAACCTTGATTATTTATCTTCTTTCGTTTGTTTATTTTATTTCATTTATCTACTTGTTGTATTGCTACTTGGGTTCCTTTGATCGTCAGTAATGAGTGAGATAGGCTCACTACGAAGGCCTGAGAAAAAGCCATAGAATTAGAAGATGGTTGTGTAGTGGAGGACCAAAAGGAATATTCTCTAGGGGACGAAGCGAAACCATCGCATGAAATAGATTCTCTTGGAAATATTGTGATGCGATGTTCCTTCATCGTGTTGACAATGTTTCTAAGTTAAATTGCCGACTCCAGGAACCTTCAAACCAATTCATAGTGGTTAGTAGTGTTAACCTACGAGATCTATGTGACTCAACGGGTTAATACGAAAACTACAATCAGACTAGATCCCTTGAACACATTACTATCTGAAAGTAATATTTTCAATCTCGATCGACGATGTCTAAGAACCCTAAACCAGGATTGATGGTTGTGTAGTAAAAGCTTACGAGGAATCTTCTACGTAGGCCGATACGAAGACCTCACCTAGAGTTGATCGTTTCAAAGATATTATCGTCTGATGGATCTCCATCATGTCTATAATGTTTTTGATAAGGATCCACAACTCAAGGCACCTACCCGTTCAAAACCTACATCTGGGGAGATATCAGTTAATTATCTTGTTACTGTGACCGACCTCAGAGCACTTCGCACCTTTGATCCTGGATCTTGCATTGCATCCATATGCATATCATTTATCATTCGCATCAACTATGCATCTTGAATTTCCTTCGGGAAAAAATAAACAACAACAAAAAAGTCTTTTTCCATCCAACAAAGATCATCTAGCTGATTCCTCAGTACTCGCACGCTACTTAAGCCAATGTCAGAAAAATGATGGATTAGAAGCAACAAAACCATGCTGCCACAAATGGCCCGTCAACAAATGCTTTTGAAGGGGTTGCCGAAGAACAAGTTGAATAGTCTCCAAATCTGAAGAAGTCAGTCAATCAAGAGAAGTTCAATTCCACAAATCAAGGCAGTCGTCGCCATTTATCATTTTGCATTCTTGTTATTTTTGTTTAAGTACTATTTTTCTCTGAACATTGTTATTCGTATTTGGTTTTGTTAATATTATGTTAATGCATGTATTGAATCAGTCTATTCACATTTGCTCATCATTTATCATTTATCACAAAAGCATAAAAATATTCTCTCACATCACTTTAGCAAAGATTTGAGGGAGGATGATGAAAACGAAATACCCATAACTGTTATGGCATGCTTTCGGACACAACCTCGTTAATGATGTACATGCATTTTTTTTCAAAATCCCCAAAAACTGAAGAGATAAGGAGTTAATCCCTAGTCAACCACTTCGAGCCTAGAAGTATGAGTTTCTTTCGGATACAACCCTTATGCTTAACCCGGGGCAGGGTAGTTGTTCAGTTAACTTGACTACACCTTCAAATAGCAAGATGAGACATCCCGTAGGAGGACCATCAACAAATGACTTGGTAGTCACAACATTCAACAAAATCAACAAAAAAGGAAAAAAGAAAATCGCTAAGTCGAGCACCCAAAGGGAGACTTAGGCGAGAACAAAAAAGAAAAAAACTGCTAAATCGAGCATCCAAAGGGAGATTTAGGCGAGAAAAAAAATAAATTGTTAAGTCGAGCACCAAAAGGGAGACTAAAGCAAAACAAAATCAAATAAAAAAACCCTAAGTTGAGCACTCAAAGGGAGACCTAGGAAAAAATCAAAGAAAACCACTAAGTTGAGCACCCAAAGGGAGACTTAGTCAACAAAAAAAAAGAACGAATCAAGAAGAGGAGCTCATATCCTCAGCAAAAACAAAACAAAGATCAGGTGACCACCAAATCAGAATCAATGGGCCACCGACATCCACCAACAAAATAAGATGACTACTAATGCCAAGCGAATCTTAAAGCTTCATCTTCGCTCTTGCAATGTCAAAAAAAATGCATGTGTAGAAGTTAACTGAAAGTAGGACTGGAGAACACTACGAAGAAGGGGTGGGTACAAATTAATCTTTGAGCCTTATATCTTTGTTTCAATAACCATTAACCAGACCATGTTACAACCCTCGAAAGACCTAATTGAGGCAGGGTTTATTCTGAAAGTATGTTACCAGCAAGGTTGCGTAAACTGACTCCTAAAGATTTGCTAATCTTCAATCTTGATAGCATAATTCTTCTTGCTACATCTTTCACTCACTTTCTAAAATCAGCACCATGTTTGGACTAACGGTCCATTCGTCACACTCTTTACATCATTCAAATAAATTGACTTTTTCAAAACTTGCATGAATGTTGCATTAACACTAGCATTTATGTATGAACAATTTAATTGAAAATCAGTATTTGACATCAAAACAATTCCAACAAGGGGAAATCAAAAGAGAAACATGAACTTCATCGGTGCTAACATGAATCGAGACTACCTCAAAATTCGTTCAATCAGAGGCAAGACCATCAACAGCTCAGTCAGGGGCAAATCTCTTCAACATCTTAACCAGGGGCGGACGCCTACCAAATCCAGATACTGAGACAGATCATGTCATGGTCATTCTTAAAGCTTCCCCACAAGAATTCTTTCAAACACACTACAGGCTTGGGGAAAGCAAACAAGGAGCAAATTTTCCTATCGCTACTTCCCAACTGAACAAGCAGATCTTGCTAGATGTTGGCTACCATTCAAAGCAAAAGCAATCTTCATGCGTTGATCAAGTAGCTTCACTTATCAGCAAGTAAACTTGGAACATCCATATCCATCTTCTGACCATACACTGCTAAAGATCAAATGTCAGGTAATCAAACCCCTCCACCCACCCAAAGTCCAATCATTATTGGCAATTACCAGACCTAAAGTCCACCAAGCTGGAACCTTCCATCAATCCAACTCATATGCATCATTATGCATCATTTACATTTACCTCATACGCATCATTTGAATACATAAACAAATCAAATTTTCATATCCCCAGTATTTATATTTCAACTTTCAACTTTCAACTCATTGCATAAGCATTTGCATCGTATTTCCATCATTATGGAATACCATTTCAAAAAGATAAAACATACATACAAGCATAAGTCATGATCTAGGATCAATCGAAGATTCCAGGACTCTCCTCAGTAAATCCAGTGGGCGTTCCTCGTGGAACTTTGCTCTTCAACCTTTTGTCAATAAAGGTGTTCTCCTCAACAAGTCCAGTGGGTGTTCCCCGTGAAACTTTTTAGCTTTTGTTAATAAAGCTTTGTTTCTCAGTTTTTCAGTTTATTTCTCTAAGCAAAGTTTTTTCCAAGTTTTATTCAGTGGCCGTCCCCCATTGGATCATTTTTCCCAATCTTTTGTTGATTTCCCCAAGTAATTTTACTCATTTTACCAGCATTTCTCAACCAGGTCATCATACCATCCTTTTAGTGGTAGCGATATTTAATTTTCAGTCACTCGGTATTCCTTTGGTGACAAGGGTCAACTTACCATCCTTTTGGTGGTAGCGTGTCGCTCCCTGGATTTCTATCCTGGTACAAACGCGAAAGTGGCGCGGAAAAGGTAGAGTCGGCGGCCATGCATTTTTATCCCGAATGAATGGGAAAGGTAATGCTGCACAAACTTAAGGAAGAAGGAAAGGACGAGGTCCTGCGAACCAAAGATCTAGGTTTGGGAGTCGGTTACGACATGGGAAGGTATTAGCACCCCAGACAGTCCGTCGTAACCGAAGGGATCCACACTTGTAAGTCTGCTTCAAAGGATGAGAAATAAAGTGCTGTTGAATAAATGAACTGCTAGCTGGAATGGAAATGAAATGAGAGAGGGAATTGGAAAAGAAAATGGAAAGAAAAGGGAAATGTACGGAAAATAAAGAATGTGCTCGAATGGACCCTACCCCACTGGCTACGTACCTCATCGGGAAAATTAGGATCAAATTCGACGTAGTTCGCCTAACTAAGGCTAGGAACTGTGTTTGTGTTTTTTAGGATGACGTTGCCATAGTTCTAACTCAGGTGTCTGCAGGCTCGCTGAATCGAGTGTGTTACCGTCTTGTTGTCGAACTGTTGAGACAAGTCGTGATCGTCCGCAAAGAATGGGAAATTAGAAGAGAAGACATGGTGTCTTTTTGGTTTATTGTCTTTTAGAAGAAGTGTTTTGATTTTTGTGTTTACTGTATGTACAACTCTAAAGACTATGATACAGGAGCGAATACTTTCCAAGGTCGCCCCTAGTGGAACGTTTGTAAAGTATCCTAGAATAATGGAGGAGACCTCCATTAATCCTTTCCCATATGGCTTAAGGCTCGTGGCATATTGTATACACTTTCCTTATTAAATGTTTTGATTTTTCTTTGAAGATGAGAAGTAAGACTCAAGTTACAAAAGGAAAATTCTAAGGGAGCTAGACTTACCCTAGTTATTATGTTCAAATGGGAATCCTATGGTTAGTGAAGCTTGAATGGAAAACTACCTAAGCGGATACCCAAACCTAAAAAGGAGTACAAAAAGTAATAACTAATGCGGTCCTCCTATGTCATGGTTGGTGAGAACGCATGATAAGTCGTGAAAGGAAATGGAATGATGGATCGGGTTGGTCGATTGCATAGTGCTGAGACACGCGACTTATGGTTCGTGACATACAAGGTCTGTGCTTTGTTTATTGGATGGAGCGTAGGTTTAATCGTGGAAGGTTCTAAAATCATATAGAACTTGTTTATTTATTTTTGTGAAACTATTCGACGTTGGATCGAATATTTCTTTTCTTCATTTTTGAAATTTGGTCTTCTAAACATTTCGTGTTTATCTTTTTCTAACCTAATTATGAGTATCATACAAGCATAAAGATGTTCTAAGCTATTACATCACAAAGACATAAAACCACAAAAATACAACAAAGCATAATGTAAAAAAACAATCAGAATCCATAAGCATAATCCTCGAATATTACCTTGCAGGACAAAAAAATTGTTAGTAAATGAAATTAAAATAGATATGCAATAATATGAACAAAATGGATTAATACGTAAAATCACAAGAAATATTAAAAGCACATAAAGCATAAAATCGAAATAAATGCCAAAATAATCGGAAAAAGGAATTAAAAAAAACAAACTATTTTTTATTTGGCTAAAAATATTATTTATATTTTTCTTGAATTTTTTCAGCAAGAATCTAATTTTTATATTGATTTTTTAAAGGAATTTTAAAAGAAATAAGGAAAATCTAGAGAAAATGTCAAGGGGGTGTTGCACTAGCAAAATTCTAGTTCAAAATAACATTGGGCTTGAATGCAGGGGTGCAGATAGTGTTTCAGCTAAGCCCAATGCACATGTTTATGGGGTGCATACCATGCATCTTCAGTCAACTTTATTGACTAAATCATGTTCGTCTGATGGGGATCTTGGCGATGGTGATGTTATGAGAGGTGGTAATACAAAGGCATATGGTTATTACGGTGAGGGAATGCGTACTAAAACATTTCTATACGGTCCTACCGGACGGTGACACTTGTCACCGCCGGTGTGGGTAGAACATGTGGTAATCTTATCTCTTCATATCTTCACAACAACAAAAATGGTGGATTAATTGGTTTAATGACTTTTTATTGGCCCTTTATAATTTCTTAACGGTGACATTAATCATCTTTATGAGTTTTTATTTGTTTTTATCAACAATTAAAACAATGATACAGATCATAAATTAAAACAAATCAAAACTCAACTACACAAAGACTCTTCTTCATCGTGTCTTCTCCCCCTCTTACAAACCTTCTCCTAAAAACCTAACGTCGTCGCTGTAACACCCCAAATTTTCCCTCTCACCTCATAGCATTTAGCATATCATTTTCATATTTCGCACTGCATCATTAGCATAGAAGAATGAAGCATAACGTCCATAGCATTGCAAAGGCAGTGTTTTCAGTTCAAGTGTGTTTCTTCAGTCGAGATCCAATTCAGATGGATGTTTGACCTAATCTCGGTCAAACTATCAGGAGGTGTTTTCAAGTGCGAGTTATTCCTTTTAGTGGGTTATTTCTCAACTAGTGTGTGCCCAAGTCAAATTGTTGTGTGTGGAATGCTTCAAGTTATCAAATTATGGTTTGTGTGGGTTTGGTCCAGAAAATTAGTTTTATCATGATCCATCAGTGGCGAATGGTTCAGTGGGGTTAGAGATTCATTTTAATCAGATCTTGTTGGGGGAAAAAAGCTCAATTGTGGCGTGTGCATCAGTGACTTGTAATATTGGTTTATGTATGTATCCATACTAATTTATTTCCCATCATTTTTATCCCTTATTTGTATCCAACTCTTCGTGTCCATATTTCAGTCCAAATCACAAAAGTCCATGTAACGTCCATTTATAAAATAATTGCCCGATTTTTTTCCATTGTTATTCCCTATCCAGTTTTCGTCCACATAAGCCCATATCTTTTTTTTAATCCATTTTATCCAAATTCAACCAATTTCAAATTTTTTTCATTAATTTTTTCTTAATTCATTAGTTTCTCTAATACCATTTTATATTCATACCTATAATAAATTCATGTCCATAGTTAATATCCAATTTTGTTTTTTGTGGTTAAGTGCATAAAATCAATTCAATTTTCCCAATTTTGTTTTCACTAATATACAGTTCCCACGTTGAAATAACATCAACTAGCCATTTCCATAAACTTCAGCCAGCCATTTTATTACAACTGTTATCACACTCATGCCCCACACGTGATACCGCACAAACCGTAACAAGCATCACACACCACACACAACTAATCAGCACAAAATGGAACGAATTTTGATAACGGAAAAAAAAGAGAAAGAAAAATAACATAATAGAAAATCTGATGACGTGTTGATCCATACTTATCATTAGAAAATAATAAAAAAATCGCTGCAGACGAAAACGAAAAAGGATTATCTTCATGACCACACACAACAGAATTTTCATTCTCCTTGATCACTATAATAGAATTTCTCTTCTTCATCTCAACAAACCAAAAAAACTTTCCATCATCATAGCTTCCAAAACAATCTTCTTCATCACCATAATATCATCATAACCAAAAAATCACTTCTCTTCGACACGAAAAAATTTCCATTACTCTTCAACTGCACACCAAGAGCCGAATTTCATCATCACATTCATCGAAAATCAAACAGAACCAATTTCCTCAAGCTTCATCACACACAAACTTTTCAATCAACGAAATCATCGTCAATCTTCATCACACAAAGACTTTGATTTCACCCTCTTCATCATTAATAACAGGAGAGAGAGAGAAGAGAGGCAAAATTCAATAGTCTTCATCGCTCGTTCATTCAGACTCCTCTATCAGCATATTTGCATCATTCTTGACAAAATCGAATCAATGCCTTCGTCATCACCAAACTGAGTTCCGTAATGCAATCGAAGTCATCGTCTACAAATCAGAACAATAATCATCATCATCAACGAATCAACCTGCCGAACTGATCCTTCATCGCACATCGCGTCATCATCTCCAAAGTTCATCACCTCGTTTTTCTCGGTCGTCGTTGATTTGAAGAAGCACCGGACTATCTTCGGTAGGTAAATGATCTTGAACTCGTTTCCGTTGATTGCGTGGCTGCCTAATGTTTGATGTTGCTGTTGAGTTCGATCTCTTTGTTTGGTTGAGTTTCATGAATATTGATGGTGGATTCGGATTGAGGGAGACGATTTGAGTGAGGTTGATGTGTGAGTTTTGGTGTTTAGAGGCGGTTTCCGGTGAAGGTGAGCGTGGCGGCTAGGTTAAGTGAAGAAGAAGAAGAAGATGAATAGTGCTAGGAGAGGGAGAGAGACGATTTGTTGTTGGTTAATAGCTTTTTGTTTTGTTTCAGTTTTAATAAGAGTAGTTCATAGGGAAATTGGTAAGAGTTTCATTATAATTGTTAAGAGTTTCATTATAATTGTTAAGAGTTTTTTTATTATAATTATTAAGAGTTTTTTTGAGATTATTAAGAGAAAGGTTTGAGTTCCGATGAGATAAGATAAGGCTTGGGGAATTTTGTGATTCTGTCCATACCAGCGGTGACACTTGTCACCGTCCGGTAGGACCTCCTCTTTCACTTCCATGCGCACAGTTCCACCATACAGTCATACACTTGCGTTTTGTGAGCCAGTGCATGATCATACTTTGGTGGTCCATCAGATCAAACGTTCCATAGCTGGTCAGCGTGTTGACCGCACCTCCATTCCATACTCCCTCTCTCTTTCCTGCGCATTGGGCCTTCCAAACCTGCTTTTTGCACCCCCCCTCTTGGGCCCAACTCTTTTTTTAAACTGAATTTGTTACTAGGCGCACCCCCTCTCATTTCCTTGTTTTTTTTAATTCTTTTTGCATATAGATTAGTTTTTAATTCATTTAAAATGACAAAACACATTATAAAATTACATAAAAAATATTTTTAGTTTCATAACTCATTTTAGAATTTTGTCATATTTTTATTTTCTGTTTTTTTTATTATTTTCTCATTTTATTTCTCATTTTATTTTATTTCCATCTCATTTAATTTCCATAAATAACACATTATCTTGTAGGATTTATTTCTTTCACCTCGATTAACATTTCGACTCCGTTCTTTTTGCATCATTTCATATACCTAGAAAAGCTCTTAGAAATATTTTTCTTATATTTTTAATTTCATTTTATCCATAGTTTTAGGAGTCGTGTTTGCGCGTTTTTGTTACTAGTTCCTAAGCGACTTTGTGTGTTTGTTTGGTGGAGTTTGATTGTGAATTTTTTAGAGATATTTTGACACATTGTTTTCTACTGATTGTTGGATTTGGGGATTTAATTTCATATTTTTCTCATGTTCTTTGGTATTATTTTGGTGTTTTGTTTCTTAGGTAGCATTTCGTGCCTCTTTCTTCCTCCTTTCTAACATAGTTTGAGGAAGGCATTTATGACATCCTATTAGGTTTGCTCGGTCGTTGTTTTAGGTCACCTATAAGGTCTAGGTACTGACCTTTTGATTGACTTGATTGGTGATCTTCGTATTTGGTGGGTGTATTGTTTGAATCTTGTTATTTTCATCTTATGCTTGTGCGATTCACTAACATTTCCTTTCAGGGGCTCGTGGTAGGTGAAGTGTGGATGGTATCCACATTTCAAGTCTTCATCTCATCCTTTATTTTTTGCTTTCTCATTTGTATTTGTGATGTGCCTTATGCCATCTCGTGATTAACTTCATCACTCCCCTTTTAGAAACAACTTAACTTCTTTAGAGAAGTAAGTTGTCTTCTAGCGTATTCTGCTCCTTTCTTATTCTTTATTTTCTTTCCTCCTTCTTCATTAGGATAGAATTCAAAACACACTAACCTAGGAATCCCATGCATGATAACATTAGGAGTAGTCTTCTCCATTAGATTTTACCTTTGAGATCCTTTTGGTGCTCTCTCTTCTCATCTTCAAATTTAACTTTAAGTCACTTTAATAAATGACGAGTCTTCTCATGTGACACGAGACTTTGCTATGAAATACTTGCACACGTTGTGTTTCGGGGAGAGGTGTAGGATATCCCTCGTGGTGGATAGGTCTTAGCATGAGATTACTTCATAAAGAAAACATAAAAAAAAACTTCTTAACCAAAAATCACAAAAACACGTAATAAATGCCAGTAGGTCAGTGTGTCTGATCCTTCACTTGTGGGACTAGATTTGGGGATTTCCTCCATAGCTAGGTGTGCCTCTTGCGCATTCCATTTTGGGATGATGTAAGAAGTACACGTCCTATTAAGTAAGACTTAGGTACACTTACTTATGCAAACTTTAAAGCAGAAAACTCATAAAAAAACACTGGACAAACAATAAGCGTCTCTCCTTCGGGACTTCTTTTCTCGTCGTCCGAGCCTGCAACACCTGAGCATTGGCATAGGCAGTTTAAGCCTTAAGACACAAGCAATCTTTTACACCCCTAGTTAGGGGAACTACGGCGACTCTGATCCTCATTGTCCAGATGAGGTACGTAGGCAGCGGGGTAGGGCCCGTTCGAGCACAATCTTTATTTTCCTTACATTTTTTCTCTTTGTTTTCTTTCTCAATTCCTTTTCCAGTTCCAGTTCCTTTTCTTTTGCAGCAACTTTCATTTCTTCACCCTTTGAAACTGTTTCTTTGCAAGCGTGGATCCCGTCGGGTACGGCGGACGATCTGGGGTGCTAATACCTTCCCAGGTCGTAACCGACTCCCGAACTCAGCTTCTTTGGTTCGCATGACCCGTGTCCTTCCTCTTCTTTTCTTCTGGTTTGTGCAGCATTACCATTCCCGTTCCTTCGGGATAAAAATACCTGGCTGGCGACTCTAACCTCTTTCTGCGCCACTTTCGCGTTTTTACCAGGATGGAAATCTAGGGAGCGACAGCTGGCGACTCTGCTGGGGACATTCCTAACCAGGATCTCTGGTTCTCTTGAGAGTCTCTCCTAGCGCTTGCATGTTTCTGTTTCTTTGGGTGTTGATTGTTTGATGTTGCGTGTTTACTTCACTGCTGTTTATTTACAACTTTATTTATAGTTTTCAGTATTTATTTTCAGGCATCATATATTATACTGGACTATCTGAACTGGATTTCTTCTGTTTGGTGGGACTCGGGTGATACTGTTTATGAGAGATAATCCAAATACCCGACTTGAGTGAACCCTAGGACTAGCGTGGACACGTTGTACTCGCATGTGGCATGATGAGTGGCGATGTGTTTCACACCCAGACTGCGACCGTCTTGGAAATATCTTGTGTGGGGATTTCCTCCACTTCGGGATAGGACCTTGATAGTTATGTGCATCTGGGGACCGATCATTGAGAACTTTTGTGGAAACAACCCTCTCCAGTGGTGACAGTGGCAGACCACATTCTGTGGCAAACCCACTCGCACCTGAGGGTCCACTGGGGACTCGCATAGGATGGCCTGGTTCTCTTATAGGAACTCAGTCAAAGCATCTGGTCGTATGACAATAGTACTGTATCCTACGGGATGAATGTACTATTGTTTCTCGATTTCAGCGCTCAAAGCTGGGGACTTATAAGGGATGTTTGTTTTTCCCGGACTCAACTGAGGCCTCCCTGAGTAGTATATAATGCTAAATCGATTCCCTGATTTGGTCATGAGCCATTTCTCGGAGATGGTGAACGTATTATTGCTATTCGGCTTTGAGAGTCCGTGATGTTTGACCCGGAGCACACCCGTGAGATTGGGAGGGGTTTATAGGTTTGCAAGAACCCTTGACCTCATCATACCTTCGTTACCAGTGCAGTCTTATGTCTGATACGGTTACTTTGATTCCGGAGTTCTTGAGTTTATCTGGTTCTTGATCGGGTTTATCTGAGATTATCTGAGTGCTTATGGGTTATTATTCAAAGGATTTGGGTTTCTGATCACTTGGCTCTGACATCCAGTATCCAGACAGTTCCGGATTGATCATGTGTCCTTGCATTTGCATTGCATCATTTTATCATTAATCATGTTTTGTTTTCATTCACAGGTTCATATCATTGCTTACGGTTCCGGTATCCTGTTCAGAGATGGAAGATTCTCGCAAGCAGAACATTCATTTCAAGTTTTTCGACATTAAGGTTGGCCTGTTAAAGAAGATGGTGAATTTGATCACGCCCAATCATGTGGAGAGGTTTAGGAAGGCTTATGGGAGTATTCTGGATGTGGTGGTAGAGTTAGATCCCTCTGAAAGAAGTGTCATTCATATTCTACTTCAGTACTATGATCCTCAGCTTCGATTTTTCACTTTTCCTGATTTTCAGTTAAGTCCTTTGCTGGAGGAGTATGCTTTGATCTTAGGAGTTCCTATTCGAGACCAGATTCCGTTCAACGCTGAGATGGTTAGACCTACACCCGAAGCGATTGCCAAGGCTCTTTATTTGAGCCCTTCTGTTGTGGATTCTCTGACTATTATTAAAGGGGGTGTATCTGGTTTCTCTTTGGAGGCTTTAGTGAAGAAGGTTTAAGAGCTGGCTGTTAAAGAAGAGTGGGATTCTGTGTGTGCCATTCTGGCTCTCTCTATTTATGGCATCATTTTGTTTGCAGACATGGAGAAATTCATAGACATGAATGCCATCCATCTATTCTTGCTAGGGAATCCTGTGCCTACATTATTGGGAGATCTATATTACTCAGTTCACTATAAGACTGAAAAGAAACAGGGAGGTTTAGTGTGCTACTGTGCTCCTTTGTTCCATATGTGGTTCATGAGGCATTTGCCTAGTACCGGGGTGTTTAGTGATCATAATTTGGTGTGGGCTCAGAAGCTGGAAACGTTGTTTGATAAAGATGTTATATGGATTACTCAGAGGCTTCAGGGTACACGTTTCATCACCAGCTGTGGGAGTTACCTCAGTGTACCTCTGCTGGGAGTGACTGGGGGAATCAATTACAACCCGATTTTGTTGAGGAGACAATTGGGATATGCTTTGAGAGAGGTCCCAGAAGAGTTTAAATTGGCCCCTACATTCTATTTCCCGGTGAAGGATAATATGCCTTTGGTGAGAAAAGTAGCTGGAGCTTAGAAGTGCATCAAAGGAAAAGGAGTGGCTAGCTTTGGAAAGTGTAACAATCAAACTTTTCCGGACTACGAGGCTTGGCTGAAGGATAGAGCCAGGATGGTATTGCTTCCATTTTACCCTCCAGTTCCTCCAGCAACTGAGTCTAATACCACTGTTCCCTTAGAAGAATACAAGAAGGTGGAAGCTCAACTGCAAGAGATGACTAGCCGGTATCATCAGATGGCTCATTCCAAGACATCTTTAGAAGAGAAGCTGAAGAAGATGCAGATGGCTCAGGAGACTAAGGAGAAAGAGTTTGTGGAAAGAGAAGCTTACTTTCAAAGGAGAGGTCTAATGGATGTCAAGAGAGAGGAAGAATTCAGAAATACCCGGAAGACCCTTAGATAAGTCAAACAATCTCTTGCTTGGTCGCAAGATCAGAGGAAACAAGATTTGAAGAAATACAAAGAAAAGGAAGAGTTCTATGAATCACAGTTAGCTGCCAAGAAGGAAGTGTGGGAGCAAGCCCACAAGATCCGAATAGAGAAGACTCAACAGTTGGTGAAGAGTCAGCAAGCCTTAGAAGAAGCACTTAAGGAGATTGAAGATCTCAAATTGATGGCTGGAATCAAGAAGGTTAGGTCTGAGCTGGGACTTAGATAGGAAGGATCAGAGTCTTCAAGCAGTAGTCTTGCATTCTAGTTTGATTTCTCAATATTTGGATTACCTACAGACATGTTGTAGGAATCTTGGTTGTATGTCTTTCTTTTTGGAAGACTTGTATCCTACGGGGAATTCTGTTATTCTTTCCTTGTGGGCTGATTTATGTTATGCAGTTTTTATTCAGTTCTCTATTTTATGTACATGCTGGCACTTGGGCCGTTACGGTTATCTGAATTTGATTTCTATGCAAAGGTCTTCTTAAGGTCGAGGGTCAAAAGCCATATGGATTTCTTTGCTAAATACCGGAATTGAGGCATGAATGACCTTAAGATTGAAAGCATAAACAATTGCATTGCATACATATCACCATTCTTCTTATTTTGCAGGTATAATCACAGGTTCCTAATGTCTTTTCTATTTCAGGCACTTTCGTTGCAACAAGATTTCAAGGACAGGTTATTATCTTAACAAAATGGCCAACTTGAGTCAGAATTCCCAGAACAGGAACTTTGAGCAACTCCGGACGGAGGTAGCTGAGATGAAGGCCCAGATGGGGAAATTCAGGGCAGAGATACAAGCTTTGTCACAGGGACAAAGATTCTTAAAGGAAGAGTTTGACATGATGAAAACTCAAATGAAGCTGCTGACAGGGATCATGAATGCCTTGCTGAAGAAAGAAAATGCTCAGGCGCCCGTTTCTCCACCAGAAGGTCTTATCTCTCCCATCTCTTTGGGATTTCCACTTAACCAAGAGTTGTCAGGTGGACTCTCTCCACAGTTTGAGCTTCCTCACTAGCAGTCATCACTTGGTCGTCCAAAAGAGCCCAGAGCAGAGATTAATCTTTCCTTGCCTGATTCAAATGAGATAAATGGTCCTATGCCAGTTACGGCCAAAGAAGTGAGCACTTTCTTTCCGTATCAAGGAACTTCCTCAGCTCCTACACCCTGGTTTCCCAAAGAAGGATTTCAGCAGATGTTAGGTGTATCTCCTCCAGGGGAGGCAACCTGTTCCCGACAGAAGCAAGAGAGAGTTATTGATCCTGTGCCCATGTCTTATGCTGAGTTGTGCCCACAGTTGCTCCAAATGGGATTGATTGAATGTCGTGAATTATCTCCTCCTACTGGTGAACTCCCTCAAGGTTGGAATACCTATGCCTACTGTGTCTTTCACTCTGGAGCTCAAGGACATGATATCAATGATTGCAGGGCATTCATGCATCATGTGCAAGACTTGGTTGATGACGGGGTAATTAACTTTAAGCCAACTGACTTGAAAGTATCATAGGTAAGCACCGCAGAGGTGGCTAAGTTTCATTCTTTTGGAGTTACCACTCAAAATGAACCTTCTAAGAGGCTACAACAACGATCTTCTTGGTTCCTCGTCCAAATCTGGGTAAGAAAGTGCAGTGGCCTACCAGGCATCCGAAGCTACATCAGCAACAGACTGCTCAACCACAACGAAGGCCTTATCCACAGATAGTTTCACAAGTTGATCGTAGTCTTAATCCCATCTCCATATTGTCGCTCCCACCAAATGACACCCGATCAGAAGGGGTACAGACGCGAACGGTCGGCGAAAGGAGAAAGGATGAATAGAGTCGCCAGCTAGGCATTTTTATCCCGAAGGAAAGGTAATGTTGCATAAACCTAGGAAAGATATGGATAAGATGGTTGCGAACCAGAGAGACTGAGAAAGGGGGTTGGTTACAACCTGGGAAGGTATTAGCACCCAGATTGTCCGTCGTACTCGACGGGATCCACGCTTAAAAGATTTGTGTTTTAAAGGGGTAGTGTTAGTGCAATTTGTGTATAAAAGCTGGAAAGAATGCAAGTGTCAGTGTAAAATGAATGTGAAGTGTATAAGAGAAGTGTCAGTGTAAGAAAAGAGTGAAATGCTCAAGATATTGAGGCTTAAAGAATGATGCTGGAAGAGGGGGAATATACAGAGACTTTTGTTCGATAACTGTTAAGTTATGCCTACGTATCCTCTCGTGCAATGAGGAAGTCAGAACACCGTAGTTCGACTCAAAGAGACTGAAAGATGAATTGACTTGTGAACTGCTTACTTGTCTATGCTCAAGTGTATGACCAGTATGGCTCAGGTGCAAACTGTCTTGCATTAGATGGAAGAAGCGAGTTCTCGTTTATGAGTGAATGAGATGAGAAAAGAATCCCGGAGGAGACGATTATTGTTTGTTTTTGTGTTTTCAGTCTTTTATTGCTTTTGAAGTTTGTCATAAGAAAATGAGCTTAAGCCTAAACCAATGGGTTAGTAAACTCATCACATCCTCCCTCTGATTAGGGGTAATGAGAATACCATAAGTATGAAGTAAACACCTCACACTTAATCACCATGATGTAGGATTAAGATCATTAACCTACTTGTATTTATTTAAATGTTTTTGTTGTTTTTGTTTAGTGTTAAGTAATGAGTTTAAGCCATAATCAAAGATATAATGGACTCATTACACCATCCTAATAGAAGGATAATAGATGTGAACATTTAAGCTGAGAAAGACTCATCAACTTAATCCATGATTAGGGATTAACCTCATGACAAAACAAAGCCTTTATTAAAGTGGATTTTAGTTAATGATGGGATTAAGAAGTGAATTTTATGGTTTGCAAGACAACTTGAGGGGGACTTGTCCATTAACACTAGGGTTAGTCCTTCTTAACCAATTAAGGAAGAATTAGAACCCTAATGCAAGGCCCAAGTTACAAGCTTGATGTCTTGATGATTATTAAGTGAATTGATTAAAGGATTTAAACACATTAAGGGTTTAACACTTAGGATTAAAGTTATACACTCCATCCTAATAGAAGGATGCAGGCATAAGCTTAATCACAAAGCCTTAAAACCTTTAGGGTTTAGTCCTTGATTAAGAGATGAGAAGAGAAGACTCAAAGATGACACAAAGGTAAAAGCTAAATGGGGGACTAATCAAACCCTAATTGTTATCATGCTTGGTCATTCCTAGGGTTAATTAGGTTTACAAGAAGATCTTCAGAGAAACCACCAGGAAGGAAGCAGATGAAAGGAGGAAGAAGCAAAGAGAAGCAAAACAACTTGCTTCACTTAAGAAGACAAGTTGCTTGAAGAGAGAAACTAAGATGAACATGAATGAGCAAGCTCACTCAAATACACAAGATAAAATACAGCAATGATGCAAGAGAGATGAGAAGAGAATGTGAGAAGTGAAGGCAAATTCACTTCTCAAAACAACTTACCACCTGAAAAGTTAGCAAAAGAAATGTAATGCAATGCAAATGAGATGAGATGTCATGATGCAAGGCAAAGTCAGAAGCATTTATATGATGTTAATGATGCTAAGAGATGATACAAACATGAGGCAAGACATGAGAATGATCATACAAGGACATGGATGCAGATGAAGCATGTTTTGAACCATGAATGTACATGAAAAGTTATAAAATGCAATGGACATACAACATGGAAAATGAAAGATGCAATGATCAAATATGATTCTAATATGTCCTAAGATGTATTATGAATCATGTGGATGCACAAAATGTCATGGCAAGTCATTGGATGCAAGCAAGTGAGAAATGGATGTAAAGGAAGGAACAAATTAGGGTTACATGCATCATGCAATGCAAAAACTCAAAACCAGAAGCAAATGACATGATAAAAAATTGAAAATTCAATTAAAGATACCCTAAACCTATACAAGATCACTGCCCAAAGGAGGGGGTCCAACTCTTAACCTAGTGCAAGTTATGAATTTCTCAAGATTACTAGGGTTTTAAGGTACCTCATCAAGAAAAACACCAAACAAATTGGAAATGCAAGATCAAATCAAGCCAATTTTATCCTATAAACTACATTCTATGAAGGATGCAATGCAAGAAGAATCATCATCAAACTCTCAAGGGTTAGGCAGAATGGATTTTTCAAAGTTTGCACAAAAATATTGCCTTAAAATAAATTTAATTCCAATGAAAATGATCAAAAGGCATCAAGAACAAAAAAGAAATTTGGTTTGAGGGTTTTATAATGTTTCTAAATGCAATGTGAATTTTTTGGTGATTTTTAAATACCTAAATGCATTTTTAATTAATTAATTTTCATTAACTAATTAAAAATAGACAATTAAATAATTTAAAAATAATTTTTAATGCAAAAAATAAAAATAAAAATATTTTTGTGTTCTAAAAATTAATGAAATCTTTGACAAAAATTTTCATAATTTTTAAATGATTTTAGCTATTTTAAATAATTCGTGCAAATTAAATGAAAAGAAAATGAAATAAAATTAAATAAAGTAAAAAGTATGCACAATCCATGGCTGAGATTCAAACTGGAAGATGGAAGGAAGACTGCGCGCGTCATCCAACGGCCTAGGTTCAAACTGACTCAATTAACATAAAACCCTAATTAATTAAACTAATGACGTGGGTTAGGGCTTAATGGGGTGATCTGAGCCCTTCAAACACGCGGGAGTCAACGTAGGTCAACCAGATCCAAGGTCCAGATTCAAACATTGCCCTAAACGTGATTAATGGCTTAATGACTTTCAGGTCACCGGAGAAGAGCTCCGGTCGTCTTCTCCGGTGACCCCCTCACCTGAAAATTGCTAACTTCTTCCCTAGGTTATTTCTGGAGCTCTAAAGCTCCAGATTAACTCCTCTCACTTCCCTGAATCCAAATCCACTCTCAAAACAAATTTATTCTCACCCAAACTCAAGATTCGAAAGTAAGAACAAAAATGGCAGAAATTTCAGTCAATCAATACAAGCTCATTTCTACACCATTTTCAAAATTTCAAAGTTCAGTGTGATCAGTGGAGCATGCTTTATCATTTAGAAACTTAAAACAAGAGTTCTGGAGAAATGTTTTCACATGGCTACCTGAGATGGAGCTTTCAATCCAGGAGCTTTTTGACTGCTTCCTTGCTTCAAAATGACTCCAGTGAACCTCCTGAGGAGTTTGCAAAGCTTGGTTGGAGTTTAAAGTGGCTGGTTTGTGAGTTTGATGAAGTTCTGTTCAGTGAGGGATGAGAATCGTGTTTCTGATTGAGGTGGTTTCAGGGACAAATGAGGCTTGGGAAATGATCAGGGGAACCTGTTGAGTTATTCTATGAAGTTTGTTTTTATGTTTGATGATTGTGTGCTGAGATTCGAAGGAAAGTGCATAAGAGGTGAAATCTTGAAACTATGGCTTATGAGAGAGATCAGGCTTGTGTGTTATGTGTTGAGTCACATTTGGTACATGTATCACACTTGGATAGGTCAGAGGAGTTGGTGTGGCCTAGCTTGATTGGTATGGGCCATTTTGCATAAAGTCAATGTTTTGTGTAAGAGAGGTATGGGTCAATGGCAGGCCAAGGACAAAGGGGTGTCCTGCGCAGCAAGGATTAAGGAGAGCCATGGAATCAGTCTTGGGGCCAATTAGCAAGTGGGTTAGGGTTTGTGAGAGGTTTTGCAACTTTGTGATCTTTTGGCCCTTTTATGATTACTTGAAGCATAAGTCATGAAAATGGACAAACCCTTGGTGCATTCTGATTTTTAGGTATTGGTTTATGTTTGTGCAAAGGTTAGAAGTCCATTTGAAGTCACATTTTGCCTTGGCAAGGGGTTTTGCAACTTTGCCACTTTGGTGCAAGACTTGAAATTATGTGATTTTTCCCAACTTTGACAAGCCATAACTTTTGATCCAAAATGAATTAGAATGAGTTCTTGTACTTTTTGAAAATGGGAGGATCCATTCTACAACTTTCATGACCAAAGTTTTCTCATTTGAAGCAATTTTGAATCAATTTGAGCAGGTTGAAAAACTTTCCCAAAATGGCAAGTTTACATTACAAGTCACTTTCCCAAAAAGGCAATTTTGCAAATGGCTTGAAATTTTGCAATTTTGTGAACTTCTAACATCTTTTATGATCAAATAAAGATCATACACATTTAAAATGATGAAGAACACTCTTTGGTTGGGTCATTGGGGGCCTCAGATGCCCTAATTTTGCACTAACTTGCTCAAGAAGTCATCTTGTGATCAGATGCCTTCCCCATTGAATTTCTTCATGAAAATTGATATGCATGATCCCTATACCATATAGAGACCAATAGAAACAATAATGACCAAAAAATTTGGAGTTATGGCCTTTGAAACCAAAACCCTAATTCTAGGTCATCTGTGCAGTTAAACCTGGCTCTGCTTCCATGCCATTCTCAGTTCTTGTGATTCTTTGACTTTCTTGACTTTGTGGGGATATAATATGATACTTTAACATTCATGGACCCCTTTGAAGTGATTGATGACCTTTGGAGTGGCTCAAATGGCCCTTGGATGGCTCAGATCACAAACCCTAGATGCAGATGACTTAGAAACAATGCAGTGAACCAAAAATGTAAAATGAGATGTTATGATTGAACTTATGCATATGAAAAGATCACAAGCCATGGTGTGAATGGGTGAGGGAAAATTTTGGGTGTTTACACATATCTTACACTGCCATGTTGCATCAACTGTTGAGGTTTGATTTAATCAAGTTACAGACTTTGGCACCACCAGCAGGAAATCTTCCAAAGGGATACGATGAAAATGCGCGTTGTGAGTTTCACTCAGGTTCCCCGGGGCATGCAACAGAAGAATGCAGGGCTTTACAATGGAATGTTCAAGATTTGATTGACTTGAAGGTCATCACACCAGATGGTCAGCTAGGGAGGCAGAGACCTCTGGACTAGAATTGATACTTGTAGGCTTTAGCTTTATCATGTATCTGGTTACCCTCAGGCTTGTTGAGGGAATCTTTGTTGTCGTACTTATTCGTGTTGATCTTCAGTACCTTGTATGACTTTGCTCTTGCGGGCTTTTCTATGTTATGTGTTTGGATTTCTGAAGCAATGGCTTTCTTATTCACGCAATGACACTTGGTCGCAGGATGGTTCTTATACTGGACCTTGTTTGAAGGGTTTCTTTTGAGAGTGTTCTTTCATTGCGGTGTTTCTGAGCATGTGCATAACATAACATTTTGCATATCATATCATTCTATCTTTGTTTTTAGGTACCCTGGCAGTTTCTCATCTTTATTCCATTCCAGGCAATAGTGTTAGCAAAACAGAACCGGAATGGCAGATCAGGTACAAGCTGAGTTCGTAGGATTGAAGGCTCGTATGGAGCAGTTCATGACCCTGATGACATGGATGGCCCAGAGGCAAGAACAACTAAGGTTGAGGGTCTAGCGGCCAGAAAATGAGATTCCTAAATATGGCAGTTAGAGAAATCATAATGGAGCTCCAGGCGGAGACAATGACCATAATGTTGATTACATGGACGGACAGGAAGATCAGTTCACTTTGATTGATGATGAGATGGAGTAGCCTAATGCTGTTGTGAATCGTCGTTTCGACGAGCTTGCTGAGAAGATAAAGGCCATTAAATCTCAGAACTCTTTAGGTTTTGATGTTGTGAATTTGGGGTTAGTTCCTGGAGTGAAAGTTCCTCATAAATTCAAGCCCCCTACTTTTGAAAAGTACAACGAAAACTCTTATCCGAAAACTCACATCCAGTCTTACTTCGGGAAGATTTCTGCTCACACGGATGATGAGAAGTTATGGATGTTTTACTTTCAAGATAGTCTATTTGGGGCATCTTTGGATTGGTACATGGGTCTGAACAAGAATGTTATCTGAAGCTGGAAAGACTTGGCTGAAGCTTTTGTGAAACAATAACAGTTTAATCTTGACATGGCGCCTAACCGCATTCAACTCCAGAGTCTTTCTCAGAGGAAGTCTGAAAGTTTCAAAGAGTATGCTCAGAGATGGCGAGAAATGGACGCCCGAGTCCAACCTCCATTGCTTGAGAGGGAGATGACTGACATATTCATGAGCACTTTGCAGGGTGTGTTTCTGGACCGTCTAGCTGCTTGTCCGTCCACTGGATTTGCTGACGTCGTGATTGCTGGTGAGCGAGTTAAGAGTTTGCTAAAGCTCGGGAAGATTCAAGATTACAGTGCGTCAGGTTCAAGCACCAAGAAGCCCTTCGCCAATGGTCAGAGCAGGAATGAAGGGGAAGTTGGGGCAACATCTCATCAACGTGGAAAAGGTAGAGGATATCATCCACGTCGTCAGCAAGTAGCTTCTGTGTCTACGACCCCGAATAATCATCTGAGGCATCAGACAAGACAAAGGAACTCTTAACAGGGTCAGCGTCAGCAAAGGAGAGAATTAGTTCTTGATCCTTTACCAATGTCCTATACTGATGTACTTCAGCATTTGCTTCATTTGAAATTGATCGAGCTTCGCAAGCTGTCCCCGCCTCCTTATCCGTTGCCAGAGGGATGGGATGCCAATGCCCACTGTGATTTCCATTCTGGGGCACCAGGACACCATATTGATGGATGTAAAGCTTTTCACCGCAAGGTACAAGATTTGATTGATTCAAAGGTTATCAATTTTGCGCCGTACAGGTGAAGCAGAGGGTCTTGTTTTGGTCAGAGTGTGTCAGAGAAGAATTAAAGCAAAAAAGCCAGAAGTATCAGTAATGGCAGTCAATTGTTTTCTTTATTGCATTTCCTCCCTATTGAGGGGAACTACGTTGCTCTGATTCTTCATTTCTCTTTGGTCAATTGAGATACATAGGCAGAAGATCGTCAGGTCTTTCCGAGCGAACTTATGTGTCAACTTCATTTCAGTGCCACTATTTTCTTCAGACGTCTCGCGTCAATGTTTGAACGTCGAAAGCGTAAGTTCATAACAATTGAGAATGAAGTATGGTTATGGGCACGTGGCCAGTGGATTGAAGACTGCAGATCTCATCAGGAAAAAGCTGCTGACTACTGAAAGTATTCAAGATCAACAGGTCCAGACGGAGTCAAGTCTCCTCAACAATGGCATTGCTCAGTTTCTTTATTGTATTTTCATGTGTCGCTTTTATATGTTTGTTTGAACTTTTGTATGCATGCATGAATTTTGTTTGTTCTTGAATGTTAATTAATGAAATGCACATGCTTTTCTTGAAGTAATTCATTTGTTTTACTTATAATTTTGTGAATGTGCATTGCAATACCAACTGTTGTTCTTAAACTCTGTGATGGAGGATGACGAAATGAAAACGCAAAAATCTCCAATTGTGTGCTCTTAAATAAGACCCTGTTGATGATGTACATGCTTTGTTTCAAATTCCCCAAACACCGGAGATATAAGGGAGATAGACCCTCATTAACCCCTTTGAGCCTTGAAGTAGGAGTTTCTTTTCACATGAAAAAAAAACCTCACATTTAACCCGAGGCAGGGTAGGTGTCAGCTAGTTGGACCAAGCGTTCAGACTTTCACAAAGGAGTGTATTTGAGGATCCATTACCTTTCCTTCCAGCACATCAAGAGGTCCAAAGACCGGAAACCACAACAGTTATCTATCAGCGACCAAAAGGTTAGACAGTCACAACCCTGTCAAAATAACCAAGACAAACCTGTGTCACACGATTTGTTCGGAAAAAAAGAATATGACAAGCCCGCTAAGTCAAAACTTGAAAACAAGCGACTTAGGCAAAAATTAGGGCATCCCGCTGGACTCCAATTGCAAAAGATTCAAAAGGATCGGTCCTGACAAAAGTTAGGGACAAACAAAAAAAATGAAAGCGAAAAGACGGAAAGGATTACACAAGAAAGATCCTCAAACAAAAACAATTCGTGTGATACAGACACAAAAGACAATAGGGGTGACTGACTCCCAACAACAACCTCAACAGTGCGTAAACAGTTATTAGCATTGGTTCCTCAACCATCTCAAAACCCTTAGGAAAGGTGAGCGCTTGTGAAAGCTAGTTGAACATAGGATTGAAGGACATCACGAAGAGGCGTGGGCACAAATAAACTTTGAGCCTATATCTTTGTTTCTATAACCGTGAACCAAGCCACGATACGACCCGCAAAAGTTCTAATTGAAACAGGGTTAATTCGAGAGCGTGCCACCATGAGATAGCGTTCCTGACTCCTACGAGTTATGCTAAAAGACCCTTGTTGGTATTGCATATGCATGTTTCTTTCATCAAAAATCTTGTTATATCTTAAATAGTGGTTCGTTCACAAACGACATCTTTTCAATAAAAACTTCAAGATTAACATGTGTGTTGCATTGAAATAATCATTCTCAAAATAAAACATTTCCTGCTTGCATACATTAGTTCAGCAATCATAGAAGTTCACACGAAGAATTTCAGTCCAGAAACTTAAATCTTGCCAGGTAGAGGAGTCTGAAACTTATGAAGGACAATCATGGCAAAGTGAACTTTTTACGAGAAACTCCCATGAGATAAAGATTCTTCTAACCAGTTGGATCAGATGCAGCCAATCCGGGGCAATCATATTGAGCAAGTATCTCACAGTTCAGCCAGTCTGGGCATTCCCACAGAGAGTGCAGTTAATCAAAGGAAGTTATTTTAAGGCTCATACTAGAGCGGATCATTCTCAAGACGGATGAAGTCGGTCTATGCAAGCCATTATCCAGCTTATCCTTGATGCAGGACACGGGGGCAGAATATTTCATGATAATGTAAGATTATGCGTGAGTCCCTTTCAATTAATTTCCTTTGTAGACCAGAAGGTCTGGGGCAGTTATCTCAAGATTCGGCGAATCTCTCCAAGAGTTTGAAGATGTCATGTCTTCTGTAAAATCCTCTTGAGTTGATACTTGAACAGTCATCTAGTACAGGGAGGATGATATTACTAGAGCATATTCCCCAAGCAGTTTCTTCTCCCCAACGAGAGATGCTTTACAATTCCTATCTCCAGCAGAGGGTGATCCCCATCATCCCCAGTAAAGTCTAAGATGGACTTTCCCCCAACTGAGTCAGAGTAGGGTGGTATCCCCAGCAGAACTTCAAAGCCAGTTGAACAGTTCTCATCTCCGAGTGGAGTCTTTATACAAGAATGGGTTATTCCCCAGCAAGCATATGAATGCCTAATTCCCCACAGAGTTAGAATTGTCAGAACTCTTTCCATAGTAAAGGTTATTTGACCAAGTATTCCCCTAGCCAGGTCGGAAGATCGTTATTTCCCCACGGAGTTTCATGATTGAGAAGCAAACATCATTGAAATATCCCCAGTGAGGTCGCCAATTTATTTTTGGCTAGTGTGACAGAGTAATGCAGACATTTGTTCACATTTCATTCCTCAACCAAGTATTTCCAAGATATCTTGGTCATTTCCTCAGCAGAATGTTAGTCAGAATGTTCTCATACCCAGCGGAGTCATAAATGGTATTCTCCCTTCCGGAGTAGTTAATCTCTTGTCAAATCAACTAATCTTGTATTGATCGCGTTGTCCCCTATCAACGGACCTATTGTGGATGGATCGCTTGACGCCATTCTCCTATCAGATCGCTCGATCTTGTTTGGCTTGCAAATCGCTCGATATTGCAACGCCGTTAAAGTCCACCGTCGCTGTAGCAAGCCAGTAGTCGCCTGGCGTCGTACCAAAAGAACTGTTGGAGTCGTAAATCGCTTGATATGACGTTCTCATTTCCTGGTAATGGATCGCTCGATACCATTACCATATTCGATCGCTTGATCTCGTTGAGTTGTAAATCGCTTGATATTACTTCTCGTTGTTTGAGTCATAAATCGCTTGATATTACGTTCTATTTTTCCTGGTTATGGATCGCTCGATACCATTTCCTTAGCATATCGTTTGATCTTGTCCGAGTTGTAAGTCGATTGATATTACTCCTCGTTGTTTGAGCCGTGCTCATATCCTTGGTCATGGATCGCTCGATACCATTTCCTTAGCAGATCGTTTGATCTTGTCCGAGTTGTAAGTCGATTGATATTACTCCTCGTTGTTTAAGTCATGCTCATATCCTTGGTTATGGATCGCTCGATACCATTTCCTTAGCAGATTGCTTGATCTTGTCTGAGTTGTAAATCGCCTGATATTACTCCTCGTTGTTGAGTCGTAAATCGCTTGATATTACGTTCTCGTTTTCCTGGTTATGGATCGCTCGATACCATTTCCTTAGTAGATCGCTTGATCTTGTTTGAGTCGTAAATCACTTGATATTACGTTCTCGTCTTCCTGGTTATGGATCATTTGATACCATTTCCTTGGCAGATCGCTCGATCTTATCCAATACTCGGTCGTGTTGAAGAGGTTTGAAATCCTGACGGTGGAGTTAAACGTCAAAACATTTACTGGTCCTGGCGTAACAGTTTTCCTGAAGAAGACTCGTCTGTCTCAAACATCACGTATCTACGCAAGATTTGTGAAGAGGGCTCGTCCGTCCTAATTACTTCGCACATGGCGTAACAGGTTTATTTGAGGAAGACTCGTCTGTCTAAGTTATCTCTCCATCTGGTGTAACAGTTTAATTTGGAGAGAGCTCGTCCACTCCGTTTTACTGCAACCTACACAGAATTTTGGGTTACTTTCTTTTCTTGGTTGGGTTTATTTCCCATCTCGTTTCTTCTCCAGCAGAGTGCAAATTTCAGGGTTATTTTTGGTATTCAACCACATTTCAACTTGAACGGTCAACAGCCGACGCTCTCGTCCTTTTCAGATTAACAATTGCTTGAATAGGGGAAGCTGTAACACCCCAAATTTGCCCTCTCACCTCATAGCATTTAGCATATCATTTTCATATTCCGCACTGCATCATTAGCATAGAAGAATGAAGCATGACGTCCATAGCATTACAAAGGCAGTTTTTTCAGTTCAAGTGTGTTTCTTCAGTCGAGATCCAATTCAGATGGATGTTTGACCTAATCTCGGTCAAACTATCAGGAGGTGTTTTCAAGTGCGAGTTATTCCTTTTAGTGGGTTATTTCTCAACCAGTGTGTGCCCAAGTCAGGTTGTTGTGTGTGGAATGCTTCAAGTTATCAAATTGTGGTTTGTGTGGGTTTGGTCCAGAAAATTACTTTTATCATGATCCATCAGTGGCGAATGGTTCAGTGGGGTTAGAGATTCATTTTAATCAGATCTTGTTGGGGGAAAAAAGCTTAATTGTGGCGTGTGCATCAGTGACTTGTAATATTGGTTCATGTATGTATCCATACTCATTTATTTCCCATCATTTTTATCCCTTATCTGTATCCAACTCTTCGTGTCCATATTTCAGTCCAAATCACAAAAGTCCATATGACGTCCATTTATAAAATAATTGCCCGGTTTTTTTCCATTGTTATTCCCTATCCATTTTTCGTCCACATAAGCCCATGTCATTTTTTTTAATCCATTTTATCCAAATTCAACCAATTTCAATTTTTTTTCATTAATTTTTTTCTTAATTCATTAGTTTCTCTAATACCATTATCTATTCATGCCCATAATAAATTCATGTTTGTAGTTAATATCCAATTTTGTTTTTTGTGGTTAAGTGCATAAAATCAATTCAATTTTCCCAATTTTATTTTTACTAATATACAGTTCCCACGTTGAAATAACATCAACTAGGCATTTCCATAAACTTCAGCCAGCCATTTTATTACAACTGTTATCACACTCATGCCTCCACACGTGATACCGCACAAACCGTAACAAGCATCATACACCACACGCAATTAGTCATCACAAAATGGAACGAATTTTGATAATGGAAAAAAAAGAGAAAGAAAAATAACATAATAGAAAATCTGATGATGTGTTGATCCACACTTATCATTAGAAAACAATAAAAAAATTGCTGCAGACGAAAAAAAAAAAGGATTCTCTTCATGACCACACACAACAGAATTTTCATTCTCTTTGATCACCATAACAGAATTTCTCTTCTTCATCTCAACAAACCAAAAAAACTTTCCATCATCATAGGTTCCAAAACAATCTTCTTCATCACCATAATATCATCATAACCAAAAAATCACTTCTCTTCGGCACGAAAAAATTTCCATTACTCTTCAACTGCACACCAAGAGCCGAATTTCATCATCACATTCATCGAAAATCAAACAGAACCAATTTCCTCAAGCTTCATCACTCACAAACTTTTCAATCAACGGAATCATCGTCAATCTTCATCACACAAAGACTTTGATTTCACCCTCTTCATCATCAATAACAGGAGAGAGAGAGAGAGAGAGAGAGAGAGAGAGAGAGAGAGAGAGTGAGAAGAGAGACAAAATTCAATAGTCTTCATCGCTCGTTCATTCGGACTCCTCTATCAGCATATTTGCATCATTCTTGACAAAACCGAATCAATGCCTTCGTCATCACCAAACCGAGTTCCGTAATGCAATCGAAGTCATCGTTTGCAAATCAGAACAATCATCATCATCATCAACGAATCAACCTTTCGAACCGATCCTTCATCGCACATCGCGTCATCATCTCCAAAGTTTGTCACCTCGTTTTTCTCGGTCGTCGTTGATTTGAAGAAGCACCGGACTATCTCTGGTAGGTAAATGATCTTGAACTCGTTTCCGTTGATTGCGTGGCTACCTAGTGTTTGATGTTGCTGTTGAGTTCGATCTCTTTGTTTGGTTGAGTTTCGTGAATATTGATGGTGGATTAGGATTGAGGGAGACGATTTGAGTGAGGTTGATGTGTGAGTTTTGGTGTTTAGAGGCGGTTTCCAGCTTTATTCTCTGAGCCTCATAATCTTGAGCATTTCATTCTTGTTCTTACACTGACACTTCTCTTATACACTTCATTTATCTTACACTGACACTTGCATTCTTTTCCAGCTTTTTATACACAGAATAGCACTGACACTACCCCTTTAAACACAAATCTTTCAAGCGTGGATCCCGTCGAGTACGGCGGACAATCTGGGTGCTAATACCTTCCCAGGTTGTAACCAACCCCCTTTCTCAGTTTCTCTGGTTCGCAACCGTCTTATCCATCTTTTCTCAGGTTTATGCAGCATTACCTCTCCTCCGGGATAAAAATGCCTAGCTGGCGACTCTTTCTTTTCTGAGTTCACCCCTTGTGTGTTCTCTTCCCTTTTCGCCGACCATTCGCGTCTGTACCCCTTATGGCTTAGCCTCATTTGGTGGGAGCGACAGCTTGGAGACTCTACTGGGGACCCTTATACTGTAACCAGGGCTTCTGGTTCTTTTTGTGGGTTCCTCCTAGCGCTTGTTTGATTTGTGTTTACTGGGGTGTTATGTGCTAATTGTGTGTTTATTTGTTTTTGCTTTATTTACTGCTTTATGTACAGCTTTATTTATTGTTTTCCTTTACGGCTTTTCATATTTCATATTGTCATTATCATTGCTGGATCTGGCTTCTGTTTTGGTGGGTGGGGTTCCATTGAGAGTTTAAGGTCCTATACCTGGGACCTGAGTGATACCTAGGCTAGAGTGGTTCATGTTCTTTCCCATTCCATTTCGGTCTGGTGCGGGAATATGAAACACGGTTCAGATGTGGGTTTCTTCTTGAGAACTCTGTGCTACAGATTTCCTGTAGTGCTAGGGCTATCTGGGAAGCCTGCTAAGTCTGGATGACCTTTATTATGACCTTCAGAAGCGGAGGTGAATTAGAGGAGGATCTCTTATGGTCATTGTAAACATTGTACCTCCAGGTTAGAAGTGTTTACACTTCTCATAATCGATCCAAGTCTGAGGATCCTTGTTCTAGAACACTACCTGTGAGGGGGTTGGGCTGTTTACAAGTTTGCAGGTACCCTTGGCCACATCATACCCTGTTTTTGTAGTGTTTAAGAGTACCTCACTTTGGACAGTTCTTGTGATTAACCTTGGACATGTGACTCTTTATTTGAGTCCCCCACCTTGGTTACTGGATTTCCAAACCTCCATCTGGACCTCCTTTGAACATACATGGACCTTATATCAAGTCAGATAATCAGATCCAGCTTGATCACAAACCCTTGCATATCATTTGCATACATCATCATTTGCATCATTTAACATTTGCTTATTTGTTTTTCAGGGTATCCACATCATATCTGGTTTGGTTTTGACCCCTTCTTCTGCATAGACCTCTGCTTCATCAGTTATCTGCTTCAGTTGTCTTCATCATCACCAGCACCAGCCTGTCAGTGGCTCACTTTCAGTATCAGTCTGTGACCTTCATCAGTATCAATCTTCAGTTTCTTCAGCAGCACTCATGACTACTCCCAGGAAGAGCAACATATCCTACCATTTCTTGGAGCCTGTGTTGACTGGCATCAGGTAGGTCCAGTCACTTATCACACCAGACCACATCCCATTGTTTAGAGAGCATTATGGAGGTATTCTGGATATGGTTATGGACCTTGACCCTTCTCAGAGGAGCATGATCCACACATGCTTGCAGTTTTATGACCCTCCTTTGAGGTGTTTCACCTTTCCAGACTTCCAGCTAGGGCCTCTGCTGGAAGAGTTCTCTTCATTGATTGGGGTACCCATCAGGGGTGGAATCCCTTTCAACCCAGAAATGCCATCTCCCAGCAATGGAGAAGTAGCAAAAGCACTGTACCTGGAGCCTGCTCTGATTGAGCAAAGTATGACAACAAAAGTTGGGATCCCTGGTTTGCACTTGGATTTCTTGATTTCTCAGGCCATCCTGAAGGCCTCATTGGGAGAATGGAAGGCAGTTTGTGCATTATTGGCCCTCAGCATATATGGGGCTATATTGTTTGCAGATGAGCCCAAATTTGTCAGCAAGAATGCCATCCATATGTTTCTTCTGAAGAACCCAGTACCCACATTGCTGGGAGATTTTTACTACTCCATTCATCAGAGGAATGAGAAACAAAGGGGGAAGTTGGTGAGATGTTGTGCTCCTTTGTTTCACACCTGGCTGCTCAGACACCTGCCCAAGTCAGATGCCTTCCTGAATCCCCGCCAACAGAAGAATTGGACCAAGAGGCTCATTGCTTTGACTTCAGATGATATCAGATGGTGCACCCAGAGCACCAAGGGCAAGGATATTATCACCAGCTGTGGGCAATATCCAAATGTACCTCTGATAAGAGTAAAGGGTTGCATCAACTACAATCCTTTGCTGTTTAAGAGACAACTGGGCTATGCTTTGGTTCACCCTCCCAGAGTGCAAGATTTGGCTGAGACCCTGTATTGTGAAGTGAAACCTAATTCAGCTGCTGTCAGACAAGCATCCTGGGCTTGGGACAACATCCAGACCAAAGGGATGGCTATTCTTGGAAGATGTAATAATGTTGCTTCAACTCAGTACTATGACTCGTCCCGTACAAGAGCTCAATTTACTGGAATTCCTTTCACCATTGAGGACATACCTGGACCCTCTACAGTACAGCCACCAGCAACTGTCAGCCTGGAAGAATTTGAGAAGCTGAAGGAAAGGAATGAGAACCTATCTCAAGCTTTGAAGAAGACTCTTTGGGAAAGAAGTGATGTTCTCCTGGACATTGAGAGGTTGGAGAAGCTTAGGGTGGAGCATCTTACCGAAATTGAGAAGACAGAGGATTACATCAGGAAAGCAAGAGCTGGGGAGCAAATATTGAAGAATGCATGTAAAGAAGCCAAAATTCAGAAGGCTAGATCTGAGCTCTATCTGCAAGAAATTCAGGCTAGGTGGGTCAGGATCACTGAAGCCCGTACACAAGAAGATCAGAAAACTCAAGCCAAGATTGAACAGTTGGAGGCCAATGAAAAGAAGCAGCAGGAAGCTTTGCTGGCAGCCTAGAAGGAGATTTCAGAGTTGAAGCTCAGAGCAGGATTGAAAAGATCAAAGGACCAGGACAGGCATAAGAAGCTGACCACTGCCATTGCCACCAGGAACCTCCTCATTAGGACCATTACAGAGCACCCATCTGGTCTAGTGACTGAGGCACTCCTGAAGGAGGTCAAGGAGGATGAGTTTGGATTGGATGTTTGACTTCTTTGCTTGTTGTTCATTTCCATTTGATGTACTTTTATCTTTTTGTATTTTGACCCTCTAGGGGCATATGTTGTAAAACAAACTATGTATTGTTCATCATTTGTAATATATTTTAGTTTGTTTTCCATTTGGGCTTTTCTCTCAACAACATCAAGCATCTTCCTCGAGGTCTGGAAAGGTCAAAACCAAGAACCAAACCGGATACCTTGAAAAACAAATAAGCATATTGCATTGCATACTAACTTTTGTTTTGTTTTGTAGGTTTTATTATTATTGTTTCTAACTTTGTTGTGATCTCAGGAAACATTTCTCGTCGCCGAGTGTTCCCTGTCAACCGTGCACACCGGTACCCGACTCGCAACAACCTTCCCGGTATTCAAATGGAACAAGTACAGCAGGATCTGACCGAGGTCCGAAATCAGATGGCTAATGAAAGGGTGGAGATGAGAAATCAGATGTCTCAATTCATGGCTGTGATGACTGGCTTAGCCCAAAGTCAGGAAAGGTTAAGGGAACTGGTGGAAAGACAAACTCCCGAGGAACCTCATCTTGGAACGGGAGGAACAAGTAACAATGAACGGGGCCAGCCTCGTATTGATCCACCGGTATTTGGACCTCACCTGGATCCAGAAGCCAACATCCCAAGGAATGTGCAGGGTAATACAGCTAGAGGGAGAATCATGCAAGAGGATCCCCAAGAAGAGCAGTTTACTGTTATGGGAGCTGGAGATGAAGTTTATGATAGGAGATTAGATGAGATTGCTGAGAAATTGAGATCTTTGGAGTCTCAGAATTCCTTGGGCTTCGATGTGATGGATATGGGATTAGTGGATGGGGTGAGAATTCCCCACAAATTCAAACCCCCATGCTTTGAGAAGTACAATGGTACCTCCTGCCCACACACTCATTTGCAGTCTTTCCTGGGGAGATTAAAAGCTTATACTATGGATGAGAAGTTGTGTATGTTCTACTTTGAAGACAATCTGACTGGGGCTTCAAGGGAGTGGTATTCACACTTGTCCAGAGCTACTATCAGATGATGGAAAGACTTAGCTGAAGCTTTCATCCGTCAATATCAATACAATCTGGACATGGCTCCTAACAGGACCCTTTTGATGGGAATGTCTCAATCTTCCCGAGAGAGCTTCAGGGAATACGCCCAGAGGTGGAGACAGCTTGCTGCTGCTATCCAACCACCCATGTCAGAGAGAGAAATGGCTGACATGTTCATGAATACTCTGCAAGGAACCTATATTGATAGATTGGCTGCCTTTTCCTCTACCAGCTTTGTTGATGTCGTCATAGCTGGTGAAAGGATTGAAAGTCTATTAAAAATGGGCAAGATTTCCGACAGTGGTGCAAGTTCATCCAGTAATCCCTGGAAGCCTTTTGTGGGACCCCGAAGAGCCGGTGAGACCAATTCCATCCATACAAGCAGGGGCAGACCTCAGTATGTGCACCGGTCAGTAGCAGCTGTTACCATTCTAGCTCTGATTCCTCAACAATCAGCATATCCTCAACAACAACAACCACAATATCAACAACAAGTTCAGTATCCGCAACAGAGAACCTACAATAACAGCAACAACAACTAACAACAGCGTCCTTTCCAACAAAGACCATCACAGGAAAACAGGGTAATTGACCCAATCCCAATGCCGTATGTTGCACTTTTGCCACAACTCCTGAAGCTCAACCTGGTTGAGTTAAGGACATTGGCACCTCCAGATCCCCTCAATCTCCCAAAGAACTATGACGCCAATGTCAGGTGTGCATTCCACTCAAACGCACCGGGGCATAATACTGAGAAATGTAGGGCCTTACAGATGAAAGTCCAAGACCTAGTGGACTCGAAAGCTCTTAACTTTGCACCTCCTCCGAATGTCACAAGGAATCCAATGCCTAGTCACAACGGGCCGAGGATTAATGCCATTGAGGGAGACAAACCATCCACCTTGATCACCAGTGTTGCACAAATTCGAACACCTTTGGTTGAAATTAAAGCTCAACTTTTAGAATGCCAAGTGTTCCCCGGGTGTGAGCTCGGCTGTGGGTATTGCAACATTGCAGTCAATGGGTGTGAAAGGCTGTGAAGCGGCATAGATGGTCTTATCAAGGATGGTATCCTTCAGATTTCAACAACGGCGCCTACAAATCCAGCAATTCCTTTGACAACAATCCCAGATACTCCTACAACATCAACAATCATTCCTTCAGCAACCAATTCTCCTACAACGGCAACAACAATCATTCCCACCGATTCATCAACATCACCAACAATTACTCCGTCCATCGCTTCAACAAGTCAAAATTCAACAATTGTTTCTTCTAAAACATCAACATCCATTTTATTAGCAGAATCTTCTACAACACCAGCAAAAATTAATGAAGATGTTTCAACAGTTACAATCTACTACAACCCATCAAGTATTCCTCCCAGCAGCAATTTCCACCAACAAACCGTGGCACCTCCTGCCAGATCACCAGTCACAATTTACTACGATCCGCACACCATTACAATACCCTCCTCTGTAGCAATCAGTCTGGTCACCATTACGGTGCCTGGACCCGTTCCTTATGAAAGCAGCAATGCCATACCTTGGCATTATGGCTCTGATCTCTACTGCAACGGGGAGAAAATCACTCTGGATTCATCGACATCTTCTCCACAAATTGATAATTTTGGGGGAGGCGGAGGCTTCACCAGAAGCGGATGCCTTTTGCCTCACAAACGCAAAGACCTAATGCTGAAGCAGAAGCTGCTGCCAAAGCAAAAGGAAAGAGTGTGGTATCTGAAGAGCCAACTGCCAAGGAAACTCAGAAGACATCTTTTGAGCAAGATGTAGACGAGTTCATGAGAATCATAAAAAGGAGTGATTACAAGGTGGTGGACCAGCTTCACCAAACCCCCTCCAAAATCTCCATATTATCACTTGTTAATGTGTTCCGAAGCTCACAGGAACGCATTGTTAAAAGTCCTGCACGCAGCATACGTGCCGGAGGAGATTACTGTTAATCAGCTAGAAACTGTGGTTGCAAATGTCAACACCAGTCATGGACTGGGCTTTACCAATGCTGACTTAACAACAGAGGGACGCAACAATAACAAGGCTTTGCATATCACCTTGGAATGCAAGGGTGCTGTTCTATCTCATGTACTGGCGGACACTAGGTCATCACTCAATGTTCTACCAAAGAAAGCCTTAGTGAAGCTGGAGAATGATGGCTTGGCATTGCGTCCAAGTAATTTGGTGGTGAGAGCATTTGATGGCTCTAAAAGATCAGTGCTTGGGGAGATTGATCTGCCTGTGTTGATTGTCCCGCAGACCTTCAAAACTACCTTCTTTGTGATGGACATACAGCTGGCCTACAGCTTTCTGTTGGGTAGACCCTGGATCCACGTCGCTGGCGCTCTTACGTCTACCCTTCACCAGAAGTTAAAATTCGAGTGGGAAGGCCAAATCATCACCATCTGTGGGGAGGAGGACATCTTTGTTAGCCAGCTGGCTACGTATAAGTACATAGAAATGGATGGGGAGATCCATGAAACCATGAGTCAAGGCTGGGGCAAGCTGCTGCCCGTGGAAAAGAAAGAAGACTAATTTGGGTTGGGTTACAGACCAACTCAACAAGATCAATCAGAGGTTGTGAAGGAGCCCAAGTTTGTCAGCGGGGGGATGCTCACCCAGGATGCTGTGAACAATTTGGAAGATGAGTCAGAAGACGAACGCAACCTGGAAAGCTGGATACGTCCAAAGACCCCGGGGAGCCGTGTCTCAAACTGGTCTTCCCAGGAAATTATAAGAGTTACTCCTGCAAAGTAATTATTATTTCCTGTATTTTAAAGCATGCATCAAGTCCTGCATCTTGCCCAAGATGTCAGGACTCATTTTGTAATCGGGTCATCTTGTATTTTGTGCAAAGATCAATTAATGAATATCAGGACATCTTTTGCAAATGAGTCTTTTCTTTTCCGCTCACTGTCTTTCATTTTTATTTTTGTAAAAAAATAAAATGGCAATACTTTTCAAATAAAATAACTTCATTTTCACTTTTTTCTAAATAAAGATAAAACTGATCACTAAAATAAACCAATCTAAACCCTTGCAGAAAGTGCCCTCCAGACTGCACCGACAACAACACTGCTATGACTTCGTATGACGTTGACAATCCAATCAATCAAGCTGATGAAGAGGTTGAAGAAGATTATGAGCTACCTGAAGAGCTAGCCAGGTTGTTAAGGCAAGAGGAGAAGGTTATCACTCCTCATCAGGAGGAGGTTGAAACGGTTAATCTTGGTACAGAAGAAGACTTGAAAGAAGTTAAGATCAGGGTCTGCTTACAAGATTCAGTGAAAGAGCAACTGATTGACATGCTTCGGGAACATGTGGATGTCTTTGCTTGGTCTTATCAGGATATGCCAGGGTTGGACACCGACATTGTCATGCACAAGCTGCCTCTGAAAGAAGACTGCCCACCAGTAAAACAGAAGTTGCATCGTACTCGCCCGGATATGGCAATGAAGATAAAGGAAGAGGTACAAAAGCAGTGGGACGCCGGTTTCCTTGCTGTGACTAGCTATCCGCCGTGGGTTGCTAATATTGTACCTGTGCCTAATAAGGATGGCAAGGTGAGGATGTGCGTGGATTACCGGGATCTGAACAGAGCCAGCCCGAAAGATGACTTCCCTTTACCTCACATTGATGTATTGGTCGACAATACAGCTCAGTTCTCGGTGTTCTCCTTCATGGATGGATTTTCAGGATACAATCAGATCAAAATGTCACCGGAAGACATGGAGAAGACAACTTTCATCACACCCTGGGGCATGTTCTGTTATAAGGTGATGCCATTCGGACTGAAGAATGCGGGTGCCACTTATCAACGGGCTATGGTAACATTATTCCATGACATGATCCACAAAGAAATTGAATGTTATGTGGATGACATGATTGCCAAGTCCCTCACAGAAGAAGACCACCTGGTAAATTTGTTTAAGTTATTCAAGCGTCTGAGGAGGTACCAATTGAAGTTAAACCCCAACAAATGCACATTCGGGGTGCGATCCGGTAAGCTGTTAGGATTTATTGTAAGTGAGAAAGGGATTGAAGTTGACCCTGACAAAGTCAAAGCCATTCAAGAAATGCCTGCACCGAAGACTGAAAAAGACGTTCGGGGGTTTTTAGGTAGATTGAACTACATTTCACGGTTCATATCTCACCTTACTGCAACCTATGAACCTTTTTTCAAGTTGTTAAGAAAAGAACAAACGGTCAGGTGGAACGAATACTGCCAGAAGGCTTTTGACAAAATCAAGGAATATTTACAAGAGCCTTCAATCCTTATGCCTCCAGTTGAAGGAAGACCTCTAATCATGTACTTGACAGTATTAGAAGAGTCAATGGGGTGTGTGTTGGGCCAGCATGACGAGTCTGGTCGAAAAGAGTATGCAATATACTACCTAAGCAAAAAGTTTACCGACTGTGAACAGCGTTATTCACTGCTCGAGAAAACATGTTGTGCTTTAGCGTGGGCTGCTCGCCGACTAAGGCAGTATATGTTGACCCACACCACTTTATTGATTTCCAAGATGGACCCAGTTAAGTACATTTTTGAGAAGCCTGCACTCACCGGACGGGTTGCAAGATGGCAAATGATCCTCACAGAATATGACATTCAGTACACATCTCAAAAAGCCATCAAAGGCAGTGTATTGTCTGATTATCTTGCTGAGCAACCCATTGATGATTACCAGCCTATGAGATTTGACTTCCCCGACGAAGACATCATGTACTTGAAAGCAAAAGATCATGAAGAGCCTATTCACACTGAAGGGCCTGACCCAGAAGAAGAATGGACTATGATGTTTGATGGGGCTGTAAATATGAATGGTCGTGGTGTTGGTGCAGTACTCATTACACCTAAAGGAGTTCACATGCCTTTCTCGGCAAAACTCACCTTTAACTGCACTAACAACGAAGCTGAATACGAAGCTTGTATTATGGGTCTTGAGGAGGCTATTGACCTCAGGATCAAGACTTTGACTGTGTTCGGAGATTCAGCTCTGGTAATTAATCAAACCAACGGCAAATGGTACATGCACCAAGATCATCTGATACCTTATCGGGATTATACAAGAAGGTTATTGACTTTCTTCACTACAGTCAAGTTGGAGTATATCCCTCGAGATGAAAATCAGTTCGCAGATGCTCTGGCTACCATTTCATCCATGATCAAAGTTCAAGCTGCCAACTTTGTGCCTCGGATTTCAGTATCCAGATTTGACAGACCAGCATATGTATTCTCAGCAGATGTTGTTAAAGATGATAAACCTTGGTTCCACGACATTAAGTGCTTCTTGGAGGATCAAACATACCCACCTGGGGCATCATCCAATGACAAGAAAACATTAAGAAGGCTCGCCGGTAGTTTTTTTCTGAATGCTAATGGTTCCCTGTACAAGAGAAACTTTGATATGGTACTTCTCAGATGTGTTGATAGGGAAGAGGCAGACTTGTTGATGCACGAAGTGCACGAAGGATCTTTTGGTACCCATGCAGGAGGGCATGCAATGGCTAAAAAGTTGTTGAGATCAGGCTATTACTGGATCACAATGGATGCAGACTGTTGTGCCTATGCCAGAAAATGCCATAAATGCCAGATTTATGCGGATAAAGTGCATGTGCCTCCCAATCCTTTGAATGTGATGTCTTTACCCTGGCCCTTTGCCATGTGGGGCATTGATATGATTGGCAAGATTGAACCGACTGATTCAAATGGCCACAGATTCATCCTGGTAGCCATTGACTATTTTACCAAGTGGGTCGAAGCAGCTTCTTATGCAAATGTTACAAGGCAAGTGGTAGCCAGATTCTTGAAGAGAGATATCATCTGTCGGTATGGAGCTTCTCATTACTGATAATGGTTCCAACTTGAACAACAAAATGATGGCAGAATTGTGCCGGGACTTCAAGATCCAATACCATAATTCTTCTCCTTATAGGTCAAAGATGAATGGCGATGTAGAGGCAGCTAACAAGAATATCTAGAAGATTGTACAGAAGATGGTGGTCACCTACAAAGACTGGCATGAAATGCTACCATTTGCTTTGCATGGGTACCGAACGTCAATCAGAATATCCACTGGGGAAACACCGTATCAGCTTGTGTATGGTATGGAAGCGGTCCTACCTGTTGAAGTTGAATTACCCTCTTTACGGGTACTGATGGATGTTAAATTGAACGAAGCAGAATGGGTCTGATCTCGATACGAACAACTGAATCTGATTGAAGAAAAGAGATTAGCTGCAATCTGTCATGGGCAGTTATATCAGAAGAGAATGAAGAAAGCCTTCGATCAGAAAGTTAGGCTTCGGGAATACCGAGTAGGAGATCTTGTGCTGAAAAGACTCCTCCCTCCTCATACAGACCACAGGGGCAAGTGGACTCCGAATTATGATGGTCCATTCATAGTAAAGAAAGTTTTCTCGGGTGGAGCACCGATGCTCAGTACTATGGATGGTGAAGACTTCCTGTCCCATGTGAATTCAGATGCAGTTAAAAAATACTTCGCATAAATGACCCGCTGGACATAAAAACAGAATGTAAGTCCAGGAAAAAATAGGGCATCCCGGCGAGTCAAAAACAGAATAAAAGACTCGGGAAAAAATAAGGGAAAATAAAAGATGTACACCCGCTGAGTTGAAAAGCCACATTGGACAACTCAGGCAAAAATGGGTATCCCGGTGGATTGAAAACCCGAAAGGGAGATCCACGCAAAATAAGGGAATAAGCGAACAACTGCATTCTGAATTCTTCTGTATTACTTACAACACGGAAAATTTCGAAAATATAAAGCATCGGTCAGAGTCGGCCTTCTTCAGAAAGCGAGATGAGAAGAACATCAATGTCATACGAGTCATAGCAAAAGGGAAGCTCCTTGAAGCGTCATAAACATTGCCAGCATCTTGTTGTTTCTCAATTTGTAACAATCTCCTCATTACAGGGGATCTGTTTCTTTGACTGTATCTTGCCAATTCAGGGCACACAAATTAATAAAATCAGATTTTCAGTCATATTTCGTCTCGTACATTTTATTTTCATTTGCAAAATGTCCGATGTCCTTAAGATGTTGATTGCATAAGTACAGATGCGCTTTTTCTAAATTACATGCTTACAGGAGATATATTTGCTCCCGTGAGTGTCTAAACTCCTATGACGGAATCCAATAAGGGATACCTCGGGGTACTTGTGTGTTTCTTTGTCATACAGGATTGCAGGTGTTCAAAACGCGACATGGGGCATGAGAGCTTTTCCCCAGCAAGATGCCAAATCATTACTTACTCGACGCGTCTTCCAGAAGAACACCAGAGATGCTTCATCCCCAGCTGAGTTGCCAGTCATCATTCCTCCCCAGCCAAGTGTCAGGAAGGGAACTATCTCCCCACAGAGTTTCAGCCTCTACCCAGAAGAGCAATGTCTGAAGATCTCGCAACAAAGTGACGGAAGCTCCCACAGACCCCAGCTGGGTCCCTCATTACCAAGATAGGTCTATCAGTGATCTATTTCCTTGAAGCAGAGTCATATATATCAGATCTACCAATGATCTCACCCCCAGCTGGGATATCACTTCAAGCAGATCAGCTGGAGATCTTCACCGCAAAGGAATCCGAATCCTGAATCGATATCTTTGCATAATCATAGCATTCGCATCATATTTTCCCCCAGAGCGTAGCATTCCGTCTAATACGGAGCATTACGGTAAGAATCAAACATATTGCATAATCATGAGCCATGTGTCGAACCGAACACTTGTAAATACTGATATTCCATATACAAAATACCTCTCAATTTCCCCGGCAGAAAGCCAAAACGTCCTCTTTGCACTCACAAATACAGATACACGCTCCTTTTGGCACTCGTCCGTGTCATCATTCCCCAGTAAAATCGCCCGAACATTCTCTACAGACAGATACATATATATACACTTCCCTGACACCCGTTCGTGTCACCTTCCCCAGCATAGTTGCCTAAACACTTTGTAAACCAAATACTTGTTTATAATACATTACTTCCAACACCCGTCCGTGTCATGCTCTCCACAGCAAATTGGACACTCGTCTATGCCTTACTCATCACTTTTTACTCATACAGATACTCGTCCGTATACACCACTTAAATTCCCTCAGAGTCGACACTCATCCGTGTTCTTTGTTAACTAGTTGGTACTCGTCTGTATCATCATCTCCGAACGTGCGTCAAGCGTTTGTTTCTACTGATACTCGTCCGTATCATAGTCTTAAGGATGCTCGTCCGCATCTTTAATCTATACACCGCGTCAAACACTTATACCACTCTTTCTTCAAATTAGATACTCGTCTGTGTCTACCATTCCCCAGAAAAATTCCCGGCAAATCTTGATAAACTTTTTCCTTTCTATCTTACATTCGTCCTATGTCATGATACCTTCCGGCAGCCGTACCCTTCCAGGTGATCGTCCTTCACCTCCCTTTTGATGATCTTCCTTCATCATCCCCAGTGGAGTCTCTATTCATTAGAACCCCTTCCTATCCGACATTCGTCCTATGTCGTGATAGTTTTAGCAGCCGTACCCTGCTAGGTGATCGTCCTTCACCTCTTGATGATCGTCCTTCATCATGCCTATCCGATGGCCGTCCCCATCATTGATTCAGTTATCTGACATTCGTCCTATGTCACGATAAACCCCGAGAGCAGCCGTACCCTGCTAGGTGATCGTCATTCACCTCTTGATGATCGTCCTTCATCATTTTATCCGATGGTTGTCCCCATCGTCGACCTTTTCTACCCGGCATTCGTCCTATGTTGTGGTATCTTTGGCAACCGTACCCTGCCAGGTGATCGTCCTTCACCTTGGATGACCGTCCCTCATCCTTATCCCCAACAGAGCAGTCGTCCCCTGCTAGGTGATCGACCTTCACCTCTAATGACCGTCCCTCATCATTTACTTCTTCAACCTGATGGTCGTCCCTATCATTGTCTTTACCTTTAATCCCCAGAGAGCCTTATTTCATTAACCTGATGCCCGTCCCCATCACGATCCCTCTATTGCCCCAGCATGTCGGTCGTCCCCGTCATTGCTTTATCCCCAGCAGTCGTCCTCTGCTCGACGGTCGTCCTCCGTTGCCCGCACACTATAATCATACTTCACTTCCTTTTACAATCTATATCCCTTTTCTTCTTCATTTCAGTGAGTGCAAATCTTGGACTGTCTTTGGTATTCAACCACAAGTTATCTTGTTTGCCTGTTAAGTCGTTGCTTACATCCTGCACAGCTAACTCATGTTTGAATAGGGGCAGCTGTAAACACTCCAAATTTTCCCTCACTCATTTCACCATGGCTTGTGATTCTTTTCATTTGCATAAGTTCAATCATATCATCTCATATTGCATTTTTGCTTCACTGCTTTGATTCAAAGCCATCTACATCTAGGGTTTGTGATCTGAGCAATCCCTGGGCTATCTGAGCCACTCCAAAGGTCTTCAATCATTTCAAGAGGGTCCATGTATGTTCAAGTATCATATTATATCCTCCCAAGATCAAGGAAGACAGAAAATCACAAGAACTGAGAAAGGCATGGAAGCAGCAGAGCCAGGCTTAACTGCACAAATGACCTAGAATTAGGGTTTTGGTTTCAGAGGCCATAACCCCAATTTTTTTGGTCATTATTGATTCTATGGGTCTCTATATGTTATGAGGATCATGCATATCAATTTTCATGAAGAAATTCAATGAAGAAGGCATCTGATCAAAGGATGACTTCTTGAGCAAGTTAGTGCAAAATCAGGGCATCTGAGGCCCCCAATCATCCAACCAAAGGGTGTTCTCCATCATTTTGAATGTTTATGATCTTTATTTGATCTTAGAAGATGTTAGAAGTTCACAAAATTGAATAATTTCAAGCCATTTGCAAAGTTGCCTTTTTGGGAAAGTGACTTGTAATGCAAACTTGTCATTTTGGGAAAGTTTTTCAACCTCCTCTTTTTGATTCAAAAATGCTTCAAATGAAAAATCTTTGGTCATGAAAGTTGTAGATTGGATCCTCCCATTTTCAAAAAGTACAAGAACTCATTCTAATTCATTTTAGATCAAAAGTTATGGCTTGTCAAAGTTGGGAGAAATCACATAAATTTCACTTTTACACCAAAGAGGGAAACTTGAAAATTCACATGCCAAGCATTTCCATGACTTCAAAATGACTTCTAAGCATTACATAAACACAACACATGACCCAAAACTCAGAATTTCCCAAAGAATCACTCATTTTCATGCCTTGATCATTAAGAAATCCAAAAGGGGCCAAAACTCCATGAATTTGCAAAATGACCCAAAGTTTCTCATCCACTTGTGTTAGCTGCCAAATATGACTTCCATGGACCTCCTTGAAGCAAGCTGATTCGAACCATACCCTTGTAACATGACTGAACCAGCCCATACCTTCACTTACACAAATGTTGACTTTATGCAACTTGAGCCATACCAATCAAACTGAGCCACACCAACTACTCTGACCAATCACAGCTTCACATACATGCCTCAAGGATTCCATTTCACACAATCTTGGAGCCTGAAACCAGAGCATCACCATAGTTCACAAAAACCTCCCTCTTTGCATTTCCATTCGAATCTCATCACACAAGCCTAAAACCTCAAAACAAACTTCACAGAACAACTCACCATGATCCACTGATCATTTCCCAACCATCGCTTTTCCCTAAAAAGCCTAGAATCAAAAACACGATTTCCACATTTCACAAAACTGAACCTCTGCCATTTTCATTTTGAGACCATATAAACTCCAGCTAAGCATCACAAACGTTTGGGGAGGATCATTGGAGCTTGTTTGAAGCAAAGAACTGGCCAGAAAGCACCATTTTCGAAAGCTTCAGTTCAGGTATCATCAAGAACAATTTTTTCAGAAACATGTTTTTAAGTTACTAATTGGTTCTCCATGATTCACTGATGATTCTGATGTGTTTGGTTTTGAAAATGGTCAAGTATTAAGCATGTTTAGGGTTGGATTCATGTTTAGGGTTGTTAGATGTTTGATTCTGGAGAGTTAGGGAGCTTAAGATTGCGTTTTGAGTGAGATTGAAGGATTGGATGGCCGGAGAAGATGACTGGAACACTGTTCCGGTCATCTGAAAGTAATTAGGGTTCAGGATTAGGGTTTAATCATAATTAGTGAGATTTGAATTCCAGCCGTCCATTAGCGCGCGTAGTCAACTCCCGCCCCCCTAGGTTTAAATCTGGGCCTTTAGATCAACTGACTTTCTCATTTTCTCTTTAATTTCATTTTTATTTCATTTGTTTTGTATTTAATTTCCACGAATTTTTAAAAATAGTAAAATGCATCAAAAAATTCTGAAAATTTTTATCAAATCTTTTATTAATTTTCAGAACCCAAAAATATTTTTATTTTTATTTTTTGAATTAAAAATTATTTTTAAATCATTTAAATGTTTATTTTTAATTAGTTAATGAAAATTAATTAATTAAAAATGCATTTAGGTATTTAAAAATCACAAAAAAATTCACATTGCATTTTGATACATTTAGAAACATTATCAAACTCTTCAAACAAATTTCTTTTTGGTTCTTGACCTACTTTGATATTTTTCCTTGGAATTAAAGTTATTAAAAGGGAATATTTTGGTCCTAACTTGGAAAAAGTCATTCTGCCTTACCATGAAGAGTTTGATGTTGATTCTTTTTGCATTGCGTTCCTCATATCATGTAGTTTCTAGGGTAAAATTGGTTTGAATTTATCTTTCATTTTCAATTTGATGTGCATTTTTCCTTTTGAGGTGCCTTAAAACCCTAGCAAACTTAAGAAAATCATAACTCCCATTAGGTTAAGAGATAGGTCCCTTCCTTTGGTCAGTGAACTTGTGTAGGGTTAGGGTTCCTTTGATCCCATTTTCAATTTTTTATCATGTCATTTGCTTCTGGTTTTGAATTTGTTATTGCATGTTGTGTATAAACCCTAATTCTTGCTTTCATTTGCATCCATCCCTCATTTGCTTTCATCCATGAACTTGCCATGACATTTTTATGCATCCTCATGACATATAAGACATCTTAGGACATTTTAGAATCATGTTTGATCATTGCATCATTCATTTGCCATGTTATATATTCATTCCATTTCACAAACTTTCATGAACTTTTATGGTTCAAAGCATGCTTCATTTGCATCCTCATCCTTGTATGATCATCCACAACTCTTGAAATGTGTTTGCATTATCTCTTAGCATCATTAACATCATGTTTATTCTTCTGACTTTGGTTTGCATCATTGCATTTCATCTCATTCTCATTGCATTTCATTTCTTGTTACTAACTTTTCAGGTGGTAAGTCTTTGAGAAGTGAATTTGCCTTCACTTCTCAAAATCTCTTCTCATCCTTCTTATGCATCATTTCTGAATTTTACTTTTGTATTTGAGTGAGCTTTCTCATTCATGTTCATCATTCACTTTCTTTCTTCAAGCAACTTGCCTTCTTAAGTGAAGTAAGTTGTCTTGCATCTTCCTGCTTCTCCTCCCTTCATCTGCTTCTTTCCTAGTGGCTTTCCTCTTGAAGATCTTTTGCAAGCCTCATAAACCATAGGGATACCCAAGCATGATAACAATTAGGGTTTAATTAGTCCCCCATTTAGTTTTACCTTTGTGTCATCTTTGAGTCGTCTCTTCTCACCTTTTAATCAAGGATTAAACCTTAAAGGTTTTAAGACTTTGTGATTAAGCTTATGCCTGCATCCTTCTATTAGGATGGAGTGTATAACTTTAATCCTAAGTGTTAAACCCTTAATGTGTTTAAATCCTTTAAATAATCCATCTAATAATCACTAAGACATCAAGCTTGTAACTTGGGTCTTGCATTAGGGTTCTAATTCTTCCTTAACTGGTTAAGAAGGACTAACCCTAGTGTTAATGGACAAGTCCCCCTCAAGTTGTCTTACAAATCATAAAATCCCCTTCTTAATCTTACCATTAACTAAAATCCATTTAATAAAGGCTTTGTTTTGTCATGAGGTTAATCCCTAATCATGGATTAAGTTGAGGAGCCTTCCTCAGCTTAAATGTTCTCATCTATTATCCTTCTATTAGGATGGTGTAATGGGTCCATTAAATCCTTAATTATGGCTTAAACTCATTACTTAACACTAAACAAAAACAACAAAAACATCTAAATAAATACAAGTAGGTTAATGATCTTAATCCTACATCATGGTGATTAAGTGTGAGGTGTTTACTTCATGCTTAAGGTATTCTCATTACCCCTAATCAGAGGGAAGATGTGATGAGTTTACTAACCCTTGGTTTAGGCTTAGGCTCATTATCTTATGACAAACTTCAAAAAGCAATAAAAGACTGAAATTATTAAAAAACAAACAATAATCGTCTCCTCCGGGATTCTTTTCTCACCTCATTCACTCACAAACGAGAACTTGCTTCTTCCGTCTAATGCAAGACAGTTTGCACCTGAGCCAGATAGGTTATACACTTGAGCATAGACAAGTAAGCAGTTCACAAGTCAATTTACCTTTCAGTCTCTTTGAGTCGAACTACGGTGTTCTGACTTCCTCATTGCACGAGAGGATACGTAGGCATAACTTAACAGTTATCGAACAAAAGTCTCTGTATATTCCCCCTCTTCCAGCTTTATTCTCTGAGCCTCATAATCTTGAGCATTTCATTCTTGTTCTTACACTGACACTTCTCTTATACACTTCATTTATCTTACACTGACACTTGCATTCTTTTCCAGCTTTTTATACACAGAATAGCACTGACACTACCCCTTTAAACAAAAATCTTTCAAGCGTGGATCCCGTCGAGTACGGCGGACAATCTGGGTGATAATACCTTCCCAGGTTGTAACCAACCCCCTTTCTCAGTTTCTATGGTTCGCAACCGTCTTATCCATCTTTTCTCAGGTTTATGCAGCATTACCTCTCCTCCGGGATAAAAATGTCTAGCTGGCGACTCTTTCTTTTCTGAGTTCACCCCTTGTGTGTTCTCTTCCCTTTTCGCCGACCGTTCGCGTCTGTACCCCTTATGGCTTAGCCTCATTTGGTGGGAGCGACAGGTACATCCAAGGGAAGATCAATGTATGCCATATGTTTACTTGTATGCTAAGGAATTATATCAAGGCTTGAATCCAAGTCAGTTTAATTGGTAAACATCATTCACTATGGTATGATCACAAAGTATCCAATTAAAGGTTCAAATCATCCCATGTATGCACATACATCATAGCTGCCATGCACTATGATGTTGGTTCAAGTGAATGAGAAGCTTCTTTCATAGATCAATTGCATTGTTCTCAGCTTCATCACACATCATTGAAACCTCACCATAAGCCATGAATAGCTCCACATCTGATCAAACTCGAGCCAAGTTGAATTCAGTTGCACCCTTGCACTTCACACCCTAAGTTGCTCAATTCACCATCAGTTAGAACAAACCATAGTTCTAACTGTTAACTATGGTTAATAACTGTCAACTACATATATAAAAGCTTAGCCTCTAATTGAATTGGGGAGAGTTCACCATTTTCATCACAAATCACCAAAATCATCAAGCATTTTCTCTCTGAATTTTCCCAAGAACCACACTGAGTTTATGTTGCAATTGCTCTCGAAGAAGCTTCATCCTCATTGATCTTGCTTCAATCTCTCAATTCATATTCATATTCACCTTGTGCTCCATTTCCATGGCTAAATCCAGTTGAAGATTCAAGATTGCAAACCTGCATACCTCTGCATTTTGGTGTAATTCTCAGTGACCTTCATCGATCACATTGCACCTTGCATATATTCAGTATCATCATCATCTAAGGATCACTCTCCATAGCTCAAGAAAGAGGAAGATCAAGAAGAAGTTGGCACTGAGTTTTTGCAGTTCCTTCATCATTAAGCATTCAGGCATCCTAAGAGTGTTTATTTCACTCAATTAGGATTCAAGATCACATTGCACAAGGAATTGGATCAACACCTCTGGATTTCCTCAACATTTGGAATCTCTGCATTTCCAGGTTTCTCTGAAATTCCATTTGCACGATTCCTTTCTGTTTTAGTTGATTTATGTGATTTAGGACTTGATAAGAACTATACACTTGCTGGCTAGTTGATAGGCACCTCAGGTGCAAAGATACATTTTTTAGGACTGGTTTTATATGCTTCGATTCACACTGAATGAGCATGGTTAATGATTTGTGAGGTGAGATTTTTGATGTGCGTAACCTAAGGAGGAGAATGATGGTCTTAGAATTCATTTTAGTGGAGGTTTATGATGTTCCCTAACTGAGCTTCGCTGGAGAAGATGACCGGAGACTAGCTCCGGTCATTTGAACAGGAACCCTAGAATTAAGCTGAGTTTAAGTCACAGCCTTTGGATTGTCTTGATCCCACGCTCCTAATGTTGCCAGCAATTAAATGAGTATCATCCCTCTCACGTGCCATTTTAGTGAGTGCTGAGAGATTGTATGCTTGCCATCCACTCTGTTTCCATGTGTCATGAAATTTGGTCCTTTGATTCACCCTACTTTGACCTTGATTGTATTAATGAGATTGATCATGTGGTCCTGGTGAAGTCAAACATTGACTGAGTATCCACCATAAATCAGTGTACCCAACGTGCCTTAGACCTGGTCCTTCCTTGTTATCCACAACCCCACGCGCACATGTATCAATCCCAGTTAGTTCAGTTTGTTGCTTTTCAAACCTCCCAGACCCAATCCTTTTATTTTCATTTTATTTCCTTTTTCTCATTTTATTCATTTTTCGTTTTTGATTTTTAAAAATACCAAAACCTTATAAAAAAATTCCAGATTAATTCATGTGAGGTCTTCATATTTTTTCCTAATTTTACATAATTTTAGTTCTCATTTTTCTTTTATTTGTTTAATCAGAAATAATTTCCCAATGAATTAATTTCCTTTTTTCTCATTTCTGACCAATATTTTTATTCATTTTCTTCCTTCCAAACCACAAAAGATAAATGAATCACTCTTTTTGTATTAGTCAGAGGACTCATTGAACTTATCCAAAATATTTTTGTTTTGATTTTTAGGTCACTGTAAGTCATGATTTGGTCCCTTTCTTTCACACATATGCACATAAACCCTAATTCACTTCTACACTTCATTTCACCACTCAAAAATGAGATTTGTTGTGAGATTTTTTAGATGTAAGTCACCCTATGGATTTTGTATTCAAGTGTCAATTTTCATAAGTTTTCATGTTCATTTAGTATTTTTCCAAGTTGCTTGGTTCACAAGTCCCATTTTTGTTCATTTACTTCCCTTCCTTTGATCCCATTATAATAAGGCATCTATGCCATCACCTTGAGGTCTCAATTCTGAGTTTTATAGGTCTTAGGGGATGTCTTTAAGTGTTAAGTATAATCCTTGGGTCTTCACCTTTGTTTTTTTGGGTTTCTTGAGTCTTAAGTCATCTATGTCCCATTTTAACCTAATTTCACTTCTCCTCCCATCTTAAACATCTCAAATTCAATTTTCACATAAGCCAACTTCATTATATCTTTGTTTTGTGTCTCATAATTATTTTGTGATCCATACATGTTCATCTCAATTGTAGAACCTTTGGCATCTTGTTGAACTTCATTTGTCATCTAATGGACCTAAAAAACCCTAATTTGGACACCTAGCCTTAGGATGCCTCTTACCACGTCATTTGTGAATATGTTCCAAATCTAATTTCCATTCTAATTTTTTGTCAAGCCTCTGGTTTTTGTATGGGTATGTCAAGTCCCTTTGGTCATTTTTGAATTTTCTTTTAAGTCATTTTGTTTAACCTTTAGAATCATGTTTCCATATGCATTCTCCCACTTTTCAATCTCATGTTTGAACACCTTTGCCTTGAATCTCTTCTCTCCCATTTGAAATAACCTCATCCCTCATTTGCATATAGTGTTAAGTTCTGGATTTTTCATTTACCTTTGATTTTAGGAGATTTTAGTATGCTAAACACTTAGGTTACCCTTTCAACTTCATCCTTATATTTCATTAGGGTTTAGTAGTACTTTAGGGCATAGTTTGAATTTAATTCAATTAATCACTTTAGTTACTTTTAATTGATTTAGCTACTGACTTTTTAAGAGTGTTACCTTATAGGACACCTTAGACTTAGGTCTTAACCTTAGAAGCCCACTAACATATTTCCTTAGCTAGTGTGAGTTGTTTATTGAAATTTGCCATGTCATAATTGTTCATATTGCTTCATCATACTAACATTTGTTTTGTAGGGGTAGGGGAAGATGGGGTAATCATACTTCATTCCTTTCTTTTGGAACTTGTTGCTTTGTTCATAGGTTCCCTTTTGTTCCTTAGATTCAACTTAACTTCCTTAGGAAGTAAGTTGAATTCCAACTTGCTTTTCTTTTCCTTAGGTTTAGAATACCTCATCAACCATAGGATCACCTCTTGTACATAATAAGATAACTTAGGGTTGTGTTTTAATCCCCCATTAGCTTTGACCTTTTGTCTTTTGAGTCTTCTTTTCTCATCTTCAAACAAAATCAAAAACACTTGATAAATGCATGAAAGAATCTCTTGTGTATAGCCTTATTCCATGGGGCACTTACATTCATTCCATCTTGGAATAGTGTAGGCTTGTCTAGCATGATGTACAAGTTTGATCAAGAGATTATTTTCACAAAGAAAATCTAAAAGCTACTTCTTCACAAGCTACAAAAACATGTAATAAAGTTCAACAAGCTAGTGAACTTAGACCCTAATATGTGGAAACAAGTCTTGGATAAATTCTCCGTACTTGGTGTGCTTGTTCTATTATTCCATCTTGGAATGTAGTAGCAAGTACACATTCCATAGAAAAGAGTTTGAATTCACTTCCTTGTGCCCGATTCATAAAAAAAACTCTTAAAAAGCAAACAACAAACAATAAGCGACTTTCCTGCGGGAACTTCTTTTCTCATCTCATTCATTCTAAACGCGAACTCGCGACGACTTGTCTCACATGCAAGACGGTAAATGCACTCATATCAGACAAGCCTGCAACACCTGAGCATATACATACACTGTTCCAGTATAAAAAACCACAAACAAATAGTTCCCGCATTAGTTAGGCGAACTACGTCGACTCTGATCCTCATTTTCCCGATGAGGTACGTAGGCAGTGGGGTAGGGCCCATTCAAGCACATTCTTTATTTTACCTACATTTTTCCCTTTACTTTCATTCTCTTTTTCCAGTTCCCTCTCTCATTTCAGTTCCAGATCCAGTAGCAGTTTTTGTTCAGCAACATCATCTTATTTCTCACCCTTTGAAACAAACAAACAAGCGTGGATCCCGCCGGGTACGACGAATTGTCTGGGGTGCTAATACCTTCCCAGGTCGTAACCGACTCCCAAACCCAGATCTTTGGTTCGCAAGGCCACGTCCTTTCTTTTTTCTCCCAGGTTTGTGCAAAATTACCTTTCCTGTTCCTTCGGGATAAAAATGTCTGGCTGACGACTCTACCTTTTCCGCGCCACTTTCGTGTTTGTACTAGGATGAAAATCTCGGGAGCGACAACAAATATGCTATGATGTTCGTGAATTTCATGGTTGAGATTTTCTTGATTTTTTTTGCAGGATCATTGATATCGAAGGTTCTTGAAGAGCAATGACAGGAGCACCCTTGGTTGATGCAATGGTGTGATTGAGGAAGAACAGAATCGAAGCAAGGTGATGAAGATTGGAAACGAAAAATGCATGAGAGATTGATGAAGAATTCAAAGAAGCAAATGGAAGAAATGGTGGAGTGAATGAGAAGCTACAGAATGAGATTGAGAGAGAGAAAATCGTTTCTGCAAAAACCAGAAAATGGAAGAATGAAAAAGCCCTTGAAGCTGAAGATCAATGGAGCTATATAGAGGATGAACTCAGGGGTGATTTGGAGATTTCTCAGGTAAAAGTTAGTTGCAGTTTGTTATTGAGTTAGTTAGTGATTCTGCAATTGATTTTTTTGTGTTGTAATCTTCTGTTTTTTCCGTTTTTCTGTTATTGTAGGGAGTATGAAGATTTGAAAGTGATGAATGGTGTAGGTCGGAGGAGGAGTTTTCAGAGTGGGATTAATTGATTAAGAGACAACTTTTTTTGAGATTTTTTTATGACTTTGTTACCTGATGCCGATTCAATTTTCTGCTATATCAGTTGTCATAACTGATTTCTTTTCCTTTTCTCATATATTAATATCCTGAGTTTCTTTTCGATGTATTGACAAACTACCACTTTCTCTTGTGTTGATTTTCTTGGATATAACTCTTTTGTATCATGCTATATATCAAATTGCGATTTTCTTTTTTTGACAAAAAGTTACGTGGTAAAGTCGCTACTGACAGCTTATTATTGGCGTAAGTTTTGACGGGTCATTATCGCGATCATTGTGATAGATGTGTGACGTTCACGTGAGTTGCGAAGTCATAGCAACACCAATGGTCTTCAAGCTTGGTGAGAACGTAAACCAAATCATTTATGCGGTTCCGTTGGCTCAAGTATTGATTCTGATTTTCTGTCCTTCTCTAATCCGTCTCTTCTTCTTCAATTATATGCGGCTTCAGCGAATAGCTATTATTGAACTTTGATTGTTGCGTTTTGGTTCCTTGTTATTCTTGATCCATGCAGAATTGTCAAATTTGTGCCTTCGTGATGTCTGTACTGGATTTTTGCAGATTTGAAGGTGGAGATTCAAGTTTAAGAGCTGAAGCAGATATGATGAAAGTGATCATGATGAGAACTTTGCTTATCCTTATCCTTATCCTCATCCCTTCCAATTCCATTCCATAACTTAGTTTATCCTTATCCTCTAATTTCAGCTCCAATTTCCATTATACCCCTCTCAAAATCCCTCTATAAAATAACCCCTTCACTCATCATAATTTCAAGCTTAGATTAACCCACAAAACCTCTGCAAGAATCAATAACTGAGCTTCAAAAAAAATCAAAAAAAATCATCCAAACACAGACCTTCATATCGTCTTCCAAAACTTCTTTAATCCCTTCACAAATCCATAAGCCTTCATGAACCACCATCACTTAAACCAATAAGCAGAAGAAAAAAAAACAAAAGCAGAAGAACTCTGAAACCTTCAAACACCCACCAAAATTCAAAAACGCACACAAATCCTCCATACTCCACCGCCACAAATATTTCATCACCACCGACCAAAACCATCAACGTTTGCGAACCGAAACCCACGTGATTCGAAACCGATGCATGCAAACCGAATGCAAATCTAAAACCGAATCTGAGAAACAACCGTGAAATCCATCCGCCGAGAAAGCCTTCGTGAAACCAAAAACAAACACCACGCCGACCAAAACAACCATCCAACGGACCACCAAATCGTTTAAACCAGACCGCTAGCGCGAGAGAGAGGCCGATGTTGAACTTTTGAGAGAGGTTGGAAATCGATCTATGAGTTTGTTTTTTCTGGGTTACTGAGTCATGGTTTCCTCCTTTTAAAATATGGCCTTTTATTTTTTTTTTGTTTATTATTTTTCTTCCTTGGGTTCAGCGTTTGTTTTTTCATTTAAATATTTTTCTGAATTTCTTTTTCCACATTAACACTTATTACTAACAGTTTCTTTTACAAACCCATTTTACTTTATTTCATGGACCCAACCTAATACCAATTGCTATCTACAATCATAGATCCGCATGCACCACCTTATCTCTACTATATTGTTTTATAAAAGTTTTTTCTGGATGTTGGGCTTGGCCCATCTGTTTTTTTTTCTGAACACACATAGTCACTCGATACACCTCCTCTCTGTTCTTTTCTATTTATTTATTTATTTTTATATTTTCAAGTATTATTGTTATTATTAGTTTGTTTAATTTTGTTTTAATTTAGAAAAAAAATGTTAAAAAAAATAGTGAATCATTTGATTTCTCATTTTCTATTTTCGGGTCGATGATATATTAAACGGTCAAATTGTGTTCGATTTCATTAAATCAGAAAATTTGATTAATATGAGGCCATTTAGTTTAGTTTATTTTATTTAATTATTTTATTTTTGATTTGTGGTCGATGAACATTTAATATCTTGAGATTCGTCGCAAGCCGACTTGAAATCTCGATTAATGATGAGACCATTCTATTTTATTTAATTTAGTTTACTTTATTTTTCGCATTTCAATATCGATGCTCGACTCCTCATAGAACGATTTTAACATTGAATCAGTTCTAAGGTAGTCAACGAGCCACATTTTGACACATCCGATCAAATCAAAGGTTCAACGCCTCCGAATATTTTAGGACACTGCACACACGTTTTCTCTTGGAAAAAATACAATGAGACCTTTTATTTCTCACAATCCCGTGTGACTTACTTGTACCCCTCTCCTGATTATTTTGTACGCATTTTATTTTCCGCATTTTATCGACTTTATTTCACTCGTGAACCCTTGGTCCAACACCAAGCAGTTTAATTCGCACACTTGCACATTTCATTCGGGTATGGTTTCGTATTACTAGGAGCACCCCTAGGGACTAGGAATCAGATCCACCTAACCAACTCAAACAATAAACCTCCATTTGCATTTACCCGTAAGTCGAGTGCTTCACACATTTCCATCAAACCAAATAATCAAAACGTTACTTTTAGATCCAAACCCTTGATCCAACATCAAGCAGTCTTAGGTTAACAAAACACCTAATAACCATCGAAATAAGGTGAAAAAGACAAGTGTTGTATCTCCGATGCTTTTCTTCAATTGTTTAGACACAAGGCATCTATTTCGGGTGTGAGCAATTGACACCTGATAAAATCAACAAACTAACCAACCTTAGAACCACGAATTACGAGGCTCTGACTTTCCCATTGCACGAGGGAATAATTAGGCACACAGATCTTACTCCTTGCCGAGCACCCTAGGAACCTAATCACCCTTTTCCACTTTAATACTAATATTAGATTAGAATCGTTCGCATTTTAATTTCCGATTTTTACTCGAAGAAGATAAATGACATTCGCAGACATTCAATCACAAATCAAACTAAGAGGTTCATGTTGAGTACAATGGATGTAATGGGTGCTAATACCTTCCCCTTACGGAATCGACTCACGAACTCAAAATCTGGTTTCAAAGACCAAGCTCTATCCATTTTTCAAAAAAGGTTTCTCGATATTTTCCTTTTCCTAAACTCTTGGAATAAAATATGTTCGATGGTGACTCTGTTGTTGTTTAATTTTTTCCGCGGCCCTTTCGTCGCGATGTTGTATTTTTTGGGGTACGACAGACTGTCCAAAAGAAAATGAGGTTTAGGTGCATAAGGTACCTTTGGAAATTTATCATGAGTTTAATATTAACTTAAGAATTAGATTAGTATGAACATCAATTGGAATATGAAAGAAGGGTGGAATATTTTTTAGGCATTGGTGTGCCATTCCATTTGGTTTTGGCGTAATAAAGAAGAGCATGCAGAGAATTTGGTTAGGCCTAGCAATAGTAGTTTGCATGTATCTACTCGGTTGAAAGATTATGAAGAAGCCTTGTTGCTTATTCATAATGCAATTGGTATAAATAAATGTCGCTCCCGAGGATTTCCATCCTGGTACAAACGCGAAAGTGGCGCGGAAAAAGAATAGAGTCGCCAGCCAGGCATTTTTATCCCGAAGAGAGGGAATGGTAATGCTGCACAAACCAGAAAAAAGAAAAGGAAGGACACGGGTCCTGCGAACCAAAGAGACTGGGATCGGGAGTCGGTTATGACCTGGGAAGGTATTAGCACCCCAGATCATCCGCCGTACCCGACGGGATCCACGCTTGCAAGAGAAACTGTTTCAAAGGGTGAGGGTATGAAAGATGCAGCAAAAGAAAATGAAAATGAAAAGAAACTAGAACTGGAAAAGAACTGAAATAAGAAACAAAGAGAAAAAATGTAGGGAAAATAAAGATTGTGCTCGAACGGGCCCTACCCCGCTGCCTACGTACCTCATCGGGATAATGAGGATCAGAGACGCCGTAGTTCCCCTAACTAGGGGTACTAAAAGGAAATTGCTTGTGAATTAAGGCTTGAACTGCCTATGCCATTGCTCAGGTGTTGCAGGCTCGGACGACGAGTGCGTAACCGTCTTGCAAAATGACAAGTAGGAGCAAGTTCGCGTACGGAGCGAAGGAGATGAGAAAAGAATTCCCGAAGGAAAGACGCTTATTGTTTGTTTGGTGTTTTTTAGAAGCTTTTATGAGTGTGTCGCAAGTAAGTGAACTCAAGCTCTTATCAATGGAATGTGCACTTGTCACTACATTCCAAGATGGAATAATAGGACAAGCACACTCAAGTAAGGAGAAGATCCCCAAAACTCGAACCCAAAGATTAGGGCATAAGCTCACTAACTTGCTTAATTATTAAGTGTTTTTGGTTATTTACATGAAGAAGTGTTTTTTAGGCTTTTCTTTTATGAAGAAGATACCTTGATCAGACTTGTGCATCACAAGGTAGACATGTACTATCCCAAGATGGGAAGACTACAAGCATACCTCATGGAATAAGGCTATGGATCAATGCATCGCTTCACATTTATTAAAGGTGTTTTTTTAGAGTTATGAGATGAGAAGAGAAAGAGAACCAAAAAGATCATAAAGGTAAAATGCTAAAGGGGAACTAAAATAATCCTAAGTGTTAACATGCATGGATGATCCTAGGTTTGTGAGGTCTACTATCCTAATGAAGAAGAGAAGAAGAAGATAGAAGAAGGGATGAGAAAGGCCTAAGCCCAACAACAAAGGGTTAGTAACATAAACAAAAGAGGAAAGATGAAAAGTTGAAATGTGGATAAACATCCACACTTCTCTTACCATGAGCCCCTGAAATGTTAGCAAAAATCCAGCAAATTTACCAAGAAACAATCATGGGATCAATCATGCTCAAAGGTACTTGAAAACAAAAATCAAACAATCATGCCAACATTACAAATACACGACTTACGCGTCGAGAACATGAAAGCAAACATCAACCAGCAAGCAAATACCCTAAAATATCATGCTTAATGATCACACAATGATTCATGGCAATTAGAACAAGCAAAGGGACCAAACAAACTCAAAACAGCCCCGAAAAACCATTCTGCATCAGTGTTAACCGGTTAACCATATGCGTTAACCGGTTAACCAGTCAAAACCTGCACAAAACACGCACAGAAACAGGGCGTTAACCGGTTAACCATATGCGTTAACCGGTTAACACTGTAAAAACAGCAGCAAATTCCTGCAGAAACAGCATTTCAAAAACAGCTTATTCAAATAAGCTGCACCAGACCAGCACTCAATCACACATGGAAAAATAGATCAATGCACATCAATCCATAACATTATGCTCACGAACAATAACAATCGGATCCGGATACCAATCAACCAATCAATTCATGCAACACAATCAATTACACAAACACATGGTGGATCTAAAGCACAAGCAATGCAAATAAGCTAAAAATAGAGTCGGATCTGAAATCAACCAACCTACAAAGCGGAGGTATGCTTTGGTAATTGTTGATTATGCTGAAAATGATAGATCTCACGCGAAACTTCAAAGATCCGATGCTAAGCTCCACACTCCATGCAAAATAAATGCAAGATCAAGCTCTTGATGCAGAATTTTGGATCCAAAAGCACTTTTAGATCCCAAACCAGATCTGAATCTCCAATAAAACCAGCAAAAAGATGTAATGAAACTATGGATGGAGGTCTAGTTCCAAGATCTACACACCTCAAGGCAAGGTTGTGTGATCTTCAAAGAGGAACTTTGAGTGATTTGGAAAATTGGGAGAGAAAAGTGAGAGAATTGTGAGTGAGAGCAATAAAAATTCAGAATGAGAGTGAAAAATGAGTGAGTTATCATTTGGTTTGGAGAGAAATGGAATATATATGGTTTAGGGTTGGGGCCCAAAATCTTGGTTTGGGATCCAAAAAATATGGCTTGGTAATGTGATTAGGTTTTAGGGTTGGAAAGAGGTTTGGATACATGCTCTAGATCCTTCTCAAATTCAATTTTAATTCAAATGAATAAAAATCAGAAAATTGGAAAATGGGGCCAAAACACACATGCTGAAAATGCTGCTGGAAATTCAAATTTCGCAGCTGTTAACCGGTTAACCATATGCGTTAACCGGTTAACGCATGCAAAATTTGAATTTCCCCCCTTTTGGTGGGAAACTTCAAAAATGATGCCGGCGCCCGCCGTTTCAAGCTGATTTTGATCCTTTCATTCTTTTTAAGTTTTGAACATGGTACAGAGCTTGTGCAGAGTGATCCTGTGAAATTTTTGCCTGGTCACCATGCTCTCGATTTTTATCTGTGGTGCTTCGAACTTTCCAGATGGTTGGTCATATGCCCTATGCTAGAACATGTGAGTGTTATGCCTCATTTTTCTATGCAAAAATGCTAAGAATATGGTATGCTCATGATGATTATGATATGATATGATGCTTAAAATGAAGAGGGCAAATTTGGGGTGTTACAGCTGCCCCTATTCAATCAACTGTTAATCTGAAAAGGACGATGGTACGGACTATCGACCGTTCAAGATAAACTGTGATTGAATACCAAGAAGACCAGAAATTTGCACTCTGACGAAGAATGCAACCCCGGGAAATAAACCCAACCAGATGACGCTCTGGGGACTGCAGGGGAGAAAGAAGCGGACGAGCCTCTTCCAAGCTAAGGTTGATAGCTGAAATAAAGACATGTTGACAGACGAGTCTTCAAACAATCCTGTGACGCCAGGAGCTGGACAGACGAGTCCTTCAACACTTCAAGACAATAATCTGAGACAGACGAGTCTTCGAATGACCTGTGACGCCAGGTGCAGAGAGCGAACGAGCCCTTAAAGAACTTCAAAGTATCCTGAGATAGACGAATCTCCTTCACTAATCCTTACGCAGATAAGTGGAATAAGACGGACGGGTCTTCTTCGGATAACCCTTACGCAGGCTCCGAAAATGCATATAAGTCTGTGGGATAGACATGCAATCAAGGTAGACGAACCTTCTTCATATATTATCCGCGGATATATGGCATAAGACAGACGAGTCTTCTGAGCAAACCTGTTACGCCAGGTGCAGCTACCATAATTGGTGCTTGAGACGGACGAGCCTCCTTCGGATTTACCTGTTACGCCAGGGCCGGTAATCATTTTGACATTTAATTCCCACTGTCAGGATTTTAAACCTCTTCAATACAGACGAGTATTGGATGATCATCAAGAGAACACAGACGAGTGCCAATAGTCAATGATACAGACGAGTATCAGACGATGATCTGAGAAACACAGACGAGCGTTTCAGGCGATGATACAGACGAGTATCAGCCACTGGTATAGACGAATACCAGAAATTCAAATACAGACGAGCATTTGAAGTAGTCACAGCATTATCAGGATAAATAGCAAATCTTCACATACAGATGCAAGCTAGCACAGACGAGTGCTGAGGATGATACAGACGAGTATCCAAGCAAAGCAGACGAGCTTCAGAACACAAACAACTTCCGGGGAATAAAAGCAGACGAGCTTCAAACAAGCACAGACGAGTGCCGGGTCGTTGCAGACGAGCAGTAGCGGAGAATACATATCAAGGCACAGACGAGTGCAGCGAAGGATCCCATACCGAACACAGACGAGTGCTGGGAGGTTGCAGACGAGCAACAACAAATATCATATCAGAACACAGACGAGTGTAAAAGGGTTGCGGACGATGCTGGGGACATTTCCAAGCACAGACGAGTGCTGGGATTTGCAGACGAGCAAACAACAACGAATACAATCAAGCACAAACGAGTGTTGAGGAGTTGCGGACGAGCAACAGATGAGCAACAGGCACGGACGGGCGCCGAGCAACCTTCAAAGGAGTAACAAGCACATATGAGTGCTAAAAGATGCGGTCGAGCATCAAATAAAGATGCGAGCACGGACGAGCACTGGGCACTTCTTAGGGAATACGCCTCAAATAAAGAGGAATGACATGCACGGGCGAGTGCTGCAGGGATGCGGACGAGCACCAAATGAAGATACGAGCCCCAACGAGTACAGGCAACTTTGCTGGGGAGAGAAAACTTCAAAGACTAACAAGCACGGACGAGTGCCGAGAGCTGCGAATGGTCATCGAACAAAGATGCTAGCACAGAAGATTGCTGGGGAGTACCTCAAATAAAGAGGAAACTGCCGGGGAAAAGGCACGGACGACTGCCGGGGAATACCTCAAATACAGAGGAATCTGCTGAGGAAAGGGCACGGGCGAGTGCTGAAAGAGGATGGGCACGGACGACTGCCGGGGAATACCCCAAATAAAGAGGGATCTGCTGAGGAAAAGGGCACGGACGAGTGCTGAAAGAGGATGGGCATCAAATAAAGATGCGAGCACAGACGAGTGCTAATAGATATAGACTCTATTGGAGAAAGCAAACGAGCAATACCACCGAGCTAACACATACAAGTGTTGAAAGATGCAAACGAGCAGCAATAAAACATGATACATTATTGCTGGGGATAACTCCGCTTAAAGACAACACATACAAGTGTTGAAGATTGCAGACGAGCAACAAACGGATGCCTGATCGGCAATAAGAGATACGACTCTGCAGGGTAATCCAAGTCAAGAGGTCTGGATACACATTCTGACTGAGGTGATGAATACCTGGCTGCATCATCAAATACCCAAAGTACGGCAACTTTGCTGGGATATTTCACTACCGGCAGTGATAATCAAATATGAACGCTGTGGGGACAGGAACATCTTCAGACTTGGCTGGGGAAGCTTCCTGGGCAAATACTCTGGCTGGGGAGAGCATTTGATGGTTCAAGACTCTGAGGGGATACCAGGCTTTCAGGTACCTGATAGGCATACTCTGATGGGGATAATGGACTACTAATTCCATCTTTGATGATGCCAGGCTTTCGGGCACCTGCTGGGTATACTCCGCTGAGGAAGAATGAAATGTTACTTCACTGGGGAAGAAAAGCTTGCTTGGGCTGCTGCCAAGGTTTGCTGGGAGGAAAATCTCTGCTTGGGATGCCAGGCTTCAGATACCTGCTGGGAAAGGAAATCTCTGCTTGGGGGATACCCTACTGGGAAAGTACTCTGCTGGGGAGGTACTCCGCCGGGGAATATTAAATCGCTTGAGAGAATGTGACGCCAACCTGCAACCTGCAACAACAGAACACACCCGCGTGTCCCTGGGATTTGCATGGAATGATCGGTTCATCCATCGTCACCCGACGCTCAAAGAGGGTTACAGTTTCCCTGCATGTCAGTTTTCTTTTCAAAATTATCACCATGTTTAGATGCAATGCTATTTTTGCCAAAAATTCAGGACATTTTGTAAACAAAAATAAACACACACAGCTTTTTGACTGAATATTATTTTTATTGAATGGCCTCTGAATAGGCAAAGATTTACATCAGGAAGCAACCACCTGGAAAGAGGTAGCCACTATAAAATTGAGAAAAGAAATTATCCTAATGGCAACGTACGCGGCATTCCAAGGAGTTCCATTTCTGCTATGACCTGCATGTCTTCAAGACTCTCCATTCTGTTTTGGCTTTCTGAGAGGACAAGGGGACTGCTTCCTATCCTTCCGGTATTGTCAAACTGTACAAAACGATGACGTGGTTCAGATAACTCGGATCACAGTTGTTCGCTTATTCCCTTATTTTGCGTGGATCGCCCTCTCGGGTTTTCAATCCACCGGGATACCCTTTTTTGCCTGAGCTGTCCAGTGCGGCTTTTCAACTCAGCGGGTGTACATTTTTTTATTCATTTCCCTAATTTTTGCCCGAGCTTTTTTATTCTGTTTTTAGCTCGCCGGGATGCCCTTTTCTTGCCTGGACTTATATTCTGTTTTGTGTCCAGCGGGTCTCTTTATGCGAAGTATTTTTTAACTGCGTCCGAGTTAACAGGGGATGGGAAGTCTTCTCCATCCATAGTGGTGAGCATCAGTGCCCCTCCTGAGAATACTTTCTTCACTATGAATGGTCCTTCGTAGTTCGGGGTCCACTTGCCCCTGTTATCTGAACCTGGAGGAACGATTCTCTTCAACACAAGCTCTCCCACTTGATACCCTCGAGTACGTACTCGTTGATCGAATGCCCGCTTCATTCTCCTTTGATAAAGCTGACCATGACAGATAGCCGCTAACCTCTTTTCCTCAATTAGACATAGCTGATTGTAACGAGCACGCACCCATTCAGCCTCATCCAGTTTGACATCCATCATCACGCGCAGTGAGGGAATCTCTACTTCAACAGGCAGGACTGCTTCCATGCCGTACACTAGAGAGAAGGGAGTTGCCCCTGTTGATGTCCTGACCGACGTTCGGTACCCATGCAAAGCAAACGGTAACATCTCATGCCAATCCTTGTAGGTGACAACCATTTTCTGCACAATCTTCTTGATATTCTTGTTAGCTGCCTCTACCGCACCATTCATCTTTGGTCGGTAAGGAGAAGAATTGTGATGCTGTATTTTGAAGTCCCGACATAAGTCTGCCATCATCTTGTTGTTGAGATTAGAACCATTATCAGTAATGATCCTTTCGGGTACTCCATATCTGCATATGATATCTCTTTTCAGAAATCTCGCCACCACTTGACGAGTGACATTGGCATAAGACGCTGCTTCTACCCACTTGGTAAAGTAATCAATCGCGACCAGGATGAAGCGATGACCATTCGAAGCAGTTGGCTCGATTTTCCCGATCATGTCAATGCCCCACATAGAGAAAGGCCAAGGAGATGACATGACATTCAGCGGGTTAGGAGGAACATGCACTTTATCTGCATATATTTGGCACTTGTGGCATTTACGAGCGAATGAACAACAGTCTGCATCCATTGTCATCCAGTAATACCCTGATCTCAGCAGTTTCTTTGCCATGGTGTGCCCTCCTGCATGGGTACCAAAAGATCCTTCATGGACTTCCTGCATCAACAGGCTTGCTTCGTGTCTATCCACGCATCTGAGCAAGACCATGTCGAAGTTCCTCTTGTACAAAACCCCGTCTGTGTTCAAGAAGAAACTAGCAGCAAGTCGTCTCAAGGTCTTCTTGTCTTTGGAAGATGCCCCTGTTGGGTATTCTTGCTTCTCCAGGAACAACTTGATATCAAAATACCAAGGTTTCTCGTTAGACACGGCGTCTACAGAGAAAGCATAAGCCGGAGAGTCAAGCCTGGAGATGTCAATTCTGGGCACAAAATTCCAACATAGGACTTTAATTGACGAAGAGAGAGTGGCCAAAGCATCGGCAAATTGATTTTCGTCCCGTGGTATGTATTTGAGCTCAACTGTCGTGAAGAATGTCAACAGTTTTCTAGCATAATCCCTGTACGGAACTAGATGCTCTTGATGTGTGTACCACTTGCCGGTAATTTGGTTAATGACGAGGGCTGAATCTCCGAATATATCGAGGTTCTTGATCCGAAGATCAATTGCCTCCTCTATTCCCATTATACACGCCTCGTATTCCGCTTCATTGTTGGTGCAGCCAAAAGTAATTTTGGCAGCGAAGGGTAAATGAACACCTTCAGGAGTAATGAGTACGGCACCAACTCCACGACCATTGATATTGACAGCCCCATCAAACATCAACTTCCATTTGGATTCAGGGTCAGGCCCCTCCTCCGGAAGTGGTTCCTCATAATCGTTTGTTCTGAGGTACATGATGTCCTCATCAGGGAAATCAAATCTCATCGGCTGATAGTCATCCTCAAGAGGTTGCTGAGCAAGGTATTCCGACAATACACTTCCTTTGATGGCTTTCTGAGAAGTGTACTGGATGTCGTATTCAGTTAAAATCATCTGCCACCTAGCAACCCTTCCGGTCAATGCTGGTTTCTCAAAGATGTACTTGACGGGGTCCATCTTGGAAATGAGAAGTGTGGTATGGGTCAACATATACTGCCTCAGTCGGCGAGCAGCCCATACCAAAGCGCAGCAAGTTTTCTCGAGCAGTGAGTATCGGGATTCACAGTCGGTAAACTTTTTGCTAAGGTAATAAATGGCATACTCTTTTCGACCAGACTCGTCATGTTGGCCAAGCACACACCCCATCGACCCTTCTAGCACGGTCAAGTACATGATTAATGGTCTCCCCTCCACTGGAGGCATCAGAATTGGAGGTTCCTGCAAATATTCCTTTATTTTGTCGAAAGCTCTTTGGCAATCATCATTCCACCTGACCGTCTGCTCTTTTCTTAGCAGTTTGAATATCGGTTCGCACGTGGCAGTTAGGTGAGATATGAACCGAGAAATGTAGTTCAATCTACCTAAGAACCCGCGCACTTCTTTTTCTGTCTTTGGTGCAGGCATATCTTGAATTGCTTTCACTTTAGCAGGGTCTACCTCAATTCCCTTTTGACTTACAATGAAACCCAGCAACTTTCCAGAACGCACTCCGAAAGTGCACTTGTTCGGATTCAACCTCAATTTGTACTTGATCAATCTGTCAAACAGCTTCTTCAAATTAACCAAATGCTCCTCTTCGTCTTTGGACTTTGCAATCATATCATCCACATAACATTCGATCTCCTTGTGGATCATGTCATGGAACAACGTGACCATCGCCCGCTGATAAGTTGCCCCAGCGTTCTTCAAACCGAAGGGCATGACCTTGTAGCAGAATGTTCCCCACGGGGTAATGAACGTTGTCTTCTCCATGTCTTCCGGCGCCATTTTTATCTGATTATAACCGGAGAATCCATCCATGAAGGAGAATACTGAGAATTGAGCAGTACTGTCGACCAACACATCGATGTGTGGCAACGGAAAATCATCCTTCGGGCTTGCTCTGTTCAAATCTCTATAGTCAACGCACATTCGGACCTTGCCGTCCTTCTTAGGTACTGGTACGATGTTAGCTACCCAAGGTGGGTAACTAGACACGGCAAGGAACCCGGCATCCCACTGTTTCTGCACCTCCTCTTTGATCTTCATCGCCATATCCGGGCGAGTTCTTCTCAACTTTTGCTTTACAGGAGGACAGTCTTCCCTCAGGGGTAGCTTATGCATCACGATGTCGGTATCCAATCCTGGCATATCCTGATATGACCAAGCAAAGATATCCACATACTCTCTCAACATACTGATCAGCTCTTGTTTGACATCGGCCCGCAGATTGGCTCCTATCTTGATTTCTTTCTTTGCATCTTCACTGCCAATGTTGATGGTCTCAATCTCTTCTTGATGAGGCTGAATAACTCGTTCCTCTTGTTTCAACAATCTGACCAATTCTTCAGGGAGGTCACAGTCTTCCTCAACCCCTTCATCAGCTTGGTAGACTGGATTATCAAAGTCATGCATAGTCATAGCAGGAACGTTATCCGTGGAATCCGGATGATCAATACTGCACAAATGATGTGCTTATTCAGAATCTGCTTATTTTGAAAAGAGACGCTAACACAAAGCAAAAAAGTGAAAAAAACACATTGCCATTTTTATATTGTTTTTTTTTATTTTTTATTTTTTTTTTTTTTTTTTTTTTTATAAAAATTTAAAAACAAAGAAAGAGAGCACAATTTGTCTGAAAATGTCCTTTTATTTCATGGCAAAAATAACGATGCAATACAAAACATGGTGGCCCAGTACAATGGATCCAAACATCTTGGGCAGAATGCTGGATTTGACAATGCAGTATGCTAATAAAAGGAAACAAAACAATTACTTTGAGAGCCAGGTGACTTGAACAATGTCCTCAGCAGACCAATTTCCTAGCTCCTCGCCGGGTGCACACGGGCGGATCCAATTGTTGTCCCAGTCTCTGTCACTATCCCCGTCTTGACTTGCCGTACAGATTTGATCGCGGTCGAGCAACCCAGCACTTGTGAATGAGATAGCTTTACCACTCTGAATAGACCCCCCAGGCTGATACCCTAAGCCAAATTTGTCATCCTTCTTTTCCACCTCCAGTAGCTTGCCCCAGCCTTGGGCATTGCCTGATTGGACAGCCTCTTTTGCTTCCCGGTAAGAATGAATTGACGTGCCTTCGTTGTTTTTCTTCACCGGAGTCAAGATACTGACATCTGCCTCAAAAGCTTGGCACAAAGTCTCGTGAATTTCTCCGTCCATTTCCACATATTTAAATGTCGACAGGTGGCTGACGAAAATATCTTCTTCCCCGCAAACTGTGATGACCTGGCCGTCCACCACATACTTAAGCTTCTGGTGTAAAGTTGAGGTGACAGCTCCAGCTGCGTGTATCCACGGTCTGCCCAACAAGCAGCTATACGCAGGCTGGATATCCATGACATAGAAGACACTCTTGAAGACTTGAGAGCCTATCTTAACAGGCAACTCAACCTCTCCGAAAACTGATCTTCTTGAACCATCGAAAGCTCTAACCACCAAATCACTCGGCGTCAGGATAACCCCATCAATGTCAAGCTTCATCAACGCCTTTTTCGGGAGCACGTTCAACGAAGAGCCTGTGTCCACCAGAACATGGGATAACACAGCGCCCCTGCATTCCATCGTGATATGCAGTGCTTTATTGTGATTTCTTCCCTCCAAAGTAAGATCTCTGTCAGTGAAGCCCAAGCCATGGCTAGCATTGACACTTCCAACAACAGCTTCAAGCTGATTGACCGTAATCTCTTGAGGAACGTAAGCCATTTGAAGTACTTTCAGCAAGGCTTCTCGGTGCGCGGGTGAGCACATCAACAGTGACAAGATAGAAATCTTCGAAGGCGTCTGATTCAGTTGGTCAACCACCTTGTAGTCACTCCTTTTGATGATCTTCATAAACTCCTCTACCTCCTTTTCAAACGTCCCCTGTCCAGCTACAGGAGTATTCGACTCATCATTCACAATCTGCTTTCCTTTGTCTTTTGATGAAGCTTCGGCCTCGGGATCCTTTCTCAATGCAGGGGGAGCAAATAAACGGCCACTTCGAGTAAATCCCCCAACACCTCCTACATTCTCAATGGTCAAATCAGCAACAGGTCTACTTTCCATCTTCTGTCCCGCCACATAGACATCGGAACCATAATGCCACGGAATGGCTCTATCATCATTATACGGCATTGGCCTAGGTACAGTTATAGTCACAGGACTAATCTGAGGAGCGTAAACGGTAACAGGCCCTTGTCGAACGGGCATGTCAGCTTCGTCATAGAAAATAGTAACGGTTGACACATCATCAGCCTCTTCATTACTAATCTTGCTAAATTGCAGAGATCCATCATCAATCAACTCTTGCAAACCCGTCTTCAATTTCTCGCAGCCATTCACAACACTTATACAGTCTTCACAATCGAGAGAACAACCAGGAAATACTTGACCTTTCAACAGTCTCTCTTTCACCACCTTCAACGGCATCTTGACTTCATCAATACTCAGTACCAAACTTAACTTGTCATCACTCTCAACAGCATTAACTCTTGCCCCTCCATGATTAGGTATAGGGTTCGAGTTGATATTCGGTGGTGGTGCAAAGTTGATTGCCTTTGAATCCACGAGATCTTGAACTTTGTGATGTAGCGCCCTGCACTTCTCAGTTGAGTGCCCGGGTGCCCCTGAATGAAAAGCGCATCGCGCGTTGACATCATAACCAGCTGGAAGCTCTCCAGGAGGTGGTGGTGCCAAAGTCCTCAATTGAATAAGGTTCAAATCCAGTAGTCTAGGCAACAAGGCAGCATATGTCATCGGAATAGCTTCAATCACCCTGCTAGCAGGACGAGCCTGCCTTGGCTGATAAGGCCTTTGCTGGTAGTTGGCTCTGGGTTGTTGTTGTTGTTGCTGTTGTTGTGGTGGAGGTAACATTTGTTGTACGGGAGCTGCAGGAATAGTGACAGCAGCCACATGCCCATAAGGTCTTCTGTAACCACGGCCCTGGTTTCGACCGAATACAGCATTGGTCTCACCTTCTCGCCTTCTCGGAGGTCCGCTGAAAGCTTTCCTCGCTCCACTTGAACTACTAGCACCGGGGTCTTGTATCTTCCCCATTTTCAACAGCGTTTCAACCCTTTCTCCCGCAATGACAATATCGTTGAACTTTGTAGCAGAACTTGACGCCAATCTTTCAAGAAATACTCCCTGGAGGGTGCCCATAAACATATCGGCCATCTCATTCTCTAACAGTGGTGGTTGCACCCTGGCAGCTAACTGACGCCACCTCTGAGCGTATTCCTTGAAGCCTTCTTTTGCTGTCTGAGCCATATGTTGCAACTGGGTGCGATTCGGAGCCATGTCCATGTTGTACTGGTACTGCTTCACGAAGGCCTCAGCGAGATCTTTCCAGCTCTTGACATTGACCCTGCTGAGCTTCATGTACCACTCAAGAGAAGCTCCCACCAAGCTATCCTGAAAGTAATACATCCACAGTTTTTCATCGTCTGTATGCGCAGCAATTCTCCCAACATACGATTGCAGATGGGTCTTTGGGCAAGCAGTGCCGTTGTACTTCTCGAAAGTAGGAACTTTGAACTTATACGGAATTCTGACTCCCGGAACCAAGCCCAAGTCTGTTATATCGAATCCCAAAGAACTCTGGGATTGAATAGCCTTGATTTGCTCGGCCATCTCTTCAAATCTCTTGTTCATTTCGACCCCTTGACCTTCGGTCTCATCAAGCAAAGTGAACTGGTCCTCCTGGTGATCCACATGAATGTTATGCATCCCGTCATTGACTACGGTCGCCCCTGGTTGTATAACCTGAGGTCCAGCCTGTCGTGCACCCGCACCGGCATGATTATCAGCATTAGCAGCAGCAGCAGCGTTTCTGTTCTGATTCTCAACCAACTCTCGCAGCCGTTCTTGATTCTGCCCCATGCCGGTCATTAACGTCATGAAGTTATCCATTCTCTGCCTTAAGTCTGCCAAATCTGCCTGCATTTGATCCATGGCCCGCTCTCTGTTAATCTTGGTTGGGTATCTGTGCACTGCTGGTCGTTCTCGAACCTTACGAGGAGCTATTGCGCCTGAAACACAAAACCCGTTAGTAATTGATGCGACACCTGCAAAACAGACAAACAGGTTATATGCAATGCAATGCAACTGTTCATGTTCCCAACTTTAAACATTTGGCATGCCCCAGTTCTGGCATCTATCTCGGCAATCACTTTTATCTTTCAAACTTTCTCTTTGATAAGTGTTCAGACATTAGCAGTATCCAGACAAACGAGTCTTGCACATTCAAAACGATAACTTGCACATTAATACTGAGTAGGGACAAACCACTATAGGCTAAAAGTCAGAATACATCCAAGAATATTCCCCGAAGGGTTACAAATCAGTACATAAAGATAAAAGAAATAAAAGCAAGACTCCTACAACAAGCCTGTAGGTAGTCTGAAAAATAAACTAAGCTAAGGACCCCGGCTCTGCCACCTCTGCCCTGCTTTTCTTGACACTTGCTCTCAGCTTGAGCTCTTCGATCTCTTTCCTGGCTTCCTCCAGAGCTAATTGACTTTGGACTAGCTGCTGGGTCCTCTCCCTCCGGATGGCGTGGGCTTGTTCCACTTCCTCTTTCTTGCAAGCCATCTGAATCTCAAAGAACTCTTCCTTCTCTTTGCATTTCTTTTGGTCTTCATCCCTTTGGCCTTTCAGCCAAACAATGGACTGTCGAGCGCTCTTGAGAGTCTTTAAAGTCTCCTTGTGCTTGGCTTCTCTTTGCGCTTCCATCATACCCAATCGATGGAAATGGGCTTCTCTTCCGGCAAAATCTTTCTCTTTGTTTTCCAAGGAGGACTGGAGCTTTTGCAGCTTGTCTTCGACTTCCTTCTTAGCTCTATTAGCCTGATGGTATAAGCTTACCATCTCAACATTCTCTACTCTGACTGCTTGCAGCTGAGCTTCTAGCTTCTTGTACTCCTCCAAGGAAACCGTACTGCTCGGACCTGGTACCTCTCGAGGATAAAGTGGAGCTTCGACTGAAAAAGGCATGAGAACTGCCTCGATATGCCTTTGCAACCATTCAGCATATGGTGGATATGCCTTGGGATCAACTCGGCCGAAGTCCTTCTTCCCTTTCCTTTTCCTGTGATCCCAGGATTGAACTGCTTGTTGGACTAGCTCTCTGTTTCCATCAACAGGAAAATACAAAGATTCAGCAAACATTTCCATCTGAGGAGGATCCTTCAAAGGGTAGCCAAACTGCCTTCTGGCTAATGTCGGGTAGTAACTGATGACACCTTTCCTTCCTAGCAAAGGTACTCCAGCAAACCTCCCGCAACTAACCATCAACTCCTTTCCTAGCAAACTCCTGTCATAACCCCAAGCAATGTCTTCTTCAGTCAATCCCATCAGCCTTCTGGACCATCTCCATTCGTCTCGCATATCCTTGAAGGCACCTGATTTAGGTAACTGTCTAGCGAACCATTCGGCAAACAAAGGAGCACAGCAGACCACTGGACCACCTCTACCTTTCTCGTTTCTGTAATGGACACTAAAATAAAAGTCACCCAATAAAGTAGGCGCCGGATTGCCTTTTGCGAAGATTGAGATCACTTCTAAGCTGACAAACTCTTTCTCTCCGGGAAACAAGCTAGACCCATATACCATCAATGCAAGCAAAGCTCCAAAGTCGTTCCACTTAGCTTCTGTAGCATATTTCTCAGCCTCTGGGATAAGCACGCTCCAGGGTAGACCTCTGCCTTCACTCTCTTGCAAAGCCTTTCTGACTGAAGCAACTGACAACCTACAAACCTTGGCTATGTCTTCATCTTTGAGCACAACCTCTGACCCGTAGAACGGCAATGTCTCTCTGATCGGAATACTCAGCATGCTGGAGATCTCTTCCAATGTCGGAGCTAAGATGTAACCTGAAAGAACAAAGCAACGCAGCAAGGGATCATAAAATTGCAACAAGGTATGCAAGCTGTCCTTTTGGTCTGTAGTAGGCTTGTCCACAAACTTCAGTATCTGGCCATATCTTTTCTTGAAATTTCCTAAGACTTGATCATTCATCAGACCTGCTAACCTCTGAACACTTTTGACTTCCGGCTGAAGAAAGGTGTAATGCACATTCTTTTTCCTTGGATCTCTTTTGATTTCTGCCATGGAGATAAGAATACCAGAACTGGGAACAAATGCGAGCAATGCCCTGAAAAATGGGAAACATAAACAGTTAATGCAAAGAATGATGCAGATGCAATGCAAACATATGACCAACGGGGACCATCTGAACTGGCACACTGACAAAGCCCTCTGAATAACTGGCAATCTCAACAGTTCACTGAGTCACACCCTCTGATAATCACAACCCTCTGATCAGAATCACAGTATCAAGAAATCCAGAATTCCAGGACCATAACTTCGGAACCACAAATCTTATTCACCGGACCAAAGATCATAACTGAACAAATGAGTGTATGTTGAGGTCATGGGTTCCTGCACACCTGTAAACACCCCCCAATCTCACAGGTAAAAGGCTCCGGGTCAGACATCACGGACTCTCAAAGCCGAATAGCAATAATACTTTCACCATCTCCGAGAAATGGCTCATGACCAAATCAGGGAATCGGTTAGGCATTATGTACTACGCAGGGAGGCCTCAGCTGAGTCCGGGAAAAACAAGCATCCCTTATAAGTCCCCAGCTTCAAGTGCTGAAATCGAGAAACAATAGTACATTCAGCCCGTAGGATACAGTACTAATGTCATACGATCAGATGCTTTAACTGAGTTCTTATAAGAGAACCAGGCCATCCTATGCGAGTTCCCAGTGGACCCTCGGGTGCGAATGGGTTTGCCACAAAATGTGGTCTGCCACTGTCACCACTGGAGAGGGTTGTTTCCACAAAAGTTCTCAATGATCGGTCCCCAGCTGCACATAACTGTCAGGGTTATGAAATGAGAGAGGAAGATCCCCAAATCAAGACATTTCCAAGACAATCGCAACCTGGGTGTGGAACTCACTACTACCCTCATGACAAGATCTCATGAGGCCAAAGTGGAACCACGCTAAGTCCTATGGTGCACTCGAGCCGGGTACCTGGCTCACATCTCTCAAGAACCAGTAACTCCCATCCCACCAAAGAAAACCAGTCCAGACAGTCCAGTATAATATATATGATGCGGAAAATAAATACTGAAGACTGTAAATAAAGCTGTAAATAAAGCTGTAAATAAAGCAATAAACAAACAGCAATATAATACAACAAGCCACACCAAACAAACATCACCCAATGAAACAGCAACACACAAGCGCTAGGAGAGACTCACAGGGGAACCAGAGATTCTGGTGGTATATTCCCCAGCAGAGTCGCCAAGCTGTCGCTCCCGAGGATTTCCATCCTGGTACAAACGCGAAAGTGGCGCGGAAAAAGAATAGAGTCGCCAGCCAGGCATTTTTATCCCGAAGAGAGGGAATGGTAATGCTGCACAAACCAGAAAAAAGAAAAGGAAGGACACGGGTCCTGCGAACCAAAGAGACTGGGATCGGGAGTCGGTTATGACCTGGGAAGGTATTAGCACCCCAGATCATCCGCCGTACCCGACGGGATCCACGCTTGCAAGAGAAACTGTTTCAAAGGGTGAGGGTATGAAAGATGCAGCAAAAGAAAATGAAAATGAAAAGAAACTAGAACTGGAAAAGAACTGAAATAAGAAACAAAGAGAAAAAATGTAGGGAAAATAAAGATTGTGCTCGAACGGGCCCTACCCCGCTGCCTACGTACCTCATCGGGATAATGAGGATCAGAGACGCCGTAGTTCCCCTAACTAGGGGTACTAAAAGGAAATTGCTTGTGAATTAAGGCTTGAACTGCCTATGCCATTGCTCAGGTGTTGCAGGCTCGGACGACGAGTGCGTAACCGTCTTGCAAAATGACAAGTAGGAGCAAGTTCGCGTACGGAGCGAAGGAGATGAGAAAAGAATTCCCGAAGGAAAGACGCTTATTGTTTGTTTGGTGTTTTTTAGAAGCTTTTATGAGTGTGTCGCAAGTAAGTGAACTCAAGCTCTTATCAATGGAATGTGCACTTGTCACTACATTCCAAGATGGAATAATAGGACAAGCACACTCAAGTAAGGAGAAGATCCCCAAAACTCGAACCCAAAGATTAGGGCATAAGCTCACTAACTTGCTTAATTATTAAGTGTTTTTGGTTATTTACATGAAGAAGTGTTTTTTAGGCTTTTCTTTTATGAAGAAGATACCTTGATCAGACTTGTGCATCACAAGGTAGACATGTACTATCCCAAGATGGGAAGACTACAAGCATACCTCATGGAATAAGGCTATGGATCAATGCATCGCTTCACATTTATTAAAGGTGTTTTTTTAGAGTTATGAGATGAGAAGAGAAAGAGAACCAAAAAGATCATAAAGGTAAAATGCTAAAGGGGAACTAAAATAATCCTAAGTGTTAACATGCATGGATGATCCTAGGTTTGTGAGGTCTACTATCCTAATGAAGAAGAGAAGAAGAAGATAGAAGAAGGGATGAGAAAGGCCTAAGCCCAACAACAAAGGGTTAGTAACATAAACAAAAGAGGAAAGATGAAAAGTTGAAATGTGGATAAACATCCACACTTCTCTTACCATGAGCCCCTGAAATGTTAGCAAAAATCCAGCAAATTTACCAAGAAACAATCATGGGATCAATCATGCTCAAAGGTACTTGAAAACAAAAATCAAACAATCATGCCAACATTACAAATACACGACTTACGCGTCGAGAACATGAAAGCAAACATCAACCAGCAAGCAAATACCCTAAAATATCATGCTTAATGATCACACAATGATTCATGGCAATTAGAACAAGCAAAGGGACCAAACAAACTCAAAACAGCCCCGAAAAACCATTCTGCATCAGTGTTAACCGGTTAACCATATGCGTTAACCGGTTAACCAGTCAAAACCTGCACAAAACACGCACAGAAACAGGGCGTTAACCGGTTAACCATATGCGTTAACCGGTTAACACTGTAAAAACAGCAGCAAATTCCTGCAGAAACAGCATTTCAAAAACAGCTTATTCAAATAAGCTGCACCAGACCAGCACTCAATCACACATGGAAAAATAGATCAATGCACATCAATCCATAACATTATGCTCACGAACAATAACAATCGGATCCGGATACCAATCAACCAATCAATTCATGCAACACAATCAATTACACAAACACATGGTGGATCTAAAGCACAAGCAATGCAAATAAGCTAAAAATAGAGTCGGATCTGAAATCAACCAACCTACAAAGCGGAGGTATGCTTTGGTAATTGTTGATTATGCTGAAAATGATAGATCTCACGCGAAACTTCAAAGATCCGATGCTAAGCTCCACACTCCATGCAAAATAAATGCAAGATCAAGCTCTTGATGCAGAATTTTGGATCCAAAAGCACTTTTAGATCCCAAACCAGATCTGAATCTCCAATAAAACCAGCAAAAAGATGTAATGAAACTATGGATGGAGGTCTAGTTCCAAGATCTACACACCTCAAGGCAAGGTTGTGTGATCTTCAAAGAGGAACTTTGAGTGATTTGGAAAATTGGGAGAGAAAAGTGAGAGAATTGTGAGTGAGAGCAATAAAAATTCAGAATGAGAGTGAAAAATGAGTGAGTTATCATTTGGTTTGGAGAGAAATGGAATATATATGGTTTAGGGTTGGGGCCCAAAATCTTGGTTTGGGATCCAAAAAATATGGCTTGGTAATGTGATTAGGTTTTAGGGTTGGAAAGAGGTTTGGATACATGCTCTAGATCCTTCTCAAATTCAATTTTAATTCAAATGAATAAAAATCAGAAAATTGGAAAATGGGGCCAAAACACACATGCTGAAAATGCTGCTGGAAATTCAAATTTCGCAGCTGTTAACCGGTTAACCATATGCGTTAACCGGTTAACGCATGCAAAATTTGAATTTCCCCCCTTTTGGTGGGAAACTTCAAAAATGATGCCGGCGCCCGCCGTTTCAAGCTGATTTTGATCCTTTCATTCTTTTTAAGTTTTGAACATGGTACAGAGCTTGTGCAGAGTGATCCTGTGAAATTTTTGCCTGGTCACCATGCTCTCGATTTTTATCTGTGGTGCTTCGAACTTTCCAGATGGTTGGTCATATGCCCTATGCTAGAACATGTGAGTGTTATGCCTCATTTTTCTATGCAAAAATGCTAAGAATATGGTATGCTCATGATGATTATGATATGATATGATGCTTAAAATGAAGAGGGCAAATTTGGGGTGTTACAATAAAGATGTTATTCTTGTTAAATGGGTTTCTCAAAAGCATGGTATATAGAAGCTTAATGTAGATGGGACGTGCGTTGAGGTTGTTTCAGCTGGTTATGGAGGTCTGATCAGAGATGAGGAAGGCAACTGGTTGGGAGGTTTCTACAAGAACGTGGGGATATTGGTGACCCAATTCGGTAAAACCACATATACGTCTGAGGGTACTCTACCTAAGAAAGGATATCCACTGCTTTGAATTCACTTCTACGAAAAACACCTCTCATAACGGTTAGAAAGGGATACAATCACGTACAACAAACCGTGGTGAGGTAAGGTATGATTGAATATATGATTCTTTCTGCCACGGTCGTATGACAGTAATTATAAGTCATGTATTGCGCAACTTATCACAACAATTACTTTAAATAACCGTTGTTGTATGTCTCGACCTATCACAATGGTTACTTTAAACAACCGTTGTTGTGTGTCTTTTAATAAAATAGAAAAAATAAAGTAGTAGACAACTACAACAACAACAATAATAATAATAAGAACAACAACAACAACAACAACAACAATAACAACAACGACAACAACAATCACAATGACAATGACAGCGACAACAAGAACAAAGCCAAATAAAATAAAATTGAATGTTTCACCGATTCAAATTATTTGTGCTTTTCATTTTTGTTAAGAAATAAAAATAAAAGGAATAAAAATGAATAAAATCGGGCACAAAAAAGTAAATTGAACACCTTAAAATAATCTACGCAAATGAAAGTTTTGGAAAACAGACAGGTAAAAATCAAATTTCACATTAAAAAATTCTCTTTTGAATGGGCTCAGGCTGATCAGGATGCAAACATAAATGAGATTGAAAAAATAAAACAAGTATGCCAGGTTAAAATATGCGAACCATAGATTAATAAAATGAATAGTTGCATGCCTGATCTCAATTTTTTTCTTGCTAATTTTACGCGCGTTTGAGTAATGATTTAACCAGTCTGTCTATAGAATCGAACTTTTATTGTGGTCGACATTTTAAGCATTATGTGAAAATAAATGCATGTTAGTATATGTAGATAATGCAAATGTCTTGATGAATGCATTAGTTTATTGATTCAAAGGAAAAATTAGGGTATGACACCAACCATTGGGAATTCTCTATGAGGGAGCAGAGTTGATGATCGTGAGGACCTCCAATTCAAATTGCGTGAAGGTTATGGGAACCCCTAGGTCATGGACAACCGACGAGTACATGTAAAAGAAGATGTATGTAGAATTTATTGCACAACCATGTTAGCCTGCTCCACCTTGAAGCACTATTCAAGAATCACATCCCCCTCGTCCCCAGTTCCAGAAAAGTTTGGATGTCTCTTGAAGGAGGCTACTCGTTACTCATATGTGTAGTGTATCTCAAAGTATTCCACTCCTGTGTGTTTTGTTCAACTAGACGCCATTGATAAATTCAGATATCTTGAGAAAAAATAAGAGAGGGTATTTAGTATCACTTTTAGATTTGGAGATACTCTCATATCTCCAAAATATTCTTACTTTGTGGAGCATATGGTTAATTATTACATCTACTCACATGGCACAGTTCATGCAATGTTCGTAAATTTTCATGAGTTCCCTATTATTATTATTGGGCTCAATCGCATTACCTTTTTTTTGTCTAACTCCCTAATAATCACCATTTTAGAAAAAGAAGAATGAGGAAAGGGAGGAAGTGGTTATACTTGTTTGTGAAGAAGACGAAAGTTGAAAAATTGTTGAACGTAATTTGAATTGTTACAAGTATGGACTTTGGAATAGGGTAAATAGACGTGGTCTCCTTTTATAAAGGTAAGAAAATTAGGTCATGTATGTTATGATTTCCTTCTGTTAGGTACACACCAATAGTTACAGAATGAACCATTACATTTCTCACATCTTGACATGTTTTTGAGAGTTTGGTTTCCCAATGTGGACCCCTCATTAAGAGCATTAAATGTTGCACTTGATGCCCTAACTGATGCTTGAGGGACCCGCCCTAAATGATGATAAAGGGACTCGCCCCATAATATTTTTGAGAAAATTTATGGAACTTTAGATTGATGGTACACCATATTTCAATCACTTCATCCTTTTCAAAGCCTTGCTTGAGGGATTGTGAGCTGAGATAATTTATTTGGGTCTGAATAAGGAATGACCCATGACAAAGTACATTTTTAGTCAATCTCTTATAGGGTCAGAAAGTTTGCTAGTCCCCCAAAGCAGATTTAGGCGCCTAAAATGGCATGGTTGCCCGAATGGAAGTGGCTAATCGCCAGATGAGGTTGGCATCTCCCGACCATGGTCTACCTCATTTATCACACAAAGATATAACAATATAAGGATATTAATGAGGGAAGAAAATCGTGAAAATCGTTTCCCCATAATATGAGGAGAAAGAATTGTATTTTCCCCAATCTATACTATATATAAAGGGGATACAAGTTTTGGAGTGGAGTATTTTTTCCCCATATTACCCTTTGATAACTGCATTTTTTATTTTTAAAATAAAGCATTTTTTCTTTTAAAAATAAAACAAGTTACAAATGAGAGGTGGGTCGGTTGAGCGGTTATTAATTATACCGTTTCTTAGATATGGGTGAATGAGAGATAAGATAAAAGAGAGTAAAATTTATGGGAGAAAGTAACATAACAGATGCCGATGGAATCAAAAAAGAAGAGATCTGGTTATATTCATCTTCTTGCCTATAGAAAATCTTCTATTTATATTTGTTCTCACTCTCTCAATTTCTTATCTCCATATATTATTTTATCACATGTTCTTTTCTATTTATTTGATATTTATTTTTATTATTTTCATTGATAGTAAAGAGGTTTGAAGAAATGTAAAAGTTATGGATAAAGAGTAAACTTATTTTTACACCTTAAAGTCATGTATTGTTGAACCATAATATCAATTAATTCCCAACAGATAATATAATATGACCTTCATCTTGCTCCTACAATATCTTACCATGGATAAAAACTTATATTTCGTCTTATTTTTAAACTATAGAATGACCATAAAATAAAGTTACAAATAAATTAGGAAGATGATGGCTTTATCAGTGCAAAGATTGAACATAGGAAGATGATGGATTTGTCAGAGCAAAGATTGAACATGCCATTAAATGGCATCTTTTCAAGATAAATTATCATATTATCATTATAAAATTTTGACGTTGAAAGAAACTACTTTAGTGTAAATGTTGTATACTTTAATGCTACATAATTGATTCATTTAGCATAGTCTACAATATGTTCTTTAATCTGTAATTAAAATAGATCAACTATTTTATTTGTCTGTTATATTTTATTGTTTTGATATTTTTATTTGATAGAAAATAGAGTCATCATACATTTTAATGAGATAAACCATTTCGTATTAATGAATTGTTCAATAATTTCTATTTTATTCAATGAGGATGATACAATAGAAATGCAACTTTTATCAAACTATAAAATAAAATAGTAAAATAGGGAGAGGAAAATAGGGATGTTCAATATTGAGGTTCAACATGATTTATTCAACGAGTCTTTTTCATTTCTATTTTACTCTTTAAAATATAATTTAATTAATTCTAAAAAATAATAATAATGAGTGCATTTTTTTTCCAAGAAAATGATAGTTTTTTTTCAAGAAAATGATAGTTTTTTTTTTAAATGGTTATAACTACATACAAAAGTTCATTGCATTATACAAGTATAAATTAATGGCACCTGGATAAAACAAAATCCTATAAAATATTCTTCATGTTTATTTTTTTATAAAATATTTTATTCTCTCTCATTTTCCTTGAAAGATCACTAAACTCATATTGAAGCATTCATGGCTGGAATTGTTAATGTTACTTTTAAAATTGAGAAAAATTACACCTCAATGAATGGGTATGTCAATTATAGTCATTTCTAAATATTATTTTCTTTTAATATTATGCTTGTGTCAAAGAATTGTATTAGATCAAAATTCTCATTTACCGTTTATTGAAATCTCATTTGATCACTTGAACTTTTAAAATAGCAATTGTATTTGATGTCTAACTTTAACTCTTTTTAAATTATGTAATATGGTTTAATTTAAATTGCAGTATGCTTCAAGTTAAATTACCATTGGTTCAATTATGTAATATTTTTCCAAATTGAAAGTAATTTTTTCACTTTTCCCTAAATTGAAATCGCATTGTGTCAATTAAACGTAATATTCTGTTCAATTAAATTATTTCCATATTGAACATAATTTGTTGTGGTCCAACAATTATCACTGTGTGTAACTGTTTGGGCCGACTATAATACATACCCATCGACCGACCACCCCAAAGGGAGTCATAATTCATTCAGATGGTTCGTAGCTCATAGAATTTATCCTATAGAAGAATACATGTGATCCCTGGCCAAGATACATCCAACCGCTATCCAGATTTCACACATTAAAAATAGTGGGTTGTTATAACCACTCCCTTTATAAAGAGCACACATATGCCAATTTTGTGTTCACATTTTCAAATTCAAAATTCATTCATTCTTTTCCCACACATACCGACTTGAGCGTTGAAGTGATAATCTTGCAAATTAGTATCTCCTCCTTGGTATCAAGCGCAGATCCACCATATAGTTCATCACGATCACTAATTTTCCAATTAATTCTGACTCCACTGCCAAATAATTTTTCAAGTTGTAGTCCCTAAATTTTAAGGTCTTAAAAGTTAGACTCTAATTTTTAAAAGTCACGTATAGTCCTATATCATGTTTCATTATTGTAAAATATCTGAAATACATTCGTAAAAATAAAATATCTAAAAAATATTAATATTATTCTTGATTTCGTTAGTTTTATATTTTATTTGTATAATCTATGACTAACTATTGTCTTTTTTATATTGAATCAGTAGGAATACGTCATGCTAAAACTATTGTCTTTTTTATAGCAATCTTGTTAATTATGTAGTACAATTTTTTTCTTAATTTATGAATTAATATCATTTGTCTCATCATATAAATCATTAAGATTAAAATCAAACTTATAAAAGTTGACACTATTAATATTTTCACACAATGCACCTTAAAAAAGCGGACCGTTTGAACGCTAGTTCTTGATAATGGGGTTATGAAATTCATTCTTAACCCCAATCATATGGGTCTCTATAAATACCCTAAACATCAAAGGTTACATACATACAAAAATTGGAGGGAGAAAACATACAGTTTTTCATCATAAAATTATTTTGGCAAAATACCCAAATTGGTCACCTGTCATCTTGCTTGAAAGTGATAACAAACTACCACTACACCACTTTACAATTGTTGTCAATTATGTCATTTAACTTTATTAAAGCCTTAATTGCTTCAACGATAGACATATATTATTAATGTTTTATCATGTGTGAAAACTGAGTTTTTTTCAATTATTTCATTCAATTTAGGTTTTATGAGGAATTAGACAACTTTACTTCATTGTGTATTTTATTTTTTTGTTTTCTCATTAATTTGAATGATTTTTTTCTTCTCAATAAACTTTACTTTATAGTATATTCATTTTATCTCAATAAACTTATTTATTTGGTTAAGAACAACTTTTTTTTTGTTCATTAAACAGACAAATTTGAGTGATTCTTCTCTTTTGGATGAAAGCATTATGTATCTACTCCACAGTTTATTTGATTTTGTACAACTGAAGGTCTGTTTTTCTTTATAGGCAATCTTGCTTTCTATTGTTGTTGCTTAATATTTGTAAAATAATGATAATCTTTATTCTTTCAATTACATTTCTTCAGGGCATCGATTCCAAAGAAGCATATCTTCTGCTGATCAAAATGTACGAATTCAATAAATTCTCAATTGGTAAACAATTGTGTGGGAAAGCAGAAGGCTTAGTCATCCTCTCTGTGTAACGCCGGTGGATGTAGATTCTATCATATACATCTGTTGGTTAAGCAGGATTTATTTGTCTTTTAATTATTGGTATTAATTATTTTCTCTTCATTCTATTTGGTGTTTTAACTTCTTGTGTATGGTTGTTGTTGGTAAGAGAATTACATAATTAAATTAACAGAATTACAAAATGTGAAAAGTTCTTATTAATAACATATCATAAGACAATAAGATATAATTGAAAAAAACTCAGTTTTCACACATGATAAAACATTAATGATATATGTCTATTGTTGAAGGAGTTAAGACTTTAATAAAATTGAATGACATAATTAACAATAATTGTAAAATGGTGTAGCGGTAGTTTGTACTTACTTTCAAGTAAGATGTCATGGGATTATGTTTCTTGATCATTATATGTTTAGCATGTAAGAAAACTTTAATTCAATACTAATTTAAATTTAAGTTTAGAAATTACAAATTTACTTTATTTTCATCAATAATTTCGTAAAGATGATAAATGTTAACCAAACATATTTCATACATGATATTAGAAATTAAGAAGAACATTCTTAATTTCTGAACTTGTTATTCCTAAAATTGAAATTTCAATTATAAAATAAAAATCATTAAAATTTATGCTTTACAAATTAACTTGCTATAAAATATACTTTCATTAACTAATTATAAGCCACATAAGTGAAAGATATTTGATGAGAGCCTAAAAATACTGACAGAACTATACCACTAAGGCGGCATATCAATTCACAACCATTATCTCAGCAGCCGCCACCGCCACCACCACCTCCATACCCTCCGCCATGTCCGCCTGAATGGTGACCACCACCAATTCCATGCCCTCCGTGATGATTATGTCCTCCATGATGACCACCATGAGTTACATGTCCTCCTCCATGATGACCACCATGAGTTACATGTCCTCCTCCATGCTGACCACCATCTGTTCCATGTCCTCCATAATCTCCTCCGTCATCACCTACATCTGCTCCACCATCACCTCCCTCACCCACAGATACAATTTTTTTTCCTTTTCATATCGAGAGATATTTTTCTCCTTTTCAGGACAACACAGATTTCCCATGTCTTTATTGTTCGCTTTGACGTCTCTGTTCCTCTACGGCTTTACCTTATCGGAGTATAATTTATAGGCAAAGTTCGGTTTAAAGTATACTCCTTAGTCAATGTCTTGTTTTACACTGAAAGTTCCTAGAAGTTTCATCGCAATTTAATACGGGCCAATTATTTTCCCACTTAATATTTTTATAAACGATCAATTTAAAATTATATTTTTTCATAAAAGTTTAAAAGAAAAGCACAAATCCGATTCTAAATAATTATTTTTAAATTTTTAATAAGTTTGAAATATTAGCTTAGATCCAAAGAAAGTTACATCGAGATACTATATGTTTGACCAAAGAAATTTCATAAATTCAGTATATCACTATGGGCAAGTTTGTTTTTATTTAAAAAAAATGATTTTTTTTTTAATTTTCAAAAATGATTTTTTAAATAGTTTTTCAAAATATTACAAGTTTTTTTTTTATATTTATCTTTTTTTTATAAATTATAAGATTAATTTTGACATCGTACACCATAAACATATATTATTGAAGATTAAAATATAGTCGAAATCATAATTATTGAAATTTTTTTCATCTTAAAAATGAATTTTATAAAAATCTATTTGAAATAGCTTTAAAATTAAGTGATTTTTTAAAATTTTGATATCCAAATTCTTTTTCGATAAAATGATGAAATATTTAAAATAACATTTTAAGAATAGTTATTTAAACCAAATTTTTATTTAAAACTTTTATAAAAAAAGAATTTGTACAATTTTTTTCACTAATTTTTATTATATTATAAAAATTATTTTTAAAAAGTCAGAACAAACAGGCCTTATAATTATATCAAAACTTAAAGATAAAACTTAAGATAGAAGAAAAGACTAGACTTTTATTTTATTGTATTTTAGTCTTTTATAGGTGTTTTTTTTTTGCTTTGTTTAGGCGATTCATTGTTTTTGAGTAAATATCTTTTACTATCTAATTTTCTTTAAAAGGTTGTTTGATTTGATGAGCTCAAAATAATAGAGACAAATATCATAAAGAGACAAGGACCTAATGAGATATGATCCCCGATTCTTACATGGGGTCGGTCTTAGGGGTAGGCCACTAGACTACCATCTAGGGTCTCAAATCTTTTTATATATTTTATTAATATAACTTTTATTAATTAGTTTTTCAAAAAAATTATTATTATTTTATGCCAATTAAATGATTAAACCTATTAAAAATATATACTAATAACCTCCATTTAATATGATCAATATGATTGTTAACTTAAAAATCACACTTATAGAACAAAATTCTAAAAAACAATTCTTGGTTATTCTATGAATTTATGTATGCAAAATGCTATGCAAAATGTTGAGGGAATGAGAGGGAAAATTTTGAGGTATTACAAAACGAAGAAGAAAACTGAAGAACCACGAATGCAAAATAAATGTGATTCGTTCTTGATGCTTCTTGATTAATCACTTCCAGTGCTCCAAATCACTTCAAAAACAGAAGCACTTCTTCAATTAAGATCCAATGTTGATGATTGATGAAGGCTTAACTTCAAGTTCTTCAAATTCCAATGCAGAATTTGAAGAACTTCTATGAAGAAGCTCTTGGTGAATTTGGTGAAAAATTGGGAGAATTGAGAGAGAAATGAGAGATTGAAGATGAAAATGGTGAAAATGAAATGTCAACCCTTTGCTTTGGAATGATTTGGGTTTATATAGAGCATAGGCATGGAGCTACGTTTGGGAATGGAATTAGGTTTTGGTATGAAGTTAGGATTGGAGTTAGTTAGGGTTAGTTGGAGTCTAGAATATTCCTTGGAATAGTCTAGAAGGTGGTAGAAGATGGTAGAACAATCCAAGTGAATGGAGGGAAAAAATGTGAAGTGAGGCCAAAGTGAAAATGTGGAGGGAAATGAAGAAATCTAACTAATTTTCAAATATTTTTTCAAAATCCGCACCCGTTAACCGGTTAACCAAATGCGTTAACCGGTTAACGGCCTTAAAATTCTAATTTTCTCTTTTTTTGGTTGTTTCTCATGGAGTTGCTTTTGAATATATTTTTGTAGTAATTTTCCTCTCTTGAGCTCAAAATATTGACAAACCTTGTCCAATCACATGCCTCATGCACATGCAAATGATCATGATTTATTCATTATTTTTATTATTTTTTGAATGCAATGCGATGCTCGGACGATCATGCGAGATGATGAAGCATAAACCACTTGAGGTTGGCAATAAATAAAAAGGGAAAATTTTAGGGTATTACACTGAGACATAGCATAAAGTTGATCTTTGTCCGGTGCCATATCAACATCATACTTGTACTGTTTCACATAAGCTTCTCCCATATCATTGAAAGAATGGATTTCGTTACTACCCAGACCCATGTACCACTTCAGTGTTGCACTAGTCAAACTGTCTTGGAAGTAGTGAATAAGGATCTGATGGTTGTCTGTTTGAGTGGACATTTTCCTTGCATACATGGTCAAGTGACTCATGGGACAATAATTGCCTTTTGTCGCAACGCAAAAACAACCGTCGAAAAAGTAATGAATAGAAGAGTCGCCACCAAACATTTTTTATCCTCGAAAGGAAGGGAGAACGATCAAAGAAAAACGGGGAAAGAAAATAAATGGTCCTCGCAACCATATTTTGGGCTCGGGAGTCGGTTACGTGAATGGAAGGTTATCGCATCCCTTCACGTTCGTCGTACTCGACGGGATCCACGTTTACTGTTTTGGGGAAGGGGACTTGCCAATAAAAGTAGGTCCACAAATCTTCAATGCCACATTCTATGTAATGGACTTACAACCTGCATATAGTTGTTTACTGGGGAGGCCCTGGATACATTCGGCGGGGCAGTATCGTCTACGCTTCATCAGAAACTGAAATTCATCTGGGAAGGGTAAATCGTAACAGTCTGCGGAGAGGAAGATATCTTTATCATTCATCTGGCCTCATTTAAATATGTTGAGATGGACGATGAGATAGTTGAGACTCCGTGTCAAGCTTTCGAGCCCCTGAAGACTGAATTAACATCCTCATCAGCAGCTTCTTCTGAAGAATCAAAGAAAGGGTTTTCCATAACCTCTTATAAGCAAGCTTTGAAGGTAGTGGAATCAGGAATACGAGAAGGCTAGGGAAGTCCAGTGGAAGTATCAGAAAAGAAGGATATGTTTGGTGTTGGCTACCATCTTGGGCAGTCATCATCTAAACAGAGAGCTAGAGGTCGTCAAGGCCCGATTACCTTCACAAGTGCATGAATGGTTGATTATGGGAATACCAGCGCAGTGCAAGACGACACGGTTGATAGTGATTGTGACTTAGAGGAGTGGACCATACCTTGTGCTCTAGAGACTCAGCTTAGCAATTGGTCATCTGAAAGGCTCATCTCAGTCACCACCTTTGAAGAGTAATGATTTTTTCTTTTGTCCTTCCTGTACTCGAGCACTATGTCTTGCCCAGGGCATAATAGCTTATTGTAAGGGTTCTTTTGTTCCTAACACAATACATAATCATTAATAAAGCTGACGTTTTACATTCATCCATGTTGTTCTTTGTCTTTCATTTTTCCTTTTGTTTTTTTTTTAAAAAGAAAGAAAGAAAAGTTTTAAAAGATGGCAATGTTTTCATTTTTCAAACTCCTTCTGAAGCCTTGAATGAATCATCATTCATGCAGGTGCTCTTCACCGGACCTTATTAAGGACGACCCTGCTATGGCTAAGTATGACTTCGACAATCCGATTTACCAAGCCGATGAGGAAGGTAAAGAAGATTGTGAACTACAAGAGTTAGCCAGATTACTAAAACAGGAGGAAAAGATGATTCAGCCGCATGAAGAGGCCATTGAAGTGATAAACTTGGGTACCAAAGAAGACAAGAAAGAGGTAAAGATCAGGGCCGCGTTCGAGGAATCTATCAAGACTCATCTAATTGCCATGCTTCGAGAATATGTTGATGTCTTCGCCTGGTCTTACCAAGACATGCCTGGTTTAGATACTGATATTGTGGTACACAAGCTGCCTTTGAGAGAAGATTGTCCGTCAGTGAAGCAAAAGTTGAGGCGCACACGCCCCGATATGGAAATCAAAATCAAAGAGGAAGTACATAAGCAATTTGATGCTGGTTTCTTGGCTGTGACTAGTTACCCTCCATAGGTTGCTAATATTGTGTCGGTCCCTAAAAAATAAGGTAAAGTCAGGATGTGTGTAGATTACAGGGACTTGAATCGGGCCAGCCCTAAAATGATTTCCCTATACCTCATATAGACGTGCTTGTTGACAATATTGCTCAATTTTCCATGTTGTCTTTCATGGACGGGTTTTCAGGTTATAACCAGATTAAGATGTCTCCCGATGATATGGAAAAGACTACCTTCATCACGCCTTGGGGCACCTTCTGTTATAAGGTCATGCCGTTTGGTCTTAAGAATGCTGGGGCCACTTATCAACGGGCAATGGTGATGCTATTTCATGACATGATTCATCATGAGATTGAGGTTTATGTTGATGATATGATAGAAAAATCCCAAACAGAAGAAGAGCACCTGGTCAATCTAGCAAAGTTGTTTGATAGACTCTGGAAGTTCAGATTGAGGTTGAATCCGAACAAGTGCACTTTTGGGGTACGTTCCGACAAATTACTGGGTTTCATTGTTAGTGAGCAGGGAATTGAGGTTGACCCGGAAAAAGTAAAAGCCATCCAGGAGATGCCCGAGCCAAAGATTGGAAAAAAAGTACATGGTTTCTTAGGGAGACTAAACTACATTACACGGTTTATCTCACACCTAACAGCCACGTGTGAGCCTATTTTCAAGCTTCTGAGGAAGAATCGGGCTATCAAATGGAATGAAGATTGTCAGCAAGCCTTTGATCGAATCAAGGAGTACCTATTAGAGCCTCCCATTCTCATGCCTTCAGTGTCAGGGAGACCCTTAATTATGTATCTTACTGTGCTTGTTACTTGTGTTTGTTAGGTTTTTCTCATAACTTCATGTTAACCCCTTGTTGGAATCAACTTAACTTCACTAAGAATTAAGTTGTATTCTATTTCCCCTTTGTTTCTCCTTTCCTTCTCATTAGGATAAAAACCGCACTAACCTAGGTTCATCCATGCCTGATAACACTAGGATTTTAGTCTTCCCATTAGACTTTTTGCCTTTGGTTCGCTTTGCTTTTTCTTTCTCATCTCATAAATAAAAGCTAAAAAAAATTAATAAAGGTTGATCTTTCTCGTACGACACGAGACTTTGTCGTGGGTTACTTATGCACGTCTTATCTCGGGGCGAGGTGTATGTCATCTACCACGATGAACAAGATTTAGTACAAGAAGGTTCACAAACAATAAACAGAAAACACTTCTCTAAAAGACAAAACAACAAAGAAGAATCATCTTTTCCTTCGGGAACTTCTTTTCTCATCTCACTCACTCTTAACGCGAACTTACGACGACTTATCTCGCATGCAAGACGGTAAACGCACTCGTTCAAGGCAAGCTTGCAACACCTGAGCATAGACATACGCAGTTCCAGCACATAAAAAATACAAATACAGTTCTCGCCTTTAGTTAGGCGAACTACGTCGACTCTGATCCTCATTTTCCTGATGAGGTACGTAGGCAGCTGGGTAGGGCCCGTTCGAGCACATTCTTTATTTTCCCTATAGTTACCCCCTTTCTTTTCGATCTCTTTTCTAGTTCCCTTTATCACTTCCATTCCATTAGCGGTTTCAGCTCATCAACGGCTTTATTTTCTTACCCATTGAAACAAACAACAAGCGTGGATCCCGTCGGGTACGACGGACGATCTGGGGTGCTAATACCTTCCCAGGTCGTAACCGACTCCCGAACCCATATCTTTGGTTTGTAGGACCTTGTCATTTCCTTCTCTCTTAGGTTTGTGCAACATTACCTTTCCCGTTCCTTCGGGATAAAAATGCTTGGCTGGCGACTCTACCTTTTTCGCGCCACTTTCGCGTTTGTACTAGGATGAAAATACCGGGAGCGACATCTGATGACTCTGCTGGGGATGAACCCAGAATCTCCGGTTTCCCTCGTAGAGTCAATCCTAGTGCCTGTTTTTTTTTTTCATTGGGTGTTTATGTGTGTGCTATTGTGTGTTTATTTACTGTTTTTCATTTATAGTTTTCACTTTACATCATTTATTTGCTGCTTTCAGTATTTATTTTCCATGCATCATATATACTGGACTGTCATGCTTTGCTGGTTTTCATTTTTTCTGTGGGATGGGAGTTACTGTGAGATAAGCCAAACACCCGGCTTGAGTGCACTATAGGATTAAAGTGGATAGGCATTGTACTTTTATGGTATCTCACCATGATGAGTGGCGATGTGTTCCACACCCAGATTGCGACCGTCTTTGAACTATTCTGTGTGAGGGTTTTGCCTCACTTAAGGGTACGACCTCGATAGTTATGTGCATCTGGTGACTGATCATTGAGGACCTTTGTGGAAACACCCCTCTCCAGTGATGACAGTGGCAAACCACATTTGTTGGCAAACCCACTCGCATTCGAGGGTCCACTAGGAACTCGCATAGGATTGCCTGGTTCTCTCATAGGAATCCAGTTAAAGCAAAACTGTTCATATGACGATAGTATTGTATCCCAAGGGCTGAATGTACTATTGTTTCTCGATTCAGTGCTTGAAGCTGGGGACTTATGAGGGATGCTTGTTTCCTTGGACTAAGTTGAGACCTCCATGAGTAGTACATAATGCCAGACCAATTCCCTGATTTGGTTATGAGCCATTTCTTGGAGATGGTGAACGTATTATTGTTATTCGATTTTGAGAGTATGTGTTGTTGACCCGAGTAACACACTCGTGAGATGGGAGGGGTTTACAGGTTTGCAGGAATCCTAAAACTTCCAACATACCCATTTTGCCAGTATTGTTTGGTATTATGATCTGGTTCTATGTTACATTGATTCTGAATTATGGAGTATCTATATAGAGATAAAGTCATTGTGCCTATTCACAGTTGGTTCACCGCTCAACACCAGCATCAGACCCTTGATCACATGCCTGTTTCAAACATGACATCATAACATTTCTACACACATGTTCAATTATTTCCGGGGATCGCATATCTGAATTCCGTTGTTGGATTTCTTTTGTATTAAAATTGGGATCAAAGAAGATAGATTCCTCAGAAATAACTGAACATGGCATTCACATACATCCTTGCATACATGACAGGTGTTCAGGGGAAAACTCTTATCCTGACTTGGTTTCCCTTCAGAATGGCCAACTCGCACCACGGTTGTCAGGGTATGGGCATGGAACAACTTCGAGCGGAGGTGACTGAGATGAAGGCCCAACTGGGGCATTTTATGGCAGACATTCGAGCGTTGTCTTAGGATCAGAAACTGTTGAAAGAAGAATTCAACTTCATGAAGACTTAGATGAAGCTGCTCATGGGAATCGTGAATGCTATGTTGAAGAAAGAAAATAGCCATGAGTCTGCTTTTCAAACAGAAGGTCATGTTTCTCCCATATCCTTGGGGTGTCCACTGAATCAAGAGTTGTTAGGTGGATTTTCTCTACATTTTGAGTCTCTTCACCAGCAATCACCACTTGGCAGTCAGGAAGAGCCTAAGACAGGAATCAACTCCATATTTCCTGATACAAGTGAGCTGAATGATCCTACACCAATCGTTGCCAAAGAAATGAGCACTTTCTTTACTTATTAGGGATCCTCCTTAGCTGCTACACTTCGTTTTCCAGAGGAAGAACTCCAGCAGGTTGCAGCAACCCGTTCTCGACAGAAGCAATAAAGGGTTATTGAGCATGTACCCATGTCTTATGTTGAGTTGTGCCCACAGTTACTCAAAATGGGATTGATTGTGTGCGTGAGTTATCTCATCCTTTGGGTGAACGTCCCCGAAGTTGGAATCCATATGCCTACTGTGTTTTTCATTCCAGAGCTCGAGGACATGACATCAATGATTGCAGAGCATTCATGCATCAGGTGCATGATTTGGTGGACGAAGGAGTAATATGTTTTAGGCTGAATGGATTGAAAGTGTCACAAGTTAAGGCACATGTGGACACTGAAGAGGTGGTCAAATTCTATTCTTCTTGAGTTATTACTCAGGCTGAGTCTTCAAAGAGATTACATCAACAACCCTCAGACGCTCCTGGGTCGAGTATGAATAAGAAAGTGCAGGGACATGTTAGGCGCTCAAAGCAATATCAGCAACAACGTCAGGATCAGCAACGACAGGCACAAAGACTATTCCAGCATAGAACAAGGGCGATGGACCGTAAAATTGATCCCATTCTGTTTCCGTATGCGGTGTTTCTTCCAGATTAAGGTTGAATCCGAACAAGTGCACTTTTGGGTACGTTCCGGTAAGCTATTGGCTTTCATTGTTAGTGAACGGGGAATCGAAGTCGATCCAGCCAAAGTATAAGCTATCCAGGAGATGCCTGAACCAAAAACTGAGAAGCAAGTATGTGGCTTCTTAGGGAGACTAAACTATATTGCACGGTTTATCTCGCAACTAACAGCCACGTGTGAGCCTATTTTCAAGCTTCTGAGGAAGAATCAGGCTATCAAGTGGAATGACGAATGCCAACAAGCATTTGACCGAATCAAGGAGTGCTTGCTAGAACCTCCGATTCTCATGCCTCCAGTGCCAGGGAGACCCTTAATTATGTACCTTACCGTACTCGAATGATCGATGGGATGTGTGCTAGGCAGCAAGATGAGTCTGGTCGAAAATAGCATGCCATTTATTAACTTATCAAAAAGTTTACCGATTGTGAGACACGCTACTCACTACTCGAGAAAACTTGTTGTGCTTTGGCATGGGCTGCTCGCCGACTAAGACACTACATTCTAACTCACACCACTTTCCTGATTTCCAAGATGGATCCTGTGAAATATATCTTCGAGAAGCCGGATCTAATTGGAAGGGTAGCCCGATGGCAGATGATTCTAATGGAATATGATATCCAGTACACTTCGCAAAAAGCAATCAAAGGGAGTGTGTTGTCTAAATACCTAGCTTAGCAACCAGTTGATGATTATCAGCCCATGAGATTCGAGTTTCCGGATGAGGACATCATATTCCTCAAGTTGCAAGACTGTGAAGAACCGCTTTCGGAGGAGGGACCAAACCCCGATTCCAAATGGAAGTTGATGTTTGATGGAGTTGTGAATGTAAATGGAAGCGGAGTAGGTGTTGTCATTATCTCGCCAGAAGGTGTCCATATGCCTTTTGCCGCTTGGATGACTTTCGAATGCACTAACAATGAAGCAGAGTATGAAGCTTGCATCATGGGGGTTGAGGAGGAAATCAACTTGCGAATCAAGAACCTCTAGATCTTCGGAGATTCTACTCTGGTGGTGAACCAAGTCAATGGCAAGTGGTTAGTTCATCAACCTCATCTGGTTCCTTACAGGGATTATACTAGGAGGTTGCTAACTTTCTTCACCAAGGTTAAGCTGAGTTATATTGCACGAGATGAACATCAGTTCAGTGATGCTCTAGCAACTTTATCATCCATGATTAAAGTTTGTCAAGAGAATTACGTGCCTCAGATCATGGTCTCTCGTCTCGAAAGACCTGCCTATATCTTTGCAGTTGACGATGGTGAGGATAATAAAACTTGGTATCATGACATCAAGCAATTCCTGAAGTCTCAAAAGTACCCGACTGGGGCATCCAGTAAGGACAAGAAGACTCTCAGAAGGCTAGCAGGAGGATTTTTCCTGAATCAAGATGATGTGCTATACTAGCAAAACTTCGACATGGTTCTGCTCAGATGCGTGGATAGACACGAATCACGCTTGTTGATGCAAGAGGTTCATGAAGGCTCCTTTGGTACCCACGCCGGAGGACATGCTATGGCAAAGAAATTGCTGAGATCGGGATATTATTGGATCACCATGGAATCCGATTGCTGTAAATATTCCTGCAAATGCCACAAGTGCCAGATTTATGTTGATAAGGTTCATTTACCTCCAAATCCGTTGAGTGTCATGTCTTCACCTTGGCCGTTAGCCATGTGGGGCATTGATATGATTGGAAAGATTGAACCAACAACTTCCAATGGTCACCACTTCATCCTGGTTGCTATAGACTATTTCACAAAGTGGGTCGAAACGGCATCTTATGCCAATGTTACAAAGCAAGTGGTAGCCCGGTTTATCAAAAGAGATATTATTTGTCGGTATGGAATTACTGAGAGAATCATTACTGATAATGGTTCTAACTTCAATAACAAGATGATGGTTGACTTGTGTCGAGATTTCAAAATAGAGCATCACAACTCTTCACCATATCGCCCGAAAATGAATGGCGCCGTCGAGGCGGCCAACAAGAACATCAAGAAAATAATGCAGAAGATGGTTGTGACATAAAAAGATTGCCATGAGATGCTACCGTTTGCGCTTCATGGGTACCGAACGTCTGTGCGTACCTCAACAGGGGCAACCCCGTTCTCATTGGTATATGGTATGGAGGCAGTCCTACCAGTTGAAGTGGAGATCCCCTCGTTGAGACTAATGATGGACGTTAAGCTAGATGAAACTGAGGGGCTCTGATCCAGGTACAATCAACTGAGCCTTAATGAAGAGAAACGCTTAATAGTTGTGTGTCATAGACAGTTGTATCAACGACGAATGAAATAGGCTTTCAACAAGAAGGTACGACCTCAACGGTACATACCAGGCGACCTAGTGCTGAAAAGGAATCTTCCTCCTTTTAACGATCATAGGGGCAAGTGGACACCCAATTATGAAGGTCTATTCGTGGTTAAAAAGGTCTTCTCAGGCGGAGCCTTGATGCTAACAACCATGGATGGCGAAGACTTCCATTCCCCCGTCAATGCAGATGCAGTAAGAAAATACTTCGTGTAAAAAAGACCCGCTGGATAAAAACAGAACAATGATCCAGGCAAAAATGGGCTCCCCAGCGAGCCAAAACAGAATAAAAGGCTCGGGAAAAAATTAGGGAAATAATGAAAAAATGTACACTCGCTGAGTTGAAAATCCGCATTGGACAACTCAGGCAAAAAAGGGTATCCCGGTGGATTGAAAACCCGAAAGGGCGGTCCACGCAAAAGAGGGACTAACACGAACGACTGTGGTCTGTGAGATTCATAATCCATCTGCAGCTAAGGTTGTTCCAAGGGTTAAAAACCAGTTCAATCACCTTTCTCAATGGGCAGAGCAAGCGGGTCGAAACTCGATAAGATTCATTTTTTCACGTTGCCAATAAGTTAGTTTGTTTTCCTTTTGGGCGATTTCCTCTTTCCAGGGAATTACTTCCGGATGTAATGCCTATTCATGGTTGTTTTCAAAATCAATAAAATCCAGTTTCAGTCAAACTTGTGACTAGTTGCTTTTGTTTTTGTTTTTCATCTAACATTTATCGATTGCAAAAATGTCCAGCAAGTTGTGATTTAAAATTGTGCTATGAACATTTGAATGCTTTCTAATTCATGCAGGAAGACAAAAGCATTTAATACAACTCTAAAAAGTGTTAAGTGGTCGGGATGGTGATTCATACCATAAGCCTGGGGCATACAAGTTCAAACTAACTCTCCAAGTTGCAGGAACTATCAGTTGTGTTTATGCAGGTACAGGTACATGCATTGCTAGTAGAGCTAAAGTGAACTTCCAGGAGGAATATCTCAACCATATGCTTGAACAAGAACAGGTGTCTTCCCGTGTGTCTCCTGTTATCCCCGGTAGAGGTGGAAGTTGAAATTTCCCAGCAAGGCAACAGAAAATTGATGTCCCCCCAAGAAGAGACTTCCCTTCAAATACATGGGCAGTACCCCAATAGTACAAGGAGTCTCTTTCTTCCCCGGGAGGTTTCTTCCTCAGCAGTGCCATACCTTTGCTTCCCAGCCAAGTCAGAAGGTCTTCACTTCCCCAACTGAGTTCAACGGGTAGCGTACCTAGCAAGAAGAGTCCATCTCCAGCAGGGTCTTGGCTCTCCAATCTCGAAGTCCAATTTATTTTTGGCAGTGGCGGCAGTTCAGAGTCGGTGTATCATTAATAACGTTCTCCTCATAGTTGATTCCTCCTCACCAGGATGGACCAGATCAATGCAGTGATCATCAGTTCTCCCCAGTTAAGCCACCTGGGATACTTGCTGTCTTCTTATCAGGAGATCTTTTTTGCATTCACATGTGCATAATCACCATTGCATTTGCATCCTCCAAAGCATAGCATTTCCATTGTCATGGAGCATTACACCATAAATTCAAATATGTGCACGCCAGCATGAGCCAATTTTGAGGTATATTACATAAGACCTGTAACATCTTCTCAACCTGAAATACTCCCCAGAGAGGATACCAATTCTAATTTTTTTATTCTTTACAAATAGATATGGTGCACCCTAATAACATTTCTAAATAATTAGTTTCTTTAAACTATGTGGTTCCTAATGTACAGGGGGTTGTTGTGAAGATAGTAGATGTCGGTGATAACTTTAATCACAAGCAAGATTTTTATGACCGTGATAGCATGATCACATGGATTCGTAGGATCCCAACTACACTTGGTTTTAGTGTGGTTATTGGAATATCTGATAATGGATCAGAAAGAAGAAACACTTGTGTAACCTTATTGTGCGAAATAAGTGGGATATATCAAGTTCCACTAAGGAAGTTTAAAAGAGATGACACAGGTAGTAGAAAATGAGAGTGTCCTTTTAAAATTTGTGGTTACATGTTGGCTAGCAAAATGGATATTTAGTAATGTTTGTGGTTGCATAACCATGAATTGTGCTCAAAGTTACAAGATCTTCCTAGTGTATGTCGCCTCAAATCGAAAGAGAAGACGTGCATCAATGACATGACCTTGAATCTTGTCCAACCCAAAAATATCCTTTCCACATTGAAATAGAAGGAACCCGAAAATGTTTCAAATATTAGGCAAGTTTATAACATTCGGTACTGCAATAACAATGTTATTAGGGAAGACAAGTCAGAGATGCAACAACTATTGAAATTGTTGGATAATAACAATTATGTATCTCGATACCGAACTTGCGTCGATGGAGTCACAGTTAGAGACATTTTTTGGACTCATTCGAAATTGATAAAGTTATTCAACACTTTTCGATGGTGCTCATTTTTTATTCCACCTACAAGACCAACAAGTATAGGCTTACGTTATTTGAGTTGGTTGGTGTAACCTCCACCGAGAAGACATATTTCGTTGATTTTGCTTTTTTTAGAATGTATCATTTAATTTTATGTCGAAATAATCAATGTAACGTATATTATTTTATGAATGTTGAATCTATGGTTGCTATGTTGAATTTATGAAGTTTCAGTCTCTGGGTTTCATCCGCGTTTATACTTATTGAAAACTTCTGTAGATACAACTACGAAATTAATAAATAAAAAAAGATGTGTCCGGAGATACATCAGCGGAGGCAAGAAGTGTATTTTGGGAAGCACACATGGTGACTGAGAAACCCAATGGGTGGGATAAGAAACTCAATTATTTTTAAATAGAAAAGGCATGTGTTTTTTATAAGCCTATTTAGTTAAAAATGTTAGGCCTCAAGCCATGAAAAAAGACTTTTAAACCTAACAGGCCGATCTATCTAAATAAATATGAATAATTTTTTTTAGGGATAATTATATAAAACCCCCCTGTCATTAGGGCGGGTTTTGGTTTTACCCCCTTTAAGATATTTTTTAATTGACGCCCCCTCATAAAATGAAAATTCAGATTGTACCACCCCCTTTTACTGCCTTGCTGATGTGGATAAGGTTGACTGGGCAATTGTGTGTGACTGGACAATTGTGTGTAACCTTGTTATACTATTTGAAATTCCCCCCCGTCAGTTAGGGTTCCCAATTTGAAAGGTTTGGAAGCAGGAAGGAAGCGAGCTTGAAGACGAAGTGGCATCCATGGGAGAACGCAAGGACGAAGACGAAGCAATGGATTTACAGGTTTGTTTAGCAATGTTGATGATGTTAAGTAGTTCTATTTTCGTCATGTTCATTTTCTTCTGTTTCTATTTTCAGAAAAAAAAATTTTTAATGTGGTGTTTAGACATGGAGGGGAGTTTCTGAAGCACAGTGACGGCGAAACAATATATATGGGTGGTGTTTCTACTGTAGTTTCTGGGGAACACTTAGATAGATTTAACACTAGTCATATTAACAACATAGTCAGTGGATGGGGTTACCCTGTAGGATCGTATCGGTTGTGGGCTAGGATCCCTGAAATTGCTCCTAAGCATTTTCAGATTAAGAACGATGAGAATGCATATGATTTCACATGTTACCATTCTGTAAATGAAGTTGATGGTGAACTTTTTGTTGAACATGATACTAGTGGTAGTGAAATAAACCCTAGGTGTGTCAATCATTTGTCTGATTTAAAGGATAGTGATGAAGATAATGTAGAAAGTTTGGACGATAGTGAGGATGAGAGGACCACTGCTCTTGTAGATGGTTTTGAAGGTGTAGATGTCACTATACCAGTCAGTCAAGGTCCAATAATTAGTGGTTTCTTAACTGGTTGTAGTAAGAAATGTGTGGAAGATGAGGATGATGAGGCTTATGTGAGTGAAGAGTTGTTGAGTTCTGATGTTGATAACTCAGATGAAGAGAAAAAACCAAAGTTTGAGAAGTTTAAAAAAGAACAGCTGAATAAAAATTTCAAGTTCAAATGGGGTATGGAGTTCAAATCCCTAGATGAGTTTAGGGGAGCAATTCGTGAGTGGACTATTTTGAATGGGAGGGAAATAAGATTTGTGAAAAATGAGGGGTATAGAGTGAGAGTGGAATGTAAAGTGAAATGTGGTTTTTTAATGCTTTGTTCCAAAGTGGGCCACAAGCACACTTATGTTATAAAGACTATAAAGGATACCCACACATGTGATAGGGTTTTAGATAACAAAACAACTAGTTCAAAGTGGGTTGCAAAGGTTGTGGTTAAGATGCTTCAAACTTCAGAGAAGGTGAGAATCATTGATATCATACAACATATTAGGCAAACATTTGCAGTTGGTATCACTGTTGCTAGGGCTTGGAAAGCTAAGATGATTGCCAAGAAAATCATAGAAGGTGATGCAGATCAAGAATATGCTAGCCTATGGAGATATGCAGCTGAGTTGAATAGGGAAAATCCTGGGAATACTGTAAAGATAAACATAGAAAGAGCATCATCCTCCATTCAACCAAGATTTGGATCCTTTTATTTTTGTTTTGATGGATGTAGGAAGGGTTTCATGAATGGTTGTAGACCCTTCATTGGTGTTGATGGGTGTCACTTGAAAACTAGATATGGTGGTCAGCTTTTGATTGCTGTTGGAAGGGATCCTAATGACCAGTATTTTCCACTTGCATTTGGTGTGGTTGAAACTAAAACTAAGGAATCATGGAGGTGGTTCATAAATTTGGTGATGGAAGATGTTGGCATTGAAAACATATATGTTTTTATTTCTAACCAGCAAAAGGTAAACATATGTTTTTATTTATGTGATATTATTTTATTGGTATCATATGTTTTTTGTTTCATACAAATTATCTTCATTTGGTCAGGGGTTGGTTGCAGTTTTTGAGGAAATGGAAGCTAGGATCGAGCATAGGCTATGCTTAAGGCACTTGTATGCTAATTTCAAGAAGAAGTTTGGTGGTGGAGCTCTAATTAGAGATCTTATGATGGGGGCAGCAAAGGCAACATACCAGCAAGCATGGCAGCAAAAGATGAATGAGTTAAAGGCAATAGACACCAAGGCTTGGGCTTGGCTCATGGGAATTCCAAAGGAAAGTTGGTGTAAGCATGCTTTTAGTTTCTATTCTAAGTGTGATGTATTGATGAAAAACATATCTGAATCTTTTAATGCAACTATTTTGCTTGCTAGAGATAAACCAATTGTGACAATGTGTGAATGGATTAGGATGTATCTAATGAATAGATGTAGTAACTCCACTGTGAAACTGGATAAGTGGCCACATAGGGTAATGCCCATTCCTAGGAGAAGGTTAGATAGTGAGGTTGCTAATAGTGGTCATTGGTTACCTACTTGGTCTAAGGATGAAGTATTTCAAGTCAATCATGCATATAACAGACAAGAGTTTATTGTGGACATAGCCAAAAGAGCTTGCAGCTGTAATTTTTGGGAATTGGTTGGCATCCCATGCAGGCATGCTATTGCTGCATTAGGCTTTAAGCAACAACCACCTGAGCTGTTTGTACATGAGTGTTACTCAAGAGAGAAGTATGCATTGGCCTATGGTTTTGCTATCAGTCCTATAAATGGGATTGATATGTGGCCTGAGGTTGAGTGTGAAGATTTGTTGCCTCCTAAGTACAAAAAGGGTCCTGGTAGACCTAGAAAACTCAGAATTAGGGAGAGTGGGGAGGAAGGTGCAAGAAGAAGGCTACCAAGTGTATCTTATAGATGCACTAGGTGTGACAAGACTGGGCATAATGTGAAATCATGCAAGGCCAAGAAACAACATCCAATTGCCCTAAAAAGAAAGGTAATTATTTCTGCTTTATGTGCAGTTTCTGCATTATGTTATGTTTCTGCTAATGTTGGTTTGCTTGCTTTGTTTTCTACTGTGTCTGCAGAAGATGAATAGACCACAAGGTGAGCAAAATCAAAGTCAGCCTAGTGTTGAACAAAGTCAGCCTAGTGTTGAACAAAGTCAACCTAGTGTGGTGACCAGTCAAACTCATCCTAATGTTGAACAAAATCAAAGTCAGCCTAGTGTTGAACAAAGTCAAACTCAGCCAAGGGAGGCTTCAATCTATGAGGACATCACTGATGAAATGATTGCAAGTATGCCAGACATAAAACCAAGTGTGCAAGCATCAGCAAGGGCTAAGGGAAAAACAAAGCTTAAAGAGGAGGTCAAGCCATTAAGAAAGAGGCAAAGTGAGAGAATTAAGGAAAATTGGTTTAAAAAACCAAAACCCTACACAGGTCCAGGTTCAGACCCACAACAGCCTTTGAATTTCCCTGAAGAAGATTGACATGCCCTGAAGAAGAAGGCTACAAGGAAGGCTCCAAAGGAGAAATGCATCAATGATATTTAACTACATTTTATGTTATGTTTGAATTCTGCATATTAGTAAACTTGATGTTCTGAATATTTTGTAAACAAGATGCTATTTTTTATTCTTGATGAATTCTGCATATTCTGTAAACTTGATGCTATTTTGGTAATATTATTGGAACTTCTTCCATTTTGGTTATATTTTGGTAATATTATTGGAACTTCTTCCATTTTGGTAATATTACAACTATAACAAGAAACCAATATAATGCAGAAACCAGAAACACTATTACAAATATTACAACTATAACAAGAAACCAATATAATGCAGAAACCACTATTATGCAGAATAATGGACCTGTAATAACATGGACACTAAGAAACCAATATAATGTAGAAACCAGAAACACTATAACAACATAGACACAATTACATAGACATTATTATGCAGAAACAATATAATGCAGAAACATAAACAGAATCACTATAATTTGTCATCAATACTAGAAACATAAACATAAACAGAATCACTATAATTTGTCATCAATACCAGAAACATAAACATAAACAGAATCACTATAATTTGTCTTCAATACCAGAAACATAAACAGAATCATTATAATAACATAACAATCAAACCAGAATATTATCTCATTTTATTGAACTTTGTCATCAATACATTACAACTTTGTCATTAATTTTTTACAATTGGTTAAACAATAAGGCAATAAAAATACAGAGCATTATAATTCCTATCTTAAGCTTCCTATTAACAATTCTCTGCACATCAAGCTTCATCTTCACCTTCTCTAGTTTGACTTTCAATGCTTCAAATTGCACTTCTTCCATTACACAATTCTTACAAACAGATTGCATAGGGCCTATATCTTTGACTGGCTTTTCCATTTCATCATCCCATACAAATAACTCACAATCATTAGTGTTATTGCGACATTTTCAGAACTTCCGATTGCGATTTTTTCTTGTACTTGAAACCCACAACTTCATTGATCTACCACAACCACAAACGGGTAATCCAGGAATCGAAACCGAAGCACTACTCGCAATATACATAATCAATATATCATAGAAAGCTCAAGAGGAGAAGAAGAATGGAGATTGCGATTGGAAAATGGTGCTGAGAAGAGGAGATCAAGGATGGTGCTGTGAAGAGGAGAAGAAGAATGGAACCCTAGAAATTGGGATCCTTTTATGGAACCCTAGAAATTGTCCAATCACACACAATTGCCTAGTCAGCCTTGTCCACATCAACAAGGCAGTAAAAGGGGGTGGTACAATCTGAATTTTCATTTTATGAGGGGGCGTCAATTAAGAAATATCTTAAAGGGGGTAAAACCAAAACCCGCTCTAATGACAGGGGGGTTTTATATAATTATCCATTTTTTTTATTATCATTATGTTATGTTTTGTACTTTGAACTAAAATACATATATAAAAATTGATTATCTTGGAGAACTTATGAAAATAAGATGAAAACACCTAATGAACAATGTTATAACTTATTTTTAGAAGTTATCTTAAATAAATAATCTAAAAAAATAAATGATAATAGAAGTTAAAATAAATCAATTCAAACAATTTTTAGTCTCATTGATTATTGATTTTTTAGTTTGTTAGTTTATTTAAATATTATTTTAATTGTTTATTTAAATATATTTAAAATAATAGTCTTTTATGTAGACTAACGGACTAACCAACTCTTAGAAAATGTCAGACTGGTCTAAAAATAAGTCTATAATAAATTATATATTAGACTTAAGTTTCGATTTTTTAACAGATCAGATTTATACTTAACAATGCTTAGCTCGAACAAATCTATTTTCATCTCTAATTTTCACGGATAAAATTGACACATATTTTTCAAACGATTCATACTCAAAAATTTGTGTCTCTTACTTGCTCCACACTAAGGAGCTATCGATTAGTGTACTTTACATGTACATTCATTAATAACTACTATTTCCTCACTAAAAAAAATTACTATTTTATTTTTGGAAAATATAATTTTATTGTTACTTTTTCATAAACAAATATTGCTTTACTCTTGATTTTTTAATATAAAGACTCGATTTAAGGTTTTAACATTGATTTTAGACTTGGTAATATATTAGACCAACACTAAATAATTCAATTGGTAATCAGAATGAATTGAATATATACTTGAATCCCAAGAATATAAGGTTGATTCTCACATAAAACAAAAACTCTACTAAAAAGTAGAGAAGATTGTAAGATCACAATATCAAATTTAATTAATTAATTATTTTTAATTAGGTTATATTAATTACTATCAACTTATAAAAAGAGGTAAAATATTGAAAAAAAAAACAAATTAAATTCTACAGTCAGCTTTCTAAATTTATAAGTATAAAAATAAATAAATAAATAAACATCGTAAAAATATGTACATCAAGTACATCCCAACCTATTGGATTATCTACACCCAAAAAAATAAAGGATGAAAAACATCATACACAACCATGGCCACCACCGTCGCAAGTGCAACTACCGTTGCCGGAGATAATATCACCACCTTGTTGCGGTTTAGTGCTTAGGCAACAACATAGAAGAGCCACCAACAACATGAATCCCCATACTGAAGCCAAAGCTTGTGCCCAACTCAAGTATTTCTCCATTCACTTCTTCTGACTTTGATCTTCAGCTCCATTCAATACGTATAATATAATATTTATACCAGAATCAATCATTAATAATATGATAGATTTCTACTCTTTAGGGAAAAGAGAATAATGGTATCATTTTGATGAGATATGGTGTGGCACATGGTTTGAGCTTGGAAGAGTGCAAAACAACACGGGGCCAACCTGGGATTTTCATGCTCACACCTTAGTGGAGATAATGCTTTTCCAACTCTTATAATCCTTTAAAGCCTAAATCAAAGAGTAATAAATTATTTTTTTTATGTGGCATAAATGCTTGGGAATCTTTTCGTTGTTGTTTTTATAAAAAATAATTTTCAATTGTCACTTTGAAGACTACAAAAATATACGCATAAAAGTGAACAGTTGAAAATAAAAATGTTTAATATTTTTTTCTCTTAGGTAGGTTTATATCGATCCATTATTTTTAAAAACAACTAGTTTGATTCTTCGATCTTACTTATTGTTTTAAGTTTATTCTTATGAACAATATTTCTTAAACACTGTTAATTTTTATAATGTTTTGTCCTAGTTAGTAGGACGTGTTTGTCACGTAAGATCAGACATAATAAACATTGAAGTTCACATTGAAATCCATTTAAGCTAATATGAATGTTGTTCTTCTTCAACCAATGAATTAGTGTTCGTTCTTCTTCTTCTACAATCTCATTAAATACACCTTTTTCAACCGAAATTCTTCTTCTTCAATCTTAAGATTTAGGATTCATAGTACGAATAAGGGTGTCTCTAAATGTGTATTTGTTCCACAAGATTCTGGTAATGGTGGAGAAGACAATAACATTTATGAATCCAGGGGTAATTCATCATCTTCAAAGAAGCAATGGGGTCAAGGTTGTTTATGTGAAAACTTGGCTATGCTTGGAAGGGCGGCAACAATTAAGAGTTTTGGAAAGCCATTTTGGATATGTTCACACTATATGACTTTTCTTCTAATCTTTCAATTTTAATTTGGCACAGTGTTTTTTATGCCAACACGTTGTTGTTCCTATGTAATATTTTTGTAAATTCACGCAGGGTCTACCAAAAATTGATGTGATTATTTTGTTTGGTATTATGATGAAGTGAAAGATGATATAAGGTCATATTCATCATGAAGTAAAAAAAAAATTGAAAATGTTAGCAAAAGATAATGAAGATTAAAATCTTAAATTAGTTCAATATGAAGGATGAATTAAAACAAAGAGACAAAATTGATGCACAAAAGTAAGAGTTAGCAAGACATTCAAGTGACTCTTGAGAACACAATGAGATGGAAGAATTTTTGGAAAATAAAAGTTATGTTTCTTAGTTATTAGTGTTTTAATGTATAAATTATATGTTTAATTTTAGATGAATGAGATATAATTCAAGTTTATATATGTATATAATGCGTGAGTTGATTTTGTAATGAAATTCTAGAAGAATGATATACTATTGTTTTTTGGGACATCAGTTGACATTAATTTGACATAGCAAATATGATTTTGGTTTCATTTCAACATCAATTAGACAAACTAATTTAACATCAATTTAATTGAATTGAATGCATCATTCGTTTATTGGATGCATCTTTATTGAATCCGTAAATGACATTATTACAAAATGTTTACATTATTACAAAATAGACATTTCTTAACACATGTTTACAACGACTATAATGTTAATTGTGGTAATAGTATATTTTTTGGCACTTTTTTTTGTATTTATTAGAGGATATGTCACAACGTCAAATGTAGCAACCGTAGTGAAAAGGTATAAAAAGTGAAATTGTTCGAATTCCAACACCAATAATTAGTCATTTATCGTGATACAAATGTTATTGCCATTGTATATCACCACAGTTTTTAATTTCAACTGTGATGAAAGGTGATAATTTATTTATATATAAGTAAAATTATTTATCGCTTCAGTACATAACAACCGTCTCTCTCAAAACAATACCCTAATAACTCTTTTACTCGTCTCTCTGAAAATAAAACCCTAACAACGCTGTCACTCGTCTCTCTCATATGGAAACCCCAAACCGAAACCATAACAATAAATCTTAGCCAATGGATATTTACAGGTGTGTTTTCTCTGTAGTTTTGTTTTTCAAAATCTATTTTAATAGTTTGTTTCATGATCTTTGAACTTTCTTCTTTTTTTGACTTGTAGGTACATGAATGCTTGTAGGTATATGAATATTTCTTTCAACAAAGAGGAAGAAGCTAGATTTAACCATACAAACTTGTGTCAAAGATCCAGAATAACATCCATTCAAAATATACTCAAGTTTGAAGGTCTAAATTTATCTTCATCCTTATTTCATTATTGACATGCCATAATGTTACATGTATGGTATGTTTTATGACTTGATATGTTTGGTGTATCGTGTTTGTTGTTGATGAATGCTTTTGATGAATGTTGTTGTTAATGTTTGTTTAAAAGATGAGTTTATTATATATTATGTGGTTTGAGTTTTTTTTCAATCCCTTGCTGAATATATAACTTTCAAAACTATATTAGAAAATTATGATATGATAGAGAAAATTGTATTAGAAAAACATTCAATTCTTGACAAGAATTCTTCACATTGTTAACTGTATTTTTTCCTTGGCTGTTAGAACTTGATTTAGTGACTGTAGATCGTCAACCACCCCTCTCTCCGTCTTTAGTTTTGTTTACAAACTAAAAAATATTTTTCAAAAAGAATTAGAGGTGAAGGAAGGGGTTGTTGAAGATCTAGGGTCATTAAATCAAGTTCTGACTATCAAAGAACAAAATATGGATAAGGAGTTGAAGAACCCTTGGCAAGCATTGGACGTATACTTATTCTTCTAATATAACTTAATTTGTCATATTAAAATATTATAGTGCATATTCGAAGGTTATATGTTTAGTGAGCATTGGCGAAATAAGCATTCCAAATAATTTATAATAAACTCAGGGCTATATATCATAATGTTTGTCTAGCACAACCGTTGTTAGATATGTTGCATTTAACATACCACAACGGTTGTTTAACGTAATCGTTGTGGTAGATAGCACACTACATGTATACAATCATGGTCGCACGTCCATGGTGGAAATTATCATACATACAATCACATCTTACGTCACAACGGTTGGACCATATGTTATCTCCCAAATTTCGACGCTGTAAACACCCCAAATTTGCCCTCACTCATTTCACACCATGGCTTGTGATTTTTCATATTTACATTAGTTTAAGCATATCATTTCATGTTGCATTTTTGCTTCACTGCATTAGTTCAAGTTCATCTGCATCTAGGGTTTGTGATATGAGCAATCCAAGGATTTATCTGAGCCACTCCAAAGGTCTTCAATCATCTCAAGAGGGTCCATGTATGTTTAATCATCATATTTTATCCTCCAAAGATCAAAGAAGTCAAAGAATCACAAGAACTGGCAAAGCATGGAAGCATAGCTAAGATTTAACTGCACAAATGATCTGAAATTAGGGTTTTGGTTTCAGAGGCCATAAATCCAAATTTTTTGGTCATTCTTGTTTCTATTGGTCTCAATATGATATAAGGATCATGCATACAAAGTTTGATGAAGAAATTCATTGTGGAAGTCATCTGTTCACTAGGTAACTTCTTGAGCAAGTCAAAGCAAAATTAGGGCATCTGAGGCCCCCCAACATGGAACCAAAATGGATTTTTCATCAAATTGAGGTTATGTGGTCTTTATTTGATCATTGAAGTGCTTAGAAGTTCACAAAATTGAAGAAAAGTGATCTAAACCAAAAGTATCCAAAAATGGAAATGACTTGTAATGTAAACTTTCCATTTTGGGAATGTTTTTCAACCTCCTCTTTCTCAACCAAAAATGCTTCAAATTAAAAATTGTTGGTCATGAAAGTTGTAGATTGGATCATTCCCTTTTCAAAAAGTACAAGAACAAGTTCCAATTCATTATGGAACTCAAGTTATGGCTTGTCAAAGTTGGCAAAAATCCCATAAATTTCAAGAATGCACCAAAAGGGATTCTTTGCAAAACCACTTGCCAAGGCTTTTTGTGACTTCAAACACACTTCAATACATCATAAAATCATAGTGCATTGCCTCTAGATCAGAATTGCCCAAGGAATTGCAAGATTACATGCCTTGAACATCAAGATTTCTCAAAAGGGCCAAAACTTCACATAATTGCAAAACCCCCCATAACTTTATTCCCACATGCTGAATTGCCTCAAGATTGAATTTGTGGACATCCATGAAGTCAGCTGCGCATGGACATGCCCAAAGGCCAGCTGCATTTTTTCCCATACCTCAAGTACAAGAAATGTTGACTTTATGCAAATTCACACATACCAATCACAATAGTCCACCACCCACTCTCTGCCCAATCCAGACACTACAAGCATGCCTCAAGGGTCATTTTTCATAACACACACAAGCCTAACTCTCCAAGAACTCAGCATTGCCAAAAACACTCCCTCTTGCAAAAACTTTCGAAACTCATAGCCCACTCACTCAATCTTCAAACCAATTCCACCATTCATCTCTAAATCACTCACTGATCACAAACCAACCATTAAAACAGCCAGAAACACACCATACACAAAACATGATTCTCAACCAGTTGAGGTGCAATCTCATAAACCAGCCACTATGAAGGTCTTCCAAGCATCAAAGCTTCTTCAGGAAGGTCATTGGATTCAGCTTGCACAGAAGAAACAGCCTAAAAGCTCCAAACTGAGGAAGTTCAAGCTCAGGTAACTTCTTCAAACATTTTTCCAGAAGTGTTATTTTAAGTGTTTAGATTGATCTTTATGCTTTGTTGATCACCATGATGTGTTTATTTTTAAGAATGGTTAAGAAATGAGCCTGTATGCATGTTCTGAAAGTTTCACCATTTTTGGTCTTTGCTTCGAATCATGAGTTTGGTGAGGAATCAATATGTTTTGAGTGTGGATTTGAGGTCAGGGAGATGAGGGGAGTTGATCTGGAGCTTTAGAGCTCCAAAAATTACCTAGGGAAGAAGTTGGAGATTTTCAGGTGAGGGGGTCACCGGAGAAGACGACCGGAGCTCTTCTCCGGTGACCTGAAAGTCATTAGTGTGTTAATTAGGGTTAAGGTTTTGTTTAAACGTGGACCATTAGATTTCCCCTTCCCACGTCAGATGAGTGGCTGAGATCATTTCATTAACTTAATTTCTAGATTAAATATTTAATTAATTAGGTTTAACTGAGTTTGAATTCTGGCCACAAGATTTGGTGCGCAGTCAACCTAGGATTTCCCATATTCAATCCCAACCCTTCCCTTTGCATACTTCTGCTATTTCTAATTTTTATTTCATTTTTCTCATTTAATTTTATACCATTTATTTAAAATAGTTAGAAATTTCCAAAAATATTTTTATTTTGCATTTTGATTTCAAATAATTTTCTTAAACCAAAAATATTTTTATTTTTATTTTTCACATTAAAAATCATTTTTTAAACATTTAAATGTTTATTTTAATTAATTAATGAAAATTAATTAATTAAAATATCATTTAGATTTATAAAAATCCCAAAAAAATTCATATTGCATCTTTAAACATTTAGAGACATTATCATACCATCCACACAAATTTCTTTTTGGTTTTGAACCATCTTTGATAATTTTCTTGAATTTAGGGTTCATAAAATTCACATTTTAGAACCCTAACTTCAAGAATTATTTTCTGCCTAACCAAGAATGGTATGACAATGGTTCTTTTTGCATTGATCTTCACTTGACATGTAGTTTCTAACATAATTTTGTCATAAATTTCTTCTGCCTTTTTGAGTTGATTTGCATTTTTTCCCTTTAAGTACCTTAAAACCCTAGAAAACTTAGAAAAATCATAAACTTTCACTAGGTTAAGAGTTAGGTCTTCTCCTTTGGGGTGTGGTATCATATGGAGTTAGGGTTATTTTGATTGCATTTTCAACTTTTTATCTTGTCATTTTCTTCTGTTTTTGAGTTTTGCATCTCATGTTGCATGAAAACCCTAATTTCCCATCTTCTTTTGCATACATCTTGCATATGCTTGCATTCATGAACTTGCCATGACATTTTATGTATTCACATGACATATAAGACATCTTAGGACACATTAGAATCATGCTTGATCATTTCTTCATCCATTTGCCATGTTATGCATCCATTTCATTTCATGTGCATCCATGAACTTTCATGCTTCTTTCATGTTTCATTTGCATTCTCATCACTTGTATGAACTTTCATATCACTTGACATGCTTTCATATCATCTCTTAGCATCATTCACACCATGAACATGCTTCTGGTTTTGGTTTGCATCCTTGCATTCATTTCATTATCTTTTCATTTCATTTCTTTTCACTAACTTTTCAGGTGGTAAGTGCTTTGAGAAGTGAATTTGCCTTCACTTCTCACAATCTCTTTTCATCTCTCTTATTCATCCTTGCTGCATTTTGTATTTGTATTAGAGTGAGCTTGCTTATTAATGTTCCTCCTTCACCTTCTTTCTTCAAGCAACTTATCTTCTTAAGTGAAGTAAGTTGACTTGCTTCTTCTGCTTCTCCTCCTTTCATCTGCTTCTTCCTTGGTGGCTCTTCTTGAAGATTTCTTGCAAGCCTCATAAACCTTAGGAACACCCAATCATGATCAAAATTAGGGTTTGATTAGTCCCCCCATTAGTTTTACCTTTATGTCATCTTTTGTGTCTCTCCTCTCCTCTCATAATCAGGGACTATACCTTCAAGGCTTTAAGGCTTTGTGATTAAGATTATGCCTGCATCCTTCTCTTAGGATGGAGTGCATAACTTTAATCCTAAGTGTTAAACCCTTAATGTGTTTAAATCTCTTAATCAATCCATCTAATAATCACTAATACATCAATCTTGTAACTTGGGCATTGCATTACGGTTCTAATTCTTCCTTAATTGGTTAAGAAGGACTAACCCTAATGTTAATGGACAATTCCTCCTCAAGTTGTCTTACAAACCATAAAATCCATTTCTTAATCTTATTATTAACTAAAATCCACTTTAATAAAGGCTTTGTTTTGTCATGAGGTTAATCCCTAACCATGGATTAAGTTGAAGAGCCTTCCTCAGCTTAAATGTTCTCATCTATTATCCTTCTATTAGGATGGTGTAATGGGTCCATTAAATCCTTGATTATGGCTTAAAATCATTACTTAACACTAAACAAAAACTCCAAAAACATCTAAATAATTGCAAGTAGGTCAATGATCTTAATCCTATATCATGGTGATTAAGTGTGAAGTGTTTACTTCATACTTAAAGTATTCTCATTACCCCTAATCAGAGGGAGGATGTGATGAGTTTACTAACCCTTGGTTTAGGCTTAAGCTCATTAACTTATGACAAACACAAAAAGCAATAAAAGACTGAAAACACACAAAAAAAACAATAATCGTCTCCTCCAGGATTCTTTTCTCACCTCATTCACTCATAAACGAGAACTTGCTTCTTCCGTCTAATGCAAGACAGTTTGCACCTGAGCCAGACAGGTCATACACTTGAGCATAGACAAGCAAGCAGTTCATCAGTCAATTTATCATTCAGTCTCTTTGAGTTGAACTACGGTGTTCTGCCTTCCTCATTGCACAAGAGGATACGTAGGCATAACTTAACTGTTATCGAACAAAAATCTTTGTGTCTTCCCCCCTCTTTCAGCATTCTTTTTAAGCCTCATTCCTGAGCACCTCACTTCACTTTCTTGCACTAACACTTGTACATTCTTTTCCAGCTTTTGCACACAGATAGCACAGAAACCTACCCCTTTAAACACAAACTTTCAAGCGTGGATCCCGTCGAGTACGACGGACAATCTGGGTGCTAATACCTTCCCAGGTTGTAACCAACCCCCTTTCTCAGTTTCTCTGGTTCGCGACCGTCTTATCCATATCTTTCTAGGTCTATGTAGCATTACCTTTCCTTCGGGATAAAAATGCCTAGCTGGCGACTCTTTTCAGTTCATCTTCATGTTAGCTTTCACCGACCGTTCGCGTCTGTACCCCGTCTATCCCTGTGTCATTTGGTGGGAGCGACAACTTGGCGACTCTGCTGGGGACCCTTACTGCAACCAGGGCTTCTGGTTTCTTTTTGTGGGTTCCTCCTAGCGCTTGTTTGATTTTGTGTTTATGGGGGTGTTATGTGCTATTTTTGTTCATTTATTTGCTTTATTTACTGCTTTATGTACAACTTTATTTACTGCTTTCTTTACAGTTTTTTATACATCATACTGTCATTATCATTGCTGGATCTGGTTTCAGTTTTGGTGGGTGGGGTTGTAACACGGTGGGAGAACTGACTTTAAGTTATGTTGCGGATAGCAAGAGTCGCCACCGACTTTTATTTTATCCAAAAGGAAAGGTATTAAAAGAACAGGAAAGACCTTAAGAGAATATTTTGGGTCCGGGGGGTAGGTTATGAAAAGGGAAGGTATTAGCACCCTTTTCATCCATGGTTATCCATGGGCTCTTAGGTACTTAAGCTCACTTTATTTTTGAAAGTGTAGTGTGTGAATAGAAAAAATTTTCAGAATAGTTAATAATAATCCATGTACGGATGTGTAAAAACTTGTTTGAAAATTTGTTGGAAATTGTGATGAGTTTGAAAAGTTTTTGAAGTGAGCAAGTACATAAGAGGAACCTACCCTAGAATTTAAAGTCTTTCTTGTTCTTTTTCCTTTCCTTGGTAAGACTATCCCTACTATTAAGGAGTAGGTAGTCATTACCTTGGATGTTAAGGGACATGTGAGGGACAATCTGGTTATGAAGGCAACTGTGGGGTGTATTAAGCACATATAAGGGACTATCATCATTTTTCGAAAGGGACTCGATTCGTATAGGCAACCATGAGGGACTTGATGATTTATCTTTTGAAAGGGACTTGCTTTATACACCCCACTTGACCATTATTCGTAGGCAACTTGAGAGATAACCTTAGGAAGTGAGACGGCGATTAAAATCGGCTTACGTGTGTGTGAGTGTTTATTCTAATTATCTTATGATTAAAATTATCTAGAATTAATTTTAAGAACATACATGTTTTTGCACTCCCTAATTACTAACCATAATAATAATTAAATAATTAAACAATTTACATCCAGGAAACAATTACAAAATTATAATAATAAAATACAGTAAATAGCAAAATATAATCAAAATAAATATAATAAGCAAAAAATAATAAATAAGTAAATAAAATATTGGGGTTAGTAAATAATGATAATAAGAAAAATTAAATAAGGTTAGTAGAAATATAAAGTTAGTGAAAATAATTTAAATAATAAGCAAAAAGTTAGTAATAATAAAATAATGATAATAACAATTTAGAAATAAGGTTAGAAACATAATAATAAAGATATAATAATAATATTGTTAATAAATAATAAAGACTAATGAAATTAATAAAGCAAAAACTAACCAAAATTATAATAATAATATATCAACAATTTTTATATAATCAATTATTTAGAAAGAAATATGAATAAACAATTATTTTAATTTACAAATTATTAAGTTATTTTTAGATATATTATAGCCACAAAACTTAATTATTATAAATTCAATTATTTCTATACAAAAGTTATAAAAAAGTATTTACTTGATATATAAAGAGAAAAATAAATTATAAGTATATTTACAAAAACTTTAATTTCTAATAATATGAAATATATATTTATTTTAGATAAGGGAAATAATTTATAATTATACTTATAATATTTACATGAATCATACTAAATAAATATATATACATTATAATTACATTAACAATTGGAAAATAAAATTACTTAGAAAAAATAGAATTAGATTTTATTTAGAAAAATATTTTAGGGTTTGATTATATACAAAATTTATTTTTAACTAATTATACCAAATTATCTTAACTAATATATATTATACAAATAAAATTTAAATTAAAAATCAAGAGTTTTATATTTTTTTTTTAGAAAATAATTTTAAGGATTGGGATATATAATATATACATACTATCATAATATAATAGTAAAATTTTGATTATTTAAACTAATTAAATTAAAAGAAAGAAAATAAAATAAAAAGAAAGACAGAAAAGGAACCTGATGGGATTTGATCCCAAGACTTCACCCTTGCAAGCAGCAACAACATCCACTGGGCCAGCCAGGCGCAGGTGGGAAAGAGTGAAGCATAGTTGCTTTTGTGTCTTGCCCTTGAAAATCCAAAAAAAATAAATGAACAAAAAGGCCTAGGGTGAGAATCGTACCCAGGACCTTCAGATTACCAACATGCGCGCACATCCACCTGGCTGGGAGAGCCTTCCTGGTTATTGAATGGCTACAAACAATAATATATGAAACACAATTTAAATGGAAACATATCAAAAAAATTGCTGGAGGTAGGATTCGAACCCCCAGCCTTCACCAACACGCGCATGCACTTTTCCACCAGGCCAACCATACATTGGTGTTATAATACTGAAACAAATACATTATAATATATTAATACAATTCAAATTTTAGAAAACGCGCCAGAATAACTTCGTCTTCAACCTTGTGACCTTCAAAATTTACTGCGAAATCTCCTATGAATTTTCCTGCGAAATCAAAACGGTAACAAAACCTGCGAATTTCAAACATGGACAAAACAACAAGATTTTGTAAAATTGATTATGCCATTAAGTTCCTAACAAGATTTCCAATGTTTCTACGTTCTTAGAATCCATTTATATGGGCTGGATTGAAGAACCCCAATTGGAACCATAAACCCTAAAAATGGCAGATCACGCATTAGGCTATGAAACTTCATCAATCGCTCCAGATTTCATCTAAGGTCATCAACAAACACAATTATGTAATCAAATTTCATTTATATGCAAGAAATCATTGGAATCGAAAAAAAATTATTCAAGAGCAAAGTGGATTCGGGTTATCCAATGTAGTGCACATGGGATGCAAATGAGTGATGCTTTAGCTTCAGGGATGTCCATAGAACACGTCTATGTTCTTAGTTTACCTTAAAACCTCCTGGATTGAAGAATCTGAATCTCACTTTTTTGATGAATTTTGAGTTTTGAAACTTACACTGTGGCTGCTGGATTTCGTGGCTAGGGTTATGCTTATGATCTATACTTATAGGTGAATCAATCTAGGTCAGAAAATTCAATGGTTATGTGGATAATTTGATTTAAAAAGATTGAAAAAGATGGTGTCATGAAATTCAAATATTGGCTCATGAATGCTTGCTATTTTGGGAGAGATCACATGATTTCATTCCTCTTTGATTCAAATCACCAATTATGAAATTCTAGAGACATTATCCAAATAAAATCTTTAATTTTTATATTTTATTTATATTTAAAATGATTTTTAATGATTTAAATCAAAATAAATAGAAATAAAAATAATAAAAATCAGATTTTAAGTGGTTTGGGTCGTGCATAGTGATATAGTATGGATTGGATCATAACTTGGGCAGCCCATTTGGAAAGAAATGATTTTAAACCTCCATTTTCAACATAAACCATCACAAAATTTCCCAACTTTGCAAAGGCACATCTCCCTCAATTTTAAGGGTATGAGGGTGTTCTTGGACTTTTTGGAAATCTTGAAGAGTCCTCTAAACAACCCCATTGGTTTCAGGTCCATATCATTTACCAATCTCAAGTTATGCCCTTTTGAAGTTGTTGACTTTTTGTTGACTTTTGAAATGACCTATAATGTCTTAGATCATATCTTTCAAATGAAGCATTTTTGGGCTTAACTTTCAACATCAAAGTTGTAGAGAATTCAATTTCCTTCAAAATGAGCTTTGGATGGAGACTTGGTGATGAAGTATGTGAAAGTTATGGCTGGTCAAAGTTCAGTTGACTTTTACTAAGGAAACCCTAATTTAGAAACTCCTGATTATTGATGATCTGGAATCTCCTTGATGAATCATGATCAATCCTTGATCAAATGATGAATTTTACTTCATATACTTGATGTTGGCAAAAAATCATGAAGTTTGACTTTGGTTTGACCACAGTTGACCTCAGTTTGACTTTTTAACTGCATTGACTGATTTTGACTTATCTGATCATCTGACTGAGCAAACTTTTGAGAAAAGTCTTGAAACTTGACATGGGGGTTCTTACACACATATAAGATGTTATGAAACTCACTTGAGGTATTGGAAATCCATTTAGCCTGATTAAAGTCAAAACCCTAGTTTTGGATGCACTGCTTAGGAGGTACATTGACTGAGGGAATTGTCAACTCATCTGACCAATTGTGAACTTTGTGAACCTCGTGAATCTTCATAAACTGTCTTGTGAACCTCATGGGAGGTATTGTGAAGCTTGTGAACCTTGTGAACCTCATGAAGTGGCTTTGTAGACCTCATAAACCTCAGGAAAGCTTTGTAACCATTGTGAAACTTGTGAACCTTGTGAATCTTCAAGAAGTGACTTGTAGACTTCATGAATCTCATGAAAGGTGTTGAAAATGTAGAGAAACTTGTGAACCTTGTGAACCTTCAAGAAGTGACTTGTAGACTTCATGAACCTCATGAAAGGTATTGAAAGTATTGTGGAACTTGTGAACCTTGTGAACATTCAAGAAGTAACTTGTAGACTTCATGAACCTCATGAAAGGTTATGCAAGTGTTGAGAAACTTGTGAACCTTGTGAACCTTCTTAGAACACAAAGTCTTGTATCGTGAGGGCAAATTTTGGGGTGCAATAGCTGCCCCTGTTCAATTTTCTGAAACCTGAGGGGTTAGATTGGTATATTTGCCAGTCGTAACCTGGAAGGTTGAAGGGGATTGAACACAAAAGCCCAAAAATTTGCACTCTCCAGTGCATAGAGTGATATTGATGGTTGGTTGAACATGATTGAGTGGGCTTAAAGATGCCACTAGGGGAAAGTTCCTCAGCAGTATAATGAGAGCTGTCAGGAGTCTGGAGTAATACTGATGTAACAACATGTCTTCATGAGGATAGAGCAGTCAATAATGACAACCCTAAAGCAGTCTTGAAGAAATAATATGATTTCAGGAGGATAGAGCAATCAATAGCTCTAAAGCAGTCTTGAAATAATAATGTGATATGTCTTCAGGAGGATAGAGCAATCAATAATGATAACTCTAAAGCAGTCTTGAAATAATAATGTGATATGTCTTCAGGAGGATAGAGCAATCAATAATGATAACTCTAAAGCAGTCTTGAAGTAATGATTTCAGGTGGATAGAGCCATCAATAATGATAACTCTAAAGCAGTCTTGAAGTAATAATGTGATATGTCTTCAGGAGGATAGAGCAATCAATAATGATAACTCTAAAGCAGTCTTGAAGTAATGATTTCAGGAGGATAGAGCCATCAATAATGATAACTCTAAAGCAGTCTTGAAGTAATGATTTCAGGAGGATAGAGCCATGATAACTCTAAAGCAGTCTTGAAATAATAATATGATTCCAGGAGGATAGAGCAATCCATAGCTCTAAAGCAGTCTTGAAATAATAATGTGATTTCAGGAGGATAGAGCAATCAATAGCTCTAAAGCAGTCTTGAAGTCATGAGAAGTTATCAGGAGGATAAAGTAACCCTGAGGTTACAATAAAGCAGTCCCAAAGTAATAAGAAGCTCATCAGGAGGATAAAGTAACCCTGAGGTTACAATAAAGCAGTCCTGGAGACCATAAGTTTGTTTGTTGGATAATTAACCTGAAACAAGGTAGCTTTTGTATAATAACATTAGTTTATGCTTTATGTATGCATGTATGATATGATGCACTTAGGTAATGTTCTATATGTCTATGGATATGTATGCTATGGTATGATGTAAATGATGTATGTATGATATGATACTGCCGGAAGCGTCTGGATATCTTCGTATAACAACTGCTGGCCAGGGAAAATAAATCCCGATTTGTTGCTGAAGAATATATAACCCTCCGTCTGCTGGGGATAGTAGGGTATAGATAACCTCCCGTATGCTGGGGATGGTAAGGTATATATAACCTCCCGTCTTCTTTCGATAGTTTGGTATACATAACCTCCCATCTTCTTTCGATAGTTTGGTATACATAACCTCCCATCTTCGTTTGTCGTACTCCTATTGGAAAAATAAATTCCCAACTATCCGTATGAGGATAAAAGAGATGGATATAAATTCCAGGGGAGATGTGACTCGAAGTACTTATGAAGATGGATTTGCCCTACCGGGGGACTTGTAGCTATCTTGTGGGAATGAACCGGCGAAGCTTCGTTGAAATCCTTCCCTCGTTCGTCCTTAGTAAATACTATTACTGCATTGCATGCATTTCTGGTAAACATCAATCATATTCAAAAGCATACATACATTCAAACACAACCAATGGACGTTTTGCTCTGGATTCAGAGGGAAAAGTAAAGCTGAACTTTTCAATTTCGAGAGTGTATAACCAATTGGATTTGGAGCTCCTGAAATTTTTAACTTTCCTGAATACCTTCCCAGAAATCCTCATAGCTGGATCTGAAGACATGATACTGACACCATTTGATATTACTGGCGTAGACAATTAATTTTCATCGTGGTTTCAGCTGAGAATCCAATATCAAGGTAATACAATGAGAGGAATGTGTCTTCAAATTGTGATGAACCATATATGCTCCGGGTATTAGATTTGAAGAGAAAGCATTGCCCATTGGTTGAGGATGAATTATACCATAATGGAAGTATCTGAATGTAGTTACCTCAAGAGAAATAAGCAGAATACCCCACAATAATATGCCCCTGACATCATGAACTTCGTAATGTTACCCTTGGTAATTCAAATACATGAGGAAAGCTTCCCCTGGCTATTGAGCACTGTTGAATCTGGACCTGATTGCCCCGAATGAATTGAACAGTAACTTGGTATGCCCCCTTGATTGGGAAACAGTGACTATGCCCCTGGCATTATGAACTTTGTAACGTTACCCTCAGTAATTTAGACAGATGTGGAGATCTGCCCCTAGATACTTAAACATAACTGAATCCTGTACTGATTGCCCCACATGAGTTAGGCAGTATCATGGCCTGCCCCCTTGATTGGGAGATAATGACTATGCCCTTTTGTATACATGGACTTTGATCCAGGAAGCAACTTTGTTCATCGGAAGGACTTTGGTTCATTGAACATTCATCCTGTAAGTTTCTCCATTCGTCAAACACTCAGGTATATGCAAACAAATATATTCAAAAATGCAATGCTTATGTCTGTCTTGAAGTTTTGAAAAAGAGTTATTTTAGAAAAACAATTTTTTGTGAAAACTGTGATATTAACTCAAGTTTTATAATAAGCCCTAAAGGAGTCAGGATACCTTTTTGTAGCCGTACGCTTTCGAACTAACCATGCTTCAGTTAGGACTTTTAAAAGGTTATAACGTGGCCTGGTTCATGGTTTAAGAAACAAAAGATAAAGGCTCAAATTTTATTTGTACCCAACCCAATCTCCATGATGTTCTTCAGTCCTATACTCAGTTAACTTATGCATTGAGGTTCCAAAGTAGTTTGGAATTGTAACACTTACATTTTTGATGGTTCAGAAACCAAAAATTTATTTGAACATTCAGTCATCTTTCTTTGTTGAGGATTCATAGTGACCTCCTTTTTTCTTTTAACTTTGTTATCCCTTCTTTTTGCTTGAACTGTTTATTTCAAGGTTACAGTCAGCGGGATGTCTTGATTTTTTACTAAGTCTCCTTCATAGGTTTTGACTTAGTGAGTTTTTTATTTTTTATTTTTTTTTTAGATATTGACTGTCAGGTTTAATGATTACAGAGAACCATCATTAGTTGTGTATAACACAGATAATTGGCATATTTGAGTTAACCGAGTAACTACCCTGCCCCGGGTTATGAATAAGGGTTTTAATTTGTGCGAGAATAAAAACTCCTACTTCATAGGCTCAAAAGGGTTGACTAGGGATTAACTTCCTTATATCTCCACTGTTTAGGAATTGAAACAATGCCTGTACATCGTCAGCATAGTCTGTTCAAAAGCATACTGCATAAGATTATGGTATTGTTTTCATCATCCTCCCTCTACAGGCTTATAGCTTTATCAGGAGTTAAATATCACAAGATAGAAATAAGAAGCATAATTCAAAATATAGTGGAACGAATGGACTAATTCAAGACAAACATATGCGATGCATTAATGAAAACAAAAGTTTAACATAATAGTAAGTGTTCAAACAAATAAAAGAAATTACAAATGAAAATTCAAATGTTGTCCCATCCGGTTGGCTGAATGTCCTCAATTGCAATCTGTGAACTTTGAGGAGCAGTATACTTCACCATGAAATCAAATTTACCACTTGGATATCCCAAGGTGCCCCATATCTCAACAGGAACAGGTAGGCTTTCTTTCTTGCAACCTTGGGCAACTTGTCTTGCAGCTTTGGTGTTTGATGGACGATAGTAGAATTCAACTTGACCTTCTGGAGTAACCTCTAGGATTTCTTCGTCAATCAAGTCTTGAATCTTTTTCTTCAATGCCCAACAACTATTAGTATCATGCCCAGGACTGTTGGAGTGGTACTCACACCTTGCCCTGGGATTATAGCGAGGAGAGGGAGTTTTAGGATTTTGAGGAGGATTTTCCAAGGAAATTAGCTTCATCTCCAACAAGCATTGCAGAACTTGTGACATTGGAGTGCTGAACTTGATAAACTGCCTTCTATATTTCTTGTGTTGAGGTGGATTAACCTTATCAGGTCTTTCAACAGAAGAACAATCAATGGCAACCTGTTTCTTACCTTCTTTTATCCTCATCTTCCTTTCAACCAAACCAGCTTGTTTTAGATCCCTGACTCCATCACTTTGAAGTTTATGGACAAAGGTTCTTAGCTCTTCTTGCCCCTGAGCTAATCTTTAAATAAGAGCCACCTGGTCATTCATCTGGGCCCTCATTCCTGTCATCTCAGCTTGTAGTTGTTTCAGCTGATCATCCTTGTTGTCCTCAGGATTCTTCTTCTTAGCCAGCAGTGTCTTCAATTCATCCTGCCCCTTGGTCAGGTTCAAGATCAGCTCTTGGAACTGTGCATTTTGTGCCTGGAGATCCTTAACTGTTTGTTCAAGAGCCATTGCTGAAATAAACAGCGAGAAGATGAGAAACCTGTGCACAATTATAAACCTGTGATGTAATGAAATGATATGTGAATGCATATGCAATGTTTTCAAGGACCGCAGGATTTAAACTTGCTTAAACAAACATGAAGGTAAACTTTTATGAAATAAGTACAAAAGATGGGGTTTTAAGTCTCCCATGGACGTTTCCTCTTTGTGTTGAGGTACGAGTTGAGATTCCGTTCCTCATGAAGTTGCTTTGTTAGTTCCAGGATTCTTTCTTGGCTTGCTTTGTAATGAGCCTCGAAAGTATCCCTTTGCTCCTTCAGTTGGATCCAAGATCTCTGTAAGTCTTCCATGTCAGTAGGCATGTCTGGGTGAAGGATGGTATAAGCAGTGTCTCCTTCAGCAACAGGTTCCATGGTAACTGGCAGGACAGCAGGATATGGCATCATGAGAGTCTGAGCACGAGATCGCACCCATCTGAGATAAGCCTCCATAGGAATAGTGTACTTAGGCTCCAGTGTCTTGTTGTCAACCCTGTTTACCTTTCCCCAAGCTCGTATGAATCTCTGACGGTAACCTTGAAGATCGTTGTCGTAATCAAACACAATGCCCTGAATCAACATGTCATGTGGGCCATCACTTCTGGCGTAACCAAACTGTCGTAAAGCTAGAGAAGGGTTGTAGGTGATGCCTCCTCTTATGCCTAGAAGTGGCACATTAGGAAATTCCCCACAACGGTCAATGATAGTGACATTCTCCATAGATCTGGAGCACCAATGGATATCTGAGTGAGAAAGTGACATGATCCTCTTGGACCATCTGAACCCTTGCTCATTCTTCATTACTGAGCGAGGAAGGTGAGAAATAAACCACCTAGAAAGAAAAGGTATGCAGCACATCAAAGTTCCTCTTGCCCTTGTAGTACGGGTGTGAAGAGAATGTAGGATGTCTCCAAGCAATGTAGGCACTGGATTGTGACTCAGGAATATATTGATGGCATGAACGTCTATGAACTGATCTGGATTGGGGAACAACACTAAGCCATATATCAGCAAGGCTAAGATCTCCTCAAAAGCATCATAGCTCATGGCCTTCAAGAACATTTGAGCTTTATCCATTAATACCTTGGCAAGAATACCCTTAACTCCACTTCTCGTCTCTAGAACAATGTCAGACTTCTTCAGATGTAGAGCTGCAGCAATAACCTCTGGTTTAAGCTCCTTCTCCAAGCCGGTGAAGGGTCTTTGATCAAGAACAGGTATACCCAGAAGTTTAGAGAACTCTTCCATTGTAGGAACCAGCTGGTAGTCGGGGAATGTAAAGCAGTGGTGCTTAGGGTCAAAGAACTGAAATAGAACACTCATCATGTCCTCATTGAACCCTGAAGTGACTAGATCCAATAGGTGACCATGTCTCTTGATGAACTGGGAGTGATCAGACACTTGAGAAACCAACTCTTTAAGCTTGGGAGGTATCCCTACAAAGTTGATTCTGATGGTGTTTCTACGAGTAGAAGCCATGACCTGCAACAAAGAACAAAGATAAATCCCTTGGTCCTTGAAATGGTTAGGGAAAATGATATGCTCATGATGCATGATGATGTCATGATGTTATGCTCAATCACAAACATGTGGCACACACAAACAAGTCACACCATAGCCCTAGGTTTAAAGGCTTGCATGAGGTTCAAAGGTAAGTACCCTCCCTTGAAGTTAGATGGTTCATCCTGTCCTACAAAAGTAACCAGGTTCTAAGGGATCTCAATATCATTGATCCTTCACAAGGGTGGTTGATCAGAAGGCAACTTACTTGCCAACCAAAACCCTCCAAGTTTAAGATCTCAATGAGCGTAGCATCGAGTGTCAACCAACTTCAGTCTGCACCAAAGCCGGTTACCTCACTACTTTCTAAAGGCCAAGATGAGTTAACTAGGGTTCTAAAAGTTAGTTAGTGCATTGACAACATATGGCAGCCTCAATATTATCCTCAACTTGACTTAAGGAATATAAGCACCAACCAAGAAGTCGCACTAACTATGGCCACCAGATCAACCGTATCGATATACGTCGTACAGTTTCCTTGGTCTATTGCCATTTACCTAAGGTACACTAGATTCGGGTTAGGACCTTTCACACATAAGAGCATCCCAACAAGATAATATAAAGCAAACAAGGCAAACAATTTAAAGTGATCTAATTCCTAAGGGTACCCCTCTTAAATAGCTCCCCAGCAGAGTCGCCAGTTCTGTAACACGGTGGGAGAACTGACTTTAAGTTATGTTGCGGATAGCAAGAGTCGCCACCGACTTTTATTTTATCCAAAAGGAAAGGTTATAAAAGAACAGGAAAGACCTTAAGAGAATATTTTGGGTCCGGGGGGTAGGTTATGAAAAGGGAAGGTATTAGCACCCTTTTCATCCATGGTTATCCATGGGCTCTTAGGTACTTAAGCTCACTTTATTTTTGAAAGTGTAGTGTGTGAATAGAAAAAATTTTCAGAATAGTTAATAATAATCCATGTACGGATGTGTAAAAACTTGTTTGAAAATTTGTTGGAAATTGTGATGAGTTTGAAAAGTTTTTGAAGTGAGCAAGTACATAAGAGGAACCTACCCTAGAATTTAAAGTCTTTCTTGTTCTTTTTCCTTTCCTTGGTAAGACTATCCCTACTATTAAGGAGTAGGTAGTCATTACCTTGGATGTTAAGGGACATGTGAGGGACAATCTGGTTATGAAGGCAACTGTGGGGTGTATTAAGCACATATAAGGGACTATCATCATTTTTCGAAAGGGACTCGATTCGTATAGGCAACCATGAGGGATTTGATGATTTATCTTTTGAAAGGGACTTGCTTTATACACCCCACTTGACCATTATTCGTAGGCAACTTGAGAGATAACCTTAGGAAGTGAGACGGCGATTAAAATCGGCTTACGTGTGTGTGAGTGTTTATTTTAATTATCTTATGATTAAAATTATCTAGAATTAATTTTAAGAACATACATGTTTTTGCACTCCCTAATTACTAACCATAATAATAATTAAATAATTAAACAATTTACATCCAGGAAACAATTACAAAATTATAATAATAAAATACAGTAAATAGCAAAATATAATCAAAATAAATATAATAAGCAAAAAATAATAAATAAGTAAATAAAATATTGGGGTTAGTAAATAATGATAATAAGAAAAATTAAATAAGGTTAGTAGAAATATAAAGTTAGTGAAAATAATTTAAATAATAAGCAAAAAGTTAGTAATAATAAAATAATGATAATAACAATTTAGAAATAAGGTTAGAAACATAATAATAAAGATATAATAATAATATTGTTAATAAATAATAAAGACTAATGAAATTAATAAAGCAAAAACTAACCAAAATTATAATAATAATATATCAACAATTTTTATATAATCAATTATTTAGAAAGAAATATGAATAAACAATTATTTTAATTTACAAATTATTAAGTTATTTTTAGATATATTATAGCCACAAAACTTAATTATTATAAATTCAATTATTTCTATACAAAAGTTATAAAAAAGTATTTACTTGATATATAAAGAGAAAAATAAATTATAAGTATATTTACAAAAACTTTAATTTCTAATAATATGAAATATATATTTATTTTAGATGAGGGAAATAATTTATAATTATACTTATAATATTTACATGAATCATACTAAATAAATATATATACATTATAATTACATTAACAATTGGAAAATAAAATTACTTAGAAAAAATAGAATTAGATTTTATTTAGAAAAATATTTTAGGGTTTGATTATATACAAAATTTATTTTTAACTAATTATACCAAATTATCTTAACTAATATATATTATACAAATAAAATTTAAATTAAAAATCAAGAGTTTTATATTTTTTTTTTAGAAAATAATTTTAAGGATTGGGATATATAATATATACATACTATCATAATATAATAGTAAAATTTTGATTATTTAAACTAATTAAATTAAAAGAAAGAAAATAAAATAAAAAGAAAGACAGAAAAGGAACCTGATGGGATTTGATCCCAAGACTTCACCCTTGCAAGCAGCAACAACATCCACTGGGCCAGCCAGGCGCAGGTGGGAAAGAGTGAAGCATAGTTGCTTTTGTGTCTTGCCCTTGAAAATCCAAAAAAAATAAATGAACAAAAAGGCCTAGGGTGAGAATCGTACCCAGGACCTTCAGATTACCAACATGCGCGCACATCCACCTGGCTGGGAGAGCCTTCCTGGTTATTGAATGGCTACAAACAATAATATATGAAACACAATTTAAATGGAAACATATCAAAAAAATTGCTGGAGGTAGGATTCGAACCCCCAGCCTTCACCAACACGCGCATGCACTTTTCCACCAGGCCAACCATACATTGGTGTTATAATACTGAAACAAATACATTATAATATATTAATACAATTCAAATTTTAGAAAACGCGCCAGAATAACTTCGTCTTCAACCTTGTGACCTTCAAAATTTACTGCGAAATCTCCTATGAATTTTCCTGCGAAATCAAAACGGTAACAAAACCTGCAAATTTCAAACATGGACAAAACAGCAAGATTTTGTAAAATTGATTATGCCATTAAGTTCCTAACAAGATTTCCAATGTTTCTACGTTCTTAGAATCCATTTATATGGGCTGGATTGAAGAACCCCAATTGGAACCATAAACCCTAAAAATGGCAGATCACGCATTAGGCTATGAAACTTCATCAATCGCTCCAGATTTCATCTAAGGTCATCAACAAACACAATTATGTAATCAAATTTCATTTATATGCAAGAAATCATTGGAATCGAAAAAAAATTATTCAAGAGCAAAGTGGATTCGGGCTATCCAATGTAGTGCACATGGGATGCAAATGAGTGATGCTTTAGCTTCAGGGATGTCCATAGAACACGTCTATGTTCTTAGTTTACCTTAAAACCTCCTGGATTGAAGAATCCGAATCTCACTTTTTTGATGAATTTTGAGTTTTGAAACTTACACTGTGGCTGCTGGATTTCGTGGCTAGGGTTATGCTTATGATCTATACTTATAGGTGAATCAATCTAGGTCAGAAAATTCAATGGTTATGTGGATAATTTGATTTAAAAAGATTGAAAAAGATGGTGTCATGAAATTCAAATATTGGCTCATGAATGCTTGCTATTTTGGGAGAGATCACATGATTTCATTCCTCTTTGATTCAAATCACCAATTATGAAATTCTAGAGACATTATCCAAATAAAATCTTTAATTTTTATATTTTATTTATATTTAAAATGATTTTTAATGATTTAAATCAAAATAAATAGAAATAAAAATAATAAAAATCAGATTTTAAGTGGTTTGGGTCGTGCATAGTGATATAGTATGGATTGGATCATAACTTGGGCAGCCCATTTGGAAAGAAATGATTTTAAACCTCCATTTTCAACATAAACCATCACAAAATTTCCCAACTTTGCAAAGGCACATATCCCTCAATTTTAAGGGTATGAGGGTGTTCTTGGACTTTTTGGAAAGCTTGAAGAGTCCTCTAAACAACCCCATTGGTTTCAGGTCCATATCATTTACCAATCTCAAGTTATGCCCTTTTGAAGTTGTTGACTTTTTGTTGACTTTTGAAATGACCTATAATGTCTTAGATCATATCTTTCAAATGAAGCATTTTTGGGCTTAACTTTCAACATAAAAGTTGTAGAGAATTCAATTTCCTTCAAAATGAGCTTTGGATGGAGACTTGGTGATGAAGTATGTGAAAGTTATGGCTGGTCAAAGTTCAGTTGACTTTTACTGAGGAAACCCTAATTTAGAAACTCCTGATTATTGATGATCTGGAATCTCCTTGATGAATCATGATCAATCCTTGATCAAATGATGAATTTTACTTCATATACTTGATGTTGGCAAAAAATCATGAAGTTTGACTTTGGTTTGACCACAGTTGACCTCAGTTTGACTTTTTAACTGCATTGACTGATTTTGACTTATCTGATCATCTGACTGAGCAAACTTTTGAGAAAAGTCTTGAAACTTGACATGGGGGTTCTTATACACATATAAGATGTTATGAGACTCACTTGAGGTATTGGAAATCCATTTAGCCTGATTAAAGTCAAAACCCTAGTTTTGGATGCACTGCTTAGGAGGTACATTGACTGAGGGAATTGTCAACTCATCTGACCAATTGTGAACTTTGTGAACCTCGTGAATCTTCATAAACTGTCTTGTGAACCTCATGGGAGGTATTGTGAAGCTTGTGAACCTTATGAACCTCATGAAGTGGCTTTGTAGACCTCATAAACCTCAGGAAAGCTTTGTAACCATTGTGAAACTTGTGAACCTTGTGAATCTTCAAGAAGTGACTTGTAGACTTCATGAATCTCATGAAAGGTGTTGAAAATGTAGAGAAACTTGTGAACCTTGTGAACCTTCAAGAAGTGACTTGTAGACTTCATGAACCTCATGAAAGGTATTGAAAGTATTGTGGAACTTGTGAACCTTGTGAACATTCAAGAAGTAACTTGTAGACTTCATGAACCTCATGAAAGGTTATGCAAGTGTTGAGAAACTTGTGAACCTTGTGAACCTTCTTAGAACACAAAGTCTTGTATCGTGAGGGCAAATTTTGGGGTGCAACAGGGGTTCCACTGAGTGATTAAGGTCCTATAACTGGGGTGAATTAGAGGAGGATCCTTTATGGTTATTGTAAACATTGTACCTCCGGGTTAGAAGTGTTTACACTTCTTATAATGGATCTAAGTCTGAGGATCCTTGTTCTAGAAAATTACATGTGAGGGGGTTGGGTTGTTTACAGGTTTGCAGGAACCCTTGGCCACATCATACCCTGTTACTGTATTGTTTAAGAATACTTCACTTTGGAAAGTTCTTGTGATTAACCCTGGACATGTGACTCTTTATTTGAGTCCCCCACCCTGGTTACTGGATTTCTGAGCCTCCATCCGGACCTTTGAACATACATGGACCTTATACCTAGACAGATGATCAGATCCAGCTCTTGATCACAAACCCTTGCATATCATTTGCATATATCATCATTGCATCATTTAACATTTGTTTATTTGTTTTTCAGGGTATCCATCACATCATATTTGGTTTGGTTTTGACCCCTTCTACTGCTTAGACCTCTGCTTCAGTTATCTTCTTCAGCATCTGCTTCAGTTATATCCCTCAGCACCTGCATCAGTCTGTCAGAGACTTACCTTCAGCTTCTCAGTCTTTGATCTTCATCAGCTCATTCTCAGTTTCTTCATCAACACTCATGGATATTCCAAGAAAGATCAACATATCTTATCACTTTTTTGAGCCCATATTGACTGGTATCAGACAGGTCCAGTCACTTATCACACCTGACCACATCCCACTGTTTAGAGAGCACTATGGGGGTATTTTGGACATGGTCATGGATCTTGATTCTTCTCAGAGGAGCATGATCCACACATGCTTGCAGTTTTATGACCCTCCACTCAGATGCTTCACCTTTCCAGATATCTATATGGGGCCTCTGTTGGAAGAGTTTTCCTTGTTGATTGGAGTGCCTATCAGAGGAGGGATCCCTTTCAACCCAGAGATGACTGCTCCCAGAAGTGAGGAGATAACTAAGGAAGTGCATTTGGAGCCTGCCCTCATTGAGAAAAACTTGACAACCAAAGCTGGGATTCCTGGCTTACATCTGAACTTCTTAATTTCTCATGCCATCCTGAAGGCTGCAGTAGGAGAATGGAGGGCAGTCTGTGCACTTTTAGCCCTCAGCATATATGGGGCTATATTGTTTGCAGATGAGCCCAAATTTGTGAGTAAGAATGCCATCCACTTGTTCTTGATGAGGAACCCAGTGCCTACGTTGCTAGGGGATTTTTACTACTCCATCCACCAGAGAAATGAAAAGCAGAGAGGGAAGTTAGTCAGATACTGTGCTCCTTTTTTCTACTCTTGGCTGCTCAGACACTTGCCCAAATCAGATGCCTTCTTGAACCCCCATCAGCAGAAGAATTGGGCCAAGAAATTCATTGCCTTAACATCAGATGATATTAGATGGTGCACCCAGAGCACCAAAGGCAAGGATATTATTACCAGCTGTGGGCAATACCCCAATGTGCCTCTAATAGGAGTAAAAGATTGCATCAATTACAACCCTTTACTGTTTAAGAGACAATTGGGATATGCCTTGGTTCATCCTCCCAGAGGACAGGATTTAGCTGAGACCCTATACTGTGAGATCCAATCTGGCTCTGCTGTTGTCAGGCAAGCTGCCTGGGCTTGGGACAACATTCAAAAAAAAGGGACAACCATCCTTGGAAGGTGTAACAATATTGCTTCAGCCCAGTACTCTGACTGGTCCCGTACTAGAGCTCAGATTACTAGGATGCCTTTCACCTTGGAAGACACACCTGGACCTTCTACAGTACAACCTGCAACAACTGTTAGCCTGGAGAAATTTTAGAAGCTGAAAGAGAGGAATAATCAGCTATCTGAAGCCCTTAAGAAGACTCTCTGGGAGAGAAATGACGGTCGTCTGGACATTGAAAGATTGGAAAGGATCAAGACTGGGCATCTGAACAAGATTGAAAGGACAGATGACTACATAAGAAAGGCAAGAGCAGGAGAGTTGGTTTTGAAGAATGCTTGCAAGGAGGCCAAGATTCAGAAAGCTATGGCTGAGCATTATCTGGAGGAAAGCCAGGCTAGGTGGATCAGGATCACCGAAGCCCGTGCACAAGAAGACCAGAGGACTCAGGCCAAGATTGATCAGCTAGAGGCCAATGAGAAGAAGCAGCATGAAGCTTTGTTGGCAGCTCAGAAGGAGATATCATAATTGAAATTTCGGGCGGGGTTAAAGAGATCAAAGGATCAGGACAGGCATAAGAAGCTGACTAATGCCATTGCTACCAGGAACCTCCTCATTAGGACTCTTACAGAGCATCCAGCTGGTCCATTGACGGAGGCCCTCCCGAAGGAAGTCAGGGAAGATGACTTTGGATTGGATGTCTGATTCCTTTTTGCTTGTATTTACTTTCTTTTGATGTACTTTTTGCTTTTTGGTTGTTGTATTTTTGACCCACCATGGGCATGTATTGTAAACAAACCATGTATTTTCATCATTTGTAATATATCAGTTTGTTTTATTTTGGTGGACTTTCTCTCAACATCATCAAGCATCTCCTCGAGTTCTGGAAAGGTCAAAACCAAGAACCAAACCGGATACCCTTGAAAAACAAATAAGCATATTGCATTGCTTACTAACTTTTTCTTTGTTTTGTAGGTTTTTGTTTGTTATTTTGTTTCTCACTTTGTTGTGGTTTCAGGAAACATTGCTCGTCGTAGAGTGTTCCATGTCAACCGTACACACCGGTACCCAGTGCGAAACAACCTTCCAGGCATTCAGATGGATCAGGTATAGCAGGACCTGAATGAAGTAAGAAATGAAATGGCAAGCGAAAGGGTTGAAATGAGAAATCAAATGTCCCAGTTTATGGCTGTGATGAATGGCTTAGCTCAGAGCCAGGAAAGGCTGGGAGAGCTGGTAGAAAGGCAGACACCTGAAGAGCCCCACCCTGGAACAGGAGGAACCAACAATAATGAACGAGGGCAGCCTCGTATCGACCCACCAGAGTTTGGGCCCCATTTGAACCCAGATGTTAATATCCCAAGGAATATTCAAGGAAACACTGCTGCAGGAAGGATCTTGCAAGAAGATCCTCAGGAGGAGCAGTTCACAGTTATTGGGGCTAGGGATGAGGTGTATGACAGAAGGTTGGATGAGATTGCTGAAAAACTAAGGTCTTTGGAATCCCAGAATTCCTTAGGTTTTGACGTAATGGATATGGGGCTGGTAGATGGGGTGAGGATTCCCCACAAATTCAAACCCCCATGCTTTGAAAAATATAATGGTACCTCCTGCCCGCGTACTCATTTGCAATCCTTCTTAGGGAGACTCAAGGCTTATACCATGGACGAGAAGTTATGGATGTTCTATTTTGAGGACAGCCTAACTGGAGCATCAAGAGAATGTTATTCGCATTTGACAAGGGCCACTATAAGATGTTGGAAAGACTTGGCCGAAGCCTTTATCTGGAAATACCAGTACAACCTAGACATGTCCCCAATAGGACTCTTCTAATGGGCATGTCTCAGTCTTCAAGGGAAAGCTTTCAGGATTATGCTCAGAGGTGGAGACAGCTTGCTGCTGCTGTCCAGCCACCCATGTCTGAAAGAGAAATGGCTGACATGTTTATGAACACCTTGCAGGGAACTTATATTGATAGACTTGCTGCTTTCTCTTCCACCAGTTTTGCCGATGTAGTTATAGCTGGTGAGAGAATTGAGAGTCTTTTGAAGATGGGAAAAATCTCTAACAATGGTGCAAGTTCTTCCAACAACCCCAGAAAACCTTTTTCAGGACCCCGAAGGGCAGGTGAAACTAATGTTATCCATGCAGGCAGGGGCAGACCCCAGTATTCTCACAGATCAATAGCAGCCGTTACCATCCCGACTCCAGCTCCACAATAACCACTTTTTCCTCAACAACAACAACAACAACATCACTATCAGAAACAATATCATTTTCCGCAACAAAGAACGTACATCAATAATAACAACAACCAACAGCAGCGCCCCTTTCAACAGAGGCCATCTCAGGCCAATAGGGTGATTGACCCCATTCCTATACCCTATGCCGCTCTACTGCCACAACTCCTGAAGCTTTATCTGGTTGAGTTAAGGACGTTGGCTCCACCAGATCCTCTCAATCTCCCAAAGAATTATGATGTTAATGCCAGGTGTGCCTTTCACTCCAACGCACCGGGTCACAATACCGAGAAATGTAGAGCCTTGCAAATGAAGGTTCAGGATTTGGTCGATTCCAAAGCTCTCAATTTCGCACCTCCTCCAAATGTTAACAGAAATCCTATGCCTAATCATGGTGGGCCCATGATTAATGCCATAGAAGAGGACCAACCATCTGCACTGATTGACAATGTTGCACAGATTCAAACACCTCTGGCAGAAGTCAAGGCTCAACTCTTAAAATGCCAGGTGTTCCCAGGCTGTGAGACCTGCTGCGAATCATGTAAGACTGGTATTAATGGTTGTGAGAAGCTAAGGCTTGGCATAGATGGCCTCATTAGAGATGGAATTTTTCAAATTACCACAACGGCTCCTTCAACATCAACAACTCTTTCTTCAGCAACAATGGATTCTCCTTCAACATCAACAATTCTTTCTTCAGCAACAATAGATCCTACTACAACTGCAACAACTATCATCCCCACTGATTCATCCACAACTCCAGCAATCACTCCGTCCATTATTTCAACAGATCAGAGTTCATCAGCATTTACTTCTACAACATCAACACCCATCTTATCAACGAAATCTCCTACAACACCAGCGAACACTAATGAAGATGTCTCAACAGTCACAATCTATTATGACCCGGCAAATGTTCATCCCAACAACAATTTCCAACAACAAACTGCAATACCTCCTGTCATATCTCCAGTCACAATCTATTACGACCCACATACCATCACAATTCCTTCCGCTGCAGCAATCAGTCTGGTCACCATTACGGTGCCTGGACCTATTCCTTATGAAAGCAGTAATGCCATACCTTGGCACTACGACTCTGATCTCTACTGGGACAGAAAGAAGATCACTTTAGATTCAGCAACCTTTTCACCACAAGTTGACAATGTTGGGGGAGGCGGAGGCTTCACCAGAAGCGGACGCCTTTTTTCCCAATAAATACCGAGACCCAATGCTGAAGCAGAGGTTGCTGCTAAGGCAAAAGGAAAGAATGTGGCACTTGAAGAGCCAGCTGTTAAAGAAACTCCAAAGACGTCTTTTGAACAAGAGGTGGACGAGTTCATGAGAATAATCAAAAAGAGTGATTACAAAGTGGTGGACCAGCTTCATCAGACACCCTCCAAAATCTCTATATTATCATTGTTAATGTGTTCCGAAGCCCATAGGAATTCACTATTGAGTGTCCTGCACGCAGCCTACATGCCAGAAGAGATTACGGTTAATCAGCTCCAAACGGTGGTTGCAAATGTTAACATCAGTCATGGACTGGGCTTCACAAATGTTGATTTAACGAAGGAGGGACGCAATCATAACAAGGCTTTACATATCACCTTAGAATGCAAAGGTGCTGTTCTTTCTCATGTACTGGTAGACACTGGGTCTTCGCTCAATGTCCTCCCAAAGAAAGCCTTGGTGAAGCTAGAGTATGATGGTTTAGCATTACGTCCAAGTAACTTGGTGGTGAGAGCATTTGATGGCTCTAAGAGATCAGTGCTTGGAGAGATTGATCTACCTGTGATGATTGGCCCACAAACCTTTAAAACTACTTTCTTCGTGATGGAAATACAGCCGGCCTACAGTTGTTTGTTGGGTAGACCCTGGATTCACGCCGCTGGCGCTGTTACATCTACCCTTCACCAGAAATTAAAATTGGAGTGGGAAGGCCAGATCATCACAATCTGCGGGGAGGAAGACATTTTCGTTAGCCAGCTGGCTACTTACAAGTATATAGAGATGGATGGGGAGATCCATGAGACTATGAGTCAGGGGTTTGAGGCCTTTAACATCAATGAAGCAACTACTGTGTCTAGAACTTCCATCACTTCATATCAACAAGTCGGGAAGGTTGTTGAGAAGGGTACCGCTCAAGGCTGGGGCAAGCTGCTGCCAGTAGAAAATAAAGAAGACAGATTTGGGTTGGCTTACAGACCAACTCGACAAGATCAACCAGAGGCTGCAACGGAGCCTAAATTTGTCAGCAGGGGAATGCTTACCCCGGATGCTGTGAACAGTCTGGAAGACGAGGAAGAAGACGAACGCAACCTGGAAAGCTGGATATGTCCATGATCCCGGGGAACCAGGTCTCTAACTGGTCTTCCCAGGAAATTATAAGAGTTACTCCTGCAGAGTAATTATTATTTCCTGTCTTTTAAGCATGCATCAAGTCCCGCATCTTGCCCAAGGTGTCAGGACTCATTTTTTAATCGGGCCATCTTGTATTTTGTACAAACGATCAATTAATGAATATCAGGACATCTTTTGCAAACGAATCTTTTTCGCTCACTGTTTTTCATTTTTCATTTTTTGTACAAAACAATAAAATGGCAATGTTTTCAAAATAATAACTTCATTTTCACTTTTTTTAAACAAGATAAAACCGATCACTAAAATGAACCAATCTAAACCCTTGCAGAGAGTGCCCTCCAGACTGCACCGACAACGACACTGCTATGACTTCGTATGACTTCGACAATCCGATTAATCAAGCCAATGAAGGGGTTGAAGAAGATTATGAGCTACCTAAAGAACTAGACAAACTGTTAAGGCAAGAGGAGAAGGTTATCACTCCTCATCAGGAGGAAGTTGAGACAGTTAATCTTGGTACTGAAGAAGACTTGAAAGAAGTGAAGATCGGGGACCGTCTGCAAGATTCAGTGAAGGAACAACTTATTGACATGCTTCGAGAGTACGTGGATGTCTTTGCTTGGTCCTATCAAGATATGCCAGGTCTGGATACCGACATTGTTATGCACAAGCTGCCTCTGAAGGAAGATTGTCCTCCAGTAAAACAGAAACTGCGCCGTACTCGTCCGGATATGGCCATGAAGATAAAAGAAGAGGTGCAAAAACAGTGGGACGTCAGTTTCCTTGCTGTAACTAGTTACCCGCCGTGGGTCGCTAACATTGTACCAGTGCCTAAAAAGGACGACAAAGTACGAATGTGTGTGGATTACCGAGATCTGAACAGAGCTAGCCTGAATGATGACTTCCCTTTACCTCACATTGATGTATTGGTCGACAACACGGCTCAGTTCTCGGTATTCTCCTTCATGGATGGATTTTCAAGATATAACCAGATCAAGATGTCACCTGAAGACATGGAGAAGACAACTTTCATCACACCCTAGGGCACATTCTGTTATAAGGTAATGCCATTTGGACTGAAGAATGCTGGTGCCACTTATCAACGGGCTATGGTAACATTATTCCACGACATGATCCACAAAGAAATTGAATGTTATATGGATGACATTATTAGAAGGATCAATGGGGTGTGTGCTGGGCCAACATGACGAGTCTGGTTGAAAAGAGTATGCAATATACTACCTAAGCAAAAAGTTTACCGACTATGAACAACGTTATTCACTGCTCGAGAAAACTTGATATGCTTTAGCGTGGGCTGCTCGGCGACTAAGGCAGTATATGTTGACCCACACTACCTTGTTGATCTCAAAGATGGATCCAGTCAAGTATATATTTTAGAAGCCAGCACTTACCAGAAGGGTTGCAAGATGGCAAATGATTCTGACAGAATATGACATTCAGTACACATCTCAAAAGGCCATCAAAGGTAGTGTACTGTCTAACTATCTGGCTGAGCAACCCATTGATGATTATCAGCCAATGAGATTTGACTTCCCTGATGAAGACATCATGTTCCTAAAAGCAAAAGATCATGAAGAGCCTGTTAACACTGAAGGGCCTGACCCAGAAGAAGAATGGACAATGATGTTTGATGGGGCTGTTAATATGAATGGTCGTGGAGTTGGTGCAGTGCTCATCACACCTAAGGGAGTTCACATGCCTTTCTCGGCAAAACTCACCTTTAATTTCACTAACAACGAAGCTGAATACGAAGCCTGTATCATGGGTCTTGAGGAAGCCATTGACCTCAGGATCAAGACTTTAACTATATTCGGAGATTTAGCTCTGGTAATCAATCAAACCAACGGCAAATGGTACACCCACCAAGAGCATTTGATTCCATACCGAGACTACACGAGGAGATTATTGACTTTCTTCACTACAGTCAAACTTGAGTATATCCCTCGAGATGAAAATCAGTTTGCAGATGCTCTGGCTACCATTTCCTCCATGATCAAAGTTCAAGCTGCCAAATTTGTGCCTCGGATTTTAGTGTCCAGACTTGACAGACCAGCATATGTATTCTCTGTGGACATTGCTAAAGATGGCAAGCCTTGGTTCCATGACATCAAATGTTTCTTAGAGGATCAAACATACCCACCTGGGGCATCATCCAATGATAAGAAGACATTAAGAAGGCTAGCTGGTAGTTTCTTCCTGAATACTGATGGTTCCTTGTAAAAGAGAAACTTTGACATGGTGCTTCTCAGATGTGTTGATAAGAAATAGGCGGACTTGTTGATGCACGGGGTGCATGAAGGATCTTTTGGTACCCATGCTGGAGGACACACAATGGCTAAAAAGTTGTTGAGATCATGTTACTACTGGATCAGAATGGATGCAGACTGTTGTGCTTATGCTAGAAAGTGCCACAAATGCCAGATTTATGCGGACAAAGTGCATGTGCCTCTGAATCCTTTGAATGTGATGTCTTCACCTTGGCCCTTTGCCATGTGGGGCATTGATATGATTGGAAAGATCGAGCCGACTGCTTCAAATGGCCACAGATTCATCCTGGTAGCCATTGATTACTTCACCAAATGGGTTGAAGCAGCTTCGTTTGCGAATGTCACCAGACAAATGGTAGCCAGATTCTTAAAGAGAGACATCATCTGTCGGTATGGAGTACCCAAGTGAATCATTACTGATAATGGTTCCAACTTGAACAATAAAATGATGGCAGAACTGTGTCGGGACTTCAAGATTCAACATCACAACTCTTCTCCTTACAGGCCAAAGATGAATGGCGCTGTTGAGGAAGCTAATAAGAACATTAAGAAGATTGTGCAAAAGATGGTGGTCACCTACAAAGACTGGCATGAAATGCTACCATTTGCCTTGCATGGGTACCGCACCTCAATCAGAACATCCACTAGGGCAACACCGTATCAGCTTGTGTATGATATGGATGCAATCTGTCATGGGCAGCTGTATCAGAAGAGAATGAAGAAAGCCTTCGATCAGAAAGTCAGGCTCTGGGAATACCAAGTAGGAGATCTTGTGCTAAAAAGACTCCTTCCTCCTCATACAGACCACCGGGGCAAGTGGACTCCGAACTATGATGGTCCGTTCATAGTAAAGAAAGTTTTCTCTGGTGGAGCACTAATGCTCACTACTATGGATGGTGGAGATTTCTTATCCCCTGTGAATTCAGATGCAGTTAAAAAATACTTCGCATAAAATGACCCGCTGGACATAAAAACAGAATGTAAGTCCAGGCAAAAATAGGGCATCCCGGCGAGTCAAAAACAGAATAAAAGACTCGGGAAAAAATAAGGGAAAAATCAAAAAAATGTACACCCGCTGAGTTGAAAAGCCGCATTGGACAACTCAGGCAAAAATGGGTATCCCGGTGGATTGAATACCCGAAAGGGTGATCCATGCAAAATTAGGGAATAAGCGAACAACTGCATTCTGAATTCGTCTGTATCACTTACGACATGGCAAACTTCGAAAGGTTAAAGCATCGGTCAGAATCAACTTTCTTCAGAAAGCAAGATGAGAAGAACGTCAAGGTCATACGGGTCATAGCAAAGGGAAGTTCACTGAAGTGTCATCAACATTGCCAGCACCTTCATTTTTCTCAATTTGTAACAATCTCCTCATTTCAGGGGATTTGTTTATTTGACTGTACTTGCCAATTCAGGGCACACAAATTAATAAAACCAGAATTTTCAGTCACATTTCGTCTTGTACATTTTTGTTTCGTTTGCAAAAAGTCCAATATTCATGATATGATACTTGCATAAAACAGATGTGCCTTTCTAATAAATGCTTGCAGGAAATGTATTTTACTCCCAGGAGTATCTAAACTCCTATGAGGGAATCCGGTAAGGGATACCTCGGGGCACTTATGCGTTTCTTTGTCTTAACAGGATTGCAGGTATTCAATTCGCGACATGGGGCACGCCAAGCATACTTCCTCCCCTAACAGTATCTGGATTGTTTTTCCCCAGCAAGTTTGCCAAAGCACCACTCCTCCAGCACATCTTCTTCAAGCAACATCAAAAAATGCTCATTTCCCCAGCTGGGTTATCTCATTACCAGATAGGTCTATCAGTGATCTAGTTCCCCAAGCAGAGCAATACATCTTATCAGATCTACTAATGATCTTATCCCCAGCTGGGATATCCTGTCAAGCAGATCAGTCAGAGATCTCCACAAGCAGCGGGATCCGAATCCCGGATCGGTATCTTTTGCATAATCATAGCATTCACATCATGAATCACCACAAAAGCGTAGCATTCCGTTTAATACGGAGCATTACGGAAAAAATCAAACATATTGCATGATCACAAGTCGGGTTCGAACCCGTCGTCTGTAAATACCAACAATACCTCATCAGCGATATACAAAATACCTCTAAATTTCCCCAACAGAAAGCCAAAGCGCCCCCTTTGCACTCTTCAACACAAATACATGTTTATATACTCATTCTACACTCATCCGTGTCATATCATTCCCCTGCAGATATAAGCTAAAATATCACCTTCGCATTCAGAAACCTATACATACCCTCTTGACACTCGTCAGTGTCACTTATCCCCAGCAAGGTTACCCAAACACTTATTATAATACACTCTTGTTGACACCCGTCCGTGTCATCCTACCCCCACAGGTTGCTAGAACACCTTTTACACTTACAAGTTCATAACTTATACACTTTCTCTTTGGACGCCCGTCCGTGTCATACTCTCCCCAACAAGTTAAACACTCGTCCGTGTCTTGCTCATACTTCACAATGCTTATTTTTATTCATACAAATACTCGTCCGTATCTTGTATGCACGCTCATTTCCCCTCAGAGTCGACACTCGTCCGTGTTCTTTGTTAACCAGTTGATACTCGTCTGTATCATCATCTCTGAACATGTGTCAGCGTTGTTTCTACCGATACTCGTCCGTATCGTAGTCTTAAGGATGCTCGTTCGCATTTTTAATCTATACACAGTGTCAAACACTTATACCTTTGCTTCTTAAAAGCGTGAGCACTCGTCCGTGTTCACCATTCCCCAGTAAAGCAATCTTTTTGTTATCTGACATTCGTCCTATGTCATGATACTTTCGGCAGCCGTACCCTGCCAAGTGATCGTCCTTCACCATTGGATGACCGTACCTCATCCTTTCCCCAGCGGAGTCTCCATTATTGGAACCCTTTTATGTCTGGCATTCTTCCTATGTCGTGATATTTAGCAGCCGTCCCCTGCTAGGTGATCGTCCTTCATCGTTGACCTTTTGATGATCGTCCTTCATCATTTTATCTGATGGTCGTCCCCATCGTTGATCTTGTTATCTGACATTCGTCCTATGTCATGATAAACCCTGAGAGCAGCCGTACCCTGCTAGGTGATCGTCCTTCACCTCTTGATGATCGTCCTTCATCATGTTTATCCGATGGTCGTCCCCATCGTTGACGTTTTCTATCCGACATTCGTCCTATGTCGTGGTAAAGAGCAGCCGTCCCCTGCTAGGTGATCGTCATTCACCATTAATGACCGTCCCTCATCATTACTTCATTTATTCTCTGAACATGATGGTCTTCCCCATCATTGCCTTTATTTTAACCCCCAGAGAGTCTTGATTCTTTACTTGATGGCCGTCCCCATCATGATCTCTTTATTTCCCCAAGATGTCGGTTTTCCCGTCATTGCTTTATCCCCAGCAGTCGTCCTCTGCTCGATGATCGTCCTCCATCGCCCGCACTTTATAATCATACTATACTTTCTTTTACAATCTATATCCCTTTTCTTCTTCTCCCTAGTGAGTGCAAATTTCGGTCTGTCTTTGGTATTCAACCACAAGTTATCTTGTTTGTCTGTTAAGCCAGGCGCTTACACCCTGCACAACTAACTCATGTTTGAATAGGGGCGGCTGTAAACACCCCAAATTTGCCCTCACTCATTTCACACCATGGCTTGTGATTTTTCATATTTACATTAGTTTAAGCATATCATTTCATGTTGCATTTTTGCTTCACTGCATTAGTTCAAGTTCATCTGCATCTAGGGTTTGTGATCTGAGCAATCCAAGGATTTATCTGAGCCACTCCAAAGGTCTTCAATCATCTCAAGAGGGTCCATGTATGTTCAATCATCATATTTTATCCTCCAAAGATCAAATAAGTCAAAGAATCACAAGAACTGGCAAAGCATGGAAGCAGAGCTAAGATTTAACTGCACAAATGACCTGAAATTAGGGTTTTGGTTTCAGAGGCCATAACTCCAAATTGTTTGGTCATTCTTGTTTCTATTGGTCTCAATATGATATAAGGATCATGCATACCAAGTTTGATGAAGAAATTCATTGTGGAAGTCATCTGTTCACTGGGTAACTTCTTGAGAAAGTCAGAGCAAAATCAGGGCATCTGAGGCCCCCCGACATGGAACCAAAATGGATTTTTCATCAAATTGAGGTTATGTGGTCTTTATTTGATCATTTAAGTGCTTAGAAGTTCACAAAATTGAAGAAAAGTGAGCTAAACCAAAAGTTTCCAAAAATGGAAATGACTTGTAATGTAAACTTTCCATTTTGGAAAAGTTTTTCAACCTCCTCTTTCTCAACCAAAAATGCTTCAAATGAAAAATTGTTGGTCATGAAAGTTGTATATTGGATCATTCCCTTTTCAAAAAGTACAAGAACAAGTTCTAATTCATTATGGAACTCAAGTTATGGCTTGTCAAAGTTGGCAAAAATCCCATAAATTTCAAGAATGCACCAAAAGGGATTCTTTGCAAAACCACTTGCCAAGGCTTTTTGTGACTTCAAACACACTTCAATACATCATAACATCATAGTGCATTTCCTCTAGATCAGAATTGCCCAAGGAATTGCAAGATTACATGCCTTGAACATCAAGATTTCTCAAAAGGGCCAAAACTTCACATAATTGCAAAACCCCCCATAACTTTATTCCCACATGCTGAATTGCCTCAAGATTGAATTTGTGGACATCCATGAAGTCAGCTGCGAATGGACCTGCCCAAAGGCCATCTGCATTCTTGCCCATACCTCAAGTACAAGAAATGCTGACTTTATGCAAATTCACCCATACCAATCACAACAGTCCACCACCCACTCTCTGCCCAATCCAGACACTACAAGCATGCCTCAAGGGTCATTTTTCATAACACACACAAGCCTAACTCTCCAAGAACTCAGCATTGCCAAAAACACCCCCTCTTGCAAAAACTTTCGAAACTCATAGCCCACTCACTCAATCTTCAAACCAATTCCACCATTCATCTCTAAATCACTCACTGATCACAAACCAACCATTAAAACAGCCAGAAACACACCATACACAAAACACGATTCTCATCCAGTTGAGGTGCAATCTCAAAAACCAGCCACTCTCAAGGTCTTCCAAGCGTCAAAGCTTCTTCAGGAAGGTCATTGGAGTCAGCTTGCACAAAAGAAACAGCCTGAAAGCTCCAAACTGAGGAAGTCCAAGCTCAGGTAACTTCTTCAAACATTTTTCCAGAAGTGTTATTTTAAGTGTTCAGATTGATCTTTATGCTTTGTTGATCACCATGATGTGTTTATTTTTAAGAATGGTTGAGAAATGGGCCTGTATGCATGTTCTGAAAGTTTCACCATTTTTTCTCTTTGCTTCGAATCATGAGTTTGGTGAGGAATCAATATGTTTTGGGTGTGGATTTGAGGTCAGGGAGATGAGGGGAGTTGATCTGGAGCTTTAGAGCTCCAAAAATTACCTAGGGAAGAAGTTGGAGATTTCCAGGTGAGGAGATCACCGGAGAAGACGACCGGAGCTCTTCTCCGGTGACCTGAAAGTCATTAGTGTGTTAATTAGGGTTAGGTTTTTTTTAAACGTAGACCATTAGATTTCCCCTTCCCACGTGAGATGAGTGGCTGAGATCATTTCATTAACTTAATTTCTGGATTAAATATTTAATTAATTAGGTTTAAGTGAGTTTGAATTCTGGCCACAAGATCTGGCGCGCAGTCAACCTAGGATTTCCCAGATTCAATCCCAGCCCTTCCCTTTGCATACTTCTGTTATTTCTAATTTTTATTTCATTTTTCTCATTTAATTTTATACCATTTATTTAAAATAGTTAGAAATTTCCAAAAATATTTTTATTCTGCATTTTGATTTCAAATAATTTTCTTAACCGAAAAATATTTTTATTTTTATTTTTCACATTAAAAAATCATTTTTTAAACATTTAAATGTTTATTTTAATTAATTAGTGAAAATTAATTAATTAAAATATCATTTAGGTTTCTAAAAATCCCAAAAAAATTCATATTGCATCTTTAAACATTTAGAGACATTATCATACCATCCACACAAATTTCTTTTTGGTTTTGAACCATCTTTGATAATTTTCTTGAATTTAGGGTTCATAAAATTCACATTTTAGAACCATAACTTCAAGAATTATTTTCTTCCTAACCAAGAATGGTATGACAATGGTTCTTTTTGCATTGATCTTCACTTGACATGTAGAGTCTAACATAATTTTGTCATAAATTTCTTCTGCCTTTTTGAGTTGATTTGCATTTTTTCCCTTTAAGTACCTTACAACCCTAGAAAACTTAGAAAAATCATAACTTTCACTAGGTTAAGAGTTAGGTCTTCTCATTTGAGGTGTGGTATCATATGGAGTTAGGGTTCTTTTGATTGCATTTTCAACTTTTTATCTTGTCATTTTCTTCTGTTTTTGAGTTTTGCATCTCATGTTGCATGAAAACCCTAATTTCCCATCTTCTTTTGCATACATCTTGCATATGCTTGCATTCATGAACTTGCCATGACATTTTATGTATTCACATGACATATAAGACATCTTAGGACACATTAGAATCATGCTTGATCATTTCTTCATCCATTTTCCATGTTATGCATCCATTTCATTTCATGTGCATCCATGAACTTTCATGCTTCTTTCATGTTTCATTTGCATTCTCATCACTTGTATGAACATTCATATCACTTGACATGCTTTCATATCATCTCTTAGCATAATTCACACCATGAACATGCTTCTGGTTTTGGTTTGCATCCTTGCATTCATTTCATTTTCTTTTCATTTCATTTCTTTTCACTAACTTTTCAGGTGGTAAGTGCTTTGAGAAGTGAATTTTCCTTCACTTCTCACAATCTCTTTTCATCTCTCTTATGCATCCTTGCTGCATTTTGTATTTGTATTAGAGTGAGCTTGCTCATTCATGTTCCTCCTTCACCTTCTTTCTTCAAGAAAATTATCTTCTTAAGTGAAGTAAGTTGACTTGCTTCTTCTGCTTCTCCTCCTTTCATCTGCTTCTTCCTTGGTGGCTCTTCTTGAAGATTTCTTGCAAGCCTCATAAACCCTAGGAACACCCAAGCATGATCACAATTAGGGTTTGATTAGTCCCCACATTAGTTTTACCTTTGTATCATCTTTTGTGTCTCTCCTCTCATCTCATAATCAGGGACTAAACCTTCAAGGCTTTAAGGCTTTGTGATTAAGATTATGCCTGTATCCTTCTCTTAGGATGGAGTGCATAACTTTAATCCTAAGTGTTAAACCCTTAATGTGTTTAAATCTCTTAATCAATCCATCTAATAATCACTAAGACATCAAGCTTGTAACTTGGGCCTTGCATTAGGGTTTTAATTCTTCCTTAATTGGTTAAGAAGGACTAACCCTAGTGGTAATGGACAAGTCCTCCTCAAGTTGTCTTACAAACCATAAAATACATTTCTTAATCTTATCATTAACTAAAATCCACTTTAATAAAGGCTTTGTTTTGTCATGAGGTTAATCCCTAATCATGGATTAAGTTGACGAGCCTTCCTCAGCTTAAATGTTCTCATCTATTATCCTTCTATTAGGATGGTGTAATGGGTCCATTAAATCCTTGATTATGGCTTAAACTCATTACTTAACACTAAACAAAAACTCCAAAAACATCTAAATAATTGCAAGTAGGTCAATGATCTTAATCCTACATCATGGTGATTAAGTGTGAAGTGTTTACTTCAAACTTAAAGTATTCTCATTACCCCTAATCAGAGGGAGGATGTGATGAGTTTACTAACCCTTGGTTTAGGCTTAAGCTCACTAACTTATGACAAATACAAAAAGCAATAAAAGACTGAAAACACAAAAAAACAAACAATAATCATCTCCTCCGGGATTCTTTTCTCACCTCATTCACTCATAAACGAGAACTTGCTTCTTCCGTCTAATGCAAGACATTTTGCACCTGAGCCAGACAGGTCATACACTTGAGCATAGACAAGCAAGCAGTTCATCAGTTAATTTATCATTCAGTCTCTTTGAGTCGAACTACGGTGTTCTGACTTCCTCATTGCACGAGAGGATACGTAGGCATAACTTAACTGTTATCGAACAAAAATCTCTGTGTCTTCCCCCCTCTTTCAGCATTCTTTTTAAGCCTCATTCTTGAGAACCTCACTTCACTTTCTTGCACTAACACTTGTACATTCTTTTCCAGCTTTTGCACACAGATAACACAGACACCTACCCCTTTAAACACAAACTTTCAAGCGTGGATCCCGTCGAGTACGACGGACAACCCCCTTTCTCATTTTCTCTGGTTCGCGACCGTCTTATCCATATCTTTCTAGGTCTATGCATTATTACCTTTCCTTCGGGATAAAAATGCCTAGCTGGCAACTCTTTTCAGTTCATCTTCATGTTCTCTTTCTCCGACCGTTCGCGTATGTACCCCGTCTGGCCCTGTGTCATTTGGTGGGAGCGACAGATGCTAACATAGTTGGAATATTTGGCTTAGAAAAGAGTTTATTCGTTGTAAGTTAAAAATGAGGTTTTTCGACCTTACTCAACGAAAGGTGTAGGTCGAAGGAACCCTTACCTATAGATTATGTACTTAGAGGAATTTTGAATTTGGAGTATTTTCTAAGTGTTGATGGAATTCGACCATGCATGGCTCGACTAGAAATGGAAGTTATTCAGATTGCGCGCTCTCAAGCCTTGGAGGGAAAATGTGTAGCCTTCAATTCAAAAAACAAGGACAAGTGGTGCAAGATGAAGCTTCTTCAACATGCAGCGTGACAAGTGTCACAATCTTGGAATAAAACCATCGAAAGTGGTTACATTGTATTTCTATAAATAGCTTAGTCTAGTGTTAGAATAAGGGTTTGTAAACATGTTGTACTAGTAACTCCGTGAACACTCGAAGTATCTGTGTGTATAAAAACGAGTGAAGTGAGAATGTACGTGATGTAAACACCACCATTTTTATCTTTAATGTCAATTATCATTCATGTCATTTATCTTTTAAGTCTTTTATGTTAAAAGAATTTTACGTTGTCTTTTCATTTACCTTTAAAGCAATTTACTGACACATTTCCTGCCCATTTAGCATTCTTACCTTGCATTTATCATTTCATTTCTTTTGAAAGCTTTCTTTTTTATCTTATTTTCTTGTTATTTACTACTTTCTGAGTCTTGTCAAATGATTCATGACATTTTCCCAAAAATATCATAATCAACAAACTATTAGCACATGACCTAGCATCAATCTGGTCGATCCTGTAAGCAACTAAGGGTGTTTTAGTATCCTTAGAAAACCATCAGTTGTTTACTAATTTTGGGGGTAAACAAATTGGCACGCCTAGTGGGATGATGTTAATCAGTTTTTAGAAGTTTTATAACTTCTCCTTTGTAACTTCTCTTTTATATACCAAGGAAAAGAAATACAAGGAAGATTGTGTCTAGCCAAGGAAACCAAAATGATTTAAATCCCATGACAACTGGGACGAATCCTCAATTGAGCAGTTCAAATGCTCATAGTTTGAATCCACAAGATGTGCCAAGGAGTGAGGCTATTCCAGTCTCCAACCCTTCGACGGGGGTGTCAACAACATTAAGTGTGGTGTCAGAACTACTCCTTTAACGACAAGGCCAGAAGCAACATATACTGGATATTATAGTCAACCAGTGTTGCACTACTTTGGAACAAATCCTCAAACACCACCACCAAATTTATCCACATTTAGAGCTACTATCCCTCCAGGATTTTCTCAACCTTTGCCTAGAAATCCACCATATGGTATACCAACGACAATGATGATGGGCCTATGGAATGCACCTCAAGTTTTCCAGAGATTGTGGTTCCTTCACCTTTGCAGGAATATAGATCTGGAATAAATATACGAAGGAATAGTCAAACCGTTGAGGTGGGATATTCGACTCAAAGTCATGCTCTAACAAATGAGTCTGTAGCATATTTAAGACAACAAATGGACGAGAGCAACATGCATATGATTCAGACTTTATTTCAAACCATGGGAGATATTTTTCAACCTTTGATTCAAGATACAATGCATAAGAACCAACATATGATATCTTAGATGGCATGCATAGTAGAATTTATGGGAGTCCCAGCACCAGTTCGACGTCCAAATCAAGGGGTGAATGTAGGAGATGTCGTGCAGCCAACAAATCTAGGGAATCAAGCAATGGTCAAACCATTAGAAGTTGATGCCACCAGAAATCCAAGGCAAATACTAGCAGAGGATGAGCCAAAAGTAATGGTGGTAAACAGGCATCAGGATGATGACCATGTGGTTCCAAGTTCGATAGAATAACTTGGCAGCAAAAAACAACTTAGCAGCCCTTGTCGAACGAATAATGGCTCGAAGTGGGATAAATACAAGTTTTGTTAGGCCAAACATCACTTCACCAATATTGGATTATATACTTCAGTCAGAATTACCTCCCAGGATGAAGGTTCCAAAGCTTACCAAGTTCTCAGGATATACGATTGAATCTATGTCGAACATGTGGTGCGATACTTGATAGAGGCTGGTGAAATTTCTAATGATGAAAGTCGGAGGATTAAATATTTCCCTAGTTCTCTAACCAAGAATGCTTTTACATGGTTCACTACATTACCACCTGGTTCGATTAGTAATTGGACTCAGTTGGAGCGTTTATTCCATGAACAATTTTACATGGGTCAGACCAAGATCAGCCTGAAGGAATTGACTAGTGTTAAACAAAGGTTTAATGAGTCAATTTATGATTACTTGAACAGATTTCGACTTCTCAAGGACAGGTGTTTTACTCAAGTACCTGAGTGTGAAGTAGTCAAAATGGTCGCTGGTGGCCTGGACTATTCTATTAGGGAGAAGTTGGATACCCAGTACCTGAGAGACATGGCCTAATTAGCAGATAGAGTTCGACAACTTGAACGTCTGAAGGATGAAAAAGCCAGGGCAAACAAACATAAGAAAATAGCGTACGTTGAGTATCAGGATGGGATCAAAAATGTCTATGACGAAACCCTACCTCTCGATGATAACAAGATAGACCTAGTTGAACTCAAGCAGGGTCCTCCTTATTCTTGCAAGCTTTTAGTCCCTTCAAATGGAAAGAATCCCCTCAAAACTGAAAAGAATGATAAATTTCTAAAGAGAACATATACTTTCGACATCACTAAATATGACAGAATTTTTGATTTGTTAGTAAAGGATGGTAAATACTTGTGTCCCCAGGCGCTAAAGTACCACCCTTAGATCAAAGAAAGAAAAGAAGTTTTTGTAAATACCATAATCTTTTGGGTCATAAGACTTCTCAATGTTTTATTTTCAGGGATTTGGTGTAGAATGTGATTCAATAAGGGAGACTAAAGTTTGGTGATAAGACCAAAGCACAAATGAAGATAGACATTGATCCTCTTCAAGTTGTTGAGGCAGATTATTATGAGCCCTCTACAGTAAACTAGGTCGAAGTTGCCGAACAATTGCTGATGACACCAACAGCCTTGTTTCAGTCGAAACAAAGGGAATTCCTGAGATTATTGAAGCCACTAAAGGCTTCACTAATGATGCTAGCTGGTCAAGGGTTCTGAAGATCTGAGCAACGAGCAACTGGAAAACTTAGTGTGCATAACAACTAAGGTTTTCTTTAGGACATCACCTGATGTCAAAATATTTAATGTGGGAGTTACCATCGTCCTACATGAGGAGGTCGAAGAGTCGAATCTCCAACTGGTTACCAAATGCTGATAGTTTCATTAAGATGGACGAGGCAACTGGTGGCCTTGACTTGAACTTCTCCAAAATAGAATTGGGGGATGAAGTCAACATCAACATGGTCGAAGTAAGAAATGACCAAGTAATGGAGGTAGATGACTCCACACCTCTGAAGGACTACTACAAAAAGGTTTATCCTGAAGAGGATGAGACAATTGTTGAATTCTTACGTAGGTTCCAAAGTAGAAGTCAGAGGTGATGCTTTGTCCAAGATGTAGTTTAATCTTCGACAAAGAAGCCGCTAAAAGCCTTCAACAAGTGAAGAAGGTCAATGGAGGGAAGAAGCTGAAGACTGCTCAAAAGCCAGACCGCTTCGACCCTTGGCGAGCCAATCTTCATCAACATGATGGCAAGCCCCAATCCCTCAAGTCAAGACAATCCATGTTCAAACCAAGTAGCTAAGTCCTAAAGGAAAAGTAGGTCAATCATGACGAGTCAGTAAAAAAGGGAAGCCAAAAATAAAAAACATTTGATGTTGAAAGAGGCCCCTCAATGGGATATAGGAAGGAGTTCATGACATCCAATAAGGCTACATACGTGTCCGAAAACTATAAGGGTAAGCACCCTGTGTCCAGGTCACAATGGCGCAAGGAATAACTGTCGCTCCCGATAAATGGGAATGGCCCCCAGATAAAGGTACAGACGCGAACGGTCGGCGAAAGAGAACAACGAGAACACACAGCAGTGAACTCACTGGAAAGGAAAAGAGTCGCCAGCTAGGCATTTTTATCCCGGAGGAAAGGCAATGCTGCATAGACCTAGAAAGATATGGATAAGACGGTTGCGAACCAGAGAGACTGAGAAAGGGGGTTGGTTACAACCTGGGAAGGTATTAGCACCCAGATTGTCCGCCGTACTCGACGGGATCCACGCTTAAAAGACTTGTGTTTTAAAGGGGTAGTGTCAGTGCAATGTATGTATAAAAGAGATGGAAAAAGATGTACAAGTGTCAATGTGAGAAAAGTGTGAAGTGTATAAATGATGTGTCAGTGTAAGGATGAGAGTAAGATGCTCAAGATCATGAGGCTAAAAGAATAAAGCTGGAAAGAGGGGGAATATACAGAGACTTTTGTTCGATAACTGTTAAGTTATGCCTACGTATCCTTTCGTGCAATGAGGAAGTCAGAATACCGTAGTTCGACCCAAAGAGACTGAAAGATAAATTGACTTGTGAACTGCTTGCTTGTCTATGCTCAAGTGTATGACCTGTCTGGCTCAGGTGCAAACTGTCTTGCAATAGACGGAAGAAGCAAGTTCTCGGTTGTGAGTGAATGAGATGAGAAAAGAATCCCGGAGGAGACGATTATTGTTTGTTTTGGATGTTTTCAGTCTTTTATTGCTTTTGAGATTTTGTCATAAGTTAATGAGCTTAAGCTTAAACCAGTGGATTTAGTAAACTCATCACATCTTCCCTCTGATTAGGGGTAATGAGAATACCTTAAGTGTGAAGTCAGCTTCTCACACTTAATTACCATGGTGTAGGATTAAGATCATTAACCTACTTGTGATTATTTAGGTGTTTTTGTCGTTTTTGTTTAGTGTTGAGTAATGAGGTTAAGCCATAATCAAGGATTAAACAGACTCATTACACCATCCTAATAGAAGGATAATAGATGAGAGTGTTTAAGCTGAGGAAAGCTCCTCAACTTAATCCATGATTAGGGATTAAACTCATGACAAAACAAGCCTTTGATTAAGTGGATTTTATTTAATGATAAGATGATGAAGTGAGTTTTAGGGTTTGTAAGACAGCTTGAGGGGGACTTGTCCATTAACACTAGGGTTAGTCCTTCTTAACCAATTAAGGAAGAATTAGAACCCTAATGCAAGGCCCAAGTTACAAGTGTGAAGTCTTGATGATTATTATGTGAATTGATTAAAGGATTTAAACACATTAAGGGTTTAACACTTAGGATTAAAGTTATACACTCCATCCTAATAGAAGGATGCAGGCATAAGCTTAATCACAAAGCCTTAAAGCCTTTAGGGTTTAGTCCCTGATTATGAGGTGAGAAGAGAAGACTCAATGAGACACAAAGGTAAAAACTAAGTGGGGGACTAATCAAAACCCTAATCATTGTCATGCTTGGTTGTTCCTAAGGTTTGTGAGGTTTAACAAGAAGATCTTCAATGGAACCACCAGGAAGCAGATGAAAGGATCAGGAGAAGCAAAGCAACTTGCTTCATTTAAGAAGACAAGTCACTTGAGGAAAGAAAGTGAGAAGAAGAAGAATGAGCAAGCTCAAACTCAAACACATAACAAAATGCAGCAAGGATGCATGGAGGAGATGGAAAGAAAATGTGAGAAGTGAAGGCAAATCCACTTCTCAAAGTCACTTACCACCTGAAAAGTTAATGAAAGGAATGCAATGCAATGCAAAATGGGATGAAATGACATGATGCAAATCAAAACCAGGAGCATATATGAGATGATAATGATGCTATGAGATGCTGCAAACATGAATCAAGACATGAGGATGATCATACAAACTTATGGATGCAAATGGAACAAGATCAGAATCATGAACACACATGAAAAGTTATGAGATGCAAATGACATACAACATGGCAAATATAAAATGCAATGATCAAACATGCTTTCAATATGTCTTAAGATATCACATGAATCAAATGGATGCTTAAAATGTTATGGCAAGTCAAGGTATGAATGCAAATGCAAGATGGATGCATATGGAAGCTCAAATTAGGGTTTATGATCAATGCATCAAACAAAAACCAAAATCAGAAGAAAACATCAAGATAAAAAAATTGAAAATGCACTCAAAGCAACCCTAAACCTACATTAACTCACTGCCCAAAGGAAAAGTTCCAACTCTTAACCTAATTCAAGTTATGAATTTCCTAAAATTTCTAGGGTTTTAGGGTTCCTTAACAAGAAAAATGTCAAACAAATGGAAAATGAAAGATCAAATCATACCCATTTAATCTCACAAACTACATGCTAAACACAATGCAATGCAAAAAGAATCAAGGTCCAACTCTCAATGATTAGGCAGAAATGATTTTTGGAAGTTTGGATCAAAATAATGCCTTAAAATGATTTTAATTCCATGAAAAATTCTCAAAATGCATCAAGATCAAAAAATAAATTTGGTTTGAGGGTTGGACAATGTTTCTAAATGGTTTTAAATGTTTCATGAATTTTTTGGTGATTTTTAAATACTTAAAAGTATTTTTAATTAATTAATTCTCATTAATTAATTAAAAATAAACTTTTAAATATTTAAAAATATTTTTTGAATGCAAAAAAATAAAAATAAAAATGTTTTTGGTTTCTGAAATTAAATAAAAGTTTGTACAAAAAATTTCAGAATTTTTAAAATGGTTTTACTATTTTTAAATAAATGTACAAAATAAATATAAAACAAATGAATTAAAATAAAAGAAAAAGAAAAGTCAACACAATGGAAGGCCATGATGGATTCTGGGAAAGGGCCAGTTGACTACGCGCGCAATCTAATGGTCTACATTCAAACTGAGATTAATTAAGTTTATGAATTAATTAAATGGGATTAATTAAGTTAATGGAGATTAGGGTTTCTGAGGATGCATCTGGGCCACACAAACGTGCGCCAGTCAGCCTAAGTCAACGGATCCAACGCACTAGATTCAAACATCCATTAATTACAGGGATTAGGGTTAATGGTTCTCAGGTGGCCGGAGAAGACTTCCGGTCGTCTTCTCCGGCGAACCAAAACCCTAGGTTTCACCACAAGCCACCCCACTTCAAATTAAACACAGGGAAATGATCTTCTAACATCCTAGAACACAAATCACTCCTCAAACAACATTTAAATTTCAAGAATCAGGCAAATCGAAGCAAACATTTTTCACGGGAGAAATTTCAGAGCATCAATAAATCCTCATTTTTCACTCATTTTCAAATCCAAGCACATCATTATGATCAGCACAACATACACTTTCATTTTATGACAAGAAAAACAAGTTCTGAGAAAAAAGTTCTTGAGTTATACCTGAGATGGAAGCTTCTGGTTCTGGGCTTTCTGGGTTGTTCCTTGGTGCAAACTCACTCCAATGATCCCCCTTGTGCTAATGGCAAGCTTGGATGGAGTTTAAATAGGCTATTTTGAGGGGTTCAGTTCTGGTGTATCAGAAAATGAGGTTCTTATGTGGGCTGTTTCAGATCATTGTGAAGGGTGGGATTTGTTCTATGAATGATTTCTGGTTGATTGATGAAGATAAAATGGGTGTTTGATGGCTGTGGAAGTTGATTCGAAGAGAGGAAAATTTTTGACAGTTTTTGTGGAGGTGTGTTGTGTCTTGTTTCAATGACCAATGCCTTGTTATAACACTCCCAAGATGTATGAGTAGCCTGTGGAGCAGGTCAGTAGAGGTGGCTGCTTACTGTTCCAAGAGTATGGGGGTTTTGGCCAAAAAGTCAAGGTGACTTGTACTTGCAGCATGGGCTATGGCAGCAGCTGTCTAAGGGCTTGTCTTGCTTCAGCTTGAGTCAAGGATGACCCTTAGATTGTTGGTGAATGTCTGCAGCATGTGGATCATGAGCTATGATAGATCTTGCAACTTGCCCACTTGTGTTTTCTTATGATTTTGTGCTATGTACATGAGATACTTCTTGCTGAATTTTGTTGCATAATGTTTCATTTGGTCATGGCAATGCATAGAAATCAACTAGTGATCACATAATTCCTTGGAGGGTGATTTTGCCAAAAATCCCTCTTTGCATCTTTATGAAAAGTGACTTATGAACATTTGAAAATCAAAGCACAAAAATGAGATACTCCTTGGGCCAATTCTGTTTTTTAGGTCATGTATGATTATGTGATGAAGTTTAGAAGTCATTTTGAAGTCAATAGAATGCTTGGCATGAGAAAATGCAAGTTTTCCATTTGGTGCATAACTTGAAATTTAGTGATTTTTGCCAACTTTGATGAGCCATAACTTTTGATCCAAAATGAATTAGGTCATGTTCTTGTACTTTTTGAAAAGGGAAAGATTTATTCTACAACTTTCATGACCAAAGTTTTTCCATTTGAAGCCTTTTTGAATCAAAAAGTAAAGGTTGAAAAAGTTGCCTAAAATGACAATTTCATTAAAAGTCAAACTTGCCCAAAAAGTCAACCTTGCAAAAACTTGAAATTCTTGAATTTTGTAAACTTCCAACTTCTTCCATGATCAAATAAAGATCATATACAATCAAAATGATGAAGAACACCCTTTGGTTGGGTCACTGGGGGCCTCAGATGCCCTGATTTTGCACTAACTTGCTTGAAAAGTCAACTCTTAATCAGATGACTTCCCCAAGGAATTTCTTCATGAAAATTGATATGCATACTCCCTATACCATATAGAGACCAATAGAAACAAGAATGACCAAAAAAATTGGAGTTATGGCCTCTGAAACCAAAACCCTAATTTTAGGTCATCTGTGCAGTCAAACCTGGCTCTGCATCCATGCCATTTTCAATTCTTGTGAGTCTTTGGTATTCTTGACTTTGAGAGGATATAATATGATACTTGAACACACATGTACCCCTTTGAAGTGATTGATGGCCTTTGGAGTGGCTCAAGAAGCTCTTGGATTGCTCAGATCACAAACCCTAGATGCAGATGACTTAGAACCAATGCAGTGAATCAAAAATGTGATATGAGATGGTATGATTGAGTTTATGCATATGAAATGATCACAAGCCATGGTGTGAATGGGTGAGGGAAAATTTGGGGTGTTTACAATAACGCCAAAGGAAGGCTCAGAGAGAAGCCTCCACAAATGATCTTGTTGAATCAAGCACAAATATGCTTGGTGAGGGTGGAAAGAACCATAAGGCGAAAACAATGAACAAGGTGCTTGTGGGGTGTAAGTTATTTCCATCCAGGAACAAAGAGGCTGAAATCAAAGCTGAGATAAGGGTTGAAGTGAAAGCAGTCGAAGACAGAGATATGACAGATAACTTCAACTGCGAGTCTGAGGCCTATCTAGATATCATAGTGAATATGGTTTCAGTAATGCCTATAAAATACAATCAAATTACTGAGGTGGAAAATTTTGATGCCAATACTGAGGCAGAGATGGCAGCACATCAACTAGTATGCTGTTATGTAATGAATAATGGGTGCGTCAAAGAGAAAAATGATTTCTTTGAGAGACCCACTGAGGCCATGAGGGGCATCTGAAACCCTTATACATCACTTGAAAAGTGGAAAATGTAGTTGTCAACAAAATAATGATTGATTTTGGTGCAACAATGAATTTAATGCCACATTTCTTGCAGCTAAAATTGGCAAGTTTGACACAGACCTTAAGCCTCATAACATGGTCTTTTCGAATTGTGAGGACAAGATTGGAGCAACACTAGGAGTAATACAAGTTGATCTGACCGTTGGAACGGTCACCAGCCCCATTTTGTTTATGGTTGCGAAAGTAAGGCCAACTATAATCTTCTACTGGAAAGAGAGTGGATACATGGCATTGGTGCAGTGACATCTTCGATGCATCAAAGGGTTACCATTTGGAGGCCAGATGGTATTATGGAGAATATTGCATTTGACTAAGAATACCTCAAGGTGCCAGTTAATCACGTTGAAGGCGTGGAGTTCGACAAGAACTTGGCGCATATTGGCCCATGCACACCAGCAGAATTTGATTTCACTCAAGATGATCATGCACTCTGCTCACTACACCTTCATCTTGTCAAAGGTTTTCGTTGGGATAGGGAGGTTATATAAGAGGGTAATTTACCACCTTACTTTGGGGACCCTGTGATCCACACCACAGGATGGGGAAGTGATGGCAGTAATAATGACTGACCTCGACACACTAAGAAGAATTTTGGACTACGTGGCTGAAATCAGAATACAAGCGGCTTTAGAGGCCGCAGGAAATCATATGGATGGTGAGGCAATTATAGATTTTACTGAAGAAAGTCATATAAAGGATTTCGACCCAGAGCCTCCTGATAAGGCTCAAGAAGATTCAGACCAGAGGCTTGATGCAATATATGATAATGAGCCTTTAGGATTTGAAAAGGATCCTTAATTAAGAAGTATCAAAATGTTGGCTCAGGATCCTATAGAAGAAATTGACCTAGGTGAAGGGGAGATGAAAAGGCCTACCTATGTTAGTGCCAATCTCAACCCAAAACTCAAGGTCGAAGTGGCCCAATTGCTGAAGGAATTCAAGGATTTCTTTACTATGGACTATGATGAAATGTCTGGTTTGAAGAGAAAGTTTGTCAAACATAAGCTACCAATCAAGCCTGGGAAAAACCCAGTCAAACAAAAACCAAGATGGTTCGCCCCAGCAATCCTCACCGAAATTAAAGAGGAAATTGAAAGGTTGCTTCGATGAAAGTTCATCCATACAGCCAGGTATGTCTAATGGTTCGAAAATATTGTACCAATTACTAAAAAGAATGGCTCTCTAAGGGTTTGCATATATTTTAGAGATCTGAATTCAGCAACCCCTAAAGATGAGTATTCAATGCATGTGGTAGAGATGTTAATCGACTCTGTTGTAGGATGTGAGTATCTAAGTGTGCTAGTTAGATACTCTGGATATAACCAGATATTCATTGCCTAGGAAGATGTCCCCAAAACTGCTTTTCGATGCTCAGGGGCTTTGGGAACCTATGAATGGGTAGTAATGCCTTTTAGTTTAAAAAATGCAGGGGAAACTTACCAAAGAGAAATGAATTCAATATTTCATGATTTCATAGATGCGTTTATGCAAATCTATATCGATGACATTGTTGTTAAGTCTATTTCAGGGATAGATCATTTCAATCATCTTCGACATTCTTTTGAAATAATGAGAAAGCATGGTCTTAAAATGAATCCTCTTAAGTGTGCTTTTGTGTAAGTCCTCATATAATATATATCTAGAATAATATCATACAAGTGTTTATTTGGTACTGACACCATCATAAGTGCATAATAGTACAATTCACATTCTTAACCAATTCTAAAAACAATACAATCTATGGTGCAAGATATGGAAATTATACTAAAAATAAAATACTAAGTTCAATATAATATCCATTATTGTATAAACATAAATACACAACGGAAACTAATTCTATGTTTCTCTTGAAACATCCCCAGCATAGCTCCACTTGTAAATCAACCTACAAAAGAAACCTGAAAAGCAACAATAATAGTGGGGTGAGATAACAACATCTCAGTGAGTTCCCTATCTTAGAGTTATCTCAGCTCTAAAGGTTCAATCTAAACATAACTCGAGTCTTTGGTCACTTCCTCACAAGGAACCAAAGCAAGATGGAACAAAATCCATACAACACTCTCGACACTAAACGAGTATAACATCAACCTCAAGCCTTTACGGACGCTTCCCGTGGGACTCAGGACAACCCACCTCAAGACTTACACAAGACCTTATAGAGGACTCGATGTGACACTCACCTTAAGTCTTTACGGATGCTTCCCGTGGGACTCAGGACAACCCACCTCAAGACTTACTCAGACTTTCCACGTAACCCAGTGTAGTACTCACCTCAAGTCTTTACGGATGCTTCTCGTGGGACTAAGAATAACCTACCTTAAGACTTACTCAGACTTCCCAGAGGGATCTAGTAACGTACATGCCTCAAGTCTTTATGGACGCTTCCCATGAGACTCAAAACAACCCACCTCAAGACTTACTCAGACTTTACGGAGGCCCCCCTCATGAAATACACCCCTCAAACCTTTACGGACACTCCCCGTGGGACTCAGAACAACCCACCTCAAGACTTACTCAGACTTTACGAAGGACCTAGTGTATTGCATGCTAACGGTTTTGCAACAACCTAGAGTAATCCTAACTGTCTCACAAGTTACTTCTTTTTATTTCCAATAGCTCATAATTTCATAACTAACATAATTACTCGATATAAAGAACGGATAAATCAGATAAGGGATGAAGAAGTTATGAATTTTTAAAAGTATCAAAATAGTATTTTTAATCGACATAAAATAAATAATCATTTTCCACTTCAAAATTTATATTTTCCTCTGCCGTTGGATAGTATGTTGTCTTAGATTTCCAACGATATAAAGTTTGCCTCAATCGGACACCCGAGTAAAAAGTTATGAATTTTCGAAGAATTAATATTTTTTCCCAAACTTACAATGTTAACCGGTTAACCAAACTAAATTCCACTTCCAATTGCATATCAGGGTCCTGTTAACCGATTAACACATATGGTTAACCGGTTAACTGTCGCTCCCGATAAGTGGGACTGGCCCAAATAAAGGTACAGACGCGAACGGTCGGAGAAAGGGACAATGAGAACACACAGCCGTGAACTCACCGGAGATGAATAGAGTCGCCAGCTAGGCATTTTTATCCCGGAGGAAAGGTAATGCTGCATAAACCTAGAAAGATACGGATAAGACGGTTGCGAACCAGAGAGACTGAGAAAGGGGGTTGGTTACAACCTGGGAAGGTGTTAGCACCCAGATTGTCCGTCGTACTCGACGGGATCCACGCTTAAAAGATTTGTGTTTTAAAGGGGTAGTGTCAGTGCAATCTGTGTATAAAATAGCTGGAAAAGAATGTACAGGTGTCAGTGTAAGGACAGGAGTAAGATGCTCATGATAATGAGGCTAAAGAATAAAGCTGGAAGGAGGGGGAATATACAGAGACTTTTGTTCGATAACCGTTAAGTTATGCCTACGTATCCTCTCGTGCAATGAGGAAGTCAGAACACCGTAGTTCGACCCAAAGAGACTGAAAGATGAATTGACTTGTGAACTGCTTGCTTGCCTATGCTCAAGTGTATGATCTGTCTGGCACAGATGCAAACTGTCTTGCATTAGACGGAAGAAGCAAGTTCTCGGTTGTGAGTGAATGAGATGAGAAAAGAATCCCGAAGGAGACGATTGTTGTTTGTTTTTGTATTTTCAGTTTTTTATTGCTTGTGAAAGTTTGTCATAAGTTAATGAGCTTAAGCCTAAACCAATGGATTTAGTAAACTCATCACATCTTCCCTCTGATTAGGGGTAATGAGAATACCTTAAGTGTGAAGTCAGATTCTCACACTTAATCATCTATGGTGTAGGATTAAGATCATTAACCTACTTTTGATTATTTAGATGTTTTTGGTGTTTTTGTTTAGTGTTGAGTAATGAGGTTAAGCCCTAATCAAGGATTAAACAGACTCATTACACCATCCTAATAGAAGGATAATAGATGAGAATGTTTAAGCTGAGGAAAGCTCCTCAACTTAATCCATGATTAGGGATTAAACTCATGACAAAACAAAGCCTTTATTAGATGGATTTTAATTAGTGGTATGATGGTGAAGTGTTTTTTATGATTTGTAAGACAACTTGAGGGGGACTTGTCCATTAACACTAGGGTTAGTCCTTCTTAACCAATTAAGGAAGAATTAGAACCCTAATGCAAGGCCCAAGTTACAAGTGTGATGTCTTGATGATTATTATGTGAATTGATTAAGAGATTTAAACACATTAAGGGTTTAACACTTAGGATTAAAGTTATACACTCCATCCTAAGAGAAGGATGCAGGCATAAGCTTAATCACAAAGTCTTAAAGCCTTTAGGGTTTAGTCCCTGATTATGAGATGAGAAGAGAAGACTCAAAGAGAGACACAAAGGTAAAACTATGAGGGGAGACTAATCAAAACCCTAATTCATTATCATGCTTGGTTATTCCTAAGGTTTGTGAGGTTTGCAAGAACAAATCTTCAAAGGAGCCACCAGGAAGCAGATGAACAAGATCAAGAGAAGCAAAGTGACTTGCTTCATTCAAGAAGTCAAGTCACTTGAGGAAAGAAAGTAGGAGGAAGAAGAATGAGCAAGCTCAATCTCAAACACAAATAGAAATGCAGCAATGTATGCAAGAGAGATGAGAAGAAAAGTTATGAGAAGTGAAGGCAAATTCACTTCTCAAGGTCACTTACCACCTGAAAGGTTAGAAAAGAAAAACGCAATGCAACGCAAAATGGGATGAGATGACATGATGAGAAACAAAACCAGAAACATTTACACAAGGTTAAAGATGTTGAGAAATGATGCAAACACATCGTCGCACCTCGAAAAAACACGATCCTAAAACAATCAGAGGGGTGCCTAATTCTATTTACTCTACCTAATCAACTATCGTCGTAATGCGAGAGCAAAATTCGAATTCGTACAAATCAAAGACTAACCTCGCTCAACTAAATGAATTAATACAAATAAATTGAGTAAAAATGAAATATGACAAAGTAATATATATATATATATATATATATATATATATATATATATATATATATATATATATATATATATATATAAAAGAATAGAAATGAAAAGTTAAATAACTAAATTAACTACAAGATATTCAACTAATTAACAAAAATAAAAGAAAAATAATACACATATACATATATATATAAAGACAAAAAGAAATATCATAAAAAAGATGGTTGTGTTTATAAGTTTCTTTTCAAAAAAACAAAACAAATGAATTTAAAAATAAAAAGAAAAAAAGAAAGCGTGGCTGTGATGAGGCCCATATGGGGCGGACAGGATCAAGTACCGGGTCGGTGTGACCCGGTTCGGCCAACACATAACAAAGGCAAAGGGGAAACCCTAAATCAGCCGCTTGCAACATAAACACACAAACGCGTTCCCAAATTCATAGAAAAACAGAGGAAACCTGTTTCCAACAACACTCTTTCTTCTTATCCCTGCTATTTTACAAATTCCAAACACAAATTCTTTCTGAAACGAACATAGTAAATGGGAAGATGGTGTAATACCTGGCCGGAGCTGGAAGACTTTCAGTGAGGAGTCCAACGCTTGCTTCTACTCGCGGCGTCGTTGATTAGAGGAGGTGGAAGGGAAGACGGTTTGGGGTCTTAGAGGTTTATTCGTTTGCGTGAAGGTGGTGAGCGGCGGTTTCTTACGGAGATTTCGTCGCAAAAGGGCAGTGGTTCGAGTTTGAGTTGACAAAGGTTGATTTTCACGATGATGGATGGTTTTACGAGGTAAGGTGTTTTGAAACTGCTCTGTTGTTCTGTGTTCTTGATCTTAAAACGTTTCTGTCTTTTTTCAAAGAAAAAAAAACCTCCCTGTTTTCTTGCAGGAACCACTCTTTTATAGGAGAGACAAAAGGATGGGTGCCATTGAAAGATCTTCTCCCCTTTTAGTTGAGTTTTGACTGAATTCGTTGGCCTTGGATTGAACTCTTTTGATAGCTTTTCTGCATTTTTGACACACTTTGTTTCTTGTTACTTAGGCTGTCCCTTCATGCTTGTGCAGGTTCTGAATTCATAATCCCATCAGCCTGCAGGGTGTTGTTGAGAATAGCAGGGCGCAGCCGAGTCAGATTCAACAGGTATAGGTCTGCTTCTTTTCAAACTTTCAGCTGCTTGTGAGAGAACAACAAAAGCCATCCATGTACTTTCTACTTTATTGTCAAAACATTTGTCCTTGTTGTTGTGACAGTCTGCCTTAGGTTGATTAGAAATGAAATGAATCTCCTTTGCAGAAACCTTTTGTACCCCCCCTTTTTTATGTGATCTTGATATTGTGATTTTTGCAGGTCATAGTACATTGATGTGAGCTTGCAGTGGGCCTCTGGAGTTTGTGTATGGTGCAAGCAAAAAAAATGCAGCTGTATGGCCTTTTCCCGTGCACTCTCAATTCCAAGATTGTACTTTTGAGTGCTGACTTTGTTTTCAAGGTGCTTCCCTTTGTCCTTTTATTGAAATTTAATGAGGTTTGATGCTATTTCTTCTTCTGATTCCTCTTATTGGTACAAAAATTCTGCTGGTGCTAGACATTAGATTTGGTCATGTTGTGATACATTACTGCCATGGATAAAAGTTATGTTGAAAAACACAGTAAAGATTGCAGAAATGTTCTCTCTTGGTGTATGATGAGTGTATTGTAGGCCCTTAATGAACATGATGACGTTTTCCATGGAATTGCAGCTGATCCCACATTTCCTTAATGCTTTGTGATTTGAAAAAAAAATGTCCATGGCTTGAACACTTGTGTGTTCTTTTTATGCTTAGGTGAGAAATTAAGTGAAATGGGGATGCTTAGAAAAAACTCATATGACCTCTGACTTTGTTGTGTCAAGTTGCAAATAAGTTTGATAATCCATAAAAACCATGGGTGACCTTTGGAACCCTTGTTTTCGTGTCGTATTTTAATCTTCTTATGCTTGCTGTGGACTGATCTTTTGTTTCTTTTTCATGTTCAACACGCTTGGAGTCGGCGATTGGGATTGGTGAAGGTTCGGATGGCTGAATTGATACGAGGCAACGTTTGCAAACCGTTTCGGACAATAAACAAATATGGTAGCGGCAAAAGCGTTTCTCCGTCTTGATTAAAAGATAGCATAGGCTGAAGAGCTTTGGGACTTTGAATTTATTCTTGTAAATGTAACAGCAACAGCTTTTGTAGCAATGTAGCAATGTAACTATGAATTTTAACCTTGTAGCAATGTAACTAATAATTCTGGAATTTCTTTTGTAATATTTATGATGTGCTCTTGAAAATTCCGCCGTTCACTGCACGATACAACTGAATATCGCTTCCTGGATTTGAATCTTTTTTGGATGGGTAGCAATATATTCATGATGTAATCTTGATTAGTCACTTGCCTGTTCAACAATCAGACTTGTTCCTTGAAACTGATGATACAAACTTTTGGCATTATTGAAATTGCAGTTTTGAATGCAAACATTTTGACAACACTTAAGTCCTAACACCACTCCAATTCTTTGTATGATACATTGAGCTTAAAGATAACTTGTAAAACTTGAATAATCATGGTTCTTCAAAATCAAACCTCAAAAGAATGTGACTTGAAAGCAACAGACACCAACTTGAAAATGACCAACAAAAGAAATCTCTCATGACAAAAGGAGAAACTTCAAAATGACCTTGAAAATAATAATAATCCCAAACCAAAGAAATCTCTCAAAAAAAAGAGAAACTTCAACATGACCTTGAAAATAATAATAATCCCAAACCAAAGAACTTGAATGAGGAGGCAAAAATTCGGTCTCTTAAGACCTAAAAAAACGATTTCTCCATTCAAAGTGCCCTAATCCACAGTTCATTCTCCTCAGTTTGATCATAAATTTGCATGCTAAATGATCAGAGAGGTGATAGTCCCGGCCATAATGCGTCTTTAAACCATTTCTTCTATTACCGATCAATCTCCCCATGATCCCAGGCTACACAACCTCAACCTGACGATTCGGGCGAACTATATCCAGATGCTTGAAAAGTAAAGACCATCTCGAACTGAAGCTTTGGTTTCTGGTACTTTCTAGCTGGTTTCTTGCTTCCATGCCATTCTCAGTCCTTGCGCTTCTCTGACATTCTTGGCTTTGAGAGGGTATAATATGATGCTTGAACACACATGGACCCCTTTGAAGTGATTGATGACCTTTGGAGTAGCTCAAGAAGCTCTTGGATTGCTCAGATCGCAAACCCTAGATGCAGATGACTTAGAAACTATGCAGTGAATCAAAAATGAGATGTGAGATGATATGATTGTGTTTATGCATATGAAATGATCACAAGCCATGGTGTGAAACGGGTGAGGGCAAATTTGGGGTGTTTACAGCTGCCCCTATTCAAACATGAGTTAGCTGTGCAGGATGTAAGCAATGGCTTAACGGGCAAACAAGATAACTTGTGGTTGAATACCAAAGACAGTCCTAAATTTGCACTCACAGAAATGAAGAAGAACAGGGATATAGATTGTAAAAGCAAATAAAGTATATTGTAAAGTGGGCGACGGAGGACGACCGTCGAGCAGAGGACGACTGCTGGGTAAAGAGCAATGACGGGGACGGCCGACATGCTGGGGATAAAAGGTAAAGCCAAGACGGGGACGGCCGACTAGCTGGGGAAAATAAAATCGTGATGGGGACGGCCATCGAGATAAAGCTGTAAAATTCTCTGGAAATTAATGAAACATGACGGGGACGGCCATCAAGTTCATAAAGGTAAAGTAACCAACGATGGGGACGGCCATCGGGCTAAAAGGAAAAGGGACCACGACGGGGACGGCCATCGGGTTAAAGAATAAGTGGAATGAACAGATGATGGGGTACGGCCATCAAAGGTGAAGGACGATCACCTAGCAGGGGACGGCTGCTCTGTTGGGGATAAAGGAAATATGATGGGGACGGCCATCAAAGGTGGAGGACGACCACCTGGCAGGGTACGGCTGCCGAAAATATCAACGATGGGGACGGCCATCGGATAGAAAAGGTCAACGATGGGGACGGCCATCGGACGAGCATGATGGAGGACGACCATCAAGAAGTGGAGGACGACCACTCAGCAGGGTACGGCTGCTCTCGAGGTTTCTCATGACATAGGACGAATGCCAGATAACCAAAATCAACAATGGGGACGGCCATTGGATAAAATTATGAAGGACGATCATCAAAAGGTGGAGGACGACCACCTAGCAGGGGACGGCTGCTAAAAGTCAACGATGGGGACGGCCATCGGATGAGCATGATGGAGGACGACCATCAAGAAGTGGAGGACGACCACTTAGCAGGGTACGGCTGCTCTCAGGGTTATCATAACACAGGACGAGTGTTAGATAAAAGAAAATTCGTTGGTGATCTACTGGGGATATAGTAAACACGGACGAGCGTTTACATCCAAGAAACAAAAGGTATAAGTGTTTGGTATTGTGTATAGATTAAAGATGCGGACGAGCATCCTTAAGACTATGATACGGACGAGTATCACGTAGAAACAAACTGACACATGTTCAGAGATGATGATACGGACGAGTATCAACTGGTTAACAATGAACACGGACGAGTGTTGAATCTGAAGGGACTCTTCTGGGGAATAGTAGACACGGACGAGTGTCTATATTCAAGAAGACATAAGTGTTTGAAACAGTGTATGGATTAAAGATGCGGACGAGCATCCCTAAGACTTATGATACGGACGAGCATCATGTAGAAACAAACATTAGACGCAATGTTCTGAGATGATGGTACGGACGAGTACCAACTGGTTAACAAAGAACAAGGACTACTGTCGAATCTGTGGGGATATAGATGATGTATACAAGATGCGGACGAGTATCTGCATAGGTGTACCATTGAGTAGTGAGTATATATATATATAAGTGTTTATCTGCTGGGGAGACTGACACGGACGGGTGCCAAGAGAGAAAAGTATAATAATAACAAGTATATGGGTGATGAAAGTGTAAGCGACTGCGCTGGGGACATGACACGGACGGGTGTCGAGAAAGTGTATATATAAGTATATGTGAGTGCAAAGAGGATGTCTTTGGCTTTCTGCTGGTGATTTGACACGGACGGGTGTCAGGAAGTACCTGTAGTACGGGTGATTTTGTTTGTAAAGTGTATTCAGGCAACCTGTTTGGGGAAGTGATGACACGGACGGGTGTCAAAAGGGAAATATATACTGGTGTTTGCGATTTGCGAGGCAACTGCTTTTGCTGGGACTCTGGTGGGGATTTTTGTATAATGATGGTGAACGGTTTGTTATTCACAAGTGTTACTTCAGAACATGGCTTATGATTATGCTATGCGTTTGATTTTTGCCGTAATGCTCCGTATTAGACGGAATGCTACGCTCTGAGGGGATATTATGATGCAAATGCTATGATTATGCAAGGAGGCACAGATCCGGGATTCGGATCCCGTTGCTGCAAAGATCTCTGGTTGATCTGCTTGAAGTGAACATCCCAGCTGGGGATGAGATCATTGGTAGATCTAATGATGTATCTGCTTGGGGATATAGGTCACTGATTGACATCCTTATAATACGGGACCCAGCTGGAGTTTGTAGAAGCTTTCTTCACTCTGTTGTGATCTTCTATGCGCTGCTCTTCTGGATAGAGGCTGAAGATTCTGTGGGGAGATGATTCCCTGACTCCTGTACTCAACTGAGGATGAAATGGCAGCTCGGCTGGGGAATTATGAGAGGCAACTCAGCTGGGGAGAGCAACAAGAGGCCACTCGGCTGGGGATAGAGCATTTCGGATGCCGAGATTGAGTGTATGTTGATTTGGCAACTTTGCTGGGGAAGTGGGCACCCTCCAGTGCCACGTGGAAGATAGACCGAGTTGATAATGATTCGCCTGCTTGCTGAAACGTGACTTGCATGCCCCAGGTTGCGTCCTGGATACCTGCAATCCTGCAAAGATAAGGAAACGCACAAAAGGTCCCGAGGTATCCTTCACTGAATTCCGTCATAGGAGTTAAGCACTTTTGAGAGTAAGTATATTCCCTGTAAGCATGTGTTTTTATTTTTAGAGAAAGGCATCTGTACTTATGCAATTGTATTTTCAGAGATATCAGACAATTCTTTGCAAAACATAAATGTAAAAAACGAAACATGACTGAAAATTTGATTTTATTAATTCATGTGCCCCGAATTGGCAAGATACAGTCAAGGAAACATATCTCCTGAAATGAAGAGATTGTTACAAATTGAGAAACAAAATGCTGGCGATGTTGACGAGGCTTTCAAGGAGCTTCCTCTTCTGCTATGACTCGTATGACAATGACGTTCTTCTCGTCTTGCTTTCTGGAGAGAGTTGATTCTGATTGAAGCTTGATCCTTTGGAGCTTACCAAGTTGTAGGTGATACAGACGAATTCAGAATGCAGTTGTTCGCTTATTCCCTTATTTTGCATGGATCGCCCTTTCGGGTTTTTAATCCATCGGGATACCCATTTTTGCCTGAGTTGTCCAATGCGGCTTTTCAACTCAGCGGGTGTACATTTTTTGTTTATTTCCCTTATTTTTGCCCGAGTCTTTTATTCTGTTTTTGACTCGCCGGGATGCCCTATTTTTGCCTGGACTTACATTCTGTTTTTATGTCCAGCGGGTCATTTTATGCGAAGTATTTTTTAACTGCATCTGAATTCACAAGGGACGGGAAATCTTCACCATCCATGGTGCTGAGCATCAGCGCTCCACCAGAGAAAACTTTCTTTACAACGAATGGTCCTTCATAATTTGGAGTCCATTTGCCCCTGTGGTCTGTATGAGGAGGGAGGATTCTTTTCAGCACAAGATCTCCCACCTGGTACTCTCGGTGCCTGACTTTCTGATCGAAGGCTTTCTTCATTCTCTTCTGATATAACTGCCCATGGCAAATTGCAGCCAATCTTTTCTCTTCAATCAGACTCAGTTGCTCGTATCGGGATCGGACCCATTCTGCTTCGCTCAGCTTGACATCCATCAATACCCGCAAGGAAGGCAATTCAACTTCAACTGGTAGGACTGCTTCCATACCATACACAAGCTGGTACGGTGTTGCCCCAGTGGATGTTCTGATTGACGTGCGGTACCCATGCAAGGCAAACGGTAGCATTTCATGCCAGTCTTTGTATGTGATTACCATCTTCTGCACAATCCTCTTAATATTCTTATTCGCTGCCTCAACAGCGCCATTCATCTTTGGCCTGTAAGGAGAAGAATTGTGATGTTGGATCTTGAAGTCCCGGCATAGCTCTGCCATCATTTTGTTGTTTAAATTGGAACCATTATCAGTAATGATTCGCTCGGGAACTCCATATCGACAGATGATATCTCTTTTCAGAAATCTGGCTACCACTTGCCTCGTAACATTTGCATATGAGGCTGCTTCAACCCACTTGGTGAAATAATCAATGGCAACCAGGATGAATCTATGGCCATTTGAAGCAGTTGGCTCAATCTTGCCAATCATATCAATGCCCCACATAGCAAAGGGCCATGGTGAAGACATGATGTTCAAAGGATTAGGAGGCACATGCACCTTATCTGCGTAGATCTGGCATTTGTGGCATTTTCTGGCGTAGGCACAACAGTCCGCATCCATGGTGATCCAATAATAGCCTGATCTTAACAACTTTTTAGCCATGGCATGCCCTCCAGCATGGGTACCAAAAGATCCTTCGTGCACTTCATGCATCAACAAATCTGCTTCTGTCTTGTCAACACATCTGAGGAGTACCATATCAAAGTTTCTTTTGTATAAAGATCCATCAGTGTTCAGGAAGAAACTACCAGCAAGCCTTCTCAAAGTCTTCTTATCATTGGAAGATGCCCCAGGTGGGTATGTTTGACCCTCCAAGAAGCTTTTAATGTCATGGAACCAAGGCTTATTATCTTTGACAACTTCTGCTGCGAACACATATGCTGGTCTGTCGAGTCTGGACACTGAAATCTGAGGTACAAAGTTAGCGGCTTGAACTTTGATCATGGATGAAATGGTAGCAAGAGCATCCGCAAACTGATTCTCGTCCCGAGGGATATACTCAAGCTTGACTGTTGTGAAGAAAGTCAATAACCTTCTTGTATAATCCCTGTAAGGTATCAGATGATCCTGGTGTGTATACCATTTTCCGTTGGTTTGATTAACTACCAGAGCTGAATCTCCGAATACAGTCAATGTCTTGATCCTGAGGTCAATAGCTTCCTCAAGACCCATAATGCAAGCTTCGTATTCAGCTTCGTTGTTAGTGCAGTTGAAAGTGAGTTTTGCCGAGAAAGGCATGTGAACTCCTTTGGGTGTAATGAGTACTGCACCAACACCACGACCATTCATGTTAACGGCCCCATCAAACATCATAGTCCATTCTTCTTCTGGGTCAGGCCCTTCAGTGTGAACAGGCTCTTCATGATCTTTTGCTTTAATGAACATGATGTCTTCATCAGGGAAGTCAAATCTCATAGGCTGGTAGTCATCAATAGGTTGCTCAGCAAGATATTCAGATAGTACACTGCCCTTGATGGCTTTCTGAGATGTGTACTGTATGTCGTATTCTGTGAGAATCATCTGCCATCTTGCAACCCGTCCGGTAAGAGCTGGCTTCTCGAAAATGTACTTAACTGGATCCATTTTTGAGATCAACAAGGTAGTGTGGGTCAACATATACTGTCTTAGTCGGCGAGCAGCCCACGCTAAAGCACAGCAAGTTTTCTCGAGCAGTGAATAACGTTGTTCACAGTCGGTAAACTTTTTGCTTAGGTAGTAAATTGCATACTCTTTTCGACCAGACTCGTCATGCTGGCCGAGCACACACCCCATTGACTCTTCTAATACTGTCAAGTACATTATCAGAGGTCTTCCTTCTACTGGAGGCATGAGGATTGGAGGTTCTTGTAAATACTCCTTGATCTTGTCAAAAGCCTTCTGGCAGTCTTCGTTCCACCTGACCGTTTGTTCTTTTCTTAGCAGCTTGAACAAGGGTTCACAGGTTGCGGTGAGGTGAGATATGAACCTTGAAATGTAGTTCAATCGACCTAAGAACCCTCGAACTTCTTTCTCAGTTCTCGGTGCAGGCATCTCCTGGATGGCTTTGACTTTATCAGGGTCCACTTCAATCCCTTTCTCGCTTACAATAAAGCCCAGCAATTTACCGGATCGCACCCCGAATGTGCATTTGTTGGGGTTCAGCTTTAGTTGGTATTTCCTCAGACGCTTGAACAACTTCAGCAGATTCACCAGGTGATCTTCCTCTGTAAGGGACTTGGCGATCATATCATCCACATAACATTCTATTTCCTTGTGGATCATATCGTGGAATAATGTCACCATAGCCCGTTGGTATGTGGCACCAGCATTCTTCAGTCCGAATGGCATCACTTTGTAACAGAACGTGCCCCAAGGTGTAATGAATGTTGTCTTCTCCATGTCTTCAGGTGACATCTTGATCTGATTATATCCTGAAAATCCATCCATGAAGGAGAATACCGAGAACTGAGCCGTGTTATCCACCAATACATCAATGTGAGGTAATGGGAAGTCATCTTTCGGGCTGGCTCTGTTCAGATCCCGGTAGTCAACACACATTCTTACTTTGCCGTCTTTCTTAGGCACAGGTACTATGTTAGCAACCCACGGCGGATAGCTAGTCACAACAAGGAACCCGGCATCCCACTGCTTTTGTACCTCTTCTTTGATTTTCATTGCCATGTCTGGGCGAGTACGGCGCAGTTTCTGTTTAACCGGTGGGCATTCTTCTCTCAAAGGCAGCTTGTGCACAACAATGTCGGTGTCCAACCCTGGCATATCTTGATAAGACCAAGCAAACACATCAACATACTCTTGAAGCAGGTCAATCAGTTGTCTCTTCACTGAGTTCTGTAGGCAAGCCCCGATTTTAACTTCTTTCACGTCTTCAGCTGTACCAAGATTAATCGTTTCGACCTCCTCCTGATGAGGAGTGATAACCTTCTCCTCTTGTCTCAACAACCTGGCTAACTCTTCAGGAAGCTCATACTCTTCTTCAACCCCTTCATCAGCTTGATTGATCGGATTGTCAAAGTCATACGAAGTCATAGCCGTGCTGTTGTCGGTGCTGTCTGGAAGGCACTCTCTGCAAGGGTTCAGTTTGTTCATTTTAGTGATTGATTTTAATCTTGTTTAGAAAAAGTGAAATAAAGTTGTCATTTTGAAAACATTGCCATTTATTTTTGTACAAAAAGAAAAATGGAAAAACAGTGAGCGGAAAAGAAAAAGACTCATTTGCAAAAGATGTCTGATTATCATTGATTGATCTGTTTGCACAAAATTACAGATGGCCCGATTATAAAATGAGTCTTGACATCTTGGGCAAGATGCAAGACTTGATGCATGCTTTAAAAATACAGGAAATAATAATTACTCTGCAGGAGTAACCCTTATAATTTCCTGGGAAGACCAGTTAAGGACTTGGCTCCCCGGGATCCTTGGACGTATCCAGCTCTCCAGGTTGAAGTCACTTTCAGCCTCGTCTCCCACATTATTGATAGCATTTGGGGCTAGCATTCCCCCACTGATGAACTTGGGAGCTTCAGCAGCCTCCTCTTGCACTTGTCGGGATGGTTTGTAACCCAAACCGAATTTGTCCTTTTTCATCTGAACTTGCAGCAGCTTGCCCCAGCCTTGGGAATTCCCGTCTTCAACAACCTTCCGAGCTTGTTTGTATGAGGCTATTGAGGTTCTAGACACTTCAACTGTTGCTTCATTGACATTGAGAGCTTCGAAACCCTGACTCATTGTCTCATGGATATCTTCATCCATCTTAATGTACTTATGTGTAGCCAGGTGGCTGACAAAGATGTCCTCCTTGATGGTTGCTGTTGTTGTAGTAATCTCCACTGGAATGATGTTTGCTGATGTTGTAGGAGAGATGTTTGCTGAAGTTGTAGGAGTGGGAACTGTTGAAGTGATTTCTAGAAGCTGATTCATCTGTAAGCTCAGAAGGTTGTTACGGGTCGGATGTTTGTGGATGTGATTGACGGGAAAGACCCTTCTACGATCAATGTTTCCTGAGGTACACAACGAGGTGAGAAACAAACAATAAAACTCCTGTAAAACAAAAGAGAGGAGGTTAGCATGCAATGCAGTATGTCTATTTGTTCTTCGAGGGTATCCGGTTTGGTTCTTGGTTTTGACCTTCCATACCCCTTGGAAGAGGTGCAGACGTTTGAAAAGAAGAACGGTCAAAACCAAACTAAAGAAGATGTGGATACCCTGTAGAACAGATAGACAAATGTTAAAATGATGCAAAATGATGTATGCAGAATGATATGCAAGGGTTTGTGATCAAGCTGGATCTGAGTATCTGCCTTGATATAAGTCCATGTATGTTCAAGAAATCCAGATGGAGGTTCAGAAGTCCAGTAACTAAGGTGGGGGACTCAAATAAAGAACCACATATCCAGGGTTTAGAATCACAAGAACTGTTCCAAGATGGAGTACTCTTAATCAAACAAAGTAACAGGGTATTCTGAGGTTAAGTGTACCTGCAAACCTGTAAACAACCCAACCCCCTCACAGGTGATGTTCTAAAACAAGGATCCTCATACTTGGATCAGTTATGAGAAGTGTAAACACTTCTAACCCGGAGGTACAGTGTTCACAATAACCATAAAACTTCCTCCTCTAATTCACCTCAGTTTCTGAAGGTCAATACTAAAGGTCATCCAGACTTAGCAGGCTTCCCAGATAGCCCTAGCATTGCAGGAAATCTGCAACACAGAGTTCTCAAGAAGAAACCCATATCTGAACCGTGTTTCATATTCCCGCACCAGACCGAGATGGAATGGGAAAGAACATGAACCACTCTAGCCTAGGTGTCACTCAGGTCCCAGGTATAGGACCTTAACTCTCAGTAGAACCCCACCCACCAAAGCAACAAAACAAATCCAGCCAGCACAGTATGACAGTATGATATATGAAAAACTGTAAAGAAAGCAGTAAACAACTGTACATAAAGCAATAACTAAAATAAACAAACACAACTTGCACATAACACCCCAGTAAACACAAATCAAACAAGCGCTAGGAGGAACCCACAAAAAGAACCAGAAGCCCTGGTTGCAGTATAAGGGTCCCCAGCAGAGTTGCCAAGCTGTCGCTCCCGATAAGTGGGACTGGCCCAAATAAAGGTACAGACGCGAACGGTCGGCGAAAGGGACAATGAGAACACACAGCCGTGAACTCACCGGAGATGAATAGAGTCGCCAGCTAGGCATTTTTATCCCGGAGGAAAGGTAATGCTGCATAAACCTAGAAAGATACGGATAAGACGGTTGCGAACCAGAGAGACTGAGAAAGGGGGTTGGTTACAACCTGGGAAGGTGTTAGCACCCAGATTGTCCGTCGTACTCGACGGGATCCACGCTTAAAAGATTTGTGTTTTAAAGGGGTAGTGTCAGTGCAATCTGTGTATAAAATAGCTGGAAAAGAATGTACAGGTGTCAGTGTAAGGACAGGAGTAAGATGCTCATGATAATGAGGCTAAAGAATAAAGCTGGAAGGAGGGGGAATATACAGAGACTTTTGTTCGATAACCGTTAAGTTATGCCTACGTATCCTCTCGTGCAATGAGGAAGTCAGAACACCGTAGTTCGACCCAAAGAGACTGAAAGATGAATTGACTTGTGAACTGCTTGCTTGCCTATGCTCAAGTGTATGATCTGTCTGGCACAGATGCAAACTGTCTTGCATTAGACGGAAGAAGCAAGTTCTCGGTTGTGAGTGAATGAGATGAGAAAAGAATCCCGAAGGAGATGATTGTTGTTTGTTTTTGTATTTTCAGTTTTTTATTGCTTGTGAAAGTTTGTCATAAGTTAATGAGCTTAAGCCTAAACCAATGGATTTAGTAAACTCATCACATCTTCCCTCTGATTAGGGGTAATGAGAATACCTTAAGTGTGAAGTCAGATTCTCACACTTAATCATCTATGGTGTAGGATTAAGATCATTAACCTACTTGTGATTATTTAGATGTTTTTGGTGTTTTTGTTTAGTGTTGAGTAATGAGGTTAAGCCCTAATCAAGGATTAAACAGACTCATTACACCATCCTAATAGAAGGATAATAGATGAGAATGTTTAAGCTGAGGAAAGCTCCTCAACTTAATCCATGATTAGGGATTAAACTCATGACAAAACAAAGCCTTTATTAGATGGATTTTAATTAGTGGTATGATGATGAAGTGTTTTTTATGATTTGTAAGACAACTTGAGGGGGACTTGTCCATTAACACTAGGGTTAGTCCTTCTTAACCAATTAAGGAAGAATTAGAACCCTAATGCAAGGCCCAAGTTACAAGTGTGATGTCTTGATGATTATTATGTGAATTGATTAAGAGATTTAAACACATTAAGGGTTTAACACTTAGGATTAAAGTTATACACTCCATCCTAAGAGAAGGATGCAGGCATAAGCTTAATCACAAAGTCTTAAAGCCTTTAGGGTTTAGTCCCTGATTATGAGATGAGAAGAGAAGACTCAAAGAGAGACACAAAGGTAAAACTATGAGGGGAGACTAATCAAAACCCTAATTCATTATCATGCTTGGTTATTCCTAAGGTTTGTGAGGTTTGCAAGAACAAATCTTCAAAGGAGCCACCAGGAAGCAGATGAACAAGATCAAGAGAAGCAAAGTGACTTGCTTCATTCAAGAAGTCAAGTCACTTGAGGAAAGAAAGTAGGAGGAAGAAGAATGAGCAAGCTCAATCTCAAACACAAATAGAAATGCAGCAATGTATGCAAGAGAGATGAGAAGAAAAGTTATGAGAAGTGAAGGCAAATTCACTTCTCAAGGTCACTTACCACCTGAAAGGTTAGAAAAGAAAAACGCAATGCAACGCAAAATGGGATGAGATGACATGATGAGAAACAAAACCAAAAACATTTACACAAGGTTAAAGATGTTGAGAAATGATGCAAACACATCGTCGCACCTCGAAAAAACACGATCCTAAAACAATCAGAGGGGTGCCTAATTCTATTTACTCTACCTAATCAACTATCGTCGTAATGCGAGAGCAAAATTCGAATTCGTACAAATCAAAGACTAACCTCGCTCAACTAAATGAATTAATACAAATAAATTGAGTAAAAATGAAATATGACAAAGTAATATATATATATATATATATATAAAAGAATAGAAATGAAAAGTTAAATAACTAAATTAACTACAAGATATTCAACTAATTAACAAAAATAAAAGAAAAATAATACACATATACATATATATATAAAGACAAAAAGAAATATCATAAAAAAGATGGTTGTGTTTATAAGTTTATTTTCAAAAAAACAAAACAAATGAATTTAAAAATAAAAAGAAAAAAAGAAAGCGTGGCTGTGATGAGGCCCATATGGGGCGGACAGGATCAAGTACCGGGTCGGTGTGACCCGGTTCGGCCAACACATAACAAAGGCAAAGGGGAAACCCTAAATCAGCCGCTTCCAACATAAACACACAAACGCGTTCCCAAATTCATAGAAAAACAGAGGAAACCTGTTTCCAACAACACTCTTTCTTCTTATCCCTGCTATTTTACAAATTCCAAACACAAATTCTTTCTGAAACGAACATAGTAAATGGGAAGATGGTGTAATACCTGGCCGGAGCTGGAAGACTTTCAGTGAGGAGTCCAACGCTTGCTTCTACTCGCGGCGTCGTTGATTAGAGGAGGTGGAAGGGAAGACGGTTTGGGGTCTTAGAGGTTTATTCGTTTGCATGAAGGTGGTGAGCGGCGGTTTCTTACGGAGATTTCGTCGCAAAAGGGCAGTGGTTCGAGTTTGAGTTGACAAAGGTTGATTTTCACGATGATGGATGGTTTTACGAGGTAAGGTGTTTTGAAACTGCTCTGTTGTTCTGTGTTCTTGATCTTAAAACGTTTCTGTCTTTTTTCAAAGAAAAAAAAACCTCCCTGTTTTCTTGCAGGAACCACTCTTTTATAGGAGAGACAAAAGGATGGGTGCCATTGAAAGATCTTCTCCCCTTTTAGTTGAGTTTTGACTGAATTCGTTGGCCTTGGATTGAACTCTTTTGATAGCTTTTCTGCATTTTTGACACACTTTGTTTCTTGTTACTTAGGCTGTCCCTTCATGCTTGTGCAGGTTCTGAATTCATAATCCCATCAGCCTGCAGGGTGTTGTTGAGAATAGCAGGGCGCAGCCGAGTCAGATTCAACAGGTATAGGTCTGCTTCTTTTCAAACTTTCAGCTGCTTGTGAGAGAACAACAAAAGCCATCCATGTACTTTCTACTTTATTGTCAAAACATTTGTCCTTGTTGTTGTGACAGTCTGCCTTAGGTTGATTAGAAATGAAATGAATCTCCTTTGCAGAAACCTTTTGTACCCCCCCTTTTTTATGTGATCTTGATATTGTGATTTTTGCAGGTCATAGTACATTGATGTGAGCTTGCAGTGGGCCTCTGGAGTTTGTGTATGGTGCAAGCAAAAAAAATGCAGCTGTATGGCCTTTTCCCGTGCACTCTCAATTCCAAGATTGTACTTTTGAGTGCTGACTTTGTTTTCAAGGTGCTTCCCTTTGTCCTTTTATTGAAATTTAATGAGGTTTGATGCTATTTCTTCTTCTGATTCCTCTTATTGGTACAAAAATTCTGCTGGTGCTAGACATTAGATTTGGTCATGTTGTGATACATTACTGCCATGGATAAAAGTTATGTTGAAAAACACAGTAAAGATTGCAGAAATGTTCTCTCTTGGTGTATGATGAGTGTATTGTAGGCCCTTAATGAACATGATGACGTTTTCCATGGAATTGCAGCTGATCCCACATTTCCTTAATGCTTTGTGATTTGAAAAAAAAATGTCCATGGCTTGAACACTTGTGTGTTCTTTTTATGCTTAGGTGAGAAATTAAGTGAAATGGGGATGCTTAGAAAAAACTCATATGACCTCTGACTTTGTTGTGTCAAGTTGCAAATAAGTTTGATAATCCATAAAAACCATGGGTGACCTTTGGAACCCTTGTTTTCGTGTCGTATTTTAATCTTCTTATGCTTGCTGTGGACTGATCTTTTGTTTCTTTTTCATGTTCAACACGCTTGGAGCCGGCGATTGGGATTGGTGAAGGTTCGGATGGCTGAATTGATACGAGGCAACGTTTGCAAACCGTTTCGGACAATAAACAAATATGGTAGCGGCAAAAGCGTTTCTCCGTCTTGATTAAAAGATAGCATAGGCTGAAGAGCTTTGGGACTTTGAATTTATTCTTGTAAATGTAACAGCAACAGCTTTTGTAGCAATGTAGCAATGTAACTATGAATTTTAACCTTGTAGCAATGTAACTAATAATTCTGGAATTGCTTTTGTAATATTTATGATGTGCTCTTGAAAATTCCGCCGTTCACTGCTCGATACAACTGAATATCGCTTCCTGGATTTGAATCTTTTTTGGATAGGTAGCAATATATTCATGATGTAATCTTGATTAGTCACTTGCCTGTTCAACAATCAGACTTGTTCCTTGAAACTGATGATACAAACTTTTGGCATTATTGAAATTGCAGTTTTGAATGCAAACATTTTGACAACACTTAAGTCCTAACACCACTCCAATTCTTTGTATGATACATTGAGCTTAAAGATAACTTGTAAAACTTGAATAATCATGGTTCTTCAAAATCAAACCTCAAAAGAATGTGACTTGAAAGCAACAGACACCAACTTGAAAATGACCAACAAAAGAAATCTCTCATGACAAAAGGAGAAACTTCAAAATGACCTTGAAAATAATAATAATCCCAAACCAAAGAAATCTCTCAAAAAAAAGAGAAACTTCAACATGACCTTGAAAATAATAATAATCCCAAACCAAAGAACTTGAATGAGGAGGCAAAAATTCGGTCTCTTAAGACCTAAAAAAACGATTTCTCCATTCAAAGTGCCCTAATCCACAGTTCATTCTCCTCAGTTTGATCATAAATTTGCATGCTAAATGATCAGAGAGGTGATAGTCCCGGCCATAATGCGTCTTTAAACCATTTCTTCTATTACCGATCAATCTCCCCATGATCCCAGGCTACACAACCTCAACCTGACGATTCGGGCGAACTATATCCAGATGCTTGAAAAGTAAAGACCATCTCGAACTGAAGCTTTGGTTTCTGGTACTTTCTAGCTGGTTTCTTGCTTCCATGCCATTCTCAGTCCTTGCGCTTCTCTGACATTCTTGGCTTTGAGAGGGTATAATATGATGCTTGAACACACATGGACCCCTTTGAAGTGATTGATGACCTTTGGAGTAGCTCAAGAAGCTCTTGGATTGCTCAGATCGCAAACCCTAGATGCAGATGACTTAGAAACTATGCAGTGAATAAAAAATGAGATGTGAGATGATATGATTGTGTTTATGCATATGAAATGATCACAAGCCATGGTGTGAAACGGGTGAGGGCAAATTTGGGGTGTTTACATTAACCAACAGTTAGTAGTAGAAATTATGCGTTTTTAACACTCAAAACTCCTCCAAACTCAATCCAAACATAATGGATCATCCAAGCAATCTTAGTAGGTTTAATATACATACAACCCGACTATCCTACTCGATTATTTTAGCATTTTATCCGTTAGAAACTTCGATTTAGCAATTTTATCAAATTGACCTAAAACTCTAAATTCAAGAAAACTTCTAAAACAAAAGTACTAACTAGAACCCACCTTGCAATCGATGAGGTGTTTGATGAAGATGAGGATGATTGATGAAGAATAGTGATGATCCAAGCTTCTTTCCTCTTCTAGGGTTTCATCCTTCTCTTTCTCTTCTCTTTCTCTTCTTCCTTTCTTTTCTTCCTTATTTTCCAACTTTCTTCTTCTTTTTCTTTTTATAACACATAACTTGTTTTTATATTATAAAACAAACAATTCTTATACTGATATAACAAATTGTTAGTAATCTAACCGGTCCAAATTGAGAGTATCCAAAAATGTCTTTGAGTCAAATATTTAATAAAACCTCTAATTCAGATAATACTAATTAATTAATTTAAGTTTGTCGGTTGCTCTAATTATTTTAATTGAAAACTCTCAGAGCATACCGGAACCCTATTAATCTTAATTAATATTATCCAGAGAATTTAATTAAAATACGACGTATTACATCCTCCCCTCCTTAAATTGAAATTCGTCCTCGAATTTCCTTTACTTAACAACAACAACAGTTTACAACACTGTCTTAGATCATAGTTATCCTTACTTTTGTCACATGCTCTGATATAATCAATTTCAATCTAACTTTGCGGCTCGAAGTCCTTGTTCCATAATAAATCAAACTTCATGTCCTTACTCATACGCTTGTTCCAACATTGGGTTAACTTCTAACTTACTATTTCCGCAACTCCTTTGTTGTTTCATACTGAATCACTTAGTCGTGTCTCTCCTCCGAAGAAACATATCATTCTAATTCCTTCTATTGATTCATAACACAAAGCATAACACTCCAACTTGATTTCGGAACCACAACACGCGACAAAACTCCACAAGGTATCTTAGTGAAATCTTATCTACAAATAATTTCCAGCAAAAGCCTTATTAAAAAAATCCTTCAATTACTAAAACCATTTCAAAAGTTATCAACGAATTCTTTACCAATGCCACTTGATTTGATGTTATACGTTGTAACCATTTACATCTGACACTCCATCCTTTTAGTGTCTTACTTAAGGACAACACACTCAAAACAGAATTTTCTTAATTCAATACTTATAAATAATTCTCCTCTAATTCCCAACAATCTGACTGAACTCTTTCATTTGTCTCCTTCCACTATGCTTCCAAAGTCTAATAGTGGAGGTATCACAAATTCTCAAACAACACTAGGTAGTTGATAGTCAATGGAGAACACACTTACCCTTTGGAGTTCTTACCAACCAACGGAACAAAACTCGCAAACATTCAGGGATAGAACAACTTACTAGTCAACCACACAGTAATAACATCGGTCCAACTCTCCAACGGTAGAGATACAGGGGTTGCACTGTTGCAGTCAAAACTGATACAATTCTGATTCCGTTCTAAACTCGAAATAATTCATCCAATTAAGCTTAACGAATCTGACTATGGTTACTATACTCCATATCAATTCTCTTCACAGTTTTCCATTCACTCAAGGCTTCTATTGACACAAGGTCTCCATTAATAACAACGTAGTAATGTCACAGAACTTACAATCATTAGTGAGTCACCAGTACCAAACTTAAATCGTCCTTAGTATAGTTATCGATTTCCTTAACATTTGCCTATTGCATACAGTATTCCACATATTCACCTTTGAAGATCACACAAAACTTCTTGTTCAAATCCGCTTCTCTCAAGGGTCTCATTCCTTAAACGATACAATTTACATGCTTAACTTCAGAACATTCATCTCTCACTCTTACCTAGAAGGTAACTTCTGAATTCTCATATTTGAGTACGACTCAACTGCACACATCTGGTATTACTCTTATGGAGTCCATAACTGATATTAAGGATTAACAATACTAAAATTTACCAACTGTTCATCCCTCATGCATACATTAATTCGGATACCAAAATGTTTCCAGGAAGATCAACACTTCATGAGTCTCTTATAACTTCACAATTCAGGTCTTCAGTAGTCGCAACGATGACACACCAAAAATTCAGATCATTTATTGTCTACTAATCATGCTCAAAAGAAATTCCAACACTTTATCCTCTGACACTTCAAACGGAAACCAAAACGGACTTATAATTCATAAAGTACGATTCTTTTAAGTCATCTACAAAAGTCATGTGTCAATCAATTACCTATCTATGGCTAAACGGTCGAACACAACTGAACTCGTTCATCTTGTTAACAAACAATCCAACTCAAAATTATCAATCCAGTCCACACTAACTTGCAAGATGATTCTCACTCATAGTTTCTAAACATGTGTAACAATCGCCCACCGCTCACAACTCAAGGCAAAACAAAACAGGGCACAACATGCAGATTACATACTCCAACAATTGACAAAGTAAAACAATCATTTCTGTTATGTTCACATTGCGAATATTCAACGGAATAGTTCGATTCTACTCGTACAACAACATTAGTAGTAAAACGACGATGATGACACCAAAAAGAGTTTTTAGTCACAAGCTAACACTTGGTTCGTCCATAAACAAAATCCAACACACAATCCTTATTGGGTAAAACAAAACGATGAACATCTCATGTCTAGTATACAACTTTGTCCTCTCTCTCTTTAATTCCTTGGAGAGAATTAAAAACAACAACATTCTTAATCCCTCTAGAGATAAATTCCAAACACTTCGATCATTCACAAATATAGGAGTTTTTCCTTCACTTGAAAATTGAGGTAATGCACTCCTCTGAAGAACCTTGCTATCTCTACTTACAAATTAATCAGGGTTCCCTTACCCCATACTAATCATTGCATAGAATGTCTCCACATCTTCCTATTGATACCAAGAACACTTCGATCGGGCACTCAAGTCAAAATGTATGAATCTTAGAAAATCAAGTTTTCAAAGCTTAACAATGGTAACATGTTACAACCAGGAGGGTAACCGATTACTCAGTGCAAATTTGGACTTCCAGTAGCTAAAAGAGATTTAGAAACACAATTTTGTAATCGGGTACTACCTAGAGGGTAATCGGATTACTCAAATGCAGAAGCAAAATTATGGTTTTCATTGCTACCTAAACCTCTCAAACTCATTCCAATCACGTCCAAAAGTTATAACAATTATCTACAAATGGTTTCACACATGTAGAAATCATACTACCAGAGTCCTAATGGGTGAACCATCATTGATTACACTTCCTTAACTTTAGTTTCAACAACAACTTAACAACTCCATTGTACATTCTTCCAAAAATATATTTCGTTATCACTTTCTCATATCGCACTGTTAATACAGTTTCCATACCGTGTTCACTTCATGCTCTGTGGAAATCCTCTCATACCCAAACATATTCCATCTTTCTAGAGTTCTCCCAAATTCAAGGTTATTACTTTATCACTTACCACTACTTCATCTGATCCATATCAAATACACCTCATGCTACTAAGTGAAGCTTATTCTTTCTCCGGAATTATACCTTATACGATTCCTTGGGTAAATTTAACATTCCGAAATGACCCCTTACTAAAATATAACACCCTGATGTATTAATCCAAACTTTGTCTCCTCGGTCATAACCGAATATACAACTCCAATCTTCTACTCTTCTTCTGGGGTATACTTATCTCACTTGAAACGTGTAATCACATCATTGTGTTTCTCTTCACGTTTCACCATGACTTTAGATTCTCAAAAGAAAATGGACATTCTTAACTTGTAACTTATATCCATCTGTAAGGTATTATTCGAATACATTCCTTGAAGTACTCTCGTTCATCAACGATGCCACCGCGACCTTAGAACTGAAACACTAACAATTAACTCACTCCTGGACCTTAAGTCACATGTTCCACAAAGCATCTTCTCTTTTCATGGTATGAGATTTCTTAAAACTCTTATCCACAACAATGAACAAATACTGATCTACTAGTGACTTTACATATTCCTTGATACACTTACCACTCATCCTATAGATATAAGTACCTTTCAGCCTCTATCCATTCCAAAAGAATTTCTCAAACAACACACTACTATGCAACTCCATGTTACAGGAAGTACAACTCTTAATAAGACTCCAACTGAGATGACAAAAGCTCCCTCTGCTAACTCTTGGCTTGAATCTACTCTCACATCACAAGTTATGACAACACTTCAGAGTCGTCATGGTCTCAGAACCATGATTCTACCTATCACATACATAGTATTAGGTTGATCAGACCCAATACTACATAATATGATATTAAGAATCATGTCGGCAAGACACACTTAGGAGGAAGGAAAGATTTACTTATGATGTTTCAAGGCTTGGTCGAGGATACGATCTGCTCTGATACCAACTGTAACGCCTCATATAATATATATCTAGAATAATATCATACAAGTGTTTATTTGGTACTGACACCAACATAAGTGCCTAATAGTACAATTCACATTCTTGACCAATTCTAAAAAGAATACAATCTATGGTGCGAGATATGGAAATTATACTAAAAATAAAATACTAAGATCAATACAATATCCATTATTGTACAAAGATAAATACACAGCGGAAACTAAATTTATGCTTCTCTTGAAACATCCCGAGCATAACTCCACTTGTAAATCAACCTGCAAAAGAAACCTGAAAAGCAATAATAATAGTGGGGTGATATAACATCTCATTGAGTTCCCTATGTTAGATTTCTCTCGGCTCTAAAGGTTCAATCTAAACATAACTCGATTATTTGGTCACTTCCTCACAAGGAACAAAAGCAAGATGGAACAAAATCCATACAACACTCTTGACACTAAACAAGTATAACATCTACCGCAAGAGTTTACAGATGCTTCTCGTGGGACTCAAGACTTACACAAGACTTTACGGAGGACTCGATGTGTCACTCACCTCAAGTCTTTATGGAAGCTTCCTGTGGGACTCAGGACAACCCATCTCAAGACTTACTCAGACTTCCCACGTAACCCAGTGTAGTACTCACCTCAAGTCTTTACAGACACTTCCTGTGGGACTAAGAACAACCCACCTCAAGACTTACTCTAACTTTACGGAGGCCCCCTCGTGAAATACACCCCTCAAGCCTTTATAGATGCTTCTCGTGGGACTCAGAACAACCCACCTCAAGACTTACTCAGACTTTACGGACGACCTAGTATGTTGCATGCTAAGGGTTTTGCAACAACCTAGGGTAATCCTAACCATCTCACAAGTTACTTCTTTTTATTTCCAATAACTCACGATTCCCTAACTAACATAATTACAATTAATTAGAAAATTCGGGTAAAAGTTGGCTCAAAAGAATATTTCTCAGTTTCATAATATAGTACATTTTATTAGCTTCAAATCGATATAAAGAACGGATAAATCGGATAAGGGATAAAGATGTTATGAATTTTTAAAAGTATGAAATTAGTATTTTTAATCGGCATAAAATAATTAATCAATTTCCACTTCAAAAGTACTATTTTCCTCTACCATTGGATAGTACGTTATCTTAGCTTTCCAACGATATAAAGTTTGCCTCAATCGGATACCCGAATAAAAAGTTATGAATTTTAGAAGAATTAATATTTTTCCCTAACTTACAGCGTTAACCGGTTAACCTATATGGTTAACCGGTTAACCAGTCTAAATTCAACTTCCAGTGGCATATCAGGGTCCTATTAACCGGTTAACGCATATGGTTAATCGGTTAACCGACAATCAGTAGCTGAAATTCTGCATTTTTAACATTCAAAACTCCTCCAAACTCAATCCAAACATAATGGATCATCCAAGCAATCTTAGTAGGTTTAATATACATGTACCCCGACTATCCTACCCGATTATTTCAGAATTTTATTCGTTAGAAACTTCGATTTAACAATTTTATCAAATTGACCTAAAACTCTAAACTCAAGAAAACTTCTAAAATAAAAGTACTAACTAGAACCCACCTTGCAATCGATGAGGTGTTTGATGAAGATGAAGATGATTGATGAAGAATGGTGATGATCCAAGCTTCTTTAATCTTCTAGGGTTTCGTCCTTCTCTTTCTCTTCTCTTTCTCTTCTTCCTTCTTTTCCAACTTTCTTCATCTTTCTCTTTTTATAAAACGTGACTTGTTTTTATGTTACAAAACAAATAATTGTTATACTGATATAACAAATTGTTAGTAATCTAACAGGTCCAAATTGAAAGTATCCAAAAATGTCTCTGAGTCAAATATTTAGTAAAACCTATGAGTCAGATAATACTAATTAATTAATTTAAGTTCGTCGGTTGCTCTAATTATTTTAATTGAAAACTCTCATAGCACACTGGAACCCTATTAATTTTAATTAATATTATCCAGAGCATTTAACTAAATTACAGGGTATTGCATTTTGTGTACAGGTAGAGGACTTTTTGGGAATTGTGGTCCACAAGAAGGGGATCGAAATCAATTAAAATAAGACCAAAGCTATCATGGAAACGAAAGCGCCATCGACCAAGAAGGAGTTGCAATCACTGTTAGGAAAACTAAACTTCTTGAGGAGGTTCAGATCAAACCTAAGTGGCAAGACGCAAGCCTTCTCACCTTTGTTGTGGATGGGCAAAGAAGGAATTGAATGAGGGCAAGCTCAATAAGAAGCTTTTGACAAGATCATGGAATACTTGAGTCGTCCTCCAATTCTTTCCCCACCTTGTAGGAAGAAAAGTATAAGATTGTACATTGCTGCTTCAGATAAAACTTTAGGGAGTATGTTAGCCCAAGAGGATGATGATGGCGTTGAAAGAGCCATTTATTACCTTATTAGAGTTTTAAATGATGCACAAACTAGGTATAGCATGATAGAGAAACTATGCCTATGCTTGTATTATTCTTGTACCAAATTGTAATCCTGGTATGACAGACTTGGATGTCGGATATGATGTTGAGACATCTTATCTGTTACATATAAAGATGGTAAGGTACAAACAGAAGTATTTTAAAATTCTACTATATCAGGTTCAAATATTCTACAGGATGTTTAGACATCTTATATGACATTCTGCACACATACTGCATAAAATAAACAAAAAAGCTGTAAAGAACACATTCAAATTGTTAACCCAGTTCGATGCAAACTCATCTACTCTAGGGGCTACCAAGCCAGGAAGGAAATCCTCTATGTAGTATCAATTCAAATACTTCTTAGCAAACACCTATAGTTTACAGTCTTCTCACTTAATCACTACCAATGCAACTTCTACTTAGGAACTCCTAAATATGAGAAACTCATCCTCACTTTCAATCACCTCATTGATGACTCACAGTCCCAACACTCGGTTCTTGATATTGACAACTCTTTACCTAACCAAAAATTCTAACCAGAAGTCACACTTCCATGACAACATCTGAACCTTGCTTCACAGCTTCAGTCAAGTACACACAACATCTCTTGCTTAAAGGCTTTGAGACTCACAAACAAAACAGCCACAATATTAAACCTTGATTTGCACAAGACGCAAGCCTTCTCACCTTTGTTGCAGATGGGAAAAGAAGGATTTGAATAGGGGCAAGCTCAACGAGAAGCTTTTGACAATATCAAGGAATACTTGAGTCGTCCTCCAATTCTTTCCCCACCTTGTAAGAAGAAAAGTATGAGTTGTACATTGTGGCTTTAGATAAAATTTTAGGGAGTATGTTAGCCCAAGAGGATGATGATGGCGTCGAAAAATCCATTTATTACCTTAGAAGAGTTTTAAATGACGCACAAACTAGGTATAGCATGATAGAGAAACTATGCCTATGCTTGTTTTATTCTTGACCAAATTGAAATTCTGGTATGACAGACTCAAATGTCGGAAATGATGTTGAGACATCTTATCTGTTACATATAAACATGGAAAGGTACAAACATAAGTATTTTAAAATTCTGCTATATCATATTCAAACATTCTACAAGATGTTTAGACATCTTATATGACATTCTGCAAACATACTGCATAAAATAAACAGAAAAGTTGTAAAGAACACATTCAAATTGTTAACCCAATTTGATGCAAACGCATCTACTCTGGGTTACCAAGCCAGGAAGGAAATCCACTATGTAGTATCAATTCAAAGACTTCTCAGCAAACACCTACAGTTTACAGTCTTATCACTTAATCACTACCAATGCAACTTCTACTTAGGAACTCCTAAATATGAGAAACTCATCTTCACTTACAATCGCCTCAGTGATGTCTCACAGTCCCAACACTGAGTTGCTGATATTTACAGCTCTTTACCTAACCAATAATTCAAACCAAAAGTCACACTTTCATGAAAACATCTCAACCTTGCTTCACAGCTTCAGTCAAGTACACATAATATCTCTTGCTTAAAAGCTTCAAGACTCACAAACAAAACAACCACAACATTAAACCTTGATTTGTACAAGACACAAGCCTTTTCACCTTTGTTGCGGATGGGCAAAGAAGGAATTGAAAGGGGGCAAGCTCAACAAGAAGCTTTTGACAAGATCATGGAATACTTGAGTCGTCCTCCAATTCTTTCCCCACCTTGTAGGAAGAAAAGTATAAGATTGTACATTGTTGTTTCAGATAAAACTTTAGGGAGTATGTTAGCCCAAGAGGATGATGATGGCGTCGATAAGAGCCATTTATTACCTTAGTAGAGTTTTAAATGATGCACAAACTAGGTATAGTATGATAGAGAAACTATGCATATGCTTGTATTATTCTTGTACCAAATTGTAATCCTGGTTTGACAAACTCAGATGTCGGATATGATGTTGACACATCTTATCTGTTACATATTAACATGGTAAGGTACAAACAGAAGTATTTTAAAATTCTGCTATATCAGATTCAAATATTCTACAGGATGTTTAAACATCTGATATGACATTTTGCACACATACTACATAAAATAAACAGTAAAGCTGTAAAGAACACATTCAAGTTGTTAACCCAGTTCGATGCAAACTCATCTACTCTGGGGGCTACCAAGTCAGGAAGGAAATCCTCTATGTAGTATCAATTAAAATACTTCTTAGCAAACACCTACAGTTTACAGTATTCTCACTTAATCATTACCAATGCAACTTCTACTTAGGAACTCCTAAATATGAGAAACTCATCCTCACTTCCAATCACCTCATTGATGACTCATAGTCCCAACACTCGGTTCCTAATATTGACAGCTCTTTACCTAACCAACAATTCAAACCAGAAATCACTCTTCCATGACAACATCTCAACATTGCTTCACAACTTCAGTCAAGTACACACAACATCTCTTGCTTAAAAGCTTTGAAACTCACAAACAATACAGCCACGATATTAAATCTTGATTTGCACAAGACGCAAGCCTTCTCACCTTTGTTGCAGATGGGAAAAGAAGGATTTGAATAGGGGCAAGGTCAACGAGAAGCTTTTGACAATATCAAGGAATACTTGAGTCGTCCTCCAATTCTTTCCCCACCTTGTAAGAAGAAAAGTATGAGATTGTACATTGTTGCTTTAGATAAAACTTTAGGGAGTATGTTAGCCCAAGAGGATGATGATGGCGTCGAAAAATCCATTTATTACCTTAGAAGAGTTTAAAATGACGCACAAACTAGGTATAGCATGATAGAGAAACTATGCCTATGCTTGTTTTATTCTTGACCAAATTGAAATTCTAGTATGACAGACTTATATGTCGGAAATGATGTTGAGACATCTTATCTGTTACATATAAACATGGAAAGGTACAAACAGAAGTATTTTAAAATTCTATATATATCATATTCAAACATTCTACAAGATGTTTAGACATCTGATATGACATTCTACAAACATACTACATAAAATAAACATAAAAGTTGTAAAGAACACATTCAAATTGTTAACCCAATTTGATGCAAACTCATATACTCTGGGTTACCTAGCTAGGAAGGAAATCCACTATGTAGTATCAATTAAAAGACTTCTCAGCAAACACCTACAATTTACAGTCTTATCACTTAATCACTACCAATGCAACTTCTACTTAGGAACTCCTAAATATGAGAAACTCATCTTCACTTCCAATCGCCTCAGTGATGTCTCACAGTCCCAACACTCAGTTGCTGATATTTATAACTCTTTACCTAACCAACCATTCAAACCAGAATTCACACTTCCATGAAAACATCTCAACCTTGCTTCACAGCTTCAGTCAAGTACACACAACATATCTTGCTTAATAGCTTTGAGACTCACAAACAAAACAACCACAACATTAAACCTTGATTTGCACAAGACACGAGCCTTTTCACCTTTGTTGCGGATAGGAAAAGAAGGAATTGAATGGGGGAAAACTCAACAAGAAGCTTTTGACAAGATCAAGGAATACTTGAGTCGTCCTCCAATTCTTTCCCCACCTTGTAGGAAGAAAATTATAAGATTGTACATTGCTGCTTCAGATAAAACTTTAGGGAGTATGTTAGCCCAAGAGGATGATGATGGCGTCAAAAGAGCCATTTATTACCTTTGTAGAGTTTTAAATGATGCACAAACTAGGTATAGAATGATAGAGAAATTATGCCTATGCTTGTATTATTCTTGTACCAAATTGAATTTCTGGTATGACAGACTTGGATGTCGGATATGATGTTGAGAAATATTATCTGTTACATATAAACATGGCAAGGTACAAATAGAAGTATTTAAAAATTGTGTTATATCAGATTCAAACATTCTACAGGATGTTTAGACATCTGATATGACATTCTGAACATATACTGCATAAAATAAACAGAAAAGCTGTAAAGAATACATTCAAATTGTTAACCCAGTTCGATGCAAACTCATCTACTTTGGGGGCTACCAAGCCAGGAAGGAAATCCACTATGTAGTATCAATTCAAAGACTTCTCTGCAAATACCTACAGTTTGTTGTCTTCTCACTTAATCACTACCAATGCAACTTCTACTTAGGAACTCCTAAATATGAGAAACTCATCCTCACTTCCAATAAACTCAGTGATGTCTCACAGTCCCAAGACTCAGTTGGTGATATTGACAGCTCTTTACCTAACCAACAATTCAAACCAGAAGCCACACTTCCATGACAACATCTCAACCTTGCTTCACAGCTTCAGTCAAGTACACACAACATCTCATGCTTAAAAGCTTCGAGACTTACAAAAAAAACAGCCACAACATTAATATTTAGTAGCACATGTCACAACATGATGTATAACATCACAAAACCTGGTTAAGGTATTACTCCCCCTTAACTTCACAAAACTAGCTGCACAGAATTATAACACACTCCCCCTGTTTAGGCGCATAAGCCCACCCTTTGTTCAATTCCCAATTGAACATATTCACTTATTGTACCAAAGCACACCTGATCCCTTCTTGGTTTGTTGTTACCATAAACTACACAATTTGAGCATCTTCTAGCCCTCATGTCCTGATTTTGGCCCAACGTAATATCTTTACAGTCCTTTGGCCATATAATCCAGACAAAAATTATTCAAACTAATTCAGAAATTAGAATGAATGTCCATAATTAGACTTCCAAGCAATCAATACCTTGTCTACTTCAGTTTACTCTACATGTTTCTTTCAAGATAGATCATCTACTTCATCATCCTCCCATGTGATTAGGTAGGATAAAATTAGAAACCCTGTAGATAAAACACCCAAGATAATGTCCTAACACCTGTTAGAACGTCTTCCAAACACCAAGACCTCATCACCAAGATTCTTGATATGCTCCACCAACTGGACTTACTATAGCATAGTAATCCGAGAACTGAAATTCCTACCAATATCACATATTGATGAGAAACTCCCATTGTTTCTCCAAAGTCTTCAAACCTTCCACTGTCTGAATATTTAGAAGGAATAGTTCAGAACTACACCTTGCAGTTATACCAAGGATGACACTTCTCCTTGAGTAAATAAATCTTCACAAAGTCCTGATGATTTTGTCAATTATAACTTCATGATTCTAACACCTTCCTTGTCATGGGAAGAACACACAATCTGACCGCACCTACCAAAAATAGTATGCACTCTTGCATCAATAGACCAAAGATAGAACTTTTTAACTCCCCCTTGCAAGAACAACCAAATCTCCTTCTGAGGATGAGCATCAGTTATTCAATACACTTTCTGAACCATAAGATTCAGACTGCAGATATGTATAACTCTTAGATAAATACTAAGTCTCCCGTCAAAGTATCCACCTTAATGCATCACATAGACAAATACCAAGTCTCCTGTCAAGGTATTTACTCTAGGTCAGATAAGATTACCTTCTCACACAAGGTAGGACAATAGTCTGACTTCTTCTTCTGCAGGCATCTGACACCTTCTGAGATGATGTTCTAACATTCTTTCAGACATCAGTATCAGTCATATACACCTCCACAAAAACACATGCAGGTGAACACAGGATCAATAGTTGATCAGATCAAAACACATACATATGCAGCAGCTAAAACACTTCAACAGATTTCTCCTTCAGACTCAGTATTCAGACTGTCTGATTTGAGATGTCTTCACACACAATATAGCAATTGATCAGCTATATACACATCAGTGAACTCCACCAGTTGACACAGCTTGACCTTCATGTACAAGGAGTCTCTCTAAAATAATAAGCTCAGGTACTTCACTTCTACAGCAAGGACCAGGAATAAATTGTCCTTAGGAGAACAAATGCATGTTGATCAATCCTTGATTAACACACATAGCTAATAGAAGTTCCAGGGCCAGAACCTTCTTAGACACGCAATACAGATGCCTCCTCTTCCAGATCAGGAGTAGGTTCCATACATGTGTAGTATAACCACAATAGTTTAGCACCCAAGCATCTATACAGCCAGCCCTTAGACAGCAGAATCATGCCTAATTCTGATGTAATGTTCTATCATGGGATAAGACATCATTCCAAGGATCACACAAAGAGATCTACAGAAAAAAGTTTGGACTGTTTAAAACAGTCTTCAGATCACTAAACAACCACTTCTCTTCACAATGCCTTGAGTGGACTTGAAAAAGAGTCTCCAAGTATCATTAGCACAGTTGACAGAAGCAGATGGACATATATCTCCAACACCATAAGATATATCTCCAGAGAAGAGAAACCTTCTCAAACAAAAGGAGTTATTAGATTGATAATTAGCAGATACAAACTCCTCAGATACAAGTGTCACAAATTAGCCCTAGCAATATCTCCAGGTGACACTAATAACCATATGTTTGAAAATAAATCAAACTTGTCACATCACCAGCACACCACCATGCTACTATAACAGAATTTTCCATCCTCCACTTCTAGGGACCATTCACAGAACTAACAGCTTTTCAGTAGACCACTTTTGCCTTTACCAAGAACCAAAAAGTATCCCCCTTGGATCTCATCCAGAAACAGACTAGGATGACTTCTTTGATGCCAATTGAAATTCTGGTATGACAGACTCAGATGTCGGATATGATGTTGAGACATCTTATCTATTACATATAAACATGGAAAGGTACAAACAACAGTATTTTAAAATTCTGTTATATCATATTTAAACATTCTACAGGATGTTTAGACATCTGATATGACATTCTGCACACATACTGCATAAAATAAACAAAAAATCTATAAATAACACATTCAAATTGTTAACCCAATTCGATGCAAACTCATCTACTCTGGGGCCTACCAATCCAGGAAGGAAATCCACTATATAGTATCAATTCAAATACTTCTTAGCCAACACCTACAATTTACATCCTTCTCACTTAATCACTACCAATGCAACTTCTACTTAGGAACTCCTAAATATGAGAAACTCATCCTCACTTCCAATCACCTCAGTGATGTCTCACATTCCCAACACTTAGTTGTTGATATTGACAGCTCCTTACCTAACCAACAATTCAAACCATAAGTCACACTTTCATGACAACATCTCAACCTTACTTCACAACTTCAGTCAAGTACACACAACATCTCTTGCTTAAAAGCTTCGAGACTCTCAAACAAAACAACCACAACATTAAAACTCATTGTGCACGGTTGCAATAAGAATGCAACCCTAATGATATGATATTTACATATTTGGTTGGTTGGTTAAACCTAGGTTACAAGGTTTCTTTTTATAACCTATTCCCAACTATATTTTGGCCTAAAAAATATAGCATAACAGTTTCTACAATAATGCAGAAAAATCTTCTACAAATTAAAAAGATCTCCAAATAAACAACTTCCTAAAATATATCTAAATATAGAAACTCTATTTATTCAATATTTGAAATTTGTCTTCAATGCAAATTTGAATCTTCAAGATCTTTTCAAATCAGTGCCACTTGGATTGCTTCAAATCTTCTAAATTATTTTGTGTTTGTTAAAACATTACAAAATCTTCAATCTTTCTACGATAGTTCATGATATCGAATGAATTATCTTAACATCTTCTTCGACATGTTGATCCAGATGTTGAAACACTTAAACACAACATGTTTGGGTGTGTAATACCTCAAAATTTGCCCTCATATTTATTACCATCTAATTGACTTCATGCTTCGCATTTCATTTGCATCTCCCCATTAGGTCATAACATCATAACTATGCATTTTTATTGGCTCCTGAGGCATGGGATCAAGCATTCTCTTGTGACTTGAATCTTCTTGTTCAGAAGTGATATGTATGGACGTGTTGCACTCGGGGTTGAGACAAAAGGTTGAGTTCCCTATCATCATGAGTATCTTATCATCAAGGTCTCATCTAGACGATGCCACAATCTTCGATATTTCTCAAAAGGACCTGGTGTTTAGGTTCTGTCAGTAATTTATACGAGAAGGCATTGATTAGGGTTTTGGCCCTCTTCGGCTTTTCAAGGCAATTATTCATTGGTGTATGCTCAAGGGTAGGGATGTTAGGGTTTCCTACTTCAATGAGGTCGTGCGTCACTTCATGTTGCAAGACTTATCATCATCAAAGGATTCTTGGTGTTCAAATCACTTTATTTGTGTTTTTGAATTGATGTGGATTCATCCTATGGAGGTCTGAAGAATCGGGTCTTTGTTCAAGGAATTAGTTCAAGCTAAGGATATATGGTATATGATTATGGTTTGTTTGGGGGACGTCGGTCAAATTCAGTATCCAGTTTAGAGACCATCTTTCCTACTGTCGCTCCCCGGATTTCCATCCTGGTACAAACGCAAAAGTGGCGCGGAAAAGGTAGAGTCTCCAGCCAGACATTTTTATCCCGAAGGAACGGGAATGGTAATGCTGCACAAACTAGAAGAAAGAAGAGGAAGGACACGGGTCCTACGAACCAAAGAGACTGAGTTCGGGAGTCGGTTACGACCTGGGAAGGTATTATCACCCCAGATCGTTCGCCGTACCCGACGAGATCCACGCTTGCAAAGAAATCTATTTCAAAGGGTGAAGGAATGAAAGTTGCTGCAAACCTGAAACTGAAACTGGAATGAGAAAGGAACTAAAAAAAGAAAACGAAGAGGAAAAATGTAGGGAAAATAAAGATTGTGCTCGAACTGCCCTACCTCGCTGCCTACGTACCTCATTTGGACAATGAGGATCAGAGTTGTCGTAGTTCCCCTAACCAGGGGTGGAAAAGATTGCTTGTGTCTTAAGGCTTAAACTGCCTATGCCAATGCTCAGGTGTTGCAGGCTCGGACGACGAGTGCGTTACTGTCTTGCAAAATGACAAGTAGGAGCAAGTTCGCGGACAGAGCAAAGGAGATGAGAAAAGAATTCCTGAAGGAAAGACGCTTATTGTTTGTATGTGTTTTTTAGAAGCTTTTATGAGTGTGTCATAAGGAAGTGAACTTAAGCTCTTTTCCATGGAATGTGTACTTGTCACTACATTCCAAGATGGAATAATAGAACAAGAACACTCAAGTAAGGAGAAGATCCCCAAAAATTGACTCCAAAGATTAGGGCCTAGGCTCACTAACTCATTGAATTATTGAGTGTTTTTTTTGTATTTTTGAAATGAAGAAGTCTTTTTTATGATTTTCTTGGTGAAAATGGTATCCTGATCAGACTTGTGCATCGCAAAACAAGCTTGTACTATCCCAAGATGGGAAGACTACAAGTGTTTCATGGAATAAGGCTATTGCTCAAGATATCACTTCAATCCTTATTAAGTGTCTTTTTAGGGTTTTGAGATGAGAAGAGAAGAGAAACAAAAGGATCTTAAAGGTAAAAGTCTAATGGGGGACTAATGAATCCTAATTGTTATCATGCAAAGGTAATCCTAGGTTAGTGAGGTTTACTATCCTAAAGGAGGAGAAGATAAGAAAAGAAAGAGAAGAATGAAGAAGAGAAGAAGGAGGATGCAAGGCTTAAGCCCCCAATAATCACAATAATAGTATCAATGAAGAAAAGAGAAGAGATGAGACTTGGAGATGTGGGAATCACATCCACACCTCTCACTTACCAAAGCCCCTGAAATGGTTAGTGACACAAGAATAAATGCAACATAAAATGAGCATAAGGTCAAATCAAAGTCACACAACCAGAAGTGAAGTCTTAATCACAAATTCCAAATGAAAATTCAAAGCACAAGAATGAGAAAAGAACTATACAACTCAACATGAAGCATTATGAACCACCATGACAAAACAAAGTAAACATGAGAGAATACAAAGCAAACTAGTCAAAGAAACACCACAAAGTTCAATACCAGAACCCTAACATGTTAAGAAAGTGCCTAAGGATCATGTAAGATGAAGAGAAGAAGCACACAAAGTCAAGTATTTACAGCATGATAAGTAAAGAAGCAAAGGAAGTGAAGTGAGCATGCATAAGAGTGAATGAACTTCAAAAGAAAACAAACACAAACTTTCTTAAGGAACAAGCATCAACTCAAGAACAGAGGGGTATCAACATCCTAAGAAAGCTCTAAACAGCTTAAAGAAGTTGGCACAAGTGCCCTTCTAACCTAAGGAGTGACCATATGACCCAAAAGAAACAAAAGGGAACAAGTAAGGAACAAAAATTCAAATCAATTCAAGTATACATCCAAAATTTCCACAAACTTGCACAAAGACTCTTTAAACACACAATATCAACATGCCAAAAGGAGAGGATGAGAATCAGAAGCTTAGCAATTCAAATAAGGGTTCAAACATGGATTAGGGTTAGAAGGCTTCATGCACAAGTTAGAGACCAAAATCAATTAAGCAAACTTCTAAAAATCAGAATAAAAATCATCAACAAACTACATCTCATCATGAATCCAGAGCAAAAAGAATCAGTTCCAAATTCAAATTAATGATCAAGATAGAAAATACACAAGACAGCATGCTTCAAAATGAAATAAAAACAATTAATTAAAAGAGACAATTAATTCCAGCGTGGCAATTAAAAATAAACGAAAAAATAAAAATGCCAAAAATTAAAGAAAACTCAAAGGATCATTCATGAATTTTTATTATTATTTTTGTGAACTTATTACTATTTTAGAAAAATAAAAATAAAAATGAAAATAAAATGGAATAAAGAAAAGGAATTAAAGAGGCTGAGGGTGAGAACAACAATGGAAATTAGTTCACTAAAATTTGGGCCCAAAATGGAGTTGCGTATATCAATTTGGTCCTAGGCCCACACGAAATCCCACTAACCAAACCAATAATCAGATTATTTACTTGTGTTATATTTATTTTATTTAAAACGAAATAACAGAATTTATGTAACATGAGAACAATTGGTCACGCTAGGGCTTAAGTTACTAGATGACAAAAACTCAACCAGACCACTGACGGTGCAACACCTCATCATCTTCAACCTCCCTCTCATGAAGCAAATTCAAAAAATTCGAAAACAGAGCAAAGACAGCATCAAACATCAAAACTCAAAGCATCATAACTCTCTCATCTCTCCATGAAAATCCAAAATGTAAGAATAAAAAATGAAGCCCGGAATTCAAGGATCACGAATATGCTAAAAGTTTTCACAAATAATCACCTTAGCCAGCAAACCAAACACAACTAAATCAAACATCAAAACATAGATTCATGATTTAAAGCCACAGAGAGCTTCTAAACACTTCATACAGTCCATATCAAGCAAAAGTAAGGTAAGACAAGCATTAACAGAGCAAAACAGAAGAAGAATAGATGAGGTGTTCAAACCTGAAACGGGACAAACTTGAGATTTTGAGAAAACCAGAGATGCTATGAGTTCCCTTGAGATTCCTCTGAGCCAAATAAAGGCTAATATATGAAGATGTTTCACAATCAGAGATGATGTTGAAGATTCAGTTTGCTCGCAGCTTCAAGACTTTGGCTATGGAGGTGTTGTGAGGTTGAATGTGAGTGTTCATAGGTCTTGAGGATGAAGAATGAAGTGTGAGAGTCAGAAACCAGATCTGGAAATTGCTTTGTTGTGTGCAGTTTTTAGAGCTCCATGAAAAAAGAGTGAAGTGAGGCGTGTGACTTTGCTGTGAAAATGAAAAACTCTCCCTTGAATTGTGACCTAGCTGCTTTATAAAGCAAGGGTGCAAAGTGTGCAATGTAGTGCTGTGCAAACCAAATCCGTTATTCACTTTTCAGCAAAATACAGGGATGCGTGAGTCCTCTTGATTATTTTTCTTCACCTTATATTTTTGAAATGAATCCAGTGTGTGATGGTGTAGGATGTTATGGTGGTGTGCGTGTGCTGGTGAATAATTATTGGGTGACAAAAATGAGGGAAGGGTTGTGATTGGTGATGAGCTGGTGCATGGGGTGCATGACTGCACTAGCTTCACGTGAGCTCTCTCTCTCTCTCTCTCTCTCTCTCATTCTTGATGGCGTCCGCGTGTGGTGTATGAGAGTGAAGAAAAAGTGTGACTCCAAGGCCAATGCAGAAGGGACATGTGGCAAGCAGGGAATGGATGGTTTGAAAATGCTGCTTTTCCTTACTAGTTTCGTACACCATCACCAAGTGCCTTATTCTTGCAGCATTTTCACTTTTGGTCAAGAAACAATAGTAACATGGACTCACTAAAAATAAATGTGAACAAACAATCATGTCACGCCTCATTTAAATAATGAACAAATGATTAGTTGACACGTGTCCACCAAAAAACCCTAAAAATGCTCCAAACTTCAAAAAAAACATAACTTGAGTTCTACAAATTCTATGAAAGCATTCTACGACTTTTCGGAAAGGGAAAATCGTGCTCTACAACTTTTGTGTTCACCGTAAAATTATTCGGAGCTTTTTCGCACATGAAATAATAGCCTGAAGTTTAGGGACAAATAATTTCCAAAAATGGAAACTTCCAAATTTAGTAACTTTTTGCATACTCCCGATTTTTGACATTTAAGTTCAACTGAATTATTCCTTGACATGATATGACCTCAAAAATGATACCCCTGATTAAAAAACTCTAAAATCTTCATGTTGACTTTTCTGACTATACAGTTGACTTTTTTGCTTCACCTTCAAGTAACTGAACCAAACCTTGACTTCTTCAATGAATTTTTGCCTCAAACTTCATCTATAAGCCATGCAGACCAAATAAAAACCTTTGCCCACAAGAAATGGTCAAAATTAAGGAGATATGAGGATCTGGCCCAAAACCCTAATCAGGATTTCCCTCATACAGGAGAAAAGTTGCACTTTTGAACTTCTGATGAAATAACTGACTTCCCTAAGGAATTTTCTCACCAAACTTCATTCCTGGGGTCCTCTTGTCATATGAGAGACTTTGCCCAGATGAAATGGCCAAAGTCACAAAGATTTCATGCTTGAAAGTGAAACCCTAATTTGAGATCATTGTGTAGGAGTTTTCCCTAACTTGGATTCCCTGATGATCTTTTAACCTTTTGGGCTTTTGTGACTGATCTTGAACTTGTGAATACCATGTAAACTCCTCATAGGACTTGGACAAATCCACTGGGCCTCTTGTTATAGCTTGCAATGCCTCAAATCCTTCCACAGATGATCATATGCCTAATGCTAGGTCATGAGAATGTTATGCCTCATCTTTCCATGCAACAATGCCAATGATATGATATGCTTATGATGATTATGGTATGATGATGATGCTTAAAAAAGAAGAGGGCAAATTTGGGGTGTTACAGCTGCCCCTATTCAAGCAACTGTTAATCTGAAAAGGACGGTAGTACAGGCTATCGACCGTTCAAGATGAACTGTGGTTGAATACCAAGAAAATCTGAAATTTGCACTCTGCTGGAGACTGCAAGCACTGGGAAATAAACCCAACCAAATGACGCTTTGGTGACTGAAGTGGGGAGAAAGCAGACGAGCTCCTTCCAAGCTGAACTTTTATTTTGGATAGAATACTTTGACAGACGAGTCTTCTTCGAACAAACCTGTTACGCCAGGAACTGGACATACGAGCCCTCATACACTTTGCAAAATATATGACTTGAGACAGACAAATCTCCTTCGGATACACCTGTTACGCCAGGACCGGTGATGCACTTAAATCTGTGGGATAGACATGCATAATCAGGATAGACGAACCCTCCTCATATATTATCCGTGGATATATGGTCTAAGATAGACGAGCCTTCTTCGAGCAAACTTGTTACGCCAAGTGCAACAATAGGATTTGACGATCCCTCTTCACAAATCTTGCGTAGATAAGCGGTGCTTGAGGCAGACGAACCTCCTTCGGATAAACTATTACGCCAGGACCGGTAATCATTTTGACGTTTAATCCCACCGTCAAGACTTCAAACCTCTTCAACACAGACGAGTATTGGATGATCATCAAGAAAAACACAGACGAGTGCCATAAGTCAATGATACAAACGAATATCAGACGATGATCTAAGAAACACAGACGAGCGCCTCAGGCCATGACACAGACGAATATCAGCCACTGGTACAGACGAATACCAGGAATCCAACACAGACGAGCAATTGGAGGAGCAATACAGACGAGTAATTGGGCAAGTACCAGAGTGATTATTAAATCAACACATATGGATATAAGCTAACATAGACGAGTGTGAGGGATGATACAGACGAGTATCCAAACAATGCAGACGAGCTTTAAACAGATAACAAACACAGACGAGTGCTGAGAATTGCAGACGAGCAACAACAATAATCAAACACAGACGAGTGTTGGGAAGTGCAGACGAGCAACAACAATTACAACCATGAGTAACTGCTGGGGAAGGAAAACGAGCAGTACCAAAGTGAGAACACATATAAGTGTTGGGAAATGCAGACGAGCAGCAATAAGGTATGAACACAGACGAGTGTTGGGGAATATTTCAATTATGGTTCTATCTCAATCATGAAACTCCGTGGGGACGAAGATCTTCCAACACGGCTGGGGAGATGCTTCCTCAAATATCCTTTGCTTGGGAAGAAAATTTTGACAGTTAAACTCTGTGGGGACTGGGCCTCCCACTGCCTGCTGGGTATACTCCACTTGTGGGCAAGATAATCTGCATGGAGATTCCACCTGCTCTGACTCAGCTGGGGAAAATTCTTTTTGGAAAATGCGACGCCATCCTGCAAAACCTGCAACAACAGAATACACATATGTGCCCGGGGGACTCGCGTGGTATGATCTGTTGATCCATCGTCACCCGACGCTCAAAGAGGATTTCAAATGTTTCCCTGTAGTGTCATTTTTCAAATAATCACCATGTTTTAGATGCAATGCTTATTATTTTTGCCAAAAATTCAGGACATTTTTGCAAACAAAAACACAACACAGCTTTTTGACTGAATATTCCTTTATTGAAAGGCCTATGAATAGGCAAACTTCTTACATCGGGAAGCAACCACCTGGAAAGAGGTAGCTACCATAAAAATGAGAAAAATAAACTATCCTAATGGCAATGGACACGGCATCTCAATGAGTTTCCTTCTTGCTATGACCAGCATGTCTTCAAAACTTTTCATTCTTGCCTTTGCTTTCTAAACAAATGAGGGGACTGATTCCTACCCTTCTGATATTGTCCGGCTGTACGAAACGATGATTTGGTTCAGATTACTCGGATTGCAATTGTTCGCTTATTCCCTTGTTTTGCGTAGATCGCCCTTTCGGGTTTTCAATCCACCGGGATACCCTTTTTTGCCTGAGCTGTCCAATGTGGATTTTCAACTCAGCGGGTGTACATTTTTTATTTATTTTCTCTAACTTTTGCCCGAGCTTTTTATTCTGTTTTTAGCTCGCCGGGATGCCCTTTTCTTGCCTGGACTTTAATTCTGTTTTTGTGTCCAGCGGGTCTTTTTATGCGAAGTATTTTTAACTGCGTCCAAGTTAACATGGGATTGGAAATCTTCTCCATCTATAGTGGTGAGCATCAGTGCTCCACCTGAGAAAACTTTCTTCACTATGAACGGTCTTTCGTAATTTGGGGTCCACTTGCCCCTGTGATCTGAACCTGGAGGAACGATCCTCTTAAGTACGAGCTTTCCTACTTGATACTCCCGAGTACGTACTTGTTGGTCGAATGCTCGCTTCATTCTCCTCTGATAAAGCTGCCCATGACAGATAACCGTTAATCTCTTTTCCTCAATTAGACATAACTGATTGTATCGAGCACATACCCACTCAGCCTCATCAAGCTTCACATCCATCATCACACGCAACGAAGGTATTTCTACCTCCACAGGTAAAACCGCCTCCATACCATACACCAATGAGAAAGGAGTGGCCCCGGTTGACGTCCTGACTGACGTTCGGTACCCATGCAGCGCAAATGGTAGCATCTCATGCCAATCCTTGTAAGTGACAACCATCTTTTGTATAATCTTCTTAATATTCTTATTTGCCGCCTCTACCGCACCATTCATCTTTGGTCGGTAAGGAGAAGAATTGTGATGTTGAATCAGGAAGTCCCGGCACAATTCTGCCATCATCTTGTTATTCAAATTTGAACCATTGTCAGTAATGATTCGCTCGGGCACTCTATATCTACAAATAATGTCTCTTTTCAAAAACCTGGCTACCACTTGACGAGTGACATTAGCATAAGATGCTGCTTCAACCCACTTAGTGAAGTAATCAATCGCAACCAGAATGAAACGATGACCATTTGAAGCAGTAGGCTCTATTTTCCCGATCATGTCAATGCCCCACATAGAAAAGGGCCAAGGAGATGACATGACGTTGAGCGGGCTTGGAGGAACATGCACCTTGTCTGCATAAATTTGGCACTTGTGGCACTTGCGGGCGTATGAACAACAGTCTGCATCCATTGTCATCCAATAGTACCCCAATCTCAACAACTTCTTAGCCATTACATGTCCTCCTGCATGAGTACCGAAAGATCCCTCGTGGACTTCTTGCATTAACAGACTTGCTTCGTGTCTATCCACGCATCTGAGTAAGACCATGTCAAAGTTCCTCTTATACAAAACCCCATCTGAATTCAAGAAGAAGCTAGTAGCAAGTCGTCTTAAGGTCTTCTTGTCGTTGGATGATGCCCCAGCCGGGTATTCTTGTTTTTCTAAGAAGAGCTTGATATCAAAGTACCAAGGTTTCTCGTCAGACACTGCGTCTACAGAGAAAGCATGAGCTGGTGCGTCAAGCCGGGAAATGTCAATCCTGGGTACATAATTCCAACACAAGACTTTGATGGACGAAGAAAGAGTAGCCAATGCATTGGCAAATTGATTCTCATCTCGTGGTATATACTGAAGCTTAACCGTTGTGAAGAACGTCAACAGTCTTCTGGCATAATCCCTATAAGGAACTAAGTGTTCTTGATGTGTATACCACTTGCCGGTAATCTGATTAATAACGAGGGCTGAATCTCCGAATATATCAAGGGTCTTAATCTAAAGATTAATAGCCTCCTCTATTCCCATTATGCACGCCTCGTATTCCGCTTCATTGTTGGTGCAGCCAAAAGTAATTCTGGCAGCGAAGGGAAAGTGAACACCTTCAGGAGTAATAAGAACAGCACCAACTCCACGTCCGTTGATATTGATTGCCCCATCAAACATCAACATCCATTTGGATTCAGGGTCTGGCTCCTCCTCCAGAAGTGGTTCCTCGCAATCTTTTTCTTTGAGGTACATGACGTCCTCATCAGGGAAATCAAATTTCATTGGCTGATAGTCATCTTCAAGAGGTTGTTGTGCAAGGTAATCTGATAATACACTTCCCTTGATGGCTTTCTGAGAAGTATATTGTATATCATACTCTATTAAGATCATTTGCCACCTTGCAACCCTTCCGGTTAACGCTGGTTTCTCAAAGATATACTTGACAGAATCCATTTTTGAGATTAGCAGTGTAGTATGAGTCAACATATACTGTCTCAGTCGGCGAGTAGCCCATACCAAAGCGCAGCAAGTTTTCTCGAGCAGTGAGTAACGGGATTCACAGTCGGTAAACTTTTTGCTAAGGTAATAAATAACATACTCTTTTCGACCAGACTCGTCATGTTGGCCTAGAACACACCCCATCGACCCTTCTAGCACAGTCAAGTACATGATAACTGGCTGTCCTAGAACTGGAGGCATTAGAATCGGAAGTGTCTGCAAATATTCTTTTATCTTTTCAAAGGCCCTTTGACAGTCCTCATTCCACCTGATCGTTTGCTCTTTTCTTAGAAATTTGAATATTGGCTCACACGTGGCAGTTAGATGAGATATAAACCGTGAAATGTAGTTCAATCTCCCTAAAAACCCGCGCACTTCTTTTTCTGTTTTCGGTGCAGGCATATCTTGTATTGCTTTTACTTTTGCAGGATCCACCTCGATTCCTTTCTAGCTAACAATAAAACCCAGCAATTTTCCAGAACGCACTCCGAAAGTACACTTGTTTGGATTCAACCTCAGCTTATACTTTATCAGTCTATCAAACAGCTTCTTGAGATTGACCAGATGCTCTTCTTCGTCCTGGGACTTAGAAATCATGTCGTCCACATAGCACTCAATCTCCTTGTGTATCATGTCGTGGAACAATGTGACCATAGCCCGCTGATATGTTGCCCCGGCGTTCTTCAAACCAAAGGGCATAACCTTGTAGCAGAATGTACCCCACGGGGTAATGAACGTTGTTTTTTCCATGTCTTCTGGTGCCATCTTAATCTAATTATACCCGGAGAAGCCATCCATGAAGGAAAATACCGAGAACTGAGCGGTGTTATCTACCAGCACATCAATGTGTGGTAATGGAAAGACATCCTTTGGACTTGCTCTGTTTAAATCCCGATAATCAACGCACATCCGGACTTTTCCATCTTTCTTTGGTACAGGCACAATATTATCTACCCAAGGTGGGTAACTAGTTACGGTAAGGAATTCGGCATCCCACTGCTTCTGAACTTCCTCCTTGATCTTCATCGCCATGTCAGGACGAGTTCTTCTCAACTTTTGTTTCACAGGAGGACAGTCTTCTCTCAATGGCAGCTTATTCACAACAATGTCAGTATCCAGCCCTGGCATATCTTGATACGACCAGGCGAAGATATCCACATATTCACGTAGCATACCAATCAACTCTTTCTTTACCTCGGCCTGCAGACTGGACCCAATCTTTATCTCTTTCTTCAACTCTTCTGTCCCAATGTTGATGATCTCTATTTCCTCCTGATGAGGCTGAATGACCCTTTCCTCTTGTTTCAACAACCTGACTAATTCTTCCGGGAGTTCACAGTCTTCCTCAACCCCTTCATCAGCTTGGTAGATAGGATTGTCGAATTCATGCGTGGTTATAGTAGGAACGTTATCACTAGAATCCGGATGATCAACACTGCATAGATGATGTGCTTATTTCAGAATCTGTTTTTTTTTCCAAAAGAGACGCAAACACACAAACAAAAGCAAAAAGGAAAAACACATTGCCATTTTATTATTATTATTTATTTATTTTTGTGAAAAACTTAAAACGAAAGAAAAAGAACACAATTTTCTTGAAAAATGTCCTTTATTTCATGGTAAAATATAAATGCATTAAAAGCATGGTGGCCCTACAAATGGATCTGTGCACCTTGGGCAGAGTGCAGGATTGACATGCAGCATGATAAAAAGGAAACAAGTAAATTACTTTGGTTTCCAGGTAACTTGAACGAAATCCTCAGCCGACCAGTTCTTGAGATCCTCTCCGGGTACACACGGGTGAATCCAGTTATCCCAGTCGCAGTCATTGTCTCCTTCTTCGCTTGTTGCACAAATGTGGTTGCGATTGAGCAATCCGGCGCTTGTGAAAGTTATGGCTTTACCACTCTGAGGCCAGTTGGACCCACCAGGTTGGTAACCAAGACCAAACTTGTCATCTTTCTTCTCTAATTCCAGCAACTTGCCCCATCCCTGGGCGCTTCCAGATTGAACCACTTCTTTGGCCTGCTTGTAGGAGTGAATAGAAGTCCCTTCCTTCTCATTGTTCCTCTCTGCCGGAGCCAAAATGCTGACATTAACCGCTTCAAAGGCCTGACACAACGTTTCATGGATCTCTCCGTCCATCTCTACATATTTGAAAGTTGATAGGTGGCTCACAAAGATATCTTCTTCCCCACACACAGTGATCACTTGGCCATCAACCACGTATTTCAGCTTTTGATGCAAAGTGGATGTTATTGCACCTGCAGCATGAATCCAAGGACGTCCCAGCAAGCAACTATACGCGAGCTGAATATCCATGACATAGAATGTGCTCTTGAACACTTGAGATCCTATATTCACAAGTAACTCAAATTCTCCGAACACAGACCTTCGAGACCCATCAAAAGCTTTAACTATTAAATCACTGGGTCGCAAGACGATGCCATCAACATTAAACTTCATTAAGGCTTTCTTAGGGAGTACGTTGAGAGAAGAGCCTGTGTCAACCAGGACATGTGACAAAACAGCACCCTTACACTCCATGGTAATATGCAGTGCTTTGTTGTGATTGTGGCCTTCTGAAGTAAGATCTCTATCGGTGAAGCCCAACCTGTGGCTTGCATTCACACTGCCTACAACAGCCTCCAGTTGATTAACAGTTATCTCCTGTGGAACGTATGCCATCTGCAACACTTTCAGCAAGGCTTCTCTGTGAGCTGGAGAACACATCAGCAAAGACAGAATTGATATCTTGGACGGCGTCTGATTCAACTGCTCAACTACCTTATAATCACTCTTCTTTATTATCCGCATAAATTCCTCCACTTCTTTCTCAAAAGTACCTTGTCCAGCAGCAGGAGTTGTCATTTCTTCGGTCGCTATTTGCTTTCCTTTAGCCTTCGCAACAACTTCAGCTTCAGGATCTCCTTTAAGAACTTGAGGAGCAAAAAGACGCCCGTGTTGCACCCCAAAATTTGCCCTCACAATACAAGACTTTGTGTTCTAAGAAGGTTCACAAGGTTCACAAGATTCTCAACATTTACAAGACCTTTCATGAGGTTCATGAAGTCTACAAGTCACTTCTTGAAGGTTCACAAGGTTCACAAGCTTCTCAACATTTACAAGACCTTTCATGAGGTTCATGAAGTCTACAAGTCACTTTATGAGGGTTCACAAGGTTCACAAGATTCACAATGCTTACAAGACCTTTCATGAGGTTCATGAAGTACACAAGTCACTTTATGAGGTTCACAAGGTTCACAATACCTCCCATGAGTATCACAAGACATTTTATGATGGTTCACAAGGTTCACAAAGTTCACAATTGGTCAAAAGAATTGACAATTCCCTCAGACAATGCACCTCCTAAGCAGTGCATCCAAAACTAGGGTTTTGACTTTAATCAGGCTAAATGGACTTCCAATACCTCAAGTGAGCTTCATAACATCTTATATGTATATAAGAACCCCCATGACAAGTTTCAAGACTTTTCTCAAAAGTTTGCTCAGTCAGATGATCAGATAAGTCAAAATCAGTCAATGCAATTATAAAGTCAAACTGAGGTCAACTGTGGTCAAACTTCATGATTTTTTGACAACATCAAGTATATGAAGTAAAATTCATCATTTGATCAAGGGTTGATCATGATTCATCAAGGAGATTCCAGATCATCAAGAATCAGGAGTTTCTAAATTAGGGTTTCCTCAGTAAAAGTCAACTGAACTTTGACCAGCCATAACTTTCACATGCTTCATCACCAAGTCTCCACTCAAAGCTCATTTTGAAGGAAATTGAATTCTCTACAACTTTGATCTTGCAAGTTAAGCCCACAAATGCTTCATTTGGAAGATATGAGCTAAGACATTATAGGTCATTTCAAAAGTCAACAAAAAGTCAACAACTTCAAAAGGGCATAACTTGAGATTGGTAAATGATATGGACATGAAACCAATGGGGTTGTTTATAGGACTCTTCAAGCTTTCCAAAATGTCCAAGAACACCCTCATACCTTTAAAATTGAGGGAGATGTGCCCTTGCAAAGTTGGGAAATTTTGTGATGGTTTATGATGAAAATGGGGGTCTAGAACCAATTCTTTCCAAATGGGCTTGCCAAATTGTGATCCAATCCATACCATATCATCATGCACGACCCAAATGATTAAAAATCAGAATTTTTATTTATTTTGATTTAATCCATGAAAAATCATTTTAAATAAATATAAAATATGAAAATATATTATTTAAGGGAGATTTGGTTTCTAGAACATTTTAAATATTGATTGAAGTTGAAAGGGAAGGAAATCATGAGATTGGTACAAAAATAGCAAGCCTTCATGAGCAAATATTTGAATTTCAAAGCATAATCTTTTTCAATCTTCAAATATCAAAACTTCCATACAACTATTCAATTTTTCTGACCTAAATGATCCTCATATAAGTACTGATCATAACCCTAGCACTGAGGGACGAATTGGCTGCCTCTAAGTGTAAGTTCAAAATCTCAAAAATCCATCCAAAACTCATATTCGGATTCCTTGATTCAGAGCATTAGAAGGTAAAATAAGAACATGGAGAGCTTCATTGGATATCACTGATCATAAACCATCAATCATATGCATCAATGCCATCTCATATGGCTCTACCCGAATCAAACTTTGTCTTGAATTTAAATTTTTCGAATTCGATAGCATATGCATTATAAATTGTTTTTGATGACTGATATGTGTTTATCTTGATGCCTAGAACGATTCTGGACAATTGGATTGAAGCTTCATGACCTATACTACCCGCGACCATTGTTAGGGTTTCACTCTTGAAATTAGGGTTTGATGATTCAATAAATTTAAACGAATTCTAAGAACATAGGAATGTTCTATGAATCATAAGGATCATAAAACTATAATTAATTTCATGAATCATTGCTGTTTGGTATGAGTTTCGATTTTCGCAGGTCCAAAACCATGAAGAACTTGCAACAAAACTCGCAGGAAAAAAGGCAGTAATATTCGCAGGAAAAAGGTTGAAGACGAAGTCAATTCGCGCCTGTTTTAAAAATTCAAATTTCGTTTAAAAATATTATGAATTAATCCTGATTATATTTCACAAACGCACGTTTGTCCCAGTGGTAAGGCTGATACGCGTATGGTGTGAGGTCACTGGTTCGATACTTGGCTGGTGCATTGTTTTTGTTCTTTTTTTCAAGTTAAAAGCAAACTTAATATATTATGATTTCTTGCCATTCAACTACCAGAAGGGCTCTCCCAGCCAGGCGGTTAAGCGTGCGTGTGAATGATCAAAGGTCTTGGGTTCAATCCTCCCCCAGGCCTTTTTGCTCTCTTTATTTTCTGGATTTTTTTCAAGGCAAAACACAAAACCAATTACTCTCTTCTCTCTTTCACCTGCGCGTGTGGTAGCCTAGTGGTATTCCTTCTTGCTGGCAAACAAGCTGACCTGGGTTCAAACCCCAGTCAGGTAAGTTTTCACATTCTTTTTTTTTTATTTGTTTTAAGTATTCTATTATTAAATTAAATATAATCTTATGTATATATGTTTTTCTAAATAATTAAGAAATAATGATGCATGTTTAATATTTTCTAAAATTTTAAAATATATAAATTTTCTAAAATTATTTTCTTTATTATATATGTAAATATAATATATACATATTATTAAAATAGTTTTGTATATTAAATTAAAAACCCTAAAAAATATTTTTCTAAACAAAACCCTAATTTTCAAAACCCTTATTTATTTTCTAAATATTTATTAAAAAAAAAACTTAATTGATATTCTCTAATTTTTAATATAATTGTCATGAATATATTTATTTAATATAATCTTTAATATAATTAAAATTTGTAAATATACTTATAATTTATTTTCTTTACATAATATGTAGATGTTTTTTTGTTCATAATCTAAATTATATGTAAACAATTTTAAATTGAGCCTATAATATTTTAATTTTATAATTATAATATGTCTAAAAATAAATTAATAATTTGTACATGAATTAAAATGCTATAATAATTGTTTAATTGTTCATATTAAAAATCTAACTTTTGGTTATTATTCTAATTTTGTTCTTATAATATTTTGCTAATTATATTTATTATTATTAACCATGTTATTACTAATTTCTTATTATTATTATTTCACTAACATTGCTTAATTTATTATTATTTCACTAACCATATTTAATTTTTATTATTATTATTACTAACCCCTATTTATTTATTTATTGCTTATTTATTATTTTTGCTTATTATTTATATTTTGCTTTTATATTTATATTTTTGCTATTTATTTATTATTATTATAATCATGTAATTGCTTCTTGGTGTAATTTTGTAAATATTTAAATATTTAATTTTTATGCTATGGTTAGTAATTTAGGGAGTGCAAATATGTATTCTATTTAAAAATTAATTTAGATCACTTTAATTATAAGATAAATAAAATTGAACACTCACACACGTAAGTCGATTTTTAATCGCCATCTCACATTCCTAAGGTTATCTCTCAATGTTGCCTAATCATAAGGTCAAGTGGGGTGTATAAAGCAAGTCCCTTAAAAGAAAAAATCATCAAGTCCCTAATGGTTGCCTTTAAAAATCAAGTCCCTTTTCGAATAATGATGACAGTCACTCCTAAATGCTTAATACACCCCACAGTTGCCTTCATAAAAACAAATGTCCCTCATATGTCCCTTACATCCAAGGTAATGACTACCTATTCCTTAATAATAGGGATAGTCTTACCATTTAAAGGATAAAGAACAGAAAGACTTAAAATTTTAGGGTAGGTTCCTCTTATGTACTTGCTCACTTCAAAAACTTTTCAAACTCTTCACAATTTCAAACAAATTTTCAAACACAAGTTTTTACGCATCCGTACATGGATCATTATCAACTATTATGAAAATTTTTCTATTCACACACTACATTTTCAAAAAGACAATTCAAAAGTGAGCTAAGTAACTAAGAGCCCATGGATAACCATGGATGTAAAGGGTGCTAACACCTTCCCTTTACATAACCTACCCCCCGGACCCAAAAATATCTCTTAAGGTCTTTCCTGTTCTTTTATACCTTTTCCTTTTGGATAAAATAAAAGTCGGTGGCGACTCTTGCTATCCGCAACATAACTAAAAGTCAGTTCTCCCACCGTGTTACAGAACTGGCGACTCTGCTGGGGATTTAATATTAAAGAGGGGTACCCTTAGGAATTAGATCACTTTAAAATTGTTTGCCTTGTTTGCTTTATACTTACTTGTTGGGGTGCTCTTATGTGTGAAAGGTCCTAACCCGGATCTAGTGTACCTTAGGTAAATGGCAATAAACCAAGGAAACTGTACGACGTATATCGATACGGTTAATCTGGTGGCCATAGTTAGTGCGACTTCTTGGTTGGTGCTTATGTTCCTTAAGTCAAGTTGAGGATAATATGAGGCTGCCATATGTTGTCAATGCACTAACTAACTTTTAGAACCCTAGTTAACTCATCTTGGCCTTTAGAAAGTAGTGAGGTAACCGGCTTTGGTACAGACTGAAGTTGGTTGACACTCGATACTACGCTCATTGAGATTCTAAACTTGGAGGGTTTTGGTTGGCAAGTAAGTTGCCTACTGAACAACCACCCTTGTGAAGGATCAATGATATTGAGATCCCTTAGAACCTGGTTACTTTTGTAGGACAGGATGAACCATCTAACTTCAGGGGAGGGTACCTACCTTAAACCTCATGCAAGCCTTTAAACCTAGGGCTATTGTGTGACTTGCTTGTGTGTGCCACATGTTTGTGATTGAACATAACATCATGACATCATCATGCATCATAAGCATAGCATTTTCACTAACCATTTCAAGGACCAAAGGATTTATCTTTGTTCTTTGTTGCAGGTCATGGCTTCTGCTCGTAGAAACACCATCAGGATCAACTTTGTGGGAATACCTCCCAAGCTTAAAGAGTTGGTTTCTCAAGTGTCTGATCATTCCCAGTTCATCAAGAGACATGGTCACCTATTGGATCTAGTCACTTCAGGGTTCAATGAAGACATGATGAGTGTTCTGTTTCAGTTCTTTGACCCTAAGCACCACTGTTTTACATTCCCCGACTACCAGCTGGTTCCAACCATGGAAGAGTTCTCTAAACTTCTGGGCATACCTGTTCTTGATCAAAGACCCTTCACAGGCCTGGATAATGAGCTTAAACCAGAGGTTATTGCTGCAACTCTACATCTGAAAAAATATGACATTGTTCTAGAAACGAGAAGTGGAGTCAAGGGTATTCTTGCCAAGGTGCTAATGGATAAGGCTCAAATGTTCTTGAAGGACATGAGCTATGATGCTTTTGAGGAGATCTTAGCCTTGCTGATATATGGCTTAGTATTGTTCCCCAATCCAGATCAGTTCTAGATATTCATGCCATCAACATATTCCTGAGTCACAATCCAGTGCCTACATTGCTTGGAGACATCCTGCATTCTCTTCACACCCGTACTACAAGGGCAAGAGGAACTTTGATGTGCTGCATACCCTTGCTTTCTAGGTGGTTTATTTCTCACCTGCCTCGCTCAGTAATGAAGAATGAGCAAGGGTCCAGATGGTCCAAGAGGATCATGTCACTTTCTCACTCAGATATCCATTGGTGCTCCAGATCTATGGAGAATGTCACCATCATTGATCGTTGTGGGGAGTTTCCTAATGTGCCACTTCTAGGCATAAGAGGAGGCATCACCTACAACCCCTCTCTAGCTTTACGACAGTTTGGTTACGCCCGGAGCGATGGTCCACATGACATGTTGATTCAGGGCATTGTGTTTGATTACGACAACGATCTTCAGGGTTACCGTCAGAGATTCATACGAGCTTGGGGAAAGGTAAACAGGGTTGACAGCAAGACACTGGAGCCTAAGTACACTATTCCTATGGAGGCTTATCTCAGATGGGTACGATCTCGTGCTCAGACACTCATGATGCCATATCCTGCCGTCCTACCAGTTACCATGGAACCTGTTGCTGAAGGAGACACAGCTTATACCATCCTTCACCCAGACATGCCTACTGATAAGGAAGACTTGCAGAGATCATGGATCCAACTGAAGGAGCAAAGGGATACTTTCGAGGCTCATTACAAAGCAAGCCAAGAAAGAATCCTGGAACTAACAAAGCAACTTCACGAGGAACGAAACCTTAACTCATACCTCAATACAAAGAGGAAACGTCCATGGGAGACTTAAAACCCCATCTTTTATACTTATTTCATTTCATTTTTGTAAGCCTAAAAGGCAAAACCAAAGTTATTACTAATAAAAGTTCACTTTCGTGTTTGTTTAAGCAAATTTAAATTCTGCGGTCCTTGAAAACATTGCATATGCATTCCCATATCATTTCATCGCATCACAGGTTTATAATTGTGCACAGGTTTCTCATCTTCTCGCTGTTTATTTCAGCAATGGCTCTTGAACAATTAGTTAAGGATCTCCAGGCACAAAATGCACAGTTCCAAGAGCTAATCCTGAACCTATCCAAGGGGCAGGATGAATTGAAGGCACTGCTGGCCAAGAAGACTAAGAAGACTAGAAGGTCTGCTGGGTTGATCAACATGGGAAGAAGGTTCAAAGGTCTTGCCAAGACCAAAGAACCAGCTGAGGACTATGAATCTGAGGAATCTGAAAAAGAGGGAGGCAGTCTCCACAACACTATGGGGGACTCTGATTCTGAGGCTAATTACTACCATGAGTCTAATGAAGACAAATTCAAGATGCTGGTGGATAGGATGGATGCTATGGAATTGCAGAAATCTTCTGGGCTGGATTTTGAGGATTTGAGTTTGATATCTGGGGTAGTCATACCCATTGGTTTCAAGGTTCCTACATTTGTTGTTTATGATGGGGTCTCTTGTCCCAAGCTGCATCTGAGGTCATATGTCAGAAGAATTCAACCCCACACTGCTGATAAAAAGTTGTGGATCCATTTCTTTCAAGAGAGTTTATCTGGAGCTCAGTTGGAGTGGTATTATCAGTTGGAGAGTGTCAACATCAGAGATTGGAATGATCTTGCTGAAGCTTTCTATAAGCAGTACCAATACAATGCTGACTTAGCCCCCACTCGCATGCAACTTCAAAGCATGTCTATGGGTGCCAAAGAAAGTTTTAAAGAGTATGCTCAGAAGTGGAGAGATTTAGCTGGAAGAGTTCAACCCCCTTTGACTGACAGGGAATTGGTTGATATGTTCATGTGTACGCTGAATGGTCCGTTCTACAGTCATCTTATTGGAAGCTCATCATCTGGATTCACTGAGTTGATCATGACAGGAGAGCGAGTAGAGAATGGTATAAAGAATGGTAAGATCCATGTGGGCACTTCTTCATCAGGTGCTGCAAAGAAGCCTCCCACTGGGAAGAAAGAATCCAATGTTGTTTATGGTCAGCCTGATCGTAACAGAAGACATCAGTCTGTTAGTGCAGTTCATATTTCAAATCCAACTCCTGCAACAACAGAGCAGCCACAGGGCAACCAACAGAGGGCTAGAAGGAAGTTCACGAAGATCAACATGTCAATGGCTCAGGCATTGCAACACTTGTTGAAGGCTGAACTCATTACCTTGAAAGAGGCTCCCCAGAATCCCAATGTTACCTCTCCCAGGTATAATCCCAATGCACGATGTGCATATCATTCAAACTGTCAGGGACATGATACTAATAACTGCTGGATCTTGAAGAATAAAATTCAAGATATGATTGATGCTGGAGAAATTGAGTTTGATCCTCCAGGTACTCCCAGTGTGATTACTGCTCCAATGCCAAACCACGAGAAGACTGTCAATGCCATTGAGGAAGATCTGCATGTCTATTCAGTTATGGAGTTGACCACACCTCTGTCTGTTATCAAAAAGAGGTTAGTACAAGTTGGGATCTTTCCAGGTTGTCGTGAAGATTGTTTGTATTGCACCTACAAGCCGGATAGTTGCTTCATATTGAGAGATGGAATTCAACGTCTCATGGATAAGTATACTATAGTGTTTGAAAGAAGACCATCGTCTGTAGAAAGTATGGTGGATCATCTGACCAAAAGTAAGAAGACTGAAGAAGTTGACATGGTTGACAAAGTACCAATAAGAATCACTTCAAAGGGTCCTATTAAAATCACTCATCAGGGTCCAATCAAAATTACTGCTGAAGGTCCCGTGAAAGTTGTTGCTGAAGCCAGAGTAGCTCCTGTGGTCATTACTACTCCTGGTCCTATCCCATATACGTCTGACAAAGTTGTACCTTGGCACTATGGGTCTGATGTTTACATTCATGGTGTTAAGCAAGAGCCTGTAGCTGATGTGCCTGTTGACATTGATAATATTGCTGGATCTAGCAAGATCACTCGTAGTGGAAGGGTCTTCTCACCTCCAGTTACTTCCAAGAATGCAGTTACTCCTGCTACTACTGTCGCTCCCGATAAATGGGGAATGGCCCAGATAAAGGTACAGACGCGAACGGTCGGCGAAGGGAACAGTGATAACACACAGCCGTGAACTCACTGGAGATGAATAGAGTCTCCAGCTAGGCATTTTTATCCCGGAGGAAAGGCAATGCTGCATAGACCTAGGAAAAGATGGATAAGACGGTTGCGAACCAGAGAGACTGAGAAAGGGGGTTGGTTACAACCTGGGAAGGTATTAGCACCCAGATTGTCCGCCGTACTCGACGGGATCCACGCTTAAAAGATTTGTGTTTTAAAGGGGTAGTGTCAGTGCAATCTGTGTATAGAATAGCTGGAAAAAGATGTACAGGTGTCAGTGTAAAGTGTGTAAGTGATGTGAAGTGTATAAGTGAGGTGTCAGTGTAAAAGAGAAAGAGGTGAAATGCTCATGATAATGAGGCTTAAAGAATGAAGCTGGAAAGAGGGGGAATATACAGAGACTTTTGTTCGATAACCGTTAAGTTATGCCTACGTATCCTCTCGTGCAATGAGGAAGTCAGAACACCGTAGTTCGACCCAAAGAGACTGAAAGATGAATTGACTGGTGAACTGCTTACTTGTCTATGCTCAAGTGTATGACCTGTCTGGCTCAGGTGCAAACTGTCTTGCATTAGACGGAAGAAGCAAGTTCTCGTTTATGAGTGAAGGTGATGAGAAAAGAATCCCGAAGGAGACGATTATTGTTTGTTTTTTGTATTTTCAGTCTTTTATTGCTTTTTGAAGTTTGTCATAAGTTAATGAGCTTAAGCCTAAATCAATGGATTTAGTAAACTCATCACATCTTCCCTCTGATTAGGGGTAATGAGAGTACCTTAAGTGTGAAGTCAGCTTCTCACACTTAAACACCTTTGATGTAGGATTAAGATCATTAACCTACTTGTGATTAGTTAGATGTTTTTGGTGTTTTTGTTTAGTGTTAAGTAATAAGATTAAGCCATAATCAGGGATTCAACAGACTCATTACACCATCCTAATAGAAGGATAATAGATGAGGATGTTTAAGCTGAGGAAAGCTCCTCAACTTAATCCATGATTAGGGATTAAACTCATGACAAAACAAGCCTTTGATTAAGTGGATTTTATTTAATGATATGATGATGAAGTGTTTTTTAGGGTTTGTAAGACAACTTGAGAGGGACTTGTCCATTAACACTAGGGTTAGTCCTTCTTAACCAATTAAGGAAGAATTAGAACCCTAATGCAAGGCCCAAGTTACAAGTGTGATGTCTTGATGATTATTAAGTGGATTGATTAAGGGAGTTAAACACATTAAGGGTTTAACACTTAGGATTAAAGTTATACACTCCATCCTAAGAGAAGGATGCAGGCATAAGCTTAATCACAAAGCCTTAAAGCCTTTAGGGTTTAGTCCCTGATTATGAGATGAGAAGAGAAGACTCAAAAGAGACACAAAGGTAAAACTAAGAGGGGAGACTAATCAAAACCCTAATCATTGTCATGCTTGTTTGTTCCTAAGATTTGTGAGGTTTTCAAGAGAAGTCTTCAATGGAACCACCAGGAAGCAGATGAAAGGATCAAAAGAAGCAAAGCAACTTGCTTCATTCAAGAAGTCAAGTCACTTGAAGAAAGAAAGTGGGAAGAAGAAGAATGAGCAAGCTCAAACTCAAACACAAACAAAAATGCAGCAATGGATGCAAGAGAGTGATGAAGAGAAAGTATAAGAAGTGAAGGCAAATTCACTTCTCAAAATTACTCACCACCTGAAAGGTTAGAAAGGGAATGCAATGCAATACAAAATGGGATGAGATGACATGATGAGAAACAAAACCAGAAGAATTTACATGATGCTAATGATGTTATGAGATGCTACAAACATGAGGCAGCACATGGAAATGATCATACAAGTTCATGAATGCAAATGAAGCAAGTTAGGAACCATGGACATACATGAAAAGTTATGAAGTGCACATGGCATACCACATGGCAAACACATGATGCAATGATCAAACATGCTTTCAATATGTCTTATGATGTCAAATGAATCAAATGGATGCTTGAAATGTCATGGCAAGTCATGTTATGCAAGAAGATGCAAGATGGATGCATATGAAAGCCCAAATTAGGGTTTATGAACCATACATCAAACAAAAATCAAAATCAGAAGCAAACCCTAAGATAAAAAATTGAAAATGCAACTCAAAGGACCCCTAAACCTATACTAAACCAATGCCCAAAGGAGAGGTTTCAACTCTTAACCAATTTCAAGTTATGATTTTTCTAAGGATTTCTAGGGTTTTAGGGTTCCTCAACAAGAAAATTACCAAACAAATGGAAAATGAAAGATCAAATCAAAGCCATTTAATCTTACAAACTACATGCTAAACACAATGCAATGCAAAAAGAATCAATGTCCAACTCTTCATGGATAGGCAGAAATGATTTTTGGAACTTTGGATCAAATTAATGCATAAAAATGATTTTTATTCAATGGAAAATTCTCAAAATGCATCAAGATCAAAAAATAAATTTGGTTTGAAGGTTGGACAATGTTTCTAAATGTCTTAGAACATTTCATGAATTTTTTGGTGATTTTTAAATACCTAAAAGTATTTTTAATAAATTAATTTCCATTAATCAATTAAAAATAAACTTTTAAATATTTTAAAATACTTTTTGAATGCTAAAAATGAAAATAAAAATATTTTTGTGTTTTAAAAATTAATGAAACTCTTGACAAAAAGTTTCATAATTTTTAAAACCATTTTGCTATTTTTAATAAAACATGTAAAACAAATATGAAATAAATGAAAAGAAAATTAAATAAATGAGAAGTCAAACGAATGGAAGGCTGGGATTTGCTCTGGGTTTGAAAATGTTGACTGGCGCGCGAATCCAAGGGCTGTGGTTGGTTCTGATTAAATTAATTTAATTAAGATTAATTAAACTAATGAAAAGGGATTAGGGCTAAACAAATGAATCTGGGCCATTCAAGCAAGCGGGAAGTCAACAAAGTCAAATGATCTAACGCCTGAGATTCAAATAGAATTAATGACTGGGATTAGGGCATAACAACATTCAGGTGACCGGAGGGAAGCTCCGGTCATCTTCTCCGGCGACAACACAACCCTAATTCATGATTCAGGCATCTAAACATCAAATTAAATGCAACCAAATGATCCTCTAGCAACCTAGGTCACGAATCCACCTTCAAACACCATTTAAACATCAAGAATCAAACAAATCGAAAGAAACAAAATCCACGGGTGAAATTTCAGAGTGACCATACAAACTCATTTCTTACTTATTTTCGATTCTAAAAGCATCCCCATGACCAGCAAAACATAAGCAACCAAATTATCACTCAAAATGCAAGCTCTGAGAAAAAATGTTCATGGCCATACCTGAGATGAAGACTCCTGTTTCTGGGCTTTCAAAGCTATTCTTTGATGCAAGCTTGCTCCACTGACTCCCCTGGTGCTAATGGAAGGCTTGGAATGAGCTTAAACAAGCTGCTTTGAGAAATCCAGTTCTGGTATAGCAGGTTTCACAGTCAGGAAATGTGAGGTTTCATGCTACTCCAATGGTGGATTCTTGCTCTTTTAGGTGTGCTTGACTTGTTGGTGAAGGGAAATGAGGTGTTTGATGGCTGGAAAGTGAGATTCGAAGGTTCTGGCTTTGAGGATGAAAAATGGTGAAGCTATGTTCTTGCTTAGTTCAGGTCTGAGTCTTGCTGGTTTTGGCTCAGTGAAGCAAGGTGAGTTGATCAATAGGCTTGGTTTTTGTGTTTGTGAGCTGTGTAGAGAGATTCGAAGGGAAATGCAAAAATGGGGTGAGTTTGTGTATGTCTTGATAGGGCTTGTTTCAGGCTGGCTCCTTGTGTGAAATGGCTAGCAAATGGATAGTATAAACAACTCCAATTGGTCAGATGATGTGACCTGGCCTGCTGTGATTGGGATGTTCACTTTTGCAAATTGTCAACCTTTTTGTAAGAGAGGCATGGGCTAAGTTCTAGCTTGGTACAAGTATGTGGGCTGGCGCAGCATGGTGTGTGAGTGAAGCTAGAAAGGTTCAATAGCCAATGCAGCAAGTTGGTGAAAGTGTGATGATGGTTTTGCAAGTTGATCATCTTTGGTTCACATGTAACTATCTTGCCATACAAGCCATGAAACATGAGAAACTTTGGTTCAAATCTGATTTTTAGGCCATATGTAATGTTTGTGCATTGGTTTGATGTGAACTAGAAGTCACAAATGGCCTTGATACATGATTTTGCAAATTTTCCAATTGGTGCATATCTTGAAAATTAGTGATTTTTGCCAACTTTGTCACACCATAACTTTTGATCCAAAATGAATTAGGTCATGTTATTGTACTTTTTGAAAAGGGAAAAATGTATTCTACAACTTTCATGACCAAAGTTTTTCCATCTGGAGCATTTTTGGATCAAAAAGTAAGGTTTGAAAAGTGACCTAAAATGACATATTCTTTAAAAGTCAACTATGCCCAAAAAAGTCAACTTTGCAAAAACTTCAAATTCTTGAATTTTGTGAACTTCAACCTTCTTCCATGATCAAATAAAGATCATATACACTCAAAATGATGAAGATCACCCCTTGGTTGGGTCAATGGGGGCCTCAGATGCCCTGATTTTGTACTGACTAGTCCAGAAAGTCAACTCTTGATCAGATGACTTCCCCATGGAATTTCTTCATGAAAATTGATATGCATACTCCCTATACCATATAGAGACCAATGGAAACAAGAATGACCAAAAAATTTGGAGTTATGGCCTCTGAAACCAAAACCCTAATTTTAGGTCATCTGTGCAGTCAAGCCTGGCTCTGCTTCCACACCAATCCCAATCCTTGTGATTCTTTGGCATCTTGGACTTTGAGAGAATGCAATATGATACTTGAACACATGTGGACCCCTTTGAAGTGATTGATGACCTTTGGAGTGGCTCAAGAGGCTCCTGGATTGCTCAGATCACAAACCCTAGATGCAGATGACTTTGAAACAATGCAGTGACTCAAAAATGTGATATGGGATGATTATGATTGTGTTTATGCACATGAGATGATCACAAGCCATGGTGTGAATGGGTGAGGGCAAATTTGGGGTGTTTATAGCTGCCCCTATTCAAACATGAGTTAGCTGTGCAGGATGTAAGCTATGGCTTATCAGGCAAACAAGATAACTTGTGGTCGAATACCAAAGACAGTCCAAAATTTGCACTCACAGAATGAAGAAGAAAAGGGATATAGATTGTAAAGGAAAATAAAGTATATTGTAAAGTGTGGGCGACGGAGGACGACCGTCGAGCAGAGGACGACTGTTGGGTAAAGAGCAATGACGGGGACGACCGACATGCTGGGAAAAGTGCGAAAAATAAAGCAATGACGGGGACGACCGACATGCTGGGGATAAAAGAATTATGATGGGGACGGCCATCAAGACAAAGCTGTAAAATTCTCTGGGGGTTAATGAAACATGACGGGGACGGCCATCAAGTTCATAAAGTAAAGTAACCAACGATGGGGACGGCCATCGGGTTAAAAGGAAAGGGGCCACGATGGGGACGGCCATCGGGTTAAAGAATAAATGAAATAAACAGACGATGAGGTACGGTCATCAAAGGTGAAGGACGATCACCTAGCAGGGGACGGCTGCTCTGTTGGGGATAAGATGAGGGACGGTCATCTAAGGTGGAGGACGACCACCTGGCAGGGTACGGCTGCCGAAAATATCAACGATGGGGACGGCCATCGGATGAGCATGATGGAGGACGACCATCAAGAGGTGGAGGACGACCACCTAGCAGGGGAAGGTTGCTCTCAGGGTTTACCATGACATATGACGAATGCCAGATAACCAAAATCAACAATGGGGACGGCCATTGGATAAAATGATGAAGGACGATCATCAAAGGGGTGGAGGACGACCACCTAGCAGGGGACGGCTGCTGAAAATATCAACGATGGGGACGGCCATCGGATGAGCATGATGGAGGACGACCATCAAGAGGTGGAGGACGACCACCTAGCAGGGTACGGCTGCTCTCAGGGTTTATCATGACACAGGACGAGTGTCAGATAAAAAGAAAAATTTGCTTACTTGGCGATCTACTGGGGATATAGTAAACACGGACGAGCGTTTACAACCAAGAAAAGAAAGTATGAGTGTTTAGATGTTGTGTATAGATTAAAGATGCGGACGAGCATCCTTAAGACTACGATACGGACGAGTATCGGGTAGAAACAAATACTGACACGTGTTCAAAGATGATGATACGGACGAGTATCAACTGGTTAACAAGGAACACGGACGAGTGTTGAATCTGAAGGGACTCTTCTGGGGAATGATAGACACAGACGAGTGTTTATATTCAAGAAGACAAGAGTGTTTTGACACAGTGTATGGATTAAAGATGCGGACGAGCATCCCTAAGACTATGATACGGACGAGTATCATGTAGAAACAAACTTTAGACGCATGTTCTGAGATGATGGTACGGACGAGTACCAACTGGTTAACAAAGAACAAGGACTAGTGCCGAATCTGTGGGGATATGAATGGTATATACAAGATACGGACGAGTATCTGTATGAGTGTAACATGAGTAGTGAGTATTAGTATTGTATAGATGAGTGTTTATCTGCTGGGGAGAGTGACACAGACGAGTGTCAAGAGAGAAAAGTATAATAATAACAACAAGTATATGGGTTGTAAAAGTGTAGATGACTGTGCTGGGGATATGACACGGACGGGTGTCAAGAAAGTGTATATAGATATATGTGAGTGCAAAGAGGATGTCTTTGGCTTTCCGCTGGGGTATGACACGGACGGGTGTCAGGACGTATCTGTAATACGGGTGATCTTGTTTGCAAAGAGTGTTCAGGCGACTTTACTGGGGAAAGATGGCACGGACGGGTGTCAAAATGAGTATATACTGGTGTTTGTGGATTGTGAGGCAGCTGCTTTTGCCGGGGACTTTGGTGGGGATTTTTCTGTGCGTTGGTGAACTGTCTTTATTCACAAGTGTTGGTTCAAAACATGGCTTATGATTATGCTATATGCTTGATTTTTGCCGTAATGCTCCGTATTAAACGGAATGCTACGCTTTGTGGGTGAATATGATGCGAATGCTATGATTGTGCAAAGACACCAAACCGGGATCCGGGTCCCGTCGCTGCGAAGATCTTCGATCGATCCGTTTGAAATGGACATCCCAGCTGGGGATGAGATCATTGGTAGATCTGACGAGATGCTATCTGCTTGGGGATATGGGTCATTGATAGACCTATCCTTATAAATGAGAGACCCAGCTGGGGTTTGTAGAAGCTTTCTTCACTCTGTTGTGATTCTTCATGCACTGCTCTTCTGGGTAGAGGCTGTAACTCTGTGGGGAGAGCTCCTTGACTTGGCTGAGGATGAAACGGCAACTCGGCTGGTGGTAGTAGCAAGTGGCAGCTCAGCTGGGGGAGTCATGAGAGGCAACTCAGCTGGGGAGAGAGCACTTCGGGTGCTAAAATCGAGTGTTGATTTGCTAACTCGCTGGGATGAAGCTTACATGCCCCAAGTTGCGTTCTGGATACCTGTAATCCTGAAAAAGATAGAGAAACGCACAAGATAATCCCGAGGTATCCCTTACTGGATTCCGTCATAGGAGTTAGGCACTTCTGAGAGTAAGTACATTTCCTGCAAGCATGTTTTCTATTGGAGGATAAAACATCTGTATTTTGTGCAATCAGTTTTTCTTTTAAGACATCAGACATTTTTTGCAAATAAATGAAAATGTACAAGACGAGACATGACTGAAAATCTGATTTTATTAATTCATATGCCCTGAATTGGCGAGATACAGTCAAAGGAACATATCCCCTGAAATGAGGAGATTGTTACAAATTGAGAAACAAAATGCTGGCAATGTTGATGACGCTTTCAAAGAGCTTCCTCTTTACTATGACTCGTATGACTTTTGACGTTCTTCTCGTCTTGCTTTCTGAAGAATGTTGATTCTGATTGAAGCTTGATCCTTTCGAAGCTTACCAAGTTGTAAACGATACAGCCGAATTCAGAATGCAGTTGTTCGCTTATTCCCTTATTTTGCATGGATCGCCCTTTCGGGTTTTCGAGCCATCGGGATACCCATTTTTGCCTGAGCTGTCCAACGCGGCTTTTCAACTCAGCGGGTGTACATTTTTTTTGTTTATTTTCCCTTATTTTTGCCCAAGTCTTTTATTCTGTTTTTGACTCGCCGGGATGCCCTGTTTTTGCCTGGACTTACATTCTGTTTTTATGTCCAGCGGGTCATTTTTACGCGAAGTTTTTTTTAACTGCATCTGAATTCACAGGGGACGGGAAGTCTTCACCATCCATAGTGCCGAGCATCAGTGCTCCACCGGAGAAAACTTTCTTTACTACGAATGGTCCTTCATAGTTTGGAGTCCACTTGCCCCTGTAGTCTGTATGAGGAGGGAGGATTCTTTTCAGCACAAGATCTCCCACTTGGTACTCTCGGTGCCTGAATTTCTGATCGAAGGCTCTCTTCATTCTTTTCTGATACAGCTGCCCATGACAGATTGCAGCCAATCTTTTCTCTTCAATCAGACCCAGTTGTTCGTATCGGGCCCGAACCCATTCTGCTTCACTCAGTTTAACATCCATTAGTACCCGTAGAGAGGGTAATTCCACTTCGACAGGTAGGACTGCCTCCATACCATATACGAGCTGATACGGTGTTGCCCCAGTGGATGTTCTGATTGACGTGCGGTACCCATGCAAGGCAAACGGTAGCATTTCATGCCAGTCTTTGTAAGTGACCACCATCTTTTGCACAATCTTCTTGATATTCTTGTTTGCTGCCTCAACAGCGCCATTCATCTTTGGCCTGTAAGGAGAAGAATTGTGGTGTTGGATCTTGAAGTCCCGGCATAGCTCTGCCATCATTTTGTTATTTAAGTTGGAACCATTATCAGTAATGATTCGCTCGGGAACTCCGTACCGACAGATGATATCTCTTTTCAGAAATCTGGCTACCACTTGTCTTGTAACGTTTGCATAAGACGCTGCTTCGACCCACTTGGTGAAATAGTCAATGGCGACCAGGATGAATCTGTGGCCATTTGAAGCAGTTGGCTCAATCTTGCCGATCATATCAATGCCCCACATAGCAAAGGGCCAGGGCGAAGACATTACATTCAAAGGATTGGGAGGCACATGCACCTTATCTGCATAGATCTGGCATTTATGGCATTTTCTGGCGTAAGCACAACAGTCGGCATCCATTGTGATCCAGTAATATCCTGATCTTAGCAACTTTTTAGCCATGGCATGCCCTCCCGCATGGGTACCAAAGGATCCTTCGTGCACTTCATGCATTAGCAGATTTGCTTCTGTCCTGTCAACGCATCTGAGGAGTACCATATCAAAGTTCCTTTTGTAGAGGGAACCATCGGTGTTCAGAAAGAAACTACCAGCAAGCCTTCTCAAAGTCTTCTTATCATTGGATGATGCCCCAGGTGGGTATGTTTGATCCTCCAAGAAGCACTTAATGTCATGGAACCAAGGCTTATAATCTTTAACAACATCCGCTGCGAACACATATGCTGGTCTTTCCAGTCTGGACACTGAGATTTGAGGTACGAAGTTGGCAGCTTGAACTTTGATCATGGACGAAATGGTAGCCAGAGCATCTGCAAATTGATTCTCGTCCCGGGGGATATACTCAAGCTTGACTGTTGTAAAGAAAGTCAATAACCTCCTTGTATAATCCCTGTAAGGTATCAGATGATCCTGGTGGGTATACCATTTTCCATTGGTTTGATTGATTACCAAAGCTGAATCTCCGAATACGGTCAATGTCTTGATCCTGAGGTCAATGGCTTCCTCAAGACCCATAATGCAAGCTTCGTATTCAGCTTCGTTGTTAGTGCAGTTGAAAGTGAGTTTTGCCGAGAAAGCCATGTGAATTCCTTTAGGTGTAATGAGTACTGCACCAACACCACGACCATTCATATTAACAGCCCCATCAAACATCATAGTCCATTCTTCTTCCGGGTTGGGCCCTTCAGTGTGAACAGGCTCCTCATGATCTTTCGCTCTTATGAACATGATGTCTTCATCAGGGAAGTCAAATCTCATAGGCTGGTAATCATCAATGGGTTGCTCAGCAAGATATTCAGACAATACACTGCCCTTGATAGCTTTCTGAGATGTGTATTGGATGTCGTACTCCGTAAGGATCATTTGCCATCTTGCAACCCGTCCGGTAAGTGCCAGCTTCTCAAATATGTACTTAACTGGGTCCATTTTGGAGATCAATAAAGTAGTGTGGGTCAACATATACTGTCTCAGTCGGCGAGCAGCCCACGCTAAAGCACAACAAGTTTTCTCGAGTAGTGAATAACGTTGTTCACAGTCGGTAAACTTTTTGCTTAGGTAGTATATTACATACTCTTTTCGACCAGACTCGTCATGCTGGCCCAGCACACACCCCATTGACTCTTCTAATACCGTCAAGTACATTATTAGAGGTCTTCCTTCAACTGGAGGCATAAGGATTGGAGGTTCTTGTAAGTATTCCTTGATCTTGTCAAAAGCCTTCTGGCAGTCTTCGTTCCACTTGACCGTTTGTTCCTTTCTCAGTAGTTTGAACAAGGGTTCACAGGTCGCTGTAAGGTGAGATATGAACCTTGAGATGTAGTTCAAACGACCTAAGAACCCTCGAACTTCCTTCTCTGTCTTTGGTGCAGGCATCTCTTGGATGGCTTTGACTTTATCAGGGTCAACTTCAATCCCTTTCTCACTTACAATAAATCCCAGCAGCTTACCAGATCTCACCCCGAATGTGCATTTGTTGGGGTTCAACTTCAGTTGGTATTTCCTCAGACGCTTGAACAACTTTAGCAGATTCACCAGATGGTCTTCCTCAGTGAGGGACTTGGCAATCATGTCATCCACATAACATTCTATTTCTTTATGGATCATATCGTGGAATAATGTCACCATAGCCCGTTGATATGTTGCACCAACATTCTTCAGTCCGAATGGCATCACCTTGTAACAGAACGTGCCCCAAGGTGTGATGAAGGTCGTCTTCTCCATGTCTTCAGGCGACATTTTAATCTGATTGTATCCTGAAAATCCATCCATGAAGGAGAATACCGAGAACTGAGCCGTATTATCCACCAATACATCAATGTGAGGTAAAGGGAAATCATCTTTCGGGCTGGCTCTGTTCAGATCCCGGTAGTCAACACACATCCTTACTTTTCCGTCTTTCTTAGGCACAGGTACTATGTTAGCAACCCACGGTGGATAGCTAGTCACAGCAAGGAACCCGGCGTCCCATTGCTTTTGTACCTCCTCCTTGATTTTCATTGCCATGTCTGGGCGAGTACGGCGCAGCTTCTGTTTGACCGGTGGACATTCTTCTCTCAAAGGCAGCTTGTGCACAACAATGTCGGTATCCAACCCGGGCATATCTTGATAAGACCAAGCGAACACGTCCACATACTCTTGAAGCAGGTCAATCAGTTGTCTATTCACTGAGTCTTGTAGGCAGGCCCCGATTTTGACTTATTTCACGTCTTCATTTGTACCAAGATTGATCACTTCGACCTCCTCCTGATGAGGAGTAATAACCTTTTCCTCTTGTCTTAACAACCTGGCTAGCTCTTCAGGAAGCTCATATTCTTCTTCAACCCCTTCATCAGCTTGATTGATTGGATTGTCAAAGTCATACGAAGTCATAGCCGTGCTGTTGTCGGTGCTGTCTGGAAGGCACACTCTGCAAGGGTTCAATTGTTCGTTTTAGTGATTTGATTTTAATCTTATTTTAAAAAAGTGAAATAAAGTTGTCATTTTGAAAACACTGCCATTTATTTTTTTGTACAAAAAGAAAAATGGAAAAATAGTGAACGAAAAGGAAAAAGACTCATTTGCAAAAAGATGTCTGATATTTCATTGATTAATCTTGTTGCACAAAAAGTACAGATGGCCCGATTACAAAATGAGTCTTGTCATCTTGGGCAAGATGCAAGACTTTGATGCATGCTTATAAAATACAGGAAATAATAATTACTCTGCATGAGTAACTCTTATAATTTCCTGGGAAGACCAGTTTGAGATACTGCTCCCCGGGATCTTTGGACGAATCCAGCTTTCCAGGTTGCGTTCTTCTTCCAGCTCGTCTTCCAAGTTGTTGATAGCATCAGGGGTGAGCATCCCCCCACTCACAAAGTTGGGCTCTTTCGCAGCCTCTGCTTGATCTTGTTGAGTTGGTTTGTAACCCAACCCAAATCTATCCTCTTTCTTCTCCACCGATAACAATTTGCCCCAGCCTTGGGCGTTTCCTCCCTCAACAACCTTCCGGGCCTGTTGGTATGATGTCATTGAAGTTCCAGGTACAACAGATGTTTCATTGACATTCAAAGCTTCAAAACCTTGGCTCATTGTTTCATGGATCTCCCCATCCATCTCAATGTATTTATAGGTAGCCAGGTGGCTGACAAAAATATCCTCCTCTCCACAGATTGTAACGACTTGACCCTCCCACTCGAATTTTAACTTCTGGTGAAGGGTAGAGGTCACGGCGCCAGCGGCGTGAATCCATGGCCTACCCAATAAACAGTTGTAGGCAGGCTGTATATCCATCACGTAGAAGGTCGTTTTGAAAGTTTGCGGGCCAATCGTTATGGGCAGCTCAATCTCTCCCAGAACCGATCTCTTAGAACCATCAAAGGCTCTTACCACCAGGTTGCTGGGTCTTAACGCCAATCCGTCATACTCTAGCTTCACAAGGGCTTTTTTAGGTAAGACGTTGAGGGATGACCCCGTGTCTACCAGCACATGGGAAAGGACAGCACCTTTACATTCCATGGTTATGTGCAATGCCTTGTTATGGTTGCGGCCTTCCGTTGTCAAATCAGTGTTGGTGAACCCTAGTCCATGACTAGCATTAACATTTCCAACTACAGCTTCCAGCTGATTGACGGTGATCTCTTCAGGCACATAAGCTGCGTGCAATACTTTGAGAAGCGCGTTCCGATGGGCCTCGGAGCACATAAGCAATGATAGGATTGAGATCTTGGAAGGCATCTGATGAAGCTGATCCACTATTTTGTAATCACTTTTCTTGATGATTCGCATGAACTCATCAACTTCTTGATCGAATGGTGTTTTCAAAGCTTCCTTAACAGCTTGATCTTCCTGCACCGGGCTCTTTCCTTTTGCCTTGGCAGCAGCCTCTGCTTCGGCAGTGGGTCTTTGAATTTATGGAGCAAAGAGACGTCCGCTTCGAGTGAAACCTCCGCCTCCTCCCACATTGTCTATTTGTGGTGCAGGGGTTGATGATTCAAAAGTGATTTTTTGTCCTTCGCAGTACAGGTCAGAGCCGTAATGCCAGGGGATGGCATTACTGTTTTCATAAGGTATCGGTCCAGGCACCGTGATAGTGACTGGATTGATTGCAGCTGCGGAAGGAATTGTGATAGTCTGTGGATCGTAATAAATTGTGACTGGTGCTCTGATGGGAGCAGCACTTTGTGAGTTGTATGCGGAGTTGTTTTCTGGATCATAATAGATTGTAACGGTTGAGACATCTTCATGATTTGTTGCTGATGTTGTAGGAGACATTGTTGGAAGGATGGATGTTGTTGTTGTAGGAGTTTCAAAATGGAGTAGTGCTGGAGTTGTAGAAGGAACATTTGTTGATATCTGGTCAGTTGAAATGACAGATGAAGTACTTGTTGATGAAGCCGAAGAATTGTCAGGGACAATGGTTGTTGCAGTTGTAGGAGATACTGGAATTGTTGCTGATGAGGTTGCTGGATTTGTAGGAAATGATGTGGTGATTTGAAGCTGGCCACTCTGAATGAGATCATCTATGCCATTCCTCAGGTTATCGCACCCATTTACCGAAATATTGCAGTAAGCACACCCTAACTCACACCCCGGGAACATTTGACATTCGAGGAGCTGAGCCTTAATTTCTACCAACGGTGTCCGAATCTGACCCACACTGGTTATTAAATAAGACGGCTTGTCTTCTTCAATAGCGTTAATTCTGGGACCCCCGTGGTTTTGGCATGGGGTTCTTATTGACATTGGGTGGTGGTGCGAAGTTCAGAGCTTTAGAGTCTACCAGGTCTTGTACCTTCATGTGCAAGGCTATGCACTTTTCTGTACTGTGGCCAGGTGCATTTGAATGAAAGGCACATCTGGCGTTGGAGTCATAATTCCTGGGTAGACTGTTAGGATCTGGAGGTGCCAACGTCCTTAGCTCAACTAGGTTGAGTTTCAGGAGTTGTGGCTGCAATGTAGCATATGGCATAGGGATCGGATCGATCACCCTATTGGCTTGAGATGGCCTCTGCTGAAATGGCCTTTGCTGGTTGTTGTTGTTGGTGTTGTTGTAGTTCCTCGGAGGATACTGAGCTTGTTGATGGTACTGAGGTTGTTGCTGATAGTTTTGCTGCGGAGGTTGATAAACTGGTTGGGGGTGAGCTGGAGCGGGAATGGTGACTGCTGCCACTGACCTGTGAACATATGGAGGTCTGCCCCTGCTGGTGTGGATGGCATTGGTCTCGCCAGCTCTTCTTGGGCCCGCGAAAGGCTTCCTTGTACTACTAGACGAGCTGGCACCATTGTCAGAAATCTTGCCCATCTTCAATAGGCTCTCAATTCTCTCCCCAGCTATGACAACATCTGCAAAGCTAGTGGAAGAGAAAGCAGCCAGCCTGTCAATATATGTTCCCTGGAGGGTGTTCATAAACATATCTGCCATTTCCCTCTCAGACATAGGTGGCTGAACAGCAGCGGCCAATTGCCTCCATCTCTGGGCATATTCTCGGAAACTTTCCCTTGAAGACTGTGACATCCCCATTAGGAGGGTCCTGTTGGGTGCCATATCTAAGTTGTACTGATACTGTCTTATGAAGGCCTCTGCCAGGTCCTTCCAACACCTGATAGTTGCTCTCGTCAGATGAGAGTACCATTCCCTTGACGCTCCAGTTAAGCTATCCTCGAAATAAAACATCCAGAGCTTCTCATCCATAGTATAGGCCTTCAGCCTCCCCAGAAATGATTGTAAGTGAGTCCGGGGGCATGAAGTCCCGTTGTATTTTTCAAAACAAGGAGGCTTGAACTTATGGGGAATCCTGACCCCGTCTACCAAGCCCATGTCCATGACGTCGAATCCCAAAGAGTTTTGAGACTCTAAGGACCTCAATTTCTCAGCTATCTCATCCAGCCTTCTATCATAAGCTTCCTCCCCAGCACCCATTACTGTGAACTGATCCTCTTGGGGGTCTTCTTGCAGTACCCTGCCTGCAGTGGAGGTCCCTTGAACATTTGCAGGGATGTTGACCTCAGGATGGAGGTGGGGGCCAAACACAGGGGGGTTAACATGAGGTTGGACTCTCTCGTTGTTGCTTGTGCCAGCAGTTCCTATATGTGGATCCTCTTGATTTTGCCTTTCCACCATGGCCCTCAATCTTTCTTGGCTCTGAGCCATGTTGTTCATCACTTCCATAAACTGAGTCATCTGGGTTCTCATTTCCAATCTTTCGTTTGCCATTTGATTTCTAACCTCTGCAAGGTCCTGCTGTACCTGATCCATTTGTATGCCCGGAAGGTTGTTACGGGTCGGATAACGGTGCGGACGGTTGAGGGGAAATACCCGGCGTCGAGCAATAGTTCCTGAGTATCACAACAGAGTTAGCAACAATAAAACAAAAACCTACAAAACAAACAAAGGGTTAGCATGCAATGCAGTATGCTTATTTGTTTTCAAGGTATCCGGCTTGGCATTCGGTTTTGACCCTTCCAGACCCTTGAAGATGCTGTTGATGTTGCTTTTGAAGTGAAACTTGGATGGAACAAACTAGCACATATATTACAAAAGGCAAATGGTACATAGTTTGTTTTACAAATACAAGCCCTCGGAGGGGTCAAAATACATTACAAGAAAGTAAAAGTACATGGAATGAAAGCAACAACAAACAAATGGTCAAACACCAAGACCAAACTCATCCTCACGAACTTCCTTGAGAAGTGCTTCGGTCACAGGATCAGCTGGACGCTCCGCGAGATTCCTGATGAGGAGGTTCCGGGTAGTAACAACTGCTGTTAGCTTCTTGTGCTGACTTTGGTCCTTTGACCTCTTCACTCCAGCTTTGATCTTCAGCTCTGATATCTCCTTCTGGGCTGCTGCCAGGGCTTCTTGCTGCTCTTTTGCACTAGCTTCCAGTTGCTCTATCCTGTCTTGGACTCTCTTGTCCTCCAGAGTACGAGCTTCGGTGATCCTGACCCACCTAGCCTGACTCTCCTTCAGATACAAGTCTGTCCTTGCTCTCTGGAACTGGGCTTCCTTGCAAGCATTCTTCAGAATTTGTTCTCCAGCCTTAGACTTCTTGATATAATCCCCAGACTTCTCAATCTTAGCCAGATGCTCCACTCTCAGCTTCTCCAGCCTCTCAATATCCACCCTACCATCATTCCTCTCCCGGAGGGTCTTCTGCAAAGCCTGAGTTAACTTCTCATTTCTTTCCTTCAAGCTCTCAAACTCCTCCAAACTGACAGTGGCAGGGGGTGGTGCTGAGGATGATTCAGGCATATCTTCTATGGTAAAGGGCATTCCAGAGAATTGAGCCCTGGCATGGGACCACTCATAATATTGTGCTGATGCCACATTGTTGCACTTCCCCAGAATGGTTACTCCCTTGGTTTGAACATGATCCCAAGCCCAGGCAGCCTGCCTAACAATAGCCAGATTAGGCTTGTTCTCACAATAAAGAGTCTCAACCAAGTCCTGTGCCTTAGGAGTGTGGACCAGTGCATAGCCCAGTTGTCTTTTGAACAGCAGAGGGTTGTAATTGATACTACCCTTAACTCCTATTAGGGGCACATTGGGAAAATGCCCACAGCTGGTGATGATATCCCTGCCCTTGGTGCTTTGGGTGCACCACCTGATATCAGCTGAAGTTAGTGCAGTGAGCCTCTTAGCCCAGTTTCTCTGCTGATGAGGATTCAAAAATGCATCTGTCCTGGGTAGATGCCTGAGAAGCCAAGTATGGAACAATGGAGCACAACACCTCACTAATATTCCCCTCTGCTTTTCATTCCTCTGATGCACTGAGTAATAGAGATCCCCCAATAAAGTGGGTACTGGGTTCCTCAAGATGAAAAGATGGATTGCATTCTTGCTAATGAATCGAGGCTCATCTGCAAACAATACAATTCCATATATGCTCAGGGCCAATAAAGCACAGACAACTTTCCACTCTCCTAAAGAAGCTTTCAGGGTAGCTTGAGAGATCAAGAAATCCAGATGAAAGCCAGGGATTCCAGCTTTAGAAGTCATATGCTGCTCAACCAGAACAGGTTCCAGATGCAAAGCCTTTGCCACTTCTCCATTACCAGGAAAGACCATCTCAGGGTTGAAAGGGATTCCACCCCTGATAGGTATACCAACCAATGATGAGTATTCTTCCAATAAAGGGCCCAGTTGAAAGTCCTGAAAAGTAAAACACCTCAGTGGGGGATCATAAAACTGAATGCAAGTGTGGATCAGGCTTCTCTGTGAAGGGTCCAGATCCATAACCATATCAAGTATATCCCCATAGCGTTCCCTGAACAATGGTATGTGATCTGGAGTGATCAGGGTCTGAATCCTCCTGATGTCAGCTAGCTCTGGCTGGAAGAAGTGGTAGGTGATGTTACTCTTTTTAGGAGCCATGTTATTGAAGATGAGTGGAGACAGGTGCTGATGATAACACTGAAGAAATGGGCCAGTGATTGGCTGGTGCAGGTGACTGAAGTAGACAGCTGGTAGCAGAAGCAGATGCTGATGAAGATAGGTCAATACTGAAGATAGGGTCAAAACCAAACCCAAAAATGAAGGTGGATACCCTGAAACACAAATAAGCAAATGTCAATATGATGCAATGATTATGTATGCAAATGATATGCAAGGGTTTGTGACTGAGCTGGATCTGATCAAACGCCCTGATATAGGTCCAAGTATGTTCAAGAATTCCAGATGGAGGTCTATAAATCCAGTAACCAAGGTGGGGGGCTCAAATAAAGAGCCACATGTCCAGGGTTTTAGAATCACAAGAACTGTCCCAAAATGAAGTACTCTTAAACAAACAAAGTAATAGGGTATTCTGAGGCCAAGGTACCTGCAAACCTGTAAACAGCCCAACCCCCTCACAGGTGGTGTTCTAAAACAAGGATCCTCAGACTTGGATCAGTTATGAGAAGTGTAAACACTTCTAACCCGGAGGTACAGTGTTTACAATAACCATAAATGTTCCTCCTCTAATTCACCTCAGTTTCTGAAGGTCAATACTAAAAGGTCATCCAGACTTAGCAGGCTTCCCAGATAGCCCTAGCATTGCAGGAAATTTGCAACACAGAGTTCTCAAGAAGAAACCCATATCTGAACCGTGTTTCATATTCCCGCACCAGACCGAGATGGAATGGGAAAGAATATGATTCACTCTAGCCTAGGTGTCACTCAGGTCCCAGGTATAGGACCTTAACTCTCAATAGAACCCCACCCACCAAAGCAAAACCAGATCCAGCCAGACAGCATGACAGTATGATATATGTAAAGCAATAAAGAAAGTAATAAAACAAATTGTACATAAAGCAAAAATAAAACATATACAAACACAAATAAGCACATAACACCCCAATAAACACAAATCAATCAAGCGCTAGGAGGAACCCACAAAAAGAACTAGAAGCCCTGGTTGCAGTATAAGGTATCCCCAGCAGAGTCGCCAAGCTGTCGCTCCCGATAAATGGGGAATGGCCCAAATAAAGGTACAAACGCGAACGGTCGGCGAAGGGAACAGTGAGAACACACAGCCGTGAACTCACTGGAGATGAATAGAGTCGCCAGCTAGGCATTTTTATCCCGGAGGAAAGGCAATGCTGCATAGACCTAGGAAAAGATGGATAAGACGGTTGCGAACCAGAGAGACTGAGAAAGGGGGTTGGTTACAACCTGGGAAGGTATTAGCACCCAGATTGTCCGCCGTACTCGACGGGATCCACGCTTAAAAGATTTGTGTTTTAAAGGGGTAGTGTCAGTGCAATCTGTGTATAGAATAGCTGGAAAAAGATGTACAGGTGTCAGTGTAAAGTGTGTAAGTGATGTGAAGTGTATAAGTGAGGTGTCAGTGTAAAAGAGAAAGAGGTGAAATGCTCATGATAATGAGGCTTAAAGAATGAAGCTGGAAAGAGGGGGAATATACAGAGACTTTTTTTCGATAACCGTTAAGTTATGCCTACGTATCCTCTCGTGCAATGAGGAAGTCAGAACACCGTAGTTCGACCCAAAGAGACTGAAAGATGAATTGACTGGTGAACTGCTTACTTGTCTATGCTCAAGTGTATGACCTGTCTGGCTCAGGTGCAAACTGTCTTGCATTAGACGGAAGAAGCAAGTTCTCGTTTATGAGTGAAGGTGATGAGAAAAGAATCCCGAAGGAGACGATTATTGTTTGTTTTTTGTATTTTCAGTCTTTTATTGCTTTTTGAAGTTTGTCATAAGTTAATGAGCTTAAGCCTAAATCAATGGATTTAGTAAACTCATCACATCTTCCCTCTGATTAGGGGTAATGAGAGTACCTTAAGTGTGAAGTCAGCTTCTCACACTTAAACACCTTTGATGTAGGATTAAGATCATTAACCTACTTGTGATTAGTTAGATGTTTTTGGTGTTTTTGTTTAGTGTTAAGTAATGAGATTAAGCCATAATCAGGGATTCAACAGACTCATTACACCATCCTAATAGAAGGATAATAGATGAGGATGTTTAAGCTGAGGAAAGCTCCTCAACTTAATCCATGATTAGGGATTAAACTCATGACAAAACAAGCCTTTGATTAAGTGGATTTTATTTAATGATATGATGATGAAGTGTTTTTTAGGGTTTGTAAGACAACTTGAGAGGTACTTGTCCATTAACACTAGGGTTAGTCCTTCTTAACCAATTAAGGAAGAATTAGAACCCTAATGCAAGGCCCAAGTTACAAGTGTGATGTCTTGATGATTATTAAGTGGATTGATTAAGGGAGTTAAACACAATAAGGGTTTAACACTTAGGATTAAAGTTATACACTCCATCCTAAGAGAAGGATGCAGGCATAAGCTTAATCACAAAGCCTTAAAGCCTTTAGGGTTTAGTCCCTGATTATGAGATGAGAAGAGAAGACTCAAAAGAGACACAAAGGTAAAACTAAGAGGGGATACTAATCAAAACCCTAATCATTGTCATGCTTGGTTGTTCCTAAGATTTGTGAGGTTTTCAAGAGAAGTCTTCAATGGAACCACCAGGAAGCAGATGAAAGGATCAAAAGAAGCAAAGCAACTTGCTTCATTCAAGAAGTCAAGTCACTTGAAGAAAGAAAGTGGGAAGAAGAAGAATGAGCAATCTCAAACTCAAACACAAACAAAAATGCAGCAATGGATGCAAGAGAGTGATTAAGAGAAAGTATAAGAAGTGAAGGAAAATTCACTTCTCAAAATTACTCACCACCTGAAAGGTTAGAAAGGGAATGCAATGCAATACAAAATGGGATGAGATGACATGATGAGAAACAAAACCAGAAGCATTTACATGATGCTAATGATGTTATGAGATGCTACAAACATGAGGTAGCACATGGAAATGATCATACAAGTTCATGAATGCAAATGAAGCAAGTTAGGAACCATGGACATACATGAAAAGTTATGAAGTGCACATGGCATACCACATGGCAAACACATGATGCAATGATCAAACATGCTTTCAATATGTCTTATGATGTCAAATGAATCAAATGGATGCTTGAAATGTCATGGCAAGTCATGTTATGCAAGAAGATGCAAGATGGATGCATATGAAAGCCCAAATTAGGGTTTATGAACCATACATCAAACAAAAATCAAAATCAGAAGCAAACCCTAAGATAAAAAATTGAAAATGCAACTCAAAGGACCCCTAAACCTATACTAAACCAATGCCCAAAGGAGAGGTTTCAACTCTTAACCAATTTCAAGTTATGATTTTTCTAAGGATTTCTAGGGTTTTAGGGTTCCTCAACAAGAAAATTACCAAACAAATGGAAAATGAAATATCAAATCAAAGCCATTTAATCTTACAAACTACATGCTAAACACAATGCAATGCAAAAAGAATCAATGTCCAACTCTTCATGGATAGGCAGAAATGATTTTTGGAACTTTGGATCAAATTAATGCATAAAAATGATTTTTATTCAATGGAAAATTCTCAAAATACATCAAGATCAAAAAATAAATTTGGTTTGAAGGTTGGATAATGTTTCTAAATGTCTTAGAACATTTCATGAATTTTTTGGTGATTTTTAAATACCTAAAAGTATTTTTAATAAATTAATTTCCATTAATCAATTAAAAATAAACTTTTAAATATTTTAAAATACTTTTTGAATGCTAAAAATGAAAATAAAAATATTTTTGTGTTTTAAAAATTAATGAAACTCTTGACAAAAAGTTTCATAATTTTTAAAACCATTTTGCTATTTTTAATAAAACATGTAAAACAAATATGAAATAAATGAAAAGAAAATTAAATAAATGAGAAGTCAAACGAATGGAAGGCTGGGATTTGCTCTGGGTTTGAAAATGTTGACTGGCGCGCGAATCCAAGGGCTGTGGTTGGTTCTGATTAAATTAATTTAATTAAGATTAATTAAACTAATGAAAAGGGATTAGGGTTAAACAAATGAATCTGGGCCATTCAAGCAAGCGGGAAGTCAACAAAGTCAAATGATCTAACGCCTGAGATTCAAATAGAATTAATGACTGGGATTAGGGCATAACAACATTCAGGTGACCGGAGGGAAGCTCCGGTCATCTTCTCCGGCGACAACACAACCCTAATTCATGATTCAGGCATCTAAACATCAAATTAAATGCAACCAAATGATCCTCTAGCAACCTAGGTCACGAATCCACCTTCAAACACCATTTAAACATCAAGAATCAAACAAATCGAAAGAAACAAAATCCACGGGTGAAATTTCAGAGTGACCATACAAACTCATTTCTTACTTATTTTCGATTCTAAAAGCATCCCCATGACCAGCAAAACATAAGCAACCAAATTATCACTCAAAATGCAAGCTCTGAGAAAAAATGTTCATGGCCATACCTGAGATGAAGACTCCTGTTTCTGGGCTTTCAAAGCTATTCTTTGATGCAAGCTTGCTCCACTGACTCCCCTGGTGCTAATGGAAGGCTTGGAATGAGCTTAAACAAGCTGCTTTGAGAAATCCAGTTCTGGTATAGCAGGTTTCACAGTCAGGAAATGTGAGGTTTCAGGCTACTCCAATGGTGGATTCTTGCTCTTTTAGGTGTGCTTGACTTGTTGGTGAAGGGAAATGAGGTGTTTGATGGCTGGAAAGTGAGATTCGAAGGTTCTGGCTTTGAGGATGAAAAATGGTGAAGCTATGTTCTTGCTTAGTTCAGGTCTGAGTCTTGCTGGTTTTGGCTCAGTGAAGCAAGGTGAGTTGATCAATAGGCTTGGTTTTTGTGTTTGTGAGCTGTGTAGAGAGATTCGAAGGGAAATGCAAAAATGGGGTGAGTTTGTGTATGTCTTGCTAGGGCTTGTTTCAGGCTGGCTCCTTGTGTGAAATGGCTAGCAAATGGATAGTATAAACAACTCCAATTGGTCAGATGATGTGACCTGGCCTGCTGTGATTGGGATGTTCACTTTTGCAAATTGTCAACCTTTTTGTAAGAGAGGCATGGGCTAAGTTCTAGCTTGGTACAAGTATGTGGGCTGGCGCAGCATGGTGTGTGAGTGAAGCTAGAAAGGTTCAATAGCCAATGCAGCAAGTTGGTGAAAGTGTGATGATGGTTTTGCAAGTTGATCATCTTTGGTTCACATGTAACTATCTTGCCATACAAGCCATGAAACATGAGAAACTTTGGTTCAAATCTGATTTTTAGGCCATATGTAATGTTTGTGCATTGGTTTGATGTGAACTAGAAGTCACAAATGGCCTTGATACATGATTTTGCAAATTTTCCAATTGGTGCATATCTTGAAAATTAGTGATTTTTGCCAACTTTGTCACACCATAACTTTTGATCCAAAATGAATTAGGTCATGTTCTTGTACTTTTTGAAAAGGGAAAAATGTATTCTACAACTTTCATGACCAAAGTTTTTCCATCTGGAGCATTTTTGGATCAAAAAGTAAGGTTTGAAAAGTGACCTAAAATGACATATTCTTTAAAAGTCAACTATGCCCAAAAAAGTCAACTTTGCAAAAACTTCAAATTCTTGAATTTTTTGAACTTAAACCTTCTTCCATGATCAAATAAAGATCATATACACTCAAAATGATGAAGATCACCCCTTGGTTGGGTCAATGGGGGCCTCAGATGCCCTGATTTTGTACTGACTAGTCCAGAAAGTCAACTCTTGATCAGATGACTTTCCCATGGAATTTCTTCATGAAAATTGATATGCATACTCCCTATACCATATAGAGACCAATGGAAACAAGAATGACCAAAAAATTTGGAGTTATGGCCTCTGAAACCAAAACCCTAATTTTAGGTCATCTGTGCAGTCAAGCCTGGCTCTGCTTCCACACCAATCCCAATCCTTGTGATTCTTTGGCATCTTGGACTTTGAGAGAATGCAATATGATACTTGAACACATGTGGACCCCTTTGAAGTGATTGATGACCTTTGGAGTGGCTCAAGAGGCTCCTGGATTGCTCAGATCACAAACCCTAGATGCAGATGACTTTGAAACAATGCAGTGACTCAAAAATGTGATATGGGATGATTATGATTGTGTTTATGCACATGAGATGATCACAAGCCATGGTGTGAATGGGTGAGGGCAAATTTGGGGTGTTTACAACTACTTCCACCACTGATGCTCGGGGCAAAGGTGTCGCTCCCGACAAATGAAAAGGATCAGATGAAGGTACAGACGCGAACGGTCGGCGAGAGGGACAATGAGAACACACAGCCGTGAACTCACTGGAGATGAATAGAGTCGCCAGCTAGGCATTTTTATCCTGGGGAAAGGCAATGCTGCATAGACCTAGAAAGATATGGATAAGACGGTTGCGAACCAGAGAGACTGAGAAAGGGGGTTGGTTACAACCTGGGAAGGTATTAGCACCCAGATTGTCCGCCGTACTCGACGGGATCCACGCTTGAAAGATTGTGTTTTAGAGGGGTAGTGTCAGTGCAATTTGTGTATAAATGAGCTGGAAAAGGATGTACAGGTGTCAGTGTAAAGTGAAGTGAAGTGTATAATGATGTGTCAGTGTAAGAATGAGAATAAATTGCTCATGATAATGAGGCTAAGAGAAAGATGCTGGAAAGAAGGGGAATATACAGAGACTTTTGTTCGATAACTGTTAAGTTATGCCTACGTATCCTCTCGTGCAATGAGGAAGTCAGAACACCGTAGTTCGACCCAAAGAGACTGAAAGATGAATTGACTTGTGAACTGCTTACTTGCCTATGCTCAAGTGTATGACCTGTCTGGCTCAGGTGCAAACTGTCTTGCATTAGACGGAAGAAGCGAGTTCTCGTTTGTGAGTGAATGAGGTGAGAAAAGAATCCCGGAGGAGACGATTATTGTTTGTTTTTGTGTTTTCAGTCTTTTATTGTTTTTGGATTTTGTCATAAGTTAATGAGCTTAAGCCTAAACCAACGGATTTAGTAAACTCATCACATCTTCCCTCTGATTAGAGGTAATGAGAATACCTTAAGTGTGAAGTCAGATTCTCACACTTAATCACCTTTGGTGTAGGATTAAGTTCATTAACCTACTTGTGATTAATTAGATGTTTTTGTGGTTTTTGTTTAGTGTTGAGTAATGAGATTAAGCCATAATCAGGGATTAAACAGACTCATTACACCATCCTAATAGAAGGATAATAGATGAGGGCGTTTAAGCTGAGGAAAGCTCCTCAACTTAATCCATGATTAGGGATTAAACCCATGACAAAACAAGCCTTTGATTAAGTGGATTTTATTTAATGATATGATGAAGAAGTGATTTTTAGGGTTTGTAAGACAACTTGAGGGGGACTTGTCCATTAACACTAGGGTTAGTCCTTCTTGACCAGTTAAGGAAGAATTAGAACCCTAATGCAAGGCCCAAGTTACAAGTGTGATGTCTTGGTGATTATTAAGTGAATTGATTAAAGGAGTTAAACACATTAAGGGTTTAACACTTAGGATTAAAGTTATACACTCCATCCTAAGAGAAGGATGCAGGCATAAGCTTAATCACAAAGCCTTAAAGCCTTTAGGGTTTAGTCCCTGATTATGAGATGAGAAGAGAAGACTCAAAAGAGACACAAAGGTAAAACTATGAGGGGAGACTAGTCAAAACCCTAATTCATTGTCATGCTTGGTTGTTCCTAAGGTTTGTGAGGTTTTCAAGAACAATCTTCAATGGAACCACCAGGGAGCAGATGAACAGGATCAAGAGAAGCAAAGTGACTTGCTTCATTCAAGAAGTCAAGTCACTTGAAGAAAGAAAGTGGGAGAAACAAGAATGAGCAAGCTCAATCTCAAACACATATATAAATGCAGCAATGGATGCAAGGGAGATGAAAAGAAAAGTTATGAGAAGTGAAGGCAAATTCACTTCTCAAGTTACTTACCACCTGAAATGTTAGAAAGAAATGCAATGCAATGCAAAATGGGATGAAATGGTATGATGCTAAACAAAACCAGAAGCATGTTGATGATGATAATGATGCTATGGAGTGCTATAAACATGAGGCAAGGCATGGAGATGCTCTCACAAGTTCATGGATGCAAATGAGGCAAGCTTAGAAGCATGGATACACATGAAAAGTTAGGAAGCATACAAAGCATACAACATGGAAAATATGTAATGCAATGATCAAACATACATTCTACATGTCTTATGAAGTCAAATGAGTCAAATGGGAGCATGGAATGGTATGGCAAGTCATGTTATGCAAGATAATGCAAGAAGGATGCAAATGGAGGCCCAAATTAGGGTTTATGGATCAAACAACACACAAAACCCAAAAACAGAAGCAAAACCTAAGATAAAAAATGGAAAATGCCACCCAAAGAAACCCTAAACCTATATACTAAACCAATGTCCAAAGGGGGGCTCTCAACTCTTAACCAATCTCAAGTTATGAATTTTACAAGTTATTAGGGTTTTTAGGGTTCCTAAACAAAAGAAATGCCAAACAAATTGAAAATGAAGAATCAAGTCATGGCCATTTTATCCTAGAAACTACATGCTAAACACAAAACAATGCAAGAAGAATCAATGTCCAACTCTTCTTAGATAGGCAGAAATGAATTTTTGAACTTATGATCAAAATAATGCACCAAAAATGATTTAATTCAATGGAAAATTCTCAAAATGCATCAAGATCAAAAAAGAAATTTGGTTTGAAGGTTGGACAATGTTTCTAAATGTCTTAGAACATTTCATGAATTTTTTGGTGATTTTTAAATACCTAAAAGTATTTTTAATTAATTAATTTCCATTAATCAATTAAAAATAATCTTTTAAATATTTAAAAATACTTTTTTTAATGATAAAAAATAAAATAAAAATATTTTTGGGTCATAAAAATTAATAAAACTCAGAAGAAAAAGTTTCATAATTTTTAGAAATTTTTTACTATTTTAAAATAATTGTGCAAATAAAATGAAAAGAAAATGAATTAAAATTAAATAAAAGGGAAAGTAATCAGAAAGGATGGCTGAGATTCACTCTGGATTCAAAGGGGTTGACCGCGCGCGTTTTTGGAAGGCCAGGATTGCTTCTGATCAGATTAATTAAATTATGGATTAATTAAATAAAACACGTGGATTAGGGCTAATCAGGAAGATCCAGGCCACACACTCACGCGCGAAGTCAACATTTTCAACGCATCCATTGGTCCACATTCAAACGGCAATTAATTACACAATTAGGGCTTAAACACTTTCAGGCTGCCGGAGAAGACTTCCGGTCGTCTTCTCCGGCCAGCATCTCCCCTGAAAAATCCCCAAAACCCCAAAAAGCTAACTAAAATGAAATCTAAGAATTGGGAAATGATCTCCAACCACTCACGAATCAAAACCCTCTCTCAAAACAAATTTATACTTCCTAACTAAGCTGAATCGAAGAAAATAAGAACTAGGGCACGCAAGTTTCAGAAGCTAATTAAATACTCGTTTCAAAGCCATTTCAAAAACTAAAAGCATATTCATGATCAGGAAGGCACAAAGAGCAAGTTTAGAACAAGAAAAATGATTTCTGGAAAAATATTTTTCAAGCTACCTGAGATTCGAAGCTCTCACTCTGATGACTTTCTGGCCACTTCCTTCAGTGCAATCCACTCCACTTGATCCCCAGATGATGTTTGAGTGCTCAAAAGGAATTTATGTTGGCTGGATGAGGAGTTTGACAAGCTTCTTCTCAAGTTCAGTCAGAAATGGCAATGGAGTTTCAGGCAGCTTCAGGTCATGGTAAATGGTTCTTTGTGCTCCAGATGGTGAGTGGAGAAGATCTGTGGTGTTTGTTTGTATGTTTGTGTGCTGTGGAAAGAGTTTCGAATGAAACTGCAAGTTGAGGTGAGAAATGGCAGTGGGGTGTTCTTGCTTGTTTCAGGCCTGGCTCTTGGTGGTTTGAGGTCTATGAAGTGTGGTGAGTTGAAGTGTGGAAATGGTTTGTATGTTTGATGGCTGGGCAGAGAGATTCGAAACAAAATGCAGCTGGGGTGTGTTTTGTGAATGTGATGTTGTGAATGGTTTCAGCCTTGCCTCTTGATACCTTTTGCTTGCCAAATGATATTGTATTTTAATCCTATAGGTCAGATGATGTGACCTGGCCTATAGTGATTGGTAAGTTTGCTTTTGCTCAAAAGTCAAATTTTGTGTAAGGAAAGTATGGCTCATGATCTAGGCAAGTACAAGCATGGGGCTGCGTAGCAAGGGTGAGGGGAAAGGCTAGCCAAAGTCAGCAGCCAATGTCACAAGTTGTAGGAAGTGAAATGAGTGGTTTTGCAACTTGTTACACCTTTGGTTCACATGTGATTTCTTTGGCCAACCAAACATAAACCATGGGCATTCTTGGTCCAATTCTGACTTTTAAGGCCTAAGGAATGTTTGTGTCATGGTTTGAAATGAATTAGAGGTTGCAATTGGCTTTAGTTCATGATCTTGCAAAATTCTCATTTGAAGCATGCCTTGAAAATCAATGATTTTTGCCAACTTTGTCACACCATAACTTTTGATCCAAGAAGAGTTTGATCATGTTCTTGTACTTTTTGGAAAGGGAAAGATGAGATCTACAACTTTCATGACCAAAGTTTTTCCATTTGAAGCATTTTTGGATCAAGAATCAAGGCTTGAAAAATGACCTAAAATGAAGCATTCTTGAAAAGTCAACCATGCCCAAAAAGTCAACATTTGCAAAACTTCCAAATTCTTGATTTCTATGAACTTCAAACTTCTTCCATGATCAAATAAAGATCATATACACTCAAAATGATGAAGATCACCCATTGGTTGGGTCATTGGGGGCCTCAGATGCCCTGATTTTGCACTGACTTGTCTGAAAAGTCAACCCTTGATCAGATGACTTCCCCATGGAATTTCTTCATGAAAATTGATATGCATACTCCCTACACCATATAGAGACCAATGGAAACAAGAATGACCAAAAAATTTGGAGTTATGGCCTCTGAAACCAAAACCCTAATTTTTAGGTCAACTGTGCAGTCAAACTTGGCTCTGCATCCACTCAAACCCTAGTTCTTGTGATTCCTTTGCATTTTTGACTTTGAGAGGATGTAATATGATATAAGAACACACATGGATCCCTTTGAAGTGATTGGTGGCCTTTGGAGTGGCTCAAGGGGCTCTTGGATTGCTCAGATCACAAACCCTAGGTGCAGATGCCTTAGAAACTATGCAGTGAATCAAAATTGTGATATGAGATGATATGATTGTGTTTATGTATATGAAATGATCACAAGCCATGGTGTGAATGGGTGAGGGAAAATTTGGGGTGTTTACAGCTGCCCCTATTCAAACATGAGTTAGCTGTGCAGGTTGTAAGCAACGGCTTAACAGGCAAGCTAGATAACTTGTGGTTGAATACCAAAGACAGTCCAAAATTTGCACTCACAGAATGAAGAAGAAAAGGGATATAGATTGTAAAGGAAAATAAAGTATATTGTAAAGTGGGAAACAACGCGATGAAGGGGACTGCCGACATGCTGGGGATAAAAGGTAAAGCCAAGACGGGGACGGCCGACTAGCTGGGGGAACTCAGATTATGATGGGGACGGCCATCAGTATAAAACTGTAAAATTTCTGGGAGTTAATGAAACATGACGGGGACGGCCATCAAGTTCATAAAGGTAAAGTAACCAACGACGGGGACGGCCATCGGGCTAAAAGAAAAGGGAAAGGGACCACGACGGGGACGGCCATCGGGTTAAAGAATAAATGAAATAAACAGATGATGGGGTACGGCCATCAAAGGTGAAGGACGATCACCTAGCAGGGTACGGCTGCTCTGCGGGGATAAAAGAACTATGATGGGGACGGCCATCAAAGGTGGAGGACGACCACCTGGCAGGGTACGGCTGCCGAAAATATCAACGATGGGGACGGCCATCGGATAGACAAGGTCAACGATGGGGACGGCCATCGGACGAGCATGATGGAGGACGACCATCAAGAAGTGGAGGACGACCACTCAGCAGGGTACGGCTGCTCTCGAGGTTTCTCACGACATAGGACGAATGCCGGATAACCAAAATCAACAATGGGGACGACCATTGGATAAAGTGATGAAGGACGATCATCAAAAGGTGGAGGACGACCACCTAGCAGGGGACGGCTGCTAAAAACAACGATGGGGAGGCCATCGGACGAGCATGATGGAGGACGACCATCAAGAAGTGGAGGACGACCACTCAGCAGGGTACGGCTGCTCTCAAGGCTTATCATAACACAGGACGAGTGTTAGATAAAAAGGAAAATTTGTTGTGTTGGTGATCCGCTGGGGATAGTAAACACGGACGAGCGTTTACAACCAAGAAAAGAAAGTATAAGTGTTTAGATGTTTGCGTATAGATTAAAGATGCGGACGAGCATCCTTAAGACTACGATACGGACGAGTATCGGGTAGAAACAAACGCTTGACGCATGTTCTAAGATGATGATACGGATGAGTATCAACTGGTTAACAGAGAACACGGACGAGTGTCGAATCTGAATAGACTCTTCAGGGGATAGTAGATACAGACGAGTATCTATATCCAAGAAGACACAAGTGTTTGACACGGTGTATGGATTAAAGATGCGGACGAGCATCCTTAAGACTAAGATACGGACGAGTATCTTGTAGAAACAAACATTAGACGCAATGTTCTGAGATGATGATACGGACGAGTATCAACTGGTTAACAGAGAACACGGACGAGTGTCGAATCTGAAAAGACTCTTCAGGGGATAGTAGATACAGACGAGTATCTATATCCAAGAAGACACAAGTGTTTGACACGGTGTATGGATTAAAGATGCGGACGAGCATCCTTAAGACTAAGATACGGACGAGTATCTTGTAGAAACAAACATTAGACGCAATGTTCTGAGATGATGATACGGACGAGTATCAACTGGTTAACAAAGAACACGGACTACTGTCGAATCTGTGGGGATATAGATGGTGTATATTAGATACGGACGAGTATCTGTATGAGTGTGACATGAGTAGTGAGTATTGTATTGTATAGATGAGTGTTTTAAATTGCTGGGGAGAGTGACACGGACGAGTGTCAAGAGAGGGAGGTGTAATAATATCAACAAGTATATGAGTTGTGTAAGCGACTGCGCTGGGGATATGACACGGACGGGTGTCAGGAAAGATGTATATATAGGTATATGGGGGTGCAAAGCGGATGTCTTTGGCTTTCTGCGGGTGATTTGACACGGACGGATGTCAAGAAAGTATCTGTAATAAGGGTAACCTTGTTTGTAAAGTGTGTTCAGGCGGCTTTACTGGGGAAAGATGGCGCGGACGAGTGCCAAAAGGAGTATTTACTGGTGTTTGTGATTTGTGGGACTCTGGGGGATTTTGGGGAAAGTATCCCGTATTCTGATGAATGGTTATTATTCACAAGTGTTTGATTCATATCATGGCTTATGATTATGCTATATGTTTGATTTTTGCCGTAATGCTCCGTATTAAACGGAATGCTACGCTCTGAGGGGACAGTATGATGCAAATCGGGATTCGGATCCCGTTGCCACGAAGATTTCTGGCCGATCTGTTTGAAATGGACCTCCCAGCTGGAGATGAGATCATTGATAGACTTGGGGAGATGTATCCACTTGGGGATATATGCCACCTGGTTGACATATCCTTATAATGCGGGACCCAACTGGGGTTTGTAGAAGCCTTCTTCACTCTGTTGTGATCTTCATGCGTTGCTCTTCTGGATAGAGGCTGGAACTCTGTGGGGAGATGGTTCCCTGACTTCTGTACTCAGCTGAGGATGCAATGGCAACTTGGCTGGGGAATTATGAGAGGCAACTCAACTGGGGAGAGCAACAAGAGGCAACTCAACTGGGGATAGAGCATTTCGGATGCTGAGATCTTTTGTTGATTTGCCAGCTTGCTGAGATGTAGCTTGCATGCCCCAAGTTGCGTTCTGGATGCCTGCAATCCTGCAAAGATAAGGAAACGCACAAAAGGTCCCGAGGTATCCTTTACTGGATTCCGTCATAGGAGTTAAGCATTTTCGAGAGTAAGTATATTCCCTGTAAGCATGCGTTTTATTATTATTATTTTTGGGAGAAAAGCAACTGTACTTATGCAATTGAAATTTTTTAGAGACATCAGACATCCTTTGCAAATAAAAATATACAAAACAAAACATGACTGAAAAATCTGATTTTATTAATTCGTGTGCCCTGAATTGGCAAGATACAGTCAAAGAAACATATCTCCTGAAATGAGGAGATTGTTACAAATTGAGAAACAAAGTGCTGGCAGTGTTGGTGACGCTTTAAGGAGCTTCCTCTTCTGCTATGACTCGTATGACAATGACGTTCTTCTCGTCTTGCTTTCTGAAGGAGGCTGATTCTGATTGACGCTTGACTCTGTTGAAGCTTTCCAAGTTGTAAGTGATACAGACGAATTCAGAATGCAGTTGTTCGCTTATTCCCTTATTTTGCATGGATCGCCCTTTCGGGTTTTCAATCCATCGGGATACCCATTTTTGCCTGAGCTGTCCAATGCGGCTTTTCAACTCAGCGGGTGTACATTTTTTCATTTATTTTCCCTTATTTTTGCCCGAGTCTTTTATTCTGTTTTTGACTCGCCGGGATGCCCCATTTTTGCCTGGACTTACATTCTGTTTTTATGTCCAGCGGGTCATTTTTATGCGAAGTATTTTTTAACTGCATCTGAATTCACAGGGGACGGGAAATCTTCACCATCCATGGTGCTAAGCATCAGTGCTCCACCAGAGAAAACTTTCTTTACCACGAATGGCCCTTCATAATTTGGAGTCCATTTGCCCCTGTGGTCTGTATGAGGAGGGAGGATTCTTTTCAGCACAAGATCTCCCACTTGGTACTCCCGGTGCCTGACTTTCTGATCGAAGGCTTTCTTCATTCTTTTCTGATACAACTGTCCATGACAGATTGCAGCCAATCTCTTCTCTTCAATCAGACTTAGTTGCTCGTATCGGGACCTAACCCATTCCGCTTCACTCAGTTTAACATCCATCAATACCCGCAGGGAGGGTAGTTCAACTTCAACAGGTAGGACTGCCTCCATACCATACACAAGTTGATACGGTGTTGCCCCAGTGGATGTTCTGATTGACGTGCGGTACCCATGCAAGGCAAACGGTAGCATTTCATGCCAGTCTTTGTAAGTGACTACCATCTTCTGCACAATCTTCTTGATATTCTTATTTGCTGCCTCGACAGCGCCATTCATCTTAGGCCTGTAAGGAGAGGAATTGTGATGTTGAATCTTGAAGTCCCGGCACAATTCTGCCATCATTTTGTTGTTTAGATTGGAACCATTATCAGTAATGATTCGCTCGGGCACTCCGTACCGACAGATGATATCTCTCCTTAGGAATCGGGCTACCACTTGCCTTGTGACGTTTGCATATGAGGCTGCTTCAACCCACTTGGTAAAATAGTCAATGGCGACTAGGATGAATCTGTGACCGTTTGAAGCAGTTGGCTCGATCTTGCCAATCATATCAATGCCCCACATGGCAAAGGGCCATGGTGAAGACATGATGTTCAAAGGGTTGGGAGGCACATGCACCTTATCTGCATAGATCTGGCATTTATGGCACTTCCTGGCATAAGCACAACAGTCTGCATCCATTGTGATCCAGTAATAACCTGATCTTAACAACTTCTTAGCCATTGCATGTCCTCCAGCATGGGTACCAAAGGAGCCTTCGTGCACTTCATGCATCAATAAATCTGCTTCTGTCTTGTCAACACATCTGAGGAGTACCATATCAAAGTTCCTTTTGTACAAAGACCCATCAGTGTTCAAGAAGAAACTACCAGCAAGCCTTCTCAAAGTCTTCTTATCGTTGGAAGATGCCCCAGGTGGGTATGTCTGATCCTCCAAGAAGCACTTAATGTCATGGAACCAAGGCTTATCATCTTTGACAACTTCCGCTGCAAATACATATGCTGGTCTATCAAGTCTTGACACTGAAATCTGAGGTACAAAGTTAGCAGCTTGAACTTTGATCATGGACGAAATGGTAGCAAAGGCATCTGCAAACTGATTCTCGTCTCGAGGGATATACTCAAGCTTGACTGTTGTAAAGAAAGTCAATAACCTCCTTGTATAATCCCTGTAAGGTATCAGATGATCCTGGTGGGTGTACCATTTTCCGTTGGTTTGATTGACTACCAAAGCTGAATCTCCGAATACGGTCAATGTCTTGATCCTGAGGTCAATGGCTTCCTCAAGACCCATAATGCAAGCTTCGTATTCAGCTTCGTTGTTAGTGCAGTTGAAAGTGAGTTTTGCCGAGAATGGCATGTGAACTCCCTTGGGTGTAATGAGTACTGCACCAACACCACGGCCATTCATGTTAACCGCCCCGTCAAACATCATAGTCCATTCTTCTTCCTGGTCAGGCCCTTCAGTGTGAACAGGCTCCTCATGGTCTTTTGATTTAATGAACATGATGTCTTCATCAGGGAAGTCAAACCTCATAGGCTGGTAGTCATCAATGGGTTGCTCAGCAAGATATTCAGATAGCACACTGCCCTTGATGGCTTTCTGAGAAGTGTACTGGATGTCGTATTCTGTAAGAATCATTTGCCATCTTGCAACCCGTCCGGTAAGTGCTGGCTTCTCGAAAATGTACTTGACTGGGTCCATTTTTGAGATCAACAAAGTAGTGTGGGTCAACATATACTGTCTCAGTCGGCGAGCAGCCCACGCTAAAGCACAGCAAGTTTTCTCGAGCAGTGAATAACGTTGTTCACAGTCGGTAAACTTTTTGCTCAGGTAGTATATTGCATACTCTTTTCGACCAGACTCGTCATGCTGGCCCAGCACACACCCCATTGACTCTTCTAATACTGTCAGGTACATTATCAGAGGTCTTCCTTCAACTGGCGGCATGAGGACTGGAGGTTCTTGCAGATATTCCTTGATCTTGTCAAAAGCCTTCTGGCAGTCTTCATTCCAACTGACCGTTTGTTCTTTTCTCAACAGCTTGAACAAGGGTTCACAGGTTGCTGTAAGGTGAGATATGAACCTTGAGACGTAGTTCAATCGACCTAAGAACCCTCGAACTTCTTTCTCTGTCTTCGGTGCAGGCATTTCTTGAATAGCTTTGACTTTATCAGGGTCAACTTCAATCCCTTTCTCGCTTACAATAAAGCCCAGCAGCTTACCGGACCGCACCCCGAATGTGCATTTGTTGGGGTTCAACTTCAGTTGGTACTTCCTCAGACGCTTGAATAACTTGAGCAGATTCACCAGGTGATCTTCTTCGGTAAGGGACTTGGCAATCATGTCATCCACATAACATTCTATTTCTTTATGGATCATATCGTGGAATAACGTTACCATAGCCCGTTGATATGTTGCACCAGCATTCTTCAGTCCGAATGGCATCACCTTGTAACAGAACGTGCCCCAAGGTGTGATGAATGTTGTCTTCTCCATGTCTTCAGGTGACATCTTGATCTGGTTGTATCCTGAAAATCCGTCCATGAAGGAGAATACCGAGAACTGAGCCGTATTATCCACCAATACATCAATGTGAGGTAATGGGAAGTCATCTTTCGGGCTGGCTCTGTTCAGATCCCGGTAGTCAACACACATTCTTACCTTGCCGTCTTTCTTAGGCACAGGTACTATGTTAGCAACCCACGGTGGATAGCTAGTCACAGCGAGGAACCCGGCGTCCCATTGCTTTTGTACCTCCTCCTTGATTTTCATCGCCATGTCCGGACGAGTACGGCGCAGTTTCTGTTTGACCGGTGGGCATTCTTCTCTCAAAGGCAGCTTGTGCACGACAATATCGGTATCCAACCCTGGCATGTCTTGGTACGACCAAGCAAACACATCTACATACTCTTGAAGCAGGTCTATCAGTTGTCTCTTCACTGAGTCTTGCAGGCAGGCCCCGATTCTAACTTCTTTCACGTCTTCATCTGTACCCAGATTGATCACTTCAACCTCCTCCTGGTGAGGAGTAATAACCTTTTCCTCTTGTCTTAACAACCTGGCTAGCTCTTCAGGAAGCTCATATTCTTCTTCAACCCCTTCATCAGCTTGATTGATTGGATTGTCAAAGTCATACGAAGTCATAGCCGTGCTGTTGTCGGTGCTGTCGGGAAGGCACTCTCTGCAAGGGTTAAGTTTGTTCATTTTAGTGATCTGATTTTAGTCTTATTTAGAAAAGTGAAATGAAGTTGTCATTTTGAAAACACCGCCATTTATTTTTTGTACAAAAAGAAAAATGGGAAAACAGTGAACGAAAAGAAAAAAAGACTCATTTGCAAAAAGATGTCTGATATTTCATTAATTGATCTTGTTTGCACAAAAAGTACAGATGGCCCGATTACAAAATGAGTCTTGTCATCTTGGGCAAGATGCAAGACTTTGATGCATGCTTATAAAAATACAGGAAATAATAATTACTCTGTATGAGTAACTCTTATAATTTCCTGGGAAGACCAGTTCGAGATACTGCTCCCCGGGATCTTTGGACGGATCCAATTCTCCAGATTGCGCTCCTCTTCCAGCTCGTCTTCCAGACAGTTGATAGCATCGGGGGTAAGCATCCCCCCACTCACAAAATTGGGCTCTTTCGCAGCCGCTGTTTGATCTTGTTGAGTTGGTCTGTAACCCAACCCAAATCTGTCTTCTTTCTTCTCCACCGATAGCAGTTTGCCCCAGCCTTGGGCAGTTCCTTCCTCAACAACCTTCCGGGCTTGTTGGTATGATGACATTGGAGTACCAGATACAGCAGATGCCTCATTTACATTCAAAGCTTCAAACCCCTGGCTCATTGTTTCATGGATCTCCCCATCCATTTCAATGTACTTATAGGTTGCCAGGTGGCTGACAAAAATGTCCTCCTCTCCACAGATTGTGACAACTTGGCCTTCCCACTCAAATTTTAACTTTTGGTGAAGGGTAGACGTTATTGCGTCGGCGGCGTGAATCCAGGGTCTACCCAACAAACAGCTGTAGGCGGGCTGAATGTCCATCACATAAAAGATAGTTTTAAAGGTCTGTGGGCCAATTGTCACAGGTAGCTCAATCTCTCCCAGAACCGATCTCTTAGAACCATCGAAAGCTCTTACCACCAGGTTGCTGGGTCTCAATGCCAATCCATCATATTCTAACTTCACCAGAGCCTTCTTTGGTAAGACATTAAGGGACGACCCCGTGTCTACCAACACATGTGAAAGGACAACACCTTTGCATTCCATGGTGATGTGCAAGGCTTTGTTGTGGTTGCGGCCATCCGCTGTCAAGTCAGTATTGGTGAACTCTAGCCCATTGCTAGCAGTAACGTTTCCAACCACGGTTTCCAACTGGTTGACAGTAATCTCTTCAGGCACGTAAGCTGCGTGCAAGACTTTGAGTAGTGCATTCCGATGGGCTTCGGAGCACATAAGCAGTGAGAGGATAGAGATTTTGGATGGCGTTTGGTGAAGCTGATCCACAATTTTGTAATCACTCTTTTTGATGATTCTCATAAACTCATCAACTTCTTGATCGAACGGTGTCTTCAAGGCTTCTTTAACAGCTTGATCTTCCTGCACAGGGCTCTTCCCTTTTGCCTTAGCAGCAGCTTCTGCTTCGACGGTAGGTCTTTGAATTGGTGGAGCAAAGAGACGTCCGCTTCGAGTGAAGCCTCCGCCTCCCCCCACATTATCTACTTGTGGTGCAGGTGTTGATGTTTCAAGAGTGATTCTTTTTCCTTCGCAGTACACGTCAGAGCCATAGTGCCAAGGGATGGCCCTATTGCTTTCATATGGTACTGGTCCAGGCACCGTGACAGTGACTGGACTGATTGCTGCTGCTGAAGGGACTGTAATTGTTTGTGGATCATAAAAGATTGTAACTGGTGCTCTGGTGGGAGCAGCACCTTCTGAATGGTAGGCAGAGTTGCTTTCAGGATCATAAAATATGGTGACAGTAGAGACATCTTCATGATTTGTTGCTGGAGTTGTAGGAGATATTGGCGGAAGAATGGATGTTGTCGTTGTAGGAGTCTCGAAGTGGAGTGAAGCTGAAGTTGTAGCAGGAAGATTTGTTGTAAACTGATCAGTTGAGATGATGGATGAAGTACTTGTTGATGAAGCCGAAGAATTGTCAGGAACAATAGTTGCTGCAGTTGTAGGAGGTTCTGAAACCGTTGCTGATGATATTGTTGGATTTGTTGGAAATGATGTAGTGATCTGAAGCTGGCCGCTCTGAATAAGGCTGTCTATACCATTCCTCAAATTATCGCACCCATTTACAGAGATATTGCAGTAAGCACACCCCAACTCACACCCCGGGAACATTTGACATTCCGAGAGCTGAGCTTTGATTTCCACCAATGGTGTCCTGATCTGTCCCACACTGGTTATTAAATAAGACGGTTTGTCTTCTTCAATAGCGTTAATTCGGGGACCACCATGATTTGGCATTGGGTTTTTATTGACATTGGGCGGTGGTGCGAAATTCAGAGCCTTGGAGTCTACCAGGTCTTGTACCTTCATATGCAGAGCCCTGCATTTTTCTGTACTGTGGCCAGGTGCGTTTGAATGAAAAGCACACCTAGCATTGGAGTCATAATTCCTTGGTAGACTGTTGGGATCCGGAGGTGCCAACGTTCTTAGCTCAACCAGGTTGAGTTTCAGAAGCTGTGGCAGCAAAGTAGCATATGGCATTGGGATCGGATCGATCACTCTGTTAGCTTGAGATGGCCTCTGTTGGAATGGCCTTTATTGACTGTTGTTGTTGGTGTTGCTGTTGTTGTAATTTCTTGGAGGATACTGATTTTGTTGATGGTACTGAGGTTGTGGTTGATAGTTTTGTAGAGGAGGTTGATAGACAGGTTGAGGATGAGCTGGAGCAGGGATGGTGACTGCTGCTATTGACCTTTGCACATATTGGGGCCTGCCCCTGTTTGAATGGATGGCATTGGTCTCGCCAGTTCTTCTCGGGCCTGCAAAAGGCTTTCTTGTACTACTGGACGAGCTTGCACCGTTGTCTGAGATCTTTCCCATTTTAAACAAGCTTTCAATTCTTTCCCCGGATATGACAACATCTGCAAAGCTAGTGGAAGAGAAAGCAGCCAACCTGTCAATATATGTTCCCTGAAGGGTGTTCATGAACATATCTGCCATTTCCCGTTCAGACATAGGTGGTTGAACAGCAGCAGCCAGTTGCCTCCATCTCTGGGCATATTCTCGGAAACTCTCCCTTGAAGACTGTGACATTCCCATCAGGAGGGTCCTGTTGGGTGCCATGTCGAGATTATACTGATACTGTCTGATGAAGGCCTCTGCCAGGTCCTTCCAGCATCTAATAGTTGCCCTTGTCAAGTGAGAGTACCATTCTCTTGACGCTCCTGTTAAGCTGTCTTCGAAATAGAACATCCAGAGCTTCTCATCCATTGTATAGGCCTTCAACCTTCCTAGAAATGACTGTAGATGAGTCCGGGGGCATGAAGTCCCGTTGTACTTTTCAAAACATGGAGGCTTGAACTTGTGGGGAATCCTAACCCCGTCTACCAAACCCATGTCCATGACGTCGAAGCCCAAAGAGTTTTGAGATTCTAAGGACCTCAACTTCTCAGCTATCTCATCCAATCTTCTATCATAAGCTTCTTCACCGGCGCCCATTACTGTGAATTGGTCCTCCTGAGGATCCTCTTGAAGTACCCTAGCTGCGGTGGCAGTCCCTTGAACATTTGCTGGAATATTGACCTCAGGATGGAGGTGTGGCCCAAATACCGGAGGGTTGACATGAGGTTGGACCCTTTCATTGTTACTGGTACCGGCAGTCCCTATATGTGGATCCTCTTGATTCTGCCTTTCCACCATGGCCCTCAATCTTTCCTGGCTCTGAGCCATGTTGTTCATAACCTCCATAAACTGAGTCATTTGATTCCTCATCTCTAGCCTTTCATTTGCCATTTGATTTCTGACCTCAGTAAGGTCCTGCTGCATCTGATCCATTTGAATTCCCGGAAGGTTGTTTCGGGTTGGATAACGGTGCGGACGGTTGAGGGGAAAAACTCGGCGCCTAGCAATAGTTCCTGAGGCATCACAACAGAGGTTAGCAACAATAAAACAAAACCTACAAAACAAACAAAAGGGTTAGCATGCAATGCAGTTATGCTTATTTGTTCTCAAGGTATCCGGTTTGGCCTTCAGTTTTGACCCTTCCAGACCCTTGAAGATGCTGTTGATGTTGCTTCCGAAGTAAACTCAGATGGAACAAACTAGCACAAATATATTACAGAAGGTGAAATAATACAACTTGTTCATTTTACAACACAAGCCCTCTAAGGGGTCAAAATACATTACAAGAAAATAAAAGTACACGGAAAGAAAGCAACAACAAACAAATGGTCAAACACCAAGACCAAACTCATCCTCACGAACTTCCTTGAGAAGTGCTTCGGTCACAGGATCAGCCGGACGCTCCGTGAGATTCCGGATAAGGAGGTTCCGGGTTGCAATAGCTGCTGCTAGCTTCTTATGCTGAGTTTGGTCCTTGGACCTCTTTACCCCTGCTTTGACCTTTAGTTCTGATATCTCCCTCTGGGCTGCTGCCAGGGCTTCTTGTTGTTCTTTTGCATTAGCTTCAAGCTGCTCCATCTTGTCTTGAACTCTCTTGTCCTCTAGAGTACGAGCCTCGGTGATCCTGACCCACCGGGCTTGGCTCTCCTTCAGATACAAGTCTGTCCTGGCTCTCTGGAACTGGGCTTCTTTGCAGGCATTCTTCAGAATTTGCTCACCAGCCTTGGACTTCTTGATATAATCCCCAGACTTCTCAATCTTAGTCAGATGCTCTACTCTCAATTTCTCCAATCTTTCAATCTCCCTCATACCCTCACTCCTCTCCCGGAGGGTCTTCTGCAAAGCCTGGGTTAGCTTCTCATTCCTTTCCTTCAAGCTCTCATACTCCTCCAAACTGATAGTGGCAGGGGGTGGTGCTGAAGATGACTCAGACATGTCTTCTATGGTAAAGGGCATCCCAGAGAATTGGGCCCTGGCACGGGACCACTCATAATATTGTGCTGATGCCACATTATTGCACTTCCCCAGAACGGTTACTCCCTTGGTTTGAACATTATCCCAGGCCCAGGAAGCCTGCCTAACAACAGCCAAACTAATCTTGTTCTCACAATAGAGAGTCTCCACCAAGTCCTGTGCCCTAGGAGTGTGGACCAGTGCATAGCCCAGTTGCCTTCTGAACAGCAGAGGATTGTAATTGATACTGCCCTTAACTCCTACCAAAGGCACATTAGGAAAATGCCCACAGCTGGTGATGATATCCCTGCCCTTGGTGCTCTGAGTGCACCATCTGATGTCAGCTGAAGTTAGAACAGTGAGTCTCTTAGCCCAGTTGCTTTGCTGATGAGGGTTTAAAAATGCATCTGTCCTGGGTAGATGCCTGAGAAGCCAAGTGTGGAACAATGGAGCACAACACCTCACTAATTTCCCCCTCTGCTTTTCGTTCCTCTGATGCACTGAGTAGTAAAGATCCCCCAATAAAGTTGGCACTGGGTTCTTCAAGATGAAAAGATGGATTGCATTCTTGCTAATGAATCGGGGCTCATCTGCAAACAACACAATTCCATATATGCTCAAGGCCAGTAAAGCACAAACAGCTTTCCACTCTCCTAGAGAAGCTTTCAGGGTAGCTTGAGAGATTAAGAAATCCAGATGAAAGCCAGGGATCCCAGCTTTAGAAGTCATATGCTGCTCAATCAGGACAGGTTCCAGATGCAGAGCCTTTGCTACTTCTCCATTGCTAGGAAAGACCATCTCTGAGTTGAAAGGGATTCCACCCTTGATAGGCAAACCAACCAATGATGAGTATTCTTCTAATAGAGGGCCCAACTGAAAGTCTTGGAAAGTGAAACATCTCAGTGGGGGATCATAGAACTGAATGCAGGTGTGGATCAGGCTTCTCTGTGAAGGATCCAGATCCACAACCATATCAAGTATATCCCCATAACTTTCCCTGAACAATGGTATGTGATCTGGAGTGATCAGGGTTTGAATCCTCCTGATGTCTGATAGCTCTGGCTGGAAAAAGTGATAGGTGATGTTGCTCTTTTTAGGAGCCATGATGCTGAGACCGGGTAGAGACAGGTACTGATGACAATGCTGAAGAAGGGGGCCACTGATTGGCTGGTGACAGATGAAGCAGATGCTGATGAAGACAAGTCAAAACTGAAGATGGGGTCAAAACCAAAACCAAATAAAGATGGATACCCTGAAACACAAATAAGCAAATGTCAATATGATGCAATGATTATGTATGCAAATGAAATGCAAGGGTCTGTGACTGAGCTGGATCTGATCAAAACTCTGATATAGGTCCAAGTGTGCTCAAGAATTCCAGATGAGGTCTATAAATCCAGTAACCAAGGTGGGGGGACTCAAATAAAGAGCCACATGTCCAGGGTTTTAGAATCACAAGAACTGTCCCAAATTGGAGTATTCTTAAACAATCAAAGCAACAAGGTATTCTGAGGTCAAGGTACCTGCAAACCTGTAAACAGCCCAACCCCCTCACAGGTGGTGTTCTAAAACAAGGATCCTCAGACTTGGATCAGTTATGAGAAGTGTAAACACTTCTAACCCGGAGGTACAGTGTTTACAATAACCATAAAAGTTCCTCCTCTAATTCACCTCAGTTTCTGAAGGTCAATACTAAAAGGTCATCCAGACTTAGCAGGCTTCCCAGATAGCCCTAGCATTGCAGGAAATCTGCAACACAGAGTTCTCAAGAAGAAACCCACATCTGAACCGTGTTTCACATTCCCGCACCAGACCGAAATGGAATGGGAAAGAATATGATTCACTCTAGCCTAGGTGTCACTCAGGTCCCAGGTGTAGGACCTTAACTCTCAATAGAACCCCACCCACCAAAGGAAAACCAGATCCAGCCAGCAGTACAGTACAACAGTATGATAATATGCAAAGCTATAAAGAAAACAATAAACAACTATACATAAAGCAAAACAAATATAAACATACAAACACAAATAAACACATAACACCCCAGTAAACACAAATCAATCAAGCGCTAGGAGGAACCCACAAAAAGAACCAGAAGCCCTGGTTGCAATATAAAGGCTCCCCAGCAGAGTCGCCAAGCTGTCGCTCCCGACAAATGAAAAGGATCAGATGAAGGTACAGACGCGAACGGTCGGCGAGAGGGACAATGAGAACACACAACCGTGAACTCATTGGAGATGAATAGAGTCGCCAGCTAGGCATTTTTATCCTGGGGAAAGGCAATGCTGCATAGACCTAGAAAGATATGGATAAGACGGTTGCGAACCAGAGAGACTGAGAAAGGGGGTTGGTTACAACCTGGGAAGGTATTAGCACCCAGATTGTCCGCCGTACTCGACGGGATCCACGCTTGAAAGATTGTGTTTTAGAGGGGTAGTGTCAGTGCAATTTGTGTATAAATGAGCTGGAAAAGGATGTACAGGTGTCAGTGTAAAGTGAAGTGAAGTGTATAATGATGTGTCAGTGTAAGAATGAGAATAAATTGCTCATGATAATGAGGCTAAGAGAAAGATGCTGGAAAGAAGGGGAATATACAGAGACTTTTGTTCGATAACTGTTAAGTTATGCCTACGTATCCTCTCGTGCAATGAGGAAGTCAGAACACCGTAGTTCGACCCAAAGAGACTGAAAGATGAATTGACTTGTGAACTGCTTACTTGCCTATGCTCAAGTGTATGACCTGTCTGGCTCAGGTGCAAACTGTCTTGCATTAGACGGAAGAAGCGAGTTCTCGTTTATGAGTGAATGAGGTGAGAAAAGAATCCCGGAGGAGACGATTATTGTTTGTTTTTGTGTTTTCAGTCTTTTATTGTTTTTGGATTTTGTCATAAGTTAATGAGCTTAAGCCTAAACCAACGGATTTAGTAAACTCATCACATCTTCCCTCTGATTAGGGGTAATGAGAATACCTTAAGTGTGAAGTCAGATTCTCACACTTAATCACCTTTGGTGTAGGATTAAGTTCATTAACCTACTTGTGATTAATTAGATGTTTTTGTGGTTTTTGTTTAGTGTTGAGTAATGAGATTAAGCCATAATCAGGGATTAAACAGACTCATTACACCATCCTAATAGAAGGATAATAGATGAGGGCGTTTAAGCTGAGGAAAGCTCCTCAACTTAATCCATGATTAGGGATTAAACCCATGACAAAACAAGCCTTTGATTAAGTGGATTTTATTTAATGATATGATGAAGAAGTGATTTTTAGGGTTTGTAAGACAACTTGAGGGGGACTTGTCCATTAACACTAGGGTTAGTCCTTCTTGACCAGTTAAGGAAGAATTAGAACCCTAATGCAAGGCCCAAGTTACAAGTGTGATGTCTTGGTGATTATTAAGTGAATTGATTAAAGGAGTTAAACACATTAAGGGTTTAACACTTAGGATTAAAGTTATACACTCCATCCTAAGAGAAGGATGCAGGCATAAGCTTAATCACAAAGCCTTAAAGCCTTTAGGGTTTAGTCCCTGATTATGAGATGAGAAGAGAAGACTCAAAAGAGACACAAAGGTAAAACTATGAGGGGAGACTAGTCAAAACCCTAATTCATTGTCATGCTTGGTTGTTCCTAAGGTTTGTGAGGTTTTCAAGAACAATCTTCAATGGAACCACCAGGGAGCAGATGAACAGGATCAAGAGAAGCAAAGCGACTTGCTTCATTCAAGAAGTCAAGTCACTTGAAGAAAGAAAGTGGGAGAAACAAGAATGAGCAAGCTCAATCTCAAACACATATATAAATGCAGCAATGGATGCAAGGGAGATGAAAAGAAAAGTTATGAGAAGTGAAGGCAAATTCACTTCTCAAGTTACTTACCACCTGAAATGTTAGAAAGAAATGCAATGCAATGCAAAATGGGATGAAATGGTATGATGCTAAACAAAACCAGAAGCATGTTGATGATGATAATGATGCTATGGAGTGCTATAAACATGAGGCAAGGCATGGAGATGCTCTCACAAGTTCATGGATGCAAATGAGGCAAGCTTAGAAGCATGGATACACATGAAAAGTTAGGAAGCATACAAAGCATACAACATGGCAAATATGTAATGCAATGATCAAACATACTTTCTACATGTCTTATGAAGTCAAATGAGTCAAATGGGAGCATGGAATGGTATGGCAAGTCATGTTATGCAAGATAATGCAAGAAGGATGCAAATGGAGGCCCAAATTAGGGTTTATGGATCAAACAACACACAAAACCCAAAAACAGAAGCAAAACCTAAGATAAAAAATGGAAAATGCCACCCAAAGAAACCCTAAACCTATATACTAAACCAATGTCCAAAGGGGGGCTCTCAACTCTTAACCAATCTCAAGTTATGAATTTTACAAGTTATTAGGGTTTTTAGGGTTCCTAAACAAAAGAAATGCCAAACAAATTGAAAATGAAGAATCAAGTCATGGCCATTTTATCCTAGAAACTACATGCTAAACACAAAACAATGCAAGAAGAATCAATGTACAACTCTTCTTAGATAGGCAGAAATGAATTTTTGAACTTATGATCAAAATAATGCACCAAAAATGATTTAATTCAATGGAAAATTCTCAAAATGCATCAAGATCAAAAAAGAAATTTGGTTTGAAGGTTGGACAATGTTTCTAAATGTCTTAGAACATTTCATGAATTTTTTGGTGATTTTTAAATACCTAAAAGTATTTTTAATTAATTAATTTCCATTAATCAATTAAAAATAATCTTTTAAATATTTAAAAATACTTTTTTAATGATAAAAAATAAAATAAAAATATTTTTGGGTCATAAAAATTAATAAAACTCAGAAGAAAAAGTTTCATAATTTTTAGAAATTTTTTACTATTTTAAAATAATTGTGCAAATAAAATGAAAAGAAAATGAATTAAAATTAAATAAAAGGGAAAGTAATCAGAAAGGATGGCTGAGATTCACTCTGGATTCAAAGGGGTTGACCACACGCGTTTTTGGAAGGCCAGGATTGCTTCTGATCAGATTAATTAAATTATGGATTAATTAAATAAAACACGTGGATTAGGGCTAATCAGGAAGATCCAGGCCACACACTCACGCGTGAAGTCAACATTTTCAACGCATCCAATGGTCCACATTCAAACGGCAATTAATTACACAATTAGGGCTTAAACACTTTCAGGCTGCCGGAGAAGACTTCCGGTCGTCTTCTCCGGCCAGCATCTCCCCTGAAAAATCCCCAAAACCCCAAAAAGCTAACTAAAATGAAATCTAAGAATTGGGAAATGATCTCCAACCACTCACGAATCAAAACCCTCTCTCAAAACAAATTTATACTTCCTAACTAAGCTGAATCGAAGAAAATAAGAACTAGGGCACGCAAGTTTCAGAAGCTAATTAAATACTCGTTTCAAAGCCATTTCAAAAACTAAAAGCATATTCATGATCAGGAAGGCACAAAGAGCAAGTTTAGAACAAGAAAAATGATTTCTGGAAAAATATTTTTCAAGCTACCTGAGATTCGAAGCTCTCACTCTGATGACTTTCTGGCCACTTCCTTCAGTGCAATCCACTCCACTTGATCCCCAGATGATGTTTGAGTGCTCAAAAGGAATTTATGTTGGCTGGATGAGGAGTTTGACAAGCTTCTGCTCAAGCTCAGTCAGAAATGGCAATGGAGTTTCAGGCAGCTTCAGGTCATGGTAAATGGTTCTTTGTGCTCCAGATGGTGAGTGGAGAAGATCTGTGGTGTTTGTTTGTATGTTTGTGTGCTGTGGAAAGAGTTTCGAATAAAACTGCAAGTTGAGGTGAGAAATGGCAGTGGGGTGTTCTTGCTTGTTTCAGGTCTGGCTCTTGGTGGTTTGAGGTCTATGAAGTGTGGTGAGTTGAAGTGTGGAAATGGTTTGTATGTTTGATGGCTGGGCAGAGAGATTCGAAACAAAATGCAGCTGGGGTGTGTTTTGTGAATGTGATGTTGTGAATGGTTTCAGCCTTGCCTCTTGATACCTTTTGCTTGCCAAATGATATTGTATTTTAATCCTATAGGTCAGATGATGTGACCTGGCCTATAGTGATTGGTAAGTTTGCTTTTGCTCAAAAGTCAAATTTTGTGTAAGGAAAGTATGGCTCATGATCTAGGCAAGTACAAGCATGGGGCTGCGCAGCAAGGGTGAGGGGAAAGGCTAGCCAAAGTCAGCAGCCAATGTCACAAGTTGTAGGAAGTGAAATGAGTGGTTTTGCAACTTGTTACACCTTTGGTTCACATGTGATTTCTTTGGCCAACCAAACATAAACCATGGGCATTCTTGGTCCAATTCTGACTTTTAAGGCCTAAGGAATGTTTGTGTCATGGTTTGAAATGAATTAGAGGTTGCAATTGGCTTTAGTTCATGATCTTGCAAAATTCTCATTTGAAGCATGCCTTGAAAATCAATGATTTTTGCCAACTTTGTCACACCATAACTTTTGATCCAAGAAGAGTTTGATCATGTTCTTGTACTTTTTGGAAAGGGAAAGATGATATCTACAACTTTCATGACCAAAGTTTTTCCATTTGAAGCATTTTTGGATCAAGAATCAAGGCTTGAAAAATGACCTAAAATGAAGCATTCTTGAAAAGTCAACCATGCCCAAAAAGTCAACATTTGCAAAACTTCCAAATTCTTGATTTCTATGAACTTCAAACTTCTTCCATGATCAAATAAAGATCATATACACTCAAAATGATGAAGATCACCCATTGGTTGGGTCATTGGGGGCCTCAGATGCCCTGATTTTGCACTGACTTGTCTGAAAAGTCAACCCTTGATCAGATGACTTCCCCATGGAATTTCTTCATGAAAATTGATATGCATACTCCCTACACCATATAGAGACCAATGGAAATAAGAATGACCAAAAAATTTGGAGTTATGGCCTCTGAAACCAAAACCCTAATTTTTAGGTCAACTGTGCAGTCAAACTTGGCTCTGCATCCACTCAAACCCTAGTTCTTGTGATTCCTTTGCATTTTTGACTTTGAGAGGATGTAATATGATATAAGAACACACATGGATCCCTTTGAAGTGATTGGTGGCCTTTGGAGTGGCTCAAGGGGCTCTTGGATTGCTCAGATCACAAACCCTAGGTGCAAATGCCTTAGAAACTATGCAGTGAATCAAAATTGTGATATGAGATGATATGATTGTGTTTATGTATATGAAATTATCACAAGCCATGGTGTGAATGGGTGAGGGCAAATTTGGGGTGTTTACAAAAGGCCCTGTTATTGAGCCTGTATCTACTGATGTGCCAGCTGCTGATGACCTCTCTAAGCAGATGGAAGAAGTATTGAAAATCATTCGCAAGAGTGATTATGACATTGTTGATCAATTGGGGCATACTCCCTCGAAGATTTCCATGTTGTCTTTGTTGTTATGTTCCGAGGCTCATGCCAAGTCCTTGATCAAGTTTCTGAAGACTGCTCATGTACCCAGTGCAATTTCTGTTGACCAATTTGAGAACTGTGTTGCCCACCTGACCTATGACAATGGGTTAGGATTTTCTGATGCTGATTTGACCCCTGCCAAGAGGGATCATAACAGGGCCTTGCATGTTTCAATTGAATGCAGGGGCACTACCCTGTCACATGTACTGATAGACAATGGTTCCTCTTTGAATGTGTTGCCTAAGGAAGTCCTGAACAAGCTGAGTCCTGAAGATGCTGTGTTGAAGCCCAGTAACATTGTGGTGAAGGCTTTTGATGGTTCTAGAAGAGTAGTGCATGGGGAAATTGATCTTCCAATCAAAGTTGGCTCCCAGGTGTTTACTGCTACATTTTTTATGATGGATATTCGTCCTTCGTACTCTTGTCTACTTGGTCGTCCTTGGATCCATGGGGCAGGTGCTGTAACCTCTACATTGCACCAAAAGTTGAGATATCCGGTGGATGGAAAGGTTGTTACTGTCTATGGAGAAGAAGAATACTTTGTCAGCCATGTGAATACCTTCAAGTATCTGGAAATGGAAGGTGAATACATTGAAACTCCGTGTCAGACCTTTGAAGTGGTTCCCTGGGTTGTTAATGATTATGTAGCTCCTCCTGTTGTGAAGAAAGTTCCTGTGATCACCAGAAAGCCTCCAACAATGGCAATGGCTTCCCTCAATGATGCTAGAGCTGAGGTGGATGAAGGTGGTTGTACTATTTGGGGTCAGCTTCCTGATATTCCATACAAGTCTGACAAGTTTGGTTTGGGTTTCACTGCAGAGTCCCAGAAGGCTGTTCGTCGTGCTCGTGCTGCCCGTGTCACTAATCAAGGGGTTGTGAAGGACCAGATTAATGCTGTGGGAGATCAAGATGAAGACTACAACTTGGATGCTTGGATTTTTCCTACTGTGGGTGCTGGACTCAATAATTGGAAAGCTGAAGATGTTATCTCTATCTCCTTTAGTCAGGAGTAAATACTATTACTGTGTTGTGTTTTTTACATTTGTAATTTCTGAACAATAAAACTTTCAAGCCATGTGCCTTACCCGGGGCACAATGGTGTGCTTGTTACGGGCTGTCATTTCATTTGCATACTTCATTCAATAAAATCAGTGGACGTTTCGTTTTCGTAAATATTGTGTTCCTTGTCTTTCTTTTTCTTTTATTTTTGCTTTATCAGCTATGTGTTCTTACACACACCCACATCACTAAAATGCAGATCCTCATCCACTCTGGATCCTGTTGATAACAGTTCTACTATTGCCAATTATAATTTCGAGAATCCGATCTATCAAACTGAAGACGGAAATGAGGACGATTGTGAAATACCTGTAGAGCTTGCTAGGTTGTTACAACAAGAAGAGAAAGCTATACAGCCACATGAAGAGCCAGTCGAAGTTGTGAATCTGGGAACTGAAGAAAACAGAAAAGAGGTCAAGATAGGGGCTGATTTAGAGGACAGTGTCAAGAGCAGGTTGATTCAGATGTTACGTGACTATGTGGAAATCTTTGCTTGGTCTTATGAAGATATGCCAGGGTTGGATACAGACATTGTGGTTCACCGTTTGCCAGTGAAAGAAGATTGTCGTCCAAAGAAGCAGAAGGTTCGTCGTATGCGTCCTGAAATGTCAGAAAAGATCAAGGTGGAGGTAATGAAACAGTTCAATGCAGGGTTCTTAGCAGTGACTTCTTATCCTCAGTGGGTTGCAAATGTGGTACCAGTTCCTAAGAAGGATGGTAAGGTACGTATGTGTGTGGACTACAGAGATTTAAACAAGGCTAGCCCTAAAGATGACTTTCCACTCCCTCATATTGATATTCTGGTAGACAACACTGCTCAGCATAAGGTATTCTCTTTTATGGATGGTTTCTCTGGTTACAATCAGATCAAGATGGCACCTGAAGATATGGAGAAGACAACATTTGTGACACAGTGGGGCACCTTTTGCTATAAGGTAATGCCATTTGGTTTGAAGAATGCAGGGGCAACATATCAGCGTGCTATGGTGGCTTTGTTTCATGATATGATTCATCATGAGATAGAGGTATATGTAGATGATATGATAGCCAGGTCTCAGAATGAAGAACAACATCTTGATCATCTGCACAAGTTGTTTGAGAGGTTGAAGAAATACAAGTTGAGATTGAATCCAAATAAATGTACTTTTGGAGTTAGATCTGGTAAACTCCTGGGTTTCATTGTCAGTGGAAAAGGTATTGAAGTGGATCCTGCAAAAGTGAAAGCTATACGAGAGATGCCAGCTCCCCGTACTGAGAAGGAGGTTAGAGGTTTCTTGGGACGATTGAACTACATTGCAAGATTTATCTCCCAATTAACTACCATCTGTGAACCAATTTTCAAATTGTTGAAGAAAGATCAGGTGATGGAATGGAATGATGAGTGCCAGACTGCCTTTGATGAAATCAAGAGATATCTGCTGGAACCACCAATTTTGATGCCACCAGTTGATGGAAGACCCTTGATTATGTACTTAACAGTGTTAGACAACTCAATGGGGTGTGTATTGGGGCAACATGACGAGTCTGGTCGAAAAGAGCAGGCAATATACTACCTTAGCAAAAAGTTTACCGACTGTGAAACAAGATACTCACTGCTCGAGAAAACTTGCTGCGCTTTGGCATGGGCGGCTCGCCGACTAAGACAGTATATGTTGACCCATACTACCTTATTGATTTCGAAGATGGATCCAATCAAGTACATATTTGAGAAACCTGCTCTCTCCGGAAGAATTGCAAGATGGCAAATGATCTTGACAGAATATGACATACAGTATACTACTCAGAAGGCCATTAAGGGAAGTGTTGTGGCAGATCATTTGGCTCATCAAGCAGTGGATGATTATCAGTCAATGAGTTTTGAGTTCCCTGATGAAGACATTATGATTATTACCAAAGAACCTGGACAATATGACGGACCTGAACAAGGATCCCGATGGACTATGGTTTTTGATGGTGCCTCTAATGCACTTGGTAATGGTGTTGGTGTTGTGATTAGTTCCCCTGAAGGTTGTCATACCCCGATTACTGCCAGACTTTTTTTCTATTGTACCAATAACATGGCTGAGTATGAGGCATGTATCCTGGGTATTAAAGCTGCTATTGATATGAAGATTCAGTTCCTTGATGTGTATGGAGATTCAGCCCTGGTGGTAAGTCAGATTAAAGGAGATTGGGATACCAAACATGATAACCTCATTCCTTACAGAGAGCATGTGTTGTCTTTGATCCCACATTTTAAAGAGATTACCTTTGGACACATTCCACGAAGAGAGAATCAGTTGGCAGATGCATTAGCTACCATGGCATCTATGTTTGAGATCAGCTGGGATGATGAAGCTCCCAAGATTACTATCGATAGATTTGAAAAGCCTGCATACTGTAATGAGATTGACACTGAAGGAGCAGAGGAGAAACCTTGGTTCTATGAAGTGAAAAGATATCTTGAAGCTCAGGAATTCCCTGAAGGGGCATCTGTCAAAGATAGGAAATTCCTGAGAAGGTTCTCTGCTAAGTTCTTTTTGAGTAATGGAATTTTGTACAAGCGCAATCATGATTCAACTTTGCTTCGTTGTGTGGATAAGAAGGAAGCAACAGAGATTATGGAAGATATGCATGATGGGATCTTTGGCACTCATTCTAGTGGACATACTATGGCAAAGAAGATATTGAGAGCAGGTTACTATTGGTCTACCATGGAAGCTGATTGCTATCAACACTCCAGAACTTGTCATAAGTGTCAAATTTATGCTGATAAAGTCCATGTACCTCCATCACCTTTGAATGTGTTGACTGCTCCTTGGCCCTTTGCCATGTGGGGCATTGATATGATTGGTGAGATCAAGCCTACTGCTTCTAATGGGCATCGTTTCATCCTGGTTGCTATTGATTACTTCACGAAGTGGGTGGAGGCAGCTTCATTTGCATCTGTTACCAAGAATGTTGTGGCTCGGTTCATTAAGAATAATCTCATATGTAGGTATGGCATCCCTGAAAGGATTATCACTGACAATGGATCTAATCTGAACAACATTATGATTACTGATCTCTACACGCAGTTCAAGATTAAGCATCACAACTCTTCTCCGTATCGTCCAAAGATGAATGGGGCAGTTGAAGCTGCCAATAAGAACATCAAGAAGATTGTACAGAAGATGACTGTTACTTACAAGGATTGGCATGAGATGTTACCGTTTGCTCTTCATGGTTATCGTACCACAATACGTACCTCAACAGGGGCAACCCCATTCTCCTTAGTCTATGGTATGGAAGCAGTTCTGCCCATTGAAGTTCAGATCCCCTCCTTGAGAATTATGAAGGATGCAGGCTTGGATGAAGATGAGTGGATTCAGACTCGACTTGACCAGATAAATTTGATTGATGAGAAGAGGTTAGCAGCAGTTTGTCATGGCCAGATGTACCATAAACGAATGATCAAAGCTTTTAACAAGAAGGTTAAGCCAAAGGTATATCAGGCTGGTGATTTGGTAATCAAGCGTATCATATTACCACAGGGTGATCCTAGGGGCAAGTGGACTCCAACATATGAAGGACCATTTGTAGTCAAGACAGTGTTCTCAGGAGGTGCCATGATACTAACTACAATGGATGGTGAAGACTTCCCACAGCCTGTAAACGCAGACATAGTTAAAAAATACTACGCATAAAAAGAGACCCGCTAGGTTGACAGGCCTAGGCAAAAATAAGGGCATCCCGGCAAACCAAAAGGGTTTGGGCAAAAATTAGGGATATATATAAAAAGATGTACACCCGGCAAGTCGAAAACCTGAAAAGGCGGCTTGGGCAAAAAAGGGTATCCCGGTGGATTGAAAACCTGAAAGGGCAATCTAGGCAAAAGTTAGGGATTAAAGCGTATGACTATGTCTCGTTTGGATCACCCATGAAACTGCAACCAGTTGTACTACTTATTCAAGCTCGAACAGATAAAGCTCAATCCAATCGTTTCCGTTTCAACAGCAGAAGATGAGATACTTGAAGATAATGGCAATAGTAGAATTGAAACTCAATAGGATTGTTTCCCACATAGCTGATTTTCTCTGTTTTGTAAAAACTTTATGACAAAATCCTCTTACTAGGGTTTATGTCTCCTTGTACAAACTTACCCGTGTATGGGTCACTTTTTGATATAAATAAATTCCATCTTTTGAATCCAGATTTACTTTTACCCTATTTACATAAGCGAAACGTCCATTGGTTGTGTTTGAATGTATATATGCTCTTGAATATGATTGATGTTTACCAGAAATGCATGAAAATGCAGTAATAGTATTTACTAAGGACGAACGAGGGAAGGATTTCAACGAAGCTTCGCCGGTTCCTCTTTACAAGAAAACTACAAAACCCTCAGTAGGACGAATCCATCTTCATAAATTCTTATCTCCCCTGGAATTTATATCTATCTCTTTTATCCTCATACGGATATTCGGGAATTTACTTTCCAATAAGGATACGACGAACGAAGACGGGATGCTATATCTACCCTACTATCAAACGAAGACGAAGGTTATATATACCTTGTTATCCCCAGCATCCGGGAGGTTATATATACTTTGCTATCCCCAGCATACGGAAGGTTATGTATACCTCATCATCAAACAAGACAGGAATGAGTTCCCCATATCTTTCAGCAACAAATCGGGATTTATTTTCCCTGGCCAGCAGTTGTTATACGAAGATATCCAGACGCTTTCGGCAGTATCATATCATACATACATCATTTACATCATACCATAACATACATATCCATAAATACATAATACATTTACTTAGGTGCATCATACTATGCATGCATACATAAAGCATAAACTAATATTATTATACGGAATGTCACCTTGGTTTCAGGTTAATTATCCAACAAAGAAACTTATGATCCTCAGGACTGCTTTATCCTCTTGAAGACATGCTGTTACATCAGGATTACTCCAGTCTCCTGAAAGCATATCATCAATCTCTCAGGACTGCTTCATCCTCCTGAAAGCTTATAATCTCATCAGGACTGCTCTATCCTCCTGAAGACATGCTGTTACATCAGGATTACTCCAGTCTCCTGAAAGCATATCATATTATTACCTCAGGATTGCTCCATCCTCCTGACAGCTTATTATTACCTCAGGATTGCTCCATCCTCCTGACAGCTATCATCATTACTTCTGGACTGCTTCATCCTCCAAGACTTTTTTCAGAAGAACAAATCCTGACGTTCTTTTGATCCTTAAGAGCAAATCCTGACGCTCTTTTGGCCCCTTGTTCAAGACATTTCTCAGAGGAACTAATCCTGACGTTCTTTTGACCCTTAAGAGCAAATCCTGACGCTCTTTTGACTCCTTGTTCAAGATATTTTACTCAGAAGGACAAATCCTGATGTTCTTTTGATCCTTAAGAACAAATCCTGACGTTCTTTTGGCCCTTTGAGAATAGAGACGGCTTATACAAAGACCTAGTACTGATATCCAGTATCAACATAAAGACATCATCATATTCTGATACTTTAGATGGCATCTCTAAGCCCATCCCCAGTTCTTCCAAGTGGCGTCTTTAAGCCCACTCAATCATATTCAACTAGCCATGCACTGATGAGTGCAAATTTTTGGGCTTTTGTGTTCAATCCCCTTCAACCTTCCAGGTCATGACTGGCAAATATACCAATCTAACCCCTCAGGTTTCAGAAAATTGAACAGGGGCAGCTGTTGCACCCCAAAATTTGCCCTCACAATACAAGACTTTGTGTTCTAAGAAGGTTCACAAGGTTCACAAGATTCTCAACATTTACAAGACCTTTCATGAGGTTCATGAAGTCTACAAGTCACTTCTTGAAGGTTCACAAGGTTCACAAGCTTCTCAACATTTACAAGACCTTTGATGAGGTTCATGAAGTCTACAAGTCACTTTATGAGGGTTCACAAGGTTCACAAGATTCACAATGCTTACAAGACCTTTCATGAGGTTCATGAAGTCCACAAGTCACTTTATGAGGTTCACAAGGTTCACAAGGTTCACAATACCTCCCATGAGTATCACAAGACATTTTATGATGGTTCACAAGGTTCACAAAGTTCACAATTGGTCAAAAGAATTGACAATTCCCTCAGACAATGCACCTCCTAAGCAGTGCATTCAAAACTAGGGTTTTGACTTTAATCAGGCTAAATGGACTTCCAATACCTCAAGTGAGCTTCATAACATCTTATATGTATATAATAACCCCCATGACAAGTTTCAAGACTTTTCTCAAAAGTTTGCTCAGTTAGATGATCAGATAAGTCAAAATCAGTCAATGCAATTATAAAGTCAAACTGAGGTCAACTGTGGTCAAACCAAAGTCAAACTTCATGATTTTTTTCCAACATCAATTATATGAAGTAAAATTCATCATTTGATCAAGGGTTGATCATGATTCATCAAGGAGATTCCAGATCATCAAGAATCAGGAGTTTCTAAATTAGGGTTTCCTCAGTAAAAGTCAACTGAACTTTGACCAGCCATAACTTTCACATGCTTCATCACCAAGTCTCCACTCAAAGCTCATTTTGAAGGAAATTGAATTCTCTACAACTTTGATCTTGCAAGTTAATCCCAAAAATGCTTCATTTGGAAGATATGAGCTAAGACATTATAGGTCATTTCAAAAGTCAACAAAAAGTCAACAACTTCAAAAGGGCATAACTTGAGATTGGTAAATGATATGGACATGAAACCAATGGGGTTGTTTAGAGGACTCTTCAAGCTTTCCAAAATGTCCAAGAACACACTCATACCTTTAAAATTGAGGGAGATGTGCCCTTGCAAAGTTGGGAAATTTTGTGATGGTTTATGAAGAAAATGGGGGTCTAGAACCAATTCTTTCCAAATGGGCTTGCCAAATTGTGATCCAATCCATACCATATCATCATGCACGACCCAAATGATTAAAAATCAGAATTTTTATTATTTTATTTTTATTTATTTTGATTTAATCCATGAAAAATCATTTTAAATAAATATAAAATATGAAAATATATTATTTAAGGGAGATTTGGTTTCTAGAACATTTTAAATATTGATTGAAGTTGAAAGGGAAGGAAATCATGAGATTGGTACAAAAATAGCAAGCCTTCATGAGCAAATATTTGAATTTCAAAGCATAATCTTTTTCAATCTTCAAATATCAAAACTTCCATACAACTATTCAATTTTTCTGACCTAAATGATCCTCATATAAGTACTGATCATAACCTTAGCACTGAGGGACGAATTGGCTGCCTCTAAGTGTAAGTTCAAAATCTCAAAAATCCATCCAAAACTCATATTCGGATTCCTTGATTCAGAGCATTAGAAGGTAAAATAAGAACATGGAGAGCTTCATTGGATATCACTGATCATAAACCATCAATCATATGCATCAATGCCATCTCATATGGCTCTACCCGAATCAAACTTTGTCTTGAATTTAAATTTTTCGAATTCGATAGCATATGCATTATAAATTGTTTTTGATGACTGATATGTGTTTATCTTGATGCCTAGAACGATTCTGGACAATTGGATTGAAGCTTCATGACCTATACTACCCGCGGCCATTGTTAGGGTTTCACTCTTGAAATTAGGGTTTGATGATTCAATAAATTTAAACGAATTCTAAGAACATAGGAATGTTCTATGAATCATAAGGATCATAAAACTATAATTAATTTCATGAATCATTGCTGTTTGGTATGAGTTTCGATTTTCGCAGGTCCAAAACCATGAAGAACTTGCAACAAAACTCGCAGGAAAAAAGGCAGTAATATTCGCAGGAAAAAGGTTGAAGACGAAGTCAATTCGCGCCTGTTTTAAAAATTCAAATTTCGTTTAAAAATATTATGAATTAATCCTGATTATATTTCACAAACGCACGTTTGTCCCAGTGGTAAGGCTGATACGCGTATGGTGTGAGGTCACTGGTTCGATACTTGGCTGGTGCATTGCTTTTGTTCTTTTTTTCAGGTTAAAAGCAAACTTAATATATTATGATTTCTTGCCATTCAACTACCAGAAGGGCTCTCCCAGCCAGGCGGTTAAGCGTGCGTGTGAATGATCAAAGGTCCTGGGTTCAATCCTCCCCCAGGCCTTTTTGCTCTCTTTATTTTCTGGATTTTTTTCAAGGCAAAACACAAAACCAATTACTCTCTTCTCTCTTTCACCTGCGCGTGTGGTAGCCTGGTGGTATTCCTTCTTGCTGGCAAACAAGCTGACCTGGGTTCAAACCCCAGTCAGGTAAGTTTCACATTCTTTTTTTTTATTTGTTTTAAGTATTCTATTATTAAATTAAATATAATCTTATGTATATATGTTTTTCTAAATAATTAAGAAATAATGATGCATGTTTAATATTTTCTAAAATTTTAAAATATATAAATTTTCTAAAATTATTTTCTTTATTATATATGTAAATATAATATATACATATTATTAAAATAGTTTTGTATATTAAATTAAAAACCCTAAAAAATATTTTTCTAAACAAAACCCTAATTTTCAAAACCCTTATTTATTTTCTAAATATTTATTAAAAAAAAAACTTAATTGATATTCTCTAATTTTTAATATAATTGTCATGAATATATTTATTTAATATAATCTTTAATATAATTAAAATTTGTAAATATACTTATAATTTATTTTCTTTACATAATATGTAGATGTTTTTTTGTTCATAATCTAAATTATATGTAAACAATTTTAAATTGAGCCTATAATATTTTAATTTTATAATTATAATATGTCTAAAAATAAATTAATAATTTGTACATGAATTAAAATGCTATAATAATTGTTTAATTGTTCATATTAAAAATCTAACTTTTGGTTATTATTCTAATTTTGTTCTTATAATATTTTGCTAATTATATTTATTATTATTAACCATGTTATTACTAATTTCTTATTATTATTATTTCACTAACATTGCTTAATTTATTATTATTTCACTAACCATATTTAATTTTTATTATTATTATTACTAACCCCTATTTATTTATTTATTGCTTATTTATTATTTTTGCTTATTATTTATATTTTGCTTTTATATTTATATTTTAGCTATTTATTTATTATTATTATAATCATGTAATTGCTTCTTGGTGTAATTTTGTAAATATTTAAATATTTAATTTTTATGCTATGGTTAGTAATTTAGGGAGTGCAAATATGTATTCTATTTAAAAATTAATTTAGATCACTTTAATTATAAGATAAATAAAATTGAACACTCACACACGTAAGTCGATTTTTAATCGCCATCTCACATTCCTAAGGTTATCTCTCAATGTTGCCTAATCATAAGGTCAAGTGGGGTGTATAAAGCAAGTCCCTTAAAAGAAAAAATCATCAAGTCCTTAATGGTTGCCTTTAAAAATCAAGTTCCTTTTCGAATAATGATGACAGTCACTCCTAAATGCTTAATACACCCCACAGTTGCCTTCATAAAAACAAATGTCCCTCATATGTCCCTTACATCCAAGGTAATGACTACCTATTCCTTAATAATAGGGATAGTCTTACCATTTAAAGGATAAAGAACAGAAAGACTTAAAATTTTAGGGTAGGTTCCTCTTATGTACTTGCTCACTTCAAAAACTTTTCAAACTCTTCACAATTTCAAACAAATTTTCAAACACAAGTTTTTACGCATCCGTACATGGATCATTATCAACTATTATGAAAATTTTTCTATTCACACACTACATTTTCAAAAAGACAATTCAAAAGTGAGCTAAGTAACTAAGAGCCCATGGATAACCATGGATGTAAAGGGTGCTAACACCTTCCCTTTACATAACCTACCCCCCGGACCCAAAAATATCTCTTAAGGTCTTTCCTGTTCTTTTATACCCTTTCCTTTTGGATAAAATAAAAGTCGGTGGCGACTCTTGCTATCCGCAACATAACTAAAAGTCAGTTCCCCCACCGTGTTACAGCCCGCTTCTTGTAAAACCACCAACTCCTCCGACATTCACCACAATCGGGTCAATTGTTACTGCCTTACTCTCCACCTTCTGACCTTCCACATACACATCTGAGCCATAATGCCACGGGATGGCTTTATCATCAGCTTAAGGAATAGGCCCTGGAACAGAAATAGTAACAAGACTAACTTCCGGAGCATAGATAGTCACATGCTCCCTCCGGGCAGGTACTTCAGCTAGATCAAAGTAAATTGTTATGGTAGACATACAATCACTTTTTTCATTAACCTTATCAAACTGTAACGACCCCTCGTCAATCAGATGTTGTAACCCAACCTTCAAGTCTTCACAGCCATTCACTGAACTCAAACACTCTTCACAATCATAACCACACCCCGGGAATACTTGTCCCTTCAACAATCTTTCTTTCACCACCAGTAATGGAGTTTTCACTTCTTCTACGTTCAGAATCAAACTTAACTTCTCACCCCCGTCGACAGCATTTATTCTAGCCCCTCCATGGTTTGGAATAGGGTTTGATGTAACATTAGGCGGTGGTGCAAAGTTAATCGCCTTTGAATCGATCAAGTCTTGAACTTTATGCTGTAGTGCACTGCACTTCTCAGTTGAATGTTTGGGTGCTCCTGAATGGAACGCGCATCTCGCGTTAGCATCGTACCCCACTGGAAGCTCTCCAGGTGGAGGTGGTGCTAATGTCCTTAATTGAACCAAGTTCAAGTCTAACAACCTCTGCAGCAGTGCCGTATACGTCATCGGAATAACTTCAAGCACCCTATTAGCCGAACGAGCTTGTCTCGGTTGATAAGGTCTTTGCTGATAATTGTTACGATGTTGTTGTTGTTGGGGTTGAGTCTGTACCTGCTGCACAGGACTTGAAGGAATAGTGACAGCTGCCACTTGCTCATATGATCTTCTGTATCCACGGCCCCGTCCTCAGCCATACATAGCATTGGTTTCACCTTTTCTCCTTCTCGGAGGTCCATTAAATGCTTTTCTTACACCGCTCGAGCTACTTGCACCGGTGTCCTGAATCTTCCCCATCTTTAACAGAGTTTTGACCCTCTCGTCTGCTATTACTATATCATTGAACTTGGTAGCTGAACAAGACGCCAACCTCTCGATAAACACCCCTTGCAATGTTCCCATGAACATATCAGCCATCTCATTTTCCAGCAGGGGTGGCTGTACTCTGGCAGCAAGCTGACGCCACCTTTGAGCATACTCCTTAAACCCCTCTTTAGAATTTTGAGACATGGTCTGCAGTTGAGTGCGATTTGGAGCCATGTCCAAATTGTACTGGTATTGCTTCACGAACGCCTCTGCCAAGTCCTTCCAGCTCTTAATGGTAACCCTAGTCAGCTTCTTATACCACTCTAAGTAAGCCCCCACCAGGATATCCTGGAAGTAATACATCCATAGCTTCTCGTCATCAGTATGGGAAGCAATTCTTCCTACAAAGGACTGGAGGCGAGTCTTCGGACAAGCCGTGCCGTTGTACTTCTCGAAAGTAGGGACCTTGAACTTGTAAGGGATTCTAACCCCTAGAACCAAGCCCAAGTCAGTAATATCGAACCCCAGGGAGCTCTGAGATTGAATGGCACGGATCTGCTCAGCCATCTCTTCAAACTTTCTGTTCATTTCAGCCCCTTGGCCTTCTACTTCGTCCAGCAAAGTAAATTGTTCATCTTGACCATCCATCTGTACGTTGTTTAGTCCATCATTGATAATGGTGATCCCTGGCTGTGCCACAGGGATTTCAACTTGACGGGCGCCAGCACCGTTGCGATTACCTCCATCAGCAACCCCATTGTTTCTGGCCTGACTATTTTCCACCATCTCACGTAAACGTTCCTGATTCTGACCCATTCCTGCCATAAGGGTCATGAAATTGTCCATTCTCAATCTCAAGTCACCTAAATCAGCCTGCATTTGATCCATCACTCTTTCTCTGTTAACTCTTGTGGGATATCTATGTACAGTTGGCTGCTCTCGAACCTTCCTGGGAGCTATAGTGCCTGAAAGGACATAAACATTAGAAACTGAAGAACTACCTGCAAAACAAACAAACACGTTATATGCATGCAATGTAACTACTCATGTTTCAAAGTTTAGGCATTTATATGCCCCAGTTCTGGTATTTGCTCCAGATAACCACTTATAAATTTTCAAACTTTCCCTTTGAAGAGTGTTCAGATCTTAGCAGTATCAGACAAACAAGCTTTGCATATTCATAAATGGCAATTTGCATATTAACACTGCATAACATGGACAACCCACTGCTGGCCAAAAGTTAATACATGAACAAAAGACAAAAGATAAAGCAAGACTCCTACAACAAGCCTGTAGGTAGTCTGAACAACAAAAAGTAAAATTTAAACTAAAGACCCAGGTTCTTTTGCAGCTATCACCTCTGTCCTGCTCTTCTTCACACCTGCTCTCAGCTTGAGCTCTTTAATCTCTTTCAATGCCTCCTCCAAGGCAATCTGGCTCTGTGCCAATTGTTGACTCTTTTCCCTTCGTATGTTGTGGACTTATTCCACTTCTTCTTTCTTGAAGGCCATCTGTACCTCGAAAAACTCTTCTTTTTCTTTATACTTATTCTGCTCCTGTTCCCTTTGGCCCTACAACCAAACAATGGACTGGAGAGCTTCTTTAAGAGTCTTCAAAGTCTTCTTACACTCCGCTTCTCTCTTAGATTCCATTAGACCCAATCTCTGAAAATGAGCTTACCTTCCAGCAAACTCTTTCTCTTTAGCTTCCAATGAGGCTTGCATCTTCTGTAACTTTCCCTCTACTTCACTTTTAGCACGGTTGGCAAGATGGTACAAGTTTGTGAGCAACCTTAGTTTTTGATCGATTATAAATTTTAAGTGTTTTGTGTTTGTTCCATGATAAGAAATATGCTTGTTTCATTTTGGTTCTCTTGTTTTTCATTGTTTATGAATTTTTGGAAAAACACGCATAATGAATCGATTCATTCTAGCTTGAATCGATTCATGCTGTTGAGTGGTTTCTGGATTTCGCAAAATGAATCGATTCATCCTTTGATGTATCGATTCATGCTGTTTAACTAATTATGTTTTCTCAAAATTGATCAGTATGAATCGATTCATCCAAGCTTGAATCGATTCATTCTTCTGTTATTTGTCTAACAGAATCTGCAATACATATATGTGCTTGTGTTTCATTTCAAAACAACAGATCACAGATTACATAAATTTGAGAGACAAATTTTGTAGTGATTAAGCATTGAAGAACACATCAAGATAGGGTTTGTGAAGTGTTGGAACTTCAATGTTGAGCAAGCTTGAAACCTAGTATCAAGATATCTTCATCATCTTCTCAAAAGATCTTATTCAAGAACATCAACAAGAGTGTTTGTTGTCCTGTGAATTGAAGGCTTTCGAGACAACGTTCAGTGGTACGATCGTAGATCCAGCTAAGTTGAAGAATGATAGAAGGTTTCAAGGAAAAACTAGCTGGGTTTTCCTTCAAGAACGGGCGTGTTCTTGAGGGTTTTGTGAGTCACGTTGTACAAGTCAGATTCAGCCGCAGCGAGAGTCGTGGAACCGATGGATTGATTGTGTAACTTGCAGGAAATCTCGATTGGGCTCAAATCGAGTGGAGGTTGATACAATAGGAGATTCTAGGATTTTAGAATTCTGGTATTTGTATTCGAACCTTGTAATCAACGGATTCAGCAACTTTGATATAAGAATTCTCAATTTCGATTTGAAATTGAGAGGGAGACGTACCCACACGCGAGGACGACTGTGGGGAACTTCCTTACCAAATCTCGGCGTATTGTTTCTCCTCTCTATCTTTACTTTCGTTTTAATTTGTTTTTCGATTCATTGGAAATTGCTTTAGTGATAGGTGCATTCAACTGTTTTTCATATTGTGTGTTTAATCCTTTATCATAGCAATCGTAAAATCCAGCATGTTATCGCTTGTCTGGTCTTCTAGTGGCCGGTTCAGAATAGACACTTGTGTATTTAGGACCTTCGTTTCCATATTTCTTTGAAAACTCTGAAAAACTTTTTAAATCCTTGAAAAAAAGGAGGTGATCCATTCACCGCCCCTCTAGATCACTCGCCACAGCGTCTAACAGGTGGTATCAGAGCACCGGTTCGCTGGTGCTTTGTGGCTGCCTGTAACGTTATGGATTCTGAACCAAAGGGGGCGTACAATAGAGCTCCTGTTTTCAACGGTGAAAATTATGGCTATTGGAAAGACTGCATGCGAGTACATATAAATTCTGTTGATAGGCGCGTATGGGCTGCCATTCAAAATGGTCCTTTTCAAATTACCATGATGAATGAGGCAGGAGCCATAGTACCTAAACCAGAAGACGATTGGGATGAAAAAGATGAGAAAAAGTGGTCAAGTGATTGGAGAGCTCGAAATATGCTAATTTCAGCACTTAGTGCAGATGAGTATTATCGAGTTTCTCATTGCTCGACAGCTAAAGAAATGTGGGATGCTTTAGAAATTGCTCATGAGGGCACAACTGAAGTAAAACAGTCCCGCATTAACACACTTAATCAAGAGTTCGAACTCTTTCGCATGAAACAAGGAGAATCAATTCTCGACATGCAAAAGAGATTTGTTCATCTTATTAATCATTTGAATGCACTTGGAAAACCAGTTTCCAATGATATTGCTACTAATAAAATTCTGAGATGTCTTAGCAGGGAATGGCAACCTAAAGTGACAGCTATCAAGGAAGCCAATGATCTAACGACTCTCACAATGACTACTTTGTTTGGAAAGCTGGAGGAACATCAGCAAGAACTAGAAAGTCTAGAAAAGTTTGAAAACAAAAGTAAAAAGGGAAAAGATAAGAACAAAGACAAAGAGGGTGAGAAGAGGCCTATAGCTCTTATGGCTTCAAACTCAAAGTCCTCACAAAAAGAGCTAAGCAACAATGAGTCAATTAGTGACGAAGACTCTGGTGACGAAGAAATGGGACTTTTTGTAAGGAGATATAATAGATTCATTCGAAAGAATGGAATAAAGCATTCCGACAAAAATCTCATAAACTTTAGAAGACAATCTATGGATTCAAAACAGGAAGAGGTTAAGAAGAATAGAGAAAGAGGGTCTTGCTTTAATTGTGGCAAGTCCGGTCATTATAAAACGGATTGCCCTTTAAAGAAAAAGGGTAAAGGTAAAGCTCCTCCAAGAAGGTATAATAATAAGCAAAGAAGAGCTTACATTTCTTGGGAAAGTGATAGTGATTCATCAAGTACACAATGCACAAGTGATAGCGATGAAACCGCAAATTTGTGTCTTATGGCTCACACCAAAAATCAGTCCCATCACAAGAAGAAAAGTGATGATAAAAAGGTAAAACAAGCTTATTATAACAACTTCTCTTCCATGTCTTTTTCTGAATTAAAAGTAGCTTTTGAAAAACTGCATAATGAAGCTAAAGAAGCATTTAAAAGGTTAGCTTCCGATAAAAGAATTTTTTCATACTTGGAAGGTAAAGTACAATATGCTGAAAAAGATTTAGAATGCTTGAAAGCTAGTATTGCAGAAAATTCAAAAGCTATTGATATTGATGGTTGTAGTAAAATTAGGCATTGTGAAAGGTGCCACATTTGGCAATAAGAGGTCATCTCTCTTAAAGTCAAATTGGAAAAAGCCTTGCAACCTAAGATTACTTATGCCGTTGATACTAGATTGTTCAAAAAGTCATTAAATCCTCCATATGCAAAATATTCTTTTGTTCCAAAGGATTTAAAGACAAATAGTAAACATCATCATTATCGTAGTGTTTGTCACTATTGTTGTCATGCTGGCCATACCATTGAGAAATGCAAGTTTAGAAGATTTCTTGTTCCTAAAGGCATTTATCAATGGAAGCCTAAAGGCAACCATGTTATTACTTACCCACTTGGACCCAATAAAAATTGGGTACCTACTTATCTCTTTTGATATTGTAGGATGAGTGTCTTGCATCCATGGAAGGAAGATGGTTTCTGGACAGCGGATGTTCAAGGCACATGACGGGTGACATATCGCTTTTTATTGACTTCAAAGCAAAGAAAAAGGGGTATGTTACTTATGGAGACAATAACAAAGGAGCAATACTTGGTAAAGGTAGTGTAGGTAATCCCTCTACCACTACTATTTCTGATGTACATCTTGTAAAGGGACTTAAACACAACTTGCTAAGTATAAGTCAACTATGCGACAAAGGTTATAAAGTGTCTTTCACAAAAACATGTTGCAAAATTGAACATACCGAACAAAATGTTGTGTTTAAGGGTGTTAGAGTAAACAATATATATATGCTTGATCTTTTGAGTGTATCCTTAACAAGCACTAAATGTCTAGTAGCCTTAAATGATGATTCATGGCTATGGCATAGACGCTTAGCGCATGTTAATTTCGATTTTCTTAACAAGGTTATATCCAAAGATCTAGTGGTAGGTCTTCCAAAAATAAAGTTTTCAAAAGACCACCTATGTGATGCTTGCCAAATGGGAAAACAAACAAGGGTCTCTTTTAAATCTAAAAATATAATTTCAACTTCAAGACCCCTCGAGCTTCTCCATATGGATCTCTTTGGACCATATAGGACCAAGAGCTTAGATGGAAACTATTACGGTTTTGTAATAGTAGATGACTACTCTCGATTCACTTGGACTATATTCCTTCATAGCAAAGATGAAACTTTTTCTGCTTTCAAAAGTTTTGCAAAGCTGTCCCAAAATAAAATGAATTCTAAAATAGTTACAATCCGAAGCGATCATGGAGGTGAATTTCAAAACCACCTCTTTGATAAGTTTTGTGACAAGTATGGCATTGAGCATAACTTTTCAGCTCCTCGAACTCCACAACCAAGCGGTGTTGTGGAACGCAAAAATCGAGTTTTAGAGGAATTGGCAAGAACAATGCTCAATGAGGGTGGATTACCAAAATACTTTTGGGCCGATGCAATTAGTACGGCTTGTTATGTTCTCAATAGGATTCTAATTCGTCCTATTTTGAATAAAACTCTTTATGAAATCTTAAAAGGTAGAAAGCCCAACTTGTCTCATCTTCATGTGTTCGGTTGTAAATGTTTTGTCTTGAATAACGGTAAGGAAAACCTTGGGAAGTTTGATGCCAAAGCTGATGAAGGCATTTTTCTTGGTTACTCTCAATCAAGCAAAGCATATAGAGTTTATAATAGGCGTTTACTTTCTGTCGAAGAATCTGTCCATGTTTATTTTGATGATTCTTACCCAAAAATTGTCGGAAAAGGTATCTCTTTTAATGATGCAGGTGTATCTACACAAGACATACTCAAAGAAGCTGGTTCGGAAATTGATCAATCCAAAGCGGTTGCTATTGAGAAGGAGGAAGATACATGTATTGAAAAAGATAAAGAGGAAGGAACATCCGAAGTGAAGGATCTTCCACCAGCTTGGAAATCCTCTAAAGACCATCCCATAGACAACATATTGGGAGACATTTCAAAGGGGGTGTTGACTCGTTTTAAGATAAGTAATTTTTGTTCTCACTTCGCTTTTGTATCACAAGTGGAACCTAAAAACGCTAAAGAGGCCTTGATTGATGAATTTTGGCTAATGGCCATGCAAGAAGAGCTAAATCAATTTAAAAGAAATGACGTTTGGGAACTTGTCCCTCGTCCACGAGACCATCACATCATAGGTACTAAATGGGTTTTTAGGAATAAACTTGATGAAAGCGGAGTGATAACTAGAAATAAGGCACGCTTGGTAGCACAAAGGTATAACCAAGAGGAGGGCATAGATTATGAGGAGACTTATGCTCCGGTTGCTCACCTTGAAGCCATACGTCTTTTGCTTGCCTATGTGTGTTCTATGAATTTCAAGCTTTACCAAATGGACGTAAAGAGTGTGTTCTTAAATGGTGTTATAAATGAAGAAGTATATGTTTCACAACCTCCTGGTTTTGAAAATTCTGAATATCTAGATCATGTCTACAAGTTAAAACGTGCTTTATATGGTCTTAAGCAAGCACCTCGTGTGTGGTACGAAAGACTTAGTAAATTTTTACTTGATCATGGATATTCTAGAGGTAAAGTGGATAATACACTCTTCATTAAACACAAAGGAAAACACATTCTTTTAGTTCAAGTTTATGTAGACGATATCATATTTGGTTCAACTAACATACACTTGGTCGAGGAATTTTCTAATGTTACGCAGGGTGAGTTTGAGATGAGTCTCATGGGGGAGTTGAACTACTTTTTAGGCCTCCAAATAAAGCAACTTGATGAAGGTACAGCAGTATGTCAAACTAAATACTGTAAAGAGCTGCTCAAACGGTTTGGAATGAATGATTCTAAATCAATTGACACTCTTATGCCTACAAATGGAAACTTGGACAAAGATGAACATGGTAAGGGGGTTGATGTCAAAAGGTATAGAGGTATGATCGGATCTCTTTTGTATCTTACTGCTTCTAGACCAGACATCATGTTTAGTGTGTGTATGTGTGAAAGATATCAATCAAATCCTAAGGAATCTCACCTAAAATCAGTCAAGCGTATATTTAGGTATCTCAATGGAACACCTAAATATGGGCTTTGGTATTCCAAAGGAAGTGATTGTAGCTTAGTAGGTTATTCTGATTCTGATTTTGCTGGCTGCAAATCAGATAGGATAAGCACTAGTGGCACTTGTCATCTGTTTTCAAATTCTTTGGTAAGTTGGCATAGTAAAAAGCAAGTATCTGTAGCTCTGTCTACTGCAGAAGCTGAGTATGTCGCAGCCGGTAGCTGTTGTGCTCAAATTCTGTGGCTAAGACAACAACTACAAGACTTTGATATTGAACTTAAACGTATTCCAATTAAGTGTGACAACACTAGTGCCATTAACCTCACTAAGAATCCTGTTTTACACTCGCGCACCAAACATATTGAGATTCGACATCACTTTCTTCGCGATCATGTTGAAAAAGGTGATGTCATTTTTGAGCATGTTGATACTAAAAATCAGCTTGCTGACATTTTCACTAAACCTTTGGCAACTGAACCTTTCTTCAACATTCGCCGCGAGTTGGGAATTCTTGATCTCTCCGCTTTGGTGCCTTAAGCTTGATTGATATTATTTCCATGTATCTCATCATATTTGCTAAGGTTTGATTGTAGCCTTCACTAGTGCCTTATGAGAATACTACGATGGAGGTAATATCGTTTCCTCTCCTCACCTTGGTAATATTGTATGATCAATGTATGTTTTGATTAATGATCGTTTGTTTACATGAACTTCTTTTCATATGAATGTTTGAACTTTGATTTTTGTTATTCTTAAGCTTGCACACTTTGTTGCATTTCATTTAACTGCATAATGGTTGTTTTGCTTCTGCATAAATGTGTCAATTCTTGAAAAATCACTGAAATATTCAAATTTTCGCATAATGAATCGATCCCAACATTCATGAGTCGATTCATGTTTGTTTTATTTTAATTTCTATCAAACCAGTTACAGTATGTATTGATTCATAAACCCTTGAATCAATTCATTCTCATTTACAAAACCAAAAATTCGCATAATGAATCGATCCCAACTAGCTTGAATCGATTCATGATTTAATTTTGCAAATTCTTTCAAAATCAGTTACAGTATGTATTGATACATACTTACTTGGATCGATTCATAGCAGTTTGTCTTTTAAAATTTTTCGCATAATGAATCGATACATACATGAATGAATCGATTCATACTGACGAAAATTCAGTTTTTTTTAAATGAATAGACACATCAGCAACTTCCATGACATTTGTATCAGTTACATAACCCCATTATCTCCATTATGTCTCTCTCATTATCTCATTTACATCAGTTACATCATTTGCATCATAAACCTAACTGTTCCAAAAACCCCTCTTCTTCTCTCAAACCCTAAACTTTCACCATGCCTCCAAGAGTTCTGCTCCCAAGAGACAGAAGTAAGCAAAAAGGCAAGGAACCTGTTGGATCTTCTTCTCAGGCTCCTCCTGTTCCTGAAATCCCTCCACCCGGGACTGCAATCCTTCATCCGTCCATCATTGAAGAGTTTGAAACTTCCTTCAAATCAAGGTTAGTAATGAAACCTCATATGTTTGATCCTAGTGATGCTCTTACTCTAGGTTTGGAAGAAGTTGCAACCTTAATTGACACACAAAGTCTTGGATTCTTTCTGTATGTTAAAGATGAGTATCATGAAAATTTTATTCGTGCTTTTTATACTGGTGTGAAAATTGGAAGAGGATATATGTTTAAGTGTTTAATTGGAACAAGAACATATCGTTTTGACGCTGATGATTGGGCCACAGTGTTCGGTATGCCATCTGAAGTGGATAATTTGCAGATGTGGCATGACCAGAGTTTCGAAACTCAGTTTAATTTGAAGGAATTATGTGCATCCATTTCTAAGTTGGATAGACCCCTTGCTGATGATGAGCCACTAACTTCAGGTATGATCAAAAGTGTACCAAGAATTCTGCACTGGATCCTTTCGCATATTTTGCGTCCAAGATCCGGTGGACATTCTCGTTTGGACAAGCCGGATATCGATTTGCTGTACATTTTGCAGAAAAAGATTCCCTTAAATTGGGCAAATTACTTTGTCAAGCGCATCTTCCTTACACGAAACAGCTCCAAGAACATTACCCTTGCCTATGCTTCTCAAATCATGAGGATTCTCAAGTTTTGGAAAGTCACTTTTCCTCCTGTGCCTCTCGTACCAGTCTCTAGTGTGCAAGAATTCAACAATGCCACACTTTCTCATATGGGGTATCGATGGGACATCGAGCGTCGCTGTTACTACTTCTTTGAACGCAGCACACGTACTCGCATTTACAACTTTGACAACTCGGCTGAACACATATATGTGGAAGAAAACAGGGATGAAGATATGGAAGAAGCTGAAAATCCTGCTCCTGATGCGCCTGCCAACACTGGATGGGGTGAGTGGATACCACAAAGGTGGTCTCCAACAAACTATGATCCTACTCCTTCGTCGGCTACACCGACCTCCTCTACTGCTGCTCCAGCTTATCTCACTGACATGTTTGCACAAATGGAAGTTGCAAATAATGCCCGGCATGAGGAAGCTCGTGCTTGGCATGTCCAGCAAACGGAATGGCATAAGGAGCATCGTGAATGGCATGATGACCATACTCGCATGTACCATAATCAACATTCCTGGCATACTGAACTAGTTAAGTGGCATCAAGTGTTTTATAATGAAATGTCTGGTTTTATGGATGATTGCCGTTCTCACCCGGGCATTATGGAAAGGTTTCAAAGTACCGAAGTCCAGAGGCGTTTCCGGCGTTATGCGTTTATGGGGCAGAATCCAGATGAAATGCCTCCTCCACCTCCTCCTCCAAGCTTTCGTGACCCTGATCGTGATGATGCGGAGTCGTGTGGTGGCCATTTCCCTCATTGACGCATTTCATATTGCATTTCATATTTGTGTGTTGCTGAAGTTTTTATTTCATATTTGAACAATTTATGTTTTGGTTTGGCTATGTAATTCGTAACTTTCCTTGACAATTTCACTGCTTGTTTATGTAATTTGCTTTTGTTTAAATTGTTTGTGCTTTCTATTTCATTCTTTGTGAGTGAATTTTGCCATTGTATCTTCGTTTTGCTGTTTCTAGTTCATCATCTATAACTCTTTCTTGTTGTTGACAAAGGGGGAGAAAAAGGCAAGTGTGACAAGACAATGACGAGCACAAACTCAGGGGGAGTTCTCTCTCACACTTCAAAATTTTGTCATCATCAAAAAGGGGGAGTTTGTGAGCAAACTTAGTTTTTGATCGATTATAAATTTTAAGTGTTTTGTGTTTGTTCCATGTTAAGAAATATGTTTGTTTCATTTTGGTTCTCTTGTTTTTCATTGTTTATGAATTTTTGGAAAAACACGCATAATGAATCGATTCATTCTAGCTTGAATTGATTCATGCTGTTGAGTGGTTTCTGGATTTCGCAAAATGAATCGATTCATCCTTTGATGTATCGATTCATGCTGTTTAACTAATTCTGTTTTCTCAAAATTGATCAGTATGAATCGATTCATCCGAGCTTGAATCGATTCATTCTTCTGTTATTTGTCTAACAGATTCTGCAATACATATATGTGTTTGTGTTTCATTTCAAAACAACAGATCACAAATTACAGAAATTTGAGAGACGAATTTTTTAGTGATTAAGCATTGAAGAACACATCAAGATAGGGTTTGTGAAGTGTTGGAACTTCAATGTTGAGCAAGCTTGAAACCAAGAATCAAGATATATTCATCATCTTCTCAAAATATCTTATTCAAGAACATCAACTAGAGTGTTTGTTGTCCTGTGAATTGAAGGCTTTCGAGACAACGTTCAGTGGTACGATCGTAGATCCAGCTGAGTTGAAGATTGATAGAAGATTTCAAGGAAAAACCATCTGGGTTTTCCTTCAAGAACGGACGTGTTCTTGAGGGTTTTGTGAGTCACGTTGTACAAGTCAGATTCAGCCGCAGCGAGAGTCGTGGAACCGGTGGATTGATTGTGTAACTTGCAGGAAATCTCGATTGGGCTCAAATCGAGTGGAGGTTGATACAATAGGAGATTCTAGGAGTTTAGAATTCTGGTATTTGTATTCGAACCTTGTAATCAACGGATTCAGCAACTTTGATATAAGAATTCTCAATTTCGATTTGAAATTGAGAGGGAGATGTACCCACACGCGAGGGCGACCGTGGGGAACTTCCTTACCAAATCTCGGCGTATTGTTTCTCCTCTCTATCTTTACTTTCGTTTTAATTTGTTTTTCGATTCATTGGAAATTGCTTTAGTGATAGGTGCATTCAACTGTTTTTCATATTGTATGTTTAATCCTTTATCATAGCAATCGTAAAATCCAGCATGTTATCGCTTGTCTGGTCTTCTAGTGGCCGGTTCATAATAGACGATTGTGTATTCAGGACCTTCGTTTCCATATTTCTTTGAAAACTCTGGAAAAAAATTTTAATCCTTGAAAACAAGGAGGTGATCCATTCACCCCCCCTCTATATCACTCGCCACAACGTCTAACAAAGTTAACCATTTCAGCATTCTCAATCCGGACTTCGTGCAACCGAGCTTCCAATTTCTTATATTCTTCAAGAGAGACAGTATTTTGACATGGAACTTCTTTGGGATACAATGGAGCTTCTACTGAAAAATGGCATGAGCACTTCCTCTACACGCTTCTGCAACCATGTAGCAAAAGGAGGATATGTCTTGGGATCTACCCTTCCAAAATCCTTCTTACCTTTCTTCACCCTGTGAGCCCAAGCCTGAGATGCTTGTAGGACTAACTCTTTGTTACCTCCACAGGAAAGTACAAAGACTCAGCAAATTCATCCATACTGGGTGGATCTCTCAAAGGATAGCCAAATTTCTTCCTGGCTAATGTTGGATGATAACTGATCACACCCTTTCTTCCTAGCAAAGGCACTCCAGCAAATCTTCCACAACTGACCAGCAACTCCTTACCTAACAAATCTCGGTCATATCCCCAAGCTATATCCTCAGAAATTAGTCCCATCAGCCTCCTAGACCACCTCCATTCATCTCTCATCTCCTTGAAAGAGCCTGACTTTGGCAATTTCCTAGCAAACCACTCAACAAATAATGAAGCACAGCAACCCACTGGTCCACCTCTGCCTTTTTCATTCCGGTAATGAACGTTGTAGTAGAAATCTCCCAACAAAGATGGCACATGATTGCCTTTAGCAAAGATAGAAATCACCTCCAAGCTCACAAACTCCTTTTCTCCTGGGAAAAGACTAGATCCATATACCATCAAAGCCACCACAGCACCAAAGTCTCCCCACTTACCCTCTTTGGCATACTCTTCAACCTCTGGTATAAGCACATTCCAAGGAAGTCCTCTGCCTTCACTGTCCTTCAAAGCCTTCTTGACCTTATCAATTGGTATACGGCAGACTCTGGCTATATCTTCTTCCTTAAGAACCACCTATGGCCCATAGTAAGGCAAAGTATCTCTGACAGGAATACCCAAAATGCTGGAAATCTCCTCCAAGGTAGGAGCCAAGATGTAATTTGGAAATACAAAACACCGCAGCAAGGGATCATAGAACTGAAGGAAAGTGTGCAAGCTATCCTTCTGGTCTGCAGTAGGTTTATCCATGTACTTCAATATCTGACCATACCTCTTTCTGAAATTCCCTAAGACTTGGTCATTCATCAACCCTGCTAACCTCTGAACACTTTTGACTTTAGGTTGGAGAAAAGTATAATGAACATTCTTTTTCCTTGTAATTCTCTTAACTTCTGCCATCTGGAGAGCTTATACTTACCAGAACTCGGTGCTAACTATGAACAATAACCTGAAAAATGGAAACACAAATAGTTAATGCAAGTATGATGAAATGCAGGCATATGATCAATCTGGGACCATCTGGATACTGGACACTGAATATTAAGACCCTCTGAACAACTGAAAACCAAGATCCTCTGAACCATAACCCTCTGACAGAAACTCTTAGAACCCAGAGACCAAGAAATCCAGAACCATGAAGACCAATTCATAACAAGGACCACTGATAATGAGGGTATGTAGAGGCCAAGGGTTCCTGCAAACCTGTAAACCCCTCCCAATCTCACTGGTGTGCTCCGGGTCAGACATCATGGACTCTCAAAGCCGAATAGCAATAATACTTTCACCATTTTCGAGAAATGGCTCATGACCAAATCAGGGAATCGGTTTGGCATTATATACTACGCAAGGAGGCCTCAGCTGAGTCCGGGAAGACAAGGTCATCCTATGTGAGTTCCTGGTGGGCCCTCGGGTGCGAATGGGTTTGCCACAAAATGTGGTCTACCACTATCACCACTAGAAAGGGATATTTCCACAAGGTTCTCAATGATCGGTCCCCAGCTGCACATAACTATTAAGGTTATGAAATGAAAGAGGAAGATCCCCAAATCAATACATTTCCAAGACGGTCGCAAGTCTGGGCGTGGAACTCGCTACTACCCCCATGACAAGATCTCATGAGGCCAAAGTGGAACCACTCTAAGTCCTAAGGTGCACTCGAGCCGTGGTAATGAGCGCATCTCTCAGAAACAGTATCACCCAAGCCCATCAAACAGAAAATCCAGTCCAGACAGTCCAGTATAATATATGATGCAGAAATTAAATACTGAAAACTGTAAATAAAGCTGTAAATAAGACTGTAAATAAACAACAGTAAAGATACAACACACAACAACAAGCAAACAACACCCAAAGAAACAGAAACAAACAAGCACTAGGAGAGACTCTCAAGGGAACCAGGGATTCTGGGTTCGATCCCCAGCAGATTCGCCAGCTGTCGCTCCCCGGATTTCCATCCTGGTATAAACGCGAAAGTGGCGCGGAAAAGGTAGAGTCGCTAGCCAGGCATTTTTATTCCGAAGAAACGGGAATGGTAATGTTGCACAAACCAGAAGAAAGAAGAGGAAGGACACGGGTCCTACGAACCAAAGAGACTGAGTTCGGGAGTCAGTTACGACCTGGGAAGGTATTAGCACCCCAGATCGTCCTCCGTACCCGACGGGATCCACGCTTGCAAAGAAATCTGTTTCAAAGGGTGAAGGAATGAAATTTGCTGCAAAACGGAAACTAGAACTGGAATGAGAAAGGAACTAAAAAAAGAAAACGAAGAGGAAAAATGTAGGGAAAATAAATATTGTGCTCGAAATGGCCCTACCTCGCTGCCTACGTATCTCATCTGGACAATGAGGATCAGAGTCGCCATAGTTCCCCTAACTAGGGGTGGAAAAGGTTGCTTGTGTCTTAAGGCTTAAACTGCCTATGCCAATGCTCAGGTGTTGCAGGCTCGGACGACGAGTGCGTTACCATCTTGCAAAATGACAAGTAGGAGCAAGTTCGCGAACGGAGCGAAGGAGATGAGAAAAGAATTCCTGAAGGAAAGACGCTTATTGTTTGTATGTGTTTTTTAGAAGCTTTTATGAGTGTGTCACAAGGAATTGAACTCAAGCTCTTTTCCATGGAATGTGTACTTGTCACTACATTCCAAGATGGAATAATAGAACAAGCACACTCTAGTAAGGAGAAGATTCCCAAAACTTGACTCCAAAGATTAGGGCCTAGGCTCACTAACTCATTGAATTATTGAGTGTTTTTTTTTGTATTTTTGAAATGAAGAAGTCTTTTTTATGATTTTCTTGGTGAAAATGGTATCCTGATCAGACTTGTGCATCGCAAAACAAGCTTGTACTATCCCAAGATGGGAAGACTACAAGTGTTTCATTGAATAAGGCTATTGCTTAACATATCACTTCAATCCTTATTAAGTGTCTTTTTAGGGTTTTGAGATGAGAAGAGAAGAGAAACAAAAGGATCTTAAAGGTAAAAGTCTAATGGGGGATTAATGAATCCTAATTGTTATCATGCAAAGGTAATCCTAGGTTAATGAGGTTTACTATCCTAAAGGAGGAGAAGATAAGAAAATAAAGAGAAGAATGAAGAAGAGAAGAAGGAGATGCAAGGCCTAAGCCCCAACAATCATAATAATAGTATCAATGAAGAAAAGAGAAGAGATGAGACTTGGAGATGTGGGAATCACATCCACACCTCTCACTTACCAATGCCCCTGAAATGGTTAGTGACACGAGAATAAATGCAACACAAAATGAGCATAAGGTCAAATCAAAGTCACACAACCAGAAGTGAAGTCTTAATCACAAATGCCAAATGTAAATTCAAAGCACAAGAATGAGAAAAGAACTATACAACTCAACATGAAGCATTATGAACCACCATGACAAAACAAAGTAAACATGAGAGAATACAAAGAAAACTAGTCAAAGCAACACCACAAAGTTCAAGACCAGAACCCTAACATGTTAAAAAAGTGCCTAAGGATCATGTAAGATGAAGAGAAGAAGCACACAAAGTCAAGTATTTACATCATGATAAGTAAAGAAGCAAAGGAAGTGAAGTGAGAATGCATAAGAGTGAATGAACTTCAAAAGCAAACAAACACAAATTTCTCAAGGCACAAGCATCAACTCAAGACCAGAGGGGTATCAACATCCTAAGAAATCTCTAAACAACTTAATGAAGTTGGCACAAGTGCCCTTCTAACCTAAGGAGTGACCATATGACCCAAAAGAAACAAAAGGGAACAAGTAAGGAACAAAAATTCAAATCAATTCAAGTATACATCCAAAAATTCCACAAACTTGCACAAAGACTCTTTAAACACACAATATCAACATGCCAAAAGGAGAGTATGAGAATCAGAAGCTTAGCAATTCAAATAAGGGATCTATAATGGATTAGGGTTGGAAGGCTTCATGCACAAGTTAGAGACCAAAATCAATTAAGCAAACTTCTAAAAATTAGAATAAAAATCATCAACAAACTACATGTCATCATGAATCCAGAGCAAAATGAATCAGTTCCAAATTCAAATTAATGATCAAGATAGAAAATACACAAGACAACATGCTTCAAAATGAAATAAAAACAATTAATTAAAAGAGACAATTAATTCCAGCGTGGCAATTAAAAATAAACGAAAAAATAAAAATGCCAAAAATTAAAGAAAACTCAAAGGATCATTCAGGAATTTTTTTATTATTTTTGAGAACTTATTACTATTTTAGAAAAATAAAAATAAAAATGAAAATAAAATGGAATAAAGAAAAGGAATTAAAGAGGCTGAGGGTGAGAACAGTAATGGAAATTAGTTCACTAAAATCTGGGCCCAAAATGGAGGTGCGTATATCAATTTGGTCCTAGGCCCACACGAAATCCCACTAACCAAACCAATAATCAGATTATTTACTTGTGTTATATTTATTTTATTTAAAATGAAATAACAAAAGTTATGTAACATGAGAACAATTGGTCACGCTAGGGCTTAAGTTACTAGATGACAAAAACTCAACCAGACCACTCACGGTGCAACACCTCATCATCTTCAACCTTCCTCTCATGAAGCAAATTCAAAAAATTCGAAAATAGAGCAAAGACAGCATCAAACATCAAAACTCAAAGCATCATAACTCTCTCATCTCTCCATGAAAATCCAAAATGTAAGAATAAAAAATGAAGCCCAGAATTCAAGGATCACGAATATGCTAAACGTTTTCACAAATAATCACCATAGCCAGCAAACCGAAAACAACTAAATCAAACATCAAAACATAGATTCATGATTTAAAGCCACATAGATCTTCTAAACACTTCATACAGTCCAATCAAGCAATAGTAAGGTAATACAAGCATTAACAGAGCAAAACAGAAGAAGAATATATGAGGTGTTCAAACCTGAAACGGGACAAATAAAGATGCTATGAGTTCCCTTGAGATTCCTCTAAGCCAAATAAAGGCTAATATATGAAGATGTTTCATAATCAGAGATCATGTTGAAGATTCAGTTTGCTCGCAGCTTCAAGACTTTGGCTATGGAGGTGTTGTGAGGTTGAATGTGAGTGTTCAGAGGTCTTGAGGATGAAGAATGAAGTGTGAGAGTCAGAAACTAGATCTGGAAATTGCTTTGTTGTGTGCAGTTTTTAGAGCTCAATGAAAAAAGAGAGAAGTGAGGCGTGTGACTTTGCTGTGAAAATGAAAAACTCTCCCTTGAATTGTGACCTAGCTTCTTTATAAAGCAAAGGTGCAAAGTGTGCAATGTAGTGGTGTGCAAACCAAATCCGTTAATCACTTTTCACCAAAATGCAGGGCTGCGTGAGTCCTCTTGATTCTTTTTCTTCACCTTATATTTTTGAAATGAATCCAGTGTGTGATGGTGTAGGATGCTATGGTGGTGTGCGTGTGCTGGTGAATAATTATTGGGTGACGAAAATGAGGGAAGGGTTATGATTGGTGATGAGCTGGTGCATGGGGTGCATGACTGCACTAGCTTCACGTCAGCTCTCTCTCTCTCTCTCTCTCATTCTTGGTGGCGTCCGCGTGTGGTGTATGAGAGTGAAGAAAAAGTGTGACTCCAAGGCCAATGCAGAAGGGACATGTGGCAAGCAGGGAATGGATGGTTTCAAAATGCTGCTTTTCCTTACTAGTTTCGTACACCATCACCAAGTGCCTTATTCTTGCAGCATTTTCACTTTTGGTCATGCAACAATAGTAACATGGACTCACTAAAAATAAATGTGAACAAACAATCATGTCACGCCTCATTTAAATAATGAACAAATGATTAGTTGACACATGTCCACCAAAAAACCCTAAAAATGCTCCAAACTTCAAAAAAATATAACTTGAGTTATAAAAATGCTATGAAAGCATTCTACGACTTTTCGGAAAGGGAAAATCGTGCTCTACAACTTTTGTTTTCACCAGAAAATTATTCGGAGCTTTTTCGCACATGAAATAATAGCCTGAAGTTTAGGGACAAATAATTTCCAAAAATGGAAACTTCCAAATTTAGTAACTTTTTGCATACTCCCGATTTTTGACATTTAAGTTCAACTGAATTATTCCTTGACATGATATGACCTCAAAAATGATACCCCTGATTAAAAAACTCTAAAATCTTCATGTTGACTTTTCTGACTATACAGTTGACTTTTTTGCTTCACCTTCAAGTAACTGAATCAAACCTTGACTTCTTCAATGAATTTTTGCCTCAAACTTCATCTATAAGCCATGCATACCAAACAAAAACATTTGCCCACAAGAAATGGTCAAAATTAAGGAGATATGAGGATCTGGCCCAAAACCCTAATCAGGATTTCCCTCATACAGGAGAAGAGTTGCACTTTTAAACTTCTGATGAAATAACTGACTTCCCTAAGGAATTTTCTCACCAAACTTCATCCCTGGGGTCCTCTTGTCATATGAGAGACTTTTCCCAGATGAAATGGCCAAAGTCACAAAGATTTCATGCTTGAAAGTGAAACCCTAATTTGAGATCATTGTGTTGGAGTTTGCCCTAACTTGGATTCCCTAATGATCTTTTAACCTCTTGGGCTTTTGTGACTGATCTTGAACTTGTGAATACCATGTAGCTCCTCATAGGACTTGGACAAATCCACTGGGCCTCTTGTTATAGCTTGCAATGCCTCAAATCCTTCCACAGATGATCATATGCCTAATGCTAGGTCATGAGAATGTTATGCCTCATCTTTCCATGCAACAATGCCAAGGATATGATATGCTTATGATGATTATGGTATGATGATGATGCTTAAAAAAGAAGAGGGCAAATTTGGGGTGTTACAGCTGCCCCTATTCAAGCAACTGTTAATCTGAAAAGGACGGTAGCACAGGCTATCGACCGTTCAAGATGAATTGTGGTTGAATACCAAGAAAACTTGAAATTTTCACTCTGCTGGAGACTACAAGCACTGGGAAATAAACCCAACCAAATGACGCTTTGGTGACTGAAGTGGGGAGAAAGCAGACGAGCTCCTTCCAAGCTGAACTGTTATTTTGGATAGAATACTTTGACAGACGAGTCTTCTTCGAACAAACCTGTTACGCCAGGAACTGGACATACGAGCCCTCATACACTTTGCAAAATATATGACTTGAGACAGACAAATCTCCTTCGGATACACCTGTTACGCCAGGACCGGTGATGCACTTAAATCTGTGGGATAGACATGCATAATCAGGATAGACGAACCCTCCTCATATATTATCCGTGGATATATGGTCTAAGACAGACGAGCCTTCTTCGAGAAAACTTGTTACGCCAGGTGCAACAATAGGATTTGACGATCCCTCTTCACAAATCTTGCGTAGATAAGCGGTGCTTGAGGCAGACGAACCTCCTTCAGATAAACTGTTACACCAGGACCGGTAATCATTTTGACGTTTAATCCCACCGTCAGGACTTCAAACCTCTTCAACACAGACGAGTATTGGATGATCATCAAGAGAAACACAAACGAGTGCCATAAGTCAATGATACAAACGGATATCAGACGATGATCTAAGAAACACAGACGAGCGCCTCAGGCCATGACACAGACGAATATCAGCCACTGGTACAGACGAATACCAGGAATCCAACACAGACGAGCAATTGGAGGAGCAATACAGACGAGTAATTGGGCGAGTACCAGAGTGATTATTAAATCAACACATATGGATATAAGCTAACATAGACGAGTGTGAGGGATGATACAGATGTGTATCCAAACAATGCAGACAAGCTTTAAACAGATAACAAACACATAGGAGTGCTGAGAAGTGCAGACGAGCAACAACAATAATCAAACACAGATGAGTGTTGGGAAGTGCAGACGAGCAACAACAATTACAACCATGAGTAACTGCTGGGGAAGGCAAACGAGCAGTACCAAAGTGAGAACACATATGAGTGTTGGGAAATGCAGACGAGCAGCAATAAGGTATGAACACAGACGAGTGTTGGGAAATATTTCAATTATGGTTGTATCTCAATCATGAAACTCCGTGGGAATGACGATCTTCCAACACGGATGGGGAGATGCTTCCTCAAATATCCTTTGCTTGGGAAGAAAATTTTGACAGTTAAACTCTGTGGGGACTGGGCCTCCCACTGTCTGCTGGGTATACTCCACTTGTGGGCAAGATAATCTGCATGGAGATTCCACCTGCTCTGACTCAGCTGGGGAAAATTCTGTTTGGAAAATGCGACGCCATCCTGCAAAACCTGCAACAACAGAATACACATATGTGCCCGGGGGACTCGCGTGGTATGATTTGTTCATCCATCGTCACCCGACGCTCAAAGAGGATTTCAAATGTTTCCCTGCAGTGTCATTTTTCAAATAATCATCGTGTTTTAGATGCAATGCTTATTATTTTTGCCAAAAATTCAGGACATTTTTGCAAACAAAAACACAACATAGCTTTTTGACTGAATATTCCTTTATTAAAAGGCCTCTGAATAGGCAAACTTCTTACATCGGGAAGCAACCACCTGGAAAGAGGTAGCTACCATAAAAATGAGAAAAATAAACTATCCTAATGGCAATGGACACGGCAACTCAATGAGTTTCCTTCTTGCTATGACCAGCATGTCTTCAAAACTTTTCATTCTTGCCTTTGCTTTCTAAACAGATGAGGGGACTGATTCCTACCCTTCTGATATTGTCCGGCTGTACGAAACGACGATTTGGTTCAGATTACTCGGATTGCAATTGTTCTCTTATTCCCTTGTTTTGCGTAGATCGCCCTTTCGAGGTTTCAATCCACCGGGATACCCTTTTTTGCCTGAGCTGTCCAATGTGGCTTTTCAACTCAGCGGGTGTACATTTTTTATTTATTTTCCCTAACTTTTGCCCGAGCTTTTTATTCTGTTTTTAGCTCGCCGGGATGCCCTTTTCTTGCCTGGACTTTAATTCTGTTTTTGTGTCCAGCGGACTTTTTATGCGAAGTATTTTTAACTGCGTCCAAGTTAACAGGGGATTGGAAATCTTCTCCATCCATAGTGGTAAGCATCAGTGCTCCACCTGAGAAAACTTTCTTCACTATGAACGGTCTTTCGTAATTTGGGGTTCACTTGCCTCTGTGATCTGAACCTGGAGGAACGATCCTCTTGAGTACGAGCTCTCCTACTTGATACTCCCAAGTACGTACTCGTTGGTCGAATGCTCGCTTCATTCTCCTCTGATAAAGCTGCCCATGACAGATAGCCGCTAATCTCTTTTCCTCAATTAGGCATAACTGATTGTATCGAGCACATACCCACTTAGCCTCATCAAGCTTCACATCCATCATCACACGCAACGAAGGAATTTCTACCTCCACAGGTAAAACCGCCTCCATACCATATACCAATGAGAAAGGAGTGGCCCCGGTTGACGTCCTGACTGACGTTCGGTACCCATGCAGCACAAATGCTAGCATCTCATGCCAATCCTTGTAAGTGACAACCATCTTTTGTACAATCTTCTTAATATTATTATTTGCCGCCTCTACCGCACCATTCATCTTTGGTCGGTAAGGAGAAGAATTGTGATGCTGAATCTGGAAATCCCGGCACAATTATGCCATCATCTTGTTATTCAAATTTGAACCATTGTCGGTAATGATTCGCTCGGGCACTCCGTATCTGCAAATAATGTCTCTTTTCAAAAACTTGGCTACCACTTGACGAGTGACATTAGCATAAGATGCTGCTTCAACCTACTTAGTTAAGTAATCAATCGCAACCAGAATGAAACGATGACCATTTGAAGCCGTAGGCTCTATTTTCCCGATCATGTCAATGCCCCACATAGAAAAGGGCCAAGGAGATGACATGACGTTGAGTGGGCTTGGAGGAACATGCACCTTGTCTGCATAAATCTGGCACTTGTGGCACTTGCGGGCGTATGAACAACAGTCTGCATCCATTGTCATCCAATAGTACCCCGATCTCAAAAACTTCTTAGCCATTGAATGTCCTCCTGCATGAGTACCGAAAGATCCCTCGTGGACTTCTTGCATTAACAGACTTGCTTCGTGTCTATCCACACATCTGAGCAAGACCATGTCAAAGTTCCTCTTATACAAAACCCCATCTGAATTCAAGAAGAAGCTAGCAGCAAGTCTTCTTAAGGTCTTCTTGTCGTTGGATGATGCCCCAGCCGGGTATTCTTGTTTTTCCAAGAAGAGCTTGATATCAAAGTACCAAGGTTTCTCGTCACACACTGCGTCTACAGAGAAAGCATGAGCTGGTGCGTCAAGCCGGGAAATGTCAATCCTGGGTACATAATTCCAACACAAGACTTTGATGGACGAAGAAAGAGTAGCCAATGCATTGGAAAATTGATTCTCATCTCGTGGTATATACTGAAGCTTAACCGTTGCGAATAACGTCAACAGTCTTCTGGCATAATCCCTATAAGGAACTAAGTGTTCTTGATGTGTATACCACTTGCCGGTAATCTGATTAATAACGAGGGATGAATCTCCGAATATATCGAGGGTCTTAATCTGAAGATTAATAGCCTCCTCTATTCCCATTATGCACGCCTCGTATTCCGCTTCATTGTTGGTGCAGCCAAAAGTAATTTTGGCAGCGAAGGGAAAGTGAACACCTTCAGGAGTGATAAGAACAACACCAACTCCACGTCTATTGATATTGATTGCCCCATCAAACATCAACTTCCATTTGGATTCAGGGTCTGGCTCCTCCTCCGGAAGTTGTTCCTCGCAATCTTTTGCTTTGAGGTACATGACGTCCTCATCAGGGAAATCAAATTTCATTGGCTGATAGTCATCTTCAAGAGGTTGTTGTGCAAGGTAATCTGATAATACACTTCCCTTGATGGCTTTCTGAGAAGTATATTGTATATCATACTCTGTTAAGATCATTTTCCATCTTGCAACCCTTCCGGTTAACGCTGGTTTCTCAAAGATATACTTGACAGGATCCATTTTTGAGATTAGCAGTGTGGTATGAGTCAACATATACTGTCTCAGTCGGCGAGTAGCCCATACCAAAGCGCAGCAAGTTTTCTCGAGCAGTGAGTAACGGGATTCACAGTCGGTAAACTTTTTGCTAAGGTAATAAATAACATACTCTTTTCGACCAGACTCGTCATGTTGGCCTAGAACACACCCCATCGACCCTTCTAGCACAGTCAAGTACATGATAAGTGGCCGTCCTGGAACTGGAGGCATTAGAATCGGAGGTGTCTGCAAATATTCTTTTATCTTTTCAAAGGCTCTTTGACAGTCCTCATTCCACCTGACCGTTTGCTCTTTTCTTAGAAATTTGAATATTGGCTCACACGTGGCAGTTAGATGAGATATAAACCGTGAAATGTAGTTCAATCTCCCTAAAAACCCGCGCACTTCTTTTTCTGTTTTCGGTGCAGGCATATCTTGTATTGCTTTTACTTTTGCAAGATCCACCTCGATTCCTTTCTGGCTAACAATAAAACCCAGCAATTTTCCAGAACGCACTCCGAAAGTACACTTGTTTGGATTCAACCTCAGCTTATACTTTATCAGTCTATCAAACAGCTTCTTGAGATTGACCAGATGCTCTTCTTCGTCTCGGGACTTAGCAATCATGTCGTCCACATAGCACTCAATCTCCTTGTGTATCATGTCGTGGAACAATGTGACCATAGCCCGCTGATATGTTGCCCCGGCGTTCTTCAAACCAAAGGGCATAACCTTGTAGCAGAATGTACCCCACGGGGTAATGAACGTTGTTTTTTCCATGTCTTCCGGTGCCATCTTAATCTGATTATACCCGGAGAAGCCATCCATGAAGGAAAATACCGAGAACTGAGCGGTGTTATCTACCAGAACATCAATGTGTGGTAATGGAAAGGCATCCTTTGGACTTGCTCTGTTTAAATCCCGATAATCAACGCACATCCGGACTTTGCTGTCTTTCTTTGGTACAGGCACAATATTAGCTACCCAAGGTGGGTAACTAGTTACGGCAAGGAATTCGGCATCCCACTGCTTCTGAACTTCCTCCTTGATCTTCATCGCCATGTCAGGACGAGTTCTTCTCAACTTTTGTTTCACAGGAGGACAGTCTTCTCTCAATGGCAGCTTATTCACAACAATGTCAGTATCCAGCCCTGGCATATCTTGATACGACCAGGCGAAGATATCCACATATTCACGTAGCATACCAATCAACTCTTTCTTTACCTCGGCCTGCAGACTGGACCCAATCTTTATCTCTTTCTTCAACTCTTTTGTCCCAATGTTGATGATCTCTATTTCCTCCTGATGAGGCTGAATGACCCTTTCCTCTTGTTTCAACAACCTGACCAATTCTTCCGGGAGTTCACAGTCTTCCTCAACCCCTTCATCAGCTTGGTAGATAGGATTGTCGAATTCATGCGTGGTCATAGCAGGAACGTTATCACTAGAATCCGGATGATCAACACTGCACAGATGATGTGCTTATTTCAAAATCTGTTTTTTTTTCAAAAGAGACGCAAACACACAAACAAAAGCAAAAAGGAAAAACACATTTCCATATTATTATTATTTATTTATTTTTGTGAAAAACTTAAAACGAAAGAAAAAGAACACAATTTGCTTGAAAAATGTCCTTTATTTCATGGTAAAATATAAATGCATTAAAAGCATGGTGGCCCTACAAATGGATTCGTGCACCTTGGGCAGAGTGCAGGATTGACATGCAGCATGATAAAAAGGAAACAAGTAAATTACTTTGGTTTCCAGGTAACTTGAACGAAATCCTCGGCCGACCAGTTCTTGAGATCCTCTCCGGGTACACACGGGTGAATCCAACTATCCCAGTCGTAGTCACTGTCTCCTTCTTCGCTTGTTGCACAAATGTGGTTGCGATCGAGCAATCCGGCGCTTGTGAAAGTTATGGCTTTACCACTCTGAGGCCAGTTGGACCCACCAGGTTGGTAACCAAGACCAAACTTGTCATCTTTCTTCTCTAATTCTAGCAACTTGCCCCAGCCCTGGGCGCTTCCAGATTGAACCACTTCTTTGTCTTGCTTGTAGGAGTGAATAGAAGTCCCTTCCTTCTCATTGTTCCTCTCTGTCGGAGCAGAAATGCTGACATTAACCGCTTCAAAGGCCTGACACAATGTTTCATGGATCTCTCTGTCCATCTCTACATATTTGAAAGTTGATAGGTGGCTCACAAAGATATCTTCTTCCCCACACACAGTGATCACTTGGCCATCAACCACGTATTTCAGCTTTTGATGCAAAGTGGATGTTATTGCACCTGCAGCATGAATCCAAGGACGTCCCAGCAAGCAACTATACGCGAGCTGAATATCCATGACATAGAATGTGCTCTTGAACACTTGAGATCCTATCTTCATAGGTAACTCAACTTCTCCGAACACAGACCTTCGGGACCCATCAAAAGCTTTAACTATTAAATCACTGGGTCGCAAGACGATGCCATCAACATTCAACTTCATTAAGGCTTTCTTAGGGAGTACGTTGAGAGAAGAGCCTGTGTCAACCAGGACATGTGACAAAACAGCACCCTTACACTCCATGGTAATATGCAGTGCTTTGTTGTGATTGCGGCCTTCTGAAGTAAGATCTCTATCGGTGAAGCCCAACCTGTGGCTTGCATTCACACTGCCTACAACAACCTCCAGTTGATTAACAGTTATCTCCTGTGGAACGTATGCCATCTGCAACACTTTCAGCAAGGCTTCTCTGTGAGCTGGAGAACACATCAGCAAAGACAGAATTGATATCTTGGATGGCGTCTGATTCAACTGCTCAACTACCTTATAATCACTCTTCTTTATTATCCGCATAAATTCCTCCACTTCTTTCTCAAAAGTACCTTGTCCAGCAGCAGGAGTTGTCATTTCTTCGGTCGCTATTTACTTTCCTTTAGCCTTCGCAACAACTTCAGCTTCAGGATCTCCTCTAAGAACTTGAGGAGCAAAAAGACGCCCGCTTCTTGTAAAACCACCAACTCCTCCGACATTCACCACAGTCGGGTCAATTGTTACTTCCTTACTCTCCACCTTCTGACCTTCTACATACACATCTGAGCCATAATGCCACTAGATGGCTTTATCATCAGCATAAGGAATAGGCCCTGGAACAGTAATAGTAACAAGACTAACTTCCGGAGCATAGATAGTCACAGGCTCCCTCCAGGCAGGTACTTCAGCTTGATCAAAGTAAATTGTTATGGTAGACACACAATCACTTTTGTCATTAACCTTATCAAACTGTAACGACCCCTCGTCAATCATATGTTGTAACCCAACCTTCAAGTCTTCACAGCCATTCACTGAACTCAAACACTCTTCACAATCATAACCACACCCCGGGAATACTTGTCCCTTCAACAATCTTTCTTTCACCACCAGTAATGGAGTTTTCACTTCTTCTACGTTCAGAATCAAACTTAACTTCTCACCCCCGTCGACAGCATTTATTCTAGCCCCTCCATGGTTTGGAATAGGGTTTGATGTAACATTAGGCGGTGGTGCAAAGTTAATCGCCTTTGAATCGATCAAGTCTTGAACTTTATGTTGTAGTGCCCTGCACTTCTCAGTTGAATGTCTGGGTGCTCCTGAATGGAACGCGCATCTCGCGTTAGCATCGTACCCCACTGGAAGCTCTCCAGGTGCAGGTGGTGCTAATGCCCTTAATTTAACCAAGTTCAAGTCTAACAACCTCTGCAGCAGTGTCGTATACGTCATCGGAATAGCTTCAAGCACCCTTTTAGCCGGACGAGCTTGTCTCGATTGATAAGGTCTTTGCTGATAATTGTTACGCTGTGGCTGTTGTTGTTGTTGCTGTTGGGGTTGAGTTTGTACCTGCTGCACAGGACTTGAAGGAATAGTGACAGCTGCCACTTGCTCATATGACCTTCTATATCCACGGCCCCGTCCTCGGCCATACACAGCATTGGTTTCACCTTCTCTCCTTCTCGGAGGTCCATTAAATGCTTTTCTTACACCGCTCGAGCTACTTGCATCGGTGTCCTGAATCTTCTCCATCTTTAACAGAGTTTTGACCCTCTCATCTGCTATTATTATATCATTGAACTTGGTAGCTAAACAAGACGCCAACCTCTCGATAAACACCCCTTGCAATGTTCCCAGGAATATATCAGCCATCTCATTTTCCAGCAGGGGTGGCTGTACTCTGGCAGCAAGCTGACGCCACCTTTGAGCATACTCCTTAAACCCCTCTTTAGCATTTTGAGACATGGTTTGCAGTTGAGTGAGATTTGGAGCCATGTCCAAATTGTACTGGTATTGCTTCACAAACGCCTCTGCCAAGTCCTTCCAGCTCTTAATGGTAACCCTACTCAGCTTCATATACCTCTCCAAGGAAGCCCCCACAAGGCTATCCTGGAAGTAATACATCCATAGCTTCTCGTCATCAGTATGGGCAGCAATTCTTCCTACAAAGGACTGGAGGCGAGTCTTCGGACAAGCCGTGCTGTTGTACTTCTCGAAAGTAGGGACCTTGAACTTGTAAGGGATTCTAACCCCTGGAACCAAGCCCAAGTCAGTAATATCGAACCCCAGGGAGCTCTAAGATTGAATGGCACGGATCTGCTCAGCCATCTCTTCAAACTTTCTATTCATTTCAGCCCATTGGCCTTCTGCTTCGTCCAGCAAAGTAAACTGTTCATCTTGACCATCCATTTGTACATTGTTTAGTCCATCATTGATAATGGTGATCCCTGGCTGTGCCACAGGGATTTCAACTTGACGGGCGCCAGCACCGTTGCGATTACCTCCATCAGCAGCCCCATTGTTTCTGGCCTGACTATTTTCCACCATCTCACGTAAACGTTCCTGATTCTGACCCATTTCTGCCATAAGGGTCATGAAATTGTCCATTCTCAATCTCAAGTCAGCTAAATCAGCCTGCATTTGATCCATCACTCTTTCTCTGTTGACTCTTGTGGGATATCTGTGTACAGTTGGCTGCTCTCAAACCTTCCTGGGAGCTATAGTGCCTGAAAGGACATAAACTTTAGAAACTGAAGAACTACCTGCAAAACAAACAAACACGTTATATGCATGCAATGTAACTACTCATGTTTCCAAGTTTAGGCATTTATATGCCCCAGTTCTGGTATTTGCTCCAGATAACCACTTATAAATTTTCAAACTTTCCCTTTGAAGAGTGTTCAGATCTTAGCAGTATCAGACAAACAAGCTTTGCATATTCATAAATGGCAATTTGCATATTAACACTGCATAACATGGACAACCCACTTCCGGCCAAAAGTTAGAGCACAAAAAAATTTCCCCGAAGGGTTACAAGTTAATACATGAACAAAAGACAAAAGATAAAGCAAGACTCCTACAACAATCCTGTAGGTAGTCTGAACAACAAAAAGTAAAATTTAAACTAAAGACCCAGGTTCTTCTGCAGCTATCACCTCTGTCCTGCTCTTCTTCACACCTACTCTCAACTTGAGCTCTTTAATCTCTTTCAATGCCTCCTCCAAGGCAATCTGGCTCTGTGCCAACTGTTGAGTCTTTTCCCTTCGTATGTTGTGGACTTATTCCACTTCTTCTTTCTTGAAGGCCATCTGTACCTCGAAAAACTCTTCTTTTTCTTTATACTTCTTCTGCTCCTGTTCCCTTTGGCCCTGCAACCAAACAATGGACTGGCGAGCTTCTTTAAGAGTCTTCAAAGTCTTCTTACGCTCCGCTTCTCTCTTAGATTCCATTAGACCCAATCTCTGAAAATGAGCTTCCCTTCCAGCAAACTCATTCTCTTTAGCTTCCAATGAGGCTTTCATCTTCTGTAACTTTCCCTCTACTTCACTTTTAGCACAGTTGGAAAGATGGTATAAGTTAACCATTTCAGCATTCTCTATCTGGACTTCGTGCAACCGAGCTTCCAGTTTCTTATATTCTTCAAGAGAGACAGTATTTTGACATGGCACTTCTTTGGGATACAATGGAGCTTCTACTGAAAAATGGCATGAGCACTTCCTCTACACGCTTCTGCAACCATGTAGCAAAAGGAGGATATGTCTTGGGATCTACCCTTCCAAAATCCTTCTTACCTTTCTTCACCCTGTGAGCCCAAGCCTGAGATGCTTGTAGGACTAACTCTTTGTTACCTCCACAGGAAAGTACAAAGACTCAGCAAATTCATCCATACTGGGTGGATCTCTCAAAGGATAGCCAAATTGCTTCCTGGCTAATGTTGGATGATAACTGATCACACCCTTTCTTCCTAGCAAAGGCACTCCAGCAAATCTTCCACAACTGACCAGCAACTCCTTACCTAACAAATCTCTGTCATATCCCCAAGCTATATCCTCATAAATTAGTCCCATCAGCCTCCTAGACCACCTTCATTCATCTTTCATCTCCTTGAAAGAGCCTGACTTTGGCAATTTCCTAGCAAACCACTCAGCAAATAATGAAGCACAGCAACCCACTGGTCCACCTCTGCCTTTTTCATTCCGGTAATGAACGTTGTAGTAGAAATCTCCCAACAAAGTTGGCACATGATTGCCTTTAGCTAAGATAGAAATCACCTCCAAGCTCACAAACTCCTTTTCTCCTGGGAAAATACTAGATCCATATACCATCAAAGCCACCACAGCACCAAAGTCTCCCCACTTACCCTCTTTGGCATACTCTTCAACCTCTGGTATAAGCACATTCCAAGGAAGTCCTCTGCCTTCACTGTCCTTCAAAGCCTTCTTGACCTTAGCAATTGGTATACGACAGACTCTGGCTATATCTTCTTCCTTAACAACCACCTCTGGCCCATAGTAAGGCAAAGTATCTCTGACAGGAATACCCAAAATGTTGGAAATCTCCTCCAAGGTAGGAGCCAAGATGTAATCTAGAAATACAAAACACCACAGCAAGGGATCATAGAACTGAAGCAAAGTGTGCAAGCTATCATTCTGTCTGCAGTAGGTTTATCCATGTACTTCAATATCTGACCATACCTCTTTCTGAAATTCCCTAAGACTTGGTCATTCATCAACCCTGCTAACCTCTGAACACTTTTGACTTTAGGTTGGAGAAAAGTATAATGAACATTCTTTTTCCTTGTAATTCTCTTAACTTCTGCCATCTGGAGAGCTTATACTTACCAGAACTCGGTGCTAACTGTGAACAATAACCTGAAAAATGGAAACACAAATAGTTAATGCAAGTATGATGCAATGCAGGCATATGATCAATCTGGGACCATCTGGATACTGGACACTGAATATTAAGACCCTCTGAACAACTGAAAACCAAGATCCTCTGAATCATAAACCTCTGACAGAAACTCTTAGAGCCCAGAGACCAAGAAATCTAGAACCATGAGGACCAATTCATAACAAGGACCACTGATAATGAGGGTATGTAGAGGCCAAGGGTTCCTGCAAACCTGTAAACCCCTCCCAATCTCACTGGTGTGCTCCGGGTCAGACATCATGGACTCTCAAAGCCTAATAGCAATAATACTTTCACCATTTCCGAGAAATGGCTCATGACCAAATCAGGGAATTGGTTTGGCATTATATACTACGCAAGGAGGCCTCAGCTGAGTCCGGGAAGACAAGGTCATCCTATGTGAGTTCCAGGTGGGCCCTCGGGTGCGAATGAGTTTGCCACAAAATGTGGTCTGCCACTGTCACCACTAGAAAGGGATATTTCCACAAGGTTCTCAATGATCGGTCCCCAGCTGCACATAACTATCAAGGTTATGAAATGAAAGAGGAAGATCCCCAAATCAAGACATTTCTAAAATGCATATCTCAGAAACAGTATCACCCAAGCCGTGGTAATGAGCCAAAGTGGAACCACTCTAAGTCCTAAGGTGCACTCGAGCCGTGGTAATGAGCGCATATCTCAGAAACAGTATCACCCAGGCCCACCAAACAGAAAATCCAGTCCAGACAGTCGAGTATAATATATGATGCAGAAAATAAATACTGAAAGTTGTAAATAAAGCTGTAAATAAGACTGTAAATAAACAATAGTAAAGATACAACACACAACAACAAGCAAACAACACCCAAAGAAACAGAAACAAACAAGCACTAGGAGAGACTCTCAAGGGAACCAGAGATTCTGGGTTCGATCCCCAGTAGAGTCGCCAGCTGTCGCTCCCCGGATTTCCATCCTGGTACAAACGCGAAAGTGGCGCGGAAAAGGTAGAGTCACCAGCCAGGCATTTTTATCCCGAAGAAACGGGAATGGTAATGATGCACAAACCAGAAGAAAGAAGAGAAAGGACACGGGTCCTACGAACCAAAGAGACTGAGTTCGGGAGTCAGTTACGACCTGGGAAGGTATTAGCACCCCAGATCGTCCTCCGTACCCGACGGGATCCACGCTTGCAAAGAAATCTGTTTCAAAGGGTGAAGGAATGAAAGTTGATGCAGAACGGAAACTAGAACGGGAATGAGAAAGGAACTAAAAAAAGAAAATGAAGAGGAAAAATGTAGGGAAAATAAAGATTGTGCTCGAAATGGCCCTACCTCGCTTCCTATGTATCTCATCTGGACAATGAGGATCAGAGTCGCCATAGTTCCCCTAACTAGGGGTGGAAAAGGTTGCTTGTGTCTTAAGGCTTAAACTGCCTATGCCAATGCTCAGGTGTTGCAGGCTCGGACGACGAGTGTGTTACCATCTTGCAAAATGACAAGTAGGAGCAAGTTCGCGGATGGAGCAAATGAGATGAGAAAAGAATTCCCGAAGGAAAGACGCTTATTGTTTGTATGTGTTTTTTAGAAGCTTTTATAAGTGTGTCACAAGGAAGTGAACTCAAGCTATTTTCCATGGAATGTGTACTTGTCACTACATTCCAAGATGGAATAATAGAACAAGCACACTCAAGTAAGGAGAAGATTCCCAAAACTTGACTCCAAAGATTAGGGCCTAGGCTCACTAACTCATTGAATTATTGAATGTTTTTTTTTTGTATTTTGAAATGAAGAAGTCTTTTTTATGATTTTCTTGGTGAAATGGTATCCTGATCAGACTTGTGCATCGCAAAACAAGCTTGTACTATCCCAAGATGGGAAGACTACAAGTGTTTCATTGAATAAGGCTATTGCTCAACATATCACTTTAATCCTTATTAAGTGTCTTTTTAGGATTTTGAGATGAGAAGAGAAGAGAAACAAAAGGATCTTAAAGGTAAAAGTCTAATGGGGGATTAATGAATCATAATTGTTATCATGCAAAGGTAATCCTAGGTTAGTGAGGTTTACTATCCTAAAGGAGGAGAAGATAAGAAAAGAAAGAGAAGAATGAAGAAGAGAAGAAGGAGGATGCAAGGCCTAAGCCCCAACAATCACAATTATAGTATCAATGAAGAAAAGAGAAGAGATGAGACTTGGAGATGTGGGAATCATATCCACACCTCTCACTTACCAAAGCCCCTGAAATGGTTAGTGACACGAGAATAAATGCAACACAAAATGAGCATAAGGTCAAATCAAAGTCACACAACCAGAAGTGAAGTCTTAATCACAAATGCCAAATGTAAATTCAAAGCACAAGAATGAGAAAAGAACTATACAACTCAACATGAAGCATTATGAACCACCATGACAAAACAAAGTAAACATGAGAGAATACAAAGAAAACTAGTCAAAGCAACACCACAAAGTTCAAGACCAGAACCCTAACATGTTAAGAAAGTGCCTAAGGATCATGTAAGATGAAGAGAAGAAGCACACAAAGTCAAGTATTTACATCATGATAAGTAAAGAAGCAAAGGAAGTGAAGTGAGCATGCATAAGAGTGAATGAACTTCAAAAGCAAACAAACACAAATTTCTCAAGGCACAAGAATCAACTCAAGACCAGAGGGGTATCAACATCCTAAGAAAGCTCTAAACAACTTAAAGAAGTTGGCACAAGTGCCCTTCTAACCTAAGGAGTGACCATATGACCCAAAAAAAACAAAAGGGAACAAGTAAGGAACAAAAATTCAAATCAATTCAAGTATACATCCAAAAATTCCACAAACTTGCACAAAGACTCTTTAAACACACAATATCAACATGCCAAAAGGAGAGGATGAGAATCAGAAGCTTAGCAATTCAAATAAGGGTTCTAACATGGATTAGGGTTAGAAGGCTTCATGCACAAGTTAGAGACCAAAATCAATTAAGCAAACTTCTAAAAATCAGAATGAAAATCATCAACAAACTACATCTCATCATGAATCCAGAGCAAAAAGAATCAGTTCCAAATTCAAATTAATGATCAAGATAGAAAATACACAAGACATCATGCTTCAAAATGAAATAAAATCAATTAATTAAAAGAGACAATTAATTACAGCGTGGCAATTAAAAATAAACGAAAAAATAAAAATGCCAAAAATTAAAGAAAACTCAAAGGATCATTCATGAATTTATTTTTTATTATTTTTGAGAACTTATTACTATTTTAGAAAAATAAAAATAAAAATGAAAATAAAATGGAATAAAGAAAAGGAATTAAAGAGGCTGAGGGTGAGAACAGCAATGGAAATTAGTTCACTAAAATTTGGGCCCAAAATGGAGGTGTGTATATCAATTTGGTCCTAGGCCCACACGAAATCCCACTAACCAAACCAATAATCAGATTATTTACTTGTGTTATATTTATTTTATTTAAAATGAAATAACAAAAGTTATGTAACATGAGAACAATTGGTCACGCTAGGGCTTAAGTTACTAGATGACAAAAACTCAACCAGACCACTCACGGTGCAACACCTCATCATCTTCAACCTCCCTCTCATGAAGCAAATTCAAAAAATTCGAAAACAGAGCAAAGACAGCATCAAACATCAAAACTCAAAGCATCATAACTTTCTCATCTCTCCATGAAGATCCAAAATGTAAGAATAAAAAATGAAGCCCAGAATTCAAGGATCACGAATATGCTAAACGTTTTCACAAATAATCACCATAGCCAGCAAACCGAAAACAACTAAATCAAACATCAAAACATAGATTCATGATTTAAAGCCACACAGATCTTCTAAACACTTCATACAGTCCAATCAAGCAATAGTAAGGTAAGACAAGCATTAACAGAGCAAAACAGAAGAAGAATAGATGAGGTGTTCAAACCTGAAACGGGACAAACTTGAGATTTTGAGAAAACCAGAGATGCTATGAGTTCCCTTGAGATTCCTCTAAGCCAAATAAAGGCTAATATATGAAGATGTTTCACAATCAGAGATGATGTTGAAGATTCTGTTTGCTCGCAGCTTCAAGACTTTGGCTATGGAGGTGTTGTGAGGTTGAATGTGAGTGTTCAGAGGTCTTAAGGATGAAGAATGAAGTGTGAGAGTCAGAAACCAGATCTGGAAATTGCTTTGTTGTGTGCAGTTTTTAGAGCTCAATGAAAAAAGAGAGAAGTGAGGCGTGTGACTTTGCTGTGAAAATAAAAAACTCTCCCTTGAATTGTGACCTAGCTTCTTTATAAAGCAAGGGTGCAAAGTGTGCAATGTAGTGGTGTGCAAACCAAATCCGTTATTCACTTTTCACCAAAATGCAGGGTTGCGTGAGTCCTCTTGATTCTTTTTCTTCACCTTATATTTTTGAAATGAATCCAGTGTGTGATGGTGTAGAATGCTATGGTGGTGTGCGTGTGCTGGTGAATAATTATTGGGTGACAAAAATGAGGGAAGGGTTGTGATTGGTGATGAGCTGGTGCATGGGGTGCATGACTGCACTAGCTTCACGTGAGCTCTCTCTCACTCATTCTTGGTGGCGTCCGCGTGTGGTGTATGAGAGTGAAGAAAAAGTGTGACTCCAAGGCCAATGCAGAAGGGACATGTGGCAAGCAGGGAATGGATGGTTTCAAAATGTTGCTTTTCCTTACTAGTTTCGTACACCATCACCAAGTGCCTTATTCTTGCAGCATTTTCACTTTTGGTCATGCAACAATAGTAACATGGACTCACTAAAAACAAATGTGAACAAACAATCATGTCACGCCTCATTTAAATAATGAACCAATGATTAATTGACACGTGTCCACCAAAAAACCCTAAAAATGCTTCAAACTTCAAAAAAACATAACTTGAGTTCTACAAATGCTATGAAAGCATTCTACGACTTTTTGGAAAGGGAAAATGGTTCTCTACAACTTTTGTGTTCACCGGAAAATCATTCGGAGCTTTTTCAAACATGAAATAATAGCCTGAAGTTTAGGGACAAATAATTTCCAAAAATGGAAACTTCCAAATTTAGTAACTTTTTGCATACTCCCGATTTTTGACATTTAAGTTCAACTGAATTATTCCTTGACATGATATGACCTCAAAAATGATACCCCTGATTAAAAAACTCTGAAATCTTCATGTTGACTTTTTTGACTGTACAGTTGACTTTCTTGCTTCACCTTCAAGTAACTGAACCAAACCTTGACTTCTTCAATGAATTTTTGCCTCAAACTTCATCTATAAGCCATGCATACCAAACAAAAACATTTGCCCACAAGAAATGGTCAAAATTAAGGAGATATGAGGATCTGGCCCAAAACCCTAATCAGGATTTCCCTCATACAGGAGAAAAGTTGCACTTTTGAACTTCTGATGAAATAACTGACTTCCCTAAGGAATTTTCTCACCAAACTTCATCCCTGGGGTCCTCTTGTCATATGAGAGACTTTGCCCAGATGAAATGGCCAAAGTCACAAAGATTTCATGCTTGAAAGTGAAACCCTAATTTGAGATCATTGTGTAGGAGTTTGCCCTAACTTGTGTGAGCAACTCTAGTTTTGAATGATTTTGAATGATTATAAAATTTAAGTGTTTTGTGCTTTCATCATATGCTGCCTTTAAATCTTTTGACTCAATTTTATCAATGTTTTTGATCTTTTGAAAAATACGCAAAATGAATCGATTCATTCCATCATGAATCGATTCATGCTGTTACAAGGATTCTGGAAATTCGCAAAATGAATCGATACATGATGAGATGAATTGATTCATGTTGTTTGAATGGTTCTGGATTTTCTCCTATGAATCGACACATACAAGCATGCATCGATTCATTGCTTGTTTAATTCTCTGTTTTTATTAATCTGTCTAGTATGTATCGATTCATACTTGAATGTATCGATTCATTTGTCTGTTTTTTTGCTAACAGAATCTGCATATATATGTGGAGTGTTTCATTTAATGTTGGAATAGATCACAGAAAATTGGAGACGAATTTTACAGTGATAGATCATTGAAGAACATATCAAGAAAAGGATTTTGGAGTGTCGGAACTTCAATGTTGAGCAGGATTGAAACCTAGAATCAAATTCATCTTCATCATCTTCTCAAAGACCTTAATTCAAGAACATCAACAAGGAAGTGTGTGTTGTTCTGTGAATTGAAGGCTTATGAGATAACGTTCAGTGGTACGATCGGAGATCCAGCTGAGTTGAAGATTGATAGAAGGTTTCAAGGAAAAACCAGCTGGGTTTTCCTTCAAGAACGGGCGTGTTCTTGAGGGTTTGTTAGTCACGTTTACAAGACAGATTCAGCCGCAGCGTAAGATTTGGAAATCGGGGATTTCGCAAATAGATCGTGGAACTGGTGAATCGTTTGTATTGCTTGTAGGGAATCTTGATTGGGCTCAGATCAAGTGAAGTTTGATACAATAGGAAGATCTAGGTGTATAGATTTCTGGTGTTTGTATAGCAACCTTGTAATCGACTAATTCAGTAATATTGATATAAAAGTTCTCAATTTCGGTTTGAAATTGAGAGGGAGACGTACCCATACGCGAGGACGAACGTGGGGAACTTCCTTACCAAATCTCAGCGTATTGTATTCCTTCTCTATCTCTATTTACGTTTTCATTTGTTTTTTATTCATTGGAAATAGCTTTAGTGATAGGTGTATTCAACTGTTTTACATCTTGTGTGTTTAATCCTTTATCATCTCAATCATAAATCCAGCACGTTATCACATGTCTGGTCTTCTAGTGGCTGGTCCAGAATAGACGCTTGTATATTTGGGACCGTTGTTTCCGTAAATCTTTGAAAACTCTGAAAAACGTTTTAAATCCTTGTAAACAAGGAGGTGATCCATTCACCCCCCCCCCCTCTAGATCACTAGCCACAACGTCTAACAACTTGGATTCCCTGATGATCTTTTAACCTCTTGGGCTTTTGTGACTGATCTTGAACTTGTGAATACCATATAGACTCCTCATAGGACTTGGAAAAATCCACTGGTCCTCTTGTTATAGCTTGCAATGCCTCAAATCCTTCCACAGATGATCATATGCCTAATGCTAGGTCATGAGAATGTTATGCCTCATCTTTTCATGCAACAATGCCAAGGATATGATATGCTTATGATGATTATGGTATGATGATGATGCTTAAAAAAGAAGAGGGCAAATTTGGGGTGTTACACCTACCATACGTTTTTTTTCAAAGCCTGTGTCAAACTCATATATTTTCTTTTGTCCATTTTGTACCATTCAAATTCAATGCCAACCTCGTTTTAGAATAATCACAAATTCCACAAAAATTACCAAAAACTTCATATTCATTGCTAAACCATTTTTATCCATCTTCAAAATTTTACCTTTAGTTGAAGCCAAACCTCTTTGTTTTTTTGCAATTAAATTCCATCTTCATTATGCACATGTTTGTTAAAATTAAATATCCATTTTAAGTCATCTTTCAAATAACCAATGCATGATACCAAAAGTTTATATCATAGTTTCTCTTACAAGACCTATTATGGTTCCGTCCAAGAAACTATTGCCAAAAGTTGTGTTCGTTTTTATGTGGCCTTCTCTTTATGCTAAAAAGTTGGTGGGAGGTATTCCCAAAATGGTACTTTGCAAAGAATACCGAGAGGTGTTTCAAGACCAATTAACAATTGAATATGAATTGGAAAGGAATACAATAAGAAGTCAAAAAAAAAAAGAATGATAACAAAAGGGTATTCGGGCTTAAATTATGAGGGTTCAAGGCCATGAGGCGAATTCAATACAAAGTTCATATTGAAAATCCTAACATCACGAGTTAGTAAACTACAAGCTTCATTCCAAATTACCTAGAGAATTGCAAGTTGCAAAGTGCAGAAGAATTGGAATTTTAATCCATTACAAGAAATCTCACAAAACTTGAAAATGATTATCTATACAAAGGCTCGAGAAGTCACAACAATTTCTTGATAACAAGAGATACCAGGAATTTAGAATCAGTATCTCAAAAACAGAAGAAAATTCCTCTTCATCGCTCTTGATTTCTTCTCCAATCTTCATGGAGCTACAATCACCACCTTCAACCTTCGTCAATCAGGATCACGTTTGCTCCATCTTCAACAATTACCTTCAACAATTGACCAACCTGCGATCATCCTCTTGAGATTAATCCTTCAAGGTTCAATAACGACAAAACTTGCAAGATTTATTTTCGATAATGTCGAGTAAGTCACGAAGAAAAAAAACTGAAACACGAGGATTGCAAAAAAAAAGAACAGAAGAATGTGAAAGGAAAGAAACTGATAACGCGAATTAGTCATGAAAATTCAAAAGGGGAATCGTGGAAGGGCTTACCGAAGAATGCTACAATCTTGTTTCGTCATCAATCTTATGTAGTTTCAACATCACTCTTCAATCTTTACTCAATCTCCACTCCAAAAATCCTCATTCGATCACTTTCTTCGAACCCTCCCGCGCAATCTACCACAAGACCTGCACGGAGAAGAAAAAACACATAATAATAATAATAAATTCGGTTTCAGTCACAGGAGAAAAAAAACTCATAACAGAATCGAAATTCATTCAAAAAACTCATAACTGAAAAATAACAAACTTGCATAACCGATTTCTTCTAGAAAATACACCTGAGATTTCTACAGAAGCCTTGATTCGTCTTCTATAAATCAGAAACAGACTTGGTTCACCATTTTTTTTCCTGGAACCTCTTTCTCGAATTTCCTCTCACAACTTCAACAACTTCTTCAATCCCTTCACCATTTCCTTCATTCACCATTCTTCTTCAATCTCTTCACGATTCTTCACCATTCTTCAATCCTTGTTTCAACCCTCCCAAGAATCAACATAATCTTCATCGAGATCCATCTTCCTCAGCTTCAATCCGTCTATACTTCACACCTTCAACAATTCTGAAAATCACGAATCAACACAACAGCAACGAATCAAGTTCAGCAAGAACTCGTAAGATTGCTACTGAATTTCACCAGAATCGCATCAGCTTATTCATTATATCTCTGACGCTTTCATTTTCAATATTCAATCACCTGCATCGACATTCACAATGAATTCAGATTCATCACAGTAAAAAGAAGAAGAATGAGTTTATAACAAAATCTACCAATTCAGAATGCGAGATCGCGGTGTCGCTCCCCGGATTTCTGTCCTGGTACAAACGCGAAAGTGGCGCGGAAAAGAATAGAG